>OX235264.1:101894634-103300991 GCA_944472135.2 Trichobilharzia regenti
CCTATATCTTTTATAAAACAGCTTCTCTTGAAATGCACAAGGAATGTCCACTTTTTATTTAATAAGGAACTATATAGAAAATTCGATGGTGTGGCAACTGGGTCACTACTAGGAACCATTCTAGCTGACATTTTCCTTGCGAAACTAGAAAATGTACCTTTGAAAAATGTTATTGATGAACTTGAATTCTATTGTCGGTTCACAGATGACACACTTTTTATTATGAAGAATCAGAAGGAAGGAAAGAACATCCTGGATAAATTTGACGAGGTTCAGCCTGCAATAAATTATAGAATTGACTTTAGTATTTCATTTCCAGACATCCTTATGACCAGAAAGGAGGATAGCGTAATAAGAAGAAGTGTATATAGAAAACTTACATCAACTAACTAGTCAGTATAGTCATTTTCATCAGCTTCGTGTCCTTGAAATACAAACGCGAACTGATAAGGTGCTTGGTTCATAGAGCAAGAGCATTTGCTCGGATGAATGCCTTGATGTGCAACTTAATAATATAAAACGGTTGCTGAGTGAAAATGGTTATCCAGAAAAGTTATTGATAAGAATATGAATTTGAAACCAAAGCAACCGAAGTTACCAACAGTTCCAAAAAGGCCTTATTCTTACAAATGCAGTTCCTTGGGGACAATATCAGCGAGATACTAACACAGAGCCTTAGAAATGCGGTGAAAAGAGCATTCCTGCTGCCGATTTACGTTGTGTCTTCAAAACCACTCCTCTTTTGCGTTCGGCAGTAAGAGACAAACTGCCTAATTTCGTCTCTTTCATGTGTATCTAGCAATTTAACTGTTCCTGTGGAGTGAGGTATTTACAAAGGCCGTATAATTAGGCGCGCTTCTCCTTGCATTTCCAAACATCATCCTGCATAGTGGTTAAATAAAGGACAAACAAAATATATATTCGTAGCGCTATTCTATCTCATCTTGTGGATACAAACAGAACACAAGATTGATGTTAACCAGGCTTTCAGAGTCATTTACCGCATACCAACAAATCTTAATTTTGCCTTCAAAGTTCGTTTACTAAATATTGCCGAGGCTGTTGGGATCCATATTAAAAAGCCTGATTTGTGCGTCCAAAAGAAGCTAGTTCAGACATTATCATTACCTTGGTCATCTAGGTTTGAATGATCCTCATTTTTTGTAGAAATGTCCTTAATTTTAGTTGATATTATATTTGGTATTATATCTTTATTATTATTATTATAAATTAAGCATATCTAATGAACTGTATTTCCATTGATCTTACGTTACAAATCGACATTATTCAAAAAATACTATTGTTATTCAGTACTATTCTAGAATATTCTATGTATATCAATATATATATATATATATATATATATATATATATATATATATAATCGTAGAGCCAGAAGAGAAAATTATCGAAGAGGATATTCTTTGCTCAGTCATTTTGTATTTTCTAAAATCATCCGATCTATGTGTGTGGTAGTGGTCAACTACGTGTAGTTATCAATCAGTAGTCTATATTGTCATACAATTATACTTTCTTCACTGCTATTTAGTTTACTAAATAAATTAAATGTTACAAAAATTCCCATGAAATTTCTTCTTATGTTTTTACCTGAAGCCATACAAGGAGAAGGGTGTGAATAAAGAGAATGTTCAGTATCCTATACGATGATATTAGTCTGTGTTTCGAAAGAATAAAAATGTCCTATCACCAACAATACAACTTAGTTGGTCCAGTGGAACTCACCGCGAAGCTTGATAACAGCCTTGAGAGTCTTACACAATGTCAAGTAGTCTGGTTTGATAAGCTCAAGGAAGATTAAAGGGGGGGGGAACAAGAAAGAAGAATGGGGAGAATAAATAATTTGATAAACTGTGTGAGAAGGAGTTGAGTCATGCCGGAAAGTTTCAGCTCCTTTCTATAGAATACTAGACGAAAATTGTTTAGAGATCAACTAGTTATATGACAACCAACAAAGTTGGAAGGAGAAACTGATAACAAGATAAATTATAAATTATTTAAATTAACCGCAGCGTGTTTAAGAAAATCAAAACAAGATCTGTTTTCTGAACGTTTTTTGCTGTGTAAGCCATTACAGCTTCTTCAGCAGATTTATTCGATTTTTATTAATCATCAAAATATATAGTCAAAAATGCTTTACATAAATTGAATTCAGTTTATTTGAAGGCCGTTTGGTTATAGATATTTTTACCAATAGAAATATGTAAGCAATCATCACATATAATTTTAATGACTAATGTCAAATTGTTGCTGTGTTCACTCTTCTATAGTTGATTTGTAAACATTAGTTTTGTATGAGTGTGTGTGTGTATGTATGTTATTTGTCATATGGAAAGACGTCACTTCACATGTGATTAACATGATAATACATTTTTAAAAGGTCATGGAGGCTCATAGAGTTTTTGTTGTTTTTCATGTCTTGCTTCATAAGAGTTTGCCACATAGGTGATAAGCCTATCCCTTCTTTCCTATTCACTGCATTCAATGTGGTTAAAATGTGCAAGGCTTCAGAGGTCAAACTTTCTTTATATGAATGAAATCGTCTTCCAGAATTTCGACATTGTCCGCCGCCTTTCGCATGCATTGCTACAGCCGATCTTTTTTCTAGACTTTTTAATTCCACTTCATTTCTACGTGGACGTTTCGTGCGTTTATTAAAACAATTAGTCCATTTGATAAATTTGAACGAGGCATTAAGAAGACAAATTTCGCGAGATGATATCATTTCGTAGTTTCTTTACAACCTTTTTAAAATTGATGGAAAAATTACTTTTACTTCGTCTTGAACCCGCTTTGAAACCTTTTAATGATCCTAAACAATTTGCATACAAACATGGTAGAAGTACCTTGGATGCTGCGGTCGTCTTATATCACAATGTTGTCTCTTGTTTAGACAAAGGTGCCAAATATGTTCGTAGTGCTTTCTTAGACTACACATCTGCTTTTGACTCTGTACCTAGGGGCCTTTTGTTAAATAAGCTATCGTTGACACAAACAGGATCCTGGGCTAAGAGTTGGTTGCATTCCTATTTTTCTGATAGAATGCAGTATACTGTATATAACGGCAAATCTTCTTCTACCTCGCTTACAAAATCCGGTGTTCCTCAAGGTGCTGTCCTCTCTCCTTTTCTTTTTCTTTCTTCCTACATGACCTGCCTCATTCAAACGAAACTAACTTTGTCAAATATGCAGATGATCTGACTGTATCACTGCCTATCACTTCCGAGTCTGACAGCTCCAAACTTAATAGCTTTCTGTTGGACATCAACAACTGGTCCAAGTCAAATGGTCTTATATTAAATCCTTCCAAATGTCAGGTGCTTGACTTTACTTTCAAGCATCGACGTGACTTACTTGAACTAGTTAACTCGCATGATCCCTGTAGCATAGATGGCACGGAAATTGAAACCAAATCAAGCATTAAATACCTTGGATTAGTTCTTTCCTCTGACCTTTCATGGTCATCACACATCTTATCTATCTCTAAGAAAATGTTTCGTCTTACCTTCCACATTAAAAACTTAAGACAATCAGGTATCAACCAACCTTTACTTTCGCAGTTTTTAAACTCCTGCATTTCACCTATTGTACTTTATTGCTCTTCATTAATCTTTCCTGGGCTTCTCAAAAAAGACTATATTATATTACGAAGAGTATGAAATGCTGTGAGTAGAGCTTGTGGTCTGCCACTGCATGAGCTCGCTAATACTATAGTCGAGAGGCATATAAATTCCTGTACGAAATGGGCAAAGGCTATAATGTCAGACCCTCTGCACCCCCTTTATTCACACCTATCCCCTTGTATCTCATCAGGTAGGACGAGAAGTCAATGTAAAAAGTTATATGCTTGTACCACTAGGTACAAAAATTCTAAAATTCCCTATTTAGCCCGTACTTTATGTGACGAAGACTCTGTTAGACGTGAAACTTACAAGTTACTATGTAATTAGCACAGTGAATCGACCCTTTTATCGTTCATCTTTCTGTATTTTATGGTGTCACACTTTCTATCGTTTAAATCGTTACTCTGCTATTTTATTTTAGTTGGTATTACTATTATTACTACAATTTTGTACTTTATGCATATTTTTCTCCGTATGGCATACAGTATTTTGCTATGTAGCTGCTATAACAATCGTTTTATTACTATTATGTAATGTGTATTTTTAATTTTTTTTGTCGTTTTTGAGTAAATTAGATGCAATATTGTACTGAATGCTGAAAATTCCTTGCTGTATCATTAGTACTGTTTTTGGAATAAAGCAAAAATTATTATTATTATTAACCGGTTTACAACTAACATGGTTACCAATGATAAAATAAAGTTCATGAAAATTACTCAGTTAAATAAAAACAAAAGTACATACTAATGACCAATCATATTTAGACAGGTCATGTAGTCCAGAGTAGGCGAAGATTGAAGTCTATTGATTTTTATACACACAGTTTAGGCTGTATGTGATTAATCCAAAGTGCTTCCATCACCTTCAATAACCTTGAATTAGAGTTATGTGAAATAATTGTGAACCAGTCGTTAATATTTATTTTGTGACCAGACATTAATAAGTGTTTTGCAATGGATGATGCTGGATTTCTATTAAGATTAATCGCGTTGGGATTTTCGATATGATTTAATAACCATTTTGGAACATGTTCTTTTCGACGACATTGGAACATTCTGTTAGTTCTACCTATATAGGTGTCACCGCAGCTGCAGGTGAACTTGTAGATTCAGTTTGAAGTCCAGTCCACAGAATTTCGTCCTTTAATCGTAGGAACAGGGATCGAAAATGTTCGGCAAGTGAGAAAAAGAGATGCGGCGTAGAATGTGCGTTTGATGGCTGATCGAAGTCTTTGAGTTGTCAACTGCATAATCTAGTCGCCCTTGAATGGTAGATCAATAAAGATGGCTTTCTTTGGTACAGAAGCTGTCTTTTCGAGATGTGGTTTTTCTTTACTGTGACATGTGATAAAGCTCTCCGGATAACCATCGTGCGTTGTCTATGTTCAATTAACTCTGACCTTCACCTGTCTACTGCTTTCCCCTATATAACATGCTTCACACTCTGAACACTATATCCTATATACACAATTACTTTGTGACATTTTGGGAACCATATCCTTGACATTCACCAAAGCTTTATGCAGAGAATTAGAGGGTTTGACATAGACTTAAATATTATATGAAGCAAATAGTCTTTGAAGTTGTTCAGCCGTGTCTTTTCGATACCGGATGGCTATCGTTGATAGCCAAGATTTTTCAATTTTTGTTTTCCCTTATGCTCCTTTCTATTTATAATATTATCTAGTAGCTTTTCCGAAAGCAAATTCCAATCAAAATCTGTTTTATATTGGATATCTCGTTCTCCATTCAAATACTTATTGGAATGTGTCGGCTTTCTGTATATGATAAACTTTAGTTTCTCGTCAGTTTGTCACTTTTACAAGACAATCAAGTAAGTTTAGAGTTCCCTCAGCTGATTCTACTTCATTAGTAAACTCTACGTATTCTGAGATTAAATTAATCTCTGTTAGAAGGTTTTCTTTTCCGGCTTTCTTTATGATACAAAAAATGTTGTCATCTACATATCTGTACCATATTCTAGGATAACAAATAAAACTTGTCATTGCTTTCTTTTTTAGGGCTTTCATATACAGGTTTGCTACAATTGAAGATGCTAGTGAACTCATTGCAACTACATTTGTTTGATAGTATAGTTTGTCTTTAAAGGTAGAATATGTAGATTCCCAACAAAGTTTTAAGCATTTTATAACTTCATCTATTGATAATAAAGATTTAGTTAATACTTCTTGATTGTTTTCAAGTTCATATTTCATAATATCAAGTTAATCCCATTTGGGAATACTAATAAATAGAGAAACCACATCCAAAATTGCCATAATTTCGTCTCCTCCAATAATTATGTCGATTACTTTCCTTTTAAACTCCTCAGTATTATTAATGTTCGAAATGAAAATATTAAATTGAAGTGGTTTCAGTATTCATGATGTGTGTTTTGATAAAGTGTATGTCAATGAATTGATGAAATCAATCATTGGTATTAAAGGAAAATTTATTTTATGTATTTTTGGCCTTCCATAAAATCTCGCGGTGGTATTTGTTTTAGGAGATGTTGTAAACCAAACTGAATTCCCTAGTTTTGGTTTGAATTCTTTCTAATTAGATTGCATACTTGTGCTTTCACTTTGTTCATAGTACTAGATGTAATAATCTATTTACTTACTACCACAGCGCTAGTGATATTACAAGAACCATCGGAGTGAATCAGTTCACGCAAGATTGAGAGAGGTATTTCCACTGGCTAGACTGATTAAACTTTACATTACAAACTGCTCATTAATTTATTAAGAAATGTGAAAAAGTATTGTGGTTATCACAACTTTAGCTGTATTCACCAATTTGCATGCATTTGTCATGGCACGGATATAAAAAAGACTGAACACATCTTTAACAACCTTTGGATGAAGAGTAGGACTCTTGCCGACCATGCACATGGTCCGGGGTTCGAGCCCGCACCGACGCACATCAGATATCTATGGTCGGCCTGCAAAATTTGGGCTACCGATATCTATGCTGAAAATTCCATACTTGTACCGAAAATACAGTGTGGAATCAAGCTGTAAATCAAAAAAGTGCTTAAAAGTGCACCTGATTGACGTGGAAGTTACAGACAACTTCTAAATAATCGATATACAATGTGGAGATTTCAGTTATCTTCCTTTTCAGGAGTCTGTTGCTAGCAAACGACTTCAGCATAACTTCAATGTATTCAAAGATAGTTACACTGTTGACTAGAAGTGTCTACTGGTATTCTGACAAATAGATGTGGCGTTTTTGTTTCTTCTTAGCGTGTAACAATTCCCATTTTTATTCGCTGAGCTAAAATCACTGTTAATCTCCCAATTTACTTAACTGTTTTGTCAGCATAATAATTTTACTTTTATTTACCATATCTTTTCACTCCTCTCTTGTTCTTTAGATAGTTTCATCAATTTGTGTACAAAAGCAGCCCTGATTGTTCGATAACTGGCTATATTTGTTCATACCTCAGTGGTAACGACTCTGACTACAGCACTGGGTGTTGTGAGATCGAATCTCAGGAGGGACATGAGTTTCTTCAAGACTACAGATACGCCTTGCTGGCTGGCGAGTGTCAACTAGCACAAAAGCTAAGTGAAGCAGGAGTTCCTGTGACCGATTACCTCCAACGGTGATAATGAGTCACCTAGCAGGGTGGTCAAATTGAAAACTTGACTAATAGAATTCAATCTGCACTAAAGACAGAACTAGACTTATTACACGAGTTACTGACCAGTGTCCAATAAAAAGCACCTCTTGTTCCACTTTTTCTTCATTTCTTTTGGTTGATTATGGAAAACGGGTCTTCAAGCCCTGTAAGTTTTGAAAAAGTGCTTGTAGTGGTCTGACTGGGTGAGGTTTCTAGTCCGAATCCTAGTCTTTTGTCTTCGCCTGGTTTATACCCCCTAGCTGAGATTTAAGAGTGTGTGTCCCCAAGGAATAGAATGACGGACCATGCGCGTGGCTGGCGGATATTCTACTCCGGGACAAACGATTCACATTTCATTACTGGGCTAATAATTATTAAATACACCAATGAGTCGAAATACTTTGATTTATGTAATATCTTCACATTTATAAAAGATAATGTCAGTTTTAGACTGTTAGCAGATGGAGTAAAACTGTGAAATTTGAAAGTGAACTGTTTTATACTGTTTTGTTTGAGTAAATCAGTTAAACTGGAGGTGTATAACAAACTTCAAGGCATCACGTACATTTCTGACAACGCCTCCGTCATACTCTATACTCAAAACAGTGAGAACTGTTATTTGACAATACTATCATTATTCTCATGGGTCCATGTGAAATAAAAGGTTTCAGAGGTAAATGTCCATTTCATTTTATACTGTTCAGCCGCCAACAATTATACACCTCATCCAGCAGCTGCACGGTAATGCTGCGTGCCAAGTAATCCACAATGGGAAACTCACGAAATGCTTCGAGATGAAGATGGGAGTAAGACAATCTGGCTGACTGCCTACTATCGCAAGTGTTTAAATTCTTGATTCCGGTAGACTGGATAATGCAACAGAGAGGAGGTAATGAGGAAACTGGCATAAAATGGACACACACAAACAACTTGGAGGATATGGACTTCGCCGATGATATTCGTCTAATTTCTCACAAACTGAAAGATATGCAAATGAAAAGAAACAAGTTGGCAGAGGAAGCATCAAAGTAAGGACTTCAGGTGAACATAGAGAAAACAGAAGTAGGTGCCGAAGATCCCTGGGCAACCTGAAAGAAACAACCTTCTTCACACCTCCCTAGCTGGGAAGCATCGTTTCAAGTACAGGCGGACGGAACTGATGGGGATATCAAAGCAAGGATCGAGAAAGCAGGCAAGCGTTCATTCCTCTCAAGTCTCTATTCAGCATGAAAAACAAGATGCGGATTTTTAACTCCATCTTGAAGTCATTGCTAATATGCTTATCAGAGACATGGCGAGTCATGAAGAGGACACTTTGAACAAACTACAGACGTTCAACAACAGATGTCTTCGCTCAGTACTCAAGATCAGATGGCCGGCCAGAAAAGATCAACAGTAGTGAGGGATCTCTGGTAATGAGCAAACCAACAAGGAACCAATTGTGCATGTAGGAAGAAATGGAGGTGGATTGACCAAACTCTGAGAAAACAAACGCCAGACCATCTTTCGAGTGGGACCCTATTGTGAAGCAGCGAGTTGGTCGTCAGTGCTAGGGTGACATAGAGGAGAGGAGAGAGAGCAGACGTAGAGCCAGTTGAAAATGTTGGTAGAGAACTGAACTCAATGTAGACGTGTGGCTGAAGCCCTTTGTTCCTCTAGGAACTAAAGGAAACGATAACAGTCTCTTTTGGATTGCTCCATGGTTGTTCATAAACGTTTACATCCTCTTTACACAGTCGTCTCCAATTTAACAAGTGACGGCAAACTTGTCATTTCCCATTCGGGTTTCATTTACGAGCCTGTCTTACCTGAGATGTTACTCAGCGGTCTCTTCAGGCTATTTCGATCCACCTGCTTCTATTATGTTTGTGCTTGATATGAAATAAATTCTTCTCCGGTCAGCTACACTGCCATAGTGTCTTGTTGCTAATCCTTTTTGATCAGCTATCCAATCGTCAGTATCAGGACAGTGAAGGCAGCTGTTGATAAAAGTCTTCAATAGCATATTGAGAATGCTTCCTTGACGCTTCAAACTCTGAACCACATATAAATACTGACTGAATCCATTGTGTGGTCAGTAGAGGACGAAACGTTGTTGTCAAATTCTTCATTTATTGTGTTCTTTTTCTTCTATGAGTTTCTTGAATTTTTTAATTTGGTGTGTTTTTTGATTTCCTCAATGCTGTTTTCCAATCTATTTTGGAAGTTTCACCAACGGTTCATAATCTTTTTCATTGAACATGCATTTGTGTTCCTGTCTGAGTTTTTCAATTTCATGTCGCATATTGTTTAGTTTTACAATAATTCGATGTAGTTCTTCTCTTGGACATAATCTAGTGGCATGTTCAGCTGCTTATGTTATTTTTCTTGAAGTAATTGGAATACTCAGGAGTACATAAATATTTAGGAATTATATGATTTTTTAAACATCAACTGTTGAAAATCCGATGGTTTGTGAATCCTGTTTCTGTTTGACAAAGTCGGGTGAGTTTGTTAATAAGCTTCCTAGTAGAAGGACCATATGTATCACTTATATAAGATTAGAACTTGTGCACTGTGGTGGAGTAAAATTCCATTGTGGGTAACAATTTATTTCGATAAAGTCTCACAGTGTTAAACAGTTATATTTACTTCGAATTTAACTGGTGAATGGTGACTAGCAGTGGAATGCAGGACAATTCGCATCTCGTCCTATTTTTGACTCGTCATCTATTGGATGTACATGAATTCCCCAGTGAGTGATGACGTTCCCACCGAGGCTCGCACCAGTGTTCATATTTTCAAACGGCAAAGAGTTATGTACTAGATCACTTGGGCCAATGGATTCCACTACTAGTCCCTATTCACCAATAAACGTCGAATTACATGCCAGACATCGCCGAAGCATCTCCACAAGAACCTGACAGGCATGTCAACCTGAGACCGACCACTTCGGTCCAATGAATCGACTGGAAAGTCTAAAATTCAATTCAATAGTAATTTTTTACTCATAATCCTTTCAAGGTACTCACACAGTGCACCGTGCACAAGTTCCATTCTTATATCAAAAATGCTGACAGATGTTTAATAAGTTTTGAAAATCCCGATCAAGCTCCTTATACATAGTGTAGTAGGTTTCCAGATTATTGAGCAGCTGATTCACTTTTCAGATCTTGTCTTCGGCAATCTTCTCTATGCCACCTGAGTTTAGTTGGAACGATTCTGCTTAGATAAGTGAAAGAGGTGTTGTCCTTTAGCTTTCTCCCTTTGTATGTTGATTGATGCTTCATTTTTGTTTCAGGTTTGATATCTTAATCGCCTCCACCGTCTCCAAATTAACATGAATTTTTCCTGTCTTCACTGCTTCTTTGATCTAGCATGTAGATCTTCACGCTTATATGACATAAGACTTAAGTCACCTGCAAAGTGAAGATATTCCAACGGTTATTTACGCTGATAACTATTAAAAGTCTAGTTAGCCTTATGAATAATTTTCAAATGTTCAGCAGAAAGAAACGACATTTTGTTTCATCACTTTTCAGTCATTAATTAATTATTAGAATAAAATCATACTGATATATGTAACAAAATGAGATGTGCTCATCACAAACTTCATTAGTTACATTTCCTAGAGGCATGTAATTAGTGATGAAGCCAGACAGGCTATTTTCGATACATTTTTTTTGTCTGATTATAATGTGTTGTAATCGAGATGTCTAATATTTTAATCAGTTAGTTTCACTACATTCTGTTATCATTACGCAACTTTATATTCCTGTCTCTATATCTGCGTAATTTAATACAAAGAATTAAATTAGAATAAAAGTCTCAGACTTGAATCTTTCACAATTTGTTGTTGACTGCTTCAGTAAATCATAGGATGCTGGGTTTGTTTTATTTGGCTTGTTGATTATTTTGGACGACTTTGCGCTGTCAGCCAAATAGCCAGCATACACCAGATGGCTGACGAGGTCAGTGATGAATGTCTGTGAGGTATTTAGTCTCAGGTATTTTGGAATGTGGACAACAACCATACTGTCTGGTTGGAGGATTTCATGAGCTGACATCGGTTAGAGAACCATGTGAAAACCTGGGAGCGCTGGACAACTTTTTCATCCACCTACTTTGGGACTCTTGAGAAGTACGCACTCACCACAAGGGTTCAAACCCACCACCTTGTGGTTACACCTTTCAGCCACTGGGACCTGACCCAATGGTCATTCAATGAATTCTAACTTCTGTCAATACATGACATAGCGCGACCATTTCGCAGTGTCTTTTTTGATGAGTTACTGCCTCACCTTCAACCTGCTGCTTGACGAAACAGCTGTCAGTACTCCCAGCTGTTTTTCCAATGGTTCTCTAACTGCTGTCAGCTCTTGATGAAATCCTCCAACTAAATCCCTACAAAAATCAATACTTGGAAAAACCATACTATCTGCTTTTTCTAGCAGAAAGGACATACAAGCATTGAACAGGGCGGTTGCAAAGCACTCCTTTGACTCTACTTACTTGCTAGATTGTCGAAGGTGTTTAGAATAAACAACAGGCAAGACGAACCCAGTCTGCTGTAGTTTTTCTGAAGCAAGAAACCGTTGAAAGCATATCTAATGAATCTCATTCATTTCATTCTCGTATTTATCAGTCACACAACTTAATTTATACATGGAAGATTAGAACTCGGAGAATATCTCCACTTTTCAAAAAATAACCAACTGATTAAAACAACACACTCTTCGATACAAGAGAAAGAAAACGAATTCCGAAATTGAAGTTTACTGTATTATTACAATAACAAGAAAGAACATGTTTTGGTTGGGCAGATAAAAACTGCAGGTTTTATGAGTTAATTCGATGATATTAGATGGTTGAAGGCAATCGGCGGGAACCCTTAATGACCACAGCATGAAGTTACCTGGAGTTCTAGTGAAGAATTGTGACCTGGTTGGGTACAGGGAGTAAATAATCGTAGATGACATTGGCTACAGGCAGCGACACGAAAAATCATCAATTGATAGAATTTATAGGCCACTGGATTTGTCTTTGTGACAACATGGTCGGCAAGCTTGCCACCTAACCCGAAGACACTAGTTTCGATCCGTGTTGGGGATATGGGTGAGTACTCCTGAAGAGTCCTAAACTAGGAGGGAAGAGATGCTCAACACTCACTGGTTCTCAGTTGATCACTAACTGATATCAACCAGTGAGGAACTAGAGGGTGCTTTCTTTTTAAAATTATGAAGAATTTCATTGAGAATTTTGAAAATTGAATTACGTCATCAGGAATAATGACTGTAATACTCATCTCTGAATCCTGAGAGACTTTATTTAAAGGAGATACATTTCGCTTATCTTGACTTCGACAATTTGTCAGAAAAACGTGTTATAGAGTAAGTAATTACTACTAATTTAATTTTAACTAAAATGATTATTTATTACAAACACAGTATATGAATTCATGTACTGATCTCTTTCCATAACTATACATATTCAACATGGTGGTAAAATTTAAGCTACCTAGACAGTCCTCCTTGATCCTGTCTAAACAAATTTCAGCAATAATTATAGCATCTACGAGGGTTTCGATTAAGTTTCACATAATGTGATAAAACGTAGGCTGTTAAAAGGAGTTAGAATAGAAGGGAATCAGTTGAGCTTCCAAGCTTAACATGAAATTCATGTACAGATAAATGGAAGCTCATAGGCAATTATGGCGACAGTTGGAAGTGATGATGAAGAAGTTCAGAAAGTAATGGATGAGCATTATTACTAGTAACAGTGCAAGACAGAATATTCAGTGCTCCTTCGCTTCAAAGGGTTCTCTGCTCAAAGTAAACTTCAGACGAAGGTATATCTCTATGCGTTTTACGATAATTTGTCCATCAAGATAAAATAATTTATAGAAAAGGCAATAAATACAAATAAAATTTTAAAAAATATAATTTTAACCAATAAGTATATCTCAGAAATCACTGTAAAACTCTTCAAACAATCAGGAAATGATGTTGCACGCAAACCAACAAAATCTCTTAACCCAGCCAGCCTTGTGTCAACCAAAAGACTCAACAGAGAAAGAAGATAAAACCAACACCACCTACAAAATAAATTACAACGACAGCGAAAAAACATTACATTGACCAAAGCGCACATTCTCTTCGTCCTCGTATCCATGATCATTGCATTAGTCGTGAAAAGTCATCTCATCCACTCCCTCATATCACTGCATACAGACAACCATGGACATCAATTCGACTGGGGCAACCAACGTTCAAACATTAGACAGACAGAGGAAACAACAAGAATGCCCAGGAATTTTCGGAAGCATGGTACTCCAATGAATCGTCAATCGATAGACACTTCGACAAAGACAACATTTATTAATCGATAAGGAGGAAATTCACAAAAAAACGGGTCAAACACCAAGTCAACGAAGCAACCGACACCAATACCAATACAAGTAACCCGAAGGGTGTGAAAACACACGAAATTAACCAATTACGTTCAAAGTCAACAGGAGAGATGGTGACCAATAAACTCGTGGAGAATTATAAAGGCTGACTTCAAATTGAAGTATGCGCTGAAGATGTTGCCTAGTAGGACGATGAAAGCCTCGCTAATAAACTGTCAGTTCAGAGAACACAACTACATCAAAGTATATCTATTGTAATTCAAGTGAATGAAAATCATTATTCAAGTCCGCAAGTTTGTATGCTCAACGTATACATCATACAGAATACGATTTCTTTAAATATTTTCACTCAGTTCGTCGTCTAAAAATGCTGAACAAAGCAAGAAGAACGCATTTTCTTTAACAACGTAAACAATAACGAAATATTAAAAAGTAAAACAAATTCATTTGAAAAAATCTAATAAATAATATAAAAACCAAGTGTTGGTTTACAGGGAGGAGAAATTTGATCGTCTACAAGTTTGATCACAAACGTACATCATAGTTAGAGGACCATTGGAAATCACCAATAGAGAGTACTGGATATTCGCTTCGCCCTAGTCTGGGACTCCTCATAATACACACACACCAGTTAGACGGTGAGAGCTAAGATAATTCAGCCACTAGGACTCGGTGCCATGGCCCATGCATTCCAATTTCTGATAGTTCACGATATATATAGTGCGTTCGCAAGCCAATGGCTTAGGTGGGTAACAAGAGTTACAAACAAGAACAAAGCAGCTAGGGAGTAACTCTAGGTTTTTCACTGATTACCTAAATGATATCAGCTCTGGTCAAACCTGTAATTAATCGAATCCCTGCGAACCAACACTTGATATAATCAATCCGTTACTTACAAGAGACCAGCTCATTACGGGAACTTTCCTGGAGTTTTAGTAGGAAGTCGTAACCAGCGGAGTCCATGAATTTAGGGAAGAGAACAGTAACTTGCCTGTGACACTGGCTGACAGTTGAGCTATATACAATTAATATAAATATAGCAACATTTGTTGGAGGTCTCCTGAAACTACTGAACTGATTAATTTTCCATCCTGAATAATCTGTCTACTATCCACCTATATGAAGGACCATACTTACTCATTGAAGAGAAGAAGAAATCCACCGAATTCAACAAAATGAAACTAAATGCAAACAGACACGTTCAAGAAATGAAACCTAAAATTGAGAATTCTCTCTGGTTTAAAGTAAAACCTAAATCTTATGTACCTTCAAGATTCTACGGTCAACCGAAGATACATAAACCCGCAGTTCCATTAATACCAGTAATAGATTTCATCAACTCACCGACATACAACCTTTCTAAATACTTACCCTCGATACTACAACCACTACAAAAGGACACTCAGAATATTGGAAGAAATTCATTTGATTTCAAATCCCTAATGGAACACCGATAAATTTGTAAATAAGACATTATGGTAAGCTATGATATTAACTTATTATATACTAGTATTGCTATTACTGAAAGTCCTGATATCATTTCCAGTCTACTAGAATCAGATACAACGCTGCTATCACAAAGATGTCCACTGGACACCAGTGAAATAATTAGGAGCATAAAATTCTCTCTAGAAAGTAATTATTTTACATTTAAAGGGAGTTTATATAGACAGACAAATGATGTTGCTAAGGGTTCACCGGTCTCCCCCATAGTCGCTGACGTTTTCATGAATAGATTCGAAAAATACATCATTTCAAGCATACTCACTCCTAAAATATGGTTAAGATATGTAGATGATACTTTTGTAGTGCTAAAACGAGATCTACACAATTCATTCCTGGAGAAAATAAACTGTGTATCTCCCAGAATCCAGTTCACTTCGGAAGTTGGCACAATCAGATGTCGGTGAACTACCATTTCTAGACTGCCTAGTTAAGAAAGAGAAAGGAAAACGGACATTTAAGTATATTCATATTCAGGAAGAAAACCCACTCCAATAAACATTTAGACTTCAAATCATCACACCCCATCAGCGCAAAGATTTCAGTTGTTTCAAGTCTTCGTTGGACGAGTACACTTTCTGATGTTAACGGATGAGAAAAAAAAAGAAGAATAAATATCAAACATCACTGAAACTCTCAAGCAAAACAACTACCCAAGGAATTTCATCAAAAAAAATCAACACAGACATTAAGCATGGCCAAAAGCGCATTCCGAAAACATGGACATCAACAGCCGTCATTCCATATAGAGCAGAGACGTCAGACGGTATCAGAAGCGTACTAAATCAGCTCGACATTAGAATTTTCTTCAAAAATCAGACACGCTTTAAAGCAAACTTGTCCATAAAAAAGACCAAATCTCTAAACAATTTATATCTAATTGTGTCTGCAAAAAAATGCTTGCTTGTAATGTGATGCGGCATATATCGGACAAACATCTCGAGAAATCAAAATCAGAAGAAATGCACACCGTAGAGCATCTCTTCGACCACCGAGAAATCCATTTGAACTGGAAAAGCTTGAAGAATCATTAGTCATATGTCTGCACACTGTAGAATCAGGCCACGAAATTGACTTTGACAATATTGAAGTAATCCATAAAGGGCATTTCAGAAATCACAAAGAACGTCTAATATAAGAAGCCAGCATTTCATATCAAGTGGAATGAACTGTGGACTAAAACAGAATCTGACCTGGTTGCAACAACTCCCTCCCCTATTCCATGAAGTGACATAATCAACACGATGTGACAAGCAAGTTCACTATGTAAACACACACACACACTGCTTTTATAATTCTTCACACTGATAAAATCCAACGATCTATACTTGATTTTGTTATCTTTACCAATTGAACAACTTGACAACGAAAAATCACTCCAGACAGACGAACGATGATCAAGTTAGTAAACTTTATTATGATATCATATCAGACGTACTATTACTTTTGTTATTTGGTTTAGTGATTGATCTTCATTGCTGTTTTGACTTTCAAATGTCCCTTTAACTTGACCTAACTTGCAAATTTTCTCACCACTTTACGCTTTGTTATACGTATAGGCTGGGTGGATTTTGTAAATTCCTGTTTAATAACACTTTGATAAAGCTATTAGCAGGAACATTGAATAGCGAAACGTCAGTAAGAGCAACAATATCGTTTTGTTTTTCATTCATTGGGAAATACAAAACCCTTTATTATAATGACTACTGATGTACATTTCGAAATAAAATCAAGCAGTTTGTTGTAGAGTATCCCGTCTCGCTTGTTTTATATAGAATGATGTCATGTCAGTTAATATACTGCTGATGAATATTCACCTGGAAAATGTACACGGGAAGTAAATACTTTACAAAAAATTATGTTTAAACATAATTTAGGACTGAAGATAATGTTATTATTACTACTATTATCTCTGTATTTTCCTAATTCAAGTTTCTTAGTGAGATGAATTGTGGTGGACTGGATTATGCGTCAGACAGTGAGTGGGAAACGAGAAGACAGGGGTATCTTGGACCTACGTGAAGCACCTAGAAGACCTGGATTTCGCGTTTGGGTGATTTATGTTTGATGTCACACAAAATCGAAGACTTACAAGCGAAAACCGACAAACTGGTCGAAGAAACAGTCGGCGAAGACAGGACTCCAGGTGAACACAGACAAGACGGAGGTGATGAAAATAACCAACCAACAACAAGAACAGCAACATCCTGCGCCAATCACCATCAACGGGAGGGATTTGAAAGAGGCTACTTCATTCACTCACTTATCTAGGGAGCATTGTCTCAACTACAGGCAGTAGGAACGGACGAGAATCGGGAAGGCGAGAAACACATTCATCAACCAACCTGAAACCAATCTGGAAATCTTCGTCACCCAGCCAGCATCAACAACAAAATTTAGTCGGATTTTCAGTACAAACGTCAAGTCAGTTAGTTCTTCTATACGGATCAGAAACTTGACCAGCGGGTCACAAAGAATATTTCCAACAGGCTGTTGCAGACGTTACCTTTATCAACAACTGTCTTCGCTGGCTCTATACTGAAGATAAGATGGCCGGACCGGAAAGAGTCACCAACAAGGAACTGTGTTAACAAACAAACAAAACAAGAACCAATCGCCAGCCAACAAATATGTAGGAGGAAGTGGAGATGGATTGGACACTCGCTGAGGAGGGAGGCCGCTGGGTGACATTGCGCGCGCGTCAGGCCATTGCTCGAGTGGAACCAGACCGAAAGGAAAGCGGCGAGTGGGACGTCAGTGCAAGGGTGACATGGAGGAGATCGTGTGAACAGTTGAGGAGTTGAAACAGTATGGGCTGACATGGATGCATGTGAAAAGTACAGCAGAAGAGAGAAGCAAGTGGAGAGGTGCAGTTGAAGCCCTATGTTCCACTGGAAACCCAAAGTGACAACAATAATAATGATGAAATGAATTTTAGTTAAACCGTTCAAAGTAATTCAAATATAAATTGCTTCATTCATCTGTTCAGTTAAATACTTCAATTTTTACACCATCCTAATTTCCAACAGACAGTTATTACTTTTTATTCTGTAACTTTTTTTGTTATACCCTGATTACATCACGTAAATAGAGATGAGAGGAGTAGTCTTAATATTCTATCAGTCTATCAGTCTACTTAATTTGTTGAAGATAAATAGATAAATTCAGAAACAGAATTTTCAATTGATCTGTCTGTCTGTCTGCTACTCTTACTACTACCTTATCAATTCAAACTCAACTCTAATTTCTAATATATTTCTCATTCTTTATTCCTTTGCTTTCTGAGGGGAACAGACGACTTGAAGCTAAAGCACCGCCGAAGTCTCAGTAGCTTTTGTAGACTTCTTTTGATGTGATGAGTTTGCTGGGCTCAAATCCCAAAGCCAATGACTTTATCAGGACTAATACTGCCTAAGTGGGGAGTTGAACACATGAAGATATGTGTGACTGACTATCAATTTGCCATTGAGAACCGCTAATGTCATTTAAATGTACATTTGAATCGAGTTTCGTTATAAGCATCCGATAACGCATAAATCTTCTACTTGATGGATGGAGACAAACAATCGAATCCAGGACGCCAAATTCGTCTACTTGGGACTAGTCATCGGTATGTACCTGTATTCTACATTGAAAACATTTATTTCCCGATACGAATTTAAAACAAGCAACAATGCAGGTTAATAAAGCAGGATTTAATGAATTCATCAAATTTCGGTGGAACTCGTCAGCCACTAAATACTCTACATACACGGATATATATACTTTTGAAATTACATTGGGCGATATAAGACTGATAAGTAAACAAACTACATTGAACTAGCCATGAAGAAAGACAAGTGCGAATGTTTTCCAGGTCATGTTCAAATAGATAAGGGGAGAGGGAGTATGAGAGATCAAAAATAAGACAAATTGCATAACGCTTCAATGACATCACTTAGATAAACAATTAGACATTAGGGAATATAACGAGAATTGTAAACAAAGTAATATCAAGCTATCATAAGGATGATAATAATAATAGTTTTGAAGTGAGTTAAGATAATCCTACTGATAAAGGATAGCTTAAATGGATCAAGAATGATAATAATAATAAAAGGTAGAATAATAAGTTAAACGTATTACCATGGTAGATTCAGAGTGACGACCATCTCCTTTTGTACACAGAGACCTGGTTTATAAACTCGAATCGCACAAGCCTCTGCAGTTGCAAGCATCTTCTTGTTTCTTTGTCTGCTGACAAAAGTGAATGACGTGACAGCGTCGATATCATGTCCGTAGTCCGTAAGATGTTTTGTTTTTGAGGATTTTAGCACTTTGCACTCAGCTGATTTCAACCATTTTGGCAAATGCTCCATCATGCTAGCAGACAATCGCCTTTCTGTACGACTTATGTATTTGCTTCTAAAAACACGCCAAACTGATATACGCAGCTACAAGTGTCGAGGATAGCCGACTGGTCTTTTCCAAATTGTTGAAGCACTCACTTAGTGGAGTTGAGGATAACAAGTTTTGCAGCATAATAGGTTTTCTTGATGGCTTAATGGAGTCTTCGTTTGACTACTTTCTGTACATCATCTCCTCTGAACGGCAAACTCATATAGACAGGTTTCTTCGGAACTGTTTGGATTTTTTCGCAGGGGCTAATTTCTTTAGAGTATTTATTAATGAACTTATCAGAATATCCATTTTAGATAAAATATCCTTCAGATATTTTATTTCATGCTCAATAAATGAAACAAAATGTCTGAAGGATATTTTGCCATTCAAAGGAGATGATGAAAAGACTGGGTGTCGGTTTCGACTCACACTAAGTACACCATCACGCAGTCTAGATTTCAGGTGGTAAACCCAGATGACTAGTCTGAAACAGGACGAAATGAATATCCTCAGACATCTGAAAACGTCCATGTTGTAAGCTGAAACGTTATCAGAGAACAATCGTTTTGGTTCAGCATAAAATATCAACAGGAAATGTAACATTCAAATGACTTTCTAGTGTAACAACAGAAGACAAGGGCCGGCAACAGATCCTTTTATTACGGAAATCAGCATGTATTTATATATAATTCATGCACATTATCATAGCTTATTCAAGTAGACAAACGCAGTCTTCTGATTGGTTGTTTTCGGGTTTCTCGAAAAGTGGGGCCATCTATCTGCGAATCACATTTGCCCACGTTAAGTCTGCTGTGATTGGTTGTTGAATCAGCCTTGTTCATATTTCCTCACGGCCAATATTAGTGACCTAGACATTGACGTAGATTAATATCTACAATTGGCTAGCAGCCTGCTCTCACACACTAGTACTTATGATGGTTTCCAAAAGAGCTTAATCACACGACATTTCTTGGATTGTGATCTTACAGTGAATAAATAAATAAAGGCTTTGTTGTTATCAATAAGCAGGGTTATAAAAAAGCTCTTGGATTTTTCAGAAGCTTATGCAGTCATACTGAAAGGCCGGATCCATGCATACAGGAGTAGATATTAATTAGCTTAAATTTAACTTCGTAGAACAATTTTATTTTACCTTTATAACTTTCGTTCCCTTCACACTTCTCTTCACAATGTTTTCCCACTACTATTATTATTATTATTTACATGTATGACACACAGTTAGTTTTCTTAGGATATGTGCAAATCGAAAATCATAGTTGAGTATTAGTCTCCGTGTTAAAAATATATTCTCAGTTTTGATCAGATATTGTTAAAATCTTGATATTTGTAAGGAATAGAATCGCTTTTTTCGATTTTGATCGCGGATTCATATGGATTAGAGAACCACTGAAAACCAGCAGTAGAGTAATGTACAGCTGTTTCCTCCATCCTAGTTTGGGACTCTTCATCAGTAGACACCCGCCAACGCGGTTCGGAATCGATACCTTCCGGTTACAAGGCAAGCTGGCTCGTATACCATCCAGCCACTCACTGAGACTCGAATCAATGGCCATCCCATGAATTCTTAATTCTAACAATTCTTGACTTTAGCGCAACTACCAACCCAATTTCATGGTTTGCATATGTTTAATTATTTATTCATTAGTTATTTTAAGCATTTCCATCGTTTTTCAATATTATCACATTTGAATGTTTCTAATTAAATTATATCTATCCCAGTAACTCCAATTTACATATTGATATGTACCCTGATGGATAATTTTTTTCCTTCACCTTCTTAGTGGAACATAGGGAACCCTCAAGCTAGAGGCTTGAATGTTCTGTAACAGTGTTTATTTTTGCGGGATAGGGTTGCTAGCCTCATACCCGATCTTTCCTCTTGACCAGCTTAATTTCTGGCTTGGCGAGGTAAAGGAGTGCGTCTGTGGCCGGGGATCGAACCCCGGACCATGTGCATGGTTGGTGGCGAGCGTGCTAACCACTGTGCTACCGACGCCCCTGATGGATATAACTAACTTAATAATAATGTCAACAGATTACTACTCATCTATCGATTGTACATCGTGTACTTATTTGTTGTCAAGATGTCCATGTATTTCTGTGTATGTTAACTTTGAAACAGAATTGTATAAATAACAGTGTTTGTAGTGTATTCAGATGACGGGTCCTTCTACTACAATTTATGTGAATTCATTAAATGCTGCTCATTTTTACAGTTGCTGCTTGTTTTAAATTTACTACGGCAACTTTTTAAATTTTCTAAATTATTTTATTCCTTTACGTTCCCACCAACCCACTCAACTATCTTCGTAACTGTCCACATGCTTTCATTTCCCCCTTCATAAGATCTTCACGTCACCGTCAGTTAGATGCCCGAGGCATCGCTTCACACTATTACAGTTCCATTTGAGACCCAAGTGTGTCATGTCTCTCTAATATCTAATCCCTATGTAAAAACGTTTTTAACTACTGAAATTCGAAAGTACGATGATAAATCTTACAGGGAATGGTCTGGTCATGTATGGTTTTTATTTCAGGACAAGATTTCACCTCATCTGAGCATATTTACTGGTTGCATATAAAATTCATTCTTCTACAACAATTCAGATTCGCAGTCTGCTTGCCATCCAGTCATAGTGGAAGTTCTGGTTAGATTCTCAGCCGTCTCAATCCTAACCCGCCTAAAGCTAGAGTCTTGAAGTTTCGGTAGCAGTGGTATTCATGTTTTACAGGATAAAGTTGCTAGCTTGATGCCCAAACCACTTTCCTTACCATTCTTTAAACTGGCTTAGCTAGCCAAAGGAGTGCGTCTGTGACCTGAGATCAAACCTCGAACCAAATGAGGCATGGCTGGCCAATATTCTAAAACTGTGCCGCTGACGCACTTTACTATGGTAAAAACGATATAAAAACAACTCCACCAAATGGATATTTCTAATTTCAAAACAAGACTTCCTATTATAGAAACAAAGCATTTATAAGAAACACGGCAAAAATGGGAAGCTCTTTCTTTAAAACTTTGTTGCCATAAAGCAAAAGATTCACAGTTACGCCTTATACTTAATAGTAATGCTAACTAACTTCTGTGTAATGCGAATGACTTTATTGAACAAGAATGGTAAGGTTATGTATGCATAAACAGCTCATTATAATACATACCTATATGTATACGTTGCATTCCCATCTATTTAGATGAGGAAAATTAGTAAAGGATACTCTAAATTTACCATAAAATTAAAGTAGGTATATGTTAATTACCTCTTTTTCTGTTTAAAAGGGAGTTTGCAAATTCAAGTAATTAGAGTCAGTGAGTATGCAGACGATTATCATATGTACATATATACGTATATATATACACTTGTGCTACGTATGAAAGCAATTTCCAAAAGTAAGTCACATAACCAAAGAAAACTCCCACTGCACACACACACACATTCATCTATATGTGAACAATATACGATAATGAAGGTAGGATTAGTCGTAGTCGTAGTAGTAGTAGTAGTAAATATCCTCTAAATATTAAATGAACGAGAAAATGAATTCTCAACTTTTTGACAGTTTGCTGTGTGTAAATTGAATATTGAATTTTAAAGTTGATGATAATTTGATTTTAATAACTTAACGTAAAAAAAGATGCCTGGAAAAAAGATGGGGACGTTTCATTCGGACAAAAATAGACATTCAATAGTATTCGCTTTCAAATTTCTTTGTTTATCTGTGTGTGTGTGTATTCAGTGACTGTCTAATAGCATAGTAAGCAAAAGCAGTGGAATCCAGGACAATTCGCATTTCGTCCTATTTATGACTCGTCACCTGGATGTACCTGTGGTCTACAGTGAGTGATGATGTTCCCATCGAGGCTCGGACCCAGTGTCCATAGTTTCAAACGCCAAAGCGTTGTCCACTAGACCACTTGGGCCACGAGAGCCACCTCTTGTGCAACGGGTCACATTAACGTCTAGCGGATAACGCTTTGGCGTTTGAAACTTTAGGCACTGGGTTCGAGCATCGATGGGAACATTATCACTCACTGGGGAATATAGGTGCATCCACCAGATGACGAGTCTCAAAGAGGACGAACTACGAATTGTCCTACATTCCACTGATAGTCACCATCCACCAATTAACTTCGAATTACATGCCTAGACATCGTCGAAGGTTCTGCACAAGAAGCCTACAGGCATCTCAACCGGAGACCGAGCACTTCGGTTCAATCAGTCGACGGGAAAATCTGAAATTCAATTAAATAGATTACTAAATCCTTGACAGATGAACTGAGTCAGGTAGGGAGATGCAGACTTCCGGGTTGGGGCCCTCGGACTCTAAGAATCAATGGCTGGAGACAATAGGTGACATGGCTCAAAATCGTTGTCAATGGCGCAGATGTATTTAGTCTCTGTAATCTTTCATGCTCCTTTCTACTATTACTCATTCTGTTTCACTCTTATGCTTGTCAAACTCTATTGATTCTCTTCACTCATCTTCTTGTCTACCTTTGTGTGCTGTTTGGAACGTGGCTACTCAAACTGCCACACTTCAGTGCCAAGTTCTATGTTGAATCCAGGCAGACAGAAATAGATTACTTTAATTCGATGCTAGCACATAAGAAACTCATAGAAAGTTTTATAGATGTTAAATTGGGAAATTAAAATGTATGGAATAGATTTAATCTGGTGAATATTTCATATCTTTTCCTGAGTGACTAACAACAGTACATTGACAAACTTTCTCAGCCCCTCCCCCGATGTAGCTACTTCGATAGGCTTTTGATCTCTTGATAGTATTCGCTTTCCCTAAAAATCTTTATGGCAGTCGACAGGTTAAATAGGCATTAGCTCTGAGCTATTGTGATCCACTTGTAACATACCGACTAAGATTATAATACGAAAGAGAGCATCACTTCTTTAGCGGTTACTCATGAGTGCAAAGAAACGGTGTCCTGTAGATTTTTTCAAAACTGTCTAACACTGATTTGAATCGCACCGCAGTGAAGTGTCCTTTAGTGTGATGATCATATTGTCAAATTGACTGGTGGAAAACTGACTAGGCATATGACATCGGTTACTCGTCATCGATAAGTCATCGCGTGAATCAGAGAAAAGGCAAGAATCCAATTAGCGCCTTAAAGTGTAGTCAGTAAGTCAAAAAAAAAAACTTTCCAAAGTAACTTACTTCACCTGCACCTATTGGTTAGATAAATAGGATAATTTTCAAGTATTGGTTTTGCAGGGATTTTGTTTGATTGGATGGGGGATTTCATCATGAGCTGATATTATTTAAAGAAACTGGGAGTACTGCACAGTTGAATCCTCCATCTTAGTTTAAGACTCTTCAGAAGTACGCACCCACCGAGAGGGTTCGAATCCAGGACCTTCTGACTGCCAAGCGAGCTATCTCGTAGACTATTAAGCCACTAGAACCAGATGCAGTGGCCCATAGAGTGAGAAGCCGTGACGATAAGCGTACAGTAGGTTGAAGATGAGGCAATTGTCACGCTGCGTCGTGAATTGGCAGAATTCAGAACTCATGGGGGATGGCTAGTGGATCGGGTCCCATTGGTTCAATGGTCTACGAGCTAGCTCGTCCTGTAACAAGAAGGTTCAGGGTTTGAGCCGTGGCGGTGGGTGTGCATTGCTGAAGAGTCCCAAACTAGGTCAAAATGTGATAATTCAACTAATCTAACGAAAAAGGAGTTTTAAATTTAACAGTCTCTGGAAATCAGGCTTGAAAATGGATTGACATCACTTAGCGAACTATCAGAAACCACTGGAGATCGCTGAGCAGCATTTTTATTTTGGCTTTGAACTTCTCACCAGTGCGCAACAGTAACGTCGATGGCGAGTCCGTTGGCAAATCAGCTACTGGCCCATGAATTCTAACTTCTGACGATTCATCATTCAGATCCGTGATCAAGCTTAAAATCAATGAAATCTCAACAAACTAAGATTTGAAAATTATTCTGATGTTTACAAATGATTGACTGTAGAATGAAGTTGCCCATAGTTTCTAGGGAAAAATTCTGACCGACGATGTCCAACAAGAGTTAGGATTTATGGACATTTGGATTCTAGCCAAGGGGCTGAATGGTTGATGAGGTCGCTTCAATTCTCGGTGGTGACACATAGATGAGTACTGATAAAGAGTTCCAAGTTAGGAAGAAGTGGCCTTTCACCACTCCCTGTCTTTTAGTGGTTATCTAAGTGACATGAATCCATGATCAGGGATCAAACCAATGGGGTTTGTACAAACTAACACTTTAAAATATTCAAATATGTTTTGTGCGTCACCCAATTGTTTAACCAAGTATAGTTCTACTTTCCACGCCTTCAAATATGAGTTCATCAGTTGATCTGAGAAGTTTGAAATAAAGCTAGATAGTTTCAGTTTTTTTTTTTCATTTTCAGATTTCATCTCTGAAACTCATCTATTTCTAGGAAAATTATATCCACGTATTCAGAGTTAAGAAACTTGTAGATACAATAATGAATAAGGTTAAGAAGTCTACAGCGGAATTCATACGCGAATGAAGCCGTCTTTGAGTGAGTCTGACTGGTTTAATTTAACGCCTAAAATTATAACGCAAGTAGAATGTATAGTACTATAAAAATACATAAACCAGGTTATCCCATGAGGGCAACAATATGAATTATGAATTATCAAAACACACTAAGCTCCAATACTATGTCCCATTAGAAATCATTCAAATTCTAGACTAACTAATTCATATGAGACGAAAAATAAACTAAACGACATTCAACTAGAGAATGATGAAAAAATGGTTAGTTTTGATATAACTAGTCTTTATACTAAAACACCAATCATTATGGCTTTAGAAGCAGTTAAAAAAGAACTAACTGCAGAACCTGAACTCACTCATAGGACAAAGCTGCCCATTGAAGAAATTATTTTAAGAATTCAGTTAGGCTGCCTCTCATCTACTATCTTTAAATTCCAAGGCAAAATATGTAGACAAACAGGTGTAGCGATCGGATGGATGATCACAAATTTCCCTTATCATAGGAGATATATTTATGGACAGCTGGGAAAACAGTGCTCTCAATACATTTAATCCCACTCCAAAAATACGGTGGAGATATACGGATGACACTATCACTCATAGTGTTAGAAACAGAACATATCCCCAGCTACTTGACACATGTAAACTCACTAGTAGAGAGAATAAAATTCACATTTGAATCTGAAAATGAACAAGGCGAATTAGCTATGTTAGATTGTAAAATAAAACGAATAGAAGAAGGTAGAGTGAACTCTAGCGTTTATAAAAAGCCATCGCATTCTAATATTGGATATTTAGACTTCAATTCATCCCATCGACTATCTATCTGTGAAGACAGGCCTAGTCAAGTGTCTAATAAATCGAGCAGTAGCACTGAGCAAATGAAATAGAACAGGCACAATAGGGGTTGGTGTTAAATAACTATCCTATAAAATTTCATTAGGAAGATAGAAAAAGTTCAAAAGCAAAATACAAAATTGTAAAACTAATAATGATAACATAAATATGAGAGAATATAAGGCATTTACAGCAGTTTTACCAAATAAGGAGGGAGGGGACATCTGAGACCCTGCGTAGGATTCTCAATATAGCAGGAATTAGAGTGGCATTTAAATCTACAAACTCACTGAAGGAAAAGCTGTGTAGTTTGAAGGACCCTGTTGGTTGACCGAATTAGACAAAATAATATAATTTACAAAATACCCTGCAATGACTGTGAGTTGGGTCAACTACATAGGTCAAACTAGTAGATCGGGGTAATCATATTGGCGGAACATAAGAATTTAGATAAGGTAAGATGGTTGATCTCATGAATATGTGTAATTTAGAAAAGAGCTCAGACATTGCACTGCACGCATTAAGTCACAACCACACATTAGGGTGGGAGAGGGTTAAAATTCTAAGAAGTAATCAAGGTAGGTGGAGAAAGAGGTTGATGGCTGAATCCTGGTTCATTGAGTCTACACTCAATGCAACACATGCAACAGAAACGACTCAACGCAAATACCAGAGATATGCATCGAAGATATTATTAACAACAGTCAGTCAAATCAAAGAGGATAATAAATAATCTCAGAATTCTATTTCAATTCAAGCACATCACAACATTCCAGCAAGTTGCTTATTATGACAATAAAAACACTCGTCTTATTTCCCATCTGATTGTAATTGATCAATAACACTCGTATTATTATTTCTAAATCTACATTATTCTATATTGATTTTTATTCCGTTATCTAGTCAATTCCATTCACGTATATAAATGAAGGAATAAAGTTGTGTAAGCGTCTTGATATGAATATGAGGAATATCATGTGCTTGAAACGTCATTAGTAAGTATTACTGTGTAACACTGTGTAACTTATCAAACTTAAATCTTATGTATAATGGAGTTTTAGTCTACCATCACAGTGGCCAAGTCTTATACTTATATCTATATCGACAAAGTTAGTTCCCCTCTACTTCATTTCTATTATCATCAATCCAAATAATTTTACCAACAATAAAGATTTGTTCAAAATCCGGGTGATATGTCTTAAATTCCGTATGCATTGTCACGAGTCTTGAACACTGCATAAAAATCCCGATAATCAGTAGTAGTGATACAGCTCCTTGATGCTGCTCTGTCTTGCGATATGACTGCTTTTATATTTTTCCAACTGTAGTAATTAATATACAGACCACTATTTTTTTCCTACGAAATTAACGGTTCATTGTGTTCTTCGTTTTTTTCCTTTCTTTTCTTTTCCTTTTTGTGACGAAGTAAGATGGGAAATTTCAAAACACCTGTCTACCTGCAATTCTCAAATTCTCCATAGTGTCTGTCAATCAAGCCTATACGTCTAAAAGAAAATAAAAAATTTCAAACAACTTCATTAAGTTGCCTACAAAAGTGTTTCAAAACTATAGGATCTAAATGAAAGCGAACATCTGTATTCCTTTCCTTAATCTGCTACTCAAACATGTAGTAGGTCGCTGTTGTTAGTCAGCCTCTATTATCCCCTACACTTCTGTCGGTTTTTGCAGAGTATGGCATGTAAAAACTAAGAATTCTGAATTCGCTGTAACATACAGTCATTAAAAAGTTGGAAATACTAGAACTTGACCGACAGAGTTTTCACAAACTCATCAACTCAATGAAAGAAAGTCTAATATATATGAAGAAATGATGTGGTGGATTTTATCATTATTATGTTACAATTATTCTCTAGAACTCCAAGTGAAATATAAGGATTCAGGAAGCAGCACATCTCCATTTGTCTGTTTGTACTCTACATTCCTTTATAGCTGGATCTATGACCGGTCCTAACCTTCTCAAACGATATCCCCCATAGCTTTCTAATGGATATAATAATAATCTACTTTATTCCAAAAACAGTACTTATAATACAGAATGTAATTTTCAGCATTTGTCACAATATTCCAACTGATTTACTAAAATTATAAATAAAACTGAAAATTGAAACAAAATTTTTTCCACGTTTATGATATGAAGTCGAAAATACTTGAAGCACGAACTGAGATCATTAAATATTATAACAATAATAATAATAATTAACAGTGAGTTTGTTTCAAACAGTTTTGTCGGTTCAGTTTGAAAATCTCAACATGTTATAGAGTATTGAGTCTAGTGTTCTGTTGATATAGTATAGTGAGGGGAAATACAAAATTAACAGTTATGACACAGCTTAAATTATGTGCCCACTTATGAAAAAAAAATAAACAAAAACGAAACTTGAGAGGATTATAAATATAAGAAGTACAATAACAATAAAGTTTTATGTTATAAGGGTGGAGGAAATAGTTTATTTCATAGTGCTTGATAGTTCATGCCTCACACTATTTTCATCACATAAAGTGAGTGCCAAATATGGTATAGTGGAATTTCTCTACTTAGACAGACGTGCATAAAGTCTTCCGAAAAGACTTCTTGTTCTACCTGAGGAGGAGACACAAGGTTGGAGATGAAGGTACTGCGGTGGATGCTCGCAGTCTGATAAAAATTCATTTAACGTATTTGTTGCATGACATCAAGTGGCTATCATCAATGACAATGTCAACGATATAACTCAATGGGATACCACTCGCCCTACTGACTGACAGTCTTCAGAGTTCTACGAAATATGACATAGTCTTTTTTAAGCAATCCAGGAAAGAATAAGAAAGGGTGAACAGTAAATAAAAACAGCTGAGATTCACGAGTTGACAAAATGCATTGGAGTACACTTTAAGGATCGCTGCCACGCACCATGATGCCTTTTCTTAAGGTTATTATAAACACGTGAATCATCAGGTCGAAAACATTTTAAATAATCGTGAAAGTGAGTAATACGATTTGGACACAAGATTGAATAATTAAAAGAAAATGAAACCAAGTAATCAGATGCAATATAAGTGAGGAAAATCTTTGGTAGCCCAAGGTTTAAGCGGGCAGCCTAATGGTTTAATTATATTTGAAAACTCATTTGAAAAGCTTGTGGCCCGGCTCATACACTATCGTTACATTATATTTCCTCTTATGTATTAGCGGTTAGAACTTGAGATCTTTTTTGCTGAAAAATCCAATTCTAGAATTTCTTGCTGATTGCGGCCAACCATCTAAATTGTATTCAACAGTGCAACGTGATGGTGAGTCACTCAACACGAGTGATCGATCACTGGATTTATCTCAGTGTTACAAGAGGTTAATCATGAACCACGACAGCTCAGTAGCAACGTCAATGATCATAATCCTGGCTGATGCAGACCGAAATCAACGGAAAGACATCATTTCCATACTCACAACTATTAATAAACACGAGACCTATTTCTTGGGACTCCTTCTGATAGACTATAATATCTTCTCAGATCACAACATCATGCAGGTTGAAATTCCAAATTCCTTATTATGGTATTTATTGTCAAATGCAATTATAACTCAGTTAGCGAAAATATTCATTCAGATTTTTTATTTTTATTTTTGATTACAGCTTGATTCCACACAGTACTTTTTGGTATAAGTATGGAAATTTTAGCATCGATATCAGTAGCCCAAAATTCGCGGGCCGACCATAGATATCAAGTGTGCGCCGGCATGGGCTCGAACACCGGACCATGTGCATGGTCGGCGAGAGTCCTAACCACTGTGCCACCGACGCTACAAAATAATTGAGCAAAGAATATCCTTTTCGATAATTTCCTCCTCCTATGACTCTACAATTATATATACGCTTATATACATGGAATATTCTAGAATAGTTGCCAATAGCATTATAAGTGTTTTCCTAAATAATACCGATTTGTAAAGTAAGATCAATGGAATTACAGTTCATTAAAGATGCCTTAATTATAATAATAATAACAATAATAATAAAGATATAATAGCAAATAGAATATCAACTAAAATTAGGAAAATCCTACAAAAATTGAAGATTATTCAAATCCAGATGGCCAAAATTAGGATAATGTCTGAACTAGCTTCTTTTGAACGCATAAATTAGGCTTCTTAATATGGATCGCAACAGCCTCAGCAGTATGTAGTTGTCGAAGTCTTAAGGCAAAATTAAGATTTGTTGGTATGCGGTAAATGACTGTGAAAGCCTGGTTAAAATCAATCATGTGTTCTGTCTATATTCACAAGATGAGAAATGATAACGCTACGAATATATTTTGTTTGCCCTTTACTCAGCCACCATGCAGGGTGATGTTTGGGAATCCGACGAGAAATACGCCTAATTGCACAACCTATGCAAGTAACTGGCTCCACAGGAGCGGATTTCGGTGTACTTGACTATGTTTTGTAGGATTTTGATGAAGTAAGTTTAATCAAAATAATAATTAATTATCACATTCCTAAGTGAAGATAGACATTTAAACAATGATAGTTTATATATTTGTATATATTTAACAATTCACCTGTTTTTGTTGAATGAGTTATGTCTGCAGTTGTCAACATTCGCTTTCTAGGTGAATCACAGAACATTTAGCTAAAAAATAGCCTTTATTCTCCAGCATATGATTAATTGTGATTACCAAGTGAGCTCAGCAACCGACCATCCTATTCATCTACAAAGTACATATGAACCTCATCAAAGGGTGTATGATTTAGGCTAATCTAAACCTTAGAAGTCATGATGACTTATATTTTTGATGGTCTATACATTGAATGTTGAAAGATTTTAGTCTTATCATTATATCCCTACATATGTTTTTCAATTTCTCTTTTATTGATGGTCACGTAAACTTCGTTCAATTTTATCTGAATTGTACTCACTCCTATCGAATAGTTTATATCACGCGATTTCAGTAACTTAATCCTTCTTCAGTCTCTGATTCATTATTTATTTTTAACTTTATTTAATTTGATATTTGATACACACAGTATTTTTGATACAAGTATGAAATTTTCAGCATGAGATATCGGTAGCCCAAATGTTTCAGGCCGGCCAGTGTGCTTTGAATGCATAATTTCCCTAGAAGCCTTTAGATAGTCTAAAGCCCTGTGTGGTTAAGTAAAGGACAAACTAAATCTATTCACAGCGCTATTCCATCTCATATTTTAGATACAAACAAAGCACAAGATTTGTAAAAAATTATATTTGTAAAATCTCAGCGATATTGAAATGAGTAATTCCAACGTTTCGTTCAGCAATCTGGTCCGAACTTCTTCAGGGAAATTAATCGAAACTAACATAACAGGTTTATATATAAAAGGAACATCTTTAGTTTTTAAAAAACTTTGTCCAATCATGATTTATAAAACAAATATTAACAAGTATAATAAACAAAATTGTACGAGTTGTGATGAAAATTTGACCTCAGACTTATAAATATTGATCTACCTTTGTTAAACACTTTAAACACAGTGTGTATGTGTGTGTGTGCGGATAAACAGTTGTAAAACAATCTCTTAACGTCTCCATAAGTAGATATAGACAGTCGGGAAACTTTGACTAAGTATTATTAGTTAGTGATACATATCCATTCTTATTTATTAATCAGGATTTCCTATGCGTCATCTAACATCACACCTTCATGTCTGTTCAAACCGTTAGTATCTAGAATTTTATGATTGGACACATTTTCAAAATTATAGTGTTTAGGATTAGAGTTTAGTTTAACAACCCCGTCAAACTTATTACTTTGTCTTCTTTCTGAAAATTGAGCTACTTTATTCGACCTACTGAAGTTGTCAGGTGACTGGACAGCTACGAATTTAGGATACGCATTCTGCTGCAGACAACGGAGAGTGGAAACACGATGATTGTGCCAATTACATAGTTTCTTTGTTAATTTGATATTGATAATATTGATATAATATTAATTGATATTGACCAGGCTTTCAGAGTCATTTACCGCATACCAACAAATCCTAATTTCAACTTAAGAGTTCGTTTACTAGATATTGCTGGGGCTGGCCGTTGGGATCCATATTAGGAAGCCTAATTTATGTGTCCAAAAGAAGTTAGTTCAGACATTATCCTTACCTTGACCATCTAAGTTTGAATGATCCTAGATTTTTGTGAAAATTTTCTAATTTTATTTGATATAACATTTGTTATTATATCTTTATTTTTATTATTATAATTAAGGCATCTTTAATGAACTCTAATTCTATTGATCTTACTTTACATATCGATATTATTGAAAAAAAAACTAATGTTGCTGACTACTATCCTGGAATTATGTGTTTATATATATATATATATATATATGTAATTGCAGAGCCAGAAGATTAAATTATCGAAAAGAATATTCTTTGCTCAATTATTTTGTGTTTGATACGTCAGTAGTCATGAATTTCTCCTTCATTTTCTATAAGTGACATTGTCTTATATGTACTTTCGCTATTCATGAACTAAAAGTCCACTTGAGTCGAAAAAAATGTTCTTTCCAATAAGTTCTCCCCCCTCCTCCAGCATCCAGTTTCTTCTTACAAAATGAGCAGTGTTTATGTCACAGACGCATTGTGTGAAATGCAATTACAAAATGGTATAAAATACCAGACTATAGTGAAAATCAATCATAACAGACAAACAATGTAGTGGAGGTCAATGTTTCAAGGTTATAAACGTGATAGGTGACTGACTGGTTCAAAGAATGTATGAAAAAACTTTGGTTAAAAGGTCATCCATCATGAAGTTGTGTCATACATATAAGTGTCATATCTATAAATAGCTTTGTGTAACGAACATTTACCAGCCTGGTTTATAAAAGATGAAATTAATTGCGTAAACATTTCGATTCCATCACACTTGCTTGATATGAAACATTGGATAAAAGCTGACATATTTTCAGGGTTATCCACCGCCGGATAAGAATTCTTTATCGAAATCATCCTTGGGTTAAAATTATCCTTCCATAGAAAGCTTTCTCCTTCCCTTCTTTAGATCATAGGCTTCATTTTCCGATTAATTCGGGCTTTCACTTCAAACGCATCGGACAGTTTGATATGACTTGGCTCTCTGAACTAAAATGAATCAAGTTTTTTACTATTGATGAGCCCTGTTCCAGACGAGTGAATCAGCTGTCAGGTGTTCAGATTACTGATCTGGCTGATTGGCGTAGACCACTGGTTGATATGAGTAGTATCTAACCACTCATATCAATTAGTCAGTAGTATAAAGCATTCTACATTGACGCTTTCTTTCACTTTCTTCTTTTTCTCTCTCTATACAGGTTAGGAATTGAAACGACTTGATAGGCCATAAGTTTTGATAAGTAGTTGACATTAGTCAGTTGATTATTAGTCTGATTCTGTAAATGGCAAGTTATATGGAGTTCCAGGGAGAAGTCATAACCAGCACGGTTCACCAATGGGCAAAGTTCTACAATAGCCCCCCCAAGGGCTGGAAACGCACGATTGACCTTGAATCGACCAGTCAGAGAAATGGAGGATTTTTGCATAAAAATTTACGTATATGTTTACATAAAAAATGCATGAGAAAAAAATAATTAAACAGGGTATTTGTTGTTTAATATGAGATAAAAAGATGTCCTAATTATAATGAGGAGTTTCAGGTTTTAAATTAAACCAATTCCTGTACATGTAATCAATTAGGTGATTAAAAAATAACACGATCTTGAGATCCGTTTATAACTGGTTCTGAGATCCTTACTAGTGTATAAATCATGCTCATTATTTTCAAAGTAGAGCTAAAAAAATGCACATTCTAATCTAAGCTATGCGCTAAAACTCTTTCAAGTCAAGTATTCAATATATATATATAAAATCAAACGTTTTATGTTTAATGTAAGTATGCTTGTTTATTTAATTTATTTATCCTTCATCCATGGATATCATAAGTTAATAAGTTATGATAGTATTTCAGTACTAAACAGGATGTATAATAAAATATTATTTTTAGTCTTGTAAACTGAAAACTGGTCACTTACATTTTTATTATTATTGCAAATAATGTTGACATTCATGACATTGCTATACCGTGGCATGACGGAATTGTTTCCAAACATCAAAGTGAATATAAACAAATACATATAATATAACACTTTAATTCCCCCTAGCTCAGGATAAAGTGAAACCCAATTTTTGTAACTGTCAGTCAAAAATGGTACTCGATAAATGAATGCTATTCGTCTATCAGTTTGTTTAATTAAAAAACACTTCAGCGAATGAAGCTGTTCAGCGATGAAATGTGGGTGTGTATTATGTTTAGAATTTTCAGCTTTCTTCATTTCCTTGCTCTGTAACCTTTTTTAGCTTCTGTAGTGGCGGTGGTATTATTTTTCTTTTTTTCCCATACTTAATATTGGCAAAGAATCGAACCTTCACCATGTGTATGACTGATGAACATTCAAGTATTGAATTACCGATCGACCTAATTTTTTCCTGGTAGAAATAATTTCAGTTTTTACTAAAGAAAATAAGTGGTATCCATGCATCGGTAGAATGTTCGTTATTCTCCCAGGTGGTTAGGGTTCGATTCCAGGTCAATGATATCATAAGCCTTGCTTTGCTGACAATAACCAGGGTAAAGAGGGGAGTTTGGACGTCAGGCAAGCAAGTACAACAACATCAAAGCTATTAAAAAGTCAGAGCTCAGGTTTGAAGACTTATTTCCCACCTGGAGCACAAAGAAAAGAACAAAGTAACCTCTCAACTACAAAATCTTGAAACTGAGGTTTGATGACTAGAAGAGGTATTTACAAGTATAAAATCACAGTTAAACCATCTATTTCCATGAGAAATAATTATATAAATAAAACTGGGAGAATGAAGTGGTTGATAGCCTTTACGCTAAGTGTATTGAATGCTGAATACACAATAAATTTGTTGCAAATTATTTATCTATTTTTACTTGTTAAATTAGTAATGGACAAACTTCTGCTTACATCTGTGACTGTCATATGGTAAAGTTTCTGAAGGACTTCGTAACTATGCTTTCTTAAACATACGTATAATTATCGCTATAGAGTTAATTGAAACTGACTGCAGACATCAGAGCAATGTCAGAGACCCTACTTGGCATCATTGAGGTAACCTGCATGGAACAACAGTGAAACTAGCCATCTGAAGGTAATTTTCAAGGAAACGTATACGAATGTTCTAGGGAGAAACAAGAGACAATACAAGTAATGACTTCAAATAGATACCTAGATGCCAACAGAAAAGATGAGGATGGTGAGAGAGAAGATGACTCAATGCAAAGATGAGCAACAGAACGAGAAGCTGAGTTGAATGTACACTGCGATGAATAAAGAAGAGTTCTGGGGACGATAAAAGGCAATTCTGTGACACACTGACTGGCAACTGAAGCAGAACAGGCAGGCAGGGTGCAAGTAAAACAGATATCGGGACATTATATCAATAACCTGGTCTCTATTCGGGAAGAGATCAACCCAGATGATGAAACCAGTAAAAGGTGCTCAAGAAAAGCTGATTACAATGGACGAGAAACAAATCAAACAATGGGCTGGCCACTTTAAGGGACTTTTGAATCGACCACAACCTGCAAATCGCCCAGAAATACCACCAACAATGGGAACTAAACTGCAAGTGGACATCAATGTGCGTCGGTGGCACAGTGGTTAGGACTCTCACCAACCATGCACATGGTCCGAGGTTCGAGCCCGCGCCGACGCACACCTTGGTATCTATGGTCAGCCTGCGAAATTTGGGCTACCGATATCCATGCTGAAAATTCCATACTTGTACCAAAAATAGGGTGTGGAATCAAGCTGTAATCAAAAACAAAAATAAAAATAAATAAATAAAATAAATTTAGAAATCTTGAATGCAATCAAGCTACTGAAAGTTAAACGGATAGGCAACCAGAATTGGTGGAATTCCTCCAAAAGCACAGAAAATGGATGGAAACGCCCCAGTGGATATGCTCATGCCACCATCACAAAAAGTTCAGAAGGTAGGATAGGTGCTTAGTGATTGGAAGAAAGGCCAGACTGTCAAACTGCCAAAGAAGTCCAGTTTCGTCCTCTGAAACGACTGTTACCGAGTTATGCTCTTGTCCACGCCAAGAGAAACATTACGTGGCGTCATATCAGAGAGATAAAATATGCGCTGGATTCAGAACTGTGACTAGAACAGTCCGAATCCAGGAAAAGCAAATCATTTGCAGGTCGAATTGCAACCCTGTACATCCTTTCGGACAGAGATTGATATGGCTATCCAGGTTCTACCTCAGTATCATCGACAGTCCTTTGATAGCGTTAGCCATGAAGTAACTTGGAAACTGCTGCTACACTACTGACGACAGTGTCACGAACCTTTATCGCCCTCATTGAACCCCACTGACAATGCTACATATCAAGTGATAAATAACGGAAAACCCAACATAGTATATGAAATGAGGACGAGAGTAGGAAAAGTTTGTCTTTTGATGATACTTCTATCTGTGCTAAACTGAAATGTCTAGCCGAGTGTGGGAATTGAGAAGACAAGTGTATTGTACGTGAGTCCGATGAGAAGACTCTAGAACACCTGGATTTCATCGTTACACAAACTCGAAGACCTACAGGTGAAAACGAACAAACTGGCTGAAGAAGCAGCCTACCTGCATTGGTGGTACGGATGAATATGTCAAAGGCAAGATGATTAGAGCAACACAGATTTTCATCACCCTGAAATCGGTCTGGAAATCTTCTGTACTCGGCACAGACGAAAATTTTCGGATTTTCAACATCACTATCATGTCAGTCAGTTCTTCTATATGGATTAGAAACTTGACCTGCACGTCACCTAAAGCATTTATCACGCGCTACTGTAGACCTTTATCAACAGCTACTTTCTGTTACTCCATACTCAAAACGAGATGTCCAGGAGGAATCGGCAACAAGAATCTCCCGGGATTAAACAACTAAGAACCTTTCCACCAACAAATATTCCGAAGGAACTGGAGATCAATTGGTCGTACGCTGAGGAGGACGAACAGCATTCCCTCCGTCGAGAAGCGAAATGGAAACGACCAAATTGGCACTGGTCTGCAGCCGACAAGGAGGAGACCGTTTGAAGAGGAGATGACATCCATTATAGATAAGATTTTATTTTGATAAATCACACAGTGTTGTACAGTTATATTAACTGATAACGTTTCGAGCATAAAGTATCGCTCATAGTCACATCAAGTTACTCACACAACTTTCTTGCTTCATTTATATAGATGGGTAAAAATTGATGATTAGACATTTGAACGAAAATCAGTATAGGATAATTTGCATTCATAAATTATAATATGAGTGTTACAAATTAACTACAGTCAGATGGCGAATAAGACGAGTGTTTTTACAGTCATAATAAGTAACTTTTTAGAATGTTGTGTTGTGTTTGAATTGAAATAGAATTCTGAGATTATTTATTATCCTTCTCTGGTTTGACTGGTGTTAATAATATCTTCCAAGTATATCTATGGTATTTGCATTGAGTCATTTCTGTTTCATGTGTTCTGATAATCTCACTACTCATGATCTACTAGTCTAACCTATGCAGGTGACCTCACTCATAGTGATTGCAGAGCACTTTGTAAATTACATTATGTTGTCTAATTGAGTCAATTGGGTCCTTCAACCTACAGAGCTTGTCGCAATTGAGTGAGTCTGTAGGTTTGAATGCCACTCTAATTCCTGCGTTACTGAGAACCTACATAAGGTCTCAGATGTTCCCTCCCTCCTTATATGGAAAGCCACTGAAGATGCCTTCTATTGTCTTATTTATGTTATCATTACTAGTTTCACAATACGTTTTATTTTGCCTTTGACCCTTTCTGATATTCCTAATGAATTTTACAGGATAGTTATGTAATACCAACGCTTCTTCCATCTGTTTCATTTTATCATTTAGGTTCATTCTTGTACTATTGAGTACTAGTGCTCGGTTTGTTAGACACTCAACTAGGACTGTCTTCACAGATGGATAATCAATGAGATAATTTAAAGTCTAAATATCCAATATTAGAAAAATCGTTGGTTTTTTTATAAACGCTAGTGTGTAGTGCAGTTTACCTTCTCCTATTCGTTTTATTTTACAATCTAACGCCGTAGCCAATTTTTCTTGTTTATTTTCCAATTCAAAGGTGAATGTTATTCTCTTCACTAGTGAGTTTATGTGTGTCAAGTAGCTAGAGATATATTCTGTTTCCAATACTGTGAATGAAAGTGTCATTCACATATCTTCTTCATATTTTTGCAGTAGGAGTAAACGTATTAAGAGCAATATTTTCCCAGCTGTCTATGTCGGTGTATATTTTTGAAATCTACGATTGGTCTTATGGGGAACCTGCTTTATGTATTTTTCTAGTACCATATATTCAACTAGTATTATTAGTTTTAGGCATTAAATTAAACCATTTAGACTCACCCAGTGACAACTTCATACTACGTACTAAATTCTCTGTAGATTTTTTATTCTTATTTACTACTGTATTTACATACTTCTTAATTTCCCCATATGGACCCACCTCAATATGTTTAGTTACTTTCTTGATGTAGTCTAATTTAATCCAAAAATATTGTTGAATTTCCTCTATCAGCTCTTGTAGTGACGATGTTTTTATGAATTTTATGTTTGATTACAGCCAATCTTTTCGATTTTCTTCATTCTGAATGTGCATTCTTTTGTTTCTTAAGAGTTAATGGACACTGAGTTCGAACCTCTTCTGCTGTCGTCTTATTTATTCAACTTAATTCTACTTCGATGTGTTACGGATGACATCTTCGGGTTTTAGTTTGCTAACCGTTACATTGAGATTTAGTCCTTTTTCAGGTAGTTTTATTTTACTAGACAGGTTGATTATTCACTTTGTTTTGTCAGTAGAAGATAAAATATTGTTGTCAACCTCATCGTTCATTGTGTCGTTCTATTCTTCTAATAATCTGTTAAATTTCTTAATTTGCGAGGTTTTTTGATTTACTTAAGGATGCTTCTCTAGCTTTATTGAATGTTTTAGTCCCGATTTCATACTCTATATCATTTAGCATACATTCGAGTTTTAGTTTGAGTTTTTCAATTTCATTTCGTATTTCTTTAGCTTTATAATAATTCTATGTATTTCTTCTTTAAGACATAATTTGACAACATCTTTCGTTGCTGATGTTATTCTCCTTGAAGTAATTGCAGTACGTTGGTATAAACATCGACTGTGGAAAATTCGATGGATTATGAATCTTGCATCTGTATGAAAAAGTCGTAAAGCCAGCTAAGGAGGACTGCAGAAAACAGGAAAAAGCGGAGATTTTCATTTAAAGCCGTATGTTTCACCTGGAATCCAAGGGAATAATATTTAATGATCAAAATTTCCTCCACTCAGTTTATACTTGCCCAAAATGGAGTTATTATGACATCATGGAATTCCGAAAATTTAACATTAACATTTTGGCTTTCACCTTAAGAATCTTTTCATTGAAAGTACCGTTATTTAATGGTAGACTATCCTTAAGAATGTGGTCAGCAAATTACAGGATAACGCTAATAGACAGTGCTGTAAAATGAATACCTGATTAACATGGGTATTTAGCACATCAGTTGATAAGTCAATAGAATTGCCTTCCGAAATCTGCGATTCTGAATCCTTCCTTGACCTTGATCTGCCTTTCACCTTGATTTATTACGCACTAAATTTGTCATTTACCCAATTTTGATGCCCTCTGTGGTTGATTTCATTAAACTGAATTTGTCATTAGTAAATATTATAAATTATTGAGACGATAATGCTATTCAAATGATGAGTCCTACAGCATGAATCGAATTCATTTAGGGGACCGATAGAAACCATGCATTATTGGACATCTGTCTCTTTCTATTCTGAGACTCTTCAACAGTATGCGCCCATTATCTCATCGATGACAGATAGATGAACCTTTGTTTTGAGGTGAGTATGTTGACCATCTCATAATTAGCTTGTAAATCGGTCATTTCTGTTGGTCCATAATATAGTATTGTTGCACACCAAAGCCATTGATGAGCACTTGCTCCACTCTGACAAAGTGGACCTCCTCGGCACCATATCCCACTAGGACTTTAGGTCATCTATCCTGTAGTTATTACTGAGATGAAAACTGAAATTTTAGATTTCGGGTATGCTAGGTACTTCGACTAACTTCAAGGACATTTATCTTTAAAACAGTGGCTAAATCGTTTGGTTAAATTGCTAGTTGGGTGGTGAGGGAGGCTTACCAAAATGATCCTTAACTAAGACGAAACAATTAACCAGTACTCCTAGTTTTTGACTGCTACTCTAAATACCGTTGGTCCATTGACAAAAGAGACTTTGAAGTGAATAGAATTCGCTATGAAACTAGCCATATTAGATATACTTATAGTTTAAGGTTAAATTCTATGCAAAAAATTTTCTTTCCTCAGTTTATTTATGAAATTAGTTATGGAAATCTTCTACTTACTTACCTCTTATGTAATCAGGTAAATGTCAACTGCTATAAATATGTATTCATTGCCAGACAAAAAGGAATGACTGTGTGTATATATTATATGCATAGATTGTGCAACCAACAGTCACCTACATGGATACAATGGGGTGAACTGATTTATGAAGTTGTACGTATGACGTTGTAGTGAGACGGAATAACAAAGTATTATTAATGCTACTAATAAGTAGTGCCAAGTTGTTCAATACAAGAATACTGTCTATATAAATATATATATGTCAAATGATTCTGACAGGTACAAACATACTTATACGCACTTTTCCTCTTAAACAGCATGAAATGACTTACTATACAAAAGGGAGATATAAATTCTGACGTAGAGCAATAATTAGAAATAATAGAGAAGATTTGTAGCTCAGGTGGATGATTTGCAATTATTAGTGTTCTCTGAGCTGACTGGTCTAGTTGTGAAGCTTTCATCGTCCCCCTGCTGGACAACATCCCCCTTCAGTGCAATATTTAGCATAAAGTGAAATGATTTAAATTTTTCATGAGCGAAAGAATCGCGTCATCCGGTAATCATCTTTGCATCTGTATTGATCATTTTCTATTGACTTGAATTTTGAACTTTCTGGTCACATGGTCTGCTTTTTATGAGTTGGCGGTATATTTCGTCTATATTAAACATGTTTGTTAATTGCATATTCGTTTGAGTACCAGGCTTTTGGGAATTCCCTGACTGCACTTTTGGTGTTTCCATTATCTAAGATTTCGACATTTTCCTAATCAAACTGATGTCCATAATTGTCTATGTGCATTGATATGAAAGAATATATATCGTGTCTTTTCACGGCTGATTTGTGTTCCTGGATTCTGATAGAAAAGGAAGCCCACTCTGAAATAACAGCCGGAATACTAAAACCGTTTAATATAGATATAGCACACACCCCAGTCAAATCGCTTAATTCGATATTATGTGAACTGCAAGATCCAACATCGGCCAGAGTGGGCGTCCCCTTTGAATCAGAATCCAGGAAAACACAAATCAGCCGTGAAAAGACACGATATATATTCTTTCATATCAATGCATATAGACTATTATGGAAATCAGTTCGACTGGGATAATGTCGAAATCTTAGACAGTGGAAACACCAAAAGTGCAGTCAGGGAATTCCTAGAAACCTGGTACTCAAACGAATATACAATTAGCAAACATGTTCAATATAGACCAAATATACCGCCAACTAATAAAAAGTAAATCATGTGACCTGAAAGTTTAAAATCCAAGTCAATAGAAAATGATCAGTACTTATGTAAAGATGGTTACCGGGAGACGCAGTTATATTATTCGTGAAAAGTTAAAATCATTTCACCTTATGCTAAATATTGCGCTGAAGATGTCGTCCAGCAGGGGGACGACGAAAGTTCCGCAATTAAACCAACTAGTTCAGAGGACACTAATAATAGCGGGAATAATAATTAAAAAAATAAAGAGCAAGTGAATATGATCATGATTATGAGGCTTTTTTATAAGATAAACAATATTCATACATTTGGTTCCCTTGATAAATTTCGATAAAGAAAGGAAGACGAAATTTTCAGTATAAAATGATATCATCATTCTATTTCACAGGTTCTCATCGGCTACAGACTACCTGAAATTACAATGGTTATATAAATGTTAATAACATACTTTAATGTTTGAAAGGTAGTAGAGAAGAGATACTGTAAAATTTATGCGTCCAAAATGAAACCATTACAATTATTTTAGTTTAAGTTTTCATCATTAATTTATACGCTTTTAAAGTTGAATAAATCAAATATATATTAATGGAATGCTTTAGAAATAAAGATACAACGAAGGGTATTTTTTAGTAGGTGTAATTTTCTACAAGGTAACAGGTTTCCTGAACGAATGTTATTCGATGCAGTTCATGCTAAAAAATCACTAAGATTTCCTCTAGAAACCTAGAATATTCAGATACCAGAAATGGCGATCAAGAAATCAAGCATAAGCATAAGTGAAATTCCTAACGGTATAGACTGATGACTGATATGAGCGTCGTTTCAACCACAATCGGTATGGATTGGGATGTCATGCTCAACATGGATTATAAAAGCAAAACAAAAACGTCTCCATTATACTCAAACCGATTGAAAATCTGCGGCACACAGCAGAAGGAACACTATATGGATGGTAAACACTAATGCTAAACCAATCCCTCTGTGTGGTTTACAGACCTATCACGTGACTTAGTAGCAGCTTTTCCTTAAGCGTATTGCAGACTTTCACCAACACCTGCCAACAATGAAGTGGTGAAGCTTGTTGACCACTTCACTTATTTGGGAGGTTGCATCAGCCAGTGCCAACGGGTGGACTGCTGACATGATCTCAACACGGATACACAGGGCTAGTTTCGCATATGCCAGATCACGCCGTCTCTGGCTTAGACGTGAAATCCGGCTGGATATCGATCAAAGGGCGTGTGTATTTCCCAGCAGCAGTCTGCTACATCCTCCTTTATGGCTATGATTTAGACCGGGTCACTGAAAGTGGAAGATATGAAAAGTCTGGCTAGTTGTCTTTGATCATAGGTGCCAGCGTTCCATCTTCCGTGCCAGATGGTATAATAAGGTGAGCAGTATTGAGGTTAGGTGTCGAATGTTATGTGAAAACGGGAGATCAGTAGACGAAACCGTTAAGTTATGTCGATTGAGGTCGTAAGGACATGTGCTACACATGCCTAGCCATCGTCTTCATCTACAATGGGCAATGTTAGCTGACAGAGGATGGATGATCAGGTTGGAAAAGGGTCAGTGGTGGTCAAACCAAAACATGCCTGCCCCAGTCAATGAAATCCACAACAGTTAGTTTAAGCCAGGCACTTAGGAAGGTGTGGACTTCTTGACTATTTGGGGTCCTCGGGACAGTAAATAACAAATGCTGGAGACAGTAGGTGATACGGCTCAAAATCTTTGTCAGTGGCGTAGATGCATCAACTCCTTCTGACTAATAATTTACAAAGAAACTATAATGTTCTTCGATATTACTATTCCTAAACTATCGTTCCTAATTCGTGTCCCACCTGAACATCGGGTGTGAATGAATTGTCACGTGGTGGTCTCCTTAGATTATGTCCGATCCGTCTTCGTTATCTTCGGCACGTATTTCAGGAGAAAGTTCCTCAGTTTCTTCATCCCAATAGTTTCTTGTTTCTTATTCTTTCTGTCTAACTGATCTCTAGTATGTAGGCAGGGAAGGTGGCTGTTGATAAGAGTTTACAGTAGGTTCTTCGAAGCGCCTTACGCGACATGCCACCATTCCTAACCAAATAGAAGAAAATGCTGGCTTAACATTGGTGTCTGAAATAGGGACTTCGTTGTCTGCACTGAGACTAGAATATTTCCAGAGTGATTTCTAGATGATGAAGGCCTGCCTCGTATTCCCATCCTCATTTTCATAGCCTCATTCTCCTCATCCGTAGTTGAAACAACGCTTCCTACACTAATGAAGGAAGCAGCTTCTTCCAAATCTCTCTCTGTCTTTCTGATAGTGCTCGACGCTTGCTGTTGTTGAGTTTGATTTTGGTTGATTTGTTATCTCCATAAACTCCATCTTCTCCATACTTACTTGAAATCCTGTCTTTTCTGCTTCCTATGAGGTGTTATTTGTCTTCGCTTGTGAGTGTTCTAATTTGTGTGAAAATATACAAATCAAAATATTGTCAAATCTTTTTATCAATCAAATTTTCTCCTGTCTTGTCACTCCACACAGTCTTCCACATGACGCAGTACACCACATTAGGAATATCATTGATGACAGTTGGCAGCATTATCTCACTCCCGTTTCCACTTCACTAGAAGATTCACAGTAGTATATATCTGACTACGACCATCTGTTTGAAGTATGCATAAACTCATTTGAAACAGAAAACAGCAAGTCTGTTGGTTTGGAAATCAAAGTAAATTACCAATGGTTTAACAGTACAAACCAGAAAAACACATTGTTGAGTCATATCAGCGATTAGTCGTCAACGTGTGAAACCTACGATAGTAACAGATTTTATCCCGACCGAAAGCTGCTACCTTGACGTGGTGGTCGGGCTTGAACACCGCAATGACCTAATCGAGCTATACTGGCTGAGACTTATGTCTCTTGAGGTTCTACCATGCCAGGCAGGTTGTTTGGAAAGCGGTTAAACAAAAAGCAGCTACCCCATCCAATACCATGATCCAAACAAATTCACAAAATTTCATGCCGGATCGGCCGTGGCCCGGATTAACAACGACCGCGCTTCCTGCTGCCGTGTCACAGGGGGGAGTGATAAGTATGCTACTGAGGCACACAAAACAACAAAGAACAAACAAAAACAGGCCGCGTGTGACCGGCCACAAGCAGTTGTCCCCTGGGCTCTGCGGTCACGCAACCAACTTCCACGGTGTGAGCAGCCGGGAAGTAACAATCGCCCTCACAATCCAAAACAGATTTTATATGGCCAAAAACCCCTGAAATATACGATAGTACACAGGCGTGAAACCGTTTGTCTTTAATGCAGTGCAGAAAACCAAAGTATGATTGATATAAAAATGTTTGGCGCAGGAAACCAAGGATTCGAATGTAAGAAATGTACGAAATCATGTGAAGCATTTTGTTAGCAAATCATTTCTTACATGATGGAGATTGATACAAACCTATGCAGCCGATTAACCATTAGTAATGACTACTGGATGTGCAATATTGTGTCTCAATTAAAAAGCTATAACTTTTAACATTCAAAAAGTGAGATCTGATGACAGATACTCCATGGTAGGTAGCAGTCAGAATTCAGGCGTTAGTTACCGGATTTCATCATGAGAGCCATTGGAAAACCTTGCTGAAAATACCGGACAACTGTTTTGTCCTAGTTTGGGACTCTCCATAACTACGGACTTACTGCCATGGATCCAATCCAGGAGCTTCTTGTTACAATGCGAGCTAGCTCTTAGACCATTAAGCGACTGGGAACCGACCCAGTGACCAATCGATGAATTCTAACTTCTGCCATTTCACAACAGGACAAAACAGCTATCTGCCAGTACTCCCTGCAGGTTTTCCAATGGTACTTTAACTGATGTCAGCTCATGATGAAATCCTGCAACCGATGAATCAAATCTCTACAAACCAATACTTGAGAATTCATTCATATTTTGATTTTTAACCGACTTAGTGCGTACCACGTAACTTGATACTGTCCAGTGTTATATACATACCTTCAACTGCGAAGACCGCCTAGTAGAGCCAGTAAAAACTGTGAGTGAGTACGTTGTGCGACTCTGACACACAAACAGATGATTAAAACAGTGAGAAACGGAGGAAATTTGATTTTCGGTGTAAATTCCATTAACCTAATGATTTAAACAGGGAGGATATTTTGGATAATAGAAATTATGTCACATTTTTCATTTACTCTTATCATCCATTAGTTAGTATTTCCTGTATGTTAGGTGGTACTTACATTGATTTACTGAGAGTAGAATGAAATTCAGCTAAATTTAAACTTTACAATGCAAAAACAATATCCAAATGGGTAAGATTGATATATCTTCTGTCCTCTCCTTAAATGAAACATTTCTGAAATAGGATTTTCAGCTTCTCGATGAAATGATACATTTTCCACGATAACTCGACGACAAAATAATAAATGTGAGGACAGTTTCACTTGAATGCTAATCTGTCAACGTTTCTGGAATATATAGGTTATTAAAAATTTGAAAATACTATGGTTTCTGGTAGGAAATATTGTAGTTTCTATTTAAGGCACTGAATAGTGTTGAAGACGAAAATTTATTCCCGTTTCCAGTGAACTCCTCTTCAAATATAAGTGCCTGATAGAGAGCTGTAAGAGTGGAATGAATGGTTTTGCTGTCAAAGCGGTACCAGAATGATGGTCACACTGAATGGGTAAGAATGTATGTAGGCCAAATTATGGTCGGACCACTGGTGATGTCACACACAATATGAGTAGTACAGAGTATATATATATATATTTAACACATATAATATGAGCGAAGTAATTTCGCCTTTCTGTGCGTCGGTAGCACAGCAGTAAAATGGTCGCCGGCCACGGCTCATATGGTCCAACGTTCAATCTCCGGCCACAGGTGCACTTCTTTACCTTGCTAAGCCAGTAGTAAGACTGGTGAAGACGGAAGGTTGAGCGTGAGGATAGCAACCTAATTCAAGGTGCTATGCGTGTTTTGGTTATGTCTTTGAGTGTAATGTGGCATCAAGTGAACATTAATGTGATAATCGTTTGAAATTATAACAAAATGTATGAACAGTGGTTCATAATTGTTATTATTCCCTTCCATTCAGAGTGGAACATCGGGCTTCAACAGAACATCTCCAGTTTATTATATTTTTTGGCCTTCTTTTCAATTGGGTCCACGAGTGACTATAATCCCTCACCTCCATGTCACCCTCACACCGACAACCTACTCGTCGCTACCCATTGGGTTTCCACTCGAGTTTCGGGATGTCATTCGACGGTTCTTTCAGTGTATGCCCATACATCTCCATTTACTGCTACATGTTTGTTAAGTAATCGGCTGTTGGCAGGTTTGCTTATCACCAAAGTGTCTTGTCACTGATTCTTTCTGACCTTTTGATCTTTAGTATAGAACTTGCGAAGGTGAAAGCTGCTGATGCAAGTCTGCCACAGGCTGTTGGAAAACCTGTGCAGGTTTCTGGCCGGTAGAGAAGAACTGACTTGACATTAGTGTTGAAAATGCGAATCTTGTCCCTTATGCTGAGTGCTGAAGATTTCCAAACTGTTTTCAGGTTGATGAAGGTGTGCGTATCTTGCCTTTCCTATTCTGACTTCGACATTTTTATCCGTTCCACTAGGTGTAGTTAAAACAATGCTTCATAGATAAGGGAAGAGTGTAACCACTGTTCAATCTATCCCTTTTTGAAAATGATTAATGCTGCTTGCTGTTGTTGTTGTTGTTATTGTTGCGGTTCGTTGGTTATCTTCATCACCTCCGCTTTCTCTATGTTCACTTGGAGTCCTGTCTTCGCTACCTCTTCAACCAATTTGTTGGTTTTCGCCTGTAGGTGGTTCATAATTTATTCACAGTACTCTGCGTATTTTCTTTGCTTTAACAAATGGTCGGAATGGATAAGTCGTAATTAGGAACTCTGGCAACAAACAAACTCAGAACGCATCACCCTGCAGATATGTAGGGAGAACGAAGGAAGGAAGCAGACAATATATATGCTACGTAGACATTTAGGTCACATCACACACCATACCGCCAAAACGAACTTGAATAGGCAGAGATGAGTTCAACGTGTACCCTAGAGTAAAAGGCAGAAGATTATGTGGATAGGGAATTATTATTTTTATTATTATTATTATTTCCTTTAATTCCTAGAGAAACATAGGGCTTCAGCCACGCATCTCCACTGCATTCGGTTCTGTGCTAGAGTCTTCACCTGGCTCCAAGTCTGCCCACATGCTTTCATCTCCTCTTCACATGACCTCCTCCAAGTCACCCTTACACTGAGGACCAACTCGCCGCTTCCCTTTCGGGTTTCACTACGGGCTTTTCTAGTGATGTGACCGTGTTGTTTATTCAGAGTATGCCCAGCCAATCCACTTCCATTTCTTTCTGCTTATTTGTTGCACAATCGGTTACTCGCTGGTTCGCTCCCAGAGATCCCTGTTGCCGATATTTTCTGGCCGGTCATCTGGTCTTGAGTATTGAGGGAAGACAGAAGTTGATGAAGGTCTGTAGTTTGTTTGAGATGCTCTTTATGACGCGCAGTGCAAGTCTCTGATCCGTATAGTAGCACTGACTTCACATTGGAGTAGAAAATCCGGATCTTGTTTTTCATGCTGAGTGGTGCTGTTGACCTCCACTCATACTTGAGAGTAATTAAGGCTTGTCTTGCTTTCCTGATCCTTACTGATTTGATATCCCCATCAGTTCCGTTCTCCTCTAGTTGAAACGATGCTTCCCGGCTAGGTAATTGGAGGAGGCTCCTTCCATTTTTGCTGACTTTTGTCTGTTATTCTTGTTACTGTTGATGTTGGCCAGGAATCTTCATCACCTGTGTTTCCTCTTTGTTCACCTGAAGTCCTGTCTTTGATGCTTCTTCTACCAACTTGAGTTAGGAAATGGTAGCTTATCGAAAATAATGGAGCCATCTAAACGAGACAGCAGAGGACAGAGATCAGTGAAGTGTGTAATCCCAATATAATGTACGATTTAATTTCCCATTGGTTGGAGAAGTAAATTGAAGTTAGTTAAATGGGTGAATCACATATGGCATAATTTTTTACCTGCATATGACTTTTGGTATTATTCTACATTTAACAACTAACAAATCAACAACACCAGAAATGTATCTCATTGAATCGCTTTTTATACATTCCGGCTGATCACTGAAAGTTAAGTGAAAATCTTGCTACATGAAGGAATCTAACTGGCGGTCTCCACACTACCACTTCGGCGAACTACCAAATAAGGTACAAGAGCAAATTACTAGCCAGGTCATCATCACATCGCAGTGACTAGGAGTATAATAAAAATAACAAAGACTTGATGTACTACTCATTAGTGGACATAAGTAGTTGGATAGTATGGAATTGCATTCCAACACAGTGCCTAAGCTCTAAAATTACATTAATAAGTAGTTGGATGTCAATCACAAAAGCCAGTACTGCTTCCTAACCAAATCAAAGTAATCTAATCAGCAGCATATAACATCTTATATTTATGATTGCTTCCTGGATGTCTGCCGATGACATCAAGTAGGTCACATATTCCAGTAATGTAGCTGTCTCTGCCTCGTACGATATGCATGTGGCTCATAACCCGGTGCACAAGAAACATGTTCGTAGTAAGTGTATCTCAACCATAAAAAAACGGTTTCGAGGACAAAATTAACCCACTAACTTGTATTTGTGAAGTCTACTCATGCACAGATCTCTGTATGTGTGCAGACTGAATTGTATCAGTTGCGTTTGTAATGGCGTCACCCAGCTAAGTGACTCTCTCTGAAGGGATGTTAAATAATTCGAGTCAATTGGCAAGATGTCATGCCAGGATCTAAGTCTCATGCTTATTGGCTCTTGTCTGCAAAGCATGTTTGTCAACTTGAAAAAAGGACTCATTTCCCTAATCAGTGTATCTGTTACAGCCTTAATACAAGTCAGTCCTGAATAATAATAATGATGATTTACCTTATTCCAAAAACAGTACTTGTGATACAGAATGGAATTTTCAGCATTAATCACAATATCGCATCTAATTTCCTCAAATTATAAATAAAATTAATCACACGGAAAATTTTCCACATTTACAATAGGGTTAATGTCAAAAATATGCAGCATATAAAATGGAAATAATTATAATAATGATAACAGCTAAGTTAGTAATAATAATACAATTGAAAATTGACGTGGGCTTTTTTCACACAGTATTGGCAATGCGGTATAGAAATCCTAGCATGTTTAAAAATATTGAATATGATGAGGGGAAAAACAAAGATTACAGCAGTCATAGAGATAGGTTGGTGTTTGCAATTATGACAGTAAAACAGAAAAAATAGGACCACAAATATAATAGAAATAATAAAAGTAAAACTTGAAGGTATATAAGGATGGATGGAGGAAATTGTTTATTTACTAGATGAGGGAGAAAGGTTAGTTAATTCTTGCCTGGCACTATTTTCACTATCACCTAAAATACGTGTCAAGTATGGTATCATAGAATTTTTATACTTGGACGTGCGAGCATACAGTTTTCTGAAGTTACTTCTTGTTCTACCTGAGGAAATGCAAGGTGAAAGCTGAGGAAGGGTAAAGTGGATACTTCAAGTTAGACATATTCCTTTTAGCAAATTTATTGCACAAAGTCAAGTACCTATAGACAAGGATGTTAACTATGTGGTCCACTGGGACACCACTCACCCTACTGACAGTCTTCAGTATTCAACGAATTGTGACATAGTCGTTTTTAATCAAACCAGGAAAGAATCCGGATAGCTTGGCAGTAATATCTCTGACTGCAGCGCTAGATAGCATTAGTCCTTTCAAGTTTGCAGATACACCCTGACAACAACCATGAGACCCAGGTTCAAGCCTTCTTGTCGAGTACTTCCAGTCATCTAATGTATATATATTCAAGTATATTTTGTTTGGCTAAAATGTCGTTAAACTGTAAACTAACTGTTATTTTTTTTTCGGGCATACCAACTGATCTGAAAAGGTCATAATAACTAATGAAAGTACATTAGTAAATTTGAAAATGATACGATGATATTGATCACTTTGTCCTTTTTTTTCATAAACGATATGCTGACTGATTCAGTTGAATTAAATAATAGTTTTCATCATTCAAGCGTGTTCAATATTCAATGTTCAACTAGTGAAATAGTTTGGTTGAACTTTTAAACACTTGGTTGTTTTACTGTTATTTCTACTATTATTATTGTTATTATTAAATTCATGTCTTCGGTTGTTTATTTCGGCTATTCTTGTTTTCAGGATTTCATCATGAGCTGACATCAGTTAGAGAACCATTGGAAAACCTGGGAGTGCTGAACAGCTGTTTCCTCCGTCCTAGTTTGGGACTCTTCAGCAGTACGCACCCACTGGGATTCGAACCCAGGACCTTCCGGTTACAAGGCGAGCTCGTATACCATTAGGCCACTGGGACCCGATCCAATGGTCCTTGAATTCTAACTTCTGCCAATTCACGACATAGCGTGACCGCTAGCCAATGTCTTCGGCGAGAATCGGCAGAAGTTAGAATTCAAGGACCAATGGATTGGGTCCCAGTGGCTTGATGATATACCAGCTAGCTCGCCTTGTAACCAGAAGGTCCTGGGTTCAAATCCCGGTGGGCGCGTACTGCCGAAGAGTCCCAAACTAGGACGGAGGAAACAGCTGTCCAGTACTCCCAGTTGGTTTTCCAATGGTTCTCTAACTAATGTCAGCTCATGATGAAATCCTGAAACCAATCAAATCCCTACAAAGCAACACTTGAATAATATTCTTGTTTTGTTAATTGTCCCATTTGTTAAAACTGATGTGAAATTTGATGATTTGTAATCAATCAATATACAATTTATATAAGGTCAATTTTCTTTTGTCATTTCTTATCTGTCTCTGGAAAGTAGAAAACAACTTGTTATCATGGCAACGCATACAGGCGCGCACAAAGACAATAGCAGAAAATGTTTTAGAATCTGCTCTGTTGACATTGTGTGTGTGTGTCGCTGCGTGCTAATTTCTTTCCTGTATGCGCGTTTCTTTTTTATGTCAATCATATATAAACATAAAGCACTTGTGATCCTTTGGAAATGATATGCCAAAGGCAATTCCCGTTTAGATTCTGTTGGATTTTTGAGTGATTATATTTAATATTATACATTTGCTGTTGCTTTTATTTTTTGCCTGTTTGCAGTTTATCTCTTTTCGCATCGAAATATGATTAATCCAAAATTTAGAGCAAACTTTTTTGCGATAATTGCTCAAGTGTTATTTTTTCTGTAATGATTTCATCGATTACAAAGTCGATTACAAAATGACATCGGTGAGAGAACCATCAAACACCCAGGTGCATTAAAAACAAATGTTTCCTCCCATATCCAGGATATTTTACCATTATGCATCCGTGACCTCACGAAAGATCAAAAATAGGACGAATAAGTCGAAAGTTCCATTATAGGTAAAGTTTAGTTTGATAAAGTCTCACAGTGTTATACGGTAATATTTACTGATGCGACCACGTTTCGAACACAATCTATTTCTACTCATAATCATATCAAGACATTACTAACACAACACTTTCTCACTTCGTTCATATAATTCCATCATTTGCCATAGTTTGACTTGATTGGTAGTAGTATTTTCCATATATCCGGTATGAGTGATGAGTCATTGCATCCTATTGCACGTGTTGAGTGTTAAAAAGACTCGATGAACCAGTTCGGATTCAGTAATCAATTTCTCTCTCCTCCTACAGATATTACTCCATAGAATTTTGACTCTCTCCCTTCCTATTGTGTGGTTGTGTGTTAATGCATGCAGTGCAATCATTGAGCTTCCTCTTTCCAAATTACTTATTTTCTTAGGATCAATCATTCTAACCTTAGCTAACATCTTATGTTCCGACAATCTGACTACTACCGACCTTTTAGTCTGCCCTATGTAGTTGACTTACCTCACAGTCATTTCAAGGTATTTTGTAAATTGTATTATTTGGTTAAATTGGGTCAACCAAAATGGTTCTTTAGCCTACAGAGCTTGTTCCAATTGAGTGGATTTGTAAGTTTGACTGCCACTCTAATTCGTGCTTTACTGAGAATCCTACGTACGGTCTCAGATGTCCCAACCCTCCTTATATGGTAAAGCTACTCTAGATGCCTTATATTACCTCTTATTTATGCTAACATTATTAGTTTCAAGTTCAAGTGAATCGATGAAAAATTATGGAATTATATGAATGAAGTAGGAATGTTGTGTGAGCAACGTCTTGATATGGTTCTGAGCAGTAATACATTGTGCTGGAAACGTGGTCGCATCAGTAAAACTTACTGTATAACACTGTGAGACTTTATCAAAATAAATTTTACTCACAATAGGATTATACCTCACCACAGTGCACAAATTTTTTCTGATATCATTGATACATAGGTCAAGAGTTTACGTCATTGACTGTTCTCTCATGTGAGCTTAACCATATGGCGAATGTTACCTTCCGGCTTTTGTTTCCGAGTGCAAAACAGGACTTCACCAGCATGTTCTTATTGCACCCTACTCTCCGTTGTCTTTACAAGCTGACTTCATGAATGTCTATAAACATCCATTTTCTTTACACCTGATCACCTCTATTTCACTGTGAGACATTCACAAAACATGGCTTCCTATTTGTGTCTCAGTAGAGATCATGCCCCTAGTGTTGAGTTATCTAACCGCCTCCTTCAACAGCATATGCCAACTACATGTTTGTTTTCTTCTGCACATGGTTTTGAGGTATTGGGTTTTTGGCTGATTCTTTTTGATCATGTGATCTATAGCACCGATTCAGAGTTCGAAGAGCTTTACGTGATGAGGCAAATCTCTGAACCACACCTCTAAAGCACTCACTTGACATAGGCTTTAAAAATTCGGTCTTTATTCTTTGTGTCGAATGCTATGGAGCTCTAGAGGGATTTCTGAGTAACAGACATACATATGTATTTGTATCACTAGGATTGAAATGTTATTTAGCATAAGATGTCTCACGAATGAGTAATAATTGTTGAGCAAAGTGAAAAGAAACAACAAAGTTTGAATATCATGTACCATTGAAGCAATAGAAGACGAAAGACTTGTTAATTGACATCTGTTTAATATCCGTATATAATCAGATTATATATACCTAACCTTCAACGCATCATTTTCACCATTTTCTTCGTGTTGTGGTACTTCCGGACTTCATGTTGTGTTTCTTTGTGTTTCCTTTGACATTTCCCACATATCTTCACAACGCTGTGTCATTTGCCTACTCTAAAATCAATTGTATCTCCCTGCTACTTGATGTTGTTATGCTGATTAACGTCTCTTTATATACTACTGATAAGTATTATCAGTAGGACTCGCTAAACTACGATATCAACTTCTGCCAACTTATTATTTTGTTAATTATTTCGCTACACATATTTATAGCTCTCATCAATATCTGTCCTGAACATTTCTATGCTGATCAGACCTGTGTGATCTAGGCGAATTTCTGACTTACCTGATTTTAATTTCTTCTTCGCGCCATCTTCTGCACTCCACCGTCGGACTCACGCCCAACTCATCTTTTCCACTTAGGATATTATTAAGCAGTCTTCTCAGCTTATCTCAATTTCTCGACACACATTTTTTCAAGAGTAGACCATGGCATGTTTATGCCACATTTCAAATAATCTTCAACGGAAAGCTCAGCAAACGCTTTGAAGTTAAAACAGGAGAAAGACACGACTGCATATGATCCCCGATGATAGTCCTAAATGTGGTATACTGGGTCATGTGGAAGACTGTGGAGAGTGAAAAGTTAGGAGAAAGTTGGACTGATTAGAAGGCTCAAGAAGGTATGAACTTCAAGTGCGATTCATATATACAGTTTTACACAAATTAGAACACTCACAAGCGAAAACCAGCGATCTGTTATAAGAATTAGAAAACATAGGATTTCAAGTAAGCATAGAGAAGATGGAGGTTATGGAGATAAATCAACCAAAATCAAATTCAACAGTAGCAAGCGTAGATCACTATCATAGAGACAGAGGGAGATTTGGTCGAGGTCACTTCCTTTACTTATGTAGGGGGCGTCGTTTAACTACGGAGCAATATCTTCTATTTGGTTCAGAAAGGTTGCACGTCATGAATGGCGTTTCCAACAGGCTAATCACTAGCTCCCTTCCTGGCTACATACTGAAGATCAGTTAGCCAAAAAGAGTGAGAAACAAGAAACTCTTGGGATAAAACGACTGAGGGCCTTTTTCCTAAAAAGTGAAACGGTCACACGCTGAGGAGATCATCGAATGACATCGCGCTGCAGGCTTTTGCTCGAGGGGAACATCAGTGTGAAATAATAAGCTGTGCATTGATCCGAGGGGGGTGACATAAAGGAGATCGTGTGAGGAGGAGATGAAAGCTTTCTGTCGACAGTCACGGGACTAACTGAAAATGACGGTGAAGAATATGATGAAATGAAAATCCACCGACAAATTGCCAAATTCTACTCAGAAGCCAAGAGAATAATAAGTTGTAATATATCTCTGCTATTGCACGACAATGCTGCATGCCAAGTAATCCACAACGGGAAACTCACAAAATGTTTAAAAGTGAAAACGGGCGGAAGACGAGGCTAACTACTATCGCCAATGATTTTCCTGACTGTGGTAGAATGGATAAAGCGACAGACAGCGAGCAACGAGAAAACTGGCATAAAATATAGACCCACACAGAAAAATTGCCGGATCTGGACTTCGCCGATGATATATGCCTGATTTCTCACAAACTGGAAGATATGCAAGCGAAAAGCAACAAGTTGGCAGAATAAGCAACAAACATAGGACTTTAAGTGAACATAGAAAAAACTCAGGTGATGATGATTCCTGGCCAACACCAACAGCAACAACAACAGACAACATTCAGCATAAACGGAAGGAACCTGAAAGAAACAACCTTCTTTACCTACCGACTTGAGAAGCATCGTTTCAACTACAGACGGACGGAACTGATGAGGATATCAAAGTGCAGGGATCGGGAAAGCAAGGCAAGCTTTCAATACTGTCAAGTATATGTATAGGTCAACAGCACTCAGAATGGAAAAATAAGGTCCGGGTTTTCAACTCCAATGTGAAGTCAGTGCAATTATACGGATCAGAGACTTGGAGCGTCATAAAGAGCACTTGAAACAAACTGGAGACCTTCATCAACAGCTGCCTTCGCTCAATATTTTGCTCAAGATCAGATGGCCGGCCAGAAAATATCAGTGACGGGGATCTCTACCAATGAACAAACCAACACAGCAGGAACTGATTGTGCAGCAAATAAGCAGGAAGAAATGGAAGTGAAGTGGCCATACTCTGAGGAAGCCATCAAGTGACATCACTAGACAAGCCCTCGAGTGGAACCTGAAAGGGAAGCGGCGAGTTGGTCGTCAGTGTGAGGGTGACTTGGAAGAGGTCATGTGAAAAGGAAATGAAAGCGTGTGGGTAGAATTGGAGCCAGATGAAAACTTTATCCGAGAGCTGAACGCAATGGCGACGTTTGGCTGAAGCCCTATGTTCCTCTAGGAATTAAAGGGAATAATAATAACTCTGCTAGGAAATGAGTAAACACGAAGTTTAGTAATGATAAAGAGCCGTTGGTATCTGAGTTATTCTAGCACCATTTTCATTCATTTCATTTCGTTTATTTATTCCTTGTGATACGCTGTCAGGTCCTATGGTTTCGCGCTTCACTTTAACAGTGCTTGTTACATTTCATAGCGTTAGATTAACATTTTTAGGAAAAAAGTTTTTCTAGCTCTAATAGCGCTGTTACTACTACTTAACCTTCAATTTTCATCTGATTATCTCACAAATCTTCATTTCAGACAAAACTCTTTGTCATTTATCCAAATAACCAACTGAAGATGGATGTGGTAACTCAGTTTTCATCAAAAAATCACTTGTCAAGTTAACTGAAGCATATAAAAATAGCGTTCAGGATTTTATCATGAGCTGACATCAGTCAGAGAACCATTGGAAAACCTGGGAGTATTGGACAGCTGTTTCCTCCGTCCTAAATTAGGACTCTTCAGCAGTACGCGCCCACCGGAATCGAACCCAAGACCTTCTGGTTACAAGGCGAGCTCGTATACCATTAGGCCACTGGGACCCGATCCAATGGTCCCTGAATTCTAACTTCTACCAATTCACGACATGGTTCTCTAACTAATGTCAGCTCATGATGAAATCCTGAAACCAATCAAATCCCTACAAACCAACACTTGAATCCCAATGAGATGCTCACTGGCGACTGACCCTATTCAGGTAGGTAGTTACCTGGGTTCCAGTGGGAAGTCGTGACCAGTAGGGTGCAGCTGGTCGGGTGTGAGGACAAATACTCGCCGAAGACATTGGCTAGCGGTCGCGCTATGTCGTGAATTGGCAGAAGTTAGAATTCAAGGACCAATGGATTGGGTCCCAGTGGCCTTATGGTATACGAGCTCGCCTTGTAACCGGAAGGTCCTGGGTTCGAATCCCGGTGGGTGCGTACTGCTGAAGAGTCCCAAACTGGGACGGAGGAAACAGCTGTCCAGTACTCCCAGGTTTTCCAATGGTTCTCCAACTAATGTCAGCTCATGATGAAATCCTGAAACCAATCAAATCCCTACAAACCAACACTTGAAAAATAGCTTTCCCTTTTTTTCTCGCATGTCCTTCATGGTTGTAAGCAGAAAATGTGAACAAAAACCTGATCTGTACTTAACGAATTCCTGTTATATATTATGCTTGATTTGTTCTTTTTGAAGAAATTTAAGTAAAAATAATAAAAACAAGTATGGTAATTTGACATAATCCAAACATTTTATCGAAAACAGTGACTTGTATAAATCAAGTTTGAGATAATATATTAACTCCTGGTCGGTCGTGAAATTTTGTGTGTTTTTAAACTAAGTACAGGTTTCCTCTGTGACGTTTTATAGTGTCCACGAGTTGATTCTGATGGCCTATATGCAGCTTCTTTAAAGGCTTGCAAATTGACCTCGAAAGTTCGCTAACTAGATAGTATCCTAAAGCTCGTATTCTCGAATTTATGTCCAGCAGGCTGCATCTTCACTTTCTTGGGACTGAAATGAAGTTTATGTAAGTTGTGATGTGTTCATCAGGTGAAACGCATGTCGCCTTGTGTATATCCTTCAGCTTGTTTACGCTGCTTCCAGTCACAAAATCATCGAATTCACAAGAATCTACATGGAGTTCACTGTTCTCATTTATTTCGTCAACGGCCTCTGGACCTATTCGGGTGTTGTCTGCATCACGTTTGACAGTCATATCTCTCATTGGGATTATGATGTCACCAATTTGGTGTCGTCGATTACTATTCTGCAATCATTCTTAGAATTCGTCTTTCTTCGCTACTAGATCTGCGTTGTTTTTGGGTGCCTAGCTTTAGATATTTTAACTAGCTTACCTTTTGAATCGAGTCTTACTGTTCGTATCCCAAGGGAGATCGGTTTACACCCAAATATGATAGTTATTCCCTCAGTGTGCTCATAAATAGAATGAATAGACTTCCCAGCTTCGAACATCGTGCGAGCATTCTGTGATACGCGTGCTTATTTATGTTACCTGTGGTTCTAGTGAAAAGTCGTGACTATTAGGGTGCAGCAGGTCAGGTGTGAGGACAAATACTCGCATAAGACTTTGGCTAGAAGTCACGTTATGTCGTGAATCGGCAGAAGTTAGAATTCATGGGCCAATGGATTGGGTCCCAGTGGCTTGATGGTATACCAGCTAGCTCGCCTTGTAACCAGAAGGTCCTGGGTTCGAATCCCGGTGAGTGAGTACTGTCGAAGAGTCCCAAACTTGGACGGAGGATACAGCTGTCCAATACTCCCAGGTTTTCCAATGGTTCTCTGACTGATGTCAGCTCATAATGAAATCCTGTAATCAACCAAATCCCCACAAGCCAACGCTGGAAAATAAGAAACATTAGCTGACTGGTTTGCTGGAGGCTCTCACCAGACCAAGTCATTCCATCCCTCAATACTCCAGTGAAAATCACGTTGATTTTTATATTTTCGCTGTTGTTTGAAGTCTGTGTAGCGATTGGGTGGATTTTCTGGGGTAGAGTCGGTAAGGTCACGCTAAGGTCACACGCTAAGCTTCTCTCCATTTTTTGTCCTAGGACAGATAAGCTAGTGAAGTAAGAAACTAATTTGTATGTTATGGCACATTCGTTATTTTTAACAGCAGACCTGATATCTCATACTATCAAGGTGAGAAATTGCAGGGTATTAAAGTAGGCTAGTTAAACTATTATTTTGAAGCTTTTACCCAGTCCTTCGTAAATTCCTCTGAAAATAAATAACTACTATTATTATTTTAATCATATTACTGACAGATTTATATGCACTGATTGACGCGATAAATCTAATTACCAGGAAAAAATCCATTAAGTCATCTGAATAATTTCCATCTTACAGAATTTCTAGGAATGAAATGTCAATCCTTGAAAGATGAAGAATGTAAGATGTTCCACGATTAATACTGATGAAATGTTTTTAGTGGATTGTTTCATGTAATAATGAGTTAATAATGACACTTTATATGGTTCTATGAACTTGCTTAGTTAACAAGTTGGTCTAAAACCAGGAAAACACTGACTCAGGATTAGAAAGCCTCATCTTATAAAAAAGGGAATCAATGAAGTGGTCAAAACTAGAATCGGAAAGACAAGAGAGATATTCATCGCTCTGGAATCAGTTTGTAAATCTTCTGCACTCAGCATAGAGTACAAGGTTCGGATTCTCAATACCAATGTTAACTTAGTCAGTGCTTCTATGTGTGTCAGAGACTTGGCGAGACATGGAAAGCATTTCCAGCAGGTTACTGCAGACTTTGATCCACAACTGTCTTTGCCTCAGAAGGCCAGAAAAAATTAACAAAAGGAACCTCCGAGAACGGACCATTCCAGAACCTACTGATCAAGAAATATGCGCGTGAAAATGGAGATTGATTGGAACTCTGCGTAACACCAGATTCTAAGCCTATGAGTGCAATCCGCTTGAGAAACTACGGGTCGGATGTTGGTTTGAGAGTGGCATGGAGGTGATCGTGTCAGAGGTAATAACAGCCTGTGGACAACCGTGGAGCCATCTGGAGAGAACTATGCAGAACTGAACAAAGTGAAGATGTGCAGTCGAAACCGTATTTTACACTCGAAACCCAAGCAAATATGATTATATATAAATAATTGCCGCCGAAACTTCAAATATTTTCTTTTTTGTTAGCCGGAATCAAAGAGGCTTCTCAGTTCTAGAACCAATGACACCGATAAGTGAAAAATTTCGAGAATCCAGTCTGCCTTTCTTAATTCTTTCAATCAAAGCGAGAGTAGACATTAATATGGTTCGTCAATTTCTTCTCTAGCGAACCACACGACTGCCTAAAACTGTTCATTTCATCTTCAAATCATCTCCTTAATGGCACTATCAGACACATGACCAACCTGTCGCTTCATATTTATGTTCCATTGTACGGTTTCTGATGTCATCTGAGTTATTCAATCTTCCCCCGCTTACTTGTTAGTTGCATAATAGGTTCTTAATTGCACTGTCAAAGTTCCTCATTGCTTATTCTTTCAAGCCTGACATTTCATCTTCAATGTCGAGGCATCATAGGCATCTGCTGATAAATGTCTGCCGGTAGCTTTTTAGATATGCTTAGAATGACGTTTTCACCAAACCTCTGAGACATATAAACACAATGATTTAGTGTTAGTACTGAAACAGAATTATTTCATTTTTGAATTCTCACATGGTGAATAGTTGTAAAATTTCTAAATATAAACTGTTTGTTTTTGATTAGAATTCTTCACCAAAGAAACTATTTTTATCCTATTATGAATATTTCTCAAAGTATTTGTTTCTTTGTTTATTTTTTTAAATTTCTATGACCTTCTTCTTATACCCATCTCTTTTGTCTCCTCATATCCTTTACTCATTATTTGCCAAGTTATTCACTAAAAGTAAAGGTTACATTTTTATGAATTAACTGAAACGGTTGATTCTAATCAAAGGTATGTAAACATCTCCTCTGTCTCGTGATCCAAGTGGTCTAGTGGAAAACGCTTTGGGGTGTGAAACTATGAGCACTGGGTCCGAGCTTCGATGGGAACATCATCACTCACTGGGAAATGCATGTACATCCAGACGGCGAGTTCTGGATTCCACTGCTTGTCACCATCCACCAATTAACGTCTGATTATATCCTCAGATATCGTCGAAACATCTGCACAAGAAGCCAACTTGTCAACCTGAGACCGAGCACTTCGTTCCAATCAATCGACGGGAAAATTCAAAATTCCATTAAATTCCCTCTGTCTATTCATCACTAAATGTATACTGATGACGGGTGGATGCTTGTCGACTGATGAATGCATTGTATACCCTTTTAATTAGTATCACAAAAGGATGTCCTGATGAAATGAAATTAGGTGTTTATTATATCTATGTTTAGAACTTAGCTTGTACTCCTTCTTTCTTGTAATTGTTCCTGAGGTAGGAAGTTATTATATATATATATATATATGCTGAACCCCCATTGCTCAAAAACACAAGTTAAGGCTAAGATGAATTAATTAGATAACTTCCCGGTTGTAAAAATACAGTTCGTATTTTTGAACAACGTCAATCCGTGTTGCTGGTTATAGGCTTTTCAGCTATTGGATGAGAGTCAGTCAAGATTATTATTGTATTAGTATCTGTCCCTTGGGTGAGATATAAAGCCTCCGAAGCACATCACCATTTCACTCTCCCCAGGCGCAATTCTTCTTTATCTGGCTGCATGCCAGCCCGTAAGCTATCAGTTTCACTTCACGCAATCACTTCCTTGTCACTGTGGTCCGCTGATCTCCTTATTTCCTACAAAGCATTAAACAGTAATGGTCCGAGAAGTCCAGACAATCCACAGATATTTTGTTGGTCTGTTACATGGTCTAACACTTTAAAAAATATCATCGGTGATAGTAGACATTCTATTCTTACTCTTGCCTTCAATGTCAAGGCTCCTCTAATCAGTTGAGATTATTTTTTTCATTACAGCTTGATTCCACTCTGTATTTTTGAGACAAGTATGGAATTTTCATCATGTGATATCGTTAGGCCAACGATTGATATCAGGTGTGAGTTGGCAGGTGATCAAACCCCGGACCATGTGCATGGTCGGCAAGAGTTCTAACCACTGTGTCACCGACGCACATCGCTTCATTTACATCACAGGTGGCATAGATGAGGATATCAAAGTCAGACAGGATCAGAAACACAAGACAGACCTGCATTACTTACTCTGTAGTTAGTTTGGAAATCTTCTGCTCTAAGGAAACATAAAGAAAAAGATTCGCATTTTCAACACTAGGGTCAAATCTGTTCTTCTATTTAGTTCAGACATTTGGCGCGTCATTAAAAAGTATTTCCAGCAGACTGTAAACTTCTACTGACAGCTACCTTCATTCCGTAGGGAAGATCAGATAGTGAGGCCAGTAAGCATTAGCTATGAGGAACTCTGCAGTGCAATGAACGAACCCAGGACCTATTGTCGAAAAAAATATGCCGAAGAAAATGAAGATGCATAAGTGTTGGTTTGCAGGGATTTGACTGGTTACAGGAATTCATCATGAGCCCACATTGGTAGGAGAACCATTGGAAAACCTGTCAAGGAGTACTGGACAGCTGGCTGTTTCGTCAGCCTAGTTTAGGAATCTTCATCAGTATGCACCCACATTGTGGGGTTCGAAGTCAGGACCTTCTGGATACAAGGCTAGTGAGCTCGTAGACCATTAAGCCACTGAAGGATGGATTGGATACATATCAGTGGGGAGACCTCCCTGAGTCACATCACTCACCAGACAAGCCTATGAGTTGGACCCAAATGAGAAACAACGATTTAGGCCTAGATCCATTGATAACATGGAGAAGATCACGTGACGAAGAAATGAAGGCTTATTAGAAATCATGCAGCCAGACTGAAAAATAAAAGACTATAGAGGGAAGGTAGTAAAACGGTGATTTTCTGTTAAACCACTGTGTTCCACTCGAAACCCGGGGGAAACATAAAAATTAATATAGCATCTTCTAACAGAGTATAACAAGCATTCAAAATTTCAAAAACATAAAATTTGGAGTTGTACATATGACTTTACTACGGAGGTTACTGTCAAACTGATTGACAGATTGAGTAGTTTGATCAGACAATTTTAACATTCAGGTGACTACTCCAACATAGTTTTGTTTCAGTGGAGAATGTATGAATTGATGTTATTTTTCAACATGGCATAGGACAGAAGGTTTTGATGTCCACATTCTGTGAACTAAAAAAAAATAGAAAAGCATCTTTAATGTAACAGTTAGCAATTTTCCCAAATTAATCCCCTATCACACAAGTTTTAAAATGGGTCATAAACAAAAGAAGAGGGAAATTTTCATTTCAATGAATAATTTTCAAGCATTATGCAAATGTATTTATTTATATTTAACAAAGAATAAATAAAAGGTCCGGTTTCAGATGCTGATTCGGCCTTGTATAAGTGAAATGTCATTTCCGCCTGTCTCCCCAATAGTCTTTGAAGTTTTCATGAATAGATTCGAGAAAAACATCTTTTCAAGCATACTCACTCCTAAAATATGGTTAAGATATATAGATGATACTTTTTTAGATCTAAAACGAGATCTGCACAATTCATTCCTGGAGAAAATAAAGTGTGTATCTCCCAGAATCCAGTTCACTTCGGTAGTAGAATCAGACGTCGGTGAACTGCCATTTCTAGACTGCCTAGTTAAGAAAGAGAAAGGAAAACGGACATTTAAGTATATACATATTCTGGAAGAAAACCCACTCCAATAAACATTTAGACTTCAAATCATCATATCCTATCAGAGCAAAGATTTCAGTTGTTTCAAGTCTTCGTTGGGCGGGTACACTTTCTGATGTTAACGGATGAGAAAGAAGAATAAATATCAAACATCACTGAAACTCTCAAGCAAAACAACTACCCAAGGAATTTCATCAACAAAATCAACACAGACATTAAATATGGCCGAAAACGCATTCCGAAAACATGGACATCAACAGCCGTCATTCCATATCGAGCAGAGACGTCAGACGGTATCAGAAGAGTACTCAATCAGCTCGACATTAGAATTTTCTTCAAAACATCAGACACGCTTCAAAGCAAACTTGTCCATATAGAAGACCGAATCCCGAAAGATTCTCTATCTAATTGTGTCCATAAAATAAAATGCCTGCTTGGAATGTGATGCGATATACATCGGACAAACATCTCGAGAAATCAAAATCAGAAGAAATGAACACCGTAGAGCATCTCTTCCACCACCCAGAAATCCTGTTGAACTAGAAAAACTTGAAAAATCATCAGCCACAGGCTGTCTACACGCTATAAAATCAGGCCACAAAATTGATTTTGACAATATTGAGATCATCATCCAGAAAGTGCATTTCAGAAATCACAAAGAATGCCTAATATCAGAAGCTAGAACTTCATATCAAGCAGAATCCGAATCGCCTGAACAGCAATGATGGACTACAACAGAACCTCACCTGGTTACAACACTTTCCTCCCTTCCTCCCCGATTAAGCGACAAAATCAACACGAATGTGATAAGCAAGTTCACTATGCAAACACACACACACACTGCTTTTATAATTCTACACACTGATAAAATCCAACAATCTAAACCTGATTTTGTTATCTTTACCAGTTGGCCAACTTGTCAACGAAAAATCACCCCAGACAGACGAACAATGATCAAGGTAGTAAGCGAACGTACTATTACCTTTGTTATTTGGTTTAGTGATTGTTCTTCATTGTTATTTTGACTTTCAATATATCCGTTTAACTTGACCTAAATTGTCTATTTTCTCACTCCTTAACTCTTTGTTATATATATGTTAAGTGGATTTAGTAAATTCTGGTTAAATAATAGTTTGATTAAGCTATAACAGCAGCATTAAATAGCGAAATGTCAGTAAGAGAAACAATATCGTTTTGTTTTTCATTCATTTGGAATTACAAAATCCTTTAATATAATGAATATCATATACCAATGCCCAAATTTTTTCCAAACTCTTTAAAGTGAACTATGTTTGGACATATATGAATTGTCCTTTTATTGGTAATTTAAATCCACTTCAGAATTCATAGTCAGCTTGAGAGAAATATATATATATATATTCTGTTATCCCAGTCGGATTAAAAAACAAGATATCACCTTGATTCCACTCTAGGCTACATAACTCGTCATTTCTCATTTAAGTCCCACTTCTCTGCTGGCTTGATGTTTGACGTCACCTAAAGGTCTTCTCATCGTATACCTAATTCATCCTATCTCAGTTGTTAGTCCAGTAGTCTATCAGCCGGTTCTAATTCCATGAAAGGGAAGAGTTCGGTTTGTGAGTAGCGACTGTACCTCAGAAAATCAACCCACCTGCTAATGACACGTCAAAATACAAAAACAATATATGAAGGTTTTATCCATCAAACTAACTAATAGGATTAGGAAAAACCACAGTTTATTTCTGGAAAAATTATCCCTGAGGTAATGCCGATGTTGATAATGACCTACAAATGCAATAATAAAGAAAGCATTCTATTGAAAACGGCGGTGGAAACTTTCTGATCCTTTTTAAGCTATGATAACGAAACTTCAATGTTCCATTAGCACGACAGGAGATTTTACCGTCAATGACTGCTTTTTAAAGGTTCATATGTTTAATATAGGTGACTACACATGCAGGGAATTACCATACCTGAATGTTACTGAACTGTGTGTGAATGTAGTCTGGTTGTCAAACAAAGAAATATTGAGTACCAAATAAATTGCTAAAAGCATCCAGGTACAAAATACTCCAAATATCACAGGTTGTTGTATCTCACCTAAAACAATCGGTGTTCTGGATACAGAAGAAACTGATCCAACCACTGTTACTGCCCCTCGCCTGCTGTGGAGTTTGCGAATTCATATATATTTCTTATAACGTCGGCTTATTTTGATATGACCCTAAATCCTGTACATATAAATTCTACTAACCCTCGTTATAACACTTGCCTTAAATATCCTTTTGTTTTCTTATTTACACGTAGTTAAAAGATCTCATCATCAGCTGAGAACAGTTAGAGGACCTGTAGGGAGTACTGGACAGCTGCTTTGTTCTAGTTTCGGACTCTTCATCAATACACCTTCACCACAGGGGTTTGAACTCACCTGGTTACAAGATCAACTCGCATCCAATAGTCCATGAATCCCAGCTTCTACCAATTCATGATATGGCATGACCACGAGCCAGTGTCATCGGCGGGTATTTGTCTTCACACCTGACCTGCTATACCCCACTGATCACAACTTCTCCCTAGAACTCCAAACACCGTCCAGTAATCAATCATACTGTGGTGAGAGCAGACTGCTAGCCGAATCGGTAGACATTAATTTACGTCAATGTTTATGTCCCAAATATTGGTCGTGAGAAAATATACACAAAGACTGATTCAACAAACAATGACAGCACACTTGGTGCGGGTGGATGACATTCAAGAAATAGTCGCAAAGAGATGCAGGGTTAACTGCCTGTGAGAAACAACCAATCAGAAGACTATGTTTTTCTGGCAAAAATAATCTATAATAATGTACATGAAAATCTATAAATATGTGTTGATTTCCCTAATAAACGATCTGTTGCCTGGCCCTTGTCTTCTGTTGTTACAATACTAGTAAACACTAGACCGACTTTCAAATATCGGTTTGCAGGGTTTAGACTGGGAACAGCTTTTATTGGTGGAGGTGTGAATCGATAGTTCACTGATCTCTTTTCCAGTGTCTGAACAATGTACGAGTTTGGCTTTTAGCATAAAGCTTCTTGCTTCGACTCCTGACCGGGGCGTTCTGTTGAAGAATCCTAAACATAATGACGAGACAACTGTCCAGTAATCAGTAGTGGCTTTCAGTGACTGAGTGTTACTAAAGTCGTTTCCTGATCAAAATTGAATGGATGGCTAAGTAGTAACAGCTGCCTATTCATAGAAATTATGAATCGTTCTACCTTTAACAGAATCCGAACTTTAATCGGTAATGATATTTTGTCTTCATCATTTATTTTTATTGTCCAGTATGTTTGGTTATCATAACTATCGTCATCATTTTCTTATCAACTCGTTTGTTTTCAACATCCATTTTTTGCGTAATGCATTTCCCCACTGGTCTCCAGGCCACTTGCAATAATACCTAATCTACTAAAATATTCTTCTTCATCTTACAGGAGTGACTGCTCTCTAAGTGATGTCAGTTCATGATCATTTGTGTAACCAATCAAATCCCCAAGAATCAATACTTATTAATTAATCTGATGCGGCTGTTCCCATACTAGAAGTTATCTGGGATTCTGGTGAAAAGTCGTAACTAGAGTGGTCTATCAAGTCATACAATAGGATAGTCACTCACTTGTAACAATATCTGTTGGTTGCGCCAAATATATATACGACGAACTGGCAGAAGTTTGAATTCATGAACTTTTGTGTCAGGTCTACAAGCTCACCTTGTGCTTGGGAGGTCCTAGGTTCGAACACCTGGGTTGGAAGCGCATTGCTGAAGAGTCTCAAAATATGTTGAGGAAGCAGATGTCTTGCACTTTCTCCAAATTCTGCAATGGTTATCTAAATAATATCTAACCGATGAAATCCCACAAAAATCATTACTTGATGTCTAAAACAATTAGTTCCCTTTATGAATTTAAATAAAGCGATAAGAATACGTAATTTATTTGAATCGTGTAATGTATGTATTTGCTCAACACATTTCGAACAATATGATCACACACGGACTTGTCATAGGTATATATATATGAAATTAATGAGTAGTTAAGAGGTGAAAAAATAGACTACTTAGGTCAAGTTAAAAGGACATATTCAACGTCAAAATAACAATGAAGATCACACTTAACCAAATAACAGAGGTGATAGTACATCTACTTTGACTGGTATTAAAACAAAATTTACCAAGGAAGGTGGTTTAGTGTGATGACGAATTGTTGGTTTGAACGCATAAAGGTGGTTTAAACTTTCTAACTGCCAGTTAGAGCTTTTACAAACTTTAGGATACACTTCAAACACGTTTTCTAAATAGGTTTAAAAGATCTGTTAACATCAATTTTATGTCCTGCCTCTATAATATGTTTCGCAATAGAGGAACTAAGTCTCCTTATCTCACCATTATTGGGTTCTGAAGGTTCTATTTGTTTCTGGAGCCATTTAGGAATATGCTCTGAAGTCAACCTTTACTTGCAGAGATCGATGAGTCTTCCCTCCTATGTAAGTGTGTCCACACGTACATTCAAATTGGTAAATACAGTGGGATGTGACGTCATTTTTCGCATCTTCGAAGGGCTTAGATAGATATAATCGCTTTACATTCTCTATTATTATGATATTAGCTGCATAAAAAGTCTTTTTAACAGCAGTGTTCAGTCTTTGTCTAGTTATCAAGCTGCTATGATTCCCCATATAGTGTAGTGTGATGTGCACGTCTTTCTTAGAGGCGAGTTGTAGAGGGGGTCTTGGTGTTCTGACTACTTCATATCTCCTGATAAACCTGTCTGGATAATTGTTATCAACCAGAGTTTGTGTCAACTTTAATTCTTCTTCATCAAGTGTGTCTTCAGTGCATATTCGTTGGATTCTACTGAAGAGGCACCTTACTAAGGCTCTTTTGTACCGAACAGGCCAGGCAGAAACTGTGGTGCTTAAAATACTGTCCTGTCCAGGTAGGTTTTCTACAAATAGATCTTTTTATTGACCCATCAAGCTGTCCGTCAACTAAGCAATATGTCTATGAAAGATAAACAATTATCTTCTTCTTCTACAGATATAAGTTATATACAATTCTGAACTTCATTCATTCAATTTAAATTTGAGGTGGCAGAACACGACTTGTCACTGATGATTGCAATATCATCTACACAACTTCTATACTGTGGCGCATTTTCGACTAAATTCTCCAATAAATTCTCAATGTACGACATATAAATATCTGCTAAAGTTGGGGCCCTAACAGACTCCCCATAGCAACACTATCAACGCTTAAAGGAAACAATCGCCTTCAAATGTAAACCTAACATTGTTAGTACATAGAAGTAATAAATCCCTTAAATAAGATATTTTTTGTGGCAATGTAATCACACAAAAAATGTAGACTGTTTTGATCAAAGGCACATTAGTGAATAATGGCGAGTTTAATTACATCAAAAGAGTACATATTCTCATTCATAATATTATAAATTGTCAAGAAAATCAATCAATTCAATACTTAATAATTTCTTGTAGTACTCAATCTTTAATAGAAAAAAACTAATCTTCACGCCTTAAATTACATTTTAAATAATACTCTGAAGTATTTTGTTTATGTAAACAATTATTTTATCAAAAACGATTTATTTATTTTTTTTTCATTTTCCTCTATTTGACAGATAGAATGTACTCATGTATACACACAAAAATACATAATAATGATTATCGGACGAAAGCAGTCTCTTCAGTTGAATTATTTCTCTGTATGTGTTGTTTTTTTGTTTATATTAAAAGCTGATTGAAAGTAAATAATCACTTGTGAGAGAATAGGTAAACAATTTGGAGTGTGCGGGGGGGCGGTGAAGGAGATTATTGTGTAGGTAAGAAGTTAGACGTAATTAGAGATAAATGTAAATAAAATTTCGATTACTTCTGCTTTACTGTAGTTTAAACCTGTACCTGGAAATAATAATTGCCTTAGTAAGTAATTAAATATTAACTAAGAGAGGGAAAATATGCCAATGATAAGCTTGTGAGGGACACGCACACACACACACACACAGAAGGAAGTAACTGTTCCATTTCAGAATTTTCTATTTCTGTGCAGGATAGATAAGGAAGCAATTATCTCGTCAACTCACATATAGATATTTATTTAACTTCTTGTGGCATATTTTGTCAATTGAGGTGGACAAATTATGCGTTGTTGTTTATGATTTGTCTTTATTAGTTGACCGCCTGACAGCATAATTCAAGGTAAATGATAATAATAATTTCTGAGTAGAGGCTATCGACAACAAGTCATGGGTCTGACAATCATGTTTAACTGACATTCGTCAGCAATGTGAACCTATAACCACAAAGAATTTGATATTGTTGCTCCGGGGATTGTTGAAGTTATACATTTTACCGTGATGTAGTTAATCTCTAAAGCAGGTGATCCAGAGATAAATTGTGGAAACCTTTTTTTCCAAAGTAATTCTTTTGAGCATGAATCAAGGTATGTTATGAAAGTCATGTATTCTTTAACAGTCTTTTAAATCACCTTAGGGAAATTTATACGAATAAAGCTGTTAGTAAAGCTGTTGGCAACTACTTCGCTACTGTAAGGCGACACCAACAACTAAACATCTCATCCAACACTTGTACGACAAAATGTTGCGTGCCAAGTAATTCACAACGGGAAACGCATGGAATGTTTCGAAGTGAAGACGGGAGGAAGAGAAAGCTGGCTGGCTGCCTTCTATCTCCAATGATTTTTCTGATTGCAATAGATTATATTATGCGACAGACAGTTTTTGGAAAGCAAGGAAACAGGCATTAAATGAATACACAAAAAGACTTGAAGGATCTGGACTTCGCTCATTATGATATATATGTCTGATTTCCCACAAACTGAAAGATATTCAAGTGAAAAGCAGCAAATTGACAGAAGAAGCATCCAGAGAATATTGGACTTGAGGTGAGCATAGAGAAAACAGAGTAGGTGATAAAGATTCCTGACCAACAGCGACAGCAACAACAAAAAACAACAATCAACATAAATGGGCGAAATCTGAAAGAAGCCACCTAGCTCACGTACCTACCTGGGAAGATCGCTTCATCTACAAGCGGACGAAACTGACGAGGTTATCATCAAAGCGAGGATCGGAAACCAAGGCAAGATTTGTAAAAAATTATATTTACAAAATCTCGGTGCCTAAATATTTTAGAACTATTCAGTCAAACCTTGACGACAGTTCATTTGAAGTCAAGCTTTCATTACCCTCAAGTCTATATGGAGGTCAATAGCACTTAGCATGAAAAATAATGTGAAGTCAGTGCTACTTTATGGATCGGAGACTTTGCGTCTCATGAAAAGGGCACTTTGAATAAACTACAGACTTTCATGAACAGCTGTCTTCGTTCATTACTTCTCTCACGATCGGATGGCGCCAGAAAAGATCAGCAATAGGAATCTTTGGAAGAGAACCAACCAGGAACCGATTGGGCGAGAAATAAGCAGAATGAAATGGGGGTGGATTGGTGACATTCTGAGAAAACAAACCATCGAGTGACATCACACATCAGGCTATCGCTCGAGTAAAACCCCAATGAGAAGTGGAGAGTTTGTCTTCAGTGCGAGGGTGACTTGAAGGAGTTATGTGAAGAGGAGATGAAAGCATGTGATCAGACTTAGAGCCAGGTGAAAACGTTGGTAGAGAACTGAACGCAACGGTGACTTGCGCTGAAGCCCTATGTTCTTCTAGGAACTATAGGAAACAGTAATAATAAAGCTGTTAGTAAGAGTATTATATATTTACATGTTGAGTTCACAATTCGTCAATTAATTTGCTATCTGCACCCTGAAGTGAAATTTCACCACAATATACATTTAGAAAGTGAGATTATTCAGGCTAAAATATGGGATCTACTTGGTACCATAACTGGTAATCATGAAAACAATCTCATCTCTAACTGTACACCGCGAAAATTACTAGTGGGATATAAGGAATTAGCAGTTTGCTGTAGAGTCGCTAACCAGAGTTATTATCGAGTTAAACCAAGTGAACTGTTAACAAGCTAATCCTGAAACAAGCAACCTCGTTACCTGGTGTTCTGATCATTTCAGTCTGGTCGACAAGCAATACCGGCAACTGACTACTCATATCAACAGATCAGTAGCATAAAGTAGTTATTTCGTCGTGATTATTTTGAAATTCCTTTGCTTGACTTTATCAGGTGGAAATGTTGACTATCTGCTGAAATTTTGACTTTTAATGAGGATCTTTTTATACTCTTCCTGTCTGACTGGTAGTAGCTAGCGGTAGTTCTACGTTCAGAAGAGGATACAGCACGTGTCATGTGTTCTACTGTTAGATAGCATCAACTAAATAGTAAGAATTATTTTGAATGAAGAAAGGACGAATATATTTGCAGGATAGTATAAGCTCGTTCTATTTCATGGGTTCTTGTCAACTTTATACAACTTAATCAGTATCAAAATGTAGATAAACCATGTGTACTCTGAAGAGACGTTTAAGTTTCATCGCGCGGCATATCCTCTAGTGAAAGAAAGACGAGTTTGGTGACTGAGGATGACATATGACAGATTACATATAGAGGAAATGAAAGCCTATGAAGAATAGTAAACTCAGTTAAATAATAAAGAAAAAACTGCTGAAGAACCCCAAACTCGGACCAAAAAGCTAGCGAGCATTTTCTGCTTTGAAGGTACTCTATTGTTTCAATGATCCAGTGTTCTGCAACTCCAATTTTGGTACTAGTGCGACTCCCGGTTGATGCATTTCTAAACATCATCTAGTTTACTGGTTTGCTGTATGCCAAAAATATAAGGAAAGGTTGGGCATGAGGCTACCAATCGCATAACATAAGATCAAAACGTTTCTGTGGTTCACTCTGCAAGCAAAAGATTGAAGGAAGAAGACAGTGAATGAGCTAGTTTTGGCGGCACTGCCTACAGGGACTAAGTAACGCAGGTATGACTATCAATGCTTATGATCAGGTACCGACTATACTTTAAAGAATAGTTGTGAGCTTCATAATACCCCAAGCTTAACATATCACAAAGAAAACTACGAAAAGAAATTGTTTTTATTTCCAGTTTCAATAATAAACAACATGAGATTTTTATAAAAAATAATAAAAATATCCAAAAATCACATTAAAGAGTTAGATGAGGCGCAATGAATTCGCTGGCGGATATCCAAGTAGGTGTGGAGTTTGAGCAGCTAAGTAGTAACACTAGCCTTCTTACAAAAGGTGTGGCTCTTTACAAACTCCATTGGAAAATAGTTCAGATGTTTACTGGTATTCCATTCATTTTTACTGCTATAAGCTATATGGTTTATTATTTTTTGCCCACAGAAGAATAAAACCTCAAAAAGTCTTTTCTAAAGTTTTTATAAATTTTTCGCTGCTTTACTTCAGTTTGCAAATAATATTGTTCTCTGAGCTAGTTGGTTAAGTTGTGGAGCTTTCGTCATCATTCTAGACATCTTCGCCGCAATATTTAGCATAAAGTGAAATGATGTGACTGCTTTTTTCATGAGTGATATAGCTGCGCATCCCTGTAACCATCTTTACATATGTATTGACCATTTTCTATTGACTTGGATTTTGAAATTTCTGGCCACCTGATTACCTTTATATCAGTTGGTATATTTCGGCTATATTAACGTGTTTTTTAATTGCATATTGGTTTGAGTACCAGGCTTCTAGGAATTCCCTGATTGCACTTTTAGTGTTTCCTACCTGTCTAAGATTTCGACATTATTCCAATCAAATTGATGTCCATAATTGTCTATATGCATTGATACTAAAGAATATATATCGTGTCTCTTCCCGGCTGATTTGTGTCCGTCGATTCTGGTTCGAAGGGACGCCCATTTTGGCAGATATAATGCCTGTTTCAAATCATACAATTTATTTTGTAAATGGTATTAATTTTATCTCCTTTTTCTATTGGATCTTTTGGTTTGCATAATATCGAAATAAGCGATTTGACTGGCTGGCTTGTGTGCTATATCAATATCAAACGGTTTCACTATTCTAGCTGTTATTTCAGAGATATTTCCAACGTATGGTAAGATGAATTTTCTTGTGGTATTTGGTGGTGGTTCTTTATTGGTGTTTTGATACGATTTTAAACACTTTTTGATGAAGTTGTGAGGATATATCCATTCCTCTTTTGAAGACCATTTGTAGGTATTTTACTTCCATTTTTTTCACCTCTGGAGTGCTACAATGTGTTTGAATCCTTTTAAACAATGTCTGCACAGAGTTTCGTTTGTGAGTAATTGGATTGTTGCTAGTATAGTTGAGTATTTGATCTGTGTGCTTTGATTTTCTATATACTTGTTTCTAAATTTCCTGTGTTGCTTCTCCTGATTGAGACATCTAAAAATGAGATTTTGTTATTTAATTATTCTTCTCTTAAGGTGAATTTGATGTCTTCAAATATACTGTTTATTAATTTATGGGTATATTCCAAATCATCTCTCTTAATTATTACAAATGTATCATCAACGTATTGTACCCAGATTTTCGGTTTAGTTATAGGTAGAGCTAATAATTCTAATCTTTGTATGACGGCTTCAGCTATTAATCCTGATATGGGCGATGATCCCATTGATGTTCCTTTTAGCTGTTCATATATGTGAGTACTGAATTGGAAGTATGTTGTAAGGCATAATTCAATAAGTTCTATCCAAGTTGAACATTGCGGTTTTACTTCAGTGTCATAAGTGCTTGCATATTTAAAAATTACTTGCGTCTCCGTTTTGAGGCTTCTTTTTGGCTTTTTATCTACTAAATTTCACTCAGTGAGATTAAATTTTGATGATAAAAGATGGCTGGAGGTAATCGGCAGGAATCCTTGCCTGACCTAGGTTACTTCTAAGTTGGCACTCACCAGTTAGCAAGGCGTATTTGTAACCTTGAAGCAAGTCATATCCCTTCTGAGATTTGAACCTGTGTCACTCAGTGTTGCAGTCAGAGAAGTTACCAATCAACTATTTAGGCTAGTGATTGACCTCCTGTAGGACTGTAATTAGTGTCATATGTCTAGTCGTCTCTTCGGTGCAGACTGAATTCTATCAGTTATGTTTGCAATCCATTTCATAAATATGTAGTTTTTTCAAACAAACGTATTCACATTACATTGATTTGTATTATACCTCCAGAAAAAAACGGCTGTTTATATTTATACTGATGGGGTATTAAACAGTTATTACGCTCGAATTACACATTACACATTGTCTGATGCTTATGATGCATTAAACTACTGTGTAGTCGAATAAAAAACAGCTTCCGTTTAGTCGGGAAAGTTCAGTGTGTTTTTTCGCTTTTCATCGGTATACTCAGGACTATAGTTTCCGCCAATCACTCTAATTCGATTTTATTGAGGTGTGTATATTTCTTGTAAACTTCTCAAAGCAGGATGTTAATATATATATATATATATACATTAGAAAGAATTGGGTGAGTTGACTTAATTCTTTAGGTTTTGAGTTTGCAAAAATAAATTTGAGTTAAATTCTTCAGTTGGCTAAATTTCGAATTGTGACCCTTTGTGTGTGAGATTTCCTCCTTATCGAATGGTAAATCTTGTCTATGGAAAAGTGTCTACTGATTGATGAATCACCGGAGTACCAGGCTTCTGAAAATACCCGGGCATTCTTGGTGTTTTCTCTGTCTGTCTAATATTCGAACGTTGGTTACTCCAGTCGAATTGATGTCTGCGGTTGTCTGTAAGCAGCAATATGAGGAAGTGGAGTTCATGTCTTCTGACGGCTAGTTCAGTGTTTATGGGTACGAAGACGAAGAGAGTGTGCACTTTGGCCAGTCGTTGCAATTTACTTTGTAGATGATGTTGGCTTTATCATCTTTCGCTGTTAAGTCTTTTGGTTGACACAGGGATTTCTGAGTGAAGTGATTTTTTTGTTTTGTGTGAGACGTCAATTTCTAAAAGTTTGAAGAGTCTTTCAGGGATTTCTGAGATGTCCTTTATTTATGGTAGAGCGATTTACTTTGTGCTTTCCTTGGAGGCCTTTGATTTCATATGTTGGCTATGGGGTATATGTCTTTTAAGGGAATTTCGTGGATACCCATTTTTTGTAATACGTCCATGAGATATCTTTCTTCAGTGTCATCCGACCGTCTTATAAGTATACCACTAAGCTATCTTCATTTCTTAATGTATGTTTCTTGGGCAGTAGGTTCTTTTCTGCTTCGCTACACTGTTAAAGTTCATTATTGATTATCCTTTCTGGTTTTTTTTTCAACTTCAGTCTGAAGTTAAGCCAGATTTTAATGTAAATCTACAGCAACCTGTTAGAAATGCTTCTGATATTGCATCACTTCTCTAAACCATAAAGGAACACTAACTTTACATCCATGTTGCAGGCTTGAACGTTGTTCCCTATTCTCACTGCAGTAGATTTACACTGTAAGTTGAGGATATTTAAGAGTAAGTCTTACTTTTCCGATCTTATTTTCAACATTCTTATGTTGGCTTCCTGTATTTGAAACGAGGCTTTGTGGATAAGTGATAAAAGGGATTCTTTTCAAATTCCTCCCGTTGTCGTTGGTCACCATCTCTAGCTTCTCTATGTTCATCTGAAATTCTGTCTTTGGTGACTCTTCTTCTGACTTATTGGTTTGCGCACGTAGGTAACTGACTTTGTGAGACATTAACCATCAGTAATCGTCACACTCCGGATCTTCAATTCAGTCACTATAGAAAAGGTATAAAAACGTATATATTAAAAGACTTCGTTTCCTTAGTTAGGTTATTTCTCAATAACTAGTTTTATTTGTAACAATACTTCTGCTCATTTTCGTTATTTTTGTTGCATTTAATTGAATTGAGATTTTCCCGCCATTGATTGGACCGAAGTGCTCGGTCTCAGGTTGACATACCTGTCGGCTTCTTGTGCAGATGCTTCGACGATATCTGGCATTTAATAGAATTTAAATTGTGGATGGTGACTAGCAACAGATCCAGGATGTGCATTTCACTTGTCCTATTTAGGACTCGTCAGCTGGATGCACTGAAATCCCCAGTGAGTGATGATGTTCCCAACAAGGCTCGAACCCAGTACCCATAGTTTCAAACGCCAAAGCGTTATCCACTAGACCACTTGGGCCATGACAGCCAACTGTGTGTCGGTGGCACAGTGGTTGAGACTCTTGCCAACCATGCACATGGTCGGAGGCTCGATCCACGGCCGACGAACAGCTGATAACTATGGTCGGCATGCAAAATTTGGGCTAACGATATCACATGCTGAAAATTCCATACTTATACCAAAAATACAGTGTGGAATCAAGCTGTAATAAAAAAACTCTTGTGCAACGGTTCATTGACATAACCTGAGGCAGAGCCTTTTGGTCCACTTAATCGACGGGGAAATCTCAAATTCAATTAAATTAATACGACCATTTGCACAAGAAAGTGGCTCTCGTGCCAAAGTGGTCTAGTGGATAATGCTTTAGCGTTTGAAACTATGGGCACAGGATTCAAGCCTCGTTGGGAACATCATCACTCAATGACTGGGGAATGCACGTACATCCAGATGACGAGTCCCAGAAAGGACGACGCGCATTCTGGATCCCATCGCTAGTCACCATCTACGAGTTAAATCTGTGTTAAATTACTTTCATCTTATTCATTAGGTATTGGATAGATACTCAAAGATTCTGGATCGACCTAGCTCTCAACTTAACTATGCTAATCTTCAAGCTTACTACTCTCCTAATTTCTTAGTGTGTGTAAGTACGTATTCAACAATAGTTGGATATTTTTTTTCTAAATTAGTAATTTTCTCTAGGATCTATGATTTTCGATAAAAAACAGATGTCTATCAACTAGTCTGTTTCATCTCTCTGATCTCTAGAAGTTACAGAGAAGATCTGTAGCTCAGGTGGATGAGTTTGAATTAGTTGTGTTCTCTGATCTGGTTGATTTAGACGCGAAGAGTTCTTCGTCCCTCCACCCCACCATATAGGCAACACCTTCAGCTCATAGTTTTAGTATAAAATAAACTCATTTGAATTCTCCATGAATGATGATGTAATTGTGTCTCCTGGCAATCATCTTCGAAACTGGTAGTTGATTTACATCTCTGCTGATCATATTTTTACTGACTTAGAATTCGAACGTTCTTGTCACGTGATTTACTTTTTATTAGCTGGTAAATGTTGGTGTTTGTTTGGAGACATCAAATTCACGAGAAAAGAAGAATTAGACAACAGAATTCCATTTTTAGATATCGTAATCACGAGGACTATTACATGAAATTTAGAAACAGAAGTATGCAGAAAACCAACACACACATACTCAACCATACTCAACCATAATAGTAACAACCCACTTATCCACAAAATAAACTGTGTGCAGAAATTGTTTAAAAGAGTTCGAACTTACCGTAGCACTCCGGTGTTGAAGAGAATGAAGGAGATATTACTACTTACCGTCTTCACAAGGAATGGATATTGCATAGAGGACTTCATCATGAGCTGACATCAGTTAGGGAACCATTGGAAAACCTGGCAGTACTGAATAGACATTACAAACGTCAAAGTGGGCGTCCTCTTCGAATATGGATCCAAGAACATAAATTAGCTGTTAAAGGACATGATATATATTCTATCCTATCAATTTTTCGGGATATTTACTGATACCAAATTTATTGGGATAATGTGGACGTTTTATATAGAGGAGACACGGACAATTTAGTCAGGGGTTTTCTAAAGGCTCGCCTGGTACTCAAATGAATCAACCAGCAATTAACAAACACATTACTATAGAATAAATTTGCCGGGTAGTTAAAAGGAAATCACCTGACAACAAAGTTCACATTTCAAGTCAATCAAAATAGGATAAGTAAAGATATAAATTAATTACCATTCATGAAGATGGTTGCTAGGAGACACAATTATATCATCATTCATGGAGAATTCATATAAGCGATGAAAACCAATGCGTACCCTCAAAGTTTTATCAATAAGAATGGAAGATCTGAAGTCACATATGTAAAACAAATCACAGTGGGTAAAAAAGCCAATCTACATTCAGCTTGATTATAAAGGTGAAAACATTGCAGCGATGATCAAGAGAAGGCTGATTTTATCACGAGTCATAGCCTATCCTGCAGCTAAGCTCATCCCAGTCTATCGAACAACTTGCTCTTTGGCGCAATCAAAAATTGATGGATATCCTCATGTTAACTTCAATTGTATATACAAATTTACTTGTATCTGCGGGAGCAGTTACGTTGGAAGGACAGACAGAAGGGCATATCTACGATTTTCTGAACATGTGCCAAAATGCTCATGTCTAAAGGGAACAAATACTTTAAACAGTGACATCGCCAGGCATCTCCTCGACATGGGTCATGAGGTGGACGTCAAAAAGTTGTTCAAAATTATCAATATGCAAAGGGTTCAATTCTCCTCAAGTTTGCTGAAGCCATCTCAATCAAGCACCTGAAACCTAATTTGTGAGTCCAGAAAGAAGCGGTTATAGGTCTTTCCTCGCCCTGGTAACTGGATATTTTTCATTTCTCTTTCATCTGAATGCGAAATGCCAAAAAGTTTCAATTGTGTGTGATAATTTTTCAGAATAGTGTTTAGTATTACTTATAAATATATATATATGTATGTATTATCAATGTTGCATATATTGATCTATTGATTTTTGTTAAAAATGATCTCGTGCAATTATGTTTATATATGTTATGTAGATATATTTAATAGTATCTTTGGCATGCAAGCAGCTGATGAGAAGGCAACAGAACAGACAATGATGGTACTACTTTATTCTGCTAAGATTGTAGTTCTTGCTTTGTTCAAATTCATTAAGGGAATAAATGTATCAAATGAGTTCATTTTCATAGTGTAACTATGCTCTGGAGATGTTGCTTAGAAGAGCGGGGCGAGGGAATAAGAAATCTTTGCATCTAAATCAACCAGATCAGAGAACACAACTAATTCAAATACCTCATTTCTCTCATACTCAGTTAAGTCTCTCAACTTGCGCCGCTATTCTTTGAATCAGTTTGTAGACTTGAATATCAGTCTAATGTTTACCACTATAAAGCTTTACATTCTCTTTAATTGTGAGAGTGTAAAATCTACATTCCAGCATATTATCATCATGATAAGTAATTCACAAGCGTCTTTCAGCTTCTTTTTTTTATAGGTTCATTTGCATTTCTCAATGACTCTAGGGGATTGCTGCTGAATAATAAATGCCTTTATTTCATCTTTCTTTATTTAAATTTTCTGATACACTACACAAAATGCCTAACTCAACAGTTTAGAAATCCTAATCAAGTCTGAATTGATTAAGCTTGACTGAGATGATCCACAGTTTAAATATGTTATTAGATTGAGAGGTGGTTTTTATAAAGACATTAGTATGTAGTCTCCCTCCATCATTTTGTTCTATTTAGCTAATCGTCACACAGCTCAAATGCAAATCTAACTCCATTTACTACGGGGTTGAAATATGTACAAAAATACTAAACAAGTATCTCCTACTTTTTAAAATAGTGAATATAAAGGAATTATTTCAAAACATTTGAATCATTTGACATTTATACAATCCATATTGGTTTGTTTATTATATATATATCACACAGTTAAACAATATCATTTACTGGATGACGTTTCGAACAAAATTTATTGTTCATAATCATTTCATCAATTAAAATCACACGACTTCGAAACTTGAGTTTTATAGTATTCTTTGTACTCTCCCATTTGTCGTCGTTGGGATAGTACAATTTTCCAGATGTCTACATGGGCAAGTGTTGAATCATTCCTATTACATAAGGCTTTGAAACTTAATAATTACCCTGACAATTTAGTCAGGAAATATGTAGGGAAATGTAAAAGATAAATAATGATAATAGTGATAGTAATATTAATGACGACATGTGTGTCAAACATGCGCGGAATAATGACAACACCAACAATAAGCGATCTAAATCATCAGTACTAATTCAATACAAGGAAGGAACCTCGGAAACCACCTAACGAAGAATTGTTAACAATGATGGCAGGAATAAAATTGGCTGACATTCAAATCCACGAACCCAATTAGAAACAAGCTTTTTCGGTTAAAGCATCAATCCTGTAGAGCCAGTTACACTAAACAATTTAGTTTATCTAATACCCTGCTGGGATGATGGTCAGGTCAAATACATGGGTCAAACTAGTAGAACAGGGGCAGTCAGACTAGTAAAGCACAAAAACCTAGCAAAATCTAGACAAGTTGACCCGAATAAGATTAAAGATCTAGAGAATAGTTCAGCTATACCACTCACCACTTGCAACTGCACACAACGAACCACACAATAGAATTGAATTAGATATTAAAAGAGAGAGACTGCTACTGGAAGCTTTGTTTATCGAATGAACTGCAAATACGTGTAATAAGAATGATTCAACACCTGTCCAGTTGGATATCTGGAAAATTCTACTAACCCAACGACGACAAATAGGATAGAAAAAAACTATGAAACTGAAGTTTTGAAGTCGTGTGATCATAATTGATTAAATGATTATGAACAATAAATTTTGTTCGAAACGTCATCCAGTGAATAAAACTGTTTCGCTGTGTGATACATCTAATAAACAAACTAATACGGAATTACTTGCTACCACATTGCCCAAGTTTTACACATATATTAATATGACGTTACGTTCATACAATTTATGAAAACATTTGTCAACTAGTTCTCGTTTTGAACTGCCCATTCGACAGCAAAAGCAGTCTTCAAGAGTTGGTCTGACAGTAGATTGATTTCAGTTAGATAATTACTGAAAAGCCTTAGAATACTGGTCTGCAGTTTTATCCTAGTTCGGACTCTTCGCCAGAGCGCAGCCCCTACAGGGGTTCGAACCCAGCTTCAAACCAAGGTGATAGACCATTCAGGTACTGGGATCCAATGCAACCGCCCATAGATTCTGGGTTCTTCCAATTCATGATTTTAGCACAACCACCAGCCAATGTCATCGGCGAGCATTTGTCTTCACTGCCGACAGGATGGAGCCCATTGATCATAAATTTTTGCTAGAACTCCAGGAAACTCCAGCTGGTGGTCGCGTTAAAACTACGAATTGGTAGGAATTGGAATTCACTGGTGATTAAGTCTCATTCCAGTGTCTGATTGGTCTACGAGCTCTCTGACCTTGTAATCGGAAGGTCCTGGGCTCGAGCTACTGTGGCAAGTGCGTACTGGTGGAGAGTTCCAAACTAGAACGTAACAGCTTTCAGTACTCCCTGGTTTTCAGTTGTTCTCCTACTGAAGTCAATCCAAGATCAAACCTGAAATACAAACTGTCCCTGGAAATCAGGCAGTGAACCCGTATTCATAAAGAAAATTCACAGTTCCCTAATTAATTTGTAGTCTACTCAGTTCCAGGCGGAATTTCACGACAACTTCATCTAGAACACGAAAGTATTCATATCGTAATATTATGCAGTCTGCTTGTTAACATACATTCTAATCAACAAAGCAAGAATAAGCGCGTAGATCTACAGACAACAGACTGATTGAGACAAGCAGTTGTATATATGCCATTCACACCAACCAGAAGTGCTTGCTGACTAGGCAGAAGTGATCCAAACACTGGACAGCTGTCTCAGTCGTCTAGGTCCTTGGCTTATCAGAAGTGTAACCGGTTTATTTCAACTCAGGAAGGCAAACCAGTTGAAGTCACACGAAATTTTTTCCTGATTAGCTATTTGGGCTAACTGACAGCACTACAAACCTAATTCTCAATCCTAAAACTACTGGCCAATGTAAGTAGTATATAACTAGTCATCTTAATCAATCAGTAGTATATAGTTTTGTACATTTACACTTGCTTTCGGTGGTCCAGCGGTAGAATGCTCATCAAACACACCTCATTTGGTTCAAGGTTCGATCCCTATCCACAGACCCACTCCTTTAGCTTGCCAAGCTAGTAATAAGACTGGTAAAGAGGTAAGGTTTGGGGACATGAGGCTAGCAACTCCATCCTGTAAAAAGAAAGACACCACTGCTACCGGAACTTCAAGCCTCTCGCTTGAAGTGAACTATATTCCACTGGAAATAACAAGGGATAAAAACGCAACACTAACTTTCTTGCTTACTACTTGTGGCATAAAGCTGTTCACATATTGTGACTGGAATACTTTTTTGGTCTCCCAAAGAAACCTCGGTGGAAGCCCGCCTCCAGAAATGTGTAAATTACAAATTAATTTGTATATTGAGAATTTGATATATTAATAGACAAAAGACAAGTAGTTCAGCGAAGAGTCTCGTCTCGGCGAATTCATTTTCATACCTGTACAATCGCATATATATATATGGTTGTTTTGTATGTGTGTGTACAATAAATTTGTCAAACGAAAACACAATTAATAAGTTCAGATGAATTGGATGTTGATACAAGAGGGTAGTAACAAAAGTGATGAGTTGTCACCAGCGATTGTAAAAGAAGAGTTACGTAATAACGTGAATAGTTCGATGAAAGAGTTGTGCTCAGGGTGTACTAGGAAACAAAATAACAGAGGGAATTACGCAAGGGTTTTAAGTAGTTAGAAAAAATGGAACGGCCAACTGACAAGCTTGTACAGCTGGGTACCAACCAGTCGAAAAAGAAACCTAATAAGATCTCTTGCCACTCACGTCCGACGCGTCTGCTGCTCTGATACCCTGGGGGAAGAACTGCACTTCCTGGAAGAAACTTTCATTCATAAAGATTCATAGACAAAAACATCAAACGGAAAGTCCAAAAGCAAGAGATGCCATCAGTGTCAAAAAGATAATTTATATGAACTTCGACTTCAAAAGTGACCCACTCAGTGCTGTCCTTAGAAGGAGAATATCCACTTCTTTAAGAAGAACTTTCTTTGAGGCAACATTAAGAGTAGTGTTCTCCAGTCACTCGCTGATCTACAGAAGCCAAAAGGTGAAGGTCTCGCACCTGATCACTTCTATGTGTATATATCAGTTCACCTGTTGCTGTGGAGCCAGGTACATCGGTCGTTCGACGCGCATCCTGTCAAGGGTCAAAGAACACTATCCAGCGTGGCTGCATAAAGGAGGTAGTGGTCGTATAAGGAGTGCGATACTCGAACATCTCGTCTCTACTGATCATTCCATCTCAACAAACACCTCCTTCAAAGTAATCTACAAAGTGAAGAACAACCTGCCAAAGACAATAAATTTCCATCTTCTTTTCATTGCAGAAACCGTAACCATTCAGTTGGAAGAACCAGAACTATGGGTACAAAATAAAATTATTCAACAACTTCTGCTATCATGGTAACAACTCCACTGATTTGACTTAACTGTTTTTTGTATGCTTATTTTTTCTAACTACTTAAAACCCTTGCGTAATTCCCTCTGTTATTTTGTTTCCTAGTACACCCTGAGCACAACTCTTTCATCGAACTATTCACGTTATTACGTAACTCTTCTTTTACAATCGCTGGTAACAACTCATCACTTTTGTTACTACCCTCTTGTATCAACATCCAATTCATCTGAACTTATTAATTGTGTTTTCGTTTGACAAATTTATTGTACACACACATACAAAACAACCATATATATATATGCGATTGTACAGGTATGAAAATGAATTCGCCGAGACGAGACTCTTCGCTGAACTACATGTCTACTGTCTATTAATGTTCAAATGGAGGTCTTCATGAATTTGATATATGGTCTTACCAGTTCGCGTAACCAGCCAGAAATTCAGTGGTTTTGATTGATTCGGCTTTTGAGCTGAGTTAAACTGGCTGCACCATCGGTCGAGCTAAAACCTAAATGAGAGAAATGGTAGTCAAATTTTCGCATCAATTTGATCTGACTGACTAGCAAGTACAACTAGTTGATGTGTGGGTGTGTAGGTGTGTGGTATACAACACTATCCATCATATTCACTCAATAGTATATAGTTTCTATGCAACTATCCACACTCATAATCAATATGAAGATCCTGATACGGTTGAAAACACAAATCCAGCAGGTTTTCAATGTTTACTAATTTAGAAGTTTGTTTTGTACACACACGTCAAGGGTAGGAGTTGAAATGTTTTGCTTACATGAAGTACTACATCCTTCATCTTTTTAAATTTTAATATTTTTTTCCACTACAATTCCTAATGAAAATGATATATACACAATATGCTTGTTGTGGAGGAATGAAAGCTGAGTCTAAAATGTTTGTTTTTCTTTTGTTTTGTTTATTTTTTCATTAAAGGATGGCTGAATGCTGCCTGCAACAGCCAACTGTCAATCACACGATAGACTGATTGACAGATGTGCCTACTAAGCACTTTACGAAAGTGTACCGCACGCAACAGACAAACAAAAAAAATTGGAATTTGAGAAATGAAACTATTAAACAGAAAATTGGTATGTAATTCATTACCTTTATATCTCAATAATTTGAAATGTGATGCACTATTTACTAGGCTGGTCATAATTCTCATAGTATCTCCATATTAGTTTGTTTATTAGATGTATCACACAGTGAAACAGTATTTGTCATCCTTGGGGGAGTATAATTCTTCAGATATCCGACTGGACAGGTGTTGAATCATTCGTCTCACAGGTATTCGCAGTTGATTCGGTAAACAAAGCTTCTCTTATCAATCTCTCTCTCACTACACTCTGTGACATTAGATTTTAAAACTGTCACCTTATCCCATCATCCTACAGTATGAATGTGTGCAATTGCATGTAGTATGTGGTATAGCTGAACTATTCTCTAGATCTCTTATCTTGTTCGGGTCAACTTATCTAAATTTTGCTAGGCTTTTATGTTCATCTAGTTGGACTACTCCCTTTATGCCAATATGACCTATGTATTTGACCTAACCATCATCATCACAGCAGGTATTAAATTGTTCCGTTTTAAAGGCTCCACAGGATTGATCCTTTAACCGACAAAGCTTGTTTCTAACCGAATTTGTGGGTCTGAATGCCAGCCACTTTTATTCCTTCCTGCCTTGTTAGGAATTCTGTGTAAGGTTTCCGAGGTTCCTTTCTTGTATGCAATTACTACTGATGATTTAGATTCTATATCCAATGAGAATGCAGGAACCCAAATCAGCCGTGAAAAGACACGATATATACTCTTTCATATCAATGCATACAGATAATTATGGACATCAATTTGATTGGGATTGATGTCGAAATTTTAGACAGACAGGAAACACCAAAAGTGCAGTCAGGGAATTCCTAAAAGCCTGGTACTCAAACGAATATGCAATTAACAAACACATTACTATAGACCAAATCTACCAACTGATAAAAAGTAAATCAGGTGACCAGAAATTTTAAAATTCAAGTCAATAGAAAATGATCAATACAACATATGTTAAGATGGCTACCGGGAGATGCAGTTCTATCACTTATGGGGAAAAAAAATTTTCAATCATTTCACTTTATGCTCAATATTGTGCTGATGATGTTGTCCAGAAGAATGACGAAAGCTTCTCAACTAAACCAACCAGCTCAGAAAATACTATTAATTGCAAATGTCATCCTATTTGAAAGTAGTCACTTGAAATATGCTCCTTAACCGGTGAGAAATGGTATATCCACCAAAACTCAAGCCTAGTACTGTTGCCTTGCGAGTGCGAGCACTATCCAATAGACCAGTGGGCCACAAAATCCATCACTTGTGTAATAGGCATGGCATTTAAGAATTCATTTAGATGAATTACCGAATTTCCTAACTTCGACAGTAGGGACAGAAGCCAGTGTACTTACTGCTTCTGACTTCCTTTTCACCTTAGCTTAATTGTAAGTAATCTAGAACGGCCTGCCTGGTTTTGGTTCTCGAGATGTTAAGAGCCAATAGTTGAAGACTAATGGAGAGATGGCTCAATATTGTTTTCATTGGTATGGATGCATTCACCCTTTGTGACCTCCAGTATCCACTCAATCCTAATATTTTCCTATGCTGCTATTTTTTTTTCTCTCGAATGCGATTTTGTGCAAAGTTCGACTTTGAAAGTCCACCAGTCAGTCAGTCAATCAGTTAGAAGAGGATCACTTTTGATGTATTCGCAGACGGCTTTTTAAGACTTTCTAATCCTTATAGATATGGAAGTGAACTGAAAGAGTTGTTACTGTTGAATACATGTATTTTTTTTCCTTCATGTTCCCAGTGGAACATAGGGCTTCAAGCTAGTGGCTTGAAGTTTCGGTAGCAGTGTTTAATTTTACAGGATGAGGTTGCTAGCCTCATACCCAACCTTTCCTCTTTACTGGCATTATTCCCGGCTTAGCGAGGTAAAGGAGTGCGTCTGTGTCCGGGGATTGAACCCCAGACCATGTGCATGGTCGGCGAGCGTCCTAACCGCTCTGCCACCGACACTACTGTCGAATATATACATATCAGAATACTAATAATGGCAACTGTCTTTTCCGTTATTCTGTTTTATATGCTGAATGGTTTCATTGTGAAGTTAGAGCTTAAAAGGCTACCTAGAAGTTATAAACAAAGCATCACGGTTAAAATATTTACTTCACAGAAAACAATGAAATCAAAAGCATCCACCTGAGGTAAAGATCTCTACTATTTCAAGGGATCTGGAAGTGGAATCCTGTCGCAATAATATCCATCTATCAATAGGTTTAGTCGGTCAAATGACTACTGCTGACGATTCTTGTAACCATAATCACTAATACTTAGCATATTTAAACGATTCTTCACCGCTTTTTTCTTATTTTCACAGTTATGCAGGACTGAAACTTGTTTGTATTTCACGTATGTCCTAATTGATTAGTTTACACTACAGCTAAAATTCTTAGGTACCGCCTTTCTAAATATCTGAAGACACTTCAAGCAGCCACCTTATATTATTATTATTTCCTTTAATTCCTAGAGGAACGTAGGGCTTCAGCCGCGCGTCCTCACAGAGCTCGATTCTCTGCCAACCTTTTCACCTCGCTCCAAGTCTGCCCACATGCTTTCATCTCCTCTTCACATGACCTCCTCCAAGTCACCCTCACACTGACGACCAACTCGCCGCTTCCCTTTCGGATTCCACTCAAGGGCTTGTCTAGTTATGTCACTTGATGGTTTCCTCACAGTATGGTCAATCCAATACCTGCATTTCTTCCCGCATATTTGTTGCACAATTGGTTCCTTGCTGGTTCGCTCCCAGAGATCCCTCTCTTTTGCTGATCTTTTCCGGCCGACCATCTGATCTTGAGTATCAAACGAAGGCAGCTGTTGATGAAGGTCTGCAGTTTGTCTGAGGTGTTCTTTATGACGCGCCAAGTCTCTGATCCGTATAGTAAGTCGCACTGACTTCACATTGGAGTTGAAAATCCGGATCTTGTTTTTCATGCTAAGTAGTGGTGTTGACCTCCACACAAACTTGAGAGTGATGAAAGCTTGCCTTGCTCTGATATCCCATCAATTTCATCCGCCTGTATTTGAAACGACTCTCTCCGGATAGGTATGTAGGTAAAGGAGGTTGTTTCTTTAGGTTCTTCCAATGTATGCCGGCTTATTGTTGTCTGTTGTTGTTGTTGCAGCCACCTTACGAATCACATTCTTCAGCAGACAGTTATTCCAATTTAACGTTAAGGATAAGATACCACTTTTGGCCACCTCAGTGTGTATTTATCAGTGTAATTGTTCACGTGGAACAAAGTATATTGACCGTACTCAACATCAAGTCTGCGAGCGTATTCCTCAACACTGTCCAGTTTGGTTAACCAGAAGAGGAATGAATAATACTTTTTCAATTATGGATATCGAGAAACATCGTATCAATGCCTCACAGGGCTACACAGAGTCATTTAATATTGTACGAAAGGAATTCGAATACACCATCTAAACATAGCTGAATCATTGGCTATTCTGGATCTGAAACCGAACCTCTGCATTCTAAAGCACTACATACATCCACTCACCCTACCGTAAGCAAAAGTAATGCTCTTACTATAAATTTTCTGCATTTTATCACGTTAGTTTACTGTTGTTATTATTTTATTATTATTCCCATTCTCATCATCCATATTTTTATTACCAATCTATTACTGTTTATTGATAACACTGAATTTTCATACATATTTTACATAAAAACACCTTATCGTCCACTCTACAGAATTATATTGATCAGTCATTTTCCCACACAGATTACGTCATCCCAACTTCCGCGTCTTTTCTAATTTCCAATTAGTTATCCATCTAAGTCACACTTTGCATTACGTAACGCGTTTTCGAAGGGTAATATTACCAGAATATGATTGGTCCTCTCAATTCATTGTAAAGTATAATTAGGATTGTACAGTTTATGAAAATGAATTGTCGAGAAGAAAATTTTTTTCTCTGTTTATGTCTTTTTCTTAAGACTCAAAAACGGAATTTTCCGTCCATTAATTTATATTTCGCCTTGATTGTTTATGTTGAACCGGAATGATATGTCTCTCTCTTTAATACATTAACTCCCAAAAACTGAAGTTATCTTATTTGATTTTAACTAGCAGTGGAATCCAAAATGAGCGTTTCGTCCCATTTTTGACACCTGTCAGCTAACTGTACCTGAATTTCCAGTAAGTCATGATGTTCATCCCGAAACTCCAACCGTCTAACAATCGTTTCACACATGATAGAGAAAATTTTTAGCTCAGGTGGATGATTTTGATATGTTTGTTTTCTCTGAGCTGGATAGTTAATTTGCGAAGCTTTCATCGCCCTACTAGGCATATTTCAATTTGATGAAGTGAGCTTTTAGATTTTCCCATGAGTTTATTAATCATCTCTCCTGGTGGTGACTTTGGATGTGATTGGTTGTTTTGTGTGTTTCCACACCTTCTGCGTTACTTGTATTGCAACTGATTGTTCTTTGGCTAACATTTCATTGGCCAAAGTGGATGTCCCCCTCGTCTTCGTAACATGAAATCCACGAACATAAGCTAGCCGTCAAAAGACATGATATCCACTCCCTCATTTCACTACACACAGACAACTACGGACATCAATTCGACTGGGACAACGTTCAAATATTAGACAAAGGAAATAACAAGAATGCTAGAGAATTTTTAGAAGCTTGGCATTCCAGTGAATCATCAATCAATAGACACATCGAGATAGACAAAATTTATCAACCAATAAGAAAGAAACTTCATACACAAAGGTTCAAAGTTCAAGTCAAAGAAACAACCGGTTCCAATGCAAGTAACCTAGAAGGTGTGAAAACACACACAAACAACCAATCACGTCCAAGGTCACCAGGAGAGATGATTAATAAACTCGTGGAGAAATCTAAAAGCTCACTTCAAATTGAAGTATGCGCTGAAGATGTCACCCAGTAAGGTGAAGAAAGCTTCGCAAACTAACCATCCAGCTCAGAGAACACAACCACATCAAAATCGTTTCAGACGTTGAAAGCATCGTTCACAAGGCGACAAGGGTCAAAAAATGGTTGTAGCAGCAGTCAAGTGTGAGGGGAAACACTTTCAATAACCAGGAATGCAGGTACACTCAGTGATGACGACTTCTAAGTGCGATGGAATGTGTATCCTACATTACACGTCAAAGTAGCGCCAGTCGGAGTATATTTCATCAACTATACTTATTTTTATTTTCTCATTATTATGACTGATACACAGATGGAAATAAGTACTAGCAGGTAAATAAATACCTAACCAACACCTAAAAACAAATATTCACCATGGTGTGAATTGTTATTATCTCTTTGTTTATTACTGACTCTATAATGAGTAGTTTACCTATTGATAAACATTTTAGTAATAAATACACAAAAACAAGCAGTTTTATGGTCGACATAAACATGATTCAAATAATGTAAATGATATTTATCTTGTGGGGAATTAAATTATCAACAACATTTTTATTCAAGTGTTAGTTTGAATGGATTTGATTGGTTACAAGATTTCATCATGAGCTGACATTGGTTAGAGAACCATCGGAAAACCTTCAAGGTGTACTGGACAGCTGTTTCATCCTAGTTCAGGACTTTTTAGCAGCGCGCATCCACCGGGATTCGAACCTAGGACCATCTGATTACAAAGCGAGCTTGTATACGATTAAGCCACTGGGACTCGATCCAATGGCCAGCCCATGAATTCTAACTTCTGCCAATTCATGACATAGCGCGACCCCTAGCCATTTTTATTAATTTTTTTAATTTTTGATTATGGCCTGACTCCACATCGTATTTTTGATACAAGTAAGAAATTTTCAGCATGTGATATCAGCAGTCCAAATTTTGCAGGTCAACCGTTGATATAAGTTGTGCGTCGGTGAGGGATCGAACCGTGGACCATGTGCATGGTCGACGATAGCCCTAACCGCTGTGCTACCGACGCACTTCTCCATAATGTCTTTCTCAGAACATATATGTATTCAGTATTTGACGTTATGTTCAATAAACTGAATAGTTATATTACAGCGGTTTTTATCATCCTTCTGTGCAATATATCTACAGCCGGCTTCAGTGTGAAGTAAGACAGTTTGAAATTATCCCTAGGTAGAATATTTATCTTTATGGATGACGATGACTATACTGGACTGATTTAAGGGATTGTTTCAAGACTCTGTTCACCTGTAGTGATATACTGATTGTCATTCCTGACCTCATATTTGATCTTTCAATCGTGTCATTTATTATAATTATTAGTGTTAGTTTGCAAAGAGTTGATTTGATTGGTTATAAGATTTCATCATGGGCTGACATCAATTAGAAAACCATTGATAAACCTTGCGGGAAGTACTGGACAGCTGTTTCATCCTGGTTTGAGACTCTTTACCAGTACACATCCACCACAGGGGTTCCAACCCAGGACTTTCCGATCACAAGGCGAGCTCGCAGACTATTAAGCCACTTGGACTTGATCCAGTGGTCAACCCATGAATTCCAACTTCTGCCAGTTCACCATATAGCGTGACCACCAGGCGGTGAAATCTGCGAGTATCTGCCCTGGCACTCGACCTGCTATACCCTAACGGTCACGGCTTCTAACTAGAACCCGGATACTACCTACCTGAATAAGGCCAGTTACTGGTGAACATAAGGTCAGGTGTAAAGATAGATATTCGCAGATTACACTGAATAGTGATGGCACTATAGTGGCTGACCACTGAATCAAGTCCCATTGGCTAAATGGTCTACGAGCTGACCTTGTAACCGGGAGATCCTGGATTCGAACCCTGGTAGGTGCGTATTTATTGTTTAACAGATTTGGTCCACACATATATGTCTGTTAATTGTGAATCGATCTGAATACCAGGGATATTCCATGTTTCCTCCGTTTGAAATTATTACATTCATACAGTTCAGTTGTTGCACATGGCTGATCACATGAATTGGTACGCTCGTTGATACTTGTCATACACAAGAGGTTGTATTCAACTAATCATATCAATTAATTAATTAATTGTGGGCTAATTTGCCAGTTCAACCATTAAAACAGCCAGGAGAAATTGAAGCATTCCCACCTCGAAGAAGAAAATAGCGGAGAAATAAAATATGACCGTCTTCCAGAAAAATAAATATATCAGCCTACCCTCTACTCGGCCGACCGACTCGAATTAATCCAATGAAAGCACAATGAAAATCGTTCCATCCTACATCAGGAAAATCTTTGAAATCATTATAAGACTACTGAGATCCTCGAACTAAATAAATGACTTCCGCTTAAACTATGCTACCTGAAAGACGTACTGATGAAAGAAGTCAAAACCGGCATCATCTGAAGGATAAGTTGATCAAACTGGACGTTCTTTTCATCCTAATACCCATGAATATAACTTTTTGAAACATGACGTGATATCTAGTCCCTGATATCAATGCACTCAGACAAATAAGGAAACCACTTTGACCAGGTAAATGTACAATTTTTGCACATAGGAGATATCAAAAATGTCAGTGGGTTCACAAAAGCTTAGTCCTCAAACGAATTTGAGATCAATAGTCACACTGAAACAGGTCGGGTTTACAAAATATTCAAAATTGGAAGTCACGTGGACAAAAAGTCGACTACCATGTCATCAAAACAGTAGGTACCCATACAAGTGGACAAATGGATAAGAATCGTTCTTGAAAAAGTCAGTAACATTCAAGGGTACCAGACGAAATGCCTGCTAAATTCGTGGACAAATTTGAAAGTTCACTTCATAACAGAATCTGCACTGAAGATGTTGCACAGAAAGACGGTGGAAGCCTCGCAAATGAACGAACCATACCAATATCGAGCTACAAATCAAAAGGTTTTACCGATCAAGTGATTATTTTAGTTAATCAGTTATAGGTATATGGTGTAGTGAAATCAAGAGGTTAAAAGTCATCAAAGCAGTTAACTAATAGATGTTAGTGATAAGATACCTAAGTTTTAAAGGGCTGTTGAGAATTAATTACGGAATTCAAGATAGGTTGATCCTTAAGAGTTGGCAACAAGCTATTCCATAATCAAGAAATTTGTAAAATAGCAATGGTGAATAAGATGAATAGGATGGCTTAGAAGAGTTACGTAAAATGCAAACAAGTTAACAGAATTAGCTAGAATTGTAAAAATCAACAAAGTCAAAAGATAGTTACAAGGAGAGGAAAGAAATCGTTTTTAAAAACTTAATACATACTATGTAGTTGGTTATGGCAAGGAAAGGAACTGTATAAATTTATTTTGAACACACTGATTTGGCCTGCTCTGGTGAATTGTGATTCCCTCTGCTGTATTTAAAACTCGAACTCGTAGGCCATGCGAAATGTTGGCTGATATACGATAAACGACTTTAAAAGCCTTGTTGGAGTCAACTTGATGTCCAGTATCGACGAGACGAGCTAGTATTGATCTACGTTTAGCTTTATTCGAACTTTTGTCAGACGGAGGTGAGAGGTGTTCAGAAATTCGACGATGAACTTACTTGAACCTACACCTAGTGTAACTGGCTCCTGATGGCCACTTAAACTGTTAAATACACATGGAAGAGGCGAAACAAGGCAATCTGTCTTTATTTCCTGAAGTCAGTATTGGTCGGCTAGTGAATACACAGCATCGCTTAGCTGCATAGAAAGTCGTTTTAAAGGTCCCTCACAAACGTTGTGATAAGATCTCACTAGTGAAATCACCCGTGAATTGTAACCTTAAGAAGACTGATTTTTTCGAGACAGCCGGCTACTACAACTTTTTATTTTTCTGAGTTCATTTATTTGTTCATGAATTTAGTTGGATATCCGTTTCCACTTAGTAGATTGCTAATATTACCGAGTTTTTCATTCAGTGTCTCATTTGAAAACAGATTACTGTAGCCCAGTGAAAGACATCAAAACACTTCCCAGTGACTGTACAGCTAGAGAGAATGGAATCGCCGAAAATAGGCTCTTCATTGAACTATTATTATTATCATTGTTCCCTTGGGTTCCTTGTGGAACATAACATAACATAACAATTTCGCTTTATTCCAGAAACAGTACTTGTGGTACAGTGTGGAATTTTCAGCACATATCTACAATATTGCATCTAATTTCATCGTACATTAAAAAGGAGTATTACAAAAAAATAAATATAAAAAAAACACGACAAAAATAAACCAAAAAACGAAGCACAGAAATAACAAAGAAAAACAAAAGAAAAAAATGCAAGTAAAAAATACCAAGTAGAAAGGAAGATAAACACTAATAATGAAAAAAAATATTTCAGTACTGGGTAGTGGAAGCTATGAATGTGTATGCGTGGTGAACAGTAACAGCTATGATCATACAAGAAATTATGAGATGTTCTTAAGAATGTTAATAGCTAAGATGATCACTTAATTTGATTGAACAACACTAAACAATCATAAAATAAACATTTCAGGTTGTGTTTTCTTTTATTGTCAGCACTAATGCAGTGTTAGTCGTGGTAGTGTTAGTAATGATGCATAATACAAAATTTTTAGGATGGTGATAGTGGCGTTCACAAACAAGATTGTCAGTTAAATAGTGCCAAACAAAGAACAACCACAAAACTAATATTACATGATGGTTAATGACAGGACAATTTTTAATAATCATAGTGATAATATAGTCGGACCCAGTAGATATACAAAAGAAGGAATAGAGTAAAGTGCAAAAAAAGTAAGCCAACGATAATTAATTTTAAGCAGCTAAGTATGTTTAAGAAGGTTGTTCACTATAGAGTACAAATAAGAGAGTATAAGGGGAAATAACATAGGGCTTCAACTGCACGTCTCCACTTGCTTCTGTCTTCTGCTGTACTTTTCACCTGCATCCCTGTTAGTCCATACTGACTGTTTCAACTCCTCTTCACACGATCTCCTTCATGTCACCCTTGGACTGACGACCCACTCGCCACTTCCGTTTCGGCCTGGTTCCAATCAAGCAATGGCCTGCTCAGCGAGTGTCCAATCCATTTCCCATTTTTTCTGCATATTTGTTGGGCGATTGATTGGGTCTTGTTTTGTTTGTTCCCATAGTTTCTTGTTGGTGATTCTTTCCGACCCGGCCATCTGATCTTCAGTATAGAGCCAGCGAAGACAGTTGTTGATAAAGGTAACGTCTGCAACAGCCTGTTGGAAATATTCTTTGTGACTCGCCCACCAAGTTTCTGATCCGTATAGAAGAACTGACTGACTTGACGTGTTTGTATTGAAAATCTGACTGAATTTTGTTGCTGATGCTGAGTAACTAGGACTTACAGATTAGTTTCAGGTTGGTTGATGAATGTGTTTCTCGCCTTCCCGATTCTCGCTCTATTTGACATCCTCGTCCGTTCCTACCGCCTGTAGTTGAGACAATGTTCCCTAAATAAGTGAATGAAGTAATCTCTTTCAAATTTCTCCAGTTTATGGTGACTGACGCTGGATGTTGCTGCTGTTATTGTTGTTGTTTGTTGATTGGTTATTTTGATAACCTCCGTCTTGTCTATATTCACTTGGAGTCCTGTCTTCGCCAGCTGCTTCTTCGACCAGTTTGTCGGTTTTCGCTTGTAGTTTTCGATTTTGTGTGACATCAAGCATATATCATCCACGCGCGAATTCCAGGTCTTCTAGTTTCTTCATGTCGGTCCAGGATATCCCTGTCTTGTTGTTTCCCACTGTTTGACGTATAATCCAGTCCACCATAAATAGGGATATCATTGGCGATAATAAGCACCCTTGTCTGACTCCTGTGTTTGCTCCAATCGCCTCGCTGAGTTTTTCGCTGTGGATCTCAAAGTCTATAAAGTTGAGGTAGAGGTTTGATTGTCATTCCATCCTTTGTTAAATAGTGATGCGTAGATTTACAATTTGATCAGAACATGATTTGCCTTTCCTGAATCCAGCTTGTTCTGGTTGGAGTTCTTTATCCAGTGCGTTCATTATTCTCTCCAGGATAATGCGACTCAGAATTTTACTTGTCGTTGACAGGAACATGATTCCTCGCCCTTCATTGAACTCTCGGTTGTAAAGTGAAACAGTTTTACATAAACAAATTATGCTTAGTTAGACATCAGGTTCCATTTTATGCTTCAATCAAATATATATATATATATATAGCATATACCATCGACTCATTCAAGGATCAATTATGCTATCAGACGTATTACAACATAACTAAATTAGATGAATACTAGTGATAAAAGCAGTACTATCAAGCTACACATCTATCAAACTACTAACCACAAATAGAATAAGCTAAAACGTGCTTTTCATTACAGTGTTACCATGTATTAGCATTACTAATGACAGTATGACGAAAGTGAATAATGATTCTTTTTCCAGAAAAAATGGGATACTAATGGGATACTAGATGTTGCATTATTCATTATTTAGATGATTATCAATCCGTACAAGTTGAGTACAAACTTCACCATAGTTTGATGTTATCTCGTGTTCTCATGCAATATTGAAGTTGCAAGAGATTTTAAAATCTTCTTTTTATTCCTTTATGTTCTCACTGGGACATAGAGCACCCTCAAGCTAGAGCGTGAAGCCTCAGCAGCAGTGGTATTTATTTTTACGGAGTGTGTGTGTGTGCTAGCCTCATGCCAACCTCCCCTATTTATCAGTCCTATTACTGACTCAGTGAGGTAAAGAAGTGTGTCTGTGGCCGGGGATCGAACGCCTAACCACATATGGTGTGGCTGGCAAGCATTCTACCACTGTGCTACCGGTGCAATAATAAAGTCTACGTTGAGTTTATTACACGTGTATGCTGCCTATTATTTAGCTGGCATACAACTGTTCTAGAATCACAAAGTGGTTAACAACAGCTTCTGCCTGTAAGAATTTTTCAAGTATTGGTTTTGTAGGGATTTTGTTTGATGCATGGATGATTTCATCATGGACTGACATAAGTTAGAGAAGACATTGAGAAACAGTCTCGGTATGGCATGAATTGCCAGAATTGGAACTCATGCGCCAGTGGATCTGCTCACAGTGGATCAGTGGTCTACGAGCTAGCCCGCCTTGTAATCAGAATGTCCTGGGTTCGAATCCCGGCGGGTGCGTGCTGATGAAGAGTCCCAAACCTGTGTCAGTGTACTTCAATTTCTTTATGTGTACTTGCTTAGTGTAGTAGGTTGCTGGCCGCTTTTGCCAGAGTTCCATGTTTCTGGCTTACCCTTTATGCTCATCTAAACATCTAATTCTGTGTATTGTGAGAAGTGGAAGATGTCGACGAATGCCTGCAGTAGAATTTTCAGAATGCTTATTGTAATGTTTCATACCTCTCAATCATACAGAAACACTGACTGATTTGACATAAGTGCTAAAATTTCAGGCACTTTTCTGTGCCCTGAGTATTATAAACCTTAGCGGTGATCTTCGAGCAATAAAGGCTCTTCCAATAAACAATTCTGGTTAAGAAAACCTCACAACAAATAAATTCTCTTCAAGATCAAAAGCTTACAGCATAAAATTTGTCATAATAACAATAACAGTCAGCTACGAAACAGACAAATAAGAAATATGAATTTCAAATCAGATAGGTTCGAAGTTGTAAGGTTACAAGATAAATAACAACGCAGATGTTCCAGCTGTAATTACTGCATCGTTGTGTGATTATTATTATTTCCTTTAATTCCTACAGGAACATAGGGCTTCAGCCGCGCGTCTCCATTCCGTTCGGTTCTCTGCTGAAGTTTTCACCTGACTCCTAGTCCGCTCAATGCTTTCATCTCCTCTTCACATAACCTCCTCCGAGTCACCCTCGCACTGAGGACCAACTTGCCGCTTCCACTCGAGTGTTTGTCCAGTGATATCACCTGATGGTTTCCTCAGAGTCTGGCCAATCCATTTCCATTTCTTCCCGCATATTTGTTGCACAATCGGTTCCTGCTGGCTTGGCTCGCTCCCAGAGACCCCTGTTGCTGACCTTTTCCCGCCAGCCATCTGATCTTGGTATTCAGAGGAGACAGGTGCTGATGGAGGTCTGTAGTTTGTTTGAAGTGCCGTTCGTGACACTTAGCACAAGTCTCTAATCCGTATAGTAAGTAGCACTGACTTCACAGTGGGGTCGCAAATCCGGATCTTATTTTCATTTTCACGCTGGGTGCCATTAACCTCCACACAGACTTGAGAGTAATGAAAGCTTGTCTTGCTTTTCCGATTCTGGCTTTGATGTCCTCGTCAGTTCCGTCCGCCTGTAGTTGAAACGATGCTTCTCAGGTAGGTAGGCAAAGGAGGTTGTTCCTTTCAGGTTCCTCACATTTATTCTGATTGTTGTCTGTTGTTGTTGCTGCTGCTGTGGCCAGCAATCTTCATCACCTCTGTTTTCTCTACGTTCACCTGAAGTCCTATCTTGCTCCTTCTGCCGACTTGTTGCTTTTCATTTGCATATCTTCCAGTTTGTGGAAATCAGACATATATCATCAAGGGCGAATTCCAGTTATCAGAATGTAAATACTTTGTAAAGAAAGGCAACGGTTAGTGTTCCTAGGTCACATGTGTTTGATACATGAAGAATTGAAACCTGCATGAATAACTAATAACCTACAGCTTAATTTTTCGTTATCCTTGAGGTGAATAAATAGTGATTATGAAAATGAAGTCAGCAAACGTTTTCTGTAACACTGTCTAACTTGATTAGCCCCTTGAGGAAAGAAGAATACCAGCAGCTGTATCCTGGAACACCTTGTCAATTATGGACATCGAGAACCAATGCTTCACAGCGCTACAAAGACTCTCTCAATATTGCACGAAAGGAATCGGATACGCTATCTATACATAGTTGAATCATTGGCTATTTGGAATCTGAAACTGAACCTCTGCATCCAGAAGGTTAGGCGTCGATTTCTAGGTAAGGAGGGGAAATCAATCGATGAGGCTGTGAAGTTACACCGATTGAAATGGTTAGGACATGTATTACATTTGCCTAGTCATCGCGCACGATTAGGAAGGTTCGTCTACGGGTTCGAAAAATTTATCAGTTTGGTTCAGCAGGGAGGAAATTAATTGCATAAAACGCTCGATCCTGTCACACTTGGTCGATACTGGACATCGTATCGATGTCAACACATCTTTCAGGGTTATATACCGAATTCTGAAGTCGCACACGTACAGTTCGCTTACGTCTCCTACACATAGCTGAAGTTATTGCAATAAGGTCAACCAAACCGGAACTTTGTATCCAAAAAGAACACATCCAGATGCTTATCCTACCGTGGTAAAACTTGGACTGATGATTCTTCTTACCAAGAGTGCTCCTTTTCTTAACCCTCCTGGTTTTTTTCCTTTGCTTATTATTACAGTTATTATTATTATTATCATTCGTCATAATTTATGCCCTTCATGCAAACATTCCCTCAATACTATCGAAGTTTTTTATTTATACTATCCAAACTTATTATTAATGATATTATCTCTTTTTCCAATATATGCCTCCACCTGTTCCATTTCATATCTTCGTTAATTCATTATGAACCTCTCATTGTAGTCTTACTATCTCTGTTTAACACTGATCACTTTGTACTAGCCACTCACCTGACACCTTTTATAACCTTAAACTGACTTGTCAATTTTCCTACCGTACACTCTAAAATTCTATTATGATTATTCACCACCATTGTCTCCCGTTTATTTATTTTCCTTATAATTTATTTCAGTTGGTTAAGCATACAAACATATTGATATAATGGAGAAAATATGAAGCTCAGATGAATGATTTTGATGTAGTTGTGTTCTCTGAGCTGGATGGCAGTTTATTTGCTAAGCTTTCATCGTCGTTCTAGGCAAAATCTTCAGCGCTTACTTCAATATGAAGTCAGCCTTTATATTTCCCCACGAGTTTATAAGTCGTCCCTCCTGATGACCGTGAACGTGAGTGGCTGTTTTGTGTGTTTTCACACCCTCTAGGCTGCTTGCATTGGCAGTGGTGTCAGTTGTTTCCTTGACCTGAGGTTTGCCTCGTTTTTGTTTGATATTTCCTTCTTTAGGAATGGAAAAATTTTTTGCAGATGTCAATGTGTCTATTGATTGACGATTCAGTGGAATACAAGGTAGGCTTCTTAAAATTCTTTAGCATTCTTGGTGCTCCCTCTGTCTTGTTAATATTTGCATGCTGATTGCTCCAGTCTAATTGCCTTCTGTGGTTGTCTGTATGCAGCAATATGAGGGAGTGGATGTCATGTATTTTGACGGCTGGGTACAAAGACGAAGAGAATGTCCACTTTAGCCACTTGTTTTTAATTATTTTATAGGTGATGCTGGCTTTGTCTTCTTTCGTTGTTGAGTCTTTTGGTTGACATAGAGCCAACCGAGTGAAATGATTTTGTTGGTTTATGTGCAACAGCAATTTCTAAAAGTTTTAAGAGACTTGCAGTGATTTCTGAGATATTATATATATATATATATATATATAGTAGAGATATTTTCTTTGTTTTCAAGTATTGTATTTGAAGGTTATGATTTAATGACCTTTCTTATGATTTTATTACCAGAGGTTTAAGTAGTGCATTTTTTTTAACTTGTTATCGTATTTACAAAATCTTGTTCATTCCACTTCATTATACTGATTATTATTATTATTTGACAATTATTCACGAATAGTACTTGTGATTTTACGCCATATCATCGTTATTATTTTACAATCATTCTTATTGTTGTTATTTTCAACCTTGAACTTATGTCTAGACCGCCGCATTCGTTGGTTTATTTTCATAGTGTCTCACACACCTTGATTACACTCACTCTCGAAACCTGTATTTTTCTGTTGACTATATTTACAAATATATATATATTATATTATTCACACATATCATCAAATTAAATTACTTCATCATATTTAAAACCATCTGACTATTGTTCCATCCCATCTTAGCTATACTTGTTCCATATTACACTTCTTGATATGATTCTAATTTGCCTTTAATGGCTGGCTGGCTATTGTATGCTTAGATTAAATTAATGGATTTATAATTCTAGAGCCTGAAGAAGACGGATTTATTGAGACGACGATTGTTCGCCCTAACTAGTTTGTTCTGAATAAATTATCAGAATACTCAAAATACAGATTAATTAAGTGGCAATAAGCATAATTTATTGCCCTTAGTCATATCAATAAATATCCATTTAACTTCCAAAATTACTGCATTAAATAGGAGGGAGTATAGCTATATAATTATATATGTATATAAAGCAAGGTATGAAATCATTTGAATAAATGTTGATATGAATATGATCTACAAACTGTGTTCTTATTCAATAAGGAATACTACAGACAAAATTGATGATATAGCTATGGGTTCCCTTTTGGGTTCAGTCCTAGCTGATTTTTTCCTCTCTAAGTTAGAGAATAGACACGGTGGTTAGGACTCTAGCCGACCATGCACATGGTCCAGGGTTCGATCACCTGCCGGCGCACACCTGATATCTATGATCGGCCTGCAAAATTTGGGCTACCGATTTCACATGCTAAAAATTCCATACCTGTACCAAAAATACGGTGTGGAATCAAGCTGAAACCAAAAATATATAATAGTGACTTGGATTTCTACTGTCGATATATGGATGATACATTTCTGGTTATGAAAAACGAGAATAATGCAATGAACATGCTTGACAAGTTTAATGATGCCCATTCAGCAATAAACTTTACCACAGAAGAAGAAAGTAATGACAGTATCTCATTCCTAGACGTCTTGATGACAAGGAAAAAAAAGATGGCACACTAAGAAAGAGTGTGTGTAGCACTAATTTTTTGAGTTTTGCATCTTTGAAATATAAACGTAATCTGGTTAAGTGTCTGGTTCATAGAGCTAGGTTAATCTGTTCAGACGACTGCTTCAATGAGGAGCTTAAGATTATTAGAGATGTACTTAGAAAAAATGGTTATCCAGATAAGTTCATTGAGAAACATGTGAATTCAGCACTTAAAGAGTCAGGAAAAACCACTGTTCATAGAAAACTGCACTTCCTTGGTGACAACATCAGCAAAATAACAATACAGCGGCTCAAGAATGCAGTTAAAAGAGCTTGTTATGCAGCAGAGGTACGTTGTCTCTTCACTACCCCCACCTATTCTACGTTCGAGAAATAAGGATAAACTACCTGAATTTGCCTCTTCTATGTGTATCTGCCAACATGGTTAAGCAAGGGACAAACAACATCTATTCGTAGCTCTATTTTAGCCCACCTTGTAGATAGTCAGCATAAGGTTAGCGTTAGTACAGCATTTAAAATTATTTATCACATTCCTACTTACCTTAATTTCGCTCTACGAGTTAGTCGTCTACACAGAGCTGAAGCAATACAAATCCATCTGAAGAAGCCAAACCTGTGTGTTCAGAAGAAATTTGTGCAGTCACTCTCCTTACCTTGGCCATCGTTACATGAGTGTATAAACCGGACTACTTCGCCCCCCTCCTCCTAAACCTTTAAAAATTATAATCGTCCAAATTATTTTATTTTTTCTGACCATTTCATCTTGAATTACATGTTATCCTTGTAAAATTAATTAATTCTAACCATTTCTACCTTTCAAATGTGTGTATTAATTTTCTTCGTTAATTATCAACCCATTGACATTTTGACACTGACTAATTATTGTTAACAAACATATCAGGCCACTTGATTGGTAAACTGTTGTGTATTACAATAAAAATGCCATACGAGTATATTAGAGTAGAGCCAGAGGTGAGGATCTAATTGAAAAGTAAATATTTCTTCGCTCAATCTTTCTGTTTTCTAAATGTCTAAATGGGGATTCTTTTTCTTATTGTTTTCAAAATGTCATCCAGTTATTTATATTCCATGACTGTGGTGTGTTATATCAAAGAAATTTATCTCATATATTTAAATATTTCATATTTTATTTCAGATAGTTTTCTAAGTTAGATGTACACCTGATAGAGAGATTTCAGTTTTACATGGATAGCTTCACCAGCTTTACCTTATTCGGCCACAACAATTGATTGTTTTTATCATTTCTAAAGGATTATACTTATCCTTAGTGATTTAGACACGTTTTGTTTAATGTCATTATAAAATGTACTGATGACTTTGTCAATTGAATAGTTACGAGTGAACAGTCTCGTCTATCTGTAGTATACAAAAGAAATTGTCATTGTAGCTGAAAGCTCTAGCGAAACGCACAGCCATCTGAACACGTTGAGCAGAGGTTTTTGAATGTTCACCATTCTACCTGATCCTATCAAATCTAAGATCATGGTGAAAGACTTGCCTGCATCGACTTATAGTTTGCACCTACACTTATTCGGGTAGTTGCATCAGCCACAATGGACTGATCGCTGACGAAATCTCTGCATCAATACAAAAGGCTAGTGAAGCATTTACCAAATTACGTCCTCTCTCTCTCTCTCTGGTAGACGTGATATCGAGCTATTGACCGAGGGACGTGTAAATCGCTCATCAGTTCTCTCTTTCCTTGTTTATGTATGACGGACATGGTCATTGAAACTGCAGGACGTGAAAAGACTGGCTATCGTTGACCATAGATGTTTACTTTTTGTCTCCTTGTTAAGTGGTACAATATGGCAATTTATAGTAGTGTTGGGGTACGCAGGAAAAATCAATCAGTGAGGCTACGCACTTACATCGACTGAGATGGCGAGGACACGTGTTACGTATGTGAAACCAACGCCTTCCTCGTCCAGCAGTATTAGTTAACATAAGATTTGGTTGTAAAAGAGTAAGTGTTGTGGTCAAACCAAAACATGAAATTACTCCAAGAAGTCTTTGACCGTTTGTAAAAGCTATCCACGTAGAGAGGTGTAGGCTGCCTTATTGCTGTCCTTAAGATGCTGAAAAGTAATAGTTGGAGAATCTTCCATATAGTTTGTTTATTAGATGTATCACACAGTGAAACAGTATTATGATTTACTGGATGACACAGTTTCGAACACAATTTGTCTATTGTTCATATAATCATATCATGAATTATAATCACACGACTTCGAAACTTGATTTTCACAGTTTTCTCTGTTCTCTCCTATTTGTCGTAGGGGTGGTAGAATTTTGCAGATGTCCACGGGGACAGGTGTTGGGTCGTTCCTATTACATGTATTTGCGGTTGATTCGATAAACAAAGCTTCTGTTATCAATCTCTCCCTCCATTCACCCTGTGACATTAGATTTTAAAACTGTCATCTTATTCCACCAATCCTGTTATATCGTTGTGTGTAATTGCATGTAGTGAGTGCTATAGCTTAACTATTCTCTAGATTTCCTATCTTATTCGAGTCAACTAACCCAGATTTTGCTGCTAGGTTTTTATGCTCGGCTAGTCTGACTGCCACAGTTCTGCTACTATGACCTATGTATTTGATCTGACAATCATTCCAGCGAGGTATAGATGAGCTAAATTGTTTTGTTTTAAAGGCTTCACAGGATTGATCCTTTAACCGACAAAGCTTGTTTCTAATTGAGTTTGGGGTTTGAATGTCAGCCACTTTAATTCCTGCCAGCATTGTTAAGAATTCTCCCTGAGATGATTTCTCAGGTTCCTTCCTTGTATGGAATTACTATTGATGATTTAGATTCCTTATTGTTGATGTTGTCATTATCTCGCACACGTTTGACATGCATGTCGTCATTAATATTACTATTTTGGCTACCATTATTATCATTATTATTATCATCATTATCATTACTATCGGTCTTTATTTTATTTTCACATTTCCCTACATATTTCCTGACTAATTTATCAGGTAGTTATTATGTTTCAAGGCTACTTTTATGTGTATCACTTCGTGTCTTAGATTTTCCTTGGTACTACTTAGTTTTTGTGCTCTGTCACTTAAACATTTCACCAATCCTATTTTTACTGACATAGGATGGGATGATTTGAAGTCCAAATATCTGTTTAAATGTGTCTTTAGCTTTTCATATTCTTTACTTTTACGCTACAATCTAACACTGGAAGCTCCAATTCATCATAGGTGAACTGAATTGGGTCCACCTTTCAGTTAATGTGTTCGAAAAATTCCATCTTCATCCTGTGTTCTTACACAGCGAATGTGTCATCTACATACCACCTCCATACTTTTGAGGTAGGGTGAACGTTTCAATCGCTATGCTTTCCCACCTATCCATGAATATATCTGCCACAACCAGAAATATTGGTGACTCCATCGGAACTCCTTCAGTTTGTTTGTATATTTTCCTCTGGAATTCAAATACTGTGGAAGTCAGGCGTACCTGCACTCCCAGCATTATGTCTTCAAGTGGCATTTTGTCATAGGTTTGAATTCTTGGTCTGAAATAAGTTCGTTTCTGGCTGCCTTTAAAGCTATGTTTGTTTATCGAATCAACTACAAATAAAAGTAATAGGAATGATTCAACACCTGACCACGAAAACATCTGGAAAGTTCTACTACCCCAACGACGACAAATAGGAGAAGACAAAGAAAACCATAAAACTCAAGTTTCGAAGTCGTGTGATTATAATTGATGAAATGATTATGAACAATAAATAAATTGTGTTCGAAACTTCGTCTTCCAGTAAATAATAATACTGTTTCACTATGTGATACATTTAATAAACAAACTAATATGGAATTCGAGTGTTGGAATTACTTACTACCACTATGCCCAAGCTTTACACGTGTATTAATTGGAGACTTGAAACTCTCAAATTTTTCATGTTACTATATTTATCCTCTCCATTTCTGATCATTACAGTCCTTTGGATTTTCTCTCCTTTCTTACTACTCGAGGGGAGGAAATTTGAACTGCTGCACTTCTAATATTTTGAAACATAGTCAGATTCAACTCAGTTGTGATTATAATGGACTCACTAAAATAGATGCTGTAATGCCTTCAACCATCATCCGAAATATCGCGATATTATTAAATATAACCATTGTCTTTTCGTGACATAAATGTTTTCCGCATAATATCCTTACGCATAATTAATCTCCATTAATGTCCTCGTGAATTTTGCCCTTTCACTAAATTAATTTTATCCATTATTATTTCTATTATCTCACTCAATAGACAGGAAAATAATTCCTTTCAATGACCTCAATAAAAATCAGCATAAAAAATCTTTCTATTCAATTTTTTCATTTATTTTCAAAAACAAAATTATTTTACAAACTTACACATATTTAGCCTCTAAACACCATGAAGCAGTGAAATAAACGAATAACACATAAATAAAACAATAGCAAGCATCATTAGTTTAAAAAGCGCGCGAACAAACGAACAAACAAACGAACAAATGTATGAACAATTGAACATTTAATCTCAGGATGTATTAAAGTTCAGTTTCATTATTGTTAACTATAATAATAATAATAGTTTTTATTATTCATAGTGATAATGATAAAATCTGTTATTTGTTTTCATTCTTGCTTATTTTTTTTAGTCTATTCATAGGTGAGTTAAACTTTTAATTTTACTCTTTATTGTTTTTGAAATTGAGTTCAGCGGTCACTTCTAATCTCAAAAAGAATTTTTTAAATAATTCTTTTTTTAAAATGTATTCTGATACACTATTATTACATATTATTCATTTCTTAAGTACAGAGTGAAAAATGGCGCTTCCTTTCAGGCCTGTGACTGACATATTGTTGATACCGGACATCTCGTAGAGATTTCTCCAAAGTCTTTCAAAATATTAAATACACAAAGGAGAGCAAATTTACTACGATTTGCCGAAGCGATCGCAATCAAACGATTCAAACCAGACTTATGCATATAGAAATAGAGTGTGATTAATCTCTCACTCCCTTGCTAACTGAATTTTGATTTTGATTACATTAATTAGTCATCCAATTCAGTGATCTCAACTCACTGGGCAAATCTCAATCTTACACTTTGTATCAGCTTTTAAGTGGTGGATGGTGACTAGCAGTGGAATCTCTGATGCGCATTTCCTCCAAGTTAGGACTCCTCGTCTCGATGTACCTGCATTCCGCAGTGAGTGATGATGTTCCCACCAAGGCTCGAACCCAGTGCTCATAGATTCAAACGCAAAAGCGTTATCCACTACACCACTTGGGCCACGAGAGAGAGAGAGATAGAGCACTTCGGTCCAATCAATCGACGGGAAAATCAAAAATTCAATTCAATAATTAATATGACCCGTTGCACAAGAGGTGGCTATCGTGGCCTAAGTGGTCTAGCGGATAACGCTTTGGCTGGTGTTTGAAACTATGGGCACTGGGTTCGAGCCTCATTAGGAATATCACCACTGACTGAGAAATGCAGGTACATCGAGCTGACGAGTCCAAAGTGAGACGAAATGCGCATACCGGATTCCACTGCTAGTTACCGTCCACCAGTTAACTTCTAATTACATTTCCAGACATCGTCGAAGCATCTCCACAAGAAGCTGACAGGCACATCAACCTGAAACCGAGCACTTCGGTCCAATCAATCGACAGGAAAATCTAAAATTCAATTAATTGTAACTGCTTTTGTATTTTGAGTTGCTGTATGAACCTACAAGCTAACAATGTTTGTTAATTTTTCCTGTTTTCTGTCTTACCCCTCCGCCATCTTTTCTACTTTGAAAGTGTATAAATTGATGATGAAAACTTAAAATAAAAAAATTGTAATGCTTTCATTTAGATGCGTCAATTTTATAGTATTACTTCTCTACTACCACTTTAACTTTAAAGTATGTTATTATCATCAATATAACAATTGTAATTTCAGGTACTCTGCAACGACATTTTATTCTGCAAATTTCGTCTTCCTTTCTTTATCGAAGATTTTTCATAAACTTTCATATCTTCCTCACACGATCATTACTTAGATCACTCTTGAATCCATTCCCAACTTGTTGTTTCCCATTTACGTTTTACTCGACGGCCCACTTGAGTTGTGTGATGTCACTGGAATGTATCCTCAGCGTATAAAAAATCCATCTCCATTCCTTTCTGTATATTTTTTTGGGTGATAGGTCCTTCGTTCGTTCATTGTTAGAGTTTCATGATTTCTAGACATCTGATTTTCAAGGTTATACTTAAAGTATGAATAAGAAAGGAGAGATTATTTTTGATGGCCTAAAATACTCACTGTACTCTAAATTCAAAGTCATTTTGACTCATATTAATAAACAGAAGACCAGTAGTTCAGTGAAGTGTCTCTTTTCGCCCGCGAATTCATTTTCATAGCTGTACAATCGCAGATATATATGGTTGTTTTGTATGTGTGTGGACATTAAATTCGTCAAACGAAAACACAATTTGTAAGTTTTTGGAGGAGTTACATATTACAAAAGGGGTTCAAATGAATTAGATGTTGTTGACATAAGAGGGTAGTAACAAAAGTGATGAGTTGTCACAAACGATTGTCAAAGAATAGTTTGATGAAGGAGTTGTACTCAAAGTGTACATGGAAACAAAAAACATACGGAATCACTCAATAGTTTTTTCAGTGGTCGGAAAAAATAAGCGAACAAGCATAAGTTAAGTCAAATCAACAGAGTTGTTACCATGATAGCAGAAGTGGTTGAATAATTTTCTATTGTATGCATAGTTCTCGTTGCTCTAAATGAATAGCTAGGGCCTCTACAATGCAAAGAAGACAGAAACGTACTGTCTTTGGCAGGTTGTTTTTCACTTTGTAGATTACTTTGAAGCATGAGGCGTTTGTTGAGATGAAATGACCGGTGGTGACGAGATGTTCGATTACCGAACTCCCTATATGACCACTACTTCCTTTCTGCAGCCAGGCTTGATAGTGTTTTTGACCCCTTCTTGACTGGATGCGCGTCGAATAACCGATGTACCTGGCTCCATAGCAACAAGTGAACTGATACATACACATAGAAGTTGTCACATACCATATTTTGTCTTTCAGGCTTCTGCAGATCTGCGAGAGACTAGAGGATACTACTTTTAGTTATGCCGCAACGAAGGGTCTTCTTGAAGAAGTGGAACATCACTGAGTAGGTGATTTTTGAAGTCAAGGTTCATATGAAGTACCTTTTTTGACACTGATGGCGTCTCTTGCTTTTGGATTTTCTGTTTGATGTTTTTGTCCATGAAACTTGGTGGATATCCGTTTTGTATGAAGACTTCTCTCAGGAAGTAAACGAAAAAGAAAAAAGTAGTTTAATACAATAGTGTCAATTTTAATTATTAATAATATGTGAACTTTTCCCTCATTTTATTGTCCCTAAAATGAAAAATAATCCTCTTTTGTTCAGATTTTGACAAAAAGGATAGAAAGAATTAAAAGGCAAATAATTATAATATAATTATATAAACGTTATGTAGATGATGAACTCATTGTTGGTAATAGTAGTAAATTTATTGAAAACTTTATCACCCTATTTGATCATATTCATCCAAATATCCAGTGAATTTCGAACTCGAATCGAATAACAAACTCGGTTTCCTGGATATTACAATGACTAGGAGAGATGATGGAACGATTCAGCAATTTATTTTTCGTAAAAAGACACGGAGTGGACAATATCTTCATTTTACCTATTTTGTTCCTATCCAGTATAAACGTTCCCTAGTGAAATGTTTGTTCTCAAGGGCCCGAAAAATATGCCCGAGTGACACATTGATGGATGAGTTTCGACACATACATTCAGTTTGCGTCGGTGGCACAGTGGTTAGGACCCTCGCCGACCATGCACATGGTCCGGAGTTCGAGCCCACGCCGACGCACACCTGGTATCTATGGTCGGCCTGTGAAATTTGGGCTACCGATATCCACGCTGAAAATTCCATACTTGTACCGAAATACGGTGTGGGATCAAGCTGTAATTAAAAATAAAAATAAATAAACTTATGGTCATCTGGAACACCTTATCACTTGTCACAGTAAAGAATGACCACATCTCGAGAAGACAGCTTCTGTGCCAAAGAAAGCTATCTTTATTAACCTACCATTCAAGGGTGACAAGATTATGCAGTCGACAGCTCAAAGGCTTCGGTCAGCCATCAAACGCACATTCTACGCCACATCTCTTTTTCTCACTTGCCGAACATTTTCGATCCCTGTTCCTACGATTATACGACGAAATTCTGTGGACTGGACTTCAAACTGAATCTACAAGTTCACCTGAAGCTGCGGTGACACCTATATAGGTAGAACTAACAGAATGTTCCAATGTGGTCGCTGAAAAGAACATGTTCGAAAATGGCCACTAAATCATAAAGATTGTCCCAACTCCACTAATCTTAATAGAAATCCAGCATCATCCATTGCAAAACACTTATTAATGTCTGGTCACAAAATAAATATTAATGACTGCTTCACACTTATTTCACATAACTCTAATTCAAGGTTATTGAAGGTGATGGAAGCATTTTGGGGGACTGATCACATACGTTCTAAATTATGTGTACAAAATACAAACATTAGACTTTAACTTACCTTTGCCTACCATAAACTGACTACTTGACCTATTTAAATAATATTAGTCTTTAGTGTGCACTTTTGTTCTATATAACTGAGTAATTGTCATGCATTTTATTTAATTATTGTGAAGTTGTAAAGTGGTTGTAAAGAAACTACAAAATGACGATATCATCTCGCGAAATTTGTTTTCTAAATGCCTTATTCAAATTTATCAAAGGGACTAATTGTTTTAAAATAAATTATACTACTTAAAAGATAAAAGTGAATTAACGATTTTTTTAAATTAAAAAATATTATCAAAATATAAGAAAAATATAAACATTAGTCCCTCATTCATCATCAATTGACACCAACATTAAAGGTGTTGGCGTGACCGACGCAGTTCACCACTGAAGGTAAAATGTGAGTCTGCACTGGTAGCATAAGTTGACAGCAAGTACGTGCGTGGCTTGCTTAAATTGTTGAAATGCCTGAATTTTCTGTCAGTTTAAATACATCGTATTTTCAACACTTCATGTACACGTACATTTTTAAAAATTGTTTTCTACCTAAATCTGTGAAAATGATGAAGAAAGGAGAGGAAGAATATTGTGGATTATCGCAGCATACTTTGGATGGGACAATATTGCTACAGATAGTAACTGCTAAATTACTATATTACTTTTTTTGATTATAGCTTGATTCCATGCAGTATGTTTTTGGTAGAAGTATGGAATTTCAGTATGTGATATCGGTAGCCCAAATTTATCAGGCCGACTATTGATATCAGGTGACCGTCGACAGGAGATCGATCCCTGGAACATGTGCACGCTGGGCGAGAGTCCTAACCACTGCGCCACCGACTCACTTAAAGATTCTACACTAGGAAGCAGTCCTGAAATTCTGGATTGTATCAAAACGTATTTCCACAATATGGTTATTAAGGTTATATATATATATATATATATATATATATATATATATATATAAGATTGCAGGTGAACAGTGAAAACAGAGGTGATGAAGATTCCTGGCCAACAACAACAACAGACAACAATCAGCCATCATGAAGGGAAGAAATCTGAAAGAAGCAACATCCTCTACCAACAGACCTTGGAAGCATCGTTTCAACTACAGGTGGACGGAACTGATGAGAATATCAAGGCGAGGATGGGGAAAGCAAGGAAACTTTTCATTTCTCTCAAGTCTGTGTGGAGGTGAACAGCACTATTCAGCATGAAAATGAGAATAAGATCCGGATTTTGAACTTCAATGTGAATTCAATGCTACTATACGGGTCAGAGACTTGGCGCGTCATAAAGATCACCTTAAACAAACTACAGACCTTCATCAACAACTGTCTTCGCTGAATGCTCCGCTAAAGATCAGATAGCTGGCCAGAAAAGATCAGCAACAGGGATCTCTGATAATGAGCGAACCAACCAGGAACCGATTGTGTAACAAATAGGCAGGAAGAAATGGTGATGAGTTAGCCATACTCTGAGAAAACCATCGAGTGACATCACTAGAGAAGTCCTCGAGTGGAACCCGAACGGAAAGCAGTGAGTTGGTCATCCAAAGGTGACTTGAAGGAGGTCATGTGAAGAGGAGATGAAAGCATGTGGGCAGACTTGGAGCCAGAGGAAAACGTTGAAAAAGAACTGAACGCACTCGAGACGCGCGACTGAAGCCCTATGTTCCTCTAGGAATTAAAGGAAATAATAATATGTTGAATTGATTGCAGTTAGAATTCATAGATCTTTGATTTTCAATCCAGAGGCTAAATGATTACTGCATTCACATCGTAATATTAATGTCACGAGTTTGATTCTTGTTGTAGACATGAGTGTGTGGAGCTGAAGAGTTCCCCAGTAGGACGAATATGAAATCAAGCCATACTTGGTTATTTGACTATCTCTTATTTGATGTTGGTTCGTATCGTAATCTGTAGGGGAAATTCTTTAAAATCTCTATTAACTAAAAGTCTGCATTTCTGTTATTAAATATTTAGAGGTAGTTGGTAGGAAGCCTGGGACTCAGGTTTTGAAGTTGTTGACACCAGTTTGGAAGGAACTCATTTCCGCTACTCTGAGATTTCAAATAACATAATCTAGTGAGGCAGTCAGCAGCATTACCACTGAGTTATTCAGGCTCACGATTAACCTCAGCTAGGACTGTTGTGTATACCTTAATCGCATAGGAGCTGGCAATAAATGTCATACGTCTAGTTTGTCTGTCTAGTGAGCTCAATAACATAACACGTATGCGAATAAAATTCCAAGTTAGTGAGATGATAGTGTAACAATATATTATTAAGAAATACAGTGATGAGATGTATTAATTGAACTATAACTTGGATATATAGTTAAAGTTTACGGCTACAAATTATTATCGTAATCCACAGAAGCGTTCACTGTTGGAATCGTGTCTATTGGTAGAAGCTTTATGCCGGTTGTAGAGTTGTCTTCGGATAAGGATAATAGGTTCCTGTAATAAATCCAAAGTATAAAATACGGTATGATTGGAGCAAGTAGACAGTAATGACCAGTGAGAAGGCGAAGCTAACAACAGTATACTGTATTTGGGATTGTACTCGGAGGTTATCTGCATTTAAATATGAATCGTTTTAAACAAAAGTCATGTACAATGTCTCTAATTTCAACATTTAACAAAAAGTGTACAATCATATTGTTACGTACTCCACACGGCTCCTTGCCCCTAGAGGGCCAGAGACTATCGGAGACTGTCACTGTTAGTGAAGTAAATAATAATAGTAATAACCATTTTAGGATAAAAATAAGGATACATAATAACATGCATGTAAGCGAAAAGGTATTTGGATCGTGTAAAGTTTGAACGCATTAACAAATAGCTCAAAAACAAAAATTGAAATAGAAGTTCATGTCAATTAAATGAGGTCACTTTCTCGTTGCACAAAACACGAACAAAGATTTTTAATGTGTAAACAAAGATATCTATGTATACAGTCATTAAAGAGGGTGAAAGAAAAAAAAGTGTACAATCATATTGCATTTATGCTTGTTCTCTTGATTAAAACTTAGGGTGTCAGGCAGATAACATGTTTTGATTTGAAAGTTAGGTGAAACTTCATCTCTAAATATATGAGAGGGGAATTTGATTCCACTGAATGTCCCGTATAATCTTTATGCTCTTAACAGACTTTCAAGTGTTGATTTGTAATTAATTGACTGGCTAGATATAGTGCGTCGGTGACACAGCAGTCAGGACGCTTGCCGACAATGCACATGGTCCGGAGTTCCATCCCCGGTCGACGCACTCCTTTACCTCGTTAAGCCAGAATTATTGCTGGTAAAGAGGAAAGGCTGAGCATGAGGCAAGCAAACCCATTCTGTAAAGAGTAAACACTGCTACAGAAACTTCGAGCAACTAGCTTGAAGCCCTACGTTCCACTTGGAACGTGAGGATAAAAAAATCTAGTTGGATATAAAAACCAACCTTAATCAAAGGATGACTAGAAGAAGAGGGATACCTGGGCAGCGAGCGAAATTCGTTCCAGTTTGGGAGTATTCTAAAGTGTATACCAACGATCCCACCATAAATCCAATCCAGAACCTCCAAATCATGAACCAATCAACTATTCAGCTACTTGGATGGAACACAACAGCCACTAAAATTCTAGACAATGTGTGTCTACCACAGTGAATTTGCAAACTAGGATGAAAAAGCTGTCCAGTAGTTATATGGCTATCAACATCCCTCTAACAAGTATCAGTTCTGTTATCTCATATGAAGTCAATAGGATCTCCACACCAACACATGAAATTGCTCTAGTGCATACTAATGACTGACTGCAGAATGTTGCCTGGAGTCCTAGTGAGAGGTCGCGAAGAGTGGGTATGAAAAAACAAACTCACCAATGACAGTAGCTGCTGCTTGCGCCATGTATTAGAAATTGACAAAAGTTAGATACCATGGATCAGTGAATTTCAAAGAAGTGATTGAAGGCTTCAAGTCTCTGGGTACGACCTTCGGTGGGTTCATAGGTACGGACTACTGAAGAGCCCCAAATTACGACCAAATGACTGTGAAGTACTGTCTAGTGGTATTCAGTTGTCCTCACCGTTGTCCTGCTAGCTGACTGATGCTAAACTGATTGGATCACAATTTTAGCGTATTCAAAAAGAAGACAAAGTCCGGATGTGAATTTAACTTCAGCCTACCTTTGGAGTCGCTCACATTACCTATTTTAGGCTCAGTGATTCTTTATTTGATAAGACTAACCTGGAGTAATACTAGTCGACCCATAGATCACGATGACTGGTAGTGCAGACACATGGTGGGAAAAAACAGAAAACTGTATTTTAATCCTACACATTTCATACATCTAGTTCCATTAATTACTTTGAACAAGGAGAGAAAGAACATACTTTTAGGATAAAAGAGTTCATAATTCTTATTTCACAGCGTTTCATTAGATGTTAAAAGACTTACAAATGACGTAAATTCGTTCTTATAAAGAAAAAATATGTAACACATCTCAAAAACCATTTCCAATTGAAAGGCATAATAGCGGAACAAGATGCATGAACACATGACGGTTAATAATTGAATAACCAGGGTTTATTAAATATGTAGTGTTATGGATAAAAGATACAAGTTACCTGAAGTTCTCCTGAGAAGTCGTAACCAGTGAAATCCACCTAGTCGGTTGAGCTAAATTACGAATCGGTGGAAGTTGGAATTCTTGGTTAATTGTAGGTCAGTGAATAAAAATTAACCTCAAGAGGTAAAACTCAGGCACTTAACTTGTACTGAAAAGACACTTAACACTGCAAACCAAAGTAAACCTTTAAATCTAGCAATATTACATATGGTGGATAAAAAAACACACCTGCACAAAATCCATTTGAGATTAATGAGTATCATAGACAACTAAGAAATTGAACAATTTGCTCAAAAATCCAGTTGTTGATCAAATGATATGTTCACTAAATGGCAGTTTGTTCTGTCCTTTTTATAAACGTGAAAAATGGACAATTAATGTAGGAAGTCAGAAGATGATAGCTTTGCTTGACTACGGGTGCTAACATTCAATCTCCACTGTTTTGTTATTAAATAGCGAGTAATATTGAGGTTAAAGGTACAGAGTTATGTATGCAAGGTGGGTTAATCAACGACTTTGTAAAGCCACATCTATTGAGATGGTTTGGACATGTTTTACTCATAGTGGGCTACCGTATTTCTCATCCAACAATTTTAGCTAATTTAGGACTTGGTTGGAAAGGGATTAAAAGACGTCAAGTCAACAGTTTGCTTGAGCAGACGAGGTAAGCAAGTGTAGAAATCTGAATGCTAAGAACCGATGGCTGAAGACCACTAGTTATATGGTTCAAAAGCGTTTATAGTGATACAGATGCATTCACTCTACCTGTTACTATGCTTTCTTCCATACACTTCTGCTGACTGAAATTCTTTTGAATTCATTTTTTGTCTGTTTTCTCTACCTTTTTTGTGCTACAAGAAGAGCGGCAAACTGAACTGGAGCATTTGTGTGGTCAAAGTTCTACACATTGAAGTCCGTTCAGCCAGTGGGTTGGACTTTCGCGTCATTATGCATTTTCATTAAGAGAGGCCTTAGAATGTAGGATAAAGAGGTTTCTGATAATAATAGTTATTAGTGTTGTGAGGTAACTCTCTGTTTCTATAGTTTGGTTTGTAAGGGTTAGTTTTGTTTTTACGAGTTGAGCATGGATTGAAATCAGCTAGAGAACCAGTGAAAACTAGGGAGTACTGGACAGCTATTTCATCCTAGTTTGAGGTTCGAACCCAGGACCTTCCGCTTACAAGGCGAGCTGGCTGGTATACCATTCAGCCACTGATATCCGATTCAATGGCTCATGAATTGTAACTTCTATTAATTCGTGCTTTAGTGCGACCTCAACCAATGTCATTGCTGGGACATCCATCCTCACATGTGACATCTAATTGAACCTCACTGGTCACGACTTCTCACTAGAAATCCAAGAAACCTCCATCCATCCTCTCTGTTTCTTTTGCAATGAAGTTTATTGTACATTAATCTGTTTTGAAGACAGAAGCTTAAACACGCGTCAGTGGCACAGTGGTTAGGACTCTCGCCGACCATGCACATGCTCCGGAGTTTGATCCCCTGGTGGGCCTGCAAAATTTGGGCTACCGATATCACATGCTGAAAATTCCATACTTGTACCGAAAATACGGTGTGGAATTAAGGTGAAATAAAAAAAAATAAAAAAACACGCAGACACACACAGTTAAACAGGGAATAGTGGAAATACGTACAATAACCTTTCAATTGAAATGAGATTACTTTTCACTGTTTTATTAATATATGTGTAGAACTTGGGCACTGTGGTAGAATGTAATGCCATATAATTTTTGTTTACTGGATACTTCCGTGAAGATTTCCCATTGGGGCATATAGAAAACCAAAACAAGTGATTTGGTGAAGAGGCTCTTTTCAACGAATTTATTATCACGCTGCACAATTGCATATATATATATATATATATATAGAATTTGTGATTAAAATCACATTTGAATGTCAAGTAGCAAAACAATTCATGTCACATATAGAATCATACATAAGGCGTATAGATGTTGGAAAGGGGTGTATATTTATAGGATAAGTAGGCAAATAGAATAAAAGTGACGTGACATTTAACGTTGCAAAATAGAAGTGATTTAGAATGACAAGTGAGTGAAGTGATTTGATACCGGGGACGATTCAGAATAAAAATAGTAATAGTAACAATTGACGTAATAACGGAAGAGTATACAAACTGAATAAACAAAATATGATTAGAGATTATCATATTTTATCAAAAAGCGATTAGGAATGGAAAGTTAGAGGGCTTGAAGGAACTTTTTCTGTATACATAGATCTGGTTTTCCATTTCGTTAGCCAAGGCTTCAGCAATACAGATGGGTCGGATACGAATTGATATGAGCAAACCACATTCCGCCCTGTAGATGACCCTAAAGACTGAAGCTGTAAAGATAGGATGACCATTACACTATTCATACTGCTATTATTATTTAATGTATTGACACCTATAATTCAATCCCTCACCTTATATAATTTCTTAAAAACCATGTATATATACAATTGTATAGCTGGATAATAAATTCGTTGTTGAAATGAGTCTTTTCGCTAAATCAGCACTTATTTTGGTTTTCTGTTAGATTTATCACATAGTAATACAGTATTATTACTATTTACTGGATGAAGACGTTTCAAACACGATTCTTTCTTTATTTAATTGAATTTTAGATTTTTCCTCTTGACTGATTGGACCGAAGCGCTTGATCTCGCTCTCTCTCCCGTGGCCCAAGTGGTCTAGTGCATAACACTTTGGTGTTTGAAAATGTGGGCACTGGGCTCGTGTCTCAGTGGTGGGAACACCATCACTCACTGCGGAATCCAGTCACATCCAGACGACAAGCCCCGATCAGGATGAAATGCGAACTGTCCTGGATTCTACCACTACTCACCATCCACCAATTGAATTCTAATTACAATTCTTTCTTGTTCATAATCATATCACTTATAACCACACAACTTTGAAACTTCCATTTGATAGTTTTTCTTTATTCTCTCTCATTTATCGTTTTAGGGGTAGCAGAATTTTGCAGATGTCCGCGTGGACAGGTGTTGAATCATTTCTATTGCACGTGTTTACAGTTCATTCGATTCGTTATCAGTCCCTCTACCCACCTTGTTATATTAGATTTTAAAACTGTCATCCTATCCCAACCTATTGTATGGTTATGTGTAACTGCATCTAGTGACTTCTATACCTGAACTATTCTCCAAATTTCTTATCTTATTTGGGTCAACCAGTCTAGAAATGGATGGTTAAAAAATAAAATACATTCGGAAATGTGAATATGTGAATGTAATGTGATGATAGGTTGCACCTCCCAGTTTTTCTGAACAATGGAGAACGTAGCGGTATTAAATCATCAATATTCCTAAATATTTGTAGATAATGAGCACTCAGTATCTCACACACTGTTTAACATAGTCTATAAAGTTCAACAAAGTTTACCGAAAGAGAAACAAGTGTATTTCCTTTGCATAGCAGAGGCTGTAGCGATATATTCAAGGGTAACCAGATTATGCAGTTGACAACTCAAAGACTTCGGTCAGCCATCAAACGCACATTCTACGCCACATCTCTTTTTCTCACTTGCCGAACATTTTCGATCCCTGTTCCTACGATTATAGGACGAAATTCTGTGGACTGGACTTCAAACTGAATCTACAAGTTCACCTGAAGCTGCGGTGACACCTATATAGGTAGAACTAACAGAATGTTCCAATGTGGTCGCCGAAAAGAACATGTTCAAAAATGGCTACTAAATCATAAAGATTGTCCCAACGCGATTAATCTTAATAGAAATCCAGCATCATCCATTGCAAAACACTTATTAATGTCTGGTCACAAAATAAATATTAATGACTGGTTCACACTTATTTCACATAACTCTAATTCAAGGTTATTGAAGGTGATGGAAGCACTTTGGATTAATCACATATAGCCTAAACTGTGTGTACAAAAATCAATAGACTTCAATCTTCGCCTACCATGGACTACATGACCCATCAAATATGATTGGTCGTTAGTATGTACTTTTGTTTTATATAACTGAGTAATTGTCATTATCTTTATTTTATTATTGTTAACCAGGTTAGTTGTAAAGCGGTTGTAAAGAAACTACGAAATGATATCATCTCGCGAAATTTGTCTTCTTAATGCCTTATTCAAATATATATATATATATATATTATATTTGATATATGCACCTAATCAACTTTGACTCGTCATTCTATACAACATTCTATACATTTATACAACAGGACTTGAGTATTTGCACTCACTGTCAAACTTCGACACCCACACACAAAAAACTGAGTATTTTCTATTGTTATTATTATATTATTTTTGTTTCCTTTAGTTTCCAGGGGAACATGGGGCTTCAGTCGAACGTCTACGTTGCGTTCGGTTCCCCGCCAACGTTTTCACCTGGCTAGACATCTGCCCACATGCTTTCACCTCCTCTTCACATAATTTCGTCCATGTCACTCTCTCACTCACAACCAACTTGCAGCTTCCCATTCGGGTTCCACTCGACCAACGGCCCGGAGTGTGATGTCAATCACTTGATGGTTTTCTCAGAGCATGGCCGATCCATTTCTTCCTACAAATTTGTTGCACAATCGGTTCCTGCTGGCTTGAGTCGCTCCCAGAGATCCCTGTAGCTGATCTTTTCTGACCAGCCATCTGATCTTGAGCTGAGCATTGAGCGAAGACAGCTGTTGATGAAGGCCTTTAGTTAGTTGAAAGTGTCCTTCGTGACACCCCAAGTCTCCGGTCCGTATAGTGGCACTGACTTCACACTGGAGTTGAAAATCTCGATCTTTTTTTCATGATGAGTGTTGCTGACCTCCAAACAGACTATAGGGAAATGAAAGCTTGTCTTGCTTCCCCGATTCTCGCTGCTTTGATATCCTCATCAGTTCCATCCGCTTGTAGTTGAAACAATACTTCTCAAGTCGGTTGGTAGAGGATGTTACTTCTTTCAGAATCCTCCCATTTATTTTGGCTGATTGTTATCTGTTGTTGTTGCTGTTGCTGTTGGATATATAATTGTAAAACTTTGAAAATGAAATCGTCGAAAAGAGATTTTTTCGGTGAATTATTTGTTTTACTGCTCTACACATATTCTAGTGTTCATGATCACCGACTATTGAATTTTGACGTTCATCCGTATCTTACATGTATACATACTACCAGGTTACTTTTATTTATTCCTTTACGTCACCAGTGAAACATAGGACTTCATGCTAGAAGCCAGAAGTTTCGGTAGTAGTGGTATTTATTTTCATGAGATAAGGTTGTTGGCCTCATGCCCAACTTTCACTCTTTACCAACCTTATTAATGATTTGGTGCGGCAAAAGAGTGCGTCTGTGCCCAGGACTCGAAACCCAGACCACATGAGACGTGGTTGGCAAGCATTCCACTGCTGTGTCACCGACACACTATTGATTAGACGTATTTGCTGAAAATTTCTTTTCCCTCCTGTTGAGTCCCCAATATCTAACAATGTCTAAGAAAATATTCCGTCTCACCTTTTTTATCAAGAAGTTAAGACATTCTGGAATAACCCAACCCTTACTCCTACAATTCGTTAACTCCCATATTCTGCCTATTATTCTCTATTGTCCCCATTAGTTTTTCCAGGGCTACTGAAGAAAGACTATACCTTATTACGCAGGATGTTAAAGGTTGTCAGCAGGGTAAGCAATGTGCCACTTAACCAGCTTCTTAATATTCTAGTCGACAGGCACTTTGACTCATGTGAAAATGCGCTAAATCTATCTATCTAACTCACAGCACCCTCTTCATTCACAACTCTCCCCTTGTATCTCATCATGGAAAACTAGAAGCCTATATAGAAAACTATATGCTCGCACTAACAAGTACAAAAACTCAACCATACCCCACTTAGCTGGTGTTCTGTGCGATAAAGAAAGCATTAGGCGTGATACCTTTAACCTATTAAATAGTCAGTAGAACAACTGGATCTCGTCTTTCCAACTCATATCATTTATGGGTACAACGTTTTTCTTTCTTTCTTTTCCTTTTCTCTCTCTTTTTTTCTCTGTTATGTACCGCTTTGTTTCTTTCTTCTGCCTATGCCAGTAAACATGCTAGTAGTATCTATTTTTCTAACACATTCAAACATTCTGTTCAATTTTGGCCTTGCTACCGACATGCCAATATGTTGTCGTCAGAACTAACTGAGATTACTCATATTATTATTATATCCTTTAGTTCCTAGAGGAACATAGGGCTTCAGCTGCGCACCTCCATTGCCTTCTGTTTTCTGACAACTTTTTCACCCTGCTCCAGGTCTGTCCACATGCTTTCATCTCCTCCTCACATGACCTCCTCCAAGTCACCCTTGGACGACCAACTCGCCGCCTCCCTTTCGGGTTCCACTCGACGGCTTGTCTAGTGACGTCACTTGATGGTTTCCTCAGCGTATGGCCAATCCATCTCCATTTCTTTCTGCCTATTTGTTTCACAATCGGTTCCTGATTGGTTCGCTCGCCAGAGATCCCTGTTGCTGATCTTTTCTGGCCATCTGATCTTGAGTATTGAGCGAAGGCAGCTGTTAATGAAGGTCTGAAGTTTGTTTGAGATGCTCTCTATGACTCGCCAAGTCTCTGATCCGTATAGTAGCGCTGACTTTACATTGGAGTTGAAAATCCGGATCTTATTTTTGATTCTGAGTGCTGTTGACCTCCACACAGATTTGAGAGTAATGAAAGCTTGTCTTGCTTTTCCGATTCTGGCTTTGATATCCTCGTGAGTTCCGTAGGCCTGTAGTTGAGACGATGCTTCCCAGGTAGGTGAAGGAGGCTGTTTCTTCCAGGTTCCTCCCATTTATGTGCTGATTGTTGTCTGTTGTTGCTGTTGCTGTTGGTGTTCCCAGGAATCTTCATCACCTCTGTTTTCTTTGTCTATGTTCACCCAAAGTGAATTCCTATGTTTGATGCTTCTTCTGCCAACTTGTTGCCTTTCACTAGCATATCTTCCAGTTTGTGGGAAATCAGACATATATCATCGGAGAAATCCAGATCCTCCAAGTCTTTTGTGTCAGTCCATTTTATGCCTGTTCCCTCGTTTGTTGCCGTTGTCTGTCGCATTATCCAATCGATCGCAATCAGGATTACTCATAATCTATCTGGAATTTTATTTATTGTTAATGTACTAACTGGATTCAATAATGTGGTAAAATGCTGAGAATTCCATTCTGTATCACAAGTACTGTTTTGGAATAAAGCAAATTATTATTATTATTATTATGATTATTATTATACCTTAAACTCATTAAAACAGTCATTAGTGGATTTATTTATGAACTATTATATATGTGAATGTATGATATGTCGATTGAAACAAAATGTCGTAACAAATTGCCTGTTAAATTCAATCCTCTCATCGCTTTTTTTTTGAAAACAGTTAAAAAAGGATTTTATATTTCCGCTTCACTGATTGTTTAACACTGTTCGTTATTCAGGAAGTCATTGAATGAGATATCGAACACACATACTATAAGCAGAACAGAATTCTTTCACGAGTTGTTTTTAGGCAATCTAACTAACATTGGAGAGCGGTGGGAGAGAGAGACAGGTGTGTAGGGGGCGGGGGGAATTTCGTTTTTCTTTTTGAGAAAGAACCTTATCTCATTTTATCTGTGATCGTTTTATCATACTTTAAAAAAACAGGCTTATTGAAGAGGAAATATATTGCGTCATTGTGATAACATGTACTTCTCCCATTATATAATATTCGATGAAGCGTACTGGGAATGAACTAATCAACACTTCGAGTCATTGGGTTAATATGAAGTTTGTACTGAAGATGTCGTTTAGTAAGACATTGAAAACAGTGCATTTCAGGTGTCCAGCCTGAACGACGCAACCTGATAGGAATTTAGCTCGATATAGAGGATAAATCCTGCTAATATTTATTGTTTCTTTATACGATTTGATCACGGATTGATATCAGGCAGGGGACCATTGAGAACTAAGGAGTACTGCCAGACAGCTCTTTCATCCTTGTTTCGGAATCATCGGCACTAAACGCCCACCAACAATGTTCAAACTCAGGACCTTCCGGTTACAAGGCAAGCTGACTCATATACTATTCAGCCACTCACTGGGACCCGATTCAGTGGCCAGCCCATGAATTCTAACTTCTACCATTCGTGATTTAGCGCGACTGCCAACCAGTGTCCTCGTCAGGACATCCATCCACACACACTTGACTGGATGGATTTCAGTGGTCATGACTTCTGACTAGAACTCCAGGAAATTCCATCTTGTAGCAAGTCACTAGGGGGTGCGTGCTTTCGATGATTCTCAAACTACGATGAAAGAGCTGTCTGGAAGTACTCCTAACTGGCTTTTAATCGTTCTCCAACTGATGTCAATCCATGATCAACTCGTGAAAATAAATCTAATCCTTACAAACCAACTATGGAAAAGTAATCTGATGCTCTCTAATGACTTGCTACTGGACGAAGTTTCTTGTAGTTCTAGTGAGAAGTTGTGACCAGGGAGGTCCATCCAGTAGGGGGGGAGGATGGATGTCCAAACGACAACGTTAGTTGGTGGTCGCGTACAGTGGTTAGGACTTTCACCGACCATGCACATGTTCCGGGGTTCGATCTTCTGCCGACGCACACCTGATATCAATGGTCGGTCTGCGAAATTTGGATTAACACTATCACATGCTGAAAATTACATACTTGTACCAAAAATACCGTGTGGAATCAAGCTGTTATCAAAAGTGAGACAAGTAAGGTAAATCACACATCCATAGAAGTTATAATTCATGGGCTGGCCATTGAATTGTGTCCCAGTGACTGAATGGCATACGAACCAGCTTGACTTCTAACCGAAGGTCCTGGCTTGAACATTGTTGGTGAATGTGTAGTTCCGATGATTCCGAAACTAAGAAGAAATAGCTTTCTGGCAGTACTCCCTCGTTTTTGATGGTTCTCTAAATGATTTCAATCCATGATCAACTCGTAAAAACAAATCTAAACCGTACAAACCAACTATAAAAATTTATCGTTTCTGTTAAACTCAGCTGCTCTCATGCGTATAATAATACTGAATCACATGATAATTATTATTATTAATATGATTACTATTATCCCTTATTGTTCTGAATGGAGCACGTGACTTTAGTATTACATCTCCATATCACTGTGTGATCTGCAGTCATTTTAGCTGCCTCCATCATTATCCGTAAGCTTTCATTTTCTCCTCACCTACTCTCCTCCATGTTACCAAAACGGATCCACACCAAAGTCATCACTTCCTATTCGGGTCCCACTTGGGCACCTGGTGCATTATACCAATTAATAGTCTCTTTAGCTTATATTTTAACCGATTACTTTCGTATGTCTCTCGAGTGACAGTTTTATTGGTAGGTTTTCATAGTTCCCCACTTCCTATACTTTTTGGCTATCTGATATTGAGGATTTAGCGAAGCCAGCTGTTGAGAATGCATATAACAGCAGTGTCTCAACACTAGGCTGGGAAGATAGACAGACTGACCGTCATTTTTGTATTCCTGGAATTATTATTCCATAGGGCCAAAATAAACAATAGTGAAGAAAGAGACATTTTTCCACCAATGCAAGAGAAAAGTGATCTGTGGATATTAAATATTGATTTCCATACATTTGGTTCCGTTGATAAATTTCGACAGAGAAAGAAAGACCAGGTTTGCAGCATAAAATGTGATATCATCATTCTATTTCACAGATTCTCATCAGCTAACTGTAAACTACCTGAAATTACAATGGTTATAAATAATACATTTCATAATTCAATGTTTGGAAGTCAGCTCAGCTCTCTAAGGAAGTTTTCAATTTGATGAACTTTAACCTTCTTGAGTTTTTGTGTTGACGTACAAGCTAACACTGTTTGTTAGATTTTTCTGTTTCCTGTCTTCTCTCACACCCCTTTCATTCATAGTTTGATAGCATATAAAAAAAAAAATTCTAATGCTTATATTCCAGATCCGTTCATCTTATAATGTTTTTTCTATTACCCTTCAAACATTGAAGTATGAAATGTTATTATTTGTAACATTGCAATTTCAGTTAGTTTGCAGTTAGCTGGTGAGAACTTGTGAAATAGAATGATGATATCACACTTTATACTGCAAATCTGGTCTTTCTTTCTTTATCAAAATATCGAATTATATATAACCACATTAGCATGATAATGGTCAACCATTCGTAGAAATTTGTAGTTCAGATGGATCAGTTTAGTGATTACCTTCTCTGAGTTGGATGGTTAGTTCGCGTAACTTCTGTCACCTTTCAAGACAACATCTTCAATACTAACCTCACTGGTATCTTGTTCATGACGTAACACATATGTCTTGCATTTGGTTAATAGTACGTTTATGGATGTGTCCTGCTAAAGGGTTTCATACTGGGATGAAACACATCTTCAAAGCTCCGTAGTTTTGAATGCCTCTCTGAAAGAATTCGATTCTTCACACATCGGCCAAAGTGGGCATCCCGTTCGAATCAGAATTCAGGAACACAAATCAGCCGTGAAAAGACACGATAATTATTCTTTCACATCAATGCATATAGACGATTATGGACATCAGTTTGATCGGGATAACGTCGAAATCTTAAAAAGATGGGAAACACCAAAAGTGCGGTCAGGGAATTCCTAGAAGCCTGGTACTCAAACGAATATCCAATTAACAAACACGTTAATATAGACCAAATATACCAACTCATAAAAAGTAGACCATGTGACCAAAAAGTTCAAAATTCAAGTCAATAGAAAATGATCAATACAGATGCAAAGATGATTACCGGATGACGCGATTCTTTCACTAATCAGTTCACTTATGCGCTGAAGATGTTGTCCAGAAAGGTGGACGACGAAAGCTCGGCAACTAAACCAACCAGTTCAGAGAACCCTTTTAATTGCAAATCTTTCGTTTTCCCAGACTTCTGAAATTACCTAAAGATTTTAACCCGTGGTGGCGATGTTAACTCTAAGTGAAGACAACTATAATAACAAAAAATAGAAATTTTAATGATAAACAGAGAATACAAAGATAAAATTACCAATGAGGAGAAATTTATGGCCAGAAGGGAGTGCCCAACGTTTTACATACTTCTTGTACAAACAACATGGTTTGTTTTCATTTCATAAATTACCAACGCCTCCGGTGGTTTTAAAGAAGTCGGGGTGAAAGAAATAAAGTAGGCTTGGGTGAATTCAGTAAACAGTTAAAACTAATTGAAGAAAATGAGAGTTATTAAATCTATTTCAAAACACTTAAACATATAATTATGTGATCAGATAATTGGTGGGATAATTCTTCTGTCCATTTTGTTTTCCTAAATTGTATCTCCCTTTCTGTTTCACTCATATTTTACATCAATCATACTATTCAGCTGGTTAAGTTGAAATTTACCCTTAAGAATTTACCGTTGACTGATTACTTTTGAACTCACCTACTAGATCTCTGATGATATGTTAGTCGGTGGGACGGAAGCTTTGATGAAGCCTAAACGTTAGCTAACAATGTTTGTGAAAACAAAACACTTAGTTCAGCGAAGAGTCTTTTTTTTGCCGGCGAATTCATTTTCTTAGCTAAACAATCGCAAATATATATATGTGTCTTATTTTGTAAGTATGTGTACATTAAATTTGTCAAATAAAAAGTAGACGATTGGTTATGGTTATTTTAACTAAACAGGTGAAAGTTGGTAATACAAGTCAAGAAAATTAGGTGTTAATGAAATTAGGGTAGTAACAAAAGTGATGAGTTGTCACAGACAGTTGTTAAAAGAAGTTATGTAATAATATGAGTAGTTTGATGAGTGAGTTTTACTCAGGATGCACATCGGAACAAAGCAGGTAATACGAAATTACATAACAGTTCTAAATGAAAGCAAGAGTTTTAAGGAATTAAAGAAACAGGCGAAACAACAAAAATAAGTCATCAAAAATCAACAAAGTTATTACTATGATTGTAGAAGTGGTTGAGTAATAATTCTCTTTTGTATGCACAGCTCCGGTTTTTCTATGTGAATGACCAGAGCTTCAGCAATACAAAGAAGACGAAACCGTATTGCCTTTGGTAGGTTATTCTTGACTCTGTAGATTACTTTGAAGGAGGAGGCGATTGTTGAGATGGAATGATCAGTGTTAACCAGGTGTTCAATTATCGCACTCCTTATTGCACCACTATACCCTTTTCGCAACCATGCTGAATAGTATTCTTGAATCCTCTTGGACAGGATGCGCGTCGAACGACCGATGTACCTGGCTCTGCAGCAGCAGGTGAACTGATATATGCACATAGAAGTGTTTGTGACAAATCTTTTTTTTTAAATCCAGAAAGAAAAGCACTGACAATTTTTATTTATCATTCTAGAGTATGGTACATATATGTAGACGACACATTTATCATTATTAAGAAATCTGAAAAATGTCCACTATCCCCTTCTTCAGCAGGTTCGACAGTTGTACATACATAATAGTGACTGAATAAGTGTTATCAACAGAGTTAATGTTTAAATAACATCGAATCAATAATATCAGTAGATGACAGTTCAGCTGCGTCAACATAACAATAAACTGAATTTCAGGAAAAATAGGAAATATAATAATACAAATTCATGAATTTATAGTCTGTACTGAAGGCTGGGCAAGGTCGTAGTAGTGGCTGGACTTGCTTTTCCTACACATGGAATACCGATTGATTTGGGTGGATCGCGATAGCCTCTAATGTTTGTAGTGTTCCGTACTTCAATGTCTTAGGTAGTTTATTTGCTGCCCGGAAGCCTTTATATATACGACTGCTATTTAAAGGTGATGCACCAATTGAAATAATTGCTTTCCAGTGAAAGAAATTAATCCAAAAAACTTTTAATGCTGGTTAACTACAAGTCACCTTTTCTACACGAAAATTGTGATTCCTTGCTTGAAAGATGACGTACCTAGACTGGCCACTTTTAATTGTATCTATCAATTTATTTGCTCTTTTGGAGCGAGTTATATTGGTCGTTGATCTAGGAGCTTGATTGCTCGTGCTCGATGACGTCTATAATTATGGCTAAGTAAAGGCGTAGTAAAAACCATCAACATTCGGATATCAGATCACCTGGTTCAAATCGGCCACAAAGCCAGCATGGAAGAATCCTTCTTTGTCATCTACCGGGTACCAAATAAATTGGCAAAAACATCCAGATACCGCATGTCGTAAACAGCAGAGGCTATCGCGATTCGCCAGCAAGTCCACCTGGCCTCTACTACTGCCCTGGCCAGCCTTCAGTAGAGACTATAAATACATGAATTTGTACTATTATCTTTCCTAATTTACCAGTCTCATATTCAGTGTATTTTTATTAATGATTTTAGTATAAAACTTAGGCACTATGGTAGAGTATAACTCCATCATAGATAAGATTTTATTTTGATAAATTACACAGTGTTGTACCGTGATATTAATTGATGACCATGTTTCGAGCACAAATTATTTCTCATAATCATATCAAGTCACTCATACAACTTGACTTGATATGATTATGAGCGATAATTTTCGCTCGAAATGTGGTCATCAGTTAATACTACAGTACAGCACTGTATGATTTATCAAAATAAAATTTAAACAGATATTCGAATTTCCATTCTGATCATCCAATAAGAATGAAAGTCTTAGTAGGTTTAAATTTCGTAAAGAAAGCTATAAACTTCATGTGTTTATTCCCCTTGACGAATATGAATAAAGCAAGAACAAGAGAGATATGTACAGAATAAAATGGTACTATCATTTATTTTGTTGGCTTCTATTCAGAAAGAAACTGTTATTAGGCTTTCCTTGCCCTGGTTACTGGATGACTTTATTTTCTCTTTTATTTGATTACGTAATCATTGGCTTTAACCTGACTTCCTCTTTTGATAATTTTGCTTGTCGCTTGTTTTTGTGATTTGAGCTGAACTCAGTACATTGTTACCGAATGTATAAGTCATTCATCATCTTACGCACCTCTCTTTTTATTACGTAGCTCTTTTACCATTGTATGCATACATTTAAACTTTGTTTAAACTTGAACTCCCTGTGTAATAACTGTATAAGCCTAATTTTCTGAGCACTGTTCACTAATTCCGGAACCTCCCATCAACTGCTATCATGTAACATTTGCAAGTATGCTAAAACTTTATTGTACATAAACTTATATAATTTGTTTAGGCTGTAAGCAGCAGCTGATGAGAAGCCAACGAAATAAATGATGTTACCTTATCATTCTGCGCAAATAACTGTTGTTCTTGCTTTATTTAAAGCTAGAAACATGACAACAGATAGTGATGCTGTGGAGAACGAGATCTCCAACTAAAACAAATGTTGATGGTAAATGGTTACCCAAAAAGGCTTCTAAATATTATTAACAATAGAAAGGGTTAGAAAAGAAATAAAGTTGAAAAATTTTTGGGTATCGATGATAGTTACTCCACACAAAAAAGATACTGCTGAACAACTTCAAAGAGTAATTACTTCAAATAATGTTAAAGTCTATTTCAAGCATATACGAAAATTTAACATTAGTCATTAAAAATATGTGATGACCTTTTATATTTTTGCATTGATAAAAAATTTCAATTCCGTCGATTCTTCCTTAAACATTGGAATTATTTTTAAGTAATTTATGATGATTCGGTTTCAATCAGTGCTCAAACTATTCTAGGATACTCGTAATATTTACGATCAGGATACCTATAATCTTAATGTTATTTTGATTGATAGTAACTAACAGTCCATTTCAGGATACAGATTTCGTCCTATTTGGGACTCGTTTACTGAATACACTTGCATTCTCATTAGGTGGTGCTGTTCACATTAAGACTCCAACACAATAAGCATAGTTTCAGACACCAAAGAATTATCTTCAAGGCTACTGTAAACAAAAACAGGTCATTTTGGTTCGATATAATTGTTCAACAGGAAATCCTAGTCAACTTAGATAATAAGTGACATTCGATGCACAGGCAGTGGCTGTCGTGGCCTTTGTGACGTTTGAAAGGATGGATCTCATTCAGTGGGAACACCATCACTCACCGCATCCAGCCGATGAGTCCAAATAGAATGAAACCATCAAGTAAAATATCAGTAATTAGTGTATACTACCAAGTTCCCATCTAGTGGTTTAATAGCCTGATACTTATTATGAGGTCTGTTGGTGATGCACTCACTATTGTGATCAACTTTTGAGGATGGTGTAGTGAAACGCTTCAACCATCAATTGAAAGGAGAAGTGGTGGAATGGTGTAACTTACTTAGATTGAACTAGCAAGCTCGAGGTGGAATGAAACGTATGTCTTACTTTCCCTGTTAGTCATCGCTCAGCATATAACAAACATCAAAACGTTTCAGATATTTCACTTGCACAACTACTTTGCTATTTAAACTATGAAACTTTCTATTCAATAACTTGACTGACTGGTCAAAGCAGCCGTTTTTTCAGTTGACCGAAATCCTTTTATCCCAAATTCATGAGTAATTTCCATTCAGCCATTAACAAAAACAAACAAACAGAGTAATTCCTCAGAAAGGCTCTTTACAACGACTTCAATTTCTTTAGCTGTGCAGTCGCTTTTATATACAACTGTTCTCATAAAAGAGGATAGTGATAAAAAGGTTGGTTGCCACTCTCAAAGATGCTTATACTAATCAATACATAAGAGATGTTGAATGAAGATGTAATAGTTACATAAAGCAACAAATAACTTAACCGATGAATTGTACTCACGATGCACATACAAATAAGGGGTAATGGGCTACTATCTAAGAGTTTGAAAGGAACACAGAAGTTACAAAGAATTTGAGAAAATCAAATCGAAAGAAGCAACAGAGCCATTACCATGGTAGCCAAATTGGTTGAATAATTCTCTTTTGTAATGCAGAGCTCTCATCTGCCTATATTTATGAATACACCTTCAGCCTGCGAAGGAGGCGAAAACGCACTGTCTTTGGCAAGTTGCCCTTTTCTTCGCATATCACTTTGAAGGGGAAGTGTATGGAGGAAAAAATGGCCATTATCGATAAAGTGTTCAATTATGACACTCCTTATAGAGCCACTATTATCTTGGACCCTTTCAGGCAGGAAACGCATCGAATGATCACTGTACTTGGCTTCACAGGAGTGAATGAACTAATATGTACAAAATAAGAAGTGGTCAGATAGATGATTTTGTCTTTCAAGCTTATGCAGACCAGGGGAGGACTGAAGAACTCTGATGCGAAGGATGTTCTCCTTTGAAATCAAGGTTCATGTAAAGTTAGCGTTTTGTCATCAACAATGTCTCGTTTCTCTGAACTTTCAGTTTGGTGTTCTTGTCAGTAAGTCTTAGTGGATACCCATGATATGCGAAAATTTCTTTCAGAAGATCTAATACTTTTTCTAGACTTTTAATGCTTCATATACGTCAGATACAGCAATCATGAGAAATAATTAAATTTGGTTTTCATTCAGTTTGTACGCAACAGTAGAAACTTGTCAGTTGACTGTTCTGTGTAGCTTTCCTACGGACGGGTTTTCTTAAGTTTCCGTCGTTTTCTAATCTTTTCGGTTCAACATCAAGTAAGGGAATGTTGCATTCGTTTAATATTTAAAGAGTGAAATCCAGTGCTGGATGACAGTTGCAAAATAACCGTAACAACTGACTGAACCCACAATTATTGTCACAGATAATAAAAATGTCGTCCATATACCTTGTGTATACTTGAAAATTATCAATATATGCCCTTGAAAGATAGTTCTCGAGGCTTACCATAAAACAGTATGCTAGAAATGGTGCCAAGGTAGATGCCATTGAGATCCCATTCTTTTGCCTGTAAATGGTATCATCAAAAATGAAATGTACACTAAAAGTACATCTCAGTAGCAGTTCTCTCAAATACGCAGTTTGGTGTTGAGATATTCAAATGGTTTTCACCTATATATGCGTAAGTGGAACATTTGGGAAAAGTAATTCAATGTAAGCATACGTTTATTAATGACGTTTATATCTTGCATGCAACGGACTAACTAAAAAGCATCGCAAAACAAGTTCATTTACATTTGTTTCCTTACAGGTCATAGAATATCAGCTAATTCTTTTGCAATTGAACGATAAGGGGAATGTGAAATGTAAGTATTTAACTAATTTATCATATAGAAGGGTTTGAACCTCGTCGGGAACACCATCACTCACTGGGGAATGCAAGTACATCCGACTGATGGGTCCCAAATAAGACGAAATGCGAATTGTCCTGGATTCCACTGCTAGTCACCATCCACCAGTTAACTTCGAATTACATGCCAAGATATCGTCGAAACATCTGTACAAGGAGCCGACAGGCATGTCAGCCTGAGACCAAGCACTTCGGTCCAATCAATCGACGGGAAAATCTAAATTTTCAAGTATTGGTATTGAAGGGATTTTGTTTGTTTGAATGGAGGATTTCATCATGAGCTGATATCAGTTAGAGAACCATTGGAAAACCAGCTGGGAGTACTGAACAGCTGTTTCGTCCTGGTGTGGGACTCTTCAGCATTACACATCTACCGGGTTCAAACCCGGTGGTGAAATGATGATGATGATGAAATTCTCTATCCAAAATCTAAATTGATCTGAAGAAGGTAATTTTTCCAAAATCAATTCTGACACCCTAACAATATCCATAGAAAATATCAATCCTGACATGAAAAAAAGACAAACATTTCAAAGAAGTGTCTCGTTTGTGATAATATGTGTGATCTATATAATGTCTCATAAGTTTTTAACAGCTGCCATCCAGTCATCAAATTTACAACTGAAGCAGAAACCAGACAAACAATGTCTTTTCTGGCCATTCAACTAACCAAGAAGGCCGATGAGATACTGAACAGATCTCTCTCTCTCTCTCTCTCTCTTATATATATATATATATATATATATATATGCAGCCTACGTTGAATGGCAACTTGGCAAACTTTTACAGTTGGATACTCATAAATAGTAACTAAAATCTGATAACATCACATGAGATTAGGGTCCGAAGAATCTGTAGCTATGAGTCGGTAGACGAAGAGACAACTCCTTTGAGGTAATACTAATTATAAGTGGCTTACCTCAAGCTTCACAGATAGACATACAAATTTCAAAACCTCCAACTTTGTGTCAAAGATGCTGTAGATGAATGTGACCTTCAGAGGTGATCTACTGGTAGATACTTTGAAGAAGAGAATATCAAATCTCCTGAAAAGAATATTTTTGCCATCTCATTAAGACTGGTATTCTTCCGGCGCCCAATTATTATTATTATTATTATTCCTTTGGGTTCCGAGTGGAATATAGGGCTTTAAAAAACACAACTCCACTTTGTTCTGTTCTCTGTTTCCCTCCTTAGCTGGATCTACAACTGGTGATAATCTATCATCTCCTCCTCCTACTGTCTTCTTCATGTCACCCTCGCACCGACGACCCAATTGTCACTTCCCAATGAGCAATGTGTCATTCGACGGTCTCTTCAATGTATGCCCGATCCATCTCCATTTTCTTCTACATATTTGTTGAGCAGTCGACTCTTGGTTGGTTCATCACCAGCCAGAGTTTCGTGTTGCTGGTTCTTTCTGGTCCGCCACTTAATCTTCCTTATGGAGTCAGCAAAGGAGGCTGCCGTTGACAGAATCTAAAGTGGCTTGTTGGAAATCTTCATCGTGACTGACACGCAGTGCACATTTCTGACCCGTATAGAAGAACTCACTGACTGATTTTTGCTGTTATGTTGAAAATCAGAATCTTGTTCTTTACGCTGGCTGAGTCCAGAAGATCTCCATACTGGTTTCAGGCTGTTGAAGGCGTACTTTCCCTCTCTGATCCTGACTGGCTTTGATATCTTCATAACCAGGTGTTGTTGAAACGAAGCTTCCACTCCGTCAGTGTGTTCGTAGTTGTCGTCTGACTGACTCTCCAGTTGACAGTTTTGTCCGTCCACATCCATTCCATCTGCTCTCTCAGATTTCCAACACTTCTGCACCATTTCTTCTCATTTATTTAGCTATCTGCTCAGCCTTTCCATCCCAACGATGTACAGTGTAGGTACATTGCAAGTTCTCATTCTTATTCTTGCTTTAATCGAGAGAAGACACATAGCCTGGCGAGTTGACTGGATTTCCCAAGGCAGACTTTCATCAGACAGCCTACTAAATCATTTTGCCTCTCCAGTTCGAGTAAAGAATCAGTTTGTCTTTTTGAACTTTTTGTATTTTTAATGTATTTCTTCTGTGTCAAAGTTTTTGTAGGACTAGTGGTGTAAAACTCAGTCAGCTCATCACTACATTAGTAGAAAGGCATCTGAATGCATGCGAAAAATGGTCTAAAACAACCATACTCTCCGACCCCCAACACCCCTTCTATTCCCAACCCTCTCCTTCTATCTCATCAGGTAGAACCAGAAATCAGTACAATATGTATATATATATATATATGCCCGTACAACCAAGTACAGGAACTCAACGATACCATATTTGGCCAGCCCGTGTTCTAAGTGAGACAGAGACTATGTTAAGCGCGAAACCTATGACTTGCTTTCATGTTAATAACACAATTTTGGCTCTTTTATTTTTCTCTCTTATTTCTATTCTATAGTAAACAACCTTCTTAAATATACTTAGCTACCTAAATAATTGCGTCGGTGGCACAACGGTTAGGACGCTCGCCGACCATGCCCATGGTCCGGGATTCGATTCCCGGCCAACGCACTCCTTTACCTCGCTAAACTCATGATGAGACTGCTAAAGAGGAAAGGTTGGGCATGAGGCTAGCAACCCCATCCTATAAAAATAAACACTGCTACAGAAACTTCAAGTTACTGGCTTGAAGCCCTATGTTCCACTGGGGAACGTGAAGGAAAAATTATCATTTATTATTTTATTACGTAAATAATTAACACTGGCTTACTTTTTTATACTTTACTCTATTCCTTCTTTTGTGTATCTACTGGTTCCGACTATATTATCACTATGAGTATTACAAAATTGTCCTGTCATTAACCATCATGTAATATTAGTTTTGTGGTTGTTTTTGTTCAGCAATATTAACTGACAATCTTGGTTGTGAACGCCATTATCCCTATCTTAAAAATTTTGTAGCATGCAGGATTACTCACACTACCACTACAAACACCGCTTTAGAGCTGACAAAAAAACCCTGAAATGTTTATTTTATGACTGTTTAGTGTTTATCTCTAAGAAAATGTTTCGTCTTACATTCTACATTAAAAAGTTAAGACAATCAGGTATCAACCAACCTTTAGTTTTGCAATTTTTAAACTCCTGTATTTTACCTATTGTACTCTATTGCTCTCCATTAATCTTTCCTGGGCTGCTCAAAAAAGATTATATCATATTACGAAGAGTATTAAATGCTGTGAGTAGAGCTTGTGGTCTGCCACTGCATGACCTCGCTAATACTATAGTCGAGAGGCATTTAAATTCCTGTACGAAATGGGCAAAGGCTATAATGTCAGACCCTCTGCACCCCCTTTATTCACACCTGTCCCCTTGTATCTCATCAGGTAGGACGAGAAGTCAATATAAAAAGATATATGCTCGTACTACTAAGTATAGAAATTCTACAATACCCTATTTAGCGCGTACTTTATGTGACGAAGACTCTGTTAGACGTGAAACTTACAAGTTACTATGTAATTAGTACAGTGAATCGACCCTTTTATCGCTCATCTTTCTGTATTTTATGGTGTTACACTTTCTATCGTTTAAATCGTTACTCTGCTATTTTATATTAGTTGGTATTACTATTATTACTACAATTTTGTACTTTATACATATTTTTCTCCGTATGGCACACAGTATTTTGCTACGTAGCTGCTACAACAATCGTTTTATTACTATTATGTATTGTGTATTTTTAATTTTTTTCTTGTCGTTTTTGGGTAAATTAGATGCAATATTGTACTGAATGCTGAAAATTCCTTGCTGTATCATGAGTACTGTTTTTGGAATAAAGCAATTATTATTATTATTATTATTATTATAAAAAGTGTTGTTCAATCAAATTAACTGATCATCTTGGCGATAAACATTCTTAATATCATTTCATAACTTCTTGTATGATACAGTTTTACTATTCACCATGCATAAACATATCATAGCATCCACCACCCAATACTGAATATTATTTATTATGTTGTTTATTTTCCATTCTATTTCTTGGCATTTTTTGCATTTTATTTTTGCTATTTTTGTGTTTTTTTTTTGTTGTTTTTGTTGTTGTTTTGCATTTTCAAGTTTTGAAATACTCCTCTAAAATGTTTGATAAAATTAGATGCAATATTGTAGATATGTGCTGAAAATTCCACACTGAACCACTAGAACTGTTTCTGGAATAAAGCAAATTATAATTTAAAAAAAAAGGTAAGGAGTGCTATAAATGAACATATATTCAAAACTGGTCACTCATTATGCAGAAAGAATCCATTTAAAGTTATATACAAAGTTAAAAGATACGTGCTGAAATCACCAACCTTCCATACACTTTGCATTGCTGACACCTTAGCAATTCGGATGGAAAGCTGTTATGTACTCGTCGACAAATTATTGTTATGGACTGGTCGAGAAACTAATAGTCCTGACGCAAGAAGGCGGAAATCAGAAGACCACTAGGTTTCCGATGATCCTTCTATTTTCCAAACACAAGGAGAAGCAATAAGTGGTATCACACCAAAGATAAGTCACACAATATTGTGAATGAAAAATATATATGAATGTTCAGACAAGGGTGTGAACAATCATTAGACAGTCTTAACATGAATGGCTAATTATAATGAAGTATCGATCCACATATACATAGCGAAATATAACAGAAATGTCAACAACCACCATATATGGATATATGTCACCAAGCAATGGACTGTCAACAAACACTCATATTATATGTAATATAATATAAGGAGAATATACGTTGTTAAAGGAGACAAGTTCATACAAGTGAAATGGTCACAGACTAAGGGAGCAAACAGAAAGAGAGACCAACATACACACACACATAAATATATATATGTGGATACATATCAAAAGCCCTAATTTATGTACATAGAAGGAACTATTCCATCTGCTCCTTCTACACTGGATATAATTTTGAACTCAAATGTTATTAATATTTTATAATTCGTACTATTTTTCGCCTTTTTCCTACGATATTTATTCACTTCCTTTTCACTCTCATCCCTAATACATAATTTATTTGGATACTTGTATCCATGCTCTTTCTGGAACCATTGATTTCTTTTTTTTATGTAACCTTAATTTACACTTACCGCAAAAAGAGAGAGACACTCTTCGCTCAACTGTTTGTTCCCATATCTAAGTCTAATATTAGTCTTAAAAATATATACTGGTATAAAGTTGGCCTTATAAATTTTGTATAATAGGGTTAGCTAATGTCGTCAATATTTTATTGTAACAAATCTACTCTACTCTCTCTCTCTCACACACTCTTGAGAAGTGAGCATTAATCATTATTAATATTATTATTATTATTGCTTATTTTTATCAACTTATAAATTATTCTTTATAGATTTGCCTAGGTTTATCTGGTTAGATTATTAGTATTATTTCGCCTGTCCTCCCCCGCCCGCCAATTTCGGCTTCTCTTTTCCTTTTTCTCAACTGTGTCATTGTGTCTTGTTTTCTTTCATTCTATTTATTTTCTGCTACCTGTAATTGCGTAATACCATCTCATTAATTTGATTAATAAAAATTGCGGCATGTAGAACAGGAAAATTATTTTTCTTCCAGATAGTAATCATTGGAATTTATACGGACAAAATATATATATTGGTATTTTCTTTTTTTACAATGAATTATGGTTAGTCGTTTGACGCTCAACCATCATTATCGGTTGAAGAGAAAGAAAAGACTAGTGAATATTGATCATATCCTATCAATAATCATTAATAAGGGCGCTATGAAAGGTTTTTAGACTATTAATAGTGTTATTAATCATCCCTGTCTATACCACTTTGCCATTCAAAGGAGATGATGTACAAGAAGTAGTCACACGAAGAGTCGATAAAAAGGCATCAAGAGAACTTATTATGCTGCAAAACTTGTTATCCTTAACACCACCACTAAGCGAGTGATTCAACAATCTGAGAAAGACTAGTCGCCAATTCTCGGCACTTCAAACTGCCGCATATATCAATTTGAGTGTGTTTAGGGTAGCAAATACATAGGTCGTACGGAAAGCGAAGGCAATTGTCTACTCGCATGATAGAGCATTTGCCAAAATGGTTGAAAACAGGTGAGTGCAAAGTGCTTAAATCCTCAATAACAAAACATCTTGTGACGGCTATGGACATGATACTGGCGCGGTCAAGTCATTCACTATTGTCAGTAGACAAAGAAGCAAGAAGATGCTCACAATTGCGGAGGAGGCGTGTGCAATTCGAGTTTATAAACCAGATCTCTGTGTACAAAAGGAGATGGTCGTCACTCTGAATCTACCAATCTAATACGTTTTACTTATTAATCTTACTTATTATTACTATTATTCTACCTCTTATTATTATTGTTATTATTATTATTCTTGATTCATTTAAAACTATCCTTTATCAGTAGCATTATGTTAACCCACTTCAACACTATTGTTATTATAACTATTACTATTGATATTACTCTGTTTGCAATTCTTGTTATATTCTCTAATTACTAATTGTTTATCTAAGTGATGTAATTGAAGCGTAATGTAATTTATCTTAATTTTAATCCCTCATACTCTCTCTCTCCCCTTATCTATTTGAACATGACCTGGAAAACATTCTCACCAGACTTTCTGCATGATTAATTCAATGTAGTTTGTTTACTTATCAGTCTTATATCTCCCAATGTAATTTCAAATGTATATATGTGTATGTAGAGTATTCAGTGGCTGATGACTTCTACCAAAATTTGATAAATTCATTAAATCCTGCTACATTAACCTTATATGTGCTTCGATCAGACAAGAAAGACTACATTTTCAGTATGGAACGATGTGAACACAGCAATAGTAGAACCAAAAATTCAAATTTATCTCAACAGTGACGTTGGGAAGGCAGCTATACAGGCTAGATAATTTTCTAGTATAAAACAAGTACGGCAGAACGAAAGTAGTTAACCGAGATTCATCTGTAAGATGCTGTAGAATCAAGTAGGAAATTCCCGACAAGGTAGGACCAATTTTCAATTGGACACTAGTAACTAGTGTGGTGTGTCTAGTCCTTTCTCTGGTGCAGACTGAATTCTATCAGTCAGCTTCTGCAATGTGGCCACTATTCTAGGTAGTTTGCCATCACAGTGTACATTGATTTGATGGTATTTAGATGGTTGGAGGCAATCGGCCACAGGAAGCCCTTCTCCACCTAGGTTTCGTTCTAGTTGGCACTCACCAGTCAGTCATCAAGGTGTATCTGCAGTTACCTTGAAGGAACTCATATCCCTTCCGAGATTCGAACCCGCGTCACTCTAACTGATAGAATTCATTCAGTCTGTACCAAAGAAAGGACTGAAGACACCACACTAGTTACTAGTGTTCAGTCAAAGTCTCCACTACAGTCCTATAGGAGCTCAATCACGAGCCAACCCGAATAGCTCAGTGGTAAGGTTTCTAACTACCCCACTGGGTGACGCGGGTTCGAATGTCAGAAGGGATATGAGTTCCTTCAAGGTAGCAGATACGCCTTGTTGACTGACTGGTGTTGACTGACACGAAACCTAGGTGGAGAAGGGCTTCCTGTGGCCGATTTCCTTCAACTATCTAGTATCATCAAGGTAAGACCAAAACTCTGTCAGTATGAACCACACATCAACACACATCCCGCAGACATTTCAATGTCAGAATAACCTTTTAAATGACCTCATAAGACAACACATTATCAGTGTATCACGGAACCACAGCAAGAAGCATGCAAATTAGCGATTAAATTGGGTCAAAGACAAATACTGAAGACCAAGTGAACATATGATATGCAGTTTTCAGAATAATGATATCCAGTCTAGAAGAAAGATGGATGATAATTGCACAGTGTAAATATTGTTGTAACGATAGAAGACAAGAGTCAGGCAACAGATCGTTTATTGAGAAAATCAACTGATATTTATAGATTTTTGTGTACATTATTATTCGTTATTTTAGTATAGAAGGACCGTCTTCTGATTGGTTGTTTTTCTGCTGAAGATTATTCTGTAATGCTAGTGAACGTTGCTTACAAAGTTCTCTATCTATCTGCGAGTAGCATTTGTATACGCTAAGTCTGCTGTGATTGGTTGTTGAGCCCCTCAAAGTTAAGCTTTGTTCTTGTTTTTTTTGTCATGAACAATATTTGGAAGCAAACATTGACGTAGATTGCTGTCTACCAATTTTGGCTAGCAGACAGCTCTCACCACACTGTGACTGGATAGTTCAAGAGGGATTTTCCAAACAATTTTCCGTTACACCAATTGCTGTTGACTGTCGTAATCACTTCAGAATAATGAACTCCTTCTTGTTTCTCTAATCCTGCTTTGATATCCTCATTCATGTGGCCTATAGTAGTAAACTAATATATTGTCATCTAAATGCAAAACTGATGACTGATGGTCCAGAGTAACTAAATACTAAAGAACTAGAAAGTGTCTGATAATGTTCAAATCTTAGCCATATATTCTCCTTGAGGGTTGAGTATACTACAAAGATCAATACATCCTTAAGCAGTTGAGAGAGAATTCGAATCACAGACACTATGACTACATGTCAGTAGACCGTATCTCCCTTTGTCAGATAATAAATAATTTTCTATAGTTCGTTTGTAAGGATTAGTTCTGTTTTTATGAGTTGTTCAGGAATGACATCAGTTAGAGAACTATTGACAATTAGGGAGTACTGCCAGACAGCTCTTCCATCCTAGTTTGAGAATCATCACCACTACGCACCCACCTAACTGAGGTTCCAAGCCGAACCTTCTGGCCACTGAAACCTGTGACCAGTGAAGTCCATCCAGTCAAGTGTGTGAGGATGGCTGTCCCACCGATGACATTGGTTGGTGTCGCGCTAAATTATGAATTGGTAGAAGTTAGAATTCATGAACTGGCCATTGAATCGTACCCCAGTAGCTGAATGGTATACGAGCCAGCTTGACTTGTAACGGAACGTCTTGGGTTCGAACCCTGTCGGTGGGTGTGTAGTGGCGATGATTCCGGACTAGGATGAAAGAGTAGCCTGACATACTCTCTGGTTTTCAGTGGTTCTCTAACTGATATTAAGTAACTTATTTTTCAGCTCCCTGGAGTCAAAACAGTATAAAATAAACCTGTAGCCGGTATCAGGCATAGTGTAAGATATTTATTTAGTTTGCTTTTATCACTAGTGATGAGATGTAATCATTCCTTTTACTTTTTTTTAATCAAAATCCAATGTAACAAAGAAATACTTTAAAAGTGGAGAGTACTCATTAGGTCATATGAAAAACAAAAAATACCATTGATACAAATTTGTCAAATACACATATAGCTTTCCAATCAAATTTATAAACAACAACAAGAAATTGAAAAACAAAAGCTCCTCAACAGGTTCAGTTTACTCTCGGAAAAAATTTTGTCTTTCAATCTTGAATTTGAAATTGATACGGAGGCAAACGTACTCTAACAACATCTTTGAGAATCTCTTTGTAAAACATACTTTTCTGCCACCTACGAAATGTGAACTGGTCAGTTGGTGCCTTTTGTCCAATAGGTTACAAATGGAGTCTGGTCAAAGTGCTTTTCAGCAGATATGGCTAGTCATGCTGAGAAAGTAAGGTTGAAGAGGAACTCATCAGTGCCCTGCTTTTAACGTGGAATACCAAGAACCTTCATCAGTAAATATCTCAGAAAATTTCTCTTGTTCAGTTTGTGTCAATCTAAGAAACTATAACCCAAATTAGTATTTTCTACCCTGTCGAGTATTTAAAACATTTACGACCTGCTAATTCTCAAGTTTCTATTAGACTTGAGAAAGCAATATGATCCTTGATAGCAGTTCATCCCAGAACATGAGATAACCATTCCTTAGTGGTGTCTTTGGTTCACCAAGGTGTAATTCTGAACTTCTTATAATTGGCATTCAACAAAATGACTTGGATTTCTCCTGTCGATGTGTGTATGATACATTTCTGGTTATGAAAGACATGAATGATGCAATGAACATCCTTGACAAGTTTAATGATGCACATTCAGCAATAAACTTTATCATAGAGAAAGAAAGTAATGACAGTATCTCATTCCTAGACGTCTTCATGGCAAGGAAAGAAGATGGCACACTAAGAAGCAGTGTGTAAAGGAAACCTACGACAACAGGTCAGTACACTGACTTTTGAGTTGTGTACCTTTGAAATATAAACGTAACCTGGTAAAGTGTCTGATTCATAGACCTAGGTTAATCTGTTCAGACGACTGCCTCAATCAGGACCTTAAGATTATTAGAGAATTATTTAGAAAAAATGGTTATCCAGATAAATTCATTGAGAAAAATATGAATTCAGCACCTAGGAGAGTCAGTATAACAACAGTTCCAAAAATACCAATTTTCATAAAACTGCAGTTCCTCGGTGACAACATCAGCGCCTCAAGAATACGAATAGAAGAGCGTGCTATGCAGCAGAGGTACGTTATCTCTTCACAACCACCCCTATTCTGCGCTAGAGAAATAAGGGTTAGCTACCTAAATCTGCCTCCTCTATGTGCATTTACCAGTTTGACTGCAGCCGTGGGGCCAACTACATTAGGCGTACAATTAGACAGGTTCATCATCGTATTTCCGAGCATCATTCAACATGGTTAAGCAAGGGACAAATAAGATCTATTCGTAGCTCCATTTTAGCACATCTTGTAGATGGTGAGCATAAGGTTGACGTTAGTACAGCATTTAAAATTATTTATCGCATTCCTACTAATCTTTATTTTGCTTTACGAGTTCGTCTTTTACAGACAGCTGAAGCAATAGGAATCCACCTGAAGAAGCCAAACCTGTGTGTTCAGAAGAAATTTGTACAGTCACTCTCCTTACCTTGGCCATCGTTACATGAATATATAAACTGGACTACTCCGCCCCCACCTCCCCTAGACCTTTAGAAATTATAAAAGTTATAATTGTCCAAATTATTTTATAATTTTTCTGACCACTTCATCCTTAGTTGCAAGTCTTCATTGTCTCAATCGTTTTATTTCCTTTAAAATCTGTTGCGTCATGAACCTGTAAAAAACGCTTATACCTTAGTTACTAACTCTTCCAAAATTATGCATTATGCAATCCACGTGTTGTAGCCATTTCTACCTTTTAATTGTGTGTGTGTGTGTTAATTTTCTTCGTTAATTATCACCCCATTGACATTTTGACACTGACTAATTATTGTTAACAAACATATCAGTGCCACTAGATTGGTAAATTGTTGTGTATTGTAATAAAAATGCTTTAGATATATATTAGAGTAGGGCCATAATGATATGAGGATCAAATTGAAAAGTAAATATTTCTTCACTCAGTCTTTCGCTTTTCAAAATGTCGTTTATTTCTCTAATGAGAAGAAGAAGAGATATTACAATGGATTGAGGTTCACGCTTCAGATCAGATAGAACTGTGTCACGCAGTGTACTTTCACTTAATATTTTATCTGAAGATCCTGTACACAGAGAAAATATGACGTAATAAACTCCGCTGAAAATTGTGTTTCCCTAAATGATGTCAGCTCATGATGAAATCCTCCATGCAATCGAACAAAAAAAATCCCTGAAAAACCAGTGCGTGAAAATTAATCTGATGCTCACTAGCGACTGGACCTATTCAGGCAGTTAACCTGGGGTTCTAGTAGCAAGCCGTGACCAGTAGGGTACAGCAGGTTAAAGACGAGGCAGTAACTCATAGAAGAAGATATTGCGGAATGGTCACGCTATGTCGTGAATTGGTAGAAGTTAGAATTCATGGGTTGGCCATTGTATCAGTTCCCAGTTGCTCAATGGTTCACGAGCACGCCTTGTGACCAGAAGGTCCTAGGTTCAAACCACGCTGGGTGCGTATTGATGAAGAGTGCCAATCTAGGACGAAACAGCTGGCTGTCCAGTACTCCCAGGTGGTTTTCCAGCGGTTCTCTAACTGACGTCAGCTCATGATGAAATCCTCCAAGCAATTGAAAATTGTATATATTATCTGAACATTGTTCGGAATTATTATTATCATTATTTTCATTATTAATATTATTGAAAAGAATCTCCTAGAGAATCGATATCCCCTAAAAGTTAATGAATAAAATATGGAAGCGAGAAGACATCATGATCGAAACCAGAAATAGCTGAATTAATTCTTTTGATAATAATGCATTTTGAGGACTGAAGTAACTATAGTTTCCTTTTGTACATTGTTTATTTTCAAAGCCTGATTAATTTACAATTTATATCCTGTATTAGTTAGATGTGTGGCTATTGCACTTGAGGAGACTTTGTTGCCTTTCATGCAAAGACTGTTAGTAAGGATACGCTCAGAAAATATAGTAGACTGTCTCCTCTTTTAATTATCTATTTATGTCATGATTTGACTCTCCCTCCAGTGTCAACAGAAACATCGACAACAACAGACAAAAATCAGCCGGAATAAATGGAAGAAATCTGAAAGAAGCAGCCTCCTTAACCTACCTACCTACCTACATGGGAAGCATCATTTCAGCTATAGGCGGACGGAACTGACGAGGATATTAAAGCAAGGATCGGGAAAGCAAGGAAAGCTCTCATTTCTCTCAAGTCTGTGTGGAGGTCAGCAACACTCATCATGAAAACAAGATCCAGATTTTCAACTCCAATGTGAAGTCAGTGCTACTTAGTATACGGATCAGAGACTTGCACCGAATTTCACGATCAAACGATCGAACAAACTACACACCTTCATCAACAGCTGTCTTCGCTGAATACTACTCAAGATCAGATGGCCAGCCAGGAAAGATCAGCAAAAGAGAGAGATCTCTGGGAGCGAGCCATGCCAGCTGGAACCGATTGTGCAACAAATATGCAAGAAGAAATGGAGGCGGATTGGTCATACTCTGAGAAGACCATCAAGTAAGTGATATCACATGCCAGGCCATCACTCGAGTGGAACCAGAATTGGAAGCGGCGAGTTGGTTGTGAGTGAGCGGGTAACATGGAGGAGGTCATGTGAAGAGAAGACGAAACCATGTGGTCAGACCTGGAGTCAGGTGAAAACGTCGGCACAAAACCGAACGTAATGGAGACATTCGTCTGAAACCCTATATTCCTCTAGGAACTAAAGGAAACAATAACAATAATAATTCACTCCAGTCCTTTCGAAATTCCCATCAAATTGTGCATAAATTCGTTATGTTGTCCAATTTCGTATTTTGTCTTTAGTCAATCCTTATTTCCCTGTGAAATCACAACCCTATCCTTACCCTTAATTGTCTAGTTATACTATAAATAGTCTACTGATATCATTTCGAAATTATGTTCATTTTACTTCCTATCACTAACACGACATTATTAGAAAAAAATGTATGTTTCAAACTTTTGTAACTTATGTTTCAATGTAATTTGGTTTATAAGTAATTGACACGAATTTAATAAATAAAACTAGCGTGTTTAACTTTGCAGACATGATCGTATTCTTTCTTCCAGAAAAATTATCTACCTATAAGTATATATATATATACTCAAGGGTACAGGACGAGAGCCTTTGCAGAGGAATGGTTAGTTTGGAGTTTGTTATCACTCTGTAGCAAAATTATGTGCACACTATCTTCAAATCACCATGCACACAGACCTTCCATGTTAGGTGGCTTCAGTCCTTCATGTTGTGTTTCTTTGTGTAAATCTTAAACTTTCATTTCCCAATCGTTCAATTTCAGTGGCTGCTACGTTTGTGCTCAATAGCTCTGTGGTCACCTTCGCTAACCATCGATGCTCATGTGTTTTTAACTCTCTATGAACTGGGACGTCAAAAACTGTGTCAGACGTGGTAGATTCGCCAGCTTCACCGCCAACGCCAGCAGATCTCCATCGGATCCCAGCTTTGCGCCAGCTGCCTGTCATTCTGGCTGTCGAGCTCTGCCACCAATCGTTTAAACGACACCTTTCAGGTCTCATTCTCACCTGACCGCTCCACACTGTAATACACCGCCTCTGCTCCCCAGCACAACCGACTTCACCGTTGAGTCGTTGATGCCCACCAACTCAGAGACGGCAATAAAGTCGCAGAAGAAGCTCCTGATGTTGGCTTCCACTAAATCAGCCGGACACTGAATCTTCATTCTCTATAAGTAGTGACGTAAATATTGTAAAGGTGGAAGACAAAGGCTTGGTTAAGCAAAGCTTATTTGTAATTTGGTATCTATATAAAGCCAAATTATGTACACCAGATCTTCAAATCAACATGTGTACAGACCTTTCATGTTGGACAGCTTCTGTCCTTCATCTTGTCTTTCTTTGCCTTCCTTTCACGTCTTCCGTATTTCTCCGTAACGCCGAATCATATACTTACTCTGACGTCCAATCTATCTCCCTGCTATTTGATGTTTTTATACCCACAAATGTTTTTTTATATACACGCCACATATATATATATATATATACATATCAGTAGAGAAAGTGGTTTAGTATGTTTATTTCAATTAAATGAAACAGTCATCAATCTTTGTTCTACAAGTATAGAAAAGACATTTTCCTGCTGTAATAAGAGCACAGGTATTATTATTATTAATTTAGACAGATAATAGATAATAAGTTAAATAAGCAGAAATATTATATCATGTAGTGGAAAAAAGCAGAAACATAGTCCATTCATGCATAAAATAAAAGCTGATCATGTTTACCTTTTCTGGTTGACTTATCCATTAATATAATCCACTTATATGTATGTGTATATAATAATCTAATTAACTTGATTAGAATTCACTAGTTAATATCCCTCATTTTCTCTTAGATAACTAAGAAATCACTGGATTATATATAGATTAAAACACAAAAGGCAATTTAATGCCACTTATTGATAGATCTGCAAATTATGTACATATCTATCACACATAGTCGAAATTCATCATTTATAGGATTACACAGTTTGAAGTGAGATATTAACACATTGTTTCCATTAGGAATGTGTGCTTTTTACGAGTTGATGACGGATTGATATCAGTTAGAAAACTACTTAAAAAAAGAGAGTACTGCCAGACACCTCTTTCATCCTAGTTTGAAGATCATTGACACTAAGCACCAACAAACAGGACTCGAACTCAAGATCTACCGGTTACAAGGCAAGCTGGCTGGTTTATCATTCAGCCAGTTATTAGGACCCCCCAATTCAGTGGTCAGCCCATGAATTCTAACTTCTACCGATTCGGGGTTTAGCGCAATCACCAACCAAAACAATTCTAATCCTTACAAACCAACTACAAAAAAATTTATCCGATGCTTGTCACTGACTTCTTACAGGATTCAATTTCCTGGAGTTCTAGTAAGAAGTCATGACCACTGAGATTTATCCAGTCGGGAGTGAGGATGGATTTCCCACCGATGACATTGATTGGTGTCAGTCGCACTAAATTATGCATTGGTAGATGTCACAATTCGTGGGCTGGCGGCCATTGAATCGGGTCCCAGTGGCTGAGTGGTATACAAGCCAGCTTGCCTTTGTAACCGGAAGGTCCTGGGTTCGAACCATGGTGGCGGGTGCGTAGTGACGATGATTCTTAGGAAAACTAGGATGGACGAGCAGTCTGGCAGCACTCCCTGCGGGTTTTCAATGGTTCTCTAACTGATATCACTCCGTGATTCCGTGATATCTGGCCCTATTCAGGCAGTTAACCTGGAGTTCTAATGGAAGCGGTGACTATAAGGGTACAGCAAGTCGAAGATGAGGCAGTAACTCATTGAAGACGATATTGCGAAATAGTCGCGCTATGTCGCGAATTGGCAGAAGTTAGAATTCATTGACTGGACATTGGATCGTGTCCCAGTGACTCATTAGTCTACGAGCTAACCTTGTAACCAGAAGGTCCTGGGTTGGAAACGTAGAGGTGGGTGCGTACTACTGAGGAGTCCCAAACTAGGACGAGATAGATGGCTGTCCAGTACTCCCAGGTGGTTTTCCAGTGGTCCCACTAACTGATGTCAGCTCATGGTGAAATCATCCATAAAATCCACCTTGCCTAAAAATAGGTCCCTATCATTTCAGAATCTTATAAATTAAATGTCTTAATTGCAGACTGAGTTCACAATACACAAATCAATGTGTAATTTTCATTTGACACAGTTCAAGGTGGAGCTTCACTGCATTTACGCTTTTAAAACAGAAATTATTCAGATCCCAGTATTCCGTCAATTTGATGCCATATATGGCAATCAAGAAAGCAAACAAAAATGCATGACGTTATATATCACTGTTTCATTGATTTGAGTAGTTGTATACCACTCATGTCGATCAGAAGTGCTGGCTAGTCAGAACTCAGTAATTCATAAATCAGGCAGTAGTTTTGCTTGTTAATTACATGGGCTCATTAACGGTGTGCCTCACTTACAATCAGATCAAATAGCCGAATCAGTCGAAACCAGACGAATTGAAGGCAGTCACTAGAACGATTAGTATCTGCATATTTAACATCTCCAGACTCACCACGTACTGATTTTTCTGTAATCAATAATACTGTACTCTGTACTTCTATGCCACCAGTGTTATTCTCAGTCTCTAAAATGTCAGCCATGATTATTGTTTTTCCTTTGGATTCTGAGTGAAATATTCAGCTTCAACACCAATAGCTCCACTTCTATTCTCTACTGTCTCCCTCTTCAGCTGGCCCCACGATTGCTCAATACTATCTCACCTCCTACTCACATGACGTTTTCTGTATCACCCCTGGGCCACCCACTCTTTTTGTTTTTATCATTCGAACTCCACTCAAGCTACAGTCTGGCGTGCGGTTTCATTCTACAGTTTCCTCCGTGGCATGTGTTTGATCCATCTTCTTTTTCTCCTACATATTTGTTGATATTGTTAGGTTCTTGTTGCTAATTCTTCCTGACTACCTGGCCATTTTTGATCTTCAGCACTAAGCCAAAGGAGGCAACTGTTTATAAAATTCTGTAGTGATCTGTTGGAAATGCTTTTCTTGATGTACTAATTTTCTGACCTATAAAGAAGAGGTGAGTGACTTAATATTTGTGTTGGAAATCGTAATTTTGTTCTTTATGTCAACTAAAAGACTGAAAATTGATCATTTTAGAGCAATTATATATTTTCAGAAGTATGGATACTGAACAAAGAGTACTCTTTTCAATAACTTCATCATCAGGCTCTACAGTTATTATTATTATATCCTTTAATTCCTAGAGGAACATAGGGCTTCAGCTGCGCGTCTCCATTTCCTTCTGTTTTCTGCCAACTTTTTCACTCCGCTCCAAGTCTGCCCACATGCTTTCATCTCCTCCTCACATGACCTCCAAGTCACCCTCACACTGACGACCAACTCGCCACTTCCCCTTCGGGTTCCACTCGAGCGATGGCTTGTCTAGTGATGCAACTCACTTGGTGATTTCCTTAGTGTATGGCCAATCTACCAACTGCATTTCTTCCTGCTTATTTGTTTCACAATCGCTTCCTGGTTGGTTCGCTCCCAGAGATCGCTGTTGCTCATCTTTTCTGGCCGGCCAACTGATCTTGAGTAGATTGAGCGAAGACAACTGTTAATGAAGGTCTGAAGTTTGTTGGAGATGCTCTTTATGACGCGCAGTGCTAGTCTCTGATCCGTACAGAGTAGCGCTGACTGACTTCACATTGGAGTTGAAAATCCGGATCTTATTTTTCACGCTGATTAGTGCTGTTTGCCTCCACACAGACTTGAGAGAAATGAAAGCTTGTCTTGCTTTCCCGATCCTCGCTTTCATATCCTCATCAGTTCCACCAGCCTGTAGTTGAAAAGATGCTTCGCAGGTCGGTAGGTGAAGGAGGTTGATTCTTTCAAGTTCCTCTTATATATGCTGACTGTCGTGTGTTGTTGTTGTTGCTGTTGGTGTTGGCCAAGTATCTTCATCACCTCTGGTTTCTCTATGTTCACCTGAAGTCCTATCTTCTCTGGATGCTTCTTCTGCCAGAAGCCAGCTTGTTGCTTTTCACTTGCATATCTTCCAGTTTGTGATAAATCAGACATATATCATCATCGGAGAAGTCCAGATCCTCCAAGTCTCTTTTTTGTGTGAGTCCATTTTATGCCTGTTTCCTCACTGCTCGTTGTCTGTAGCATTATCCAATCTACTGCAATCAGGAAAATCATTGGCGATAGTAGACAGCCTTGCCTCACCTCCGTCCTCACTTCGAGCGATTCCGTAAGTTTCCCGATGTGGATTACTTGTCATGCAGCATTGTCGTACAACTGTTGGATGAGATGTATGATTGTCGATGGCGCCCCGTAGTAGCGAAGTAATTGCCAAATCACCTCTCGATCGACGCTGTCGAAAGCCTTCTCAAAGTTGATGAAGTTGAGATAAAAATCTGACTGCCATTCCAAGCTTTGTTCAATGATGATCCGTAGTGTGGCGATTTGATCAATACATGACTTGTTTCTCCTGAATCCAGCTTGTTCCGGTCGAAGTTTTCATCCAGGTTGACGTGTTTGATTCTCTCCAGGATGATACTGCTTGGTATTTTGCTTGGGATGGATAGAAGCATAATTCCACGCCAGTTTTTGCATTGACTTAAGTCTCCTTTCTTTGGCAGTTTGAATAAGTATCCATTCTTCCAATCCTCGGGTACTTTGCCCTCTTTCCACACCTTCTCCAGTAATGGCGTCATCAAGTCCGCTGTTGTCTCTGGGTCTATTTTCAATGCTTCTGATGGGATTCCATCTGGTCCTGCTGCTTTTCCAGCTTTTAGCATCTTGATTGCATTCAGGACTTCTGATTTTGTCGGGGGTTCAATGTTCACTGGTAGTTCTGCTTCCGTTGTTGGTATTGTTGGGCGCGTTGTAGGTGGCGGTCGATTTAGAAGTCTTTTGAAGTGTTCAGCCCAGTGTTTTCTTTGCTGCACTTCTTTGGTGATTGACTTTCCATTGTCATCATTATATATACATTATAGTGAACGAATGAATCGGTGTTATGAGCAACACTAATGTTGTTTAAATAACATCAAATCAATAATATTAATAGATTACAGCTCAATCGCATCAACATAACAATACACACTGAATGTCAGAAAAATTAGGAAAGATAATATTACAAATTCATGAATTTAAAGTCTCTACTGAAGGCCAGTCAGGGCAGTAGAAGGGGCTGGACTTGCTTCTTCGCACACAAAGCACTGGTTGTTTCAGGCGAATTGCGAAAGCCTCTATTGTTTGAAGCATACGGTGATTCGATGATTTTAGCAATTTATTCAGTACCCGGTAGGTTATAGAAAAGGATTCTCCTACGCTGGCTGGCTTTGTGGCCGGTTTGCATCAGATGGTCTGATATCGAACTGTTGATGGCAGCTTTCACTACATCTGTACTTAGCCACAGTGGAAGACGTTATCGAGCACGAAAGTCAAGCTCCTAGAACAATGGCCAATATAACTCGCTCCACAAGCGCAGTTGCATTGGTAGATACAATGTGAAGCGGTTAGTCTAGGTACTTCATCTTTCATTCGGGGAATCACCATCGGTCGTGTAGAGAATAAGACGCATGGTTCACCGACATTAAAAGTTCTTTGAACTGATTCTCTTAATTTCTTCGTAATTATTTCACTTGGTATTTCCTCCTTGAATTGCAGTCGTATATATTTCATTTTTTAAAAGCTCCCAACGACTTGTTTTATTTTATCAGAAAGTAGCCTCTATCCTCAAAGAACAATACCTTTTAATCAATTCTCTGAATAGTTTAATTTGAACATCTCTGAATTTATTGAATACATCCAGTTTATATTTCACATAATTCATTCTTGTTGACTGTTCAAAGGGCTGATAACTCACCTGGTCAATTGTATTTCAGTTTAAGTTAATTTCTCAACACTCCTATACAGCTGTTTTTAACACAATCTGTAAACTGTTTCCGATTCATGCCTAACACATTTCTTCCGATTTATCGACACATTCTACACAGAGATACTAATGAGGAGCACTGTATGCATTCACTCTACGTACTCATACAGCCAGGTTAGGGCTTACGGCGAGCTGTCATCTGAACTGGTAACGACTAGTGGTGTCTGTCAAGGATGCCCATTATCCCCTTTTCTATTCAACTTCATCATAGATGTGTTAATGGACTTAACCCTAGGTGACTTCAGCGACTCAGGGATTGACTTGTTACCAGGGAATAATCTCGTTGACTTGGAATATGCAGACGATATAGTCCTTCTAGGCGAAGACGCTGACGAAATGCAGAGTCTTCTAAACACCTTGAGCTGCAATCTACGAATGTTTGGCATGCGATTCGCTCCCGCCAAATACAAGATGATGTTACAGGACTGGACTACATCGACGCCTAGTTTAAAAATAGGAAGTGAAGTGGTAGAGCACGTTGACCGCTTCACTTATTTGGGAAGTACCATCAGCTCCAACGGGCTGATCTCTGACGAAATCTCAGCACGAATACAGGGGGCTCGTTTCGCATTTGCCAGTTTACGCCAACTCTGGCGTAGACGAGATGTTCGACTATCGACCAAATGGCGGGTGTACTGCTCATCAGTCCGCTCCGTCCTCCTTTATGGTTGTGAGACCTGGCCACTCAGAGTGGAAGACATGAAAAGACTAGCTGTCTTTGATCATAGGTGCCTGCGCTCTATTTCCCGTGTGAAGTGGCATAATAAGGTGAGCAACATTGAGGTTAGGCGTAGAGTTCTAGGTAAACAGGGGAAATCAATCGACGAAGTCGTGAAGCTACAAAGACTGAGATGGTTAGGACATGTGTTACGTATGCCAAGTCATCGCCTCCCTCGACGAGCAATGTTAGCGGATATAGGGTCAGGCTGGAAAAAAGCTAGCGGCGGTCAAACAAAAACTTGGCATCAGTCAATGAAATCCACAACAGTTGGTATAAGCCACGTAGGAAGGTGTAGACTTCCAGGCTGGGGTCCTCGGAACGGTAAAAATCAATGGTTGGAAACAATTGGTGACATGGCTCAAAATCGTTCTCAGTGGCGCAGATGCATCCACTCCATGTGACTTATGATCTCTAATGGAACTGTTTTGTTCTTCGTTATTACTCCTTTGCCTCACACCTCTGCTCACTGTTTCTATTATGCTTTTCTTGTACTTTCTTCTCTTGCTTCGCGTGCTACACGGAGTGTGGCGACTTGAACTTCCGCACATTTGTGCAAAGTTCTATGTCGAAAACAGACAGACAGACAGACAGAACTGTATGCATTTCCACAGTGGAACGAATACTATGCAAATGCATAAGCGAACCGCTATACTCAGTTCACATATTCGACGTAATAACATTTAAATTCTACTGAATCAGTCTGACATAAAACGTTTTGTAAACATTCAACAGATGATCTATCTAAAGTACCTGTTAAGTTTGTCGACAATGCTTGCTGTCGATGCCGCGGTCTGATTTTATCAGATCTTCCCAAGAATGAAAAAATTCTACCATCAGCGCAACTGTAAAGGTAAATTCCTCAAAATTAAGTATTCACAGTGGACTTGTCTTCTGTCCTGATTAGAAACTTTTAATCTTCATTATGGGTAAAATTTGTTTTGATAAAGTCTCACAGTGTTAAACAGTAATGTTAACTGATGATTACGTTTCCAGAACAGTTAACTGCTGCTCATGATCATATCAAGACACCACACACACAACTTTCTAACTTCTTTTATATAATTCCATTAGTTTTCATCGCTTGATATGACTGGTAGTAGTATTCACCATATTTCCGATATGAGTGATGAGTCATTTCTACTGCACATGTTGGATGTAGACACGATGAACAAATATTCAGTAATCAACCTCTCTCTCTCTCTCTCTCCACCTATCTAGATTACTTTTTAGAAATTTGACCCTCTCCCATCACCCTGTTGTGGGGTTGTGTGTTAATACATGCATTGCAATTGCTGAGCTTTTTTCTAAGTTACTTATCTTCTCGGGTTAACCATTCTAAGTTCAGCTAAATTCTTATGTTCCGACACTCTGATTACCCCTGACCTACTAGTTTGACCTATGTAGTTGACATAACCCACAATCATTGCAAGATATTTTGTAAATTATATTATTTTGTCTATTTGAATCAACCGACAGGGTTCTTCAACTTACAGAGCTTGTCTCTGAGGGAGTTTGTAGGTTTAAATGCCACCTAAATTCCTGCTTTATTGAGAATCCTCCGTAGGGTCTCAGATGTCCCTTCTTATATGGCAAAACTGTAGATGCCTTATATTCTTTCTTATTAATGTTATCACTATTAGTTTCACCATTATTTTTATTTTGCTTTTAAGCTTTTTGATATTTCTAATGAATTTTATAGGATAGTTATTTGATACCAAAGCATCTCTTATATGTTTTATTTCATCATTTACGTCTTTTCTGTACCACGTAGTGCTACTGCTCGGTTTCTTAGACACTAACTAGGCCTGTATTCACAAACAGACAACAGATGAGATGAAGTAAAGTCTAAATATCTATTAAAAGGTATTGGCTTTTTATAAACGCTAGTGTGTAGTTTACCTTCTTCTATTCGTTTTATTTTACAGACTAACATAGTTAATTCTCATTGTTCATTTTCTGATTCAAATGTGAATTTTATTCGATTTACAAGAGGGTTAAAATATACTAAGGAGCCAGACATATGCAATGAATGTGAGTTATGTCAGCTACATAGGTCAAACTAGTAGGTCAGGGGTAATCAGAGTGTCGGAACATAAGAATTTAGCTAAACTTAGAATGGTTGACCCCGAGAAGATAAGTAACTTAGAAAAAAGCTCAGCAATTGCAATGCATGTATTAACACACAACCCCACAACAGGGTGATGGGAGAGGGTCAAATTTCTAAAAAGTAATCTAGGTAGGTGGAGAGAGAGAGGGTTGATTACTGAATATTTGTTCATCGTGTCTACATCCAACATGTGCAGTAGAAACTTGAAACTTAATAATTACCCTGATTAATTACTCAGAAAGTATGTAGGGAAATGTAAAAATAAAGTAAATAATGGTATTAATGATAGTGATAATAGTAACAATAATAATGACGACATGCATGTCAAATATGAGCATGACACACCATCAATAAAGAATCAAAATCAACAGTAGTAATTCCATACAAGGAAGGAACCTCGGACCGGAAGTGAGGCATATAAAAGAAATCTTGAAACTTAATAATTACCCGGATAATTTAGTCAGGAAATATGTAAAGAAACGTAAAAATAAAATAAATAATGATAGTAGTGATAGTGATAGTAATAATAATAATAGTAATATTAATAACGACATGCACGTCAAAAATGCACAGGATAATAAAAACACCAACAGTAGGGAATCTGAATTATCAGTAGTAATTCCATACAAGGAGGAACCTCGGAAACCTTACGCTGAATTCTTAACAAGGCAGGAATAAAGGTAGCTGGCAGTCAAACCACAAACTCAATTTCTTATGATGCTAGATCTTTTGTCACGAGGTCACTGCTTAACTACTGACTAGTACCCACTTAACTGGTAAAGCAGAACACGCGAGAATCAGTGGTAAAACCAGGTTCATTTATTATGACAAAAGTTACTGTATTTATACAGAAAATAAGGTAGACTGGAAATCAACCAATCCAGTTGACAGTTGGAATTGTGCAAGCGTCCAATCAGAAACAGGAACAATTGCATGTCAACAACTTGTTAATAACGCGATAATAACTTGACTGAGACATGATAATGACCTGATAATTGCATGTGTTTACCTCTTCCTAACACAATTAGAAACAAGCTTTGTTGGTTAAAGGATGAATTCTGTGGACCCTTTAAAACAATTTAGTTTATCTAATAGCCTGCTGGAATACCCTGCTTGTAATGAGTGTCAGGTCAAATACATAGGTCGAAGTAGTAGAACGGGTGCAGTCAGACTAGCCCAGTATTAAAACCTAGCAGCAAAATCTAGAATAAGATAGGAAATCTAGAGAATAGTTCAGCTATACCACTCACTACATGCAATTACACACAACCATACAATAGAATGGGATAAGATGACGGTTTTAAAATCTAATGTCACATGGTGGAGGAGAAATTGATAACAGAAGCTTTGTGTATCGAATCAACTGCAAATACATGTAACAGGAATGATTCAACACCTGTCCAGTCGGATATCTGGAAAATTCTACTACCCCAACGACTACAAATAGGAGAACAAAGAAAACTATAAAACTCAGGTTTTTAAGTCTTGTGATTATAATTGATGAAATGATTATGAACAATAAATAAATTTTGTTCGGATTGTCATCCAGTAAATAATACTGTTTCACTCACTGTGTGATACATCAAATAAACAAAACTAATATGGAATTAGTTTTTACACTCATATCGAACATTGCTTGATTTATGCAGTGAAGTCAGTCAGTCCTTTTTCAATAAATGTTTCAGTGAACATTCAACAATCATTCATGTTTTCATCATGAGCTGACATTAGTTAGAGAACCATTGGAAAGCCTGGGAGTACTGGACAGCTTTCGTGTTACGAAACAGCTGTCCAGTACTCCCAGGCTTTCCAATGGTTCTCTAACTAATGTCAGCTCATGATGAAATCCTGAAACCAACCAAATCCCTACAAACCAACACTTGAATCATTCATGTGTTGATAACATTTAATCCCACTAAAATACCGATAAGATTTTGTGACTTCTTCAAAACTCTTTCTTTTTTCGAATGTAAACTATACCGCTTAAAACAATAACGATAAACGCATAATAATGCAGTATCAAAAGGGATGAAAAGGCGGTAGAACACAACACTGCTTCTCATCGTGTTATACGTGACAATAAAAGCCGTCATATGACACAGCTCTTAAAGGAAAACTGCCGACATTTGCCTGAATCTATCTGTCTGCCTTACGCTATCTATGATCACTGAAGTAGAACGAAAATCTACAACAAACTGAAAAAGCTTAACACGAATTTACCGTCTATAGACACTCGATCTCTCTCTATGTATATACCCACCACACACACACACACACAATACTTCGACGTTTCACATGAGACTGCTTCTTTTTTCGGTTGTGAGAAAATCCCATAACCTGTTTACTACACATTTTCACAACAACAACAAAATTCATCAAGAAGAATAATTCAAGCATAAACAGAACATGAATTCATGAAGTAGAAAAATCAGTTGTCTGTTGTCTAGGTTGTCGTTTGTCTGTTTTTTAATTCACATTTTCTGCTTACAACCATAAAAGATGACTAAATAGCATTTAACATGAGAGTAAAAAAAACGAAAAAGACAAGCCATTTCTCTACGCTTCAGTTGATTTGACAAGTGAATTTTAATGAAAGGAAACCTGATATTATTCAATTGCATGCGGTTATAGTAATAAATAACACAGATTTATGTCTGGAGTGAATATATATCGTGAAAATAATAAGATAAAATGTTAAGAGGCGAATAGTAGTAGTAGTAGTTTAAGTATATATACATATATATATGTAACAACAGAAAACAAGGGCCAGGCAACAGATCGTTTTATTACGAAATCAACAAGTATTTATATAAATTTCACATACATTATTATAGCCTAGTCAAGTAGACAAACGCAGTCTTCTGACTGGTTGTTTTCGAGTTCCTCGAAAAGTGGAGCCATCTATCTGCGAATCATATTTGCCCACGTTTAAGTTTGCTGTGATTGGTTGTTGAAACAGCCTTGTTCATATTTGCTCATGGCCCATATTAGTGAACTAGACATTGACGTAGATTAATGTCAACCAATTGGCTAGCAGGCTGCTCTCACCATATATATATATATATATATATATCCTGTAAAAATGCCGCTAGTATATGGAAACTTGAAAGTCAAAATAACAATGAAGATCACTAAACCAAAAAACAAAGGTAATAGTACTACGTCTGTTATGATATCAAAACAAAGTTTACTAACTTGATCGCCGTTCGTCTGTCTGAAGTCATTTTTCGTTGTCAAGTTGGTCACTTGGTAAAGATAACAAAATCAAGTGTAGATTGTTGGATTTGATCAGTGTGTAAAATTATAAAAGCAGTGTGTGTGTGTTTACATAGTAAACTTGCATATCACATTTGTGTTGATTTCGCCACTTCATGGGGAGGGGAAGGCGTGTTGTAGCCAGGTCAGATTCTGTTTTAGTCAATCATTCCTATTCAGGCCATTTGGATTCCACTTGATATGGAGTGCTGGCTTCTGATGATATTAGACGTTCTTTGTCGTTTCTGAAGTTTTTCTGGATTATTTTAATATTGTTAAAATCAATTTTGTGGTCTGGTTCTATAGCATGTAGACCTATGGCTGATGATTTTGAAGTTTTTCTAGTTCATTGGATTTCTTGGTGGTCGAAGAGATGCTCTACGGTGTTCATTTCTTCTGATTTTGATTTCTCGAGATGTTTGTCCGATGTAGATCGCATCACATTCCAAAAATTTTATTTTATAGACACAATCAGATAGAGAATCTTTTGGGATTCGGTCTTTTATATACACAAGTTTGCTTTGAAGTGTGTCTGATCTTTTAAAGAAAACTCTGATGTCAAGCTGATTGAGTACTCTTCTGATATCGTCCGACGTCTCTACTCTATACGGAATGACAACTGTTGAGGTCCATGTTTTCGGAATGCGTTTTCGGACATACTTAATACCTGTGTTGATTTTGTTGATGAAGTTCCTTGGGTAGTTGTTTTGCTTAACAGTTTTATTAATGTTTGATATTTCTTCTTCTTTTTCTTGCTCATCCGTTATCAGAGAGTGTGCTCGTCTAAGAAGGCTTGAATTAACTGAAATCTTTGAGCTGATGGGATGTGATGATTTGAAGTCTAAATATTTATTGGAGTGGGTTTTCTTCCTGAATATGGATATACTGAAATGTCCGTCTTCCTATCTCTTAACTAGGCAGTCTACAATGGTAGTTCACCGATGTCTGATTCTGCTTCCGAAGTGAACTGAATTTTGGAAGATACACAGTTTATTTTCTCCAGGAATGAATTGTGTAGATCTCCTTTTAGTACTACAAAAGTACCATCCACATATCTTAACAATATTTTAGGATTGAGTATGCTTGAAAAGATATTATTTTCGAATTTATTTATGTGAAGGTCAGGGACTATTAGGGAGACTGGTGAACCCATAACATACATACATTTCATACATTCCTCCCCCCCCCCAAATGCCAGCCTTTCTAGTGTTACAAGTGTTAATGAAACCTGCTTCCCTGGTTCCAATACAAATGAGGTGTTATAAAATGTCTCCAGCCTCTGAAGCCTTCTTGTAGCCTAGGTCCAGATGGTTTGCCTAGTGTTATTCTTAAAAAGTGTGCTGATATCCTGTGTGTATCCTCTCATGGACATAGTTAATGAATCTTTTTCCAGAAATGTCGTGCCAGCCGTTTGAAGGATATTAAAATTGTTCCCATACCTAAGTCGTCTACTGAAACATGTTTTAAATTTAGACCTATTGCGTTTACCTCTTCTTTTCTAAAAACTATGGAAATTATTATTATTATATCTTAAATTCCTAGAGAAACATAGGGCTTCATCCATGCGTCTCCATTGCCTTCGGTTTTCTGCCAAGCTTTTCACCCCGTTCCAAGTCTGCCCACATACCTTCATCTCCTCTTCACATGACCTCCTCCAAGTCACCCTGGCACTGACAACCAACTCGCCACTTCCCCTTCGGCTTCCACTCGAGCGATGGCTTGTCTAGTGATGTCACTTCATGGCTTCCTCAGTGTATGGCCAATCCATCTCCATTTATTCCTGCCTATTTGTTTCACAATCGCTTCCTGGTTGATTCGCTCTCGGAAATCCCTGTCTCTGATCTTTTCTGGCCGGCCATCTGATCTTGAGTAGTACTGAGCGAAGACAGCGGTTGATGAATGCCTGTAGTTTGTTTGAGGTGATCTTTATGATGCGCCACGTCTCTGATCCCTATAGTAGCACTGACTTCACATTGAGTTGAAAATCCGGATCTCAGTTTCCATGTTGAGTAGTGCTGTTGACCTCCACACAGACTTGAGAGAATGAGAGCTTTCCTTGCTTCCCGATCCTTGTCTTGATATCCTCATCAGTTCCACCAGCCTGTAGTTGAAACGATGCTTCCCAGGTCGGCTGGTAGTGGATGTTGCTTCTTTCAGAACTCTCACATTTATGCCGGCTGACTGTTGTCTGTTGTTGTTGCAGTTGTTGTTAGTGAGGAATCTTCATCACCTCTGTTTTCTCTATGTTCACCTGAAGTCCTATCTTCTCTGGATGCTTCTTCTATCGCCAGCTTGTTGCTTTTCACTTGCATATCTTCCAGTTTGTGATAAATCAGACATATATCATCATCGGCGAAGTCCAGATCCTCCGAGTCTCTTTTTCGTGTGAGTCTATTTTATGCCTGTTTCCTCACTGCTCGTTGTCTGTAGCATTATCCAATCTACTGCAATCAGGAAAATCATTGGCGATAGTAGACAGCCTTGCCTCACCTCCGTCCTCACTTCGAGCGATTCCGTAAGTTTCCCGATGTGGATTACTTGTCATGCAGAATTGTCGTACAACTGTTGAATGAGATGTATGATTGTCGATGGCGCCCCGTAGTAGCGAAGTAATTGCCAAATCACCTTTCGATCGACGCTGTCCAAAGGCATTTTCAAAGTTGATGAAGTTGAGATAAAAATCTGACTGCCATTCCAAGCTTTGTTCAATGATGATCCTTAGTGTGGCGATTTGATCAATACATGACTTGTTTCTCCTGAATCCAGCTTGTTCCGGTCGAAGTTTTTCATCCAGGTTGGCTTGTTTGATTCTCTCCAGGATGATGCAGCATAGTATTTTTCTTGGCATGAATAGGAGCATGATTCCGCGCCAGTTACTCTTAATTAATCTTCAACCTTCACTTGAAGCCTTTAATGATCCCAACAGAATTCGCCTACAAACAGAGTAGAAGTACTTTAGATGAAGCTGCAGTCTTGTACCACAACATTGTCTCCAGCTTAGACAGGGGGTGGGTAAATTTGTTCACTGCACCTTACTAGATTACACATCTGTTTTCGACTCAGTACCTAGAGACATTTTGTCAGATAAGCTTGCTGAAACTCACAGTGAGTGTTGGGTTGTCAAATGGCTGCATTCTCATTTCTCAGAAAGAAAGCAGTACACTGTATGTCAGGGAAAGTCCTCCACTTCGTTGCTTACTGAGGCTTGTGTCCCTCAAGACAGACAAGAACCTGTAAAGCGTAAAACCTGAATATAATTGCGCATTTTGGGTGGGAATTTCCTCAGCCCAATTCTATAGCTATCTGAAGACAAGGTATCATGAAGTATGATGAAATTAATACTTCTATTGAACACCAATACTCAAAAAGCAGAAGAATCATGTACCTTTAAATGCGACTTCCTAAAAAGTAGCCTAATTCTGCACGAATTATTTTTTGTTATCAATTAGAAAGCATGAAAACACACTAGCGCATTACATAGTGTCACATTGTAAATATTACGATCGGTAAAGTTCTTATTGACTACAATCGCTCAACAACCAATCACAGGAGACTTTGCGTAGGCGGATACAATTTGCAGATAGATAATCTGACCTTCAAGAAACGGCCACAAAGAGATGAAGGATTAACGTACAGCGAGAAACAACCAATCAGAAGACTGTGTTTTTTGCTTACAATAATCTATAATAATGTACATGAAAATCTATAAATATGTGTTGAATTCCTTAATAAACGATCTGTTGCCTGCCTCTTGTCTTCTGTCGTTACAGTAAATTTCTTCTTATTGACTATAATCACTCACTATTAAGAATTTTCTATTTGTACAACAGTTTTCAGACTAATATGAGCCCAGTGACCCAGAGTAGACACAAAAATTTACCGAGACAACAATTGATTATTCATATCACCCATGTTTTGTCCTTGAATGACGCATTTGGCATCAGTGGAGATTTTAGCTTGTCAGAGAAAAGATCAGTGCACTTGGAAATGAGGTAATACGTATGAGCTGTTGCTGTTCAGTATTCCACTCGGCCACTTCTCATTATTCTAGGTTGCCAGTGACATCTTTTGGGTTCTCCAGTATTCAATTCCCCAGAGTTATCCTTGCAGTGTAATGTACATATATATCATCCCATTCGTGAAGAACCATACGAAAACGTTAGACCAACAGGATCTCTAATACCAAGACTTTATGGTATACCGAAGATACGGAAAGCTGGGCTTCCACTCCGCATTATCTTGGATATGTCCGGATCACCTTATCATCCAGTAGCTGGATGGTTAGCTGAAATCCTCGAACCCGTCAAGGGACGATTATTCAATCATTCTTTGGATGTAGAATCCCTATTTACGAACGCTTCACTGACAGGAACTATGTTTTATATGCAAAAGAACATTCCTTGCTGCATCTCTGAGAATAGCCTTTACTAGTCGACCATTACTGTTCAATAACCTGAAGGACAAGATCCCGCTGTGCGTTTATCAATCCACCTGTTCGTGTGGAGCTAGATATATCGGCTGTTCGACTCGAGTTTTGTCCAAGAGGGTGCAAGAACACTATCCTGTATGATTACAAAGAGGTGGAAGTGGAGCAATAAGAAGCGCGATCATTGAACATCTTGTCGATAATGACCACCCTATCTCTAAAGATTCCGCCACTATTGTAGATAGACATAATACATCATGTAAGAAACTAGCGAATACAATATTGTCAGACCCCGAGCATCCTCCCTATATACGCAGCTGCCTCCTTGCATTTCATCTGGTAGAACTAGAAGCAGCTATAGGCGGCTATATGCTAGGACCACCAAATGCAAAAACTCCACAATACTACATCTGACACAGCTGTTATGTGGTGATGAGAAATCCGTTAGGTATGACACGATAAACTTACTGCGGCACTCTAACAAATAGTCCCATTAGTTTTTGTTTTCCTTTCTTCGTTACTATTACACTGTTGTTCTCATCTTCTATCACACATCAACTTTATATTTCATATCCTGTGGTGCATTGTTTGAAATGTAAACTCTACGCTGTTTTTTTTAATTTTTATTTAATTTATTTTTATTTATTTATCTTTTGATTTTAAAAATCTTACATAGTGTATGAGGTAATTAGATGCAATATACTGTAATGGACGCTGAAAATTCCATACCTGTACCACAAATACTGTTTGGAATAAAGCTGTTACTATTATTATTATTATTAAAAACTTATAACTTAATAAATAGTCAGTAGAACAACTGGATCTCGTCTTTCCAACTCATATCATTTATAGGTACAACGTTTTCTTTCTTTCTTTTCCTTTTCTCTCTATCTCTTTTTTCTCTTATGTGCTGCTTTGTTTCATTCTTCTGCGTTCTTTCACACTTTGTATATCTCGACCTTTTTGCTACTGTTTACGCCAGTAAATATGCTAGCATCTACTTTTCTAACACCTTCAAACGCTCCGTTCCTTTTTGGCTTTGCTATCAATATGTTAATATGTTGTTGTCAAAACTAACTAAGATTACCCTTAATCTATGTGGAATTTTATTTATTGTTAATGTACTAACTGGATGCAATAATGTGGTAAAATGCTGAGAATTCCATTCTGTATCACAAGTACTGTTTTGGAATAAAGCAATTATTATTACTGATTGTTTTATATTACTCATGAGTAGCATAAAAGTAATGACGTAAAAAAGAGGTAAGTGTCGAATGGAGGTTTTTTGAAGTTTCTTTCACCGAGTAGGGTTACCAGCCTCATATATTTAGGCTTCCTCCTACGTTGGCTACTGAAAGAGGCAGAGTTTTTATGAATATATCGATCGGGGAATCAAACCTGGACTGTTCTACGTGACTAGGATGAGCATTCTACCACTGAGCACCACCAACGCATAGAATACACAAGCAAACAAACAAAGACGTCACACGATTCTTTTATTATCATACATAAATTCAGATGTTTAGAGAAAAAAAGAATCATAGACAACTGAATACAGGAATCATAATCCTAGTCACACACAGAATAACACACACACACATAAATACACACCATGAACTATAGCACCACTAAAAAATATGACAAATAGTCATTTATGACGATGACATTCGATTCTACTATCGAAAATTATCCCCAAAACACAAGCACAATTCTCATGGGCTTATTCATTTTCTCCTGGTTGGCCAGTTAACTTGTTCTGAAATAAGATAACGTGATGCCAATGTTAGTATAGGCACACCGGTTGGAATTCCAGGACACGGTCCATGACTTGAAGCAATATCTAAGTGTGTATACGCCAAAGGCTTTGTACTATTCTTTGTATGCTGAAAATTATAAAAATAATAAATACGAGTACAAAAAAATTTATTTATTAATATATATACATTTACTTGAGGAGTAAGGATTTGGAATGTCTACTATCTGTCTGTTTTCGACACAGAACTTTGCACATATGTGCACCAGTTCAAGTCGCCACACTCCCCCCCCTTGTAGCACACAAAGCAACAGAAGAAAGTAGAAGAAATGCATAATAGAGACAGTAAACAGAGGTGTGAGACAAAGGAACAGTAATGTCGAAGAAAAATATAGTTTCATTGGAAATCATAAGTCACAAGGAGTGGATGCATCCGTACTAGCCATTGAGAACGAGGATTTTGAGGCATGTCACCAATTGTTTCCAAACACTGGTGTTTACCGTCCCGAGGAGCCCAACCACACAGAAGTCCAAACCTTCCTACGTGACTGCGTTAAACTAACTGCTGTGGATTTCATTGACTGATAGAGCCATGTTTTGGTTTGACCGCCGATAGCTCTTTTCCAGACTGACCCTATGTCACCTAACATTCGAGGAAGGCGATGACTAGACATACGTAACACACGTCCTAACCATCTCAGTCGGTGTAACTTCACAACTTCGTCGATTGATTTCCCCTCCCACATACCTAGCACTCGATCGATACCAAACCTCAATATTGGTCACCTTATTATACCACTTCACACGGGAGATAGAGCGCAGGCACCTATGATCAAAGACAGCTAGTCAGGCTTTTCATGTCTTCCACCCTCAATGACCAGGTCTCACAGCCATAAAGGAGGACGGAGAGGACTGCTGAGCAGTACTTTCGTTCTCTAGTTGATAGCCAGCCGGATATCACGTCTAAGCCAAAGACGGCGCAAACTGGCATATGCGAAACTAGCCTTCTGTATATGTACTGAGATTTCATCAGAGATCAACCCGTTGGCATTGGCTGATGCAACTTCCCAAATAAGTGAGATGGTCAACACGCTCCACTAGCCACTCTTCACTCCGTATCTCTAAACTAGGAGTCAGTGTAGTCCAGTCCTGTAACATCATCTTACATTTGACGGGAGCTACACAATGTCTACTATACTGTGGATGAACAACAACTCCCATTTGTTGACACTTAAAAATTAAACTAATTCATTTTTCCAACAGATTAATTACTAAAGTGGCATAGATTGTAGCACAACAGACTTTACAAGAAAAATGGAGATGGACCTGACGAAACCTGAAGAGAATCATGAGTGACAATCAAGCGCCAAGCAGGACCCTTGAGTGAAACTTGAATGAGAAACAATGAGTTCAGCGACGGTAGCCCCACCCAATGGAGAAGATAGTATGTGAGGAGGAAATGAAAGTTTATGGGTGATTGTGGAGCCAAGTGAATCAGGCTGCAGAGAACTAAATTGAAGTGGTGATGTGCTGTCGAAGCCCTATATATGTTCCAATCGGAAATCAAGGGATAAATGAGTTCACGTCTGTCATATAATACAAAACACTTCCAAGTGAGGAAAAGTGATTTCCTCAGAGATATATACACAAGTAATTATAATTGTTTAATTCAATCAACGGGAAAATCTAAAATTCAATTAAATAATTAATATGACCCATCGCAAAGGATGTGGCTCTTGCGGATAACGGTTTAGCGTTTGAAACTACAGGCACTGGGTTCGAGCCCGGTGGGATCATCATCACTCACTGCGGAATGCAGGTACATCCAAATGACGAGTCCCAAACAGGACGAAATGCGCATCCACGATTCCACTGCTAGTCGCCATCCACTAACTAAGTTCTAATTGTAATTGTAATTAACAGAGTACATTGGCCTTCACTCACTTGATCATTCTATTGAAATATACTGCTAATACACCAAGCTGCAGAGACTGGTTTAAAGTATGTATGTGTGTGTGACGAAATCTAACCCTATAGCTACCAACAGAGTCACTGAGAAACAACTGATAGCTAACCTTCGCATATCTTCCACTTTAAAAAGCCATATCCAATAGACGTAAAGAAGGGTTGAAAGAACTGTTGCGCAGTACACACATTCCTTGATCGATGAGCTAGAGATGACGCTAGTTAGCAAATGATACACAAGTCTTTTGTATCCGTGCTGCGTTTTCGTCAACAATCAACCCATTAGGAGTGATGTAACTTCTCAAATAAGTGACGTGGTCAACAACACACGCCCAACCACTTCACTTCTGCTTACCTTTAAACTACGAGTCAGTGTAAACTAGTCCTGTAGCAAAATTTCGTGTTGGACACGGGGGAATCGTATGTCAAACATACTAAGATTTTTAATCAAGGTGTTCAGAAGACTCTGCATTTTGTTAACCCTTTTACCCTGAAGGACAATTTCATGTCAACAAGTCTACCCTCAAGTCGCCAAATACTCATTAGTACTTCTGTAATGAATTTTTCCTTCAAATGATGACACTGGACATCCCTGACTGCCATCCCTTCAGATGAAAGTCCCCATAAGCTTTTTAACGGTTGTATGAGTTAGAGTAGTGTTCTCCTTGATTAATAGGAAATACTTTTTCAGTACTCATTTCAAAGTAACCCTCGATCGATACAGTCAAATGCTTCCATAAGATTAAAAGAAAAAGTATGGCGACTGTTGCACATCGGCAAAATGCCAATTTTCCACAGCCCCTTCGCGTGTGGAGATGTGATCACTACACTGTACTCCTAGACTAACAGACAGACTGACTAAGTTGCAACGTACAACTACTTTGCACAGAAGAGTACCAATTCAAGCTGTCACACGATATACATACGCCACAAAAATGTAGAGAAGAAGAAGGGAATGAAATTCAAAAGACCTATAGTGAGCAAAAATCCACAGAAGAAAGAACAGTAACATCAAAGAATACATATGTGAATTCAATGGGTCTGGGAGATAATATTACAAAGAGTGAGCATATCTGCATCACTGAGAACGTCTTGGAGCTAGATCAGCCTTCAATCATTGCTTCTTAGCATGTCGATGACCCTTACCTGGCTCAGACTAACTGTCAAAGACATTATGGATTGGTTTAACGGTCTCCAACTCTTTCCCAACCTAATCATATTGGCCACTACACAACTCATCCAGTGACAGGCTTAAAATCACTTTGGTCCAACAAAATATACATATTTTTTTCTATTCCTTTACGTTCCCAGTGGGACATAGGGTTTCAAGCTACGGCTTTTCACTTTCGATAGCAGTGGTATTTATTTTTATGGGATGGGTTTGCTAGCCTCCCGCCCAACCTTCCCTCCTTACCGGTCTTACTACTGGTTTGGCGAGGTGACGGAGTGTGTCGCCCGTGGATCGAATCCCAGACCACATACATGGTCGGTGAGCATTCCCCGACCGATAGTTGCTACCTTGACGTGGTGGTCGGGCTTGCACATCGCGATGACCCAACAAACTGTACTGGCTGAAACTAATGTTTCTGCAGGTCCTACCATGCTAGGAAGGTTGTTAGGATAGCGATTAGACTAAAAGCAGCTACCGGCATTGTGTAGGAATCTTTCTTACACTATCCTGGGGGTCTGAGGGTGAAGTCGTACTGCTGGGGAACCAGGGTGTAACAGCAGTGAGGTGTTTCCCTCAGACGACCAGCATGCCAGCTATGCTGTCTCTCCACTCCAGAGAGAGGGATTAGAAAAGGTCGACCCCAAAATTGTACATCCCGACTTATCCTATGGTGGTCCGTAACCGGCGGTAAGTTTACTAATACGGAACAATCCTAGAAACCAGTTCACACAGGCCGTGTGTGACCGGACTCAAGCAGTTGTCCCCTGGGCTCTGCGGCCACGCAACACTAATCAATCAACTTCCACGGTGTGGGCAGCCGGGAAGTAACAACCGCCCACACACATCCGAAGGCACACGAAGTCTTCCTGAGCATCATTCTCCTTTACTCACACCACCTTCCTCATCTTGATTCTCTACTACAGCTAGTACTATTCTGCGGGCTACCGAGTCATCTTCACTTCACTCTGTGACCACAAACAACGGTGAGAGCCACAGAAAACCCCAGATAGCCTTTTAAAGTCACGTCGCCAACTTCATATAGGAGCATTTAACGTCAGGACCCTCTGACAAATCTGACAACAGGCATCACTAGCAAGAACTCTGGCATCTCGAGCCATGGATGTATGTTGTGTTTCGGAGACACGCAAACAAGACCCGAGTGTGGTCATTCATTTAACTCACCCGTCAACAAGGTGAATCTGCAAAATTCACTTTAAGGGTGACAGGAGACCCCTCAGCTAGCTCACGAGGACTCGCAGGTGTAGGGATAGCACTGAGTGTTAAGGCGGAAAAATCACTTCTTGACTGGATTCCAGTAGATAGTCGTATGTGTGCGGTCGGTTTGAATGCGTCCGTTAAAAGAAGGAAAGACGGCGTTACCCGTCGTTGCCTTTTCACAGTCTCCGTGAGCATTATACAATGATTACATAATCGCATAAATCATAGAAGGATGGTTACAGCGGTCTGTCTATAAAGCCTGAGAATGAATATTTACAAGACCCCACTGAATATGCGCCTCAGCTATCAAATATATAACACATATACTGACGTATACACTTACTGAATCCAAACCTGAAGCAACAATCATAAATGCTACTGGAGATTGATGTCCTCTAGAACGTTTTCCAGCATTTAAACGTGCAGAATTTCTTAAATCAGAATACTCTTCTTCAGATTTATGTACATCGAAATCTTCACGTCGAAGAGTTGATACCTAAATATGGATAAAAGACAAAAGAGATGATAAGAAATAAGAAATGCAAAATCATGATATAATAAATTGGAGTAACTAACAACTTCCACTGAGGGGCAAATCAAATGAAATGACTACCAAAATTGTCTACGTGTTATCTCATTATTAACATCCAGCGCCAATCACCATCGATGAGAGGGATTTGAAAGAGGTTACTTCATTCACTTATCCAGAAAGCATTGTCTCGACTACAGGCAGTAGGAATGGACGAGGATGTCAAATCGAGCGAGAATCGGGAAGGCATCGAGAAACACATTCATCAATCTGAAAATCTTCGTTACTCAGCATCACCAACAAAATTCAGTCGGATTTTCAATACAAACGTCAAGTCAGTCAGTTCTTCTATATGGATCAGAAACTTGGTGGGCGGGTCACAAAGAATATTTCCAACAGCCTGTTGCAGACCTTTATCAACAACAAATGTCTTCGCTGGCTCTATAATGAAGATCAGATGGCCGGGCCGGAAAGAATCACCAACTATGGGAAACTATGGGAACAAACAAACAAAACAAGAAGCAATCGCCCAACCAACAAATATGCAGAAAAAAGTGGAGATGGATTGGACATTCGCTGAGGAGGCCGCTGGGTGACATCGCGCGCGCGTCAGGCCATCGCTCGAGTGGAACTCGAAAGGGAAGCGGCGAGTTGGACGTCAGTGCAAGGGTGACATAGAGGAGATCGTGTGAAGAGGAGTTGAAACAGTCAGTATGGACTAACATGGAAGGATGCAGGTGAAAAGCATAGCAGAAGACAGAAGCAAGTGGAGACGTGCAGTTGAAGCCCTATGTTCCACTAGGAACCCAAGGGAACAATAATAATAATAACTAACTTCCACTGAGGCCAAATCAAATGAAATGACTACCAAAATTTTCTACATGTTATCTCATTTATAGCATTTATGCATGCATGATAAGAAACAATAATCATCAGGCTATTTCATAATATAGTAAACTTTATTAACACAACATAAGAGTTATTGTTTCTGACGGTTATTCTGTCATCTCTTTGTTTTCGTTTCTTAGACAGTCTGTGGATATATCTGCACATCGTATCCACCCTCGCTAAGTCTGATGTGACCAGTTGTTGAGTTAGTCTTTGTTTTTGTGTTTTTTTTCTCATGACCAAGATTTGGGAGGTGTAAACATCGACGTAAATTGCTGTCTACCAATTTTGGCTAGCAGACAGCTCTCTCTCTCACCACGAAATAATCTAGAAAACAGCTAGGCAGGCTATTGCACTGCATTCGCTTGCATGTCATCACAAAATAGGATGAGACAGAGTGAGAATATTAAACAGTTTTATAGTAGTTAGGTGGAGAGAGAGAGAGAGAAGGAGATTAATCACTGAATCTGTTGTTTATCGATTCAACACCGCATCCGTGTAACAAAAATGACGCAACACCTATGTGGGAGATATGGAAAGTGGCAACAAAAAGCGAGGAGAAGAGATAGAGAGATAAACCAACATATAAAGCAAATCAGGAGACAGTGTAACTAATTGATATGATTATGACCAGTAATTCTGTAGAGGAACAGAATGTGGAAAATACAAATGTCCTCTGTTGAAGGTCTATATTACACTCGGAGCCCAATGCTGCTTACCTCATGCATTTCGCCTAATAATGAACCAGCGAATTGATAGTTGTAGTCCTCTTCAAGCTCTCTGGCTGGACCGTTACAAACAATACCCTGTCGTTTAAAAAAAAACAGAAGCAACAAAGAGATCATTGGAAGTGAAGTGAAACATTTTGTATAAATATATAACATATTCACTTATTATTATTGTTTCCTTCAGTTCCTAAAGGAACATAGGGCTTCAGCCGCACGTCTCCATTGCGTTCGGTTCTGTGCCAACCTTTTCACCTGGCTCCAAGTATGCCCGCATGCTTTCATCTCCTACTCACATGACCTCCTCCAAGTCACCCTTGCACTGAGGACCAACTACTTACCGCTTCCCTTTCGAGTTCCACTCAAAGGCTTGTCTAGTGACGTCAATTGATGGTTTTCTCAGAGTATGGCTAATCCACCTCCATTTCTTCCTGCTTATTTGTTGCACAATCGGTTCTTGGTTGGTTCGCTCATCGTCAGAGATCCCTGCGCTGATCTTTTCTGGCCAGCCATCTGATCTCGAGTACTGAGCGAAGACAGCGGTTGATGAAAGTCTGTAGTTTGTTCGAAGTGCTCTTCGTAACGCGCAGGGCAAGTCTCTGATCCGTATAGTAAGTAGCACTGACTTCACATTGGAGTTGAAAATCCACATCTTGTTTTTCATGCTGAGTAGTGCCATTGACCTCCACACAGACTTGAGAAAATGAAAGCTTGTCACTTATTTTATTACTATTAACCATAAATTTAGCACATACTGAACACTAAAAGATGTACGAGGGCTAGCATACTGCTAAGACGCCCAAAATCGAAGTAGGTGATTGGTCATCTCAAAGTCTCTGGACTTGAAGTCTCATCTGCACGGCAGTAAGTACGTTAGCGTTCCTACGATTAACGGTAACCGAAACACACTCATACACCAATCGATCCTTTTAGATTCGGAAATCCATGTACACTACCATGGGTTTGGAATCAGAGTTTACCAGCCCCTCCACTAGGTAGACTTGTATGCCCGCCAGTCTGGATGTGAGCATTAGAGTTTCGCATTCACTACTTCATTTTTTGTGTGAGAGTACCTGCACCGTGTGAAGGTAGTGAACAGAAGCTGCCTTAACAGAGGTTGTGAACATACATGAGACCACCATTTAGAAAGGAAGACTAAAGTCTACTAACTCTACCAAAGCCTTTGAAGTGAAGACAAGAGAGTTAGACAAGACTGCCTGTCTAACATTACCGATGAAATTCCTTATTGTGGTGAACTGGATTATACGGCAGATCACAGGGAGTGAGAGGACAGGAATACATTCGACTGACTAGAAGAATTAAAAGATCTGAACCTCTCGGACGACTTATGTCTAATGTCACACAAAGTTGAATATTTACAGGAGAAAACCAGCAAGTTGGTAGAAGATGTAGACGATGAAGACAGGCCTTTAACTGAACATAAAGAGATGGAGGTGATGAAGATAACAAATCAACAACAAGCACCAACCACTATATCAACGGAAGAGATTTGAAAAAAGTTACTTCCTTCACTTATCAAGGCAGTATAGTTGTGGTGAGAGTTGTCTGCAAGACAAAATTGTAGACAGAAATTTACGTCAGTGTTTACGTCCCGAATCGGGATCATGAGAAAAAACAAGAACAAAGCCTAACCTTGATGAACTCAACAACCTATCACAGCAGACTTAGCGTGGGTGGATACGATTAGCAGGAATAACAATGCACTGTCTAAGAAACGGTAACAAAGAGATGACAGATTAACCTTCGGCGAGAAAACGACCAATCAGAAGACGCTGTTTCTCTGCTAATAATAAAGAATAATAATCATCTATAAATATCTCTTGGTTTTCTAGATAAACAATCTGTTGCTTGGCTCTTGTCTTCTGTCGTTACATTTGGTGTCGCTGCGTACCGACAAATGGAAAGCCTATGCCTGCAGTTTTTGATGGAGACATATGGATCTTCGGGCAAGACTTCAACGCTGTCGAGCATTTGAGTGGTGTTCAAGATTCATCAGCTATGGGGTGTTACTTAGATCGCTGCTGGGAGGTCGGGGGAAAGCAGCATATGAAAGTGTGAGACGAAACACGGACGAATGCGTGCCTGGGTCAGGCAAATAGCTTCCAGAGTGGGAAGGACCACACATGCTCACTGTGAGACGGGGTCACGTTCATACGAACGTAAATGTAAACAAACAGAAACGGGTGAATGTCAGAGAGCGTCGGAATTCCAGACAGCAAGACAAACGAACAAAGTTACGAGAACCAAGGAAACCGAACCAACTTCAGTCGAAAGTTTTGACGGGAGAACGAGTGTGGTGAGAGCTGTCTGCAAGACAAAATTGAAGACAGCAATTTTCCCGCAGACAGTTAATCCAGTCTAACGTTAAGGACAGGATACCACTTCTGGCCACTTCAATGTGTATTTATCAATTTACTTGCTCGTGTGGAGCAAAGTATATCGGCCGTACGCAACGTGAAGTCCACAAACGTATCCTGGAACACTGTCCAGCTTGGTTAGCCAGAGGAGAAAAGAAGAACAGCAACAGCTCGATCCTCGAACACCTTGTCATCTCTGGACATCGAGCACCCCCACATGAATGCTTCACAGTGGTACACAGAGTCCCTCAATATCGTACAAAAGGACTTCGGATACGACATCTGTACATAGCTGAGGCATTAGCTATTCGAGACCTAAAACCGGACCTGTGCATACAAAAACGATACATACATTCTCTGGCCCTACCATGGCCAGAGTAGATTTCTTACTATAATTTTGCTCCTTTCTTTTAATATGTAAGTTCACTATTATTATTATTATTATTATTATTATTATTATTATTATACCTTTATTATTATTACTATTCCCATCATCCACATTTTATTACCACTCTATTACTGTTTATTAATAACATTGCTTTTTCACACATCTTATACAAAACTACTTTATAGCCTCTCCACTAGTTCCTGTCCATTCTACACGAGCTTATTGATTAGTTATTATCTCACACTTATTACACCATGCCAACTTCTGTCTCCTTTCTAACTTCCAATTAGTCATCCCTTCTTACACCTTACATTATGCAGTAGAATTTTCAAGGACAAAGTTTACCAGTATCTGAGTGGTCAAAACATTTCTGTGTTAATTATAATTACGATTGTACAGCTCATGAAAATGAATCATCGAGAAGAAAATTTTATTCGCTCTTTGTGCCTTTTTCTTATGACAGAAATTTACGCCAATGTTTACGTCCCGAATCGGGGTCATGAGAAAAAACAAGAACAAAGCTGACCTTGAGGAACTCTACAACCAATCACAGAAGACTTAGCGTGTGCAAATACGACTCGCAGATAAATGGATAACAGAAGACGTTGCATCTCTGCTCAAATAACGAATAATAATAATATATGTACTTATATACGTATATATATATATATACTGTTTTTCTCTATAAAAGAGCTGTTGCCTGACTCTTATCTTCTGTCGTTACATAGTTTCAAATACAACTACAGGTGACATGGATACGGATGTCAAAACCTGAATAGGAAAGGCCTTCATCGCTCTGAAATCAGTGTGGAAATCTGAACTCAGCATGAAGAACAAAATCCTGATTTGCAACACCAATCCTAGGTCAGTTATTCTATGTGGATCATAAACTTTGCGCGCGTCAAGAAAAGCATTTCCGACTGGTTACCGCGAACTTTCATCAAAAGCTGCCTTCTCTGGCTACAACTTGAAGATCATATGGCCATAAAGAATTAGCAACAACACTACCACTAAGAGAATCAGGACCATAAAAATGAATTTCGGAAGTTGTGTCTGACTGTCTATTTTCGACACGGGAACTTTGCATACATGTGCACCATTTCAAGTCCACACAATCCCTCCATGTAGCAGACAAAGCGAGAGAAGAAAGTAGAAGAAGAAATGCATATTAGAGACAGTAAACAGAGTTGTGAGACGAAGGAATAGTAATAACGGAGAACAATATAGTTTCATTAGAAATCATAAGTCACAGGGAGTGGATGCATCTGCACTAACCATTGAGAACGACTTTCAGCCATGTCACCAACTGTTGCTAACCATTGGTTTTTACCGTCCCGAGGACCCCAACCTGGAAGTCTACACCTTCCTACGTGGCTTAGACTAACTGTTGTAGATTTCATTGACTGGTAGAGCCATGTTTTGGCTTGACCGCCGATAGCTCTTTCCCAGCCTGACCCTATGTCACCTAACATTCGAGGAAGGCGATGACTAGACATACGTAACACACGTCCTAACCATCTCAGTCGGTGTAACTTCACAACTTCGTCGATTGATTTCCCCTCCCACATACCTAGCACTCGATCGATACCACACCTCAATATTGGTCACCTTATTATACCACTTCACACGGGAGATAGAGCGCAGGCACCTATGATCAAAGACAGCTAGTCAGGGTTTTCATGTCTTCCACTCTCAATGGCCACGTCTCACAGCTAGCCATAAAAGAGGACGGTGTGGACTGTTGAGCAGTACACCCGTCCTTTGGTCGATAGCCAGTCGACGCCAGAGACTGAGTAAACTGACATATGCAAAACTAGCCCTCTGGATCCGTGCTGAGATTTCGTCAGAGTTGTGTAGTGATACAATTGGTACGATTATCAACAAAAAATAAATTATGTTCGAAACTTTGCCATCCAGTAAACAATACCGTTTTATACACTGCGGGATATATCCCTTAATCAAAAGTAATTTGAAAGAAACTTATCATAATGACTCAACAAAATAAACAGTGCAGAGAATTAGAAATGATAAGAACAATTTTCTTTAAAGGTAAAACAGTCTATATTAATTACCGTGTAACCCGGTCCATAGCATAACCCAACATGACCAGTCAGTGTAGCAATTGTTAGTAATCGTGCATTCGGAACATTTAATGCCTGTAAAACAAAAAGATGCACAAAAGAACAATATATACACTGTTGTGTTAGCGTTTGAAACTCAGTTACTCGGCAGAGATCTTCCGTGTACCAGGCTATGAGCCAGATAATTATTGTATAAAAGTTGGTGATAATAAACCCAGATGAACAGATTGAAGCAGGTGGATTGGAAGTTGGACCCGCGACTCACTAACTGAAAGTCAATTACTCACACAAATGAGTCACATCTTCAACGATGAAACTTTCAGTTGTATCATTAAGAGTTTGCAGTAATTGACTGTTTACACTCCAATAATAATAATAATACACTCAGCTAATTGATCCTACTTATCTTCGAAATAAAGGTCAGTGTAATATGGTCATAACTGGCGCATCACTTTACATTTGACAGGGTAGAAGTTGCAAGCCCTAAACATTCTAGGATCTCACACCAAGATGTTTCGACAACTTTGCATTTTGTCAACGTCTTCACCTAGAAGGATAATATTATCCGCAAACCATAAGTCGATGAGACTGCGCCTTGGTAAAAGGTCAATCCTCAAGTCACTACAGTCAACTAGGAGCATACCCATTAGTACATCTGAAATGAAATCAAACAAAAATGTGGACACCACGGACACCACTAGTTGTCATAAATTCAGAAGACAACTTCCTCTAAATTCCTTCACAGATGTATGAATTTGAGTAGAGTGTCTTAATTAATGTGACACACTTTCACGGTACTCCCTTTACAGAGATTTGTTGTCACAACACCTCCAAGTTGACGGAATCAAAATCCACCGTTGAGAACCTGAAGGGTGTACTGCCAGACAGCTCTTTCATCCTAGTTTGGGAATCGTCGGCAGCACGCACCCACCACCACGGTTCGAACCCAGGACCTTCCGGTTACAAGGCAAGCTGGCTCATGCACCATTCATCACTGGAACCCGATTCAATGACCAGCCCATGAATTCTAACTTCTACCCATTCGTGATTTAGCGCGACCCCAACCATTTTCGTAGGTGGGACAACCATCCTCACACGTGACATATGGATGGACCTCAATGGTCACTACTTGGTATACTAGCTTGCCTTGTAACCGGAACCCCAAGGGGTGCTTACTGCCAATGATTCCCAAACTAAGATGAAACAGCTGTCTGTCAGTACTCCGTGGTTTTCAATGGTTCTCTAACTGATATCAATCTGTAATCAAACTCGTAAAACCAAATCTAATCCTTACAAACCAACTCTAGAAAATGCACTGGGTGTTGGACACCAATAAGTATGCCTACATTCCAGAGCATCTGTCAAAGAGTGAAGATATGAGCAGTACATCCTCGTCTTGGCCTAAAGTTTGAGTGATATTCCCAGGTTTGCTTCTCCCGAGCACCTATTAATCCGTGTATAATTATAGCATAGACAAGTAGAAATATATGTTAGATTTCTTTTTATTTCAGCTTGATTCCACACCGTATTTTTTGATACAGGTATAGAATTTTCAGTATGTGATATCGGTAGCCCAAATTTTGCAGGCCGACCATAGATATCAGATGTGCGTCGGTAGGGGGTCGAAACCCGGACCATGTGCATGGTCGGCGAGAGTCCTAACCACTGTGCCACCGATGTACTAGTAGGAGAACACATTAAACAAGCGGATAGTTAAGAAAATCATACTAATAATTGTATAAATAAGAATATATACAAGACAAAGATAGTAATGTTACAACAATAATAATAGTAATACTGTCTTATGCAAAATATTTTACGCCTACCCTCTCTTTCGCTTCACACAATAAATCAGTCATAACCATTCTACCTTCAGCGTCAGTATTATTCACACGAACTCGAACACCAGCACGTGAAGTAACTATTTCGTCGCTAACATATGCATTCTCACCAATACTATTGCGCACCAAACCCAAAGTTCCATGTACCTACACACCAATAATAAGTGAAAAAGACAGAAAGACTGAATGTGAATGGATGAATGTTATGCACACTAATGAAAAAGCAGACAAATATATGCCATAACATGTTGGATACGAAAGACTCACTTGGCATTTATCAGTTTACGTCATCTCTCTGGTTTAGGCTTGATATCTGTCTAAACCAGTGACGGGACATGAACCAAACGAGCAACAGTTCGCTCTATCTTCATTTATGACTATTAGAAATGACCTTTGAAAAGGATAGACCCAATGAGGCTAACCTTTGACCACAAATATATGTGAAGAGTTTGTGTATAATGTGGAATACATCAATGAATTGTAAGTATACACTTCAAGGGTTGTTTACACAGAGAACGATAAGTTTTTGATTTTGGTGGCATTTCTAGTAAAAATTCCAAAATTAAAACCTTATCAGTGAGTATAAACAACCCTTGAAATACACAGACTCCGCATACGTCATCTGTACATAGCTGAAGCAGTAGCTATTCGGGATCTGAAACCAGACCTCTGCATTGAAAAGCGCTACATACATTCACCCACCCTACCGTGGCCATAGTAACGTTCTTACTATAATTACGCTTGCTAAACTATGAAGATATCTACCATGTGAACCCGTCAATACTTTATGCTTATTATGTTTATTCTTTTGTGTTCCAGGTGGAACATAGGGCTTCACAACAAAACATCACCATTTCACTCTGTTCTTTGAAGTCCTCTTTTAGCTGGCTTCACTGTTCCCTATAAGATTTGATTCCCTGTTATAACTGTAGTGAATTAAATGAAGACGTTTTCACCTTGCTCTGTCTGCGCCTGAACTAATCTGCCTATCTGCTTGTCGTACCTTCCGATTTAGTAAAGCACGCAAATATCAAAAGACAAAGGCTGGACTGTGACTGTGTATTGAAGTGCAACAACGATAAAGAAAGCCATGGTATTTATACATTTTACAACAATATGGACAGCTAACAGCATTTGAAATAATTGATCTTAATAGCCAATAACAAAGTGCGTGAGAGATGATAATATACCATATGTGCGAGATTGACAGTCAATAACAAAATGTGTGGGAATGATAATATACCATATATGCAAGATTAACAGTCAATACCAAAATGTGTGAGAATGATAATATACCATATATACAAGATTAACAGTCAATACCAAAATGTGTGAGAATGATAATATACCATATATACAAGATTAACAGTCAATACCAAAATATGTGGGATCCTATCATTCCTCCCCCCCAAAACGGTCTTCTCCATGTCACCTTCGGACCTACGCTCAACTCGTGCACCAAGTCTCTGAACTATATAGTAGCCCTGACTTGACATTAAGATTGAAAATCCCAATCGTGTTCATTATGCTTAGTTCAGAAGGCATAAATCATTCGCAAAGTCTACGTCTTCCGGTGTCTACTCGTTGGACCAACGTATACTCATCGTCCCGTTTCTCCCACGGTGTGTCACATCATCCAGTCCACAACAATCAAGAATATCATCAATGGCAGTAGGCAATCTTGTCCTCTTTCTGCTTTCACTTCAAACGCTTCGGTCAGTTTTCCTTTGTCAATCACTTGGTTTGTAACTTTATCATACAGCTGTTGAATTAGACTGATATCACTTTGGGGTAATCCGTAGTAGTGAATACAGTTTCCAAATTACTTTACAGTTTACGCTCTGTCGAAGGCCTTTTCCAAAGTGGAATACCAAGCTTCTAAAAATTTTCTAGCATTCTTGTTTCAGATGATTAATAAACTCGTGAAGAAATCTAAAAGCTCACTTTAAATTGAAATATGCGCTGAGGATATCACCCAGTAGGGTGATGAAAGCTTCGCAAATTAAGTATCCAGCTCAGAGAACACAACCACATCAAAAAAGATGCGACTCTATTCGATGATGATGAGCAGCATTGCAATTCTGTCCTAATATGATTCGCTTTTCCTGAATCCAGTTGGTTTCGGGAGGAGTTTTGCGCCCAAAGCATCTTTTAGTCTCTCAATGATAACGTGACTTCATATTTTCCCCCAGCGTGGTCAGCCAGGATCATGATTCCGTAAGCTCTGAAGTCGTCAACCTTCTCTAGTAATTTAACAACGTAGTCCCCCTTCTTCTAATCAGTAAGTTTATTTCCTTTCCTCCAAACTTTTTGCAGTAGTGGATTCAAGCATATTCGTTGAGGACTCTGACAATAGACTAAAAATCTACCACTAATCAAAATTAATATTTCAAAAGAAAGGATACTGAACAAAGAGTACTCTTTTCAATAACCTCATCATCAGGCTCTACAGTTATATACATATTATAATGAAAGAATTAATTAGTGTTATGAACAACATTAGTGAAATTAGAAATTTAGTGAAGACCCTCAGTCACAGAGTTAGCGCTATATGCTCAGAAGAAGTAATTGAAGATGGATTAAGCACCGTATATGATACCTTGATTTAAAATAGCTATCCCAACAAATTTACCAAGAAACAGATGACAAAAGAAGCGGAAAAGGACTACTCACGATATGTAAACAAGAAGCCGCTTTATATACGACTACAATTCAAGGGTGATATACCAAGTGAGATAATTACGAAGAGATTAATCAAATCAGTTCAAAGAACTTTTAATGCTGGAGAACTACATGTCTTATTCTCTACACGACCGATGGTCCTACCTCGACTGAAAGATGAAGTACCTAGACTAGCTACCCACTTCAAATTGTATCTACCAATTCAACTGCGCTTGTGCTGGAGCGAGTTATAGTGGCTGTTGCTCTCGGAACTTGATTTTTCCTGCTGACTCGAGAACATTTCCCACTATGGTTAAGTAAAGGTGTAGTGATAACCATTAACAGTTCGATATTGGACCATCTGGTGCTAACCGGACACAAAGCCAGCCAGCATTGAAGAATCCTTCTCTATCATCTACCGGGTGCCTAATAAATTGCCAAAATCATCGAAGCACAACATGCTCCAAACAGCAGAGGCTATTTTAATTCGCCTCAAACAACCAGTGTTCTGTGTGCAAAAAAAGCAGGTTCAGACACTACTACTGCCCTGGCCGGCCTTCAGTAGAGACTATGAATTCATGAATTTGTAATTTTATCTTTCCTAATTTTTCTGACATTCAGCTTATTTTATGTTGATGCTATTGAACTGTAATCCACTGATATTATTATTATTGATTCGATGTTATTTAAACAGCATTAATGTTGTTCATAACGCTAATTCATTCATTCATTCACTATAATGTATATATAACTGTAGAGCCTGATGATGAAGGGGTTATCGAAAAGACTACTTTTTGTTCAGTATCCATTCTCTTGAAAATTGTATTGGGCATATTTAATCAGTGAAAATTAATATTAGTTTTTTTAAAAAAAAAACGTGTTTAAACTCATTAATTGTCTAGTAAATATGTACTCCATATGTTGTTTTGTCTAATTCACAATTTATTTTGTTACATATAGACAACACGTCAATTCATGATACGACATGCATGTAATATATAATTATGCAGAAAATACTGCATAGACAATTGCATCAATACTTTTGTCAGTCTGTAGACAATACGTCAACAATCAAGGCTATTAAATCAATAGTGTATTTGATTATATTTTGTTATTCAAGAAAGTTATATCAGGAAAGTGCACTAATATATATATATATATATATATATACTAATTTAAATGACATTCAAATGTATATTTAACATATTAAGCGAGTGAGCACACACATACAATCAAGAATGGAATTGATTGACTATAAGGCGTCTCAAGGAAAAGAATTAATTTCTAAAAGTTGTAAATGGTTCAAGGGACTCACACCTTAAATGGTTAGGACACTTATTGGGCATGCCTAGCCGTCGTTTCCCACGATGGGTAATGATAATAATAATTTGCTTTATTCCAAAATAGTACTTGTGATACAGAATGGAATTCACAGCATTTTACCACATTATTGCATCCAGTTAGTACATGAACCATAACTAAAATTCTACATAGATTATGGGTAATCTCGGTTAGTTTTGACAACAACATATTAGCATATTGATAGCAAAGCCAAAAAGGAACAGAGCGTTTGAAGGTGTTAGAAAAGTAGATGCTAGCATATTTACTGGCGTAAGCGGTAGCAAAAAGGTCGAGATATACAAAGTGTGAAAGAACGCAGAAGAATGTTTTAAGTAGAGTTTGTAAGGAAGAAAGAAACAAGACAGCACATAACAGAAAAAAAAAGATAGCGAGAAAAGGAAAAGAAAGAAAGAAAACGTTGTACCTATAAATGATATGAGTTGGAAAGACGAGATCCACGCCTAATACTTTCTCTATCACACAGAACACGAGCTAAGTAGGGTATGGTTGAGTATTTATACTTGCTAGTGTGAGCATATAGTTTCTAATAAAGGCTTCTGGTTCTGCCTGATGAGATACAAGGGGAGAGTTGTGAATGAAGAGGGTGGTGTGAGTTAGATAAAATGGATTTAGCCCATTTTTCGCATGAGTCCATGTGCCTGTCGACCAAAATATTAACAAGCTGGTTATGTGGCATGTTGCTTACCCTGCTGACAACCTTTAACATCCTACATAATAAGATATTGTCCTTCTTCATTAGTCCTGAAAAAACTAATGGGGAACAATGGAGAATACTAGGCAGGATGCAAGAGTTAACGAATCGTAAGAGTAAGGGTTGGGCTATTCCAGAATGTCTTAACTTCTTGACGTAGAAGGTAAGACGGAATATTTCCTTAGAAATCATCAAGATATGAGACGACCAGGAAAGATCAGCAGATAGAATGACGCCAAGATATTTAATTTCCGACTTGGTTTCTATTTCAGTGCCATCTATGTTGCACATCTCGTGAGTGCTAACCAGTTTGTTTAGGTCAGATTTATGCCTAAAGGTGAAATTGACTGTTTGGCATTTGGAGGGATTTAAGGTAAGACCGTTTTCCTGGGATCACTGGCTGATTTCTGATAAAAAGCCATTTAGTTTGGAGCAGTCACTTTGACATTTGACAGGCAAAGATACAGTCAGGTCGTCAGCATATTTAACAAAAGTAATGTCATTTGAAGATGGTAAGTCATTTAGAAAGGAAAAAATAGAGAAGTGGGGAGAGTACAGCACCTTGGGGGACACCAACTTCAGTGAGCACAGCAGTGGAGGATTTACCTTTGTATGCAGTGTACTGCATTCTGTTGGAGAAGTAAGAATGCAACCAGTTAGTGACCAGGACTCAGTTTGTGTCATAGAGAGCTTATTTAGCAAGAGACATCTAGGTACATAGTCGAAAGCAGAAGCGAAGTCGAGAAACGTGCAGCGGCAACTTTATCTAATGAGACGACACTGTTGTGTAAGGCGGCTGTAGCGTCTAAAGTGCTCCTACCCTGTCTATATGCAAATTGTTTGGGTCTTCAAAGCTTTTGAGGGAGGGTTCAAGTTTAAGAAGTACTAGTTTTTCCATCAACTTTAGAAACGGGGAAGTAATGACAATGGGTCTGAATTTCACATTCTTCCTATTTCCAGGTTTAGGGACAGGAACTATTTTAATGTCTTTCCATGCAACAGGTACAATGTTTTTGGAGAAAGAAGCATTTAGGATGTTAGTTAGTGGAGAACATAAAGCATCTGCACATTGTTTCGAACATAAGCAAGTACTCCATCAGGGCCAAGGCTACGTGAGGGCTTCAGCGTTTTTAAGACATTTTAGAATATCGAGAGTATTAAAATCATGGAAGTTATCAGCTACATGATTAGTAACGTTAGAAGTAGTTATAGTAGAAGGAGAGCGTATAAAAGACTGATTAAGAGCATTAACACCATAAGAGGGAAAAACATTACATCGCTTACTATTGCCAGTAATTTCATTGAAAAGTTTCCACAAGCTGATAGATTTGCATGATAAAAGAGTATGGTTATACATAAGATTTTTGCATTAAGATTTTTGATTTCAGATTTGATTTGAGCATTAATCTTTTTAAGTCCTAACTTATCTTTGGATTTATTATAATGTTTCTTTTTGCCTGCGTAGTTGTTTGAGACGAGGAGACGAGAAGTGGTCGAAGCGTTTGAATAGTGTTTGTTGGGGACAGCATATATCAAGGTAGAACTTAAGATAATGCGTTATATTGGAGATTGTGTCATCTAATGTAATGCTAGCTGACATAGGATCATCAGGTTGGGAAAGAGTTAGGGGGCTGATCAAACTAAAACCTGGCACTAATTAGCTGCCGCCAATAGCTTTAAAAGTTGATTTGAGCCATGCTGAGAGGTGTAAACTAAAAGGTTTAGGGTCCTTAAGGTACTCAGAATTAATTGCTTCAAACTGTTAGTGATGATGATATGGCTCAAAGTCGTTCTCATCAATGGTGCAGATGCATTCACTGTTTTGTGATTTCACACATCTATTAAACCTTAATGTTTCTCACTCAATTTTCTGACTATCATAGTCCTTTTGAATCTCTCTTTACTGCCTTTGTGCTTTCTGCAGAGAGTGTGGCGACTTGGATTTGCCTTGCACTTCTGTGAAAAGTTCTATGTTGAAACTCAGTTAGTCAATCATTCAATCCCAATCGGTGAACTGAGATGAATCACAGGAAACTAACAATAACTGGAGCTAAAATAGAAAACTGAGTTTTAGTATGTATGAGCATCATTCTTTTCTGATAAGACTAATCCACATCAAAATACCTGCAACCAACTAAAATATTCAACACGAGATTGGGAAAAATTACATCTGTAAACGGTATTTCAGTATTGCAATTATTGTATAAAGAAGGGGATTATTCAAAGTACATATAAAGTGGAATCTCTTCATTCCATAGTTTCTTATTATTTTTTACTCCAAGGATAGGTAATGACTTCACTGAGTCAGACCCACTGTTCTTAGTAGCTGAAGCGACGTTGAGTGAAATCAGTGAAAGTAAAACTCTCAAGTCAATGAGCTTTCGTTCCCAGTATATAATAATGATCCGTAAAGACATATTAATATAGGCTGGAAACTTTTATCAATACCTGTCTTCGCTGGCTCCACACGGAAAATCAAATGGCCAGTCAGAAAAGATGAGCAACAAGAAACGCCGTCGATGAATCAACCAAGAATCTATTTCCTAGGAAATATGCCGAAGGGAATGGAGATAGACTTCACAAACGTTTGAAGAGACCACTGAGTAATATCACGCGCTTAGCATAAACTATAGATGAACACTGGCTTTATCTGCAAGATGCCATGCGAATGGCGAGTGTAGCCGCTCGTCTCTTGAAAGAAGGCTCCGCTAAAAACCACTGGGTTTCTGTGACTCCCTTGCAACTCCTGGATGAAGGCCGGTCCATTCCAGAAGGCAGCGAATACAACGATAAGCGGAAGGCGCTTACGCGCGAGATTAGACAGTGTTTGCTACCAGGGAATAATCTCGTTGACTTGGAATATGCAGACCATATAGTCCTTCTAGGCGAAGACGCTGACAAAATGCAGAGTCCTCTGAACACCTTGAGCAGCAATCTACGAATGTTTGGCATGCGATTCGCTTCCGCCAAATGCAAGATAATGTTACAAGACTGGCCTGCCACGACTCCGAGATTAGAAATAGGGAGTCAGGTGGTAGAGCACTTTGACCGCTTCACTCATCTGGGAAGTTACATCAGTCCCAATGGGTTGATCTCTGACGAAATCTCGGCACGGATACAGTGGGCTAGTTTCGCATATGCCAGTTTACTCAGTCTCTGGCGTCGACGCGATATCCGGCTATCGATCAAAGGGCGGGTGTACTGCTCATCAGTCCGCTCCGTCCTCCTTTATGGCTGTGGAACCTGGCCATTGAGAGTGGAAGTCATGAGAAGATTAGCTGTCTTCGATCATAGATGCCTGCGTTCTATCTCCCGTGTGAAGTGGTATAATAAGGTGATCAGTATTGAGGTTAGGCGTCAGTCGAATGCTAGGTAAGGAAGGGAGATCAATCGACGAGGCTGTGAAGCTACACCGATAGAGATGGTTAGGACATGTGTTACGTATGCCTGGTCATCGCCTTCCTCGACGGGAAATGTTAGCTGAAATAGGGGCAGGCTGGAAAAGAGCTATCGGCGGTCAAACCAAAACATGGCACCAGTCATGAAATACACAGCAGTTAGTTTAAGCTAGTCATGTAGGAAGGTGTAGACTTCTTGACTGGTTGGGGTCCTCGGGACGGTAAAAACCAATGGTTGGAGACAATTGGTGATATGGCTAAAAATCGTTCTCAATGGCTATCGCAGATGCATCCACTCTTTGGGACTTATGATTTCCAATGAAACTATATTGTTCATCTTTATTACTATTCCTTTGTCTCACACCTCTGTTTACTGTCTCTATTATGCATTTCTTCTACTTTCTCTTTCTTTGTGTGCTACAAGGAGGGGGGGTGGCAACTTGAACTGCTGCACTTCGGCGCAAAGTTCCGTGTCGAAAACAGACAGACAGACAGTATTTATGTAAGGACCCCGAAGCCTGGTGATCAGAACGTGCGTGTGAAGATGGGGTCAGCTGCTGCATCTGGCAACAGTTGGAGGCTGTTCCAACTCTTCCGAGCAACCGGCAGCAAGAAACAAAGTGCCAGCGATACGGTCTTTGAGGCAGATGGCACGCCAATTACCAGCCTGAAAAGTTGGTCAGAGGACTTCGAGAAACAGTTTAGCTGGCCACCAGCTTCAGGATCTCATATCACTAGCCCCAGTGCTCCTTGGTCGGTTAGTACCGACCCACCGACCGAAGCGGAGGTCCGTAAGGAACTCCAAGTGTCAAAACGCCATAAGGCACCCGGCACAGACAATCTACCCCCGGCTCTTTTTAAAGATGGTGGCGGGACTCTCACAATGGCTCTAACTGGATTATTCAGGAAGGTATGGGAGACTGACAGTGTACCATCAATATGGAACGAAGCCATTATCGTCCCCATATTTAAAAGGGGTCGACGTAATTCATGTGACAATCATAGGGGTATCAGTCTGCTACCAGTCGCGTCTAAAATATTGGCTGCTGTCTTGCTTTGCAGGCTGTGCAAAATACGTGAGGGATTCATTCGCGAAGAGCAGGCTGGGTTTCGTTCAGGTCGTGGATGCATTGATCATGTGTTCACCTTTCGTCAGTTGTTGGAATACCGCCACACGTATTGCAGGCCAACGTTCGTTATGTTTCTTGATATTAGGGCTGCCTTCGATTCGTTAGACAGAATTGTGCTCTGGAACTGTCTGTTAGAGAGGGGTTTACCTGAAATGTTTGTTAACATCTTGAAAGCCCTATGCAGAAACACCTCAGGTAGAGTGAGGGTATACAACCAACTATCATCACTGTTCCCAACCAACAGTGGGGTTAGACAGGGTTGCCCAATTTCTCCATTTCTCCTTAACTTGCCATCGATGACATTCTGGAGTCAGCTCTGAAGGATGTGCGTGAAGGTGGTGTAGAACTACTCCCTGGAGATAAACTTTTCGACCTCGAGTATGCAGATGATACTGTCTTACTGTGCGACAGCATGCAGGCTGCCCAAATGGCACTTAATCAGTTGACGATCAGTGTCCGTAAGTATGGTAAGTGCTTTGCACCGTCCAAGTGCAAAGTACTGTTAAAAGACTAGCAGGAGCCTGTACCTGCACTCACTTTGCGGGTGAACCACTTAAAATTGTTGATAAGTTTGTGTATCTGAGTAGTTGTGTGAGTGCTGGCGGAGGGGTGACGGATGAGATTTCCAACCGTATAATGAAGGCTAGAGTGGCACACATCAACTTGAGCCACCTCTGGCGCCGTCGCGACGTTAGCCTGGCTGTCAAAGGTTGGGTATACAATGCTTCGGTGCGGGCTGCCCTGCTCCACGCCTGTGAAACCTGGCCTCTCCGAGTAGGCTGAGGATGTGCGGCGACTCTGCGTGCGCTGTCTCCGCAGGACTGCTTGCGTTCGATGGCATCATCGCGTGAGTAATTCTGAGGTTCGGCGGCGTGTGTTTGAACACAGTGGAGATCACCATTCGTCGTGTCGTCATCTGGAAACACCGGCTTCGGTGTCATCCCAGAGGCTCCCGTACAGGTCTTTGTTCGCTAGCTAGCCCTGGGACGGGATGGAAAAGGCGGAGGTGGTGAGTCCATGACGTGACGTCGTGGGATGAAGGATATTTGTGCTAGGTTAGTATCGGATGGTGCGTCACGTCCCCTGGTTGGAGTCCGAGAGATAGCACGAATCGATGGCTCTAAACGTTATTGGATATGGCCAAGAATCGTAATCAATGGCTAACGTGTTGCAATTTCCTTCTTTCTTCTCTTCCTAATGATAGTTGACGAATACTGTTTGAACTTGTTAAGTGTGACTGTTTTCCTTCCAGATGAAGTTCTTTATCTGTTCTCTACTTATATTTTTACTTTTAATCTATGTTGTTTTATTATTATTGTGTGGCGCATCCTCTTGTACAAGCTTTTCCGCGTTTAAATAATAATAATAATTTAAAACAATTAGTTCCCTTTATGAATTTAGATAAAGCAATAAGATAAGACAAATTACGTCTTCTTATTGCTTTATCTAAATAATAATAATAGTTAAGTGGAACCCAAAATGGGAAGCGATGAGTTGCGAGTGGGTCCAAGGATGGCATGGAGAAGATCATGTGAAGAGGCAGACAGAAAAGACTGCAAGGAATAGGATGAAATGAAGATGTGCTGCTGAGACCCTACGTCCCCCCACTCGGAAGCCAAGGGAATAATAATAATAATGACATAATAATAAAGACACAACAATTGTCACAACGCTTGTCAGACACACAGCAATCAAATAATAAAGGTCAATACAACAAAAAGAAGTTACCTTCAGGTTGTTAGGTTTCAGAAGATTTAAAACTTTGAAAAATCCAGCCACAGAAGCAGCACCACATTTATCTCTATGCATTGTAGCCATAATTCCGCCAACTTTAAGATCTGAACCACCCGTGTCATATGTGACACCTTTACCAACTAAAAATAAGTTGGTCAACTGTTGATCATCCGATTTCGATCCACTGGATCCATCATATTCTAAGTGTACAATTTGACCTCGATGTCGGTCATTGTCTAAAGGTCAACAAGAAAAAAAAACAAGAAAAATTGAGAAAAACATTCCAATATTAGTCTAGTTAATAATCATAAGTAGGTGAAGTCAAACTTCAAGTACCAAAGAGGCACAAATGCACCAGTGTGAGCTCGAAGAGAGCCACAGAGCTGAAAGACAAGTTGGAACTTATATCCCTAACCCTTACCCTAATCTACTTCAAACCAACCCTCATATCTCCCAAATAAGGTTCACCTAACCCTAACTTGTCCCCATCCTTAATCTAACCTTAAACTTACCACACAACCCATTTTTGGTGATGACTTTTGATCAAGCATATTTTTTCATGTCTCTCTGTCTGTCTGTTTTCAACACGGAACTTTGCGCCGAAGTGCAGCAGTTCAAGTTGCCACCCTCCCTCCTTGTAGCACACAAAGAAAGAGGAAGTAGAAGAAATGCATAATAGAGACAGTAAACAGAGGTGTGAGACAAAGGAATAGTAATAAAGATGAACAATATAGTTTCATTGGAGATCATAAGTCACAAAGAGTGGATGCATCTGCGATAGCCATTGAGAACGATTTTTAGCCATATCACCAATTGTCTCCAACCATTGGTTTTTACCGTCCCGAGGACCCCAACCAGTCAAGAAGTCTACACCTTCCTACATGGCTAGCTTAAACTAACTGCTGTGTATTTCATGACTGGTGCCATGTTTTGGTTTGACCGCCGATAGCTCTTTCCCAGCCTGCCCTATTTCAGCTAACATTTCCCGTCGAGGAAGCGATGACCAGGCATACGTAACACATGTCCTAACCATCTCTATCGGTGTAGCTTCACAGCCTCGTCGATTGATCTCCTTCCTTACCTAGCATTCGACTGACGCCTAACCTCAATACTGATCACCTTATTATACCACTTCACACGGGAAATAGAACGCAGGCATCTATGATCGAAGACAGCTAATCTTCTCATGACTTCCACTCTCAATGGCCAGGTCTCACAGCCATAAAGGAGGACGGAGCGGACTGATGAGCAGTACGCCCGCCCTTTGATCGATAGCCGGATATCGCGTCGACGCCAGAGACTGAGTAAACTGGCATATGCGAAACTAGCCCACTGTATCCGTGTCGAGATTTCGTCAGAGATCAACCCGTTGGAGCTGATGTAACTTCACAGATGAGTGAAGCGGTCAAAGTGCTCTACCACCTGACTCCCTATTTCTAAACTAGGAGTCAGTGAGTCACAATTATGTGAGGTTCGGGAGTAGTGCATCAGCCAGGAATCGAACCCTGGACTACGTGTAAGGTTGCAGTATTAATGATGAAATCACTGCTCTCAATGAAATTAGAGCTGAAGATTCCACAAAGCCTTAGCTATGAAACATCCATGATCAAATATAAAAGCTCGTAGAAAATTAGATGATACCGATTCTCATCCATGATCTACAAATTTTCCACATTATTTTGAAATACCAGAATAAATTCCTCCTTTGGTCATGGTAAAGAAAGAAGTCAAATTATGAAGGTTGAATACAAATCAAATACGTAAAAGAAAGATATAACTTACTTCCACGATCAACTATAGCTGCCATAGGATAGGCTTTTTCATCAACTGGACTAACTGTCATTTTAACAGGTAATGTTAACTCATTTTCAAGATATTTCACAATATTCTTTGAACTCATACGTTCTGGATCAGATCCGCCAATATCACGTGCAACTCGTAAACCCTCTTCTAAACACCAAGCCAATGAAGCCTAGATTGTAAGATAAACAAAAAGATATGCAACTATCTATAAGCACATTGTGTTATTTAATGGATTGTGAAATTCAGGGATGTACATTTCATCCTTCCTCAAAAATTGCCAGTCAGAAGTAACTGGAACCCCCCAGTGAGCGACCGTATTTCTACTGAGACTAAAACCCAGCACCAACCATTTCGAACGTCAAAGCGTTTCCACTAAATCACTTGAGCAACGATAACGCTTCGGAGGTTGGAACGAAAGGGTACTAAGTGCCATTCGTAGTGGAAACACCAGGTACATGCAGCTGACCAGTCCCAAACGGGACGAGAAGCGCATTCACCAACCACCATATAACATCCTGTTAATCGGTCGACCTCATTGAAATGTCCTTACTGGGAGGTGATGTGCCAGCAGAGATCGAATATTTCTGGCTCAATAGAATCATTCAACAAGAAACACAAAATTACCGTAATCACCAATAAATACATGTCTAAGTGGTTGTTGAGTTTCTTAGAATTTACAAGCTCAGACATTTATGTGTAATAATTCTACGCAGTCAAATACAAAAGATCAAATGGAATATATACTTTCATGATCTAATTTCTGCAGAAAGAAAAATAACCACCTTTTCAATTAACAAATAAAAGATCTGGAATTCTAAAATGTATATATTCTTGAAGAAATTCTTATATTTCTTGTGAATAATACTTCAGATAAAGCAATAAGAAGACGTAATTTGTCTGAATCGTGTATTGTAGTTGCGCAACACATTCGAAGACAATCTGATCACACACGGACTTGTCATAAGAATATATATGAAATTAATAAAGGTAGGAGGTGAGAAAACAGACAAGTTAAGTCAAGTTAAAAGGAAATATTCAAGGTCAAAATAAAAATGAAGACCACTAAACCAAATAGCAGAAGTAATAGTACATCTTCTATGGTATCAAAACAAATTTACCAAGAAGGTTTAGTGTGATGACAAATTGTTGGTTTGAACGCATAAAGGTGGTTTAAACTTTTTAACTGCCAACTAGGGCTTCCACAAACTTTAGGATACGCCCCAAACGCATTTTCTAAATAGGTTTAAAAGGTGTGTTAACGTCAATTTTATGTCCTGTCTCTATAATATGTTTCGCAATAGAGGAGCTAGGACTCCTGTTCTCACCATTAATGGGTTCTGAAGATTCCAATTGCTTCTAAAGCCATTTAGGAATATGCTTTGAAGCACGATTCAGACAAATTATGTCTTCTTATTGCTTTATCTGAATTCATAAAGGGAACTAATTGTTTTAAAATAATAATTCACTGAAACAATAAACTATGCACATTTTTAGCTTATCTCTACTTCAAAAGGGCTTCCGATAGCGTCTACCGTCAACATTTAGGAGTAACTTACAACTTTGCAAGCCTCATGCAATAGCTTCACATCAAGTGATTGACAACGGAAAGCTTAGTGGAAGCTTCGAATTGAAGGCAAGCGTAAGATTAGATAAGGCCGCCTATTATAATCGATGACGTTCCTGATCATAAGGTAGTCCATGGGAAGCAGGAAGACAGGCATAGGATGGATCGTCAAATAGCCTCCAGGAGATCTGGATTTCGCGAATGACTTATGTTTAATGTCACACAAACTCGAAGAGTAACAGGCAAACAGTAAACAAGTTGGCAGAAGCTGTGAACTTCAAGTGAACATAGGGAAGGCAGAGATGATGAAAGTAACCTACCAATAATAACAAACAACAACAACCACACAAGAAAAATTTGAAGGAAGTTACCATCTTTATGTTACGTCAGCAGTATCGTTTTAACTGCAGGAGGCGTTATAGATGAGGATGTCAAAGGTGGGACCGAAAAGGCGAGACAGACCTTCATCACCCTCATATCAGTATGGAAATCCGCTGTACTCAGTATGAGGAACAAGATCTAGATTTTGAACACTAATGTCAAATCACTGCTTTTCGATATGGTTCAAGGACTTGGTTCATCACCAAAAGAATCTTCACCAGGCTGCAAATTTTTCTCAACAACTGTTACCGCTGCGTACTGAAAACTAGGTCGTCAGAAAGGATAAACAATAAGGAACTTTGACAACCAGTCAACCAACCAAGAACTTATCGCCTAACAAATATGGAGACACAAACGGAGATTAACTGGACATATGCTGAGAAGACCGTTGAATCACGTCACAAGACAGACTGGCTGTCGACTCAAACTTAAATGGGAAACGACGAGTTGAGCGTTCAAGAGTAACATGGAAAATATTATGTGGGGGAAGCAAATGAAAGCCAATGTGGAATCGTGAAACCAGCTGAAGGAGACTGCAAATAACCGTGTGAGATGGAAGCTTATTTGTCTATTTGATGATATTACATAGTTGGAGGAAATCGGCCACAGGAAGCCCTTCTCCACCTAGGTTTCGTGCTAGTTGGCACTCACCAGTCAGTCAGCAAGGCGTATCTGCAGTCACCTTGAAGGAACTCATGTCCCTTCTGGGATTCGAACCCGCATCACCCAGTGCTGCAGTGAGAGACCTTACCACTGAGCTATTCGGGCTCGTGACTGAACTCCTGTAGGACTGTGGTGGGTAGTGGGGACATGATTTCCTTCAAGGTGACTGCAGATACGCCTTGCTGATTGACTGACTGGTGAGAGCCAAGTAGCACGAAACCTAGGTGGAGAAGGGCTTCCTGTGTCCAATTGCCTCCAACTTTCTAATATCCTCAAATCAATGTAATGGCCGTAACGGCGAACTACCTGGTAGAATGGTGGCCACATTGCAAACCTGACTGATAGAATTCAGTTTGCACCAAAGAAAGGACTAGCCAGACACATCACAGTAGTTACTTGTGTCCAATCAAAATTATTTGTCTATTCAATGAAAATGTGTCTATAAAACAAGTTATCCAAAAGAGACAGTTACCCTAAGGAGCTATGTACCTTATCTCCTCTTAATGTAAATACATCTAATAAAACAATATGAGTGATAATACGTAAATTTCGAACTGAATTGGAATTCTGCATAGAAGTAAAAAACAATTCAATTCATTTTGAACCCCGTGACCACCTAATGGTTGGAAGGTGAGTGTCTAACACCAATAAACCATAATTCCAGTTATACTTCAGTGGTAACTGATCACTACTGGCAAATCAACACGAATTCATTCTCAAGTATTGCTTTTGTAGGGATTTTGTTTGATTCGATGGAGGATTTTATCAAGAGCTGACATCAGTTACAGAACCACTGAAAAACCTCGGAGTACTGGAAAACCAGCTGTCTCGTCCTAGTTTGGGACTCTTCAATAGTGGGTGCGTACCGCTGGAGAGTTCCTAGGACGAAACAGCAGTCCAATACTCCCAGGCTTTCTAGTGGTTCTCTGACTGATGACAGCTTATGCTGAAATCCTCCATACAATAAAAAAATCCCTACAAAACCAATACTTGAAAATTGATCTGATGCTCACTAGCGACTGGCCTTATTCAGGTAGGCAGTGACCTGGAGTTCTAGTGGGAAGCCGTGACCAGTAGGGTACAGCAGGTTGAAGATGAGGCAGTAACTCATCGAAGAAGACATTGAGAAATGGTCGTGCTGTGTTGTGAATTGGCGGAAGTTAGAATTTAAGAACCATTGGATCGGGCCCCAGTGGCTCAACGGTCTACGAGCTCGCCTTGTAGCCAAAAGGTCCTGGGTTCGAACCGGAGTGGTGGGTGCGTACTTCTGAAGAGTCCCAAACTAGGACGAAACAACGGATTCATTCTCACAATAAAAGAATGTAAAAATGTTCACACATACAAAAGAGAAATATCAATTACAAGAAACTTACAATTTTCTTATGATCCACTACATAATGTGTGCCAGCATACCATCCAAGGAGTTCAGCTTTTTGTGATTGAAGAGGTTTTGCTGATGTATGACTTTCTTTTGGAGTAATCTCACGAACTTCAAGCGGCTGATAACGATAAGAGTAAAAAAATAAACATCATGAAAAAGTGAGGGAAGTTTAGACAAGAAATAAACAGTCGTACAAAAAGATGACTCCTAAAAACAAAATATCACACAACAATAGAATAACACTCACATTGGAAGAAGAAATAAATCATCTCTACTTCAATGGATAAATGAAGTTGCTTTTGGTCGAAATTAGTACACCTTACAAACACCACAAATGATGAGAGGAAAATCAACGATAAAGCAGTACAGGGAGAAAGGCAAGGTATGTCTAGTGTTGACATTAAGAAATAGGATAAAAATAATTACGTCCAGGCAACTACATTCTAAAATTTATTAAACCCGTTAGACATCACCTTCCTGATGTTCATAGAAAACGTACTACCACCCCCACCTTCAGTGTCCTCCTGGTCGTATGCTTTCGATATCGTATATATGTCTGTCTATTTTCGACATAGAACTTTGCACCGATGTCCACCAGTTCAAGTCGCCAAACTCCATGTAGCACAAAAAGCAAGAGAAAGTATAAAAAATGCATAATAGGGACAGTAAACAGTGGTGTGAGACAAAGGAATAGTAATAAAGAAGAACAATATAGTTCCATTGGAAATCGTAAGTCACAAGGAGTGGATGCATCTGCGATAGCCATTGAGCTCGATTTTGAGCCATATCACCGTGTGCGTCGGTGGCACAGTGGTTAGGACTCTCGCCGACCATGCACATGGTCCGAGGTTCGATCCCCTGCCGATGCACACCTGATATCTATGGTTGGCCTGCAAAATTTGGGCTACCGATATCCATGCTGAAAATTCCATACTTGTACCAAAAATACAGTATGGAATCAAGCTGTAAATCAAAGAATTAAAAATTAGCTCTTTCCCAGCCTGACCCTATGTCAGCTAACATTGACCGTCGAGGAAGGCGATGACTAGGTATGCATGAGTAACACATGTCCTAACCATCTCAGTCGATGTAATTTTACAGCCTCGTCGATTGATTTCCCCTCCCTCCTTACCTAGCACTCGACTGACGCCTAACCTCAATATTGCTCACCTTATTATACCACTTCACTCGGCAGATAGAGCGCATGTATATGTACTGTGGCATCAACATTTGTACTCATTTTCCGTCACAATTTCATAGAAAGTACTAGCTAAGTTACTAAAATAACTTTCGCGTTCCATTATCAGTACCTACTTTTGACTGTGATGGTTTGCTATTCAGTTGAATGGTGTTTAACTATTCTTGCTACAGTCGAAGACGAGTTTACCTGCATGAACCTCTGTGGAAATGTCTGAACTGGACACAGTATCATTGTAAAACTTTGGATTTACCACTACGCAACTCTTGCTAAAACTTCTCTTTTTCCCCTCGCCTGAGGTCATCGTTGCTTTAAAAAAAGGCGTATATGAACGTCGAAATAGGACATAATTACATGTCAGTTATTTGCCACATAAGAAGAAATACAAATAAAGCAGCTATGAGGAAGTAATAACTCATACCTAATGTTACCCAAGCCAACTATGATACTGAATTAAATCTCGCTAATTGTGAACTAACTCTAACATTCTATAATGAGTAAATCCTGAAATTGTTTTGAAATGTTTTGATTATGCGCACAAACTAGAAGTCAGTGCTGGTTTTCAGCACGACTGGTACTCATTCAGCACCCTGTGCTTTTTCTAGGCATTTTCAGAAGTAGCTCAGAACCTACTGGGTTCGCTAATCAGCTCTCAGCCCAGATTCAGCACTGACTGGCATTACTTCAGAACAATAGGACTTAGCGCATAGTGCCAATATTTCCAGCTTTATGTCAGCAGTAAAGGCACTATTTCACCTGAAGTTTTGTTGCATTACTTAAGCATTCAGTGCTCATTTTAAGAACGATCAGCGTTATTTCAGCACACAGCGGGTTCATTTTAGGTAGATAAAAATTCATTTACCATAAAAAGGCATTAACGATGCAGAGGCTAAAATTAGTTAGGACTTACTGTAAGCTTGGGTGGTTTACAACATCAACTGACGTTGGTCTATTATACATCGGGCCTACGCGAACGAACCCGACATGTAACAGCAGCGTTTACCTTTTTTTATCCTAAATCTGTTTTTAGTTGGTTCTCAATTTGTTTAAAATACTTAGGAAATATGGGTTCAGTCGCAGAAAGCTGATATGGAGGTGATCAACTTATTAGGTAACGCCATTAGACGGAAACTGTGTCGAGTTAGCATCTGAGGGTATTTGATAGTTTCAAAGGATCACCTCAAAGGGAGACTCCAAACACCATCATATGTGACTAGAATAAAAACCAACGGTTAACATGCTGTAGCCTTTTTGCTTGAATCACTAAACAGTAAACGCTTTTTTGAACATACTTTGTAACGACGTCAACTTGATGAATATCACTTCCTCTAACTACTTTCTCCTCTGCTCTTCTTAATTGGGGTGTCAGTTTACTTCCCATTTTCACTAGTATATAAGATAAACGAATAAAAATTACATACGACCATGATGTTGGCCATGGCAACATTACAAGGTTCATACAAGCAACCCACAGACAGCTAACAGAAACCAAATAATGATCTTTCTAATTTTTACATGATACTATAAGATGTTTCTCCAAGACAATCCCAAAAGACAAACAACTTACCACATATAAAGCATGGAATGCACCCAACAATGATGCTAAACAGGAGACAGGTGGTTGAAGCCAAGTATGTGTTAACTTCTGAGCAGATTTTAACGGAGCCAACAAAAGAAGTGGTTTTGTGGAACCAATTTTGATAGCACTAAAGAAAAAGTGACAGTTTAAAGCTAAATACAGTTGTGAAATAAAGTAGAGTGAAAACGTGAGATGTGCTATGCATATGATGTACACAAATCCGGCTATACGGGAAAAAAAATGAACACACTACTCAGGATCTCTTTGAGCACTTCATCCACCAATCAAGTAGTTATCGGCTAACTGTATTTACTCCCAGCCTATTCACACCAACTTTAATGTAAATAAAACTCGCAAACGTTGACCTGGAACCACATTTTGACACTAATTTTAATAGTATACAATCTATTATACCTGATTATTTCAATATTCTGAACTTATTTTTGTCTGATAAGTGGTGAAAAACTGAAAAGCCAACTTTTTGAGGTCCATCGAAGGTAACCTTAGTGAACAGTGATTGTCTTGCAACTTATAAATGTTGATAGCCTCTGAAGGCTTCGGTGGAGTAGAAAAGAGAAGACCTGCAGCAACATATCTGCTCTATAATAAGCCTGCGCAGCTGCACAACCTAGACCTAATTAAATCCCTCTGAGCGATTCCAGGTCTATAGTATGGAATTTCTGATGAAAAAACTGCCACATATTTAAAAAACTTAAGTTTAACTTACTGAGATATACCCTTTGTCGATGCCTCGGTTATTCTACGTGCATCATCGATATCCCTATCCAGTGGACCGGTGAAAGATACAACCTGAAATTATTGAAGTCCAGTTGAACTCACCAAACGTTTTGATGGCAAAGAACTACAAGTTAAAGTATGAACATCTGTACTGAATTTCTTGTTAACCTAAGAAAAATTATGGATATATATAAATATATATAGATATATACTTCTGCAGCTTCCTGCAAGGTCTTAGACAGCGGTATGAAAGTAGATGCATCTGACAAGTCCTCAGCCACAAGCACAACTGAATCAAAATCTGGAGAACAAATATCCGACGTAACGACTGGCTTCAACGATTCTTGGTGGGTCATTCTTGAAAAGTATGACCTTGAGATTTTGAAACTGCTGACACGACATGAAACCGAAAAGAAATGTACACTACTTGAGGAGAAACAAGAACTGTCTATTTTAACTTTCATGACGTTACCTTTTTCTGAATACACTGAAATTTATCATCGTAAGCCTAAGCTCAAGCCACGTGGGACAAACGTGTATATTCGACCTTGCGTAGATAAATCTCCCTCTGTGTTACAATAAGTTTCCAATGCTTGGGATGGAGTCGAGGTAGCTTTATACTGGTCGGCATTAAGAGCAGGAACTGTGGCGATCGATAACTACTTCACGCGAAACAGCAGAAAGGAAACTGTAGGCAAGATGAGCTTGATGATAATTATGCACACTCAACCAATTACCACTGGGATTCAAACAATGCGAAATTGTTCAAAACTTACATCTTATGGCTACAAAAATGGATTTTATTGTACCAACAAATGTATGTCACAAGTAGTGGGAAGACAGTGAATTCAATGCTTACAGGATAGCAAAATATCAAAGCAAAAATAAACATTTACTCAAAAAATATTTTGCGAGGCCAACACATTCGTTTGCGAATGTGAAAACTGAAAGTAGGAAACTATTTGGGAAATTGGACTGTCCCAAGAATTACTACTTATGTATTGGTTAAGCTGTACCTGGTGAACGGACGTTTTAAACTCTGCGAACTCATTCGTGAATAAATACACTCGGCTTATGAAAACCCTCGTAATGGTTGCATTATTTAGTACGCAAAGTTGGACCTAGGATATCGTTGTGTTCACAGCACACACAATCGTTCAGGGTACAATACACAATGTGAATGTCTGTATTCAAACCATTCGGCATATTTGTTTATTTTACGAACTCAGGAGATATCCACGCTTTTGCCAACGAAGTTATAATGGTATAATTTAAACGGACCACTGATACAGACAAAGATGGTGTGTTAGTGCACTGGCAGGTATAAACATATTACTATCACTGCTATTTTCACTATTACTGTCGGATTAAAATTGTAGCAGACCATCTAAAATGCCATAGCTTCTACGCATCTTGTACTGGCGTCTGTCTTATTGTCTTTATTTACTGAAGTTCTCTGAGAAGTTTGAAAAACTAAGTATGAACGAAGTGGAACATATCAGAGTCACTTTACATTCTGCTTTCAGTGAGGAATACAATCCAAGTGTGGCAAGATGCATTTTGAGAGTAATACTAGGCGGAATATATACACTCACAAAGATGAAAGTCTTCCTTGTGGTGGTGAGAATTGTGAAATTTCGTTTTCTCCTGAGTGTGTGCATATTAGTGGATTTACATGCAGAAACATGTATTACGAACAGAAAGAAAAGAAGGCCTATGCATTATCAAGTACATGTCAAAGAAGTGGAGGCTCAAGAATCCCTGAGCAGCAACATTGGGACCGTTCGTCATCCATCAGATATTAAGGACAGCCTGAAAACAATCGAAATTGCTGGCAGACGAGTGAAAAAACCCAGAGTTTTACTCAGATAAATGCTATCACGATTTGTCAATCAAATCAAGACATACCAAAAGAGACGCCGATCGACTTTGTAGTGTCCTATTACTTACAACGTGCGGAAATCGTCCTCTAAATTACTGGCGCACTAAGTGGTATTCCGTATCCTCCGTTATCTTTGAAAAACACGTTCACACTTGGACACTGATCACCTTACCCGTTTGCTCGTCAAGGTCTGTGCAAAAGATGACTTGGTGATATGGTGTACTTACAGGGATACAAAATTCCGAATAGACTTCCCTATACCAAGTCCTTTGTTTTCTACCGTTAAACATCTTACACATCTGCTACCTGTAGTATGGAAAGTAACAAGCCATTTTCCGACCTCAGTTTGCTGCTATAACGGCCTACTGTAAACAGCTATCGCTGCGTCGGTGGCATAGCGGTTAGGACGCTCGCCAACCATGCACATGGTCCAGGATTCGATCCCAGGCCATCGCACTCCTTCACCTCATTCAGCCAGGACTAAAGCTGGCGGGGGGAAAGGGTTGGGTATGAGGCTAGCAACCCCATCCTGTAAAAATAAACACTGCTACAGAAACTTCAAGTCTCTATCTTGAAGACCCATGTTCCACTGGGAACGTGAAGGAAAAAACCAGCTGTTACAGACATGGATATGGAAAAAAATTGACTATCCGCCACGGGCTTATTTATGAACAGGGGACAGTGACATGAGCAAGGTAGCGTGTTCATTTGACACAACCGGAATCGTACAGATACTGCAAAATAGTAGATAATTCTCGCAGAAGATTGAAGCATCTGAGAAAGGAATAAATTAGTTGTTTATTTGTCGATCAAGCAATTAGCTAAAGTTAGCAAGAGATAAATTATCACTAGCCTATTTCTGGACTAGATTCGGAGTCAGACCGTTGGCACTTTTTTCAAGTACATCTTCGACACCACAAAATCACGGCGCCTTGTGGAATACGTAACAATATGATTGTACACTTTTTGGTTATTTGTAGAAATTAGAGATATTGTACATGATTTTTGTTTAAAACGATTCTTGTTAAAATAAATATAACTTCTGTGTACAATTGGAAATAGACTTTGCTGTTGGGAACTTCGCCTTCTCTCTGGCTATTTCTGCTTACTTGCTCCACTCATACCGTGTTCTATACTTCGGATTTATTGTAGGAGTCTCCTACCCTCAACCGAAGACGATTCTACAACCGGAACACAGCAGACGCAACCCAAACAGTTGACGTTCCCGTGGATTATATAAATAATTTGGAGCAGAGGACTTAAACTTATATCCAAGTAATCCTTTTTATTGATATAACTCGTTACTGCATTCTTGGTAATATGTTGTTATTTAACATTTCATTGACTTGGATTATTATTCTCATATTCGTAATATTAGTGAACTCTCGTAACAGTCCCCTACAGCCTTCAGTTATGTCCAAGTTGGAGCGACTTTATTGCATATCCCCTCAATGACGCTTGTTGCTATGTTGCTATTGGTTTCAAGTGGCCTTGGTTTTGGGGGAAGATTTAACTGATGCAATATTGCGATTTCATAGACATAACTCAGTCTCATACGTGAAAGAAAGTTATTATCCCGAAATAAGGACAGGTTTTTTAGAAGGTAAAGAGGACATAATTTTTCATTTTATTTGTTTATATACTATTGTGCATCGAGTTGCACTGAGTTCTTAGTGCAACTGTATGTAACTGTATTTACATAAAGTGAAACATTAGGAATAATCCCGTTTTTAGAATAAAAAACATGATTTTTTTCATTAAGTTTACTAGTGAAGAATGGAATTTCTTCCACGTCATTGTTATTTAAACCATCTGCGACACAGTCGAAGTACTTTGTCAACTAAAAGTATTAGTTTAAATACTAGTAAGAGTTTGATTTACCTGTAAACTGAGGAATTTGAGTGTTACACAGCGGCACATGCCGGCAATGTGTTCGTTGTGCCCTAAAAGTTCTGCAGGTACAAGGTGAATTGGTATATTCCACTTGGTGCAGGTAGATGTCGTCATTTATGATAGCCATATCATCAGTATACAACTCTATGCTCATTCGACGATTGCGGCTATAGCCTTTGGCAATTAACTTAGCGACATAAGGAGTGGAGTCCGTAATATCGGCATAACTGGTTCTGGTGCGTGGTACTTATGAATACGACAACTTTCGACGATGGCTTCAACACTCCGACGCTTCACTGCGTGTGCACACCACTTTTACGTCTTGTACATACATATGTGTAGGGGATCTCTTCTGTGGAGATATCGTTTTAGGTGACTGTGAGAGCTTTCAACTCTATTGTTGGTGCTATTAAACACCAATAGGGTATTCGGCATATGTGCAGTAGCCCACGTCTGTTTCTTAGGCACCCAGTAACGCCTGACATAATTCCATACTTTGCGATCAACTGTCCGAATGACGCTAAGATAGTGATAAAATCTAAATGGTTAGTAATCAATGCATTTACCTTTCAGGTGTCGCAGATTTATCAAGACAATATAGAAACCTGCGTACAAAAGGATTTCGAGTCTAAATGTATCAAGTATTAATTAACTTCACCTCACCTTCCTGCTGAAAGTCCGGCATACATGAAATGCACAGATGACGATTTTCTCCTGAATTTGACTATTACGCACGGCGGATATCTCACAGTTGGCCGAATCCACTATGAAAGTTTCCGTAATGGACGTATTCTGCGTTATTCTTTTGAATTCTCCCAAGATCCAAGCGACATCACATGCCCTTTCTCGTCTTGTCCATGCAAAAAAACAGGCCTCCCATGACCCATATTGTCTGTTACCACCAACTGAAACAGAGAATATCTGATTAAGATTTGTCAACCGTTTCGTGTATAACCTACCCATCCTTATTGATACTGTATGTTGAGTCAATACACACCACCTCCCCATATTTCCGATATAAATGCACCCGTGAATAAAGAGCGAAGCAAATTCTGTTAGTAATCCCTGTATTCGAATCTACGTATTCAGCCACCTGACCGCTTTGCCTTATTATGTGTATAACGTCTGGTCTCAAAGGCATGGCTTGCAAAACAACTTTAAACTGCATCACGTACCCGGTCTCACATCCTTACGTAAATTATACACATCTGTGCTCGTCAAAATTTTATTAAAATTCTCTTCAGCATATTCCAAAACATCACCAACCTCAGATGTAGCCTTTACAACAGGTGCAATATTCTCCTTTTCATCCCCGGACAGGTGCCTAAAATAACGATCACCCATCATAAGACGTTGTTCACATCTGTGATTGTGAACTGTTTTCGCGGCACAAATGATGAACTCATCTTCCTTGTAGCGTATACGAAACCCAGATTGGCAGCCAGTGTATTTTGCACTGCAGAAATAAATAATAGAATTCTTACGGTTTGACGCGTAAACCTGAACCTCTAGTTTTTCTCTTCATGCCATATATACAACGAAAGACTACTAATTTGTACTTCAACTGCTTAGATTAATGGTTCCGTATGCACTTCTTCACCACGTAATGCGTATGGGTTGCCTAGAAGTACTCTGCAACATATATATGTATATATCATACTGATTCTAGCTGACTTAGGGCATCTTCTACTTGAACCCAACTGGTATACCGGTGACTGAACATAATTCCGCCAAAAGATTTTTTGATGTCCAATGATATAGGAAGTGCAGGTTGGTTGCCATTGTCTCCAGGTACCAATGCCTTCATTGGGTATCACTGTAAATGAAAACAGAAGTTTTTGAATTAAAAATTCACGAATCGCTAACAGAAGACAATAAAAACTTGAAAGTGACATTGACCTCGAAACTTCCCAAAATTACCGTTTTGGGAAGTTCCGGGCTATAGCCACAAACATTTATTGAAACACTTGTGAACGAAAAATATGGAAACAAGTGATAAAACGAAACCCTGCAGAAATCATTGAGACGCCACAAACAGGTGTTAACACCAGGCATTTTAGGTGCACCCTATAGTTTTGGCATGGAACACATTCTCAAGCATCTTCCTGCACGACAAGTGCCTTCAGGCTTAGAGAAAGCTTTTGACGGCTATTTTTTAATGAATTCAACACAGTTCAAGCCAAATAAAACCAGAATCAGGTCAGATGCAGCTATCTACATCATACGAAACGAATTAGCCAAGCTCAAATCAACAAGACCGCGCAAATGTCCTCAAGGTAAAACTTTTGGCGCTACTTCAAACAGGGGATTTGCCTTATCAACACCCTCCAACCTGATTATAAAAAGCAAGAAATCCAGTGATCATTAACAGGCAAAATAAACACGATGTCTTGTGGGTCATAATGGCACTGAAGTAATTGGCGTTGGCGTTAAATAGAGGCAAAGATGAAATCTGAGCGACCTAACCAACTCTCAATTCCCGAAAAGTACTCAGACTTTCCACAGTAGGCTAGCAAACCCAACAATAGCCCGCTCAAAATTATTACACATAAATTGCATTACGTACGAAAGTACTGAAAGGACATTTAGGATGTTTTGCGCGCACTTTGCTAATGCATGCCACTAAAAGCAACATAGTGATAGGTCTGCCCCATAGAATGGATTAGTGTTTAGGTAGCATAACTTTCAACAACAAAAAGATCAGCAAAGTTTTCATAACTTTCAGAATTCATATCACTCCTGTTTCTCATAGTATATATTTCATCCCCCTTAAAGACGACGGTAAGAACTTGGATTTACTTCTTCTAAAGCTATATACGATATATCCACTTTGATAAAGCTATCAGCATTAAATAGCGGGACGTAAGTAAAAATAATATCGTTTTGTCTTTCATTCAGTAGGAAATACAAAAAACCTTTATTATAATGTATGTTCAGTTTACTTCGTAATATAACTTGCCCACTTGCTGGAAGAAATCTTATAAAGTTTCCGATAGCAAACATGGACCCATGACTAATACTAATAATCACTGTCAAGGAACTTATCTCTAAGTTCCTACTGTTACGAAGACGCTCCGCACCGATAAATACTATTTACTTTCTTCGACTTTAACTCCAAAACACCCGTGTCAATGTCCAGGTCTTACTAGCCTGGACCTTACGCTGTTCTTGGAAGACTTTCAGAAACAATGTGTAATAACCAACGCGAAAAACCAGAACACAGATTGGCGACTTGAGAATCCTTTATTCTTGCGCCAATATGTAACCAACAATAAGGTTATTATACACAAGGTCTAAGAATAAATGTCATAACAATTAAACACAATAATACTTCTGTCAATGTAGTCATCGTCTCATCGGTCGCTGTTCAGAAAGAAGTCAGCAGTAAACCGTCAGAAGTAATCTTGTGATTTATTATTGTAATATTTGTTCACAGACCTTAGAGGAATTGTTTTTTATATGTTGGTGTTACAATAAAGAATTCTCGAGTGGGCAATCGGTGTTTTGGTTTTTTCGTCCGTTATTACTAAGCGTTTCTGAAAAACTTCAAGGAACAGCGTGAGCCCGAGCGTAGCAAGAGCTGGGCATTAACGGTTTACGAGACGTGACTGACAGTTTCTGACGGTAGAAACAGATTTGGCGGATTCAGACAGTTGGTGACAGTTTGGATAGTCACCGTTCATCTTTCCTGGTTCCGGTCAAGTCCTCTTTGAACAAGCAATATCTGGAACGTTTTTGGAATTGGGTCAAGTTCAACAATGCCTGGGTCAAAGAAGGGACAGAGTGTCTTGGATGCAAACAGGAAAGTAAGTCATGGTGACTTGTCTGTTAATTGTAACGATGTGTCTGATGTTAAGCATGACATGGTTGATGTTACTGTTTCGCCGTTCAGGGATAATAGGAACATCAAACTCCCTAAATTTGAACCACGATGTTTTGATGGAAACCCGGCTGATTATTTACAATTTGTAAAGGAGTTTGAGATCATGTTGAGTAGTTTTCTATTAAGTGATGAATTGAAATTGATGTTATTGATGAGGTATTGCACTGGAGATGCTTCAAGTGCTATACAGTGCTGTAAGCTCATGCCCCCTAATGAGGGATACGCTGAGGCTATGAGCATATCACGTCAAAGGTTTGGAAGACCTTCGATGATTGTAAGGAACGTATACGAAGCTGTCAAAGGTAACGGCAGTCAACTTCAAGATGACTCCAAGGCACTTACTGAGTTTTTAGATAATCTTATGACTTATAAGAATACCTTGATTTCGATGAATTGCATGAATGACCTCAACTCGAGTTTTATACTAGAAGTAATAGCAAGACGCCTACCTACTCGACTGCAAAGGAAGTGGGTGAAGATAAGCTCCCGTATGGAGGATGAGGGTATCGAGCCAAGGTTTGATGATATCCTGAAACTAGTAAAAGATAGTGTCAATCAATCTATGAGCAAGTTTGCCAGTATATTGAATCTCACCCCTAGAATAGAGCAGTCTGAGGGTAAAACGCAATCATTGATGACGAATAGGCCTCAGAGAGGTGGATATCGAGAAGGCTCCATGATGTCTAGTAATGCATATAGACCTAGTGAGTGTAACAGGTTTCGTAGTACATCCTCAACAGATGAGTTACAAGATGCAAGACAAACACGGTTGTGTTTTACACGTTTGCAAGAGGTGCATACAAAGGTGAACTGTGAACCAGTAAGCAAGTTCAGTGATAAGCTAAATGTAAACTCCAGGCCTGACTCCGAATTGTGTGACGATAACGGTGCGGTCAAGAAGTCTGTAGTTGCAACTGATAAGCCATTGTTGAATAGAGTGTCACAGAATAGAGTTGCTGCTTCAGAGTGCAGTTCTGACTGCACAAGTTTACAAGGTATTACTAGTCAGAGTGAAGTTATAAAACCTTTTAGGATTTGCGAGGAGGAATCAAAATTGTCTACTTCTGTTATTAAAGAGTTTGAAAATGATGAAGTTGACGGTAAAGTGAATATTCGTGATAATGATCATGATACTTCACAGTTGTCTTTGGTTGATCATGATGAGATGAGGGATATGCCTACTACTGCTGAGTTGAACAAAAGTTCTGTACAACTTGAACGTGAAGTAGAAATAAATGCAGGTGCAGTTTCAGAAGGCATGCATACTTGTGAGACCGTCAGTGTGAGTGATCAGCATGTAGCCCACCTATCATCAGATGCTAGTGTTAAACCTGAGCTGATAGTAAAAGACAGCAGTGGTGGTGGTCTTGCAGGTAGACAAATTTCTGAAAGTCGAGCAACAACAGCTTTTGATCCACCGCTAACTTCATCAACTGATATCATTCAGTCGTCGTTGGTGCTGTCATCCATAATGAAACAGACACCCATCAACTCAAGTATCTTGTGCAATGACTATGCTAGTACCAGTTCCTTTGAAAGGACGAATATCAATGGTCAGTTTAGTGAGGATAAGCCAAGTGTAAACGAGAGAGTAATTGTTAAATTGACTTGCATGAATAAAGGCATTTCTAGTTTCAAGTTACTATTTGAATGCTATTATCTTTGGTGTAAATTACTCTGTGCCTACGCTTGGTTGACCAGATACGTCGTGTGTTTGTTCGTCATCTATATTCTACGATACAATGACATGGGCGTGTTGCCGTTCAGATTTGAGGATATAGCTGATAGAAGGAAGTTAGCAAATGAACTCTGCGACGATTTTCCAACCTAGAGCGTCAACCCGAGAAGGGTTGTAGGCGTACTGCTGTAAGTCCTACAGTTCTTCAAAGGGTAGCGCATCAATGAGCAGTCCATTGTGCTTGGTGTGTGATTTTGTACATATGTTCATATTGTATATACTGAATTGGTATCATTTGTCATCTGGCTGTTGGTAATTCTGTTTGTGTCCGGACGACTTCCACTTGGATCATCAACCTGAGAAGGAATGTAGGCGTACTGCTGTAAGTCCTACAGTTCTTCAAGGGTAGTTCGTCAAGGCAGAATCCACCACTTTGATGTGTTGATTGTACATATGTTTGTGTTAAATAATTGTGTGAGTTCCAATTATTGTAATTGTTGGTTAATCTTGTTTGTGTCCGGACATTCCACAACTTACAATCGTCAACCTGAGAAGGGTTGTAGGCGTACTGGTGTAAGTCCTGCGATTCTTCAAAGGAATTCCATCAAGACATGATCCGCGAGTTTGTGTACTGTTTGTATATATGTTTGGTGTGTCATATCAATTGGTGTTTTTTGGATTCATTGTGTTTACTCGTTGTTTTCGTACCTTGTTGTTGTTATATAATTTTGTTAAAATTTTCGTCGTGATTACTTCTGAAGTTGTTTCTAGTCTTCTACATCCGTGAATGAATTGATTGATGTTAGAGACAGCAGATGGGTCGTATACGCCGGGGAGGCTAGGCTATTGCTGAGAATGAAATGCATACGGAGATAATGATTAACTGTGATCCCACACGCCGGGGAGCGGGAGTGTAGACGACTGAGGCTCGCATACGTCACCGTTACTAGAATTGAGGCAGAATGAGTGACAAGCGATTGCAGTGGTAATTGGTAGTGAGTAGATAAGAGGATGTGCGTGGAGTATCATGAGGTGGTGCTATGGTCACGTTGCATTCTGCAAGAGTCATTCTAGCAAGTGGCGATTATGTTGCAGGATGTCAAGAGGATGCCTTTAACTGGAAGGCGCAGGTCGTCATTGATGTGTGAGATTGTGCTGTGGGTATGCTTGTGGTGTGTTGGCTTTTCTGTTTGTTTTCCATTTCAGCTCTGTCCATGTGACCCTGGTTCTCGCAATGGCATCCAAGTCAACGTGTATTGGTAGCGATGGAAAAAAGGGGTTGGATCCTTTTTGCCGGGGAGTGTCAATGTAGTTGAAGATTGAACGATCAATTCACGGTTGTTTGCTCAAAACCAACTTCCCCAATTTTCGCGTAGGCATCAATACGACAGTCATCGTCTCATCGGTCGCTGTTCAGAAAGAAGTCAGCAGTAAACCGTCAGAAGTAATCTTGTGATTTATTATTGTAATATTTGTTCACAGACCTTAGAGGAATTGTTTTTTATATGTTGGTGTTACAATAAAGAATTCTCGAGTGGGCAATCGGTGTTTTGGTTTTTTCGTCCGTTATTACTAAGCGTTTCTGAAAAACTTCAAGGAACAGCGTGAGCCCGAGCGTAGCAAGAGCTGGGCATTAACGGTTTACGAGACGTGACTGACAACTTCTGATAGTTTCCTCTCTTCCAACGAACAGCGAACGATGAGACGATGACCGCCGTATTGATGACTCACGCGAAAAATGTGGGGGAGTTGGGTTTGAGCAAACAACCATGAATTGATCGTTCAATCTTCAACCACACTGACAACCAGTATTGTAAGAAGCAAGATATATTGTTTGGCAATTAAAGCGGAGAACAATAAAAGTCTATAAACAAATGTTTTATACAAAATTATGGAGTATTTTTATTCATTTTTGGTTGTCTCTGTCAAACTTGTACAAGATCGAACCATTCGCGCCTTCGAGTTGCCCAACGATGGCTGCCAGTTCCAAAAACCGTTCAATGTTCACCCCTATTGACAATCACTAATGCATCAACATAACGTGCACCGTTTTATCTTTAGTGGAGATGACTGCGAAATCTCAAAGCTATCGGTATTTTAGAGGCTGAGGGTATTGACGTTCACGGATAGCACGAAGTATACTAGCTCAAGACCTAATACCCACAACTTCTATTGTATTCCTTACGCGTAGTCCTAAGGCAAAGGAAAGCATCAGAATCGATCATTCAAATTATGAGATATATTTCGGGACCGAATCGGAGCGCGAGATGATTGTTTAGCTGGTCAGGGATCGTCCACAATTGTAACACGATGGAGTACCAAATGGCGTGGATGCTTGACCAGAAGCCTTCAGCCAAACAAGTTGAATTAAACAGAGAGGGTCAGCATGGGGGTAGGAGCAAACAAAGTAATCCTTTCAAAGCATATGTATACTTCAAATGGGCACGGAGACTTTGTAGAATACGTTATAATCCAAATCACTGCCTATACAGCGCCAATAAACCTGGATATCTATGATATAACGAAAACATGCTGAAAGCTGCATCTCAGATCAAGTTGACTCATTCCATGGTAATGATCTCCTCCTGCGTGCCTTATTCGACATATTGAATGGAATGGTTCGCAGTTATTCTGGTACTAGATCGAAAAGAATAAACAATTCACCGGTTGCTGAATCAAAAGTACTTCTCTGCATGTTTAACTGTATTCTAACTGCCATGATTAATTCCAAACCATTTATCCCATAATCACTCAAATTCCAGGAACGATCCAATTCTACCATTCAAAAAAGGTGGCGGACACGATGTAAATGAGTATTCATGATCTGAAATAAAGAAGCAACTGGTTTTCAACATTTTACTCAACTTACGAGTACAGTCCGCCATGCAGACACAAATGGCGCAAATGGGGAATTCTGGAATCGACCTCGGGACCATTTGATGCAGTAAAACAACCCGACATGACCTTATCTAGTTTTCGCCTCCACGATCAAATTTCTCTCCTGTTATGAAACTACGATAAGACTGCTGAAAAATGGAATAAATATATCACTGACCTCAACATAATACATCAATAATCTTTAAGCCAGGGGTGCTGTTCACAACAAAGTTATATAGAGAATTGACTTCAAGCTTTATTTTTCCCATATATCTGTATTATATTCATCTGATGTCTGGGTTTTTTGCTAATGCGAAGACAATATCTCTATATCTCTTTATGTGCTACACAAACAGACTTTATAGCAGACTGTTCCGACTGACTCTAATGTCAGAAAGAACAACCAAACTGTAAGTCCATTATACATCAAATTATGTGTAGTTTATATAATAACTTATCCATGCCTGTACAATAGGTATGTTCCTGCATAAACAGGAAGGAATATATTATTATTAAAAACAATATTTATGCATGCCTATACAATTGGTGTACCCTACACAGCTAGGGAAAAAAATGTACTTTATTATATTATCTTTACTAAATATGCTTATTAATATTATGTGTAAATTATCGAATTGATGATGCCTGTAAACTGGCGTCCCTCATGTAAAAAATGAGAATATATTATTATTATTATTATTATTATCCAATGTTCAGTGATGAGTCCTGTGATCAATAATTTTGGAGAATTGTTTACCGCTACAGTATTTACTCTCTAACGATTTACCGTAACCACCCTAGCAATGTTTCTCAAAATTGCGCATTACCTCGCACTTAGATTACTTCGACGACATTACAGAACTCATAGATTATGGGCATTCAGTTGAGGCATTATTCTTTGGTATTTGAATTGACTTCAACTAAGTTCCACATACTGAAGCAATAAAAATCCTCAATCATAGAGAACAGATGGAACGCTTTTAGCCTGAATAAGTTCTCTTCTCATGGAAAGAGAGAAGTCAGTCAAAATCAAACATCAGCTGTTTACACTTAGGACCAACAAGTAGCTGTGTAATGCGAGGTAGGGTCCTTGGTGCCATCCCATACCCCACTCAAAAGTTGCCTGGTTTTCACATTCCAGCGTGGCAAGCCATTGGTCTTTATGAATGACCTCAAAATACCAGACGATTTCAGCTAAAGTGACATACAACAGGTATACATAAGCCACATGCTCACCTCAGACTTGAGTGTTTTGTGCTCCTGCATAGTAACCCAAGGTATGCTGACCAGGGAGAAGTCAAAAGTGCCCAAAGTTTCATTACGAATCACCTGGTAGGGTCCGGTTATCAAATACTCTATGTTGCATTGTGCTGAAATGGGGTTTCCCTGTGGCTTAGGAGAGGGAAATGTAGTTTACTTCCCATTAAAGACATCCGATAACACTGCCACAGCAAGTGGTCAACAGATTAGACTTGTGTTCAAGCATATCATTTATGCGGCAACGGCTACCTTCCGGAAAACATAAAGGCAGGATCAACTTTTTTGCCCCTAAATTTATTAGTCCATGAAACCAAATTCCATTTAAAATAAGACAATATGCAAAGCATGACCGATTGAAACGGGATTCAGAAAGATGCATAATTCTATCCCAAGCTGTCTATAGGACGTTAGGAAAAGTTGTACAATCGTTGTTTAATAGGAGGTAACTGTAGGCAGGGACTAGCCAGGACCCAGTTGTCCGGTTCCAGTAGTCAAACCGTTTCAGACAAATGATCAGACTTGCGACAGGGAGTGTGTTGACAAAAACCGGAAATTAATCTGGTGACTCGAAACTATTGATATCCAAACGTAGACCCAAAGGAACGAAAGTAATGATCTTGATCAATCAATTAGACGAACCTGTGGTAAATACGCGTAGTTCAAATAAACGCTTTTATAAGCATTAAACTGGTAATACGGGGTAACTTTCCCGTACATGCCCCAAGAAAACCCCTAATTCTTCACTGCAGCCCTCAGTGTCGGTATTAACCTGTTTCTGTACATAAATTCACCCACGTAACTGTATATAAAGCTGTTTCGTCAACCATTTTCCGCTCTACCTCGTCAAGGAATCTAGAAATGAAACATGTCACCTTGGACAGATTTGGTGTGGTCTATGCCTCAACATACTCACATGAATCCGCCAGCAGCCACTGCATACATACATTGATCGCCTACATCTGCGAGCTGTCTATAAGGCAATTGTGCAGACAATACTAAAGTAGTACTTCTAAAGGGAATTCGCAACGTAATTCGCGTACTGTACCTACACTTAATGCGAAGACAATATCTCTATATCTCTTTATGTGCTACACAAACAGACTTTATAGCAAACTGTTCCGACTGACTCTAATGTCAGAGGGAACAACCAAACTGTAAATTCATTATGCATTAAATTGTGTGTAATTTATATAATAACTTATCCATGCCTGTACAATAGGTATGTTCCTGCATAAACAGGAAGAAATATATATATATACTTCCTCATTTTCACTATAGGCTTATCTGGTTGGTTAGTCAAGGTCATAACATTTGTCTTCTTGTGTCTTTCATTTGTGCTGCCATAAGTTAGAGTTACCACTAATTTTACACCGCACTACCTTTGTATGAACGCTTTCTTTAAGTGCACATCTTTACCTGAGACTGGTCTGATTGGTCGATAGAGTTTTCATCAAGTTCATTTATCCGTTCGTTGGGTAGTTTCGTCTTGGGAGGCTACAATTCGGAGTCACCCTATCAGCCACGTCTCATAAACCGTTAATGCCCAGCTCTTGCTACGCTCGGGCTCACGCTGTTCCTTGAAGTTTTTCAGAAACGCTTAGTAATAACGGACGAAAAAACCAAAACACCGATTGCCACTCGAGTATTATTTATTGTAACACCAACATATAAACAATGTTATAACTAAGGTTTCTGACGGTTTACTGCTGACTTCTTTCTGAACAGCGACCGATGAGACGATGACTGTCGTATTGATGCCTACGCGAAAATTGGGGAAGTTGGTTTTGAGCAAACAACCGTGAATTGATCGTTCAATCTTCAACTGCATTGACACACCCATTAGTTTGACGAGATTGGAACGCGCGAAGAGTCAGAAGACCCTCCTGAAACGTGAGCTAATTATTGCAAAGCAAAGGACTTCTCAGTGCGATTAAACATTAGTAACTTTGAACCCAAAGACATCGTCTTTCCAGTAGAACTACCGGTATAGCTGAAACGAAATGTTTACATAAAGTCTTCATGAGAAATATTGCTATTGATAAATACTAATAACGATGATAGTAACTGTAAAGTTTGATGTTACTAACAGAATTAGGCATAAGAATAACCAGGTGAAACTAAACCGCGGCAACAATTTTATTCTCGCCGCAGTGGGGAGAGTCAGCTTATGTAATTAAAAGCTACCAGTAGTTGTGGGATAGATGATATACCCTCCGTCATATACAAAAACGGTGGTACGGATATGATAGTATTATTACTTAGAATATTTAATATCTCACCTGTGACTGGGACCTACCCTGAAACTTGGAAAAACACATATATATATTACCTAAGCATAAAGGAGGGCCCAAAACTAGTGCATGTAATTATAGGCCTATCAATATAACACATGTCATATCAAGGATCATGGAGAAAGTAATCAAATAAAGTATAATTATATTTTAATAGTTTACTTTTAATAGTTTATACTTTATTTGATCTAATCCACAATGCTCAAACTTTTTACTGAAAGTAATCAAAGACCAAATGTCAGACTACTTTCTAAAACACAAACTCATCAACTTGTCACAACACGGATTCCTCAAGAAAAGATATTGCGTCACTTGCCATATGGACTTTTTCAACGAAGTCACCTATAGAAGAGATAGGAAAGAGCTAGTAATTATCCTCTATTTCGATATAAGGAAAGGCTTCGACAGAGTCCACATAGTCTGCTAGTCAGAAGGCTATTTTCACTAGGGATACGCAACCCCCTCTACAATTGGATAAAATCGCTTCTCTATAATAATAATAATTTATATTTTCGTATAAACATAAATTTACATGAAAATGCATGCCATTTTACAGGCACGATCAAGTATGATATAATCTCAAATCGTAGATTGTCTACAAGTTAATAATGTTTCAACAGTTAAATATTTGATATATATATAATTACACTCATTGTCTGAACCAGGCCGTATAGTTATTGGATTGTACAGTTGTCTCCGAAGTTGGGCGGGAAAATCGGCTTCGTTTCGTTTTCATCCCGTGGTTGTAGGCATACGATAACCAACCAATATTGAGGTAAGTACAACGTTTACACGGGATTGAAAGCTGTTTCAGAAAAGTAAAAGTGCTAAGGTGAATCATTAAAGCGCAATAAATTAAGTAAGTGCAATATATCACTATGACAGGAATCAGACAACTAACGTTGGCTCAATGACCTCCAGATCTACGCCAATCAGCAGTGGTGTCATCCAGGGGAGTGCATTGGAACCCTTCTTTTCATTATATACATAAACAGTATATGTGAATGTTTTAGTATAGGCAAGCCAATACTGTATGCAGATGACTTAAATGTGACATATACCTGCACAATTACAGATATTGGCACAACTATGGACTCCATACATGAAGAATTAATGAGAATGGATAGATGGTGTAACACCTGGAGACTCGAGTTTAATGTTGAAAAGTGTGGATTGCTCTGCATAGGCTGTTCCAACCTTGAACTCGACCTAGCAATTCAGGGCCACAAAATCCCCAGACTCAAATCTGTACTAGACCTAGGACTGAAACATTCACACAATCTACCATTTTCAGAGCATATCTCGAATCAAGTATCGAAAACACGCAGGCTTATTGGTTTCTTACTCAGGAACTTCTACAGAAACGAATCCAGAATGCTACTGTACAAGGTTTGTGTGCGCCCACTCCTTGATTACTGCTCATTCATATTTAGTAGTACACGCATAGAAGACAAACTGAAAGTAGAAGGAGTACAGAGGTACTTCACGCGAAAAGTACTCGGAACCGATAACGGCACAAACTACTCTACCAGATGTGAAATCCTGGGACTAGAAACATTATGGTTAAGGCGACTGCGACTAAATCTGGTACTCTTCTATAAGCTTCTTAACCAAATAGTGTATACCCCTGCTAATTATACTCGGTCCTCAGATAACACTGGATATAACCTTAGACACACTAAGGCACAGTGGCTATAGAACCATGTAAAACAGCCACCAGGCAAAAGTTTTTCTTGATTAGGTGTGCCCAAATGTGGAACAAACTACCTGAGGAAATGCGACTAGCAAGCACATTGGCCTCCTTTGAAAAGGCACTTAATGACACACTAAGTGAGTTTGTAATTGATACCAATGGTAATTCCCATGTAAGAGTTTCAGAAATCATAGGCCCATTTAATGTATGAACTCAGAGACTACACCTGTTGTTTGTTTTGCCTCTATTTATAATTCCAGACAAAAAAGCAGCAGTCATGACAATAACACCCATTCAACCAAGAGTCGATCAAACTATGTCTACCTGATACAAAGGGCGAACCATAATCAACATACGAATGAAATATGAGAAAACAAGGTCGAAACTTACCGCAACACCACATGAAAAGATAAAAGTTACTTGGATATCATATATAATCCACCAACTGGTCTCCTACCCAAAAATAATGCGGCGATGTTTTATCCAAAAAGGCGAGGAAATACATAAACCCACAGCAGCTGTTGTAAACACTCATTGGAGGTGAAGCCAACAAAGTAATGCAACTAAAGTAAATGTATACTTCCCATGATCACGGTAACTCTCTGCGGAATACGTCAAAATCCAAATCACTGTCTATACAGCACCAAAAACCTGGATATCTATGGTATAACAAAAACATACCCAGAACTGCATCTCAGATCAAGCTGATTCATTCGATGGTAATAATCTGCTCCTGCATGCCCTATTCGACATTTTGAATGGGATGGTTCGCGGTTATTCTGCTTCCAGATCGAAAGGAATAAAAAATTCACCGGTTGCTGAATCAATAGTACTTCTCTGCATGTTTAACTGTATTCTAACTGCTGTGGTGTGCCTTCTGCAGATTATGTTGCTTAAAACAGTTTACGGTAAACTAACTAACGTTTTATAAGCCATTTTTACACTTTTGTGAGTAGCCCACCATATCGACCAAATGTAACGCAACACTCAGTTGTTACGCGCATTTTCGACAAATTCAAACAATAATGGTGCCTTGGATTATATCATATAAATTGTTTTAACTTATACAAAGTGCATTTATTATCATTATTCCATTGTCCTCCCTTGTATATATGTATATATCTTGTGTCACTGAAAGATTTTAAACATGCTTACTCCATGTGTACCTTATTACCATACTGATGATGCCTGTCAGCTGTCATGTGCATCAAATGACAGTATATTATTGTAAGATTCATCTTATTGTTATAATAGGAAATTGACTTCAAGCTTTATTCATTTTCCCAAGTATCTGTAACCCGTCCAACGAATATTTGGGTTTTTTGTTAATGCGAAGTCAATATCTGTTTCATTCATATTTAGTAGGCGGTACGTTCGAAATTGGTGACATTTTTGCACGTGTTTGCTCTGAAATTTATTTACTGCTTATTGTCATATAATTCTTGAAATTATGGTCCAAATCTCTAAAAAACGTGTTCGTAGAAACACAATTGTTTTAGATAGTGGCTTAAATTCGGTTATAACTGCATTACCGCCTCGTAATACAGTATCAACTACTAGCTCTCAAAATGGTTTGAGTGCAGATCTCACTCCTGTGATACAGGTGAAAGATGTTCTGTTAGAGAACTCTGAGTTCTGTAAACTAAACCTCCTTTTGAAAGATATGCAGAGGCAAGTAAGTGAAATTCAGAAAAAATTAGATCAGTTTGATAGTATGTCACTGCCAATCTCAAATACCACGGAGAGCCGTTCTGATATTGGCCAGGTTAAGTGTTTACTGGATGTAACTCAAAATAAGCTTTTGAATTTAGACCCAATAGCCTGTCTTTTAGAAAGGCATCCTAAAATATCTCCAGACAACCTAAATAAAGCTGAAAATCTGATTGACTGCTTGGCTACGGAGGTGATGAAGCGTATAACCTCTTCTCACCAAGCTATAGTTTACAACGTCCCAGACTCTCTGCCCCTGAAAACTGTAAGACACAAAATCCTGATTTGTTGCGGCATGGCTAGTGTTCCATGTGAATGCAAACGACTTCGTAAAAAGTCTAACCAGGCTAATTGCCCAATCATTTTTAAATTCAGTAATTCCCTTGATGCTAGTAAGTTTACTAAATGTCAGGATCACTTAAGACTGAATAGCAGTTATAAGTCTATAACCGTAGCTCAGGATAAAACACCGTGTCAGCGCAGAATAATGCGTAGTAATAACCTGGTCACCTCCTCTAGCTTAGCTTTGATTTACCAAATAAGGATCGTGCACAGCAACAGACACCTAGTGCTGAAACTAGCATTCAGCAAACTACACAACAACCACACCTGCCAATGGAACTAGGAACTGATTTAGATACCAGTACCCCTGTAAACAAAGCCTCATCGAAAGATGTTAAAATGACTAGAACTTCTGCAAGTTGTTCTAAGAAATTTCCCCCCAAACGTAGTAACCTCACCACGATGAACAAATTTCGCAGGGTTGAGACTAATGATGGGGAAGAATACTTTGTATTCAATAAGCCTGCTGAGAGTAAGAATGCCAACAAACCATCACTTGTTACGAAAAACTCCTCTCGAAACATAAGTACATCTGGAGGTGTTCCGCATGCTCCACCTTATAGAAAGTCAGGCTCCAAGACTCCTAAAGTCTTGCAGCCAAAGCACCTTCCTTCACAATTCCCTTTAAGTTATAAAAACAACCCGAAGGTGTATACCGGTATGACGAATAGCAGTTGGATGGGTAGACCTTCTGATGCTATGCCTTTTAACCGCCAACCTAGGCCCAACCTGTACTACCCTTATATCCAGGAACACATGGTAAATTTTCCAGGTGTCCTGAATCACTGGTACGACCCATGGCACCTAGGACCACCTCATTGCACACCAACTCCGATGTGCAGACACCCAGTCCGACCTCCTTTTCATTCATAAATTCTTGCGGTGCTGACGCACAAATAGATTTAGGTTATGGTGACATTTTAAGCCAGTTTGTAGTATCCCGTGACTTATTCACGATATTGCTAATTAATGCACGTTCCTTAATCAATAAGATATCTGAACTAAGGACATTATTATTAGTCGCCAAGCCTACTGTAGCTCTGATTACTGAGTCATGGTGCTCATCCTCTGTACTTGATGTGCATATAGGTATCGATGATTACACTGTACACCGTGCAAACAGAGATTGCAAGCGTGGTGGAGGATGTCTCATATATATACATAACTCATTTGTAGTCAGTAAGGTGGAAGATGAAACAATGAATAATGTACCTGACTCACTCTGGGTTGTCTTACATGGAGATAAGTACAAACTTCTCATAGGCTGTGTTTATCGAGCACCAAGCGCAACAAAAGAAACTGATGCGTTATTAGCTAAATCGTTTGCACATGCATCCTCGTTTAGTGCTAATTACAAAATAATTGCAGGGGACTTCAATCTTCCAGAAGTCAATTGGCTAACTAGTTCCGGCCCCCAACGCTTCGACGAATTACTTGCCACTATAGACTGTTATGGATGGCAACAACACGTCCAGACACCTACTCGTGGTGACAACATGTTGGACCTTGTTTTTTGTCATGACACAATCCCAGTATCCACTTATGTTGGTAATCGATTTTCCAGTAGTGACCATAGAATGGTACTCTGCTCTCTGCCTTTCTCACCACTAAATACAGGAAACAAACAAGACTCAGGAAGCACAATATGTCGTAGTTACAAATATACAGACTGGGGATTAGTCCAAGAACTTATTCGACTCTGTCAATGGGATGACTATTTTACCACTGACTCCCTGGAGGCCTTAGTAACCCTGTTTTACAGGAATGTTACCCTTTGTCTAGATACAGTTGCTCCAAAGAAAATAGTGAAATTAAGTAGACACCGAACTGAATATATTCCAAGGGCACACCGTAATAAGTTAAGGAAACTGAAGAAACAGTACTATTCCACTAAGGACATATCACTATTGCTCTCAATCCACGAGTCTCTTGAATCTATCAAGCGCCTACGCTCTCAAAAGGACCTCGACGAAGAGTTAACGGCACTTGAAAGTACCTCCAAAGTTTATAACTTAACGGCACTTCTTAAAAAACGAATGCAGTCGGCGAGGGAAATCCCATACTTACTTCACGACAAAGTAATCTACAATGAACCTGCCACTATCTGTGAACTTTCAGTGATTGGTTTGCAAACTTTAGTTTAGAAACACATATGCCTGGTGAAACCGCTCCCCTTACTATCTCTTCCCTTGAAAGCATTGTGTTCACTAATCAGTTAATAGTACAAGCAATTAAAAGCCTTAAACCTTCCACTAGTACGGGACCGGATGGCCTCGCTTCGATAATTTTCAAAAACAGTGGGTGTGATATACCCCTGTTACTTCTTAAATTCTTCTCAATATCTATGGACACTGGCACTTACCCTAGTGAGTGGAAAACTAGCTTCATAATTCCACATTACAAATCTGGTGATAGGGCAAACGTCCGCAATTACAGACCCATAAATATAACCCCAGTTATCTCACGAATCATGGAGAAAGTTGTAAAGGATCAATTGTCAGACTACCTAATTAGGGAGGATCTTGTTACAAGGTCTCAACACGGATTTCTCAAAAATAGATCCTGCGTTACTTGCCACTTCGACTTTTTCAACTGCATCACTAGTAGTCGCGAAGCACGTAAGCTAGTCGTTGTTCTATACTTCGATATATCTAGGGCATTTGACATGGTATCTCACAGTATTCTCTTTGAGAAGCTGTACTCTTGTGGAATTCGCAACCCATTACTGAACTGGTTAAAATCATTTCTAAGCAACAGGGTACAAATAACCAAAGTTGGATCTGTATTGTCTCATCCTAGGCAGATCTCAAGTGGGGTCGTGCAAGGTAGTGTCCTAGGTCCACTTTTATTCACAGTTTACATTAACAGCATTTGCAAGTGCTTCACCTCAGGTAAACCATTCCTATATGCTGACGACCTCAAAGTCGTCTACTCCTGCTACACTCATGAATTAAGCGATATGGTAAATAAAATACATCTTGAACTAAGTAGCCTTGCAACGTGGTGTGCTGAATCCTGTCTAAATTTTAACATTGACAAATGCGGCTGGATTTGTATCGGCAACAGTAAGCTTGATCTAAACCTTGAAATAAATGGGCGAAAACTAGCTAAGCTCAATTCAGTCGTAGATCTCGGTATTAGATACTCTAGTAACCTAACGTTCGCTGAACAGACTGATTATGCCAGACGTAAAACGCGAAGGCTGATAGGATGCATAACACGCAATTTCTTTTGTTGTGAAACTAGGGTTTTATTATACAAAGTATGTGTCCGACCTATCTTAGAATACTGCCCGTTTATTCTTAGCGGACTAAGACAAAATGACAAGCTTAAATTAGAGGGAGTGCAACGGCAGTTTACCTCAAGAACTCTTGGTTTAGAAAGTGGTCTGGAATACCATGAGAGATGCGTAAGACTAAGATTAGAACCCCTCTGGAAAAGACGCCTTAAGCTAAACCTTATCTTTTACTATAAGCTAACTAATCTTCTCTTGCATTCCTCCGAGCCAATAACTAAACCTACCGCTGTCGTCAGTTACAATCTTAGAAATCATCACAACCTAGCTGCTATGGAGCACTGTCAGACTTACGTGCGGTACAACTTCTTCTTAAATAAGTTTTCAGTCATTTGGAATAGACTACCAGCTAATGTGCGCGATGCAAACACACTTCCAGTGTTCATCTCCTCAGTCACCAGACTGCTCAAAGATGACAATGCACTTATACGTCTGACTCTTACACCCTCTTTTTCACCCTACATAGATATTTTAAGTTCTTTAAACGTGTAGTTACAGCAAACTACAATTATAAATTTTAATATTATTGGAACTAGATGATTAACATTTCTACACAGGACAGTAATATTAGTTCACACATAATATAAAAGTTAGCATAACGGGACTAGTTAGTTTGTGTACCAAAATAACCACAGTTACTAAACAGAATATATATGTATATATTTATTAATCACTCCTTAAGGACTCCCGTTGCTTTCTTTTGCGTTGCTGTTGTTTGTCTTCTTTTTTCTCTCACCATTTCAGCTTCCATTTGACTTTTTGAATGAGAATGAATAATGTGGATATTTGACCATTTACAATGACAAATGATCTGCAAACATTATTGGTCCCGTATCTTTCAGTTGCCTGGTTAATAACGAATTAACTTTCTCCACGACGCAACCTGGATTACATTTGTGGAATATACTCTTATACCAATGGAAAAACTTATAACATAACTGATCGTATCTGTAAAAATAGCTTCCTTATTACCCAATTTGGATATAAATCAAATCAAAAATGAGATTCGGATTTGTACACACCCAGGTTATATTGAGGAATTACTTCAAGCTTTATTTTTTCCCAAGTATTTTTAATCCATCCAAAACTTACTTGGGTTTTTTTGTTAATGCGAAGTCAATATTCCTATATTTCATGATGTGCTCCATTGAATGACTGGTTATCATATTGTTCCAACAGACCTAAAAAAATGGCATGCATTTTCATGTAAATTTATATGTTTATATGAGAATATACATTATTATAATTATTATTAAAACAAAAACGCCAGCAACCATGTAACTTAACCATAAACCGAATTTATGAAATTTAATTAATGCTTATCCATGCCTGTATATTTGGTGTGTCCTACACAAGTAGGGAAAAATGTGTACTTTATTAAAACATTATTATTAATTATGATTGCTAATCGTATATGTAATTTATCATATTGATGATGCCTGTAAACTGGCGTCTCTCATGTACAAAATGAGAATATACTATTATTATTATTATCTCTATATCTCTTGATGTGGTTCATTGAATCACAAGTTATCAGATTTTTTCCACAAACTACAAAACGACAGCAGCCGTAAATAATGTAATTTAAACAATATTTATGCATGTGTAGTGCACATTGTATCCTTGAACTTTTGTTTAAATTCGCTCACCCATGTTTGACACACTTTTATCTTTTGAGTTGTGACTCTTCCGTACGTTCATTGGTTCGCTCTCTCGTTGTGATTTCACTCTGCACACTCTCCGAGCTTACCCCCATTGGCGTCTGCAGATAAGTTGTACGACCTCTTTATTGAATTTCATATTTTGTTGTGTAAAATACAATTGTCCTAGATACACTTGTCATACCAAGTCTTTTTACCTTGATTCGGTTCGTCAGTATTTGCACGTTGGATAGCGTACAGCTAAGGTCGTAAAACGGTGAAGAAGTTTTGTAAGAGTGTTTAGAGTTGAGGTCTACCCTAAGCCTTAATAGTTCTCACAAGTGGTGAGCCCGTATATTCATCGTTTGCCTAGATTTTAGATTGACGTGTTTTTAGTTCTTTTTCATATTGCCTACCCTTTTTGTATATATTTTCACATAGAGTTATAAATTCGTATTCGTTTTTTTTCACGTATATTTGTCGTATTACCCCGTTAGTATATCCTTCTGTCCGCAAAATGGCTGATAACAGTGCTTCGCAAATGGCTATAACCGTGCAACTTCCCACCTTTGGGACACATCGTCCTGTTGCATGGTCAAACCATGTAGAAGCTATGTTCACTCTCAAACATATACACTCACAGGAAACGAAAGTAAACCGGGTAATTGTGAGTCTCCCTGAAAATGTTATGGAAGAGGTTTCAGACTTCCTCATGGATCGGTCCCCTGACTTGTATGAGCGGCCGAAGCAAGCGCTAATTAAGCGCGTTGCACTCACAGACCAACAAAAAGTGCAGGAACTCTTTCGTGATGTTCACCTTGGCGACCTGAAGCCCACTCAGTTGTTACGACAGATGAGACAGTTGGTCGCCAACTTCAATGTAGATGATGCCTTCCTTAGACAACTGTGGTTGCAAAGATTACCACAGGCGATTCAGGGCATTTTAGCCCCAATCCACAAATCCCCCTTAGCCGAGTTAGCCGAAGCGGCCAATAGGGTAGTACAGACTACTGCATCCAACCTTAGCATTTCGGCCGCGGCCACTGATAGGCCCGCTCAGATCAAAGAATCTCCGACTGGAGAGTCATCCAGCTTGGATACGGTGGCCTATATAACCAAACTGTACGAAGAGATATGTAGTATCAGACAGGAGATGAGAGCGAGCAGCCGCTCGGGTAGCCGCACAGACTCAACTCGTAGTAGATCATCGTCACGTGCCAGGAGTCGGCGTCGTGGGTCTCGAAACTCTCAGCCTGGAGTGTGCTGATATCATCGGCGTTATGGTGAAAAAGCCCAAAAAGGCACTCGCCCGTGCACCTTCGATGTCCAAAAGTGGGGAAACTAGCAGGCCAGCACGTGTTGGCGACTAACGTTGCTGGCGAACCACTGCCATGTCGCCTCTTCTACGTCACAGAACGTAGCACGGAGATACGCCTCCTCATTGATACCGGAGCAGAGGTCAGTGTCATCCCACCCACCATAGAGGAGCGCAGGGGGCCAATGATCTTATAACCACGTGCCGCAATTGGTTCGCCGATAGCCACGTTTGGCAGGCGCCTTCTTGACCTGAACATTGGCTTGCGCCGAGCATTCCGCTGGGTCTTTCTGGTGGCGGACGTGACCACAGGTATCATCGGTATGGATCTGCTACAGCATTACCAACTAATCATAGATACAGGTTAGCACAGGTTGATAGATTCAGCCACCAATCTCTCGATTAACTGTATCGCCACCGAGTGCCCAGCCCTCAGCCCTGTATATGCTGCACCCACTAGTACTGGTCCTTATTTGCAATCTTTTTCGGATTTGTTCAAACCTAGCAGCGGCCTGCCACGTGCGACTTCCAACGTCATACACCATATTGTCACTACCGGTCCGCCAGTTTTCGCAAAGCCGAGACGACTATCCCCAGAAAAACGAAAGGTTGTTAAAGCGGAGTTCGAGCATATGCTAGAAATGGGGATTATTAGGCGATCCAGCAGCCCGTGGTCCTCACCGTTGCACCTGGTACCTAAGAATAACGGTTTAGATTGGCATCCTTGAGGTGATTACCGCAGACTAAACGCACAAACTGTTCCCGATAGCTACCCTGTCCCTCACATACACGATTTAACCGCCTCACTCAAGGGAGCCCGAGTATTCAGCAAACTGGACCTGACACGAGCTTATTACCAGATCCCCATCGACCCCGTGGATATACACAAGACGACCGTGATTAAGCCGTTCGGCCTGTTCAAATTTCTTCGAATGCCTTTCGGCTTACGGAACGCTGCCCAAACCTTCCAGCGTTTTATCCATGACGTTTTGCACGGGCTTGATTTTGCCTTTGCCCATCTGGACGATATTTTGGTAGCTAGTCCAGATGAAGCCACTCATCAACTTCATTTGCAGACAGTTTTCCGAAGACTCGTAACACACTCCCTCACACTCAACTTGCGAAGTGTCCGACTGGAGTCACTTCCTTGAATTTTTCGGGACATAGGATAGACAAAGATGGAATTTATTCGTTATCTGATCCGGTAGAGGCTATTCAAAACTTCCCTCTACCCACTTCTCCCAAGGCACTACGGACTTTTCTCGGGATGGTTAGTTACTACCGTCGCTTTATCCCACAGTGCGCCCACATCGTCAACCCCTTGACTGATATGCTTGAAGGGAAATGCAAGTCTTTGGTGTTCACTAAGGAAGCCTCGACAGCTTTCGCAGCTATCAAGAAAGCTATTGCTGACGCCACAATGTTGGTCCATCTAAATGTCCAACTCCCAGTCGGCATCTCCGTAGATGCCTCTAATACTGCGATCGGAGCCGTCCTACAACAGCGTATGTCCAATGCATGGCTGCCGATTGCTTTCTTTTCACGTAAACTTACCGCATGCGAATCTCGATACAGCACCTTCGGTAGGGAACTTCTCGCTGTCTATGCTGCCGTCAAGCACTTTCGTCACTTTGTGGAAGGCCGGCAATTTACGATATTTACCGACCATAAGCCATTGACGTACGCCCTTCACACCACTTCACACCTGTATTCACCGCGAGAATCACGCCATTTAGACTATATTTCTCAGTTCACTTCCGATATCCAGCACGTTTCTGGATCGGATAACGCGGTAGCAGACGCTTTGTCTCGCGTATAAGCTACGTCGGTACCACCAACCATCGATCTTCATAAAATGGCCGAACTCCAACTGAAGTATTTGAACTTAGAACACCCGCCAAATAAAACCTCTCTGAAGACAGAACGTGTACCATTGCTAAACAGTGAAACAACTATACTTTGCGATATGTCAACGGGCACTCCTCGGCCGAGTGTCCCCACGTCTTTACGCCACACCGTGTTTGAGTCCCTCCACAACCTCTCCCATCCTGGCATACGAGAAACGGAAAAGTTGATATCGGCGAGATTTGCGTGGCCCGGTATGAACCGTGATGTGGGTCAATGGACACGTGCTTGTGTGCAATGCCAACGTGATAAAGTCACCAAGCATAACATCACGCCGTTAGGGACGTTTAATAATCATAATTTTATTTTCATATAAACATAAATGTACATACAAATGCGTGCCATTTTTACAGGCACGATCAAGTATAATATAATCTCAAATCGTAGATTGTCTACAAGTTAATAATGTTTCAACAGTTAAATATTTGATATATATATAATTACACTCATTGTCTGAACCAGGCCGTATATTTATTGGATTGTACAGTTGTCTCCGAAGTTGGGCGGGAAAATCGGCTTCGTTTCGTTTTCATCCCGTGGTTATGGGCATACGATAACCAACCAATATTGAGGTAAGTACAACGTTTACATGGGATTGAAAGCTGTTTTAGAAAAGTAAAAGTGCTAAGGTGAACCATTAAAGCGTAATGAAATAAGTAAGTGCAAGTATCATTGATAAATGCATTTATAGAAGAAATACAACGGAAAAGTAGTTAATCCCTAGGCTGACAACGTTCATTTGCAATGTATAATGCTACTCATATATGTCTTACTATCATGGTGTCCATTTTTTGGCTTTGATACAATTATTTTCAATCCAGTTTTTTTATTTCATACCTTCTTGTCTGTTTGGTGCACAACCGTACCCTACAGAGAATAGGGATATAATGAGTCGAGTCAGATTCATAAAGAGCTGTAAAATGTTAGGTTTAATGGAATATAATGAGTATCAAGTAAAGACGTTTTTAGAAAGTGAGTGAGGTAAGACATTGTGAAGTGGTATTTAAAGATCTGACAATGGACAGCAAGTTAATTTATAAGATGCCCCACAAATCTGTGCAGATCCCGCGTGGTCGCATCGCAACAATAAGCTGAGGGAATGGTATATATTTAAAGGTAGAAGCATGATCTGTCTTGGCGTTCATTATTATCTTTTTCAAGATAAAGTTCTATGCCCTCATAAAAATCGGAAATATCTCGAGCCTTCAAATTGCATATTGCTGTTCCTGCAGAATGGGGTGATTCACCTTAGTGACCACCACCATATCTACTGATCAGCTAGCACCACCCTCCCTCCTTTTTTGATGTTAGGCTCTGAGACTGATTATTATGGTTACCGCAAATATACTGCTTGGTACCAGACATGTTCGTACCTCATATTCTATCTCTCTAGCTTTCTTAACGAGTGCTTCCAACAGGTCTCCACGTACATCTTTATGAACATATTATATATGTGTGCATGCATCCTAATGAACAGGTTACTTTATAAGAAGTTAAAACCTTAAAGAGTAAAAAGAATAGGTTTTGTGAATAGTGGAGCAAGATTCAGAAGAACACTATAGTTAGGGTTCAATGTAGGTAGTATGAACTGAAGGTAAGGTCGGCTGGCAGGACTTAGTGTACTTATATGTAGTAAACATCTGACATTGCAAAGTAACATGTCTAGACACATTATAAAAAGATATTAACACAGAACCAACAAAAGTTTGGCATTTGGTTAACAATACTGCAGCGTGTGCATACTGAAGAATAGTAGTTAGTCTACAGGGAGCCGTAGAGTAAATCAAACCATATATGATAAGAGTATAGTCAATAATATAATTCGTATATCAAATAATACACTAGGCTCAATAATTGAGTGTTATAATGGAAACTAGCGTGGCAAGGCAAGAGAACATTTGATGCATAAATATTTTAATCATTTTAAGTATTTTAATAACAATCTAATTTAAGAATTGAACGTGCATGATTTATGAGTATTATTATATTAGTATATACACATGTAAAATGTTAAAAGGTGTGGATGCTATTACAATTATTTCCAGTGTTACATTTACCAACACAACTTAGTGAAAATTATAGGGAATAGAAATCAGCAAATTAGTTAACGTTCGCTGCGTGAGTATTAGAGTCGAGATATACGTATGTGACTATACTGAAGACTGGACTGGCCTTCAATTTCCGTTCTACCAACAGTTGTGGTCTTTTAGACGAGCTAGGGTGGACATGTTAAAGTGTCTTTCTAGGCTCCGTTTGAACCCATCAGGGTTTTCACAACATCTTATTTCAGGTGGTAGTTGGTTCCAAAGAGTGCAATATTTTATGGTGAAAAAGTTTGCCCTAATGGATTTTCTGTGGGTAACCACCTTGACAAGGTAGTCGTGGTTTCGCAGCTGATATGAAGTAATATTTTCCCACGTTTTTTTTGATTTTTTGATTTTTGATTTACAGCTTGATTCCACACTGTATTTTTGGTACAAGTATGGAATTTTCAGCATGGATATCGGTAGCCCAAATTTTTCAGGCCGACCATAGATATCAGGTGTGCGCCGGCGTGGGCTCGAACCCCGGACCATGTGCATGATCGGCGAGAGTCCTAACCACTGTGCCACCGACGCACAGTGGATGAGTTACTGTAGCAATGTTTCCTAATGACTTAGAAGAGTAGAAATAAGTTGCACTTCACTCTCCTTAACCACAGAGGCTCTAATTTCAGACGTACACACCTGTCAACATATTCCACTTGTTTGTCGAACCCTATTATGCGTTTCGTGAGGAATCTCTGGACCCTTTCAATTTTTTTCTGTCTACAGACCTGAGTTACTAAATAGGAGAGTACAATATTCAAGTTTGGGACGGATACATGTCCTATATATAGCTAATCTTGCCTCTTGGGTGTAGAAGTTACGCAGTACAAAGCCAGTAAGTCGTTTACAGTCAGATACAACCTTATTTGCATGATCAGAAAAGGATAAATCTGAGTATGTTATCCCGAGATCTGTGACTGTGTTCAGTTTTGAGAGGAGCTTACCGTACATATATAGGCACATTATCGGTTTCCAGCGTCCAAGGTGGGTCATACTGCACTTGTCTTGGTTGAAATTCAGTTGCCACTTTTCACTCCAATCGCCTAGATCGTTTAAGCCTTGTTGGATATCGCTTTCGACGCTCATATCACCGTACCCATAATCATATACTACCTTGAGATCATCTGCAAAAAGGTATGGCTTGCCATGCTTGATTACAGAGACTATGTCATTTATAAATAAGAGAAAAGAACTTATCCATTTGAGAAGCTTTCCAGTTATTCCGTAGGATTGCAGTTTTGTTGGGAGTCTGATATTTGGGACTTTACCGAAGGCCTTGCTAACGTCGAGAAACAATGTTGTTACCGAACGCCCATTATGAATGCATTGTGTATTGTAGTCAAAATAATCTAAGTGGCAAGTATTGCACAACCTTCTACCTAAGAAACCGTATTGGGATGGGGATAGTAGGTCATTTGACAGCAAGTACTGAATGATTTGTGTCTTAACTATCTTTACGATTACACGTGAAACTACAGACGTGATGTTGATGGGGCAATAGTTGTTGATATCAGCTATAGGCCCGTATTTACGGATAGGTACAATATAAGACTTCTTCCAGCAGTTAGGGTATGTCCCATCGATTAATGAAAGTGAGTATAACTTGAGTAAGAGTAAACTCATGTCATTACCACCTTTTTTCAGCAGAACGGAAGATATGCCGTCTGGGCCAGTAGTGTTACTAAGCTTAAGACTTGCGACAGCTTTATCTATCTCATGTGTGGTGAAAATTATGTCACTTAAACATTCATCTGTTTTACGTGGGAAATCCACAACCTCATCGTTCTCTAAGGTGTATAATCTGGCGAAGTGCTTGCTAAACAGTTCACATATCGCCTCATTATTTTCGTAAGCAATGTCGTCTAAGTATATTATTTTCGGATAGGGTGTTTTGGAGTTCGTCAACCTACTTTATAAAGTTTGGCTATTTCTCCTGAGTTATGCGGTGCATGAATGGCCTGCATTTCTTTGTTTCTGAGGCCTATATTTCTCAACTCTTCAATTCTATTGAGAAGGGACGTAATGGCAATTAATGACGATAAGTCATGATATCTGTAGTATTTTGTTGAGTGCTTTCGTAAACTTCTTCTAAACGATGTCAGAATATAATCTCTTTGGGAGAATCTGAGGCTAAGAATCTTCTCGGGTGCAATGACGTCGTGAATTGAATTAATATTCTGATAAAAGTTGTTAAGAATTGCATCTAAGGACTCATTCGAAAAGTACGAGTCCCAATTAGAACATCTATTTAGGTGCTGATACAAGTCCCAGTCAGCATGTGTATACAATCTCATAGGTATCTGGCCAGCTTCATCTCTGCGTTCTGTTTCAAGAAAGATGTCAAAAGAACAAACTACTATTCTATGGTCACTACCTGGAAATTCCTGTCCCACATGTACTGTAGATGGCGTTAAGTTGTTCGTGAAAATAAGGTCTAGGATATTTGCGGATCTAGTGGGTGAATTTATGCGTTGTGTCCATCCTCCTGTGACGATGTAATTCATGAGATTATCATACCTTTGGAGTCCTCGGAGTGAAGACCATGATACTTCTGGTAAGTTGAAATCGCCTCCGTTAATTTTATAACTGAAAGGAAGATTGGCTGTAACATCAAAGATATTGCTAAGCATATTATCATATTCCCTGCTGGATGAAGGGGGCCGGTACACACAACCCACAAGTATAGGTTTACTTCTGACAACTTTTATTTCGGCCCAGATCGAGTCATTGAGTTGTGACAGAATTGGGTTGCTGAACTGGGTTGCACACATGGATTCACTACGCTTTAATGATTCATCTTAGCACTTTTACTTTTCTAAAACAGCTTTCAATCCCATGTAAACGTTGTACTTACCTCAATATTGGTTGGTTATCGTATGCCTACAACCACGGGATGAAAACGAAACGAAGCCGATTTTCCCGCCCAACTTCGGAGACAACTGTACAATCCAATAAATATACGGCCTGGTTCAGACAATGAGTGTAATTATATATATATCAAATATTTAACTGTTGAAACATTATTAACTTGTAGACAATTTACGATTTGAGATTATATTATACTTGATCGTGCCTGTAAAAATGGCACGCATTTGTATGTACATTTATGTTTATATGAAAATATAAAATTATTAATATTACTCTCCCATACGTCACAAGACGTAGGCTATGATTTCGATGACGACCTCCTGTAGGGCACTCAATGCAAACAACTGGAACAGCTCTCTGACCTTTTGTTAATGTCAGCATCAGTTTCCGGCGACCATCACGTTAGGCGTGCTAATGATTTCATCTTATCAGATCCCAGATGAACAGAATGAAGATCGTCCGTAATCGCAGATCTTAATGTCGGAGGAATAATAATCCTGTCATTCAGACACAAGAATCCTTGAGGATGGACCGAAATCTCATCTCTAAGCTTCAAGAATTCCGGAAATATCTACCTACACTGAATATCCCAACCGCTTTTTGTTGCATTTATAATGCTCCCATAATATTTACGAGTATCGTGTATTGGTCGAAATCTATCCACAGGTAACAGCTGGACTAAAAAACAGTCGTTGTCATTAGCAGAATTTTCAAATAATGAATAGCGAGATAAGAAGTTTGCATGAGTTATGTCCTGAGGCGGTATGTTTTCAAAAGCGTGATCATATGCACTTAGTTCTAAATTCTATCTTTGAATCATAGTAAATGATCTATCCAAAGATTTTCCCGGATTGTAAATGAATTTCAAAGCCTGACGACTGGGAACTAGTACCTAGTACCAAAGAGATACTTGTGCAAGCGTTTTACTGTCCATACAACTGCCACAGCCTCCTTCTGGGTTTGCGAGTACCCTTGTTCACACTTACTTAAGCGTCGTGAAATACAAATAACAGGTTGTTCATTTTGCTCGAGTACTGAAGTTACGCCCAGAGCAGAAGCATCTGTAGAGAGAAGAGACTTATCATTGCATGGTAAAGGTATTAAGAAAGGATTTCTATTGAGAAACTTTAAAGTTCTTCGCAAGATATCCTCATGTTGTTGTTCCCGCTCTAAACTGTTTACTGGGGAAAACATCAAAAAGCGGAGATAACAGTTGAGTGAAATTGGAATGAATCTGGAGTAAAACTAAATAGTACCAATCCATGATCTCAACAGTTACGTATTATTAGGTGAAGATGTTTTAATCATAGGTGGCAAGTGACTACCATTACGTCTGAAACCCTCTGAGTCTACTGTGTATCCCAAGGATGATACAGACGACAAGGTAAAATGACAGCTAGGAGGCTGACGGTATTGACGTTGGCGATTTGTACGGAATATACTAACGCAAGATCTTATACCAACAACTATAGTATTCGTTTCTCGTGGACCAAAGGCAAAGCAAAAGACAGTATCGATCGTCCAAACTACGAGATATATTTCGGAACCAAATCGTGGACTGAAGCAGGAGCTAAGCTGGCTAGTGATCATACACGAACGTGACACGACGGAGTACCAAATGGCGGGCTACTTGGCTGGAAGCCTTCAGCTAAACAAGTCGACTTAAACACTAGGAGTCAGCATCCAAAGTTCACTGATGATTGCTATGTTCAATAATTTCGGGGAATTATTTACCGCTACAGCTCACTCCCCCCTGGTGGGGTTGTGAGGACCCTAAGACAGAGTCAGCCGGGAGTAAAAACTCGATGGTTCCCATATGGGTGAAAAAACTCTTCCGAGCGGCTTGGTGGAGTGCCTACTGGTCAGTCTGCCTATGCTAATGGGGTGCTTGTACATCACTTCCTTGATGTTGTTCGGTGGATCTCGTGCTTCGTTCGTTTCTTGTCCAGTGCCCGTCGCACCTGGTAAAGAAAACAAGAATGCTAAGAACCTTATTGAGGAAGATGTACCAAATCAGCATTTAAAAGACTGATGTGCATCTAGCATACAATAAAATAATGCAAAGTTTAGAACATCGAAAAAAGTACACATCTAATTTTTAGTGCATGTAACATGTATTGTTATAAAAACAATTTTTACTTGTGCTTAGTGATGCTATATAAAAAAATTGATGTTTGAAAAGAAAAAAATAATTAACATCACATACAAATGAGTTGGGTGAATAGCACTATTTAGCTATGTGATATAGGTGTGAAGATATTCTGGTCCGTCGTACGGGGGTTCCAGAGGTTGACGCACAGATTCACCCCGAACAAATATATGTGAAGGAGTTTTCAAACACGGGTGAACAAAGACATCAATGGACTGTGGATGAAGGGGAGCAGGTTTAACCGAACACGTTGCAGTTTTAAGCCTGCCCACGTATGAAGTGTGATCTATCACTGGTGGTAAGCCCTAGGGAGAAACAAACTCACATGGGAGTCGTGGTGTCGTGCCATTTACTAGCTCGGCGCTAATACAACCAGCATAGGTTTTCAAGGCGTTTCGTATCCCTAGGAGAACTAACGGAAGGGATTCAGTCCAACGGGGATTGCTTGCAGCTGACAAACCGGCTTTCAGCTGTCTGTGTAGGCGTTCTACCCAACCATCAGCTTGAGTATGGTAGGCTGTTGTTCGAAAACGCATGCAACCTATGATTTTAGTCAGGAAGAAGAATAAGCCGCTTTCGAATTGCTGCCCACGATCAGTTGCTATGGAAGATGGGCATCCAAAGTTTGCGATCCATCTTTCTACAAAGACACGTGCGAATGTTTCAGCAGTCACGTTTTTAGGGGGTATTGCTTCAGGCCCTCATGTGAATCGATCGATGCAGGTCAAAATATGAGTATATCCATGGAATTCCCGAAGGGGTGCAACCAAATCTATATGGACGTGTTCAAAACGAGTGTCAGGAAAAAGAAAGGTGCCGAGTGGGCTTTTGGTGCGTCTTGTTACCTTGCACTTTTGACAAGCTAAGCACGTGTGTGCCCATTCCCTTACTTCTTTATTAATGCCAGGCCAACAAAACCGACTAATTACGAGCTTGACAGTAGTTCGAATACCTGGGTGAGATAAGCCATGCAACGTATTGAAGACGTTACGGCGATAACTTTTGGGCACGATGGGGTGAGGAGTACTAGTGGAAATGTCGCACAGAATAGTATCTCTTCCCATACCTAAGGGTTTCTCGGCTAATTTTAGAGTCGTTTTCGATAACTCATGTTGAAGCTGGGTATTTTCTTTTTGAAGACGAGCCAGTTTTACAAGGTCTATACTGTCTATTCGAGTGAGGGAACAAATGAGCGACAAGGCATCTGCCACAGTGTTGTTTACTGCTGATGCATGGCGAATATCCGATGTAAACTGTGAAACGTAATCCAGTTGTCGTGATTCCCTAGGTGAATACTTATCTAAAGTTGGGTTCAGAGACTACTTCAGAGGTTGGTGGTCGGTGAAAATTATGAATCACGACCCTCCACTGAATGTCGAAAATGACGTATAGCACAGTACATAGCCAGAAGTTCTCTGCCGAATGTGCTGTACTTCGTTTCAGCTAATTGAAGGCGCCGGGAGAAAAAGGCAAGTGGTTGCCACTCTTTGTCAACTAGCTGTTGTAGAACTGCGCCGATTGCAGTGTTTGATGCATCAACCGAGATATTTAACGGTGCCGTTGGATCCTGATACATTAGAAGTGGGGCATCCGCAATAGCTTTTTAACCTAAGTAAAAGCATTTTGAGCAGCCGCGTCAAGTTCGATAGACTTGTTATTCCCTCGAAGGTCTGTCAATGGTTGAGTCAGAGAGGCGCAGTTGGGAATAAACCGTTGGTAATAACTTACCAAGCCGTCAAAAGTGCGGAGACTTTTCACTATCTGTGGCTCTGGAAAGTTCAGTATAGCCGCGGCTTCAGTAGCCAGTGGGCGAATGCCCTTGCAGTCAATAGTGCGACTTAGGAAGTCGAGTGAGTCAACGCCTATCTGACACTTCATAATATTGATGGTAACACCATGCAGGCGCAACATTTCACATGCCAAATCCAAGTGTCTAAGGTGAGTTTCCTTGTCTGGACTAGCAATGAGGCAGTCAACTAAGTATGCGCATACAAAGTCGAGACCGCAGAATACTTCGTCGATGAAGCGCTGGAATGTTTGGGCTGCATTCCAGAAACCTAATGGCATACGTAGAAATTCAAAAAGTCCGAATGGCGTAATGATAGCCGTTTTCGGAATATCTTCCGGTGCAATCGGGATTTAGCTATACGCTATAACCGAGTCGAATTCAGCAAACATAATTGCGCCAGACGATGCCGCCGTCAAGTCGTGTATATGAATTAATGGGTAGCAATCAGGGACTGTTTTGACGTTCACTCGCCGGTAATCACCAGTGGGTCGCCAATTGCCGATATCCTCTTCGGTACCACATGCAGTGGGATGCCAATGGGCTATTCGATGGTCGAATGATGCCAAGGGTGAGCTTATGGTCTAACGCATTTCTAGCGATTCTCAGTTTGTCAGGAGCAAGTCTTCGTGCTTTAGGTATCACAGGCTGTCCTGAGGTTGTGGTGTGGTGCATAACATTGCTGGTTATGCACGGTAGATCGTTAAACGGGCAATTAAATTCCGGATAGTTATCAACAATCGGTTGAAAAGTTGGATTGAGGATTGCCTTTATCTTAACGAGTGACAAGCTGAGGTCTATGTAGGTGATGCCTTTGATAGACAGACTAGTAGTATTGTGAATCAGTCGTTTTCGGCGGACGTCTACGAGCAAATCATGATGATTAATCAGGTCCGTGTCAATGATGGGTATTGTGACGTCAGCGAGAAGGAAAATCCATTGAGTAGGTTTGCGTAAACCTACGTTCAGATAGACGTATTTCCGACCAAAGGTTGCAACTGGTTTTTCATTTGCAGCCTGTTGGTTTAAGGTAGGTTCTTTCTGTCGATCTGCTGCTGCAACAGCAAGGACACTGACTCCGGCGCCTGTGTCGACTGAATATAGAGTCAGGCCGATTGCATCATGGGTGTAAAGTAGGAGGCTAGTGCCACCGATTGCCGCTAACGCGTGCCAGCGGGATAGTTTCCCACAGACTTTGAGACATTTCCAAAGTTACAAAGCTTGCGGCAACATTTCGCTGCTTGGACATAGGTGTTGTGGTACCTGCACCAATCAGGGTTTTTCAGTGAACGTGACTTGGACTTAGATCGACCACGTAAGTTTTGGCGTTTAGGAGAGTTCGGACGACGGTAGGAGGAATTGCAAGGCATGTTTGGCCTAAACATGTGGTGGACGAAGTTGCATAACTCCATCACTTCAGTATCCCTACTCGAAGTCTTGTTAGCCACCGAGCATATTTCAGGAACTGACCGTTTAGGTATTTCTAGAATTTTATCTGCAGAAATAGCTAAGTCATCTATAATAACGCCCTGAAGTGTCACAAGTACAGTCTGCATGGACTGTGGCAGCTTGGATAAGAAGAGTTGTCTAAAAAGTCCTTCATCAAACCTCTCACATTCTTGTAAGCATGCTCATGGTTGGCTGACCCCCCAACTCGATGTTACGAAATCATTCGTCCAGACGTTGTCGGTCCGTGAGAATGTTTCTCCTGAGGAGGGATTCTTTGAGCAAGTCCTACGAGTTACTTATCTCGAAACTGACATCTGCAAAGTTACACACTTGCTGAATTCCCGCGGTAGGGCGTGAATAACTGCGAGGAACTGTGAACGTTGATCGGTTATCCCATGCTCACAAAAATCAGATCCAGCTATCTGAAACCACGTTTCAGCATTATCTGGCCAGTATGTATGCCGATTACAGTCTATCACAAGAACAAATACAAAATGGAACGAACTCACCGGGTTTATCTGCGTATTTATCAAAGATGAAGATCACGTCGGGTTCACCAGTTTAGAGGCTGACGGTATTGACGTTCGCGATTTGTACGGAATATACTAACGCAAGATCTTATACCAACAACTATAGTATTCGTTTCTCGTGGACCAAAGGCAAAGCAAAAGACAGTATTCGATCGTCCAAACTACGAGATATATTTCGGAACCAAATCGTGGACTGAAGTGGGAGCTAAGCTGGCTAGTGATCATACACGAACGTGACACGACGGAGTACCAAATGGCGGGCTACTTGGCTGGAAGCCTTCAGCTAAACAAGTCGACTTAAACACTAGGAGTCAGCATCCAAAGTTCACTGATGATTGCTATGTTCAATAATTTCGGGGAATTATTTACCGCTACAACATTTAGGCTGATTGACAAGAATATTTTTCCCACAGGAACGCCTGAACCGTTTTAAAGGTCGTTCATTATGCAATTCGATGTTCGATTCATGAACTGTAATGTCGTCTTGGTAAGACTCAACACCATCTAATCCATCTATCTTCTGATTTATTACTTTTTGAATTATTGCAGCTGAAACCTTTAAACCAAAAGGCAAGAACTTATACTTGAACAATCCAAATGGAGTATTAATGGTTGTTTATACACTAGACTCTTCGTCAAGAGGAATCTGCAAATAGCCATCTTTTGGATCTATTTTGGAAAAGTATTTTGAGCCACAAAGTTTGTAGAGAATGTCTTCAGCTTCTAGAGTAGTGCAACTTCTCTGTAGTAGGCGACTAGTGAGTGTAAGGTGGTAGTCACCACAAATTCTCGGTGTTTTCCCGCCTTTACTGGAGTCATAATGAGAGTAGCCCATTTCGAGGATTCAGCTGATATAAGTATGTCCTGCTCAACCAACTTGTCAAACTCTTTCTTAACTGCATCTCACAAACCATATGGAATCAATCGGCGCTATAGGAAAACCTGATCACCCTCTATTTCAAGATGGATGGGCCGAATCTTCACGACGCCTATAAACTTTGAACATCGGAGAACTTGTTGCGGACTAAACGGCTGGTCTCTTTTATGCGCGAATAAAAAGGACAAAACAGATACAAACATGTATGTATTTAGAGAGGATTTCAGTCCGCACAAATTAATATAGTATAAAATGCAGTTACTTGGCGGGTTGTAACTGTCCCAAAATGCACAGATAAAGACGTACAGAATTGTTGTAATGAAGAAGTGAAGTAGCTCACTTCACTTAAGAGAACTTTCAACAGCCCGAGGGTGCTTGTGGATAGAAAAGGAGATTGAAGCAAAGGATCCGAATGTGATTGTACGGATCAGGTAGGATCCAGGGATGTTTGCCAATAGTTGTGTCGTTCGTGCTGCGTGCGGAACGAGGTCGTGTCCTTATTCAATCTCAGTTAACAACTAACATAATGTACAGTGAATTCAATATTTTTGCTATTTTGCAATGAGCGTATAATCTGATATTTTTCGGTTTCCACAAACTGATTCTCTGAACAAAGATTCATCAAACAACTCAGTAAAAAGTGAGATTTTGACATTCAACAATCTAAGGGCTTTTAATCCTAATAAAGATGAACTATGTTCACCAACAAGAAAGGGGATATTCACAAAACAATCACTGTCTTATTTCAAATCAATGTTATTAGCACCAATAAGAGGTAGTTTATGACCAGTAATACCTGTAATAGAACTAGTAGTATGGTCTACCTGGGAATGCTTACAAAGCGATAACAAATCTTTCTTAGAAATTATAGATTCAGTACTCCCAGTATCAATTATAAAACAGTGAGACTTGCCTGAACTTGTAGTGAAGGTTCTCATCAAATATGATTCAGTTCTGTGAAAAGTTGGAAGAGACACTGACTTCATTTTACCAGGCGAATTGGGAGAATCATGAGAATGCTGAGTAGCATAAGTATTTGAATTCCGGCGGACAGACTTTATCTGCCCAATTTTACCACATTTATGGCACTTACCACCCAGAAAACGGCAGATGCTTCGTAGATGAATCTTCCCACATGAAAAATACCGTGTGATGTTTTGCTTTCTGGCTGAATTCCATCACATGTGGATAAGAGTTTGGATTTCTTTTTATGAACACCTGTATTATCAGCTTTGGACAGCATGATATCAGACACAGGCGTAGTGGGAGATGGATATTCAATGTTGACATCTTCATATGTAATATATGAATCCATAGCAGTTTGAAAGGTACAGGAAGGAATCTGAATCAACTCCTTCTCTAACTTAGGAATATTGATCCCAGCAATTATGCGATCACGTATTTGAGCACGGAGCTGATCTCCAAAGTTGTACTCTGAAGCTTGTATCTGAAGCTGAAAAATAAAGTCTTTAATCTTCTGGTTAGGAGCACGAGCAGGTTTGTTGAACTGAGTCCTCTCTCGTGTTTCGAAAGTTGTTATGTGGAAGTGATTTAGTAGAAGTTCACGGAGTTTATCCTATGGCAAACAAACTGGTTTATCTGGAAATGACAGAGTTTTCACTAGAATGTTCACATCTAGTCCAACCGCAGTAATAAAATGAGCGGAGATTCTGTTATCACGAACATTCTTCGACATGCACCATGCGTCAAAGCATTCAAGATAATCGGTGATTTCCCGCGGCGAACCATTCATAGGCGACTTTCCGAGATTATTTAATTCCATAACGACGCCAAAATGGTGTAATTATTTGTAACTGTGGTATTTTGCATAATGTCCCAGCTAGCATTATTTTCGGGCGCACTGCAGGATTTTTGGGGCAAAAACTTTGGGTGCATAGACTTACGTGGGACAATGCCCCTTGGCCTGCCCCAGAAAATCTGCAATGTGCCCTAACTTCCTACGACTGACTAAAGCGTGGGACAACGCGCCTACGGTTTCGCATTTAACTCTTAGTCGACAGCTAACACAGAGTCAAATCTATTATGTACACAGGTCGCCTCAAAAAACAACAAATTAATAGTAGCTCAACGACTCGCGATATCAAAAAGCAGTTGATTTTAATTGAACGTATATTTAACAATATTGGCAAACGAATTTACAATCATTCGACATGACATAAGAGTAAATCATCCTATAAATCACCAGAACCATTCATTCGCGTGCTTTCAGCATCTGCTATGTTCTCTTTGTTTTCGTCGGCGGTGACCTGAAAATGAAATTTTGAAAAAATTAAGACCTACCAAAGAGGAACACCGTCACTTTCTCATTCTCGACTTCAGTCTGTCCCGACTGCTGTGGAACCAACGTTGAATTGAAGCTATGATAGCGTCTACTATGCTACGTTGATCAGCACTACCTTGTTGATGTAAGCTGTTAATGGTTCCTAAAGAAACAACAATGAAAAAAGAATCACCTATGTATCACAAAGTTACACGTTTTCGTGTCCTTGAATTGCTTTCTTTTGCAGCCCATGAAAAATGTGAGCTGTATTTCGGCTTCAGCAACACATTCATTACGCGACCAACGGATGTTTGCACAATACTGTCAACTAAAGTGCAAAGATCGGCTGACACACTACGACGGCATTCGTCGTCGGACAGTTTCGCGTCAAAAGAAATGACATGATGGTGTCGCTGTCCAACTGCCATTTGCCAGAAGTCTTCAAAACTTGAACAGAATTCAACCGGAGATATTCTTGTCAGTGCTGTCGATATGACATGTAGTAATAATAATAATAATAACAATATATAAACAGTGTAAAAATGTAAATAACTGACAATAATGTGCTATGTAAAAATGAAAAACAATGTAACCGATGAAAAAAAAATGAAAATATGGATAAGTTGGTTACAGGATTTCATCATGAGCTCACATGGGTTAGAGAACCATTAGAAAACCTGGGAGTACTGAACAACTGTTTCGTCCCAGTTTGAGGCTCTTCATCAGTACGCACCCACCGGGGTTCAATAAGTTGGGGGTCAAGACAAATAAAAAAATGAGATTCGGGCTCACTGCCTGTAAGGTACTGGTAGTGCTATCAGTTGGCTACACTATACCAGCCCATTTTAAACATTGTTTTGCCTAATTATCTGGTCAATCAGTACTCTATCTAACTTGTATGTACTGACGGCGAAACACGAACCAAGAACTCTCAGTTAATCAGGGATGTGCTTTGATAAACAGTATATCTGAATAGAATAAAAAGTAAGGATTATTTAAGGAAGGGGATTTAGAATAATAATAATTTTTTTGCTTTATTTCAAAAACAGTACTAATGATACAGCAAGGAATTTTCAGCATTCAGTACAATATTGCATCTAGTTTACTCAAAAACGACAAAAAAAAGTTAAAAATACACATTACATAATAGTAATAAAACGATTGTTATAGCAGCTACATAGCAAAATACTGTATGCCATACAGAGAAAAATATGCATAAAGTATAAAAATGTATTAATAATATTAATACCAACTAAAATAAAATAGCAGAGTAATAATTAAACGATAGAAAGTGTGATACCATAAAATACAGAAAGATGAAGGATGAAAGGGTCGATTCACTGTGCTAATTACATAGTAACTTATAAGTTTCACGTCTAACAGAGTCTTCGTCACATAAAGTACGGGCTAAATAGGGTATTGTAGAATTTCTATATTTAGTAGTACGAGCATATAACTTTTTATATTGACTTCTCGTCTTATCTAATCGGTGTGGCAGAATCACAAATTGCGTGAATGAGCGCGTTAGCAGCCAGACGGAAGAACGCAAGATGGCGTTCGTGACATTCCATATGTATATATTTAAAACAAAAGCTTTAAATGGTTCTAGGTGTACTACATAATTTCGCCTTCCAACCAGTCGGACGAAGCTCTGGAAGTCAGCCCCAAACAGGCGAATTCACTTGAATTCACTTCGACTTAGTTAGCAATCACTAATCATATATATGGGTGGTATGCAACTACTCATATCAAACAATCAGTAGTATATATATATTTTATGCAAATATGCTTATTGTCTTGATTACCACATCACGTAATGTGGTCTGGATAATTCGGTTTCCAAAGGAAACTGTGGTGGAAATTTCACCCCTCAAACTTTGTGCGCTGCGAGTTGCTAACTAATTTGCAAATCGTAAATATGATTTATATTGAAAACAACGACAAGTTCAGCAAAGATGGCGATCTTTTCGGCGATTACATCCTCAAAAGCAGCTGTACAATCACATTTATATAGATTAGTTTACATCGATACAACTATTATTTGTTTAATTCCACATAGTAATGAAGGTGATAATAATTTTCAACTTGATATGAAAGTTTGAAGGTATGAATATAGATTACAAGGGGCTCAGAGACAAGATTGCATAGGATTGGAAAATATTTACAACGAATGCAAAATTAATATTTGATATTTAAAACAATTAGTCCCTTTTATAAATTTTGATAGCGTTATTAGAAGACGGAGACTATCTGAAAAATGTGATGTATTAGCGCTATACATTTCGAACAATCTGATCCCTCACACATTTACTTGTCAAGTCAATATATATAGGAAGGTTAAATTAAACAAAGTGAGAGAAAACGGAATTAAGAATAATTAACACAAACGTTTGGTTATCCAATCAAATAAGGATTATCAAGGTAGGTTAAGAGTAATAACAAACTGTTTTTGAATACACAAGGGGGGCTTAAGTCTATGAATAGCTATAGCCTCAGCGTATTTCAGTAAACGCCCTTGACCGTTTTTACAGATGACCTTAAAGGCTGAGTTAACATCAATCTTATGGTTCATCTCGATTAGATGTTTAGCTATAGACGAATGTGGTAGTCTGCCACCTGCATTTATTAGCTTGTCACAATTCATCTGTTTTTCTAACCATTTTGGGATATGCTCTCCCACCCTCATATGCAAAGCGCGATTACTCCTCCCTATGTATGTATGTGTGGTGGACCTTTTCACTCTATTAGCTTAGTTACCCAAATTCAAGTAGAAAATAAAATACCAAATGAGTTTAGTTACGGGAAGAATGTATTAAAGTTTGATTACTTGAGTTTACAAAGATCCAAATTCCACAATAAACGTTATAGACTCCAGGTGCTGCGGAAAGACTGCTCCAGTAGTAATTCTCCAATGTTAACGTTGCCGGAGGTCGACCAAAGTACGTAGGAAGAAACTACGGTGCTCCTGCAAAAATCAGAGATAGAAAGCAGGTGATTAGGATTGATCGACGGCAGTTGAGATGGTGGAGAAGACGGAGAGTCGAAGGCACAACTGTATATTTATTCAAAACCCGAGGTAAAGTCAAAGTACAGAGTTTCTGGTTAAAACAAAGTGGTGTACAATATGTTCATTATTTACATAGTAGTAAAATTTGGATAAGTTTATTTTTGAGGACTCCACAGGGCTCCCCCTCTTAGAGGTCCGGAGGACCATCAGTACTGTCCTCGTGGACGATTACATGAATATAAGCAACATAAATAAGGGATAATGTCAACAATATGGATAACAAAAAATAACAACAATAAGGATACAAAGTTAGATCAGGATGTATGGAATGCATCCGTGTCGTATAAAGTTTAGCACATACAAGCACATACAGGAATTTAAAAAAAAATCAAAACTTGTTATAATTTTAAATAAAAATTTATGTACATAATAAACCATGACATGTTTGTTAACATTTGTGAAATTCATATATAAATAGATATACACATATACGTGGTGAATGCGTGTGCTTGCAGTACAGTTGACGAACAGCAAATAATAATACTAATAAATATTAATGGTTATAATGAAGTGAATGTTAACAACAATAGTAATGAGAAGTATGTCTAAATGAGGTTAACGTTTATGTCAGTCAATGAAATGAACATAGCGGGCAGGTTTACAGATCTGCCGCCCACTGCGTGTCTGTACAGGGGGAAGAGTGAAGAGCGGGAGAGTTGGAGTTGCATTGACTTGCTGATTGTTTATTGGTGTCGGCGTTGCTAGTGTTTCATGTTCGCTGTCGGTGTACGCTGGTTTAAGACGGTCGATAGAAACAGTCTCCGGTTTACCATGTTTGTTCAGCGTGAAGTATTTTTCGGTGCGTTTAAGTACTAGAAAAGGACCTTCATATGGATGTTGTAGACCTTTTCTAATGGCATCGACGCGAACAAATACAAATTTGCTAGTGAGTAGGTTCTTATTTACTTGAGCTTTCTGAAGTGATTGGCGAGGGGCTACTGGTCTAAGCTGAAGCATATGCTGGGTAAGGCGGTTGGTGAAGTCGGAGATATTTACTTCAGTTGAATCATTAGACGGAACTAACTGACCAGGCAATGTGAGGGTAGTACCATACACAAGTTGAGCTGGTGTACATCCCAAATCTTCTTTTACAGTTGATCGGATACTGAGAAGAACTAATGGTAGGTGTTCACTCCACTTAGATGAGTCAGCTTGTGCCATAAGCGAGCTTTTCAGTTGTCGATGGAAACGTTCCACCAGACCATTCGCTGCAGGATGATAAGCTGTAGTGGAGATATGGTTCACTCCAAGGAGTCTTGTAAACTCTCGAAACAGAGTTGATTGAAATTGAGCTCCTCGGTCTGTTGTAATAGTTGTGGGTACTCCATAGTTTGACACCCAGCGATCTAAGAAAACCAAAGCGATATTTTCTGCAGATATATCGTTGAGTGGACAAGCAATAGCCCATCGGGTAAATCGATCAATCGCAGTAAGTATATGAGTAAATCCTCTGGATGGCGGTAATGGTCCAACAACATCTATATGAACGTGTTGAAATCGTTTATCGGGTAAATTGAACTGTTTTGGAGGTGTGACGGTGTGATGATGTACCTTGGATCTTTGACATTGCAAGCATTGGCGGGCCCATTTCCGAATATCGGAGTTCATCTTGGGCCAAACAAAACGCTCGCTGATCAACTTGACTGTAGCACGCACTCCAGGATGAGACAATGAATGTAGATGTTCAAACAAAGGTTTTCGACAACTTAGTGGAACAAAAGGTCTATGAACGCCCGTTGAAACGTCGCAGACGATAGTTGTATCAGACAGGGGAATAGGTACATCCTGCAACTGTAGGGAGGAGTTTCGTCTACAAGTATGGAGTTCGGCGTCATTTTTCTGCAGCTTGGCAATATTGTCTAAGCTAATATCTATCGAAGATAGGTGATTAACGTCACATCGAGACAAAGAATCGGCTACGATATTAGAATCTCCTTTGATGAACTGGATGTCTGTTGAGAATTGTGAGATGTAATCCAGTTGTCTGGCTTCTCTCGGAGAGTGTCTGTCCAACGAAGTGGTGAAAGCATAACAAAGAGGCTTATGGTCGGTTAAGATAGTAAAATGTCGACCTTGTAGTAAGAAGCTGAAATGTTTCACTGCTAGGTAGATGGCTAACAGTTCTCTGCCAAAGGTACTGTAACGAGTTTGCGCAGGTTCCAACTTTTTGGAGAAGAAAGCAAGTGGAGTGATGTCATTATTGAACTTTTGTTGTAAAACTGCTCCCACTGCTACCTGCGATGCATCTGTACATAAAATGAGTGAAGCTTCTGGGTTGATGTGAGATAACATTACGACGTTGGATAAGGCATCTTTTGCATTATTAAATGCTGCTTTTGCTTCTTCAGACCACTGAAATTTCTTCGAATTGCATCTAAGTAGGTCGGTCAGTGGTTGAACTATGGAGGCACATGATGGAATAAAACGTCGGTAGAAGTTGAACATCCCGAGAAAACGTCTAAGTTTCTTTAAGGAATCAGGTTCGGGAAAGTTCTTAATAGTTTCTATCTTATCTTCGGTAGGTCTGATGCCTTCGGCAGTTATTCGATGTCCTAAGAATTCAATGGAAGGGGAACCAAAAATACATTTCTTTGGATTGATAACAACTCCAAATTGTTCAAACCTTTGAAATAACAGGCTTAAGTGTTGCATATGTTCTTCCATCGATGAGCTGGCAATTAAGACATCGTCGATATATACAAAGACAAAATCAAGACCTTGGGTAACTTGGTCCATAAAACGCTGAAATGTTTGAGCAGCATTCTTTAGTCCGAAAGGCATTCTCAAGAATTCGAATAATCCAAAAGGCGTAATAATTGCTGTTTTTGCAATGTCTTCTGGAGCGACTGGTATTTGATGATATGCCCTGACCAAGTCAACTTTGGTAAAAACGGTCTTTCCATGTAAGTTCAAGGAGAAGTCGTGGAGATGAGGTATAGGATAACGATCTGGGACCGTAGCGTTATTCAAAGCGCGATAATCTCCACATGGTCGCCAGTCATGATTAGTTTTAGGTACCATGTGCAAAGGTGAAGACCATGGGCTGTTAGATGGTCGTATGATACCTAGCTGCATCATATGTTCGAATTCCAACTTAGCTGCTGCTAGTTTATCGGGTGGTAACCGTCGTGGACGTGCCTTCACAGGTTGTCCTGTTGTGATGATCTTATGCGTAACTGTATGAGATATATCTTCGAAGTTGTATGATGGTTTAAGGATTTTAGGAAATCGTTTCAATAAAGCAGAGAACATTTCACTCTCCGGCTTTTCTATACAGATGCTATGAACAGAGTAGTCACATGTAATACCGTGGATCTTGAGTTGGGTGCAATTGTCAACCAGTTTTTTCTTGCTGATATCAACTAACAGATTGAAGTGACTTAGGAAGTCTGCACCTAGTATAGCGTGACGTACGTCAGCTACTATGAAGATCCATGTGAAACGTCGGCGTAGTCCTAAATTTAAAATCATTGACTGTTCGCCATACGTCTGTATGTTGGTTTGGTTGGCAGCACGGAGTGAAAGTTTTCCAGGTATTTTGGCTGATCGCCTGGATAGTGAGGGGGGAATAACACTGACCTCGGCGCCTGTATCTACCAGGAATAATGTGCCGGTAGTCAAATCCCTCACATAGAAAAGGCGACTGGGGTGATTGCCATTAACAGCCGTCGCCATTACTGTCTGGCTGGGGAGTTTCCCTGAGATGAGTTACTACTGTTGTACATACACGGTCGAATACACTTCAGGGCATTATGCCCATACCTCCTATGATACCAACAAATGTTACGGCTTTGAGACGGTGTTCTAGAACGTCGTCTAGATCTTGATCGCCGTTGCTTGGATACCGTATGTGACTGGTTCCTTTGTGCTCGAAGCTCGGACACTTCCAGTCGTAAATCTTGCATTTGAGATGTTAACTGGGAAAGTAACCAAAACATTGGTGCGTCCTTCATAGATGTGGAAGGGCTTGGTGGTACTGCCTCGGTAGACACGCTATTTATGCCATTATTTGATAACACATCCATGATATCGTCTGCCATTTTAGCTAATTCTTCAAGGTCTGTCGTCCTAGAAGATATTGTTAGGATTTGTTGAACATTTTGTGGTAAACGTTGTAAGAACATCTGACGTAGAATTAACTCATCTACTTTGTGTGACCCAATCAACTGGCGCATATGTCTAAGTAGTTGAGATGGCTTTTTTGTACCTAGATCACACGAAGTAAGTAGTTGTTGTATGCGTTTCTCATCGGAGAGAGTGGTCCGCTGGATGAGTGCAGCTTTTAGTTTGTCATATTGAGAGTCTGTAGGTTTGCTGTCTATGACATCGATAACCTCTCGTAGTACTTCCGTGGGAATTGCTGCTAATACGCAACCATACATGGCGATCTGCGACGTAATACCTCGAGCTGCAAACAACTGTTCAATGACTGTGAACCAGACACGTGGTTCAGCCAGATCAAATTGAGGTAGTCTTAAATCCGGCAAGGCGTTAACAGCAGAGTTCTGTGTCTCTTCGCCTTTATTACCTTCTTCAGCAACAGTGGTACGTTTAGGTGGAGCCATTGTCATATAATATGTAAGTATATAGATATACAAAATAGAAAAACTTGTGGTAACAAAAATTAAAGCAGTGCGAGTTTATAAGGATAAAAAAGCAACAAAAATGTTCAAAACGAGGTAACTATCGAAACAAAAAGGTTCGAAAACGGGTTAACCAAAAAAAAAGGGTTCGAAACGGGCTCACCAATTATTGTGGTGGACCTTTTCACTCTATTAGCTTAGTTACCCAAATTCAAGTAGAAAATAAAATACCAAATGAGTTTAGTTACGGGAAGAATGTATTAAAGTTTGATTACTTGAGTTTACAAAGATCCAACTTCCACAATAAACGTTATAGACTCCAGGTGCTGCGGAAAGACTGCTCCAGTAGTAATTCTCCAATGTTAACGTTGCCGGAGGTCGACCAAAGTACGTAGGAAGAAACTACGGTGCTCCTGCAAAAATCAGAGATAGAAAGCAGGTGATTAGGATTGATCGACGGCAGTTGAGATGGTGGAGAAGACGGAGAGTCGAAGGCACAGCTGTATATTTATTCAAAACCCGAGGTAAAGTTAAAGTACAGAGTTTCTGGTTAAAACAAAGTGGTGTACAATATGTTCATTATTTACATAGTAGTAAAATTTGGATAAGTTTCTTTTTGAGGACTCCACATATGTCCACACACACGAAAATTGGTAAATTGTATGGGATGTGATATAATCACTTGTGCACTTTTGGGGTTTACAGTGAAGCATATTTTTAGCTTTTTCCACAATTACAAGCTGGGCTGCATACGGATGATTGAATTCAACCTTTGTCTCACAATCCTACTGTTTATTTCCCCGTTATATGGTAATTTGGTAAAAACCTTTTTCTTAGGGACGGTATGGATTGTAGGTTTAGAGGCTAGTTGACTTCTACACCTGTTTAAAAATTTCAAAGGATATCCGTTTTCAACAAGAGTATCCATTAATATTTCGTTTTCTCAGTCCATAACATCAGCCGTGCAAATACGCTGAATCCTCTTGAATAGACACTTCACCAAGCCCCTCTTTTACTTTAAAGGAGGGAAGCTGTGAAAATTAAGGTATTGCCCTGTCCAAGTGGGCTTTCTCTAGATAGAGTGTCTTATTGAGCCATCATCTCTTCGACTCAGAAGTATGTCTGAAAATGCTATCTGGTTGCGACTTTCTTCCTCACATGTAAGACTAATATGATTTTGTACAGAGTTAAGTCTGTCTAATAGGCGACTCGCATCTTCATGATCGTCACATATCAAAATGATATCATCTACATATCTCCTATAGAAGGGCAATTTTGAAATTAAATCAAGGGATAAGTTTTCAACATAAGACATGTACACGTCCGCTAAAAAAGGTCCTAATGGACTTGTTGAGTACGTAACAATGTGATTGTACACTTTTTAGGTACTTGTATAAATTCGAGATATTGTACATAATTTTTGTTTAAATCGCTTCTTGTTGAAATATACATAATTTCCGTGTACGATTGGAAAATACACTCTGCTGTCGGAGACTTTGTCTTCTCCCTGGTCACCTCTATTTACTTGCTCCACTCACACCGTGTTGTAACTTTGGATTTATTGTAGGAGCCTACTACTTTCATCCGAAGACATTTCTACAACCGGAACACAGCAGACGCAGTCCAAACAGTTAACGTGCCTGTGGATTATATAATTAATTTGTAGCCGAGGACTTACACTTTATAACCAAGTAATCCTTTTGTTGCTATAACTCGTCACTGTATTTTTGGTAATATTGTGATTTAACACTCCACTGACTTGGATTATTACTTTTATACTTGGAATGTTAGTGAACTCTAATATTAGTCCCTACAGACTCCCCATAGCAACGCCATCCACTTGTCGAAAATGTTCGCCTTCAAACGTGAAATGGACGTTGTCAGTACATAATAATAATAAATAACATAATAAATAAAGAAAACAAGTGATTATATCACATCCCATACAATTTACCAATTTTCGTGTGTGTGGACATACATACGTAGGGAGGAGTAATCGCGCTTTGCACGTGAGGGTGGGAGAGCATATCCCAAAATGGTTAGAAAAACAGATGAATTGTGACAAGCCAATAGATGCAGGTGTCAGACTACCAACTTCGTCTATAGTTAAACATCTAATCGAGGCTATAGCTATTCATAGACTTAAGCCCCCCTTGTGTATTCAAAAACAGTTTGTTATTACTCTTAACCTACCTTGATAATCCTTATTTGATTGGATAACCAAACGTTTGTGTTAATTATTCTTAATTCCGTTTTCTCTCACTTTGTTTAATTTAACGTTCCTATATATATTGACTTGACAAGTAAATGTGTGAGGGATCAGATTGTTCGAAATGTATAGCGCTAATACATCACATTTTTCAGATAGTCTCCGTCTTCTAATAACGCTATCATAATATTTGATAATTGGAGAGATAATTTTAAAGGCGAATAAAAGATGTTAATTATTTTCAACTTGATATGAATTACAAGAGGCTTAGAGACGCAGGGATCGAACGAATTACAGGTGTGTTCTCTTATCCTTCCTTTTTTTGTTTTGTTCTCTTTGTTTGTAATTTTCTCTCTTTGTCTTCAGTCAATTCATCCTGTTTTTTCTCAGTTATAAAATCCATTATTTTTCATTTGTTTCCCTGCTCCTCCTGATCACACTTGTGATCCGTTTAGAATAACCATCTTTCAGTTATATTTTACTCCTGTGTAATTTTTTGTTTCTGTGCCTCTTGTAATCTATATTCGTGCCTTCAAACTTTCATATCAAGTTGAAAATTATTATCACCATCGTTACTATGTGGAATTAAACAAATAATAATTGTATCCATGTTAAATAATCTATATAAATGTGATTGTACAGCTGCTTTTGAGAATGAAATCGTCGAAAAGATCGCCATCTTTGCTGAACTTCCTGTTCTTTTCAATCTAATTTTCCGATGTTTATTTTCCACAATTTGATTTAAACCTATATATGTTAAAGTGTAGTCCCACTTGGGAGAATTATAAGATCTAAGAGTGTGAAGTATTTCCATATAATGAATTAAAAGTCATCTCAATGGAGAATATTCTTTTCAATGAATTCTCTTCATGTTCCAATACTTACAAATAATAATATTTGTATCGTTATAGTAATGGTAAGTTTTGAGGCGAATGAAGTTTTGCGTAGAATAACAAACTCGTCGATATACGTTGAAAAATAAATAAATAGTATTTTTTGTGACAGATATGCTAAGCTAGGAAGAATTCAATTACAAAATATTCTGAAATCTGAGACGATGATAGTGACCAGTCAAAATACTTTTGTACAATGTGAGGAAGGCAAATTAACAAGTCACTTGAAAGTTGTATAAGGTGCTTAGCATTTAAAGTGTGGTTGATCTACTCCGAAGACTGTGTAGAGAAGGAACTCCAAGTTATCTGAGATATTCTAGCCGACGGTGGGTGTCCAGAGAGGCTTATAAAAGCCACTATAGGTAATAACAGTTGCAAACATGAAGTGACAACTTGGAAAAATTGTCATTATTTTCGCGCCTACAAATAAAGGGAAACGGAGATTCTATCTCACTGTCTAACCAGAGCAATAAATAAAACTTCTTACTCTGTACAGCTATTGTAATCCTTCAGTAGCGATTCAATGTTCACGCAGAAACTGCAAAACGTCTTATCTTATGCATTCATATACCGTCTCAACTCTTCCTTTAGTTCAAGTTATACAGGGCATATGATTACAAAACATTTACCAGTTTGGTTCAGTAATTGGTGAAATCAAATGCATAAAAATTCCAATTCTGTCAAATTTAGTGGATACAGGCCATTGCGTTGATGCTAACATAGCCTTCAAGGTTATATACCACATTCTTAAAGTCACTAACACGCACAGTTCTTGCATGCCTTCCACATATAGGTAAAGCTGCTGTAATGATATCGATTAGACAGGAATTTTGGATTCAAAAAGAACACATTTAGGAGCTATTCTTATCGTGACTAAGCTTGCTTAAGATTTCTTTTCTTCTTCAAGGGTACCTCTTCCTCATAATCCTTTTTTTGTGCTGATTATTATTGTTATTATTGTTCCCTTGGGTTCCTAGTGGAACATAGGGCTTCAACTGCACACCTCCTCTTGCTTCTGTCTTCTCGTGTACTTTTCACCTGCATCCATGTTAGTCCATACTGTTTCGAATCCTCTTCACACAATCTCCTCCATGTCACCCTCGCACTGACGACCCACTCGCCGCTTCCCTTTCGGCCTGGTTCCACTCGAGCAATGGCCTGGCGAGCGCGCGATGTCACCCAGCGGCGGCCTCCCCAGCGAGTGTCCAATCCATCTCCACTTTCTCCTGCATATTTGTTGGTTGGCGATTGCTTCTTGTTTTGTTTGTTTGTTCCCATAATTTCTTGTTGGTGATTCTTTCCGGCCCGGCCCGGCCATCTGACCTTCAGTATAGATCCAGCAAAGACAGTTGTTGATAAAGGTCTGCAACAGGCTGTTGGTGGAAATATTCTTTGTGACCCGCCCACCAAGTTTCTGATCCGTATAGAAGGAGTGACTGACTTGACGTTTGTATTCAAGATCCGAATTTTGTTGCTGATTAAAATACGTACAGTCACGTATTTATTCGTTCCATCTACTCTGGAAGATTCCCAACACTTCTAATCCATATCTTCTAATTTCTGCGCTGCCCAGGCAGCCTTTCCAGCTTCGTACATTGTACGAACATTCCACATCCCCATCCTTATTTCTGCTTTCATCGGAAGAAGGCACATCGGCTGACTGCCTTCCCGAATGCTTTCACCAGCCTGGGTCATTTCACTTCCCCGATTCCAGTTAAAAAATAAGGTTATTGCTTATATTTTTGCAGTGTTTTTAATATATTTATGCGTTGAAGTTTCTGTAGCAATTTGGTTAAGTTTTGGGGGTGGAGTTACTAGTACCACTTCCCAACCTTCCCTCTTTATCCGGGCTTGGGACTGGCTAGAAAACTAGCGAGCTAGTAATCTCGGAGAGGTTTTCTTGTGGTGAATTTATTATAAATTATAGTGATAATAATTGTTTATTATAATTTGTGGCGCTCATTCTAGAATTTTTTTCAATACTATAGAATTTTCCGCCTCATAATTGGACATTATTGTGATGATAATTACTATATTTTGTAATTGTAAGGACCTAATTAGAATTTACTAGAGAGGAGATTCTTCCTCGTTCAAATTGACTTATAATGCATTAAGTCTAACTACTTTTGATTAAGCAAATCGATAGATAATTCCCCTACATTTGTGGTTAAATGTAAGCAGATTACAATATATAATAAACAAATTTACGATCTATTAATTCCAAAATTCCATATTGGGTTTGTTTATTTTATATGTGGTACATTGAAATTTTGTGTTCTTTGCCAGTTGACATTCTTGATTGTAATTATTATAATCACTGGACAACACTTTATGAGTGGTTGTCAGCTAACTACACATTAATCAGGCCACTAACCAGGAAGTGATCGATAGAAATGATAAATGTATTGCAAGATTATGATGGAAATCTAAATACCGAAAATGCAGAACACAGGAAGCGTTGCACCGATCCCTTCAGCGGAATTTTAAGTCTATGAGGATCTGAAACTCTTCCAGTAAATGCCACCAGCAGATATAAAAATACTGGTGAACATGAATCCTATGACAGATGAAAAGGCTTTCAGGGCTGTAAAGTTATAGACAGAAAAGAAAGAGGAAGAATCAGATGGATTCTACCCAGAAGCACTGCAAATGGACTTTGAGACCTCAGGGGATATGCTCATTTGACTATTTCAGAAGGTACGGAATGAAATAAAGACTGACTAGTAGAACTGCCAAGGAAAGCCTACTTAAACTTATGTATGTACTCGTACGTAATCATTCCCCCGTTGACGCTAACCAATGTAAAAAGCCATATCATTCTAGAAAGATAAAGAGGTGCTGGAATCATGAAAAACAAGTCATATGTAGATGAAATGGAGACATAATGGATTATCATCGAACAAAGCTTATCATAGCAGTTATATCTCTACTCAGCTTCATGGACTCTGTAAAGATCTTTGACAGAGTTGATCATAATGTACTTTGAAAACTACTTAAGCACTATGGAGTAACTCAAACTTTCATCAGACTTGTTCAACAGCTGCATGATAATGCTACGTGCAGAGTAAATCAGAACAGAAAGGTCAATGAAGCTTTGAGGTGAAGACAGTAATAAGAAAAAAAACTACCTATCATCACCGATAATATTCGTGGTTGTAGTGGAGTGGATCATGCATCCAGAGTGTGGGGAGGGGCTTATGCTGAAATAGAAAAATGAGATTAGGATATTTGGATTTCTCTGGCTATCATTGTTTCGTGTCTCAAAAACCATATGATTTACATGTGAAATCCAACAGGCTAACAGAAGGGGTAGTAAAGACAAACTTCAGTGAGACGTAGTGAACATAGACCGGAGTAACTATGACTTTCTCAAGGTAGCTAAATGCCTCGTCATCTTATTGACACGTGTCTTCGCCTGTCGTATGTTGGATGGCTTAGCAGGGAGGCACTGTATGCAGTGCGAGATGTGAAAGTCTTCGACCATCGTGTGCTTTCCAGTATTGGCTTCTCTTGCCAAAGTCTCCATTTTGTTACTCTGTTCCGCTCAGTGCACTGAGTATAAACGTAAAGAAACTCACCCGGGCATGGGTAATGGCAGGACGGGGGTATGGTCACATGTGGCAGGTGCATCCTCGTGGGGACCGCTGGGTGAGGCTTATCAAGAAGGCAACCCGAGCTTCAGCAAAGACCTGTCGCAAGCATGAGACAACATTCGCATCCGGTTACTCAGTCTTGATGAAGCAGCGGTGCCGTCCTAGGCTTTGTGAGTTGTACGTGACATCGGCGGTGCTAAGTTCTGGGGACTCCTGATGAGAGGACCAGGGCCAATAACAACTGGTTAGCGGGTGGCTTTGGAGGATTGGTAATCCCTATCGCGAGGCGCATAATGGCAACTGTTAGCTGAGGCCAGTTCGAAGTGGTGTCCTATGCAGTGGGGTGTGGATTGGAGATCGGGATCCGTGTCCATGAGTCAGGAGAGGCTGGATCCACTGCGCAGTGGTCCCTGATTAGATGTTTTGGTACTAACGGGGGAGGTGCCATTGGCTGTTAAATGTAATGGAAAGAAGCGACCAACTCTCCATACACTCTTGCATTGATCATTTGGCTGGGCCCGCAATTCGCGGAATGTCCGTACACAGGTAAAACAGTCTAGTCTAGTCTAGACGTAGAGAAGATGGAGGCGACGATGATACTTAACCGACAACAACAAATGCTGGTTAGCATCAAGGGGAAAAAATCTAAATGTAGTTGTCTGTTTCATATAACTAGGCTGGATGAAAGAGATTGTCATAGAGAGGATCGGACGGGTAAATTAATGCTCTGAAATCACTGTGATGACCAACAGCATTCAGTACAGGGAACAGCATTTTTATCTTCTGTAATATCAAATCACTGTTTTTCTATGGCCCGGGCTATACTGAAAGCATGTACATTCGACCATAGGCTTTCATTAATACATGCCTTTTCTCAATACTGAACGTGCATGACCAGAAAGAATCAGCAATAATGAACCCTAGCAGTGCAGCAAACCAGAAAAGTACCTACCGTACACAAAATATATAGAATGAAATCGACATGCACTAGATCGCGTCGCAGTCTCTCAAGCGAAAATTGAATGAAAAGAGATGAGGTAGCTGTCAGTTCCAAGGTGATATATAGAAGAGGTCATATTCAGAAGGAGGTGAAGACTTGTAGACCGATTTTGAGCCAAGTGAAAATAACAGCGGAGAACTGAGCGTGACTGAGATTTGTCGTTGAAACCATGAACCGTAAAGACTTCATATGTCCAAGGATCATGGATTTGGTTTTTCAGATAACTTTCACCTGATGACTTCTTTCCTGTATCAAGATTATACAAAGAATTCTTCCAGTCCTCATTGTATCTTTTTCCTTTCTTTCAGTTCCAAATGAAACATAGGGTTTCAAGCTTAAGTCTTTGGAGTTTCAAGGATGGTAGTGTGGTTTTTAAGATGTGGGTTTGCTAGCCTCACTTCCAACCTTCCCTCTTTCCAGGGATTACTACCCCGCTAAGTGAGATCTATCTAAGAATGTGCCAGTGGGTAATCTAGCTCCAACCACAAGTAGGTTGGGAAGCATTCTACTCCTTAACTACGGACTTACGTTCACTATATACTGGTGGATTATTCTGTGTCATCAATGATTTTATAACTGATAGTTATATAAATGTGTACTAAATTTTGTGGAAATGGCATCTTGTTTAACTTAGGAAAATGACTTTTCACTGTGTTGAAAGATTCTGAAAAGCTCCTATTAAGTTACTTTTGGCTTATTTTTACTGCTATCTGAATGAATCAGTAATTATGTAATCACTAAATGAAATGTAGAATTAGGATTGGCCCAAGAACAATTGATATTGCCAATGACACCAGTGTGGTGAGAGCAGGCTGCTAGCCGATTGGTTGGCACTAATCTACGTTAAGGTCTAGGTCACTAATATGGGCCGTGAGAAAATATGAACAAGCTGAGTCAACAACCAATCACAGCAAAGTTAACGTGGCAAAATATGATTCGCAGAGAGAACTCTATTTGTCAAGGAATCCCGAAACAACCAATCAGAAGCCTGCGTTTGTCTACCTAAACAACCAATCAGATGACTGCGCTGTCTATAATAATGTAGTTGAAAGATGTATAAATACGTGTTGATTTTCATAATAAAACGATCTGTTGCTTGCCCTTGTCTTCTGTTGTTACATTTGGTGTCGCTGCCTCCAGAAAATGAAGATCCCGTGGCCAGCTGCGTTTGAAGAAGGAGACATAAGGAGCTTCTTACGTGACTTCGAGGCTGTTGCTGAGCTGGTGGGTGTCAAGGAGCAGGCAGCGAAGGCAGTTGTCTTGGGGACGCTGTTGAGAGGCCGAGCGAAGGCTGCATATGACAGCGTAGACAGGTCAAATGGCACAGCGTCTTGGAAGAAATTGGTTGAACGACTAGTCCGAGTTTGACAGCGAAACAGACAGACAGCTAGCAATGCAGCAGTTCCGGTCAATGAAGCTTGGACCTGATGGAGACCCGCTAGTGTTGGCGGTGAAACTGACTAATCTACTTCGACGCGCACTTCCCACTTTAGATGAAGAATCAGAAGCGCAGTTACTGTCTTCCCAATTCATCGAGAGTGTCCCAGACCACATTTCTCAGCGATTACAACTGGTTAACGCAACGCAGCCGATGGATATTAGCGAGCTGGCGAAGGTGACCAGACAGCTGCTGAGCACAACGGTAGCCGCTATAGACCAACCAAAACCAAACGAGTATGAGCAGAAAATTGAAGCATTGCAGCGGGAAGTGGCGGCGTTAAAGTTGGCTGATAGAAAAGACCGGTGTTTTGAATGCGGTAAGCCGGGACACTGGAGAAGATACTGCCCAGAAAGGCGGAAAAGAAAAAATTTCAGACGGTATAATGCTTGTTCTTTCTTTCGTATGAACCTAGATTTAGTGGGGGCTATTGAGAAAGGCGCTCTGTATTCGAAGTTGCGAGTGAATGATCGAGAAGTAGTATGTTTGATAGATACAGGGGCGGCCGTGTCGTTAATAGATAAGAATTTATGTAAGAGTGTTAGCCCGTGTTCATTGACAGTACAAACAGTAGGCGGGTATGTGTTGCGTATAACGGGTAGATCGAACTGTACGGTCGTTGTTGGTGGCTGCGAGGTGACGTTTCCTTTCATTGTTGTACCCGAACTACAGCGAACGATATTAGGAGCGGATTTTCTGCGTGAGATTGGTGCCATAATCGACACGCAAGCGAACGTGGTGGTCACGAAATACGGGCATATCAACATGTATGAGACCAGCGAGATAGCAGCGATTAAGCTGCCGACGGTACACAATGTGACAGAGTTAATTAGTAAATACGATCATCTGTTCACTGGAGATGGCGACCCATACGGTTATTGCGATAAGGTGAATCATGAAATTCCGTTAAGTGATCCGAAAGTAAGGTCATTTACAACGCGAAGAGTTCCATGTCATCTGGAAGGCGAAGTGGAGCGACAAGTGCAAGAGATGTTAAAAGATGACATTATTGAGGAAGCTGATAGCCCGTACAACTCTCCAGTGCTGTTAGTAAAAAAAGCGAATGGGAAGTATAGATTCTGTGTTGATTTTCGACAGTTAAACAGTATGACAGAGTTAAGACCGTGTGCCATGCCAACAGTGGTAGAAACTTTAGATCGCCTACAAGGTGCGAATGTGTTTTCGGTTCTCGATCTTCGCTCAGGATACTGGCAGATACCGATAAAACAAGGTGATAGAGATAAGACGGCTTTCATCGTGGGTCAGACACAATATCGATTTAAACGCATGCCGTTTGGACTAGCAGGTGCACCGTTTACGTTCAGACGACTGATGAAGCTATTACTTAGGAACTTGAAAAACGTGGAGGTTTATGGTGATGATCTCGTCATATACAGTCAAAACGAAAACGATCACGTCAACCATGTAGAAGCCGTGCTGCGACGCATCGAAGAGTTTGGACTACGCGTCAACAAAACCAAGTCCCAGATAGCCAAAAAGAATGTTACTCTGTTGGGACATAAAGTGGGAAATGGTGAGATTAAACCACTGCCGGAGAAAATTTTGACGATTAAAACGATTCCAGCCCCGAATTCAAAGAGAAAACTGAGACAATTCTTGGGTAGAGCAGCGTTTTATAGCCGCTTCGTGAAGAACTTCAATGAGATAGCAGCCCCTCTATACAGGCTACTAGGTGAGCCAAAGTTTGTTTGGTCGGAAGAATCGCAGAGGACATTCGACAGAATTAAACAGCTGCTCGACCACCAACAAATGACGCTAAAACTACCTGTGCCAGGAAGACAGTTCACAGTGTGCACAGATGCCAGTGACTACGCTATAGGTGCGGTCCTAAGACAGGACGAGGGAATCGTTGAGTATGCCAGTAGGGTTTTGACACTCGCAGAGAGAAAGTATTCAACGATAGAAAAGAATGTTTAGCAATGGTATGGGCAGTCGACAAATGGAGACCTTATTTACTCGGCCGGCGGTTCCACATCGAAACTGATCATAAGCCGCTACAATTTTTGAAGACAGCGAGAGACCCACGGGGGAAGTTGTCACGGTGGATGTTGCGTCTTCAGGAGTACGATTTTACGATCTCACACGTTCCTGGAAGTGAAAATGTCTTGGCAGATTTGTTATCGAGACCAGAAGATGAGTCTGAGTTGCCCGAGGTCGCTTACGGAGTGCATGCAGTAGAACAAGACCCACTAAGACTTGCACGTAGGCAGAGGTTGGACGATACGCTGAATACAGTAATACAGGTGATCACCAACGGAATAGAAGTGGATCAAACTACGGCGAGTAAGGAGCTAACCACACTACTCAGACAGAGGGATCGACTCAGAGTGAATGCCTACGGGACTCTGACCTGGCGAGAGAACGACGGAAGCTGGCTGGCTGTCATACCTCAATCGTCGCGCCACGACATGATAGAAGAATGTCACCAGCTAGCGCATACAGGCGTGGCCAGAACGACCGATCTCCTAAGACAAAGTATGTACTGGCCAGGTATGAGAGAAGACGTAGCAAGATACGTACTTGGATGTCCACGGTGCCAGCTGATGAAAGGTGACCGGTGTATACGACCACCACTTCAGTCGATTCCAGTTACCGCGATAGGTGACTTGTGGTCCGTAGATGTCATGGGTCCATTTCCTCAGACATCCAATGGTAATCAGTACCTCTTGGTAATGACGGAACACGCGACACGATGGGTAGACGCCGTAGCAATCCCAGACCAACGTGCAAGAACCGTGACAGATGCAGTAGTTAGACACATTGTTGCAGACCACGGCGTACCGAAGACAATACTGACAGACCAAGGTCCCTGTTTCGAGAGTGAAGAGTTTACTTCCCGTTTGCAACAGCTGGGCATCAAGAGGATCAGAACGACCCCATACCATCCACAAACGAATGGCCTAACGGAGAGAAACAACCGTACACTGAAGGAGTGGCTGGCCTCGAAGGGCGGGAACTGGGAAACGGAGCTTCCACTGATTTTACTAACACATCGCGCTACCACTCAGGAAACAACGAAGAAGTCACCCTTCCAACTGATGTATGGTAGAAAACCACGATTACCGGTACACAATGAGACCTGGCCCATGCACCAAAAGTGGAGTACGACGAAATTAAAAGCAGAGAGGAAAGAGGCAGTCAAGAATGTAATACGGAAGCAGCGCAGTGATGTCATGAAGTCTCAGATGAAAGAAAGGACGCAGTGCATTACCTTTGCAGTCGGGGACCAAGTGAAGTGTAGAGACAGGAGATATACAGTTGGAGGCGGGCTAGGTTCACGGAAACTCCTTCCAAAGTGGGAAGGACCATACACAATCACAAAAAGACGGGGTCAAGTATATACCATCCGAAGAGGTGATAAACAGAAACGAGTTAACGCCAGTCAGCTCCAAAGATGGGTACAGTGGGACAAGCCGGTCAGTAACAATCCTCAACTAGAGGATGTAGCACCCAGAAGGTCGGAACGTCTGCGCACGAAGCTATTTGACGGGGGGACGAGTGTGGTGAGAGCAGGCTGCTAGCCGATTGGTTGGCACTAATCTACGTTAAGGTCTAGGTCACTAATATGGGCCGTGAGAAAATATGAACAAGCCTGAGTCAACAACCAATCACAGCAAAGTTAACGTGGCAAAATATGATTCGCAGAGAGAACTCTATTTGTCAAGGAATCCCGAAACAACCAATCAGAAGCCTGCGTTTGTCTACCTAAACAACCAATCAGATGACTGCGCTTGTCTATAATAATGTAGTTGAAAGATGTATAAATACGTGTTGATTTTCATAATAAAACGATCTGTTGCCACGCCCTTGTCTTCTGTTGTTACACCAGTATTTATCTCCTTCACATATTTCTTATGAAAAAAATTATCTAAAGCTGAAAAACTCATTATTTAACTACTTATTTTCTTCGAAATAATCCTAAATATCAGTCTATTTCTATTTTTTTTTTAAATTTCTGTCAATGGGGTTTTAGAAAAAGGATCATGGTCATTAAATGGTGTTTAGAACAGTTTGGCAGTTAAGGGTTTTAAGGATATTTCTATACATTCTTGTAGGCTGAGTATCTTGGTAATGAACTAAGAAGTTTATTAATAATAATGAGAATAATAATATCGCAAAAATATTCATTCAGACATCTATAAAACACAAAATAATTGAGCAAAGAATATCCTCTTCGATAATTTCCTCCTCCTCTGGCTCTGAAATATCTATTTGTAAAGTAAGATCACAGTGGAATTACAGTTCATTAAAGATGCTTAAATCATAATAATTATAAAGATACAATAGCAAATAGAAAATCAACTAAATAAGGAAAATTCCTCAAAAATTCAGGATCATTCAAACCTAGACGGCCAAGGTAAAGATAATGTCTGAACTAGCTTCTTTTGGACTCATAAATTTGGCCTCTTAATGTGGATTTCCGAACATCACTGTGTGTGGTTAAGTAAAGGACAAACAAAATCTATTCGTAGGCTATTCTATCTCATCTTGTGGATACCAGCAGAACACAAGATTGATGTCAATGAAGTGACCTTCAAAGTCATTTACCGCATACCAACTAGTCTTAACTTTGCCTTAAGAGTCCGACTACTAAATATTTCTGAGGCCATTGGAATCCAGTTCAAGAAGCCTAATTTATGCATCCAAAAGAAGCTAGTTCAGACATTGTCCTTACCTTGGTCATCTAGGTTTGAATGATTTTCAATTTTTGTGGAATTTCCTTAATTTTAGTTGATATTCTATTTGCTATTATGTTTTTAAGCACCTTTAATGAACTGTATAATTCAATTGATCTTACTTTACAAATTGATATTATTTAAAAAACACTAATATTGTTATTGACTACTATTCAAGAATATTCTATGTATATAAACATATATATGTATAATTGTAGAGCCAGAGTAGGAGGATATTATCGAAGAGGATATTCTTTGCTCAATTATTTCGTGTTTTATATAATAATAATAGCTTTATTCGATCCAGTGTATTTGTTACAGCGTGGAATTCTCTATTCAAATTACCTGCTAAGGAAAAAGTAGTTGGCAAGACACTTTCTTACATCATAATTTCAACATAAACATGAATGCGAAGTGAAAATTAAATGAAAATACTACCGATAGTATACCAATGGTAGAAAGAATGAAAAGGGCCGTTTTATTCATTGTTACTTAGTAGGTTAGTAGATGCATACCTATCACTTTTCAAGCCACATAATATGCATTCCAAACAGGATTCTGAAGAGTTTTCATGCTTAGTCGTTCGACTATAATTATCACTATTATTGTTCCCTTGGGTTCCTAGCGGAACATAGGGCTTCAACTGTACACCTCCTCTTGCTTCTGTCTTCTCGTGTACTTTTCACCTGCATCCATGTTTGTCCATACTGACTTTTCATCTCCTCTTCACACATTCTCCTCCATGTCACCCTTGTACTGACGTCCCACTCGCCGCTTCCCTTTCGGCCTGGTTCCACTCGAGCAATGGCCTGGCGAGCGCGCGATGTCACCCAGCGGCGGCCTCCCCAGCGAGTGTCCAATCCATCTCCTCTTTCTCCTGCATATCTGTTGGTTGGCGATTGCTTCTTGTTTTGTTTGTTTGTTACCATAGTTTCTTGTTGATGATTCTTTCCAGCCCGGCCATCTGATCTTCAGTATAGAGCCAGCGAAGACAGTTGTTGGTTGATAAACGTCTGCAACAGGCTGTTGGTGGAAATATTCTTTGTGACCCGCCCGCCAAGTTTCTGATCTGTATAGAAGGAGTGATTGACTTGACATTTGTATTGAAAATGTGACTGAATTTCATTGTTGATGCTGAGTGACGAAGATTTTCAGATTGGTTGGTGGTGCTACCAACCCTCCCTCTTTGCCCGGGCTTGGGACTGGCTAGGAAACTAGTGAGCTAGTAATCTAGGCGAGGTTCGTCCGACTATAAAGTCTTTTATAATTCCTTGTAGTCTTACGTGGTGAGATGCGAAGGAAGAGTGGTTTACACAGACGATGCTGGCAGTCCTACCAGATGAAATTCACCAATTTCTTGCGTTAATAACAGTGTCTTCCCAAAACAGTATTAACGAGTTGGCTTAGGCACACTTCAATCCCCCTACTAACAGTTTTCAGCTCCTTTCGCATTATACCAAATCCTTTATTATGTGACCCAGAATAGATTTAGAAGTAAACAATGAAGACAGATAGGTAGAATTCAAAAAATCACAAATTTTTAAAGTAGAAATTACCATGATGTGAGAAAACTAGGAAATATCAGAATGAAAACGTAATCTAAGCTATTTAACACCCGATTTAGTTTCACAATCCCTGTCTTCTATGGTACAAGAATCATAGGCACAAACCAATTCATGAAGAAACCGTTTGTGTTTGAAAGTGTAAGTAACAATCTAACACTCTAAAGGATTTAGCGTAAAAGAATTCAAAAAGTACCACTCATTAATTTCCAATAAAACGCTGTTCATCTTGGAGTAGCAAGACTAGCAAGTAACCCACATGGAAACAATCAAATCATTGGCATACTTAACCAAACTTGCTTCATCAGAATGCGGCAAGTCATGTAAGAAGAAAGAAAGTAGAAAAAGGCCAAAGAACAACACCTTGAGGGATAAAGGGGTTATAGTAAACAAAGCAGTCACGGAATTTTCATCAAAATAAACAGTGTACTGCTTCCTATCAGAAAAATAAGAATACACTAATCTACCAATCCAGGCTTTTCAGTAAAGAAGGCCTGATTATGGAGCCAAAGAAAGGTGTGCAATCTAGGATAGCACACTGAACATATTAAGCACCTTTGTCCAAACAGAAGACGATATTGCTTTAGGATTGATTCAATACTGTATTGGCAATAGCAGACTGTATTTGTTGACCATTCATTGAAATTATTTCCCTTGAAAAAATACTTCCTAATTAAACATATTTCTTGTCTCCCTGTATTATTTATTGCTTTATTCCTTTACTTTCAGAGTAGAGCATAGGTCTTTAAGCTGGAGCCTTGAAATTTCAGTAACTGTGGTTTCATTTTTAAGAGGTGGAATCGCTAGCCTCACTGAAAACCTTCCGCTTTTACCGATCTAACAAACGGCTAAGTGAGGTTTATAATAATTGCCCAAAACTGCTATATGGTGCTTCAGCCATAGAATGCTCGTCAACCACGAACAAGTGATCCAACAGACTCACATCTAAATCGCCTAGCGGATAGTAATCAGGCAAAGTTAGGTGTGTGGCGAGCATCCATACCTCATAAACTAAACAAAAAAACCACCATCACTACACAAAACTTAAAAGGCTCAAGTTCTCCTCGGTACTCAGAAGAAACAAAAATGTAACTGGTATATTTCATACATTTATTTCTCTTAATGAATTTGAACAAAGCAAGAACAACAGTTTTTTCAGAGTGAAATAATGCCATCATTTATTTCGCTGGCTTCTCGTCAGCTGCTTACAGGCCACAGTCATTATTAAGTAAATCTGCAGAAACAATTTTAACATACTTGCACAGAGTTCGCTTTTAAACAAAAATCAATCGATAAATATATACATACAGTCATAATATATATGTAATATTGGACGCTATTCCGAACAATAATAATCATACACAATGGAAACTTTTCAGCATTACCCATTCAGGTGAAAGAGAGATGAAAATATCCAGTTATTAGGGCAAAGAAAGACTGATAACTGTTTCTTTCTGAACGCACAAATCAGGTTTCCAGCGTTTGATGAAAATCGTTTCGGCAAACTTGAGGATAATTGAACTCTTTTACTTGTTGATATTTTGAAAGATCCTGTGAAGTCCACCACATGACCCATGTCAAGGAGATGCCTGGCAATGGCACTGTTCTAAGAAAGCATTTGTTCAACTTAGACATAGGCTTTTTGGTACACGTTCAAAAAATCGTAGATATGCCAATCTTCTTTCTGTTCTTCCAATGTAAGTGATCCCGCAGATACCTGTAAGTTTGTAAATTTCTGGGTTCGAATCCCACTCCTGACACCACTTTGCGTCGGTGGCACAGCGGTTAAGACTGTCGCCGACCACGCATATGGTCCGGGGTTCAATCAGCTGCCGATGTACACCTGATGTCAATCGTTGGCCTGCGAAATTGGGTTGCTGATATCACACGCTGGAAATTTCATACTTGTACCAAAAACACGGTGTAGATTCATGCTATAGTCAAAATTTAAAAAAAATAAAAATAAACAGTTGAAGTTAACATGAGAAGAATATCTATCGACTTTTGATTGGACCAAGGAGTAAGTTGTTCTATAGAACGGAACGAGCTGAGCTGCACGGTTGGCTCTGCCTAGGGACAACCTCAATCTCATTCACCTTTATAATCAAGTTGAATGTATATGGACTTTTTTCCACTGTGATGTTTTTGACATTTGAGACTTCATATCTTCTGTGCTTGTTTATGGATCTTTGAAGATGACCACTGCTTTTCAACATCTTTTCGAGAAACATAAATTCTTCCTCTAATTTCTCGATAGTGCATAATCTCCTAGCTCTATAGTATAGAGTCTTGGACGAAAACCATTAAGGTGTAGGTGTTGTCCTTTCCAAGTAGGCCTTCGGTAAATTGACTTCTGAAGACTACCATTTTCTAGACTTTGCATGGCAATGTAAAAGAAGTGAAACTTTCCATCTTGTGATATCCACCTCATGACCCATGTCAATGAGATACCTGGTGATGGCACTGTTCAAGGCATTTGTTCCCCTTTAGACACAGACTTTTTGGTACATGTTCAGAAAATCGTAGATATGCCTTTCTTTCTGTTCTTTCAATGCAACTGCTCCCACACATACATGTAAATTTGTATATACAATTGGAGTTAACATGAGAAGGATATCTATCGATTATTTAACAGGTATATGATGTAGAATTCTGGAAATCCTGGCATCACTTTCTGTGGTTATACTGTTATGTAATAAGAGACGTGGGTTGTCGATTCAGTGATAATTCTTAAGCAATAGTATGTCCAAAAAAGAAGGAATTATTTTCATGTTTTGAAAATCAGTCTTGGTCTGATTTTTTGTTGTGCTTAATTACTTCATGCTGAGCGCGAAAAGGTGATTTTATCTTACCACACTACAGTAGGTCGAATGAAATGATAATTGCAATTCAGTACGCTGGCCAGTAAAGAAACGATAAGCCTATCATTAGCGTGCATTTCGACTATTTACTATTAGCGCTTATTATCTTTTCAGAGTTTTGTTTATGTGTGTTGAATATTATCAATAATAAATCAGTGGACTGTCAGTCAACCGCCTAAAAAACGTAAAAATTCAACTTCAGTTATAAATTTTCTTTTTGTCAATCAATGAACGTGCATGACATAATCCCCATCTAGACATGAATGAAAACAAAACACATGGCTCACCAAAGAGTGGTTCAGGTCCATTTCCCAGATGATACTTTATACTCAGTAGAAATTTGTATACATCTTGGACTTCATAACTGGATCTTTCACTGTTTTTCTACGGCTGAAAGTTCACTGTAATACGTATTTGAAACTGTATTCTGTTTCGAAGTTTCTACAAAGGTTGGGTTAATTATTGTTATTATTATTTCCTTTAATTCCTAGAGGAACATTGGGCTTCAGCCACACCTTTCCATTGCGTTCGGGTCTTCACCAACCTTTTCACCTGGCTCCAAGTCTACCGACATGCTTTCATCTCCTGTTCACATGACCTCCTCCATGTCACCCATACACTGATGACCAACTCGCCGCTTCCTTTTTGGGGTTCCACTGGAGGGATTTTCTGGTGTTATCACTTGATGGTTTCCTCAGTGTGTGGCCAATCCAGTAACCGCATTTCTTCTGCCTATTTATTGCATAATCAGTTTTTGCTGGCTTAGTTCGCTCATCGCCAGAGATCCTTGTTGCTGATCTTTTCTGACCAGCCATCTGGTCTTGAGCGAAGTAATGAGCGAAGATAGCTGTTGATGTGGGTGTTTAGTTTGTTCGAAGTGTCCTTCGTGATATTCTGTGTACGTCTCTGATTCATACAGTAGTACTGACTTTACATTGGAGTTGAAAATCCGAAGTAGTGGTGCTGTTGACCCCCACACAGACTGGAGGGTAATGAAAGCTTGTCTTGCTTTCCCGATCCACGCTCCTTTGATATCCTCATCAGTTCCGCCCGAATGTAGTTGAAACGATGCTTCCCAGGTAGGTAGATCGGTAAAGGAGATTGTTTCTTTCAGGTTCCTCCCATTTATGCTGAATGTTGTCTGTTGTTGTTGTTGCTGTTGTAGTTGGCCAGGAATCTTCATCATCTACCTCCGTCTTCTCCTTCATGTCACCCTCACACTGACAACCACCTCACCGCTTCCCATTCAGTTGGGTTCCACTTGAGTGGTGGCTTGTCATGGTATGTTACTCACTTGATGGTTTATTTTCTCAGAGTGTGACCAATCCACCTGCATATTTGCTGCATAATCGGTTCTTGGTTTATACTCCTTTTTCGTGTCACCATGTCTGAATAACTATCAAGTTTAAAAAAAGTCCCTAAACTAGCATTCTCGCTCTCCACGCATTTTAAATAGCTCTCATAGCTTCTTAATTATCTGTGTGACACCGAATATGACAATTTTGCCAACCTTCACTAACCACTGATAGTCTATTTATACAATGACAGGTGATGACTTTATGTAATAAATTTTCTACATTCTTTACAAATTTAATTGTCTCTGTTATTAATAATTTTGTGATGTGTGCATATGCATTGAGATATGTTTAGGTAACTGGTAATCATTCATTAATTTAACACATTTCACAAACTCGAACAGTTTGAACCCCAGCGGGTGCGTACTGCCGATGATTCCCAAACTAGGTTGCTAAAACAGCTGTCTGGCAGTACTCCGTGGTTTTCAATCTTTCTTTAACTGATATTAATCCATGGTCAAACTCGTGAAAGCATATCTAATCTTTACAAACCAACTGTTGATAATTAGAGATCATTCAAAATTAGGAACACTGGATAGCTGTTTCATCCTAGTGTAAGCCTCTTCAGTGCTGCGTACACACGAAACCCAACAGGGATCGAACTGGAAACCTTCAGGTTGCGAGTCTAAGCTCGTTGATTGTTAAGTCATTTGATTAGGTAGTAAATGATTCATAAATTCTAACTTCTGTCAACTAACAATTTAGCACAGAAAGAAGAAACATTGGCGCAGAATAATCTGGATCTATTTTATTTCGTTAGTCCTCATCAGCTGCGTACAACCTGGATTTTTAATAAAATAAAATGTGTACAATGTTTACAAATCTTTGTGCATTAGCAAGCATACTGTCAGAGCGTAATAGTAAAATAAGGCGTTGAGAGTTAAAGTGTGTCTAAAGTGTCACGACATACATATGTATATCCTGGTAGATTGAAGTTTCCTGAAAACATTTATTAACACTTGTGTTGTTGAGGTGGTAACAAAAGAAAATAAGGAATAGTTACGTAATTAGACAGGAGAAGATCAAAACTTTACAATTTCGGTGCACATGAGGTCAGATGAGAAGTTGATGATGTAATACAATGAGCAGAACTCACAAGATCGAGAAAAATGATCTCTTAAGAGAGTCAAGCGAAAAATAAAGGGGGAGGGGGTGGAGTAATAAGGTAGGCTAACAAAATTAACAAAATTAGAAAACAAAGAGTTACCAAGAAGTGAGTTACCATGGTATTTGAAGTCCAACAAAGGATTCTTTTTGGACACATAAGTCAGGCTTCAATCGTTTTATTGCTATAGCATCAGCAAACCTAAGAAGAGTTGAGTTACTTTTTCTGTTAATTATTTCGAATGATTCCAGCACATCTACTCGGTGTTCTGTGTCAATCAGGTGTTTGGCGATTGAATAGCTTAAATAATTCGGTCCCTTTAACCGAGGGCTTGGGATACATGTTCGCAGAATCCGACGTAGGCCCTCCTTTCTGTTCTTCCAGTGTAACTTCTCCTCAGATACATGTGAATTGGTGTACACAGTTGGAGGTAACATGTGAGGGGTACTTGTCAATCTTTGACTTCACAAGTGAAGAGGTTGTTTGGGATAGAGAGACTAATAACGCTGCAGGATACGTCCTAGACAAGACTGCGCTTAATGTTTTATTAATCTTTCTCATAATGTCGTCCCCCTTATAGTCAAGTTTGATGATCTTCTCTTATCTAATTACGTAACTACTGGTTATTTTCTTTTGTTACCACCTCAACAACACAAGTGTTAATAAATTTTTTCAAGAAACTTCAATCTACCAGGATATACATATGTATGTCTCAACGCCTTATTTTACTATTACGCTCTGACAGTATGCTTGCTAATGCACAAAGATTTGTAAAAATTGTACACTTTTTATTTTATTAAAAATTCAGGTTGTACGCAGATGATGAGGACTAACGAAATAAAATAGATCCAGATTATTCTGCGCCAATGCTTCTTCTTCCTTTGTTGAAATTTATAAAAATGAATCATTTTATGTAATAATTTAGTTCTACTCCAACCAGTGCTATCGGTCCGCGTCCACTTCACCGCGAAGTGAAGCTACCTGATGCAGCTTGAGGACATCCATCTAGTAGCCATCAACTAGTTAGAGAAGATAAGTAAATAATTCATCAGTAGTTCAGTGACAGAATGCCTTCCAAATTTTCATGTAGTCCGGGTTCAGTGTCTTTACAGTCTTAAACTATGTTTAGTTAACTAATCGACAGTAAGTGAAGAAAGAAGGAAGGTTGAACGTGAGGCTAGCAACTCTACCGCGTAAAGTCAATACCATTGCTAATGAAACTGCCCAGCTTGAAGACTTATGCTCCACCTAGAATGCTATTGGATGATAAAAGCAGGCGAATGAGTTGTAAGCTTTTGAACATCCTTCAGAACCGGTCAACCTCTCATCGATTATTTATCCATGTAATATAATCAAAATAACCTTAAGCATCTTTTTAATTAGTAATTAACATTTAATTGTGCGGATAATAAATATCTTTCTCGTTTCTCAAATCAATGCACTTTGGAGTTATAATCACTTCTGTCGCTGTCTGACTTCATATTTATTTGCCTCTTAAGATGATCACAGTTTCCAAAAGCACAAGAGAAGAGGTGGGCTAAAAACTACATAGTCTTTTTGTTGTGGGTAATAATTTACAGGCATAAAATGGACTCACACAAAAAACTTGGAGGATCTGGACTCTGCTGATGATATATATCTGATTTCCTACAAACTGGAAGATATGCAAGTGAAAAGCAACAAGTTGGCTGAAGAACCATCCACAGAAGATAGGATTTCAGGTGAACATAGAGAAAACAGAGGTGATGAAGATTCCTGGCCAACAACAACAACAGAAAAAAATCAGCATAAATGGGAGGAACCTGAAAGAAGCAACCTCCTTCACCTACCTACCTGGGTGAAACTGATGAGAATATCAAAGGAGCGTGGATCGGGAAAGCAAGACAAGCTTTCATTACCCTCCAGTCTGCGTGGAGGTCAATAGCACTACTCAACATGAAAATAAGATCTGGATTTTCAACTCCAATGTGAAGTCAGTGCTACTATACGCATCAAGACTTGGCGAGTCATAGGGAGCACCTCAAACAAACTACAGGCCTTCATAAACAGCTGTCTTCGCTCATTACTTCTCTCAAGATCAGATGGCCGACCAGAAAAGATGAGCAACAGGGATCTCTGGCAATGAGCAAACGGATTGTGCAACAAATATGCAGGAAGAAATGGAGGTGGAATGGCTGGCCACAATCTGAGGCAACCATCCAGTGACATCACTAGACAAGCCCTCGAGCGGAACCGAAAGGGAAGAGCCAAGTTTGTCGTCCAAGGGTGACTTGGAGGAGGTCTTGTGAAGAGGAGTTTAAAGCATATGGACAGACCTGGTGCCATGTGAAAACGTTGGGAGAGAACCGAACGCGATGGAGTCATGTGGCTGAAGCCCAATGTTCCTCTAGGAATTAAAGGAAATAATAATAATAAATAGGAATCTGCGTTGCATTAGGATTCAAACCAGTAGCCCCCCATTTACCAACCCGGTGTCTTACCAGCTGAGCTTAAACATAGTTTACTTGACAAAAACATCGTATATCTTTAAATCTAAAAATTGATTACCGCAGCACTGATCTTTCTGGATTGACTATCTTTCATCTCATGTGTTCCTATTGGACCCATAAGGCCTCAAGCTTCAATCTTGAATTTTCAGTAGCATTGCTGTCGTCTTATTTGCTGAGTGGGTTTTGTTAGCCCCACATCTGAATTCCCCTTTTTACCAGTCTGCAATTGTTCTGGGAACTTGATTTTTCTTGCTCAGGAAAATCTACCAGTGTGAATAATTAAAGGTGTAGCAAAAACAATCAGCAGGTCGATATTAGAGCACCTGATCCAAACCGGCCACAAAGTCAGAGTTGAAGAATCCTTCTCTATATTTACGGGTGCCTAAAAAATTACCTAAACATCCAGGTACCGAATACTCCAAACAGCAGAGGTTATCACGATTCACGTGAAATAACCAGTGCTTTGTGTGCAAAAGAAACAAGTCCATGCACTAATACTGCTTGGCTTTCACTGGAAACTATAAATTCACGAATTTGTTTTATTATCTTTCCTAATTCGCCTGTCTGATATTGAGTGTACTGTTATGTTGATGATCCCGGCTGATAACTGCTACCTTGTCGTGATGATCGAGCTTGAATACAGTAATGACCCAACATGCTAAACTGACTGGGACCTGTCCCTGCAGGTCCTACCATGTCAGGAAGGTTGTTTGAATAGCGGTTAAACTAAAAGCAGCTACCATGGGGTACATGGGCTCTAGTATCCCATCGGATCAAATGGCGTATGAGCCTATATGGTCACCGGCAACCAGCTCCTGACGCTGCTCCGCTGCCTTGTGGATTAGACTCCAAGTCAAAGGCTCGGGGGGTGGTCCCTTAATAAAACCACCTGCTTCGGCCTGGGCGCCTGGGCAGGATTTCAGCCCTCACACAATGAATTGAATAAAGCAACAAACAATCAATGAAACTTATCGCGTGCTATCACTCGTGTTGCAATTTCCTCCTTTCTTTTCTTCCCGATGATAGTTAACGAATACTGTTTGAACTTGTTAGGCATGACTGATTTCCTTCCAGATGAAGTTCTTTATTCGTTCTCTACTTATATATATATTTCTCTCCTTTTTTTTTCTTTTGATCTATGTTATTTTATTATTATTGTGTGGCGCAACTTTCTTGGTGCCATATTGTACCAAGTTTTTATGCGTTTAAATAAAATAATATAAAATAAATAAATGTTGATGATGTTGAAGTGTAATCTATTGATATTAATGATTCGATGTCATTTAAACATCAGTGTTGTTAAAAATAACACTAATTCAATTGCTATAATGCATATATAAATGTAGAACCCGATGAGGAAAGGGTTATCGAAAAGAATATTCTTTGCTCAGTAACCATTCTTTTCAAAAGCTATAGGATGTTTAGAAGTTCACCTGTTGGAAATCGAACCTAGACCGCATGCTTGGTTGGTAAGCATCATACTGTTAATTTCAAGGCGAATACACATCAGCTGTCCACTCTACTACATCCATTTAGTTAGACTAGTGAATTCAGATGATGGGGGAGTGTTGGGGTTTTGGATTAATTTTGTACAATTAGATCCAGTCGCAAAGCAGTATCAGCTAGACAGGTCACAGAAAACCAGGACATCTGTTTCGTCCTGTTTTGGGACCTACAACCGTTCTCCCTTGTGATCCCACCAGGGATTGAACCAATGACCTTCAGGTTACGAGGTCGAATCCTCCGATTATTCAGACATTTGGGCTGTAATTTATTTACCCACGAATTCTAACTCGTGATACAGCATCCACTACTTCACGTCGACGTAATGGACTCCTGTTGTCACAAATTCTCAGTACAGCTTCACGAATAGCATTCGTGACGAAATCTAACAATTAAAACTAATCCATATGCCTACAAATCGCTTTATCTTGATATCAATTTCTTGCTCATTGGTGGCTACTCAGTGGAGCTGTAGTGACAAGTTCTAAGCACTAGGGTGACCCATATCAAGGTGAATTAGACACTGACATAACGGGTTGTTGAGAATGGCGCTACATCATGAGTTGACAAAGTTAGGATCTAGTGTCGGTGGCAGAGCGGTTAGGACTCTCGCCGACCATGCAAACAGTTCGGGGTTCAATCCCCTACCGATGCACACCCCGATATCAATTGGTCGGCCTGCAAAATTTAGGCGGGTTACTGATATCACATGCTGAAAATTCCATATTCGTACCAAAAATACGGTGTGGAATCAAGGCATAATAAAAAGGAAATGGATGAATGGTCAACAAGCTTGATTTCATTACCTGGTGGTTACAGGTTAGCTTCGATTTTGGGTCGTGGGTGCATGCAATTGAGGAGTCCTTAAAAATAGAACGAAACAATTTCCCACTGCCCCTTGGTTTTCAATGATCCCTATTCATGACGAAATCTAACAAGTGACTGAAAAGCAGTGAATGCCCAACATTTAATTGGTGGATGGTAACTAACAGTGGAATCCACGATGCGCATTTCGTCTTATTTGAGATTCATCAAATAGCTGGATGTACCTGCATTTCTCAGTGAGTGACAATGTTCCCACCAAGGGTCGAACCCAGTGTCCATAATTTCAAACGCCAAAGCATTATTCACTAGACCACTTGGGCCACGAGAGCCACCCCTTGTGCAACGAGTCATGTTAATTTAATTTAATTTTAGATTTTCCCGTCTAGTGGATAACGTTTTGGCTGATGACGAAACTATGGGCACAGGGTTCGAGCCTCGGTGGGAACATCATCACTTACTGGGAAATACAGGTACATCCAACTAGTTGACGAGTCTTAAATAGGACGAAATGCGCTTTATCCTGGATTCCACTGCTAGTCATCATTCACCAATTCAATTCTAATTAAATGCCCAGAAATCGTCGAAGCATCTGCACAAGAAGCCGATAGGCATGTCAACTTGAAACCGAGCACTTCAGTCCAATCAATCAATCAATCGACGGGATAATCTAAAGTTCATTTGAATGCCCAACATGTCTATTAAATAAAAAAGAAAGTAAATACATTGAACAATTCACTTTCCAGTGAGTGTAAAACACAGAGGAGTGTTTTAAAGTTTTTTTTCACCTTTATTATTAATAAACAGCCTTCTAGAAATGAGAATAAATAAATAACACCTGTAGAGAAGTAGGAGAGAGGCAGAAGAAACACACAACATCACTGTACACTCATCAGTGTGCATCATACTGTCTAGGGTAGGCAGAATCACCCAATGCGTATGTCTGTTACTTCCCTCCTACTTTACATTACACAAAATACAAAAATGCTTTATTTGTACAAGTTTAAGATTTGTTTTTACTAAATAGATTTCCTTTGTTTTCTTTGTTGTGGGTCATCCATCTCATAATCACGATAGGATAAATACACCTTGAACGACCAATGCAACACAACACAACACACAGTACAAACAAACTAACTAACCATCTAACAAGGCGAAGAAGAAGAAGAACAACTTGTATCAACTAATCGAAAGTGTAATAGTATTTGTAGTAGTAGTAGTAGTACTGAATTTTACCACGTGATCACATATTATCCCAGTATACTGTACAAACACATGTATATATATTATAGGTTTACAGACCGTAGGTGTCTACTTAGAACTGTGGGCGTTAAACTAAGCCGAAGAATTGAACCCCCACACACACACACACATACACACACAAGCGCACACACGTATTCTGATTGGTTGTTTATCTGTGAAAACTTCACTTTTGATTGATTACCACACCATTTTAGCCTAGAACATACATTTATATTTTGTTATTTTCTTTTTGTTGTTGTTGTTGTTGTGTTTGTGTGTATGTGTGTGTGTGAGGGTGTGCGTGTTTTCAAGGGAGAAAATTGATATTTCATAATTTATATTTATGGGCACAGGTTGCTTGTATTTTCAGCATAGCCCACATCCGTATCCAACTTCACTTGCCGTATTTCCATTCACCTCGTCTTTTATTATTTTTTTTCTTGTTGCACTTACCAGTGTTTTACTATTTATATAATTTCACTGGAGCACAAGAAAAATTGATGTATATATCTATTCGAAGAAATCCAGCACAACGTTTGCATAAAATAAAGTCAAGAGGCGCGGAAATAATTGAAAAAAAGAAGGAAAGAAAGAAAGAAACAATAATGATTCAATGATTTATATTCAAAACCTTTTTTTTAAAAAAAATCTTTGCAATTCTAACCACTAAAATATTGTTCAACATTCAAGTGTTCAATGTTCAAGTGATCAACGTTCAATATAAACAATGAATAGTACTACTTCTGGTTTAAATGATGAGGAATTAAGCACAAAATCGATTGAAAAAATATCTAACATAGAAGAAATGGAAGAAGTAGAACAAGAAGCAGAAAAGAAGAATATTGCTTCCTTGAATGATACAAATCTAATTTCTGAAATTGGTGACATAATAATGAATAAGAATAATTCTACTCCACAGTCTGATTATTCGTCAAACACTAAAGAAGACGAATCATCATCATCACCATCATCATCGTCGACATCCGTCCTAAAAGTATTCAATATCACTGTTGAAGAAGAACAAGTTGGAGAAGCGATTCCACAGCACAGCAACACTGAACATATATATTACCTCCCATTGGCGATAGGCAGCTCGAATACATCACCAGAAATTTTAGGTAAAGAGTTTCTTGCGATCACGGAATCGCCTCCACAAACGAGTACAGATAAAATTCTACGTGATCTAGGGAAATCTTTGATCAGCAAAGCTGAGGGTGTAGTAGGCGTTGAAAAAAAGATGAAGGTCAGATGATCGACCTGACAACGGTACCCTCCAGTACTGACACTACTATGGCTAGTATTACTGATACAGTGGTAAATATTACGACTGCAAGTTCACCGACGACTGGTACTACAACTCCAACGATGGCAACCACGGCGGCGACGGTGACACCTACTCCAACTACTAATGTTAATCCTAAAGTAGACTTAATCACAGTGAATTTATTAAATTCAGATGTTATACCAGATAGTATAGCTCAACAATTTAATCAAATCGCTAAGTTGAATAAAAGTAGTCTATGCAGCCGGCGAACTGTGAAAACCACTTCATCAAAACTTCATCCTTTATCAGATATAAAACGTCAAGCAAGTTTTGAAGAAACTCCACACATTGAGCCTACATCCACTACTTCTTCTGATGTCGATATAACTAGACTACCAACGTCGACTAGTACTTCAAGAAAGCATATATCAGATTCGCATAAATCTTTACAAAAAGGTTTACTCAAGGATACATATCATGCACGGTTTCATAGTGATGATATTACCACATTACAGGATTATGGAATTAGACCAGCACAAACACAAGCTAGTACTGATGCAGAACAGATGAATTCAGGAAATAATGAACTTGGTAATAATAATAATAATCCCGATGGTTTATGCGATGAAATACCTATGAAAAACAGAAGTAGTAATGTATTTCGTAGTAAAAGTGCATTGAGTACTATACCGCCGGCTAGAAGAGAACAACGATTTAAGCCAGGTGCTCAATCAGAGCCTAGTTCGCAGGGTACTGATTCTGTGTACAGGCAATCACCATTATTGGCAAGTGAAAATTTATTGCATTCACAAGGTCAGAGTAGTGGTCTTACAGGATCAGAAGAAGGTAAGTCGGTGTTATTCAAGTGTATTGTTGTATGTGTTTTCCATTCTGCTTACTTTTGGCGTCAGATTAAGTGATCCAGGGTTCGATTCCCCAGCCTAGGCATTCCTTTACCTCTAATGACACTTATTAAAACTTGGTAAAGACGCAAGGTTGGGCGCGAGGTTTGTAATGGGGTTACCAGTAAAACAAAATAGACACCAGTAATGGGAAGACAAATTTATGTAGGACTAATCTATGGATGTCAGAGTTTCGATTTGTAAATTTAATATTTATTTTACTATTTTTTATCAAAGTTGATTTCCGTGTTATTCTATCAATACACAATATTTAATGACAAGTTGGTTTGGTTTATCCATGTCAGATATTTGACTATAAGAAATATATTACTGCTTATAGAATACAAGAATCTAGGCGGGAGGACATTTTAAAACTTAATTTCCATTGAAATCTTTTATCATAAATTGTTAGACATGTGTTAAAGTCACTAGGAATTAGTAAATCAAGTATTCGAGATTGGTGGTTTTAGTATATGAAGAAAATTTGGTGTTCCAGTCATCTGATTTACTCTACTGAGCCGAATTTATAAAACACAAAATAATTGGGCAAAGAATATCCTCTTCGATAATATCCTCCTACCCTGGCTTTACAATTATACATATATATGTTTATATACATAGAATATTCTAGTATGGTAGTCAATAACAATATTAGTCTTTTTTAAATAATATCGATTTGTAAAGTAACGTCGATGGAATTACAGTTCATTAAAGATGCTGAAATAATAATAATAAAGATATAATAGCAAATAGAATATAAACTAAAATTAGGGAAATTTCTACAAAAAATGAGGATCATTCGAACCTAGATGGCCAAGGTAAGGATAGTGTCTGAACTAGTTTCTTTTGGACGCATAAACTAAGTTTCTTAATATGGATACCAACAGCTTGAGCCATACTAAGTAACTGAAGTCTTAAGGCGAAGTTAAGATTTGTTGATATGCGGTAAATGACTCTGAAAGTCTGTATCTGCTAGTTTAAGTGCTCATGTGGAGCCAGTTGCATAGGCCGTACAATTAGGCGTGTTTCTCGTCGAATTTTCAGATATCACCCTGTGTGGTTAAGTAAAAGACAAACTAAATCTATTTGTAGCGCTATTCTGTCTCATCTTGTGGATGCAACAGAAAACAAGATTGATGTTAACCAGGCTTTCAGAGTAATTTACCGCATACGAACAAAGCTTAACTTTGCCTTAAAAGTCCGTGTACTACATATTGCTGAGGATGTCTGTTGGGATCCACATTAAGAAGCCTAATTTATGTATCCAAAAGAAGCTAGTTTAGACACTTTCCTTACCTTGGCCATCTAGGTTCGAATGATCCTCATTTTTTGTAGAAATTTCCCTAATTTTAGTTTATATTCTATTTGCTATTATATCTTTATTATTATTATTTCAGCATCTTTAATGAACTGTAATTCCATCGACGTTACTTTACAAATCGATATTATTTAAAAAAGACTAATATTGTTATTGACTACCATACTAGAATATTCTATGTATATAAACATATATATGTATAATTGTAAAGCCAGGGTAGGAGGATATTATCGAAGAGGATATTCTTTGCCCAATTATTTTGTGTTTTATAGATGTCTGAATGAATATTTTCGCTATATTGAACCGAATTTAACAAATACCAATGATATGGTAGTGGCTTCATGAGAGAACATTTACCAATGATTCACACAGTCTAGGTTCTCTTCCCGGAGGGTCATAAAGCCGGTAAAGAGGTAAGTTTGACAGTAACCCTGGTGACCCTAGCCGGTAAATAGATAGAAAGACGTTAATGGTGAAACTCTAAAGCTCTCCTTTCGAAACTGAAGGAATGAGTGAAAACGATGTGGGAAACTACACTGTGAGTCTTCCGAATACTCAAGTTTTTTTTCCACAGAACGCTCAACATTCTAACGACAGACTATAGAAAATAAGAAGGCATATTTCCAATTCGTTCCCTTTTATTCCTTTTTTGGTAATTAACTAAATAGATTCTTTCGAATGTTGTAGAAAAGGCAAAGTTTTCACCTTTGATGAAAGGAGATAAGTTTTTAACATTTACATTGCTCTTACGACGAGTTCAGTAGAATAAAGTAGAGTTATAGTATTCTGTTTTAAACAATAATGATAATAACAAGTAGTCTTTCAGTTCATACATTCGCGTTCCTGGTAGACCTCAGGGCTTCAGACTTTGAAGTTTCAGAAGTGGTATCGTTTTTAGGAGGTAGAATTGTTAACCTTACACCTAGCCTTCCCTGTTGTTAAAGATTACCACTGGCTAACTGAGGATTTTGAGTGTGTCGACCGAGGATCCAGCCCAGAAAGCAAGCATGGCTGGCAAAACTTCTAACCCAGAGTTTACCTATGAAATCTATTGATTAAGAAAGAATCAGAATAAGTTAGAATCCATGGGCCATAGAGTCAGCACCCAGTGGCTGAATGGTCTACAAGCCAGCTTGCCTTGTAACTCGAAGCTCCCGGGTCCAAACCTCAATCCCTAGGTGCCTACCGTCAAAGAGTCTCAAACTAGGACGAAACAGCTGTCCATTACTGGTTCTCTAAATGATATTCATCCGTGGTCAAACTTAAGAACGAATCGTTGTTATGCAAAAGGACAGAAATAAATGAAAGCTATTCAAACGATTCCTTAAGGAACAATGTGCACTTTGATATATTTTTCGTTTTGTGCGGATTCAATCGATATCAAAGTAGATTTAATCCCTAACCAACAACAATTAGAGGACTGAGATAGACCGTCATTTCGTCGTGCTTGAGGACTGTTTATCTCTGCGCATTCATGACCCCACCTTAGATGAAAACCAGAAAGTTCAAGTTACCAAACGACCAATGCATCAATATGTGTAAACTTAGGTTAGGGGTTATATCTTAAATAGCGTATAGATTGTAAGAAAAATCAGTCTCATGACCTATATATTATATTTATTTTTCTTAACTCACATGATATTTGTCTGGAATCAACTGTTTAATAAGAATTAGTCTCTTCATATTACTTTTACTGTTTGCAAATAATACATTAAACACTGAATTAAGAGCGGGAACATTTCATTGATTAACCTGCGGGTGGTTGAGGTGATGATTCTTAAGGAATTCTAACAACTTAGATAGAGTAATTGGAAGGCGGAGATTACCTGAAAACATATGTGATGTATTTGCGCTATACATTTCGAAATATTGATGGATATTCTTGTTTTGAAAACGGATATTCTTTAAAAATTTTAAACAGGTGTTGAAGTCAAAATAGTCTCTAAAGTCACAATCCATATCGCCCCTAAGAAAAATGTTTTCATCAAATAAATAGTAGGATTCTGAGACAAAGGTTGAATTCGATCATCTGTAGAACCTATTATGCAGCCCAGCTAGTAATGGTCGAGAAAGCCAAAAAATATGCTCCACTGCAAACCTCAAAAGTGCACAAGTGATTACATCACACCCACACATACTATTTACCGATTTTCGTGTTTATGTGGCCACACATACATAGGGAGGAGTAATCGCGCTTTGCATATGAGGGTGGGAGAGTATATCCTAAAATGGCCAGAAAAACAAATGAATTGTGAAAAGCCAATAGATGCAGGTGTCAGACGACCAACGTCGTCTATAGCTAAACGTCTAATCGAGATGAACCATAAGATTTATGTTAACTCAGCCTTTTAAGGGCATTTATAAAAACGGTCAAGGGCGCTTATTGAAATACGCTGAAGCTATAGCTATTCATAAACTTAAGCCCCGCTGTGTATTCAGAAGCATTTTGGTAATCCTTATTTGATTGAATTGCCAAAAGTTGTGTTAATCATCCTTAAATCTTTTTTATCGTCACTTTGTTTAATGTAACTTTTTCATATATATTGACTTGACAAGTAAGTGTGTAATCAGACTGTTTGAAATGTATAGAGCAAATACATCCGACATTAGTTTTGAGATAATCTCCGTCTTCTGATAATGCTATCCAAATTTATAAAAGGGACTGATTATTTTCAATTCTAACAACAACAAAAACCTACTTTTACTGCTGAGTTACCGAACTAAATACTCGTGTTGAAAACTAAATGTGGTCTGGTTTTATCACACGTTGAGGTTAGTTAGGGAACCACGCAAAACTAGGAAGTGCTTGACAGCTATTTCATCGTAGTTTGGCAGTCTCCAGTAGTATGCACCCATGACCTTATCAAAGATCGACCCAAAGATCATTCAGTCTCTGAGATTGCATTCAATGACCAAGGAATTCTAAATTTTGCTTGATTCGTCACTCAATTGATGACAGGATGTCTACGTTGAACAGTGTTCAGTTTCTTTGCAATCATAAAAATTAAATGACTATGCATGGTGAAGCTACAGAATATTTAGCAATCACCGAATCACCAACAGATATAAACACCAGTCTAAGGTGATTTTTTTAAAATTTCCTTCACATTCCCAGTGGAAAATAAGGCTTCGAGCTAGAGGCTTGAAGTTTCTGTAGCAGTGTTAATTATTTTTAAAGGATGGGGTTGCTAGCCTCATGCGCAATCTTCCCTCTTTACAAGTCATTACTGGATAAGTGAGGTAAAGGAGTGCGTCTGTGGCCGGGGATCGAATCCCGGACCATGTGCATGGTGGACGAGCATGCCAACTGCTGCGCCACCGACGCACAAGGTGATTTATTCAACGAAATACCCTAAAAATATTCTTAAACCTTAGGAGAACATATGTCGATTCTATCGATTAAAATTAGAGGCCTTTGTTGGGTCAGTAAAGGTAGTTGCAACATCGCATGCGTTTTTGATGTGGTTGTGTTCTCTGAGCCGGATGGCGGTTTATTGCGAAGCTTTCATCGCCGTGCTAGTGACATCTTCAGCGCATACTTCAATTCGAGGAAGTGAGCTTTTAGATTTCTCCACGAGTTTATCAATCATCTCTCCTGGTGACCTTGGACGTGATTGGTTGCTTTTGTGTATTTTCGAGTCCTTACATCACTACTAAAGATTGAACGCAAGATCTGGATACGTTGCGTAGACGACACATTTGTAATAATCAAAAGAAACGAATTAGATAAAACTCACAACTTGATAAACAACGTCTTCAACGACATCAAATTCACAGGAGAAGAGGAATCTGAGAGCAAAATACCATTTTTAGACGTCTTAGTCAAGCGAACAACCACAGGGGAATTAGAAACTCAAGTTTATAGAAAATCAACTCACACAGACCAAATACTGAATTATAACAGCAACAATCCAATATCACACAAAAGGAATTGCATACAAACACTATTCAAGAGAGCAAGGACTCACTGCAGCACTCCCACCTTAAGGAAAATTGAAGAAAAGTATCTCATGGACGTCTTTCAAAAGAATGGATATCCATGGAATTGCATCAAAAGACACATAACCCCAAGCCAACCTACCAAAACAAAAGCCACCAAGGAAAACACAAAGAAAATCGCCTTACCATATATAAAGGATATCTCAGAAATCACTGCAAGGCTCTTCAAACACCTTTAGGAATTGACTTCTCACACAAATCAACAAAATCACTTCACCCAGTCAGCCCTGTGCCAACCAAAAGAATCAATGGCGACAAATGATAAAACCAACATCATCTACAAAATAAATTGTAACAACTGCGAAAAACACTACATTGGCCAAAGTGGACGTCCGCTTCGTCTTCGTATTCACTCCGTAGCTAGCCGTCAGAAGACATGATATCCTCTCCATCATATCAATCACAACATACAGACAACCACGGACGTCAGTTCGCCTGGGACAACCAACGTTCAGGTATTAGACAGAGGAAACAACAAGAATGCTAGAGAATTTTAGAAGCCAGCCTGATATTACAGTGAATCATCAATCAATAGACACATCGAGGTAGACAAAATTTATCAACCGATAAAAAAGAAACTTCACATACAAAAGGTCAAAGTTCAAGCCAAGGAAACAATCAGTTCCGATAGAAGTAACCTAGAAGGTGTGAAAACACACAAAAACAACCGATCACGTCCAAGGTGGTCACCAGGAGAGATGATTGATAAACTCGTGGAGAAATCTAAAAGCTCACTTCCTCGAATTGAAATATGCCCTGAAGATGTCACCTAGCACGGCGATGAAAGCTTCGCGAATAAACCGCCATCCGGCTCAGAGAACACAACCACATCAAAATCATCCACCTGAGCTATAAATCTTCTCTATCATATCTACATTGCATGCGTGTTCGAACCTGGGGCTAGGTAGCAGTCATTCTGATTGACACCCCTAAGAATCGATTCACTAATAAATACACCAGTACAATTTTTCGCGCCTTTATCACGGTATTTTCTATGGAGAATTCAGTAATTGTCCGTTTTGGTCATATTTTTAAAGAAATCTTGGAGAGTGACAACTAATCCTAATATAAAAATTGGTACTACATTTCATTATGGGTAAATTTTGTTTTGATAAAGTCTCACAGTGTTATACAGTAATGTTTACTGATGACCAGGTTTCGAGCACAATTTATTGCTCATAATCATATCAAGGTACTCACACGACTTCATAACTTCATTTATATAGTCCCTTTGTTTTTCACTTGATTTTCGCTTAACTTGATTGGTAGTAGTATTTTCCATACTTCGGATATGAGTAATGAATCATTCCTATTGCATGCGTTGGGTGTAGACTCAATGAAAAAGATTCAGTAATCAACCTCTCTCACCAACTACCTAGATTACTTTTTAGAATGTTAACCCTATCCAACCCTATTGTGTGGTTGCGGGTTAATGCATGCATTGCAGCTGCTGAGCAGTTTTCTAAATTACTTATCTTCGCGAGTGGGGTCAACCAATATATTCTTATCTAAATTCTTATGTTCCGACAACCTACCTACTAGTTAGACCTATGCAGTTCACCTCACTCACAGTCATTACAAAGTATTTTGTAAATAATATTATTTTGTTTAATTTGGTCCATCGGGTCTTTTAGCCTACAGAGCTTGTCTTTGAGTGAGTTTTTAGATTTCAGTGACATCCTTATTTCTACTTTATTGAAAATCCTACATACGGTGTCAGATGTACCCTTCCTCCTTATGTGCTATAGCTGTAGACGCCTTATATTCTTTCTTATTTATGCTATCATTACTGGTTTCACCATTATTTTTACTTTGATTTTGGCCTTTTTCGAACTTCCTAATGAATATTATGGATAGTTATTTAACACCAACGCTTCTTCTATCTGTTTTAGTTCATCATTTAGGTCTTTTCTTGCACTACTTTGTGCTACTGTTCGGTTTGTTAGACACTTAACTAAGCCTGCCTTAATAGTTAACGGATGAGACGAATTAAAGTCTAAATATCTATTAGAATGCGTTGGCTTTTTATAAACGCTAGTGTACAGCTTATCTTCTCTTGTTCGTTTTATTTTACAGTCTAACATAGCTAATTCTCCTTGTTCATTTTCTGATTCAAATGTGAATTTTATTCCCTTTTCTTGTGAGTTAATGTGTATCAAGAAGCTAGAGATATGTTCTGTTTATAACACTGTGAAAGTGTCATCCACCATATTTTTGGAGTAGGATTAAACGTATTAAGAGGCATATTTTACCAGATATCCATAAGTTTATCTACTACGATAGGCAATGTTGGTGACCCAATTGCTACACCTTCAGTTTGTCTATATTCTTATATCAATGGTACTAAAATTGTCCACCTTAACTTTAGTACTATGTGTACATATATATATATATATATATATATATTTGAGGAGGCGCTATACTTAGCGAAAAGACACCATTCATGTGTTTAACCAGGGATTTGGTGTTTCTTGTAATTATTTAAGGCGTTTGAAAGTGATTCCAGTCCTAGAGAATTTCGTCTACGTGAAGCTCGAATTTAACGATAAGGTTATCAGTGTGTACTTGTGACACGTCGTTCGACAAGAGTTTTATCCTAAAGATATCCTTTTCTGAGATTCTTACTTCTGTTTTCTATGACCAGTGATGTTGGAAATAAATATTAAATACATATGTATATATAATCTCGGTTCTTTTAAGTGATTTCATATATTTTACTGACCCAATGATTTCATAATTCAAAAGTGGGAAAGAGCAGTTAAACACCCCTCATAATGACTGCCATTTTTTCTTGATAACTTACAAGTCATGAAACCGGTTTATTTCCCATGAATTCATGGTTTAAGATAACACCATATTAATTGTAAAGATATTTAACTGTTCAAGTAATTATTTAAATTCCATTAATTTGAGTTCAAATGGCAGTATTGTTATTCAGGTACATCCAACTGACGAGTTTCATTCGAGACGAATAGCACATTTTAGATTTCATAGCTAACCACTATCAACCACGTAAAGGTATTTGGCTTACAGTAATTTTTTGGAGATGTAAGTTATTGTAGTTCATCGACATTTTTACAAAGATTTTCACTGAATAATAAAATCATGGAAACTTTTCTTTCACAATTGAAATGACAGTACCGAAACAAATAATTAACTCTTCGGTAATAAAAATCTAAGCTAACAGTATTTGTTAAATTTACTATAATTAAGAAAATCCTTCTTAATACCAATTTATTTCACTATATTTCAACAGTAATTTCTTCTTCGGAAGACTCAGTGTGTCTTCTTCGGAATCTCATAGTCTTACTTACATAGTCATGTACACAATAATACAAGCTGTTTGAAGCCTAGGACTTTAAGCTGTGAGCTCCTAGTAGTGGTACTCCTTTTTTCAAAAGGTGAAGTAGTTAGCCCCACATTCGACCTCTCGTCTTTTCCAGGTATACCACCAGCCAGTAAACTACACGAGCTTTAAGTGTTTATCAACCAAAAATTAAAAGTAGGAACTAATGTGTGGCTGACGTCGATTAATTGTTATTCGAACAATTAGTCCTTTCCAGAGATTTAGATGTCATGTATTTGGGAGAGTCTTGTCGAAAACCTATTTATCTGCTCAATTGAGACTGGAAATAAGAGATCAAATAAATAAATAAATGTCTAATCTACATTCTTCATTCTCTTATGTTCTGAGTGGAATATAGGACTTCAAGCTGGAGCTGTCAAGTTTTCTCCTAGGTGAGCTTGTTAGCCTCACTCACACCCAAACAGCATTCTTTACCAGTTTTTAATAACGGTTGGTGATGGTATAGCTGTGCTTTGTTCGAGAGTCGAACCCGGATGACGGGTTAGCCGGTGGCCAAAATTCTAACAATTAACCACCGACGTGTGTTAACCTCAATTAGTAATCTTTATCTGATTACATCACCAAAAATAGTGTCAATTTTTATCCTCCTGACTCTGTAATCCACTGTTACTGTATTTATTTTATTAGTCTGTCTTCGTGTTAACTGAAGTGTCATATGATTTTGTGATTTAATTGTTCGAAATGTTTGAAATAGACTAACGCACGACGTCAAATTTTTCACATAAACTCCTCCGTCTTTTCAATAAAGCTGTTCACATGGCGGCTTAAGAAAAATCAATCAGAAAAGACAACATACTGGTTGGCATTATTCATTTTTATTATTTGTCACTCCTTACATTCTGAGAGGAACATAGGGAATACGTGGAACTACTCAATTTCATTTATTTCTCTGAGATTATTCTCAGCTGGCTTCATAACTGCCTAGTAAGCCTCTATTTGTCTTAACGAGTTTGATCACGGATTGATATCCTTTGCAGAACCATTGAAAACCAGCAAGGAGTACTTGATAGCTGTTTCATCCTAGTTTGGGAAACATTGGCAGTACGCACCCACTGCCAAGGTTCGAACTCAGGACCTTGCAGTTACGACTTAATGGCCTATGAATTCTAACTTCTAGCCATAGCTGTATTTGTAGAGATTGAATCTGAATTAACAATTGATCATAGTTTGGGATTGACTTCATCAACCGTATAGCTCAGTTCAGCAAAATGAATCAGCTCTAACCATGCGAATTTTTACTGGCTACTTGGATTAATTGGCAAAATATGGAACCAAATCTTTTATTTGCAAATTGCAAAGTTTGGATTGAGGAGAAATGACCACAATTTCGTTTGAAAACAGGAAAATTTAAGTCTTATTTCGGAAAAGATCCAAATTTTTTTAAAACTGCCTTCGAGCCAGTGCATCTATAGGGGTTAGAAACTTCACAGACGCATTACTGAAAGCATTATCACCAGGCTACAGACTTATGTCAGAAATTGGCTTCACCCAGTACTATAGATCAGATAGTATGAAACTCTGGCAAATAACGAAACTAGAACCTGCTACCTGTTAAATTTTTAGAAGGAAATTGAGATTAACTGAATACAGACGAAGGGGAACTATTGAGTGACATCATACGCAATGACAGCACTCAAGTGGAAAGCGAGTAGAAAACCAAAATTTGGGCATGAGTCAGTAGGTAACACAGAAGGGATCATCTGAAAAGAGAAAATGAAGGCTTGTCGGAATTTATTGAGCTACAAGGAAAGTGATTTTAGAAGAGATATGCTTCTAAAGCCCATGCACTCATTTAAGACTTTAAGAATGAATAATAAAAGAAATTCTTATTTGAAAACAGTCATTTTACCAGATCGTTTTTACTTGGAACAGAAGTGAATTTAGCATTCGATTAGTCATGCCCAACTTGAACTTTGAGTTAACAAAATAATATTTTCCATACTTGCAGGAATTACGTCTTTTGTATCTGTTTCAATCAATAAATTATATATTATTTTTGTTATTTATTATTGTTCCTTTGGGTTCCTAGTGAAACATAGCGCTTCAACTGCACGTCTCCACTTGCTTCTGCCTTCCTCCTGCTGTACTTTTCACCTGCATCCATCTTTGTCCATACTGATTCAACTCCTCTTCACACGATCTCCTCCATGTCCCCTCACATGACGTCCTACCCGCCACTTCCCTTGCAGCCTGGTTCCACTCGAGCAATGGCCTGGCGAGCGCGCGATGTCACCCAGCGGCCTCAGCCACGAATCTTCATTCCATCTCCGCTTTCTCCTGCATATTTGTTGGTTGGCGATTGCTTCTTGTTTTGTTTGTTTGTTCCCATAGTTTCTTGTTGATGATTCTTTCCAGCCCGGCCATCTGATCTTCAGTATAGAGCCAGCGAAGACAGTTGTTGGTTGATAAACGTCTGCAACAGGCTGTTGGTGGAAATATTTTTTGTGACCCGCCCGCCCACCAAGTTTCTGATCCGTATAGAAGAACTGACTGACTTGACGCTGTTTGTATTGAAAATCCGCCTGAGTTTTCTTGTTGATACTAGTGTAACAACAGAAGACAAGGGCCAGGCAACAGATCGTTTTATTATGAAAATCAACACGTATTTATACATCTTTCAACTACATTATTATAGACAAGCGCAGTCATCTGATTGGTTGTTTAGGTAGACAAACGCAGGCTTCTGATTGGTTGTTTACTCATGCTTGTTCATATTTTCTCACGGCCCATATTAGTGACCTAGACCTTAACGTAGATTAGTGCCAACCAATCGGCTAGCAGCCTGCTCTCACCACACTCGTCCCCCGTCAAATACGTGCGACTGAAGTCGGCTTGATCTACTTGGTGCAGGCGTCATCGTTGGCTTGTCTCGCTGTATCCATTTCTGGAGCTCGCTGACGTTCACGCGCCTCTCATTGTTCGCCATTGCGACTGTGTCTGCGTAACCCCATCTCGAAGTGACCATATATGGTCCTTCCCACTTTGGAAACTGTTTGCCTGACCCTGTCGAACATTCGTCCATACTTCGGCTCACACTTTCATATGCTGCTTTCACCCGACCTCCCAGCAGCGTCCCAAGTAGCAGCTCCATCGCTGACAGATCTTGAACGCCACTCAACTGCGCAGAAGCCTTGAAGTCCTGCCCGAAGATCCATATGTCTCCATCGAAAACAGCAGGGCATAGGCTTTCCATTTGTCGGTAGGCAGCGACACCAAATGTAACAACAGAAGACAAGGGCCAGGCAACAGATCGTTTTATTATGAAAATCAACACGTATTTATACATCTTTCAACTACATTATTATAGACAAGCGCAGTCATCTGATTGGTTGTTTAGGTAGACAAACGCAGGCTTCTGATTGGTTGTTTACTCATGCTTGTTCATATTTTCTCACGGCCCATATTAGTGACCTAGACCTTAACGTAGATTAGTGCCAACCAATCGGCTAGCAGCCTGCTCTCACCACACTAGCTGAGTGACGAAGATTTCCAGATTGGTTTCAGGTTGATGAATGTGTTTCTCGATGTCTTCCCGATTCTCGCTCGATTTGACACCCTCGTCCGTTCCGACTTCCTGTAGTTGAGACAATGCTTTCTGGATAAGTGAATGAATTAACCTCTTTCAAATCCCTTCCGTTGATAGTGATTGGCGCTGGAGGTTGCTGCTATTGTTGTTGTTCGCTGGTTGGTTATTTTCATCACCTCCGTCTTGTCTATGTTCACATGGAGTCCTGTCTTTTCTGTCTGCTTCTTCGATTAGTTTGTCGGTTTTCGCTTGTAAGTCTTCGATTCTGTGTGACATCGAACATAAATCATCCACGCGCGAAATCCAGGTCTTCTAGGTCCCTTACGTCGGGCCAGGATATCCCTGTCTTCTCGTTTCCTACTCACTGTCTGACGCATAATCCTGTCCACCACAATTAGGGATACCATCGTGGGTGATAATAAGCACCCTTGTCTGGCCATTGTGTTTACTCCAAACACCTCGCTGAGTTTTCCGTTGCGTCCTTAATTCGAGTTATTTTCACTGGCACATTTAAAAAACAAAACATTTTAACATGAATACTATTCATCTTAACCATAAATCTGAAGCGAAAATATCTTAGTCAGTATCACTTAGCAGTGAAGCAAAAAAATATGAATCAAATGAATGTCCTTCAGTTAGGTAGCACAAAGTATATATTTCATGGTTATTTCCTTTGATTTTAATTGTAAAAAGGAAAGTTAATTTGTTGCTATATGATCTCTCTCTCTCTCTGTCTTGTTTTAATTCCCTTCATTCTTAATGAAACAGAAAGTATCAAACTCTGAAGTTTCCCTAACAGTATTATTGCTGACCCTACTGGCTTGTAATGAAACTCCGATCAACTGCGTGCTTAGAATAAAATGACTACTATTATCACTAATGAAATCAACACCAATAACTCTTCAATTGAATTTTAGAATTTCCCGTCGATTGATTGGACCGAAGTGCTCGGTCTCAGATTGACACGCCTATCGGCTTCTTGTACAGATGCTTCGGCGAAGTCTGGGTATGTAATTAGAATTTTAATTGGTGGATGCTGACTAGCAGTGGAATCTAGGACAAAGCGCATTTCGTCCTATTTGGGACTCGTCAACTGGATGTGCGTATATTTCTCAGTAAGTGATGACGTTCCCACCGAGGCTCGAACCCAGTGCACAAAAAGCCGACATGGCAACCTGAAATAGAGCTCTTCGGTCCAATCAATCGACGGGAAAATCTCAAATTCAATTAAATTTCTGATGATATTCATAGTTAAATATCAAACAATGGGTTACATAATAATACATAAAATAGTTCCTGGAATGTTTATTTATTGAAAAGGAATGTAAACAGCTGTTTCGTCCTAATTTGTGACATAATCCGCTAGAGTCATGAATTAGTGGAAGTTAGAAATCATGGTCATTGGGTCAGGTCCCACTTGTTGAATAGTCTACCAGCTTGCCTTATAACCAGGAGATCTTGGGCTCGAAACGTAGTAGAGGCGTGCTTCTGGTGAGCCCCATACTAGGATAAAACCGCTGTCTAATACTCCCTGCTGGTTGTCAATGATTCTCTAACTGATAATATCAATTCATGGTACTAAAGATTACTATTTTAAATGAACATATTTGATGAAGAGAATTCCACTGGGGACTATGTATCTTATGTAAACAGTTTTGTGCAGGATAAGCATATTATTATTCGTAGTGAATTAAAGAAATAAAGAGTGACAGCTGAGACAGTAATGGAAAATATTTGAATTCAAAATAATCACAATACCAATAGAAATAATAAGGAATGAGTGTAAAGATTAATTAAACAAAACTAAAAAATAAATTAAACCAAGGTAGCGTGAGTGGCACATCAGTACCATGCTTGCCAACCACGCCTCATGCGTTTTGAGGTTTGTTCTCCAGGCGATACATTCCCTTCCCTCGCTAAGCTAGTAATAAGTCTGGTGAAATAGGTAAAGTTAGGCATAAGGCTAGCAATTCCATCCCGTAAAAATAATCTCCATTGCCAGCGAAACTTCAAGCCTCTAGCTTGAAGCCATGTATGCCATACTAGGGGCATAAAGGAATAAAAGGTGGGTAGAAATAAGGAAATATAATAATTCAACAAAGACGAGTTAAGACTATGGAAGAAGGAAGGGTGGACAAATTTCTTCTTCTGTGCCCTGAAAGCAGTAGCAATCAGACGAATAAAATTTTATTTTAATTTTTGATACTGGAACTTTGGTTACTTTTATACTATTCACTATACAGTTCTAATTAATGTCGAACTTCTGCTCCATAGTTTAAAATATCCCTGTAACTTTTATGTGTTCACTATGATAAGCTTACTGGCATCAGTAATTGCTTCCTATAAACCTTTCATTGTATTCAGGTCAAATTGATGATCAGGTTACCTGGCTTTGCAACCGAACTTGTAGAAAGTTAATGTATCTCTTCAAATAAAACGTTGAAGCAGTTAAATAGACCATGTTGTTTAGTTGATGATGGATAACACTGGAGTCCAAGACGTATTTTTCGTATTGTCTGTGACTCGACATCTGGAAGTACTCACATCTCAGTGAGAAATTCAGTTACCACTGAGTTTCGAACCTAGCACCCATTGTTTTGAAAGGCAAAGCAATATCCACCACGCTAATTTGCATACACATACCATATTAAGCCTTGAGCCGTTTTTTGTTACCCAAAATTATACAATTCATGTTTTTAACTGTATGATTCTACTATTAGTGATGACAATGAAGTTGAAATTAAGTTGAGTATAAAATACTAAGGATTGTGTACTTCCTCTGGTCTTTCCTGGGCTGCCGACATCACGTCAGTTTCTAGAAAGATATTTCATGTAACCTTATAAGTAAGGAAGCTAAGACAGTGTGAAGTCACCCAGTCTCTACTTTTACAATTTGTTAACTCTTGCATTCTAACTATTATTTATTGCTACCGCCTTCCTCCTCAATCTTTCTTGGGCTACTTAAGAAGGACTTTGTTACACTACAAAGGGCACTGACAGCTGTCAACAGGGTGAGTAGGGTGTCGCTAAACTAACTTGTTAATACTCTTATAGATAGATATATAGACTTATGCAAGCAACTAGGGAGGAATATTATCCTATTGCGCCCTGAGCATCCTCCATGCACATAACTCTCTTCTTGCATCTTATCAGGTAGAACTAGAAACAACTACAAAAGACTTTATGCTAGGACAATTTGAAATAAACACTCTACTATACCTTATTTGGCATATATTTTATGTGTTCGACTAAGCAAAATGGCACTTTTTATTCTGTCTTCCATTATTATAAAGTTCTTAATATTTTTGCTCAAATTCAACTTATAATATTCATATTCTTGTTAAGAACTGTTATGAATGTGAATGTCCTAATTTAATTACTACCCCTGTAATGAGAAAATAAGGTGGAATACTGTAAATATTATATTATTATTGATTCCTTTAGTTCCTAGAAGAACATATGGCTTCAGTCACACGTCTCCATTGCATTCGTTTCTCTGCTAACCTTTTCACCGGACTCCACCTCCGCTCACATACTTTCATCTCCTCTTCACATGACCTCCTTTATGTCATCCACACAATGACGACCAACTCGCCGCTTCCCATTTATTTGGGTTCCATTCGAGCGATGGCTTGGCGTTTTGTTTTCTCAGAGTATGGCCAAACCACCTCTTGTTCTTCCTGCTTATTTGTTGCATAATTGATTCCTTATTGATTCGTTCCAGAGATCCCTGTTGCTCATGTTTTCTGGTCGCCATCTGATATTGAGTAGTATTGAGCGAAGACAGCTGTCGATGAAGGTGTGTAGTTTGTTCGAAGTGGACTTCGTGACGTGCAATGCAAGTCTCTGATCCGTATAGTAGCACTGACTTCACATCGGAGTTGAAAATCCGGATCTTATTTTTCATGTTGAGAGCTGTTGATCCTCATACAGATTTGAGAGTAATGAAAGCTTGCCTTGCTTTCCCGATCCGCGCTCCTTTGATATCTTCATCAATTCCGTCCATCTGTAGTTGAGACGATGTTTTCCAGGTAGGTTGGTAGAGGGGGTTGCTTCTTTCACATTTTGTTTTCCATTTATGCTGATTGTCATTTGTTGTTGTCGCTGCTGCTGCTGTTGGTCAAGAGTCTTCATCTATGTTCACCTGAAGTTCTACCTTCTGTGGACTCTTCTTCTGCCAACGTATTGCTTTTCACTTGGACATCTTCCAGTTTGTGGGAAATCAGACATATATCATCGGCGAAGTCCAGATCCTCTAAGTTTCTTGTATAGGTCCATTTTATGCCTGTCTCCTAGTCGTCCGGCAGACTGTCTGTCACATTATCCAGTCTACCTGCAACAATTAGGAAAATCATTGGAGAGAGTAGGCATCTAACCAGCCTTGTGTTACTCCCGTCTTTACTTCGAAGGATTCCGAGAGTTTCCCGTTGTGGATTACTTAGCATGAGCATTGTCGTACAACTGTTGGATAAAATGTACTGTTTGGAAGGAAGCTATCATTACTATTATTATTGCTCATTTGCTTGTTTGGGTGTAGATATACTCATCACAAACTCCCGAAAACCAGCAAAACTCTATTATTTTAATAAATTTAACAACTTCACCTGACATCCAGTCTTGAATGAGATGAATTCACTTACGAAGAAATATAAAGGTTCATTATTTTCAAGGTTGAAAAATTCGAATTCTCCGTCTCAGCTCTAAAAAGGATTCTACTTATAGATTAAAAATGATAATAAAGTGATTTATCTAACTAACTGTTTAAAACACACATGGAAAAATTGTGAATTGATGGTGAAATTATCAGAGACAGTCTGGGATTGGTAGGATACCAATAATGTAATCAAAGATGAAGTCATGACCCAATTACGAGTTCATTCTCGTATCTCACTTGGTAGAGCGCCAAAACAGTAGTTTGGAAGCCACCGGTTTGAAGTTTGTCATGATCAAGACAAGTTCTAATTCAACAAGTAGTATGATGACAGATTGACAGTAACGTATCTTGGATTCCTTCCTATTAAATCTGAGCATCATTCCTAGTGGTTGAAGTGATATGATGACCTAGTTAACATTTGCGTTTCACAATTCAGCTGGTAGAACATCCCATTGTTAATTCTGAGGTCATCTGGCTGAAAACTTATCAAGACTATATAACATTCACTCACTGATAGTCTGTGCAAGCCTTTGTACATCCTGCATGACGGTAACCGCTGATGGGATTTCATTTGTTAAATTTTTGTCACCAACCGACATCAGTTAGAGGAGTCATTGAAAACCAGGAAACACTGGACAGCTGATTCGTCCTATTTTGGAACCCTTCGGTAGTAGGCTTCTATGACACCAGTAGGGTTCGAACCCGTGACTTTCAGGTTATTAGAGAAAGCTCGTCAACCATTCAGCCACTTGAGTTAGAATTCAGTGACTCCTGTATTCTGACTTCGTCATTTTTATTGATAGAATTATTTCTAATACGTGTAAAATTATTGTGCACTAAAGTGTAGCATGGATATGTCATATTTTAAGAGAAGGAAGGAAGTGATTCATTTACTTAGACTGAAAAGATGTATTATGATTCACCTAATTAAAATTCAATACAACCACTGAACACACACGCACACAAAAACTCACTAGTAAAGGGAATAAAATTCATATTTGAATCGGAAAATGAACAAGGAGAACTAGCTGTGATGTTAGACTGTAAAATAAAACGAACAAGAGAAGATAAGCTGTACACTAGCGTTTATAAAAAGCCAACGCATTCTAATAGGTATTTTGACGTTAATTCATCTCATCCGCTGTCTATCTGTAAAGGCTGGCTTAGGTAAGTGTTTAACAAACAGAGCAGTAGCACTTAGTAGTACAAGAAACGACCTAAATGATGAAATGAAACGGATAGAAGAAGCGTTGGTGTCAAATAACCAACCTATAAAATGCATTAGGAAGATCAGAAAAGGTCAGAATAAAAAGAAGAAATAATGGGGAAACCAATAGTGATAACAAAAACAAGAGAGAATATAAGGCATCTACAGTAGCTTTACCATATAAGGAAGGACGGGATATCTGAGGCCCTACGTAGGATTCTCAACAAAGCAGGAATCAAGGTGGCATTCAAACCTACAAACTCACTGTAAATTAAATTTTCGAATGAAGTTCTCTTTTTCAATGAAGTTAAGAGGTTCACGTCATCAATCTCAATTACCAATATCTCAGTAGGAAGGGAAGCATTTCAAGATTGATTACGAAATGTCTTGAGTTAGAGACCACAGGAAACTAATGACTTTGCGTAGATGTTTCATGCTTGTTCAGAACCTACATCATGAGTTGAAATCAAGACCTTCAGGTTACAAGGCGACCTGGAACGAAGTTCAAAGATTCAGGAGGAGGAGATACTAAGCTACGACTACCAGTCATCAGCGAGTATTTTTCCACACATACACAAACACACACGACTTGGTGAACCTCACTGGTCACGACTTATGACTAGAATGTCAGTCAAGTGTAGCCTGTAGTCAGTCACTAATAAGCGTTACAATAACCTTCAAGGGGACATCACCTCTTGATGTAATCGAAAGCAGGAACTAGGGTAGCATTCAAAACTACAAACTCAGTCAGGTAGGACAAGCTGTGTGGGTGAAACGACCCAGTGACCCAATTAAACAAAGTAATATAATTTGCAAAATACCTTGCAGTGACTCTGAGTTAAGTCATCTACGTAGGTCGAACTAGTAGGTCGGGAGTAGTCAGACTGTCGGAACATGAGTATGTAGCTAAATGAAAAATGATTGACCCCGTATTAACACACAATTTGGTGGGACAGAGTTACAATTCTAAACAGTAATATAGATAAACGGAGAAAGGTTAATTACGGAATCTTTGTTCGCCGAATCTACAACCAGCACATACAACAGGAATGACGCATCATTACTACTAGCGGTGCGGAAAATAATAATGATCAAATAAAGAAATGAGAAATAGTGGAATTATATCACAGAAGTTGGATGGATGTATGAGTTACTTGACATGATTATGAGCAGTAATAAACTGTGCTTGAAACTTGGTCATCAGTAAATGTTACTGTGTACAACACACTGTGATACCTTATCAAATAAATCCTCTCCATAATGGAATTATACCCTACCACCACAGTGCCCAAGTTCTGACCTTATTCCAAGTATTAAACTCCTTTAGACCATTTTAAATCTTTTGTGTTTCATTCCTTGTTTTACGAGTAAGGCATGGAACTTCAAGGTTTCTCAAATATTCATTAGTTGCGATGTTTGTTTTGACAAGGTCGACTTTTTAGCCCCACACTGAATTTTCTGTTTTCCAGGTCTTCCTATCTGTCAGCAGGTAAAACTAGGTGGTGTTTGGGAATTCATCGGTCAGAAGTAGAACTCAGACGATTTGAGTGGCCGGCAAGCATTGTTTGAGTATGCTCATGGCTATTATCTTTATTGCTCAGTAATTTATGGAGGAAGTTTGAATCATAATAACTGAAATCTGCGAAATGGACATACTAACACTCATCATATTTATTGACTTGAAGGTCGAACGAGAAGTGTTGTGGTGATGTCTGTCTGTGAAGAGAGCACTGAGAAAGCGTGTTGCACTAATCAAGCCAGTTAGCTCGAAAACACAAACCTGTCTAAGAGCTTTTAGGGAGCTGTCGTCTTAAGTGACATTCTTCAGGGATGACTTTGATTGATTTTAGTCAGTTAGCGATAGACTTGTTACCAAATAGCAGCCTTGCGGATTTAGAGTATATCAATGATATTTTCGTGACGCTGATAGAATGCAGAGTCTTCTAAACATCATCTTGAGTACAAATCTTCGAATGTTTGGCATTCTACTTGTCACTGTCAAATGTAAAGGATAATGCCACAGGACTGATCTCTAACCATTGATTGTTTGCTTGCTATTTCTCTTGTATGCGAAGTTGCATCAACTCCAATGGACTTATTACTAGTGAAGTCTCAGCATAGGATACGAAAAACTAATGTGGCATTTGATGACTCTCGTCATCACTGGTGTAAACATGATATCTGACTATCTAACTACTCAGCAGTTCCCGCTGTCCTCCTTTACTGCTGTAATACAAAGCTAGTGAACGCAGAAGACCTGAAGAGGTGAGCTGTCTTTAAGATCGGGCATTAAGCTATATAATGAGGTGAATGATATTGAAGTTAGGTGTAAAGTGTTAATAAGCGAATGAAATTAAGTCAGTGAGTGAGGCTTTGGGGTTACATCGATTGATACGACTGTGAGATACGTGTTGCGCATAACGATCCACCGCCTTCCTCAACACGGAATAGGTTAGAAAAGAGTTAGGAGTAGTCAAACAAAAACCTTTCATCAAACCACACCAAACTAAATGGTCAGGTTCCTCTGGATACTAAGATACAATGAATGGAAACTGTAAGACATAAACATAATCAAGTGTCATAAATTTATTTCCTTTAATGAATTTGAACAAAGCAAGAACTACAGTTTTTACAGAATAAAGTGGTACCAACTTTTATTTCGTAGCCTTCTCGTCAGCTGCTTACACGCAAAGACATTATTAAATGTATTTAAAAAAAACAATTTTAGCATACTTGCACAGAGTTCATTTTAAATGAAAATCAATCGATCAATATATGCATACAGTAATAATATATACATACATTTTAATAGCTTTTGTCCAAATAGCTTTAAACGCGGACTAGTCAAAACTCTGTACTATACAGCGAGGAGAATAGGCTCTATAGAGAAATTAGAGGAAGAATTTGAGTTTCTTGAAAAGATGTTGAAGAGCAATGGGTACCCTCAAATTTTCATCAACAAGTATAGAAGATATGAAGTCACAAATGTAAAAACAAATCACAGTGGGTAAAAAGCCAACCTACATTCAGCTTGATTATAAAGGTGAATACATTGCAGCAATGATCAACAGAAGACTGAACATATCACTAGCCATAGCCTATCCTGCAGCTAAGCTCGTCCCTGTCTATCAAACTTGCTCTTTGGTGCAATCAAAAATCGATAGATATCCTTCTCATGTTAACTACAACTGCATATGCAAATTTACATGTATCTGCGGTAGCAGTTACATTGGAAGGACAGAAAGAAGAAGGGCATATGTACAATTTTTTGAACATGTACCAAAACGCTTATGTCTAAAAAGGAGCAAATGCTTCAAACAGTACCATCGCCAGGCATCCCCTTGACACGGGTCATAAGATGGACGTCGAAAAGTCGTTCAAAATTATCAACAAGCAAAAGAGCTCAAATCTCCTCAAGTTTGCTGCAGGCATTTCCATCAAGCACCTGACACCTTATTTATGCGTTCAGAACGAAACAGTTATCAGTCTTTCTTCGCCAACCTGATAACTGGATATTTTTCATCTCTATTTCATCCGAATGCGTAATTCTGAAACGTTTCCATTGTGTATGATTATTATTGTTCGGAATAGTGTTCAATATTATCACTGTATTATTCTTCTTCCCTTGGGTTCCTAGTGAAACATAGGGCTTAAACTGCACGTCTCCACTTGCTTCTGTCTTCTGCTGTACTTTTCACCTACATCCATGTTAGTCCATACTGTTTCAACTCCTTTTCACTCGATCCTCTCCATGTCACCCTTGCATTGACGTCCCACTCGCCGATTCCCTTTCGGCCTGGTTCCATTCGAGCAATGGCCTGGCGAGCGCGCGATGTCACCCAGCGGCCTCAGCCACGAGTCCCCATTCCATCTCCGCTTTCTCCTGCATATTTGTTGGTTGGCGATTGCTTCTTGTTTTGTTTGTTTGTTCCCATAGTTTCTTGTTGATGATTCTTTCCAGCCCGGCCATCTGATCTTCAGTATAGAGCCAGCGAAGACAGTTGTTGGTTGATAAACGTCTGCAACAGGCTGTTGGTGGAAATATTCTTTGTGACCCACCCGCCCGCCAAGTTTCTGATCCGTATAGAAGAACTGTCTGACTTGACGCTGTTTGTATTGAAAATCCGCCTGAGTTTTCTTGTTGATACTAGCTGAGTGACGAAGATTTCCAGATTGGTTTCAGGTTGATGAATGTGTTTCTCGATGCCTTCCCGATTCTCGCTCGATTTGACACCCTCGTCCGTTCCGACTTCCTGTAGTTGAGACAATGCTTTCTGGATAAGTGAATGAATTAACCTCTTTCAAATCCCTTCCGTTGATGGTGATTGGCGCTGAATGTTGCTGTTGTTGTATGCAGCTGATGAGAAGACAGCGAAATAAACAATGATGGTACATCACTTTATTCTGCGAAAACTGTAGTTTTTACTTTGTACAGAATCAAGTGTATTCACGTAACAAATGCAATGACAGATGCCAAGTTAAATATCTACCAATAAATTGATGTAAAGTTTATTACCCCCAACGCATACATACAAAAATTTGATATTTATAAGAAAACGTGTAAGCTAAAGTCTGAATGAAATCGAAATTGCCGCTTTAGTCTTTTATACTCACCTCCCTACCCCAATTCGTCTTCATTCAAATACTACACAGAGGAAAACAGTATTCAGACTAGTAGTAAAGAACAAGTGATCCTGAACTTGCATATATATGTAGATCATCGTACCTTATTTTTAAAATTCTGTTACGTGTTGTAGCTGAGGTAGGTGTATGTATACAAAATCATACTTCACTCTTACTCCATCTCTTCCTCGCCACCTCCCTCAATCTCTTTCTCTCTCTCTCTCTCTGTGTTTCTCTGTTTCTACACTTTTCAACCTGTTCGTACTTTATGCTTGCAAGAGAAAGCAAGCAGAAAAAAAATAATTGGAGAGAAGATGGAACTAATTTTCATCAGACTTTGTGAGGCTTTTTCTCTTTTTCTGCTTCAAGTAACAAAGATTACCTGATATTTATCAAATCACAAGTTGCTGTACGCATACACATTTATATATATATGCGCGATAACCTATAGCATGTGTACATCTGTTGGTAACTTCACTTCACTAACACCTTTAAGGGTGGATAACACACTTCCTGACAGAGTGTTGAATACGAATCTAAGGATCATTGAATTATTGACTGAGATATCTTAATGCACACACTGGTAAATATCATTTTTCCCACATATACACATGCATATATTTCCATACATCTATGTGGTTTGCACTTCTCCTTATCACAGACTATGAGACTTTTGATATAAATAGATAAGAAAAGAAAGAAAACGAGTTAGGGAAAATAAAAAACAAACAAACAGGAATTCACTTTCATTCCAAAAGGTGTAGAATACAGTCCTAATTATCATTAATATTATTATTATTATTAGTAGTAGTATCGAAGGATGTTTGTCTGTCTGTGAGTGTTTGTGTGTGTGTGTGTTTATGTGTTGATACGTAGACAAGTGCTTTCAAATTGGGGATATTTGTGCATATATATGTGTACTTTTATATCTATCTGTTGGTAAGGTAATAAGTAATCTTATAACTTTATGTTGGTTAATAGTTATGCATATGGGTGGTTAGATTGCATAACTCTTTGTGGTATGTAGCAATCACTAGCCAGTATATGATTACTGGCATTTTAATTCCAACAGAATGAAACTGTTCCACGCTTTCTTTCATTCTCTATAGACAGTGAATATCAGTAGAAGAAGAAGACGAACAAAAAAAACCCACAGTAAAATTGTATATAAATGCAAGGCATCATTTTGAAAAGAATGCTAGTCTCTACTAAAGTGTATATCTTAGATTAGAATTTTTGATTAATAAAGATTGTCTATCTTGGAAATACACTGGAAGAGAGTAAGTTGAGATTGTTATTTATTAATTGATTGTGTTAAACTACAAAAATTGCCATAGAAAATCTCCTACTTGATGTATAAGCACAGAAACTAGCCGGACATGTAGACCGAAGTAGACCTTTTTGATTTGTAGGGGATGATCCACAAGGTGGTGAGATAGCTTCTGAAACGATATGGCTGTGATCATGAGATCATTCTAGATTCTGAGATCTATGTACACCGAAGGTTTAGAATCAAGGAATTAACAGTTTCCCGTGGAGTAGACCTGAGTGTTCAATAAGTCTAGTTGGAAGCGTCAGACATTACCGATTTCCGCTTTACTTTTCCAAGGGATACCCATGCCAAGGGGAGACAGTGTTATGTTATTAATTAGTCATTTATGAACAAGATATTTTTTATTAATATATGCACTGGTGAACTAGTTGGCGGGCACACAAAGGTCTGACAATTCTTTTTGTTGTTGGAGAAGATGTATTCACTGAGATGGATGGATTATTTGTGAAGTTTTATTGTCTTTCTGGACATAAATATCTTTAGTGTTCTTTTCAAGATGAAAGGAGTGCCCACTCGTTGGCTTTAGCTCCCGGCTAAGTTAAACTATAAGCACCACTAACTAACTACCAATGGTGTGTGTGACCGCACCAATGACCTTGAAATGCTCACTCAGCAAGTTAGTGAAACTTGACTGATATTGTTGCTCACCGGAGGTTCGGTAAGTTTCAACTTAGGTTAGGGAAAGATTAAGTTACGCTTTCAGCCAAAGACAAGTTAGGATTAGGTTAACCTGATACAGGGCGACATTAAGGTTGGTTCGAGTGAGATTACATTTAGTTTGGGGATATTTTCACGTCAGGCTGAGGTTCAGGGTTATTGTTAGGATTAGAAGACATAAGTAATTACATGCATAGAATGAAGTTAAATTACTCTGTTGATGTAAGAATAGTACTTGTGCACTGTGGTAGAGTATAATTCCATTGTCGGTAAAATTTATTTTGCTGAGGTCTCACGGTGTTATACCACAGTAATATTTACTGATGACAACGTTTCGAGCACAATTTATTGCTCAGTAAATATTATATTACACTCTGTTGATACTCCAACCTAAAACAAGAGCATTTTGCTACATGTGATAGGAAGGTATCTGTAAAACTTTTCTACCGTTTTTATGCATTTATTCTATATATATATATAAAAATGTCACGTGATTGGTGAGTTCAAGGTCATTCGCTGATTGGTAGTTAGTGGTGATGAAAGTTTAACTTTTTGCCTAATTCTAATTGTTGTGTCTAAATGGAAGCTTCCGACAAAAAAGCCCTTCTTCGTTAAGAGGTTGTAACTACAACAAAAATTATTCATCGTATCTGAAGGCTGACCAATGGCACAGTTAAAAATCTTAAATGTGCAAGACTTTATTGAGTAAATTTATCAAGAATTGCAGTATTCCACAAAAAAGATTCTATCCCCACCTGTCATTTTTTCATGCCGTTACAATGCAGTAAAACTGTGTTCAGACATAATGTGTTTTACACATGAATTCGTCATACATATTCTCATGAAAGTTATCAGGAGATAAAAGGTGTAAAGTGAGATTTACAAAGGTAGTCATTTCATGCATATACAAATAATATTATAGAAACAAAAAAAACAATGTCAAAACTCCGCTGAAATTCTATTCTTTTAGGTAACAGTGAATTGCGTTACAGAGCACAGGTGTAACTTAAAACAATTAGTTCCCTTTATGAATTTAGATAAAGCAATAAGATGACGTAATTTGTCTAAATCGTGTGTGTGTGTGATGTATTTGCGCAATACATTTCGAACAATCTGATCACACACGGACTTGTCATAGGAATATATATGAAATTAATAGAGGTAAAAGGTGAGAAAATAGACTTAGGTCAAGTTAAAAGGACATATTCAGGGTCAAAATAACAATGAAGACTACTAAACCAAATAGCTGAGGTAATAGTTCATCCGCTATGGTATCAAAACAAAATTTACCAAGGAAGGTTTTTTGTGATGACGAATTGTTTTTGAACGCATAAAGGTGGCTTAAACTTTCTGATTGCTGGAGCTTCGACAAGCCTTAGGATACGCCCCGTACACGTTTTATAGATAGGCTTAAAAGATCTGTTAACTTCAATTTTATTTCCTGTCTCTATAATATGTTTCGAAATAGAGGAGCGAGGTCTTCTGTTCTTACCATTAATGGGTTCTGAAGATTCCATTTGTTTATGGAGCCAGACAGGAATATGCCCTTAAGCCAGCCCTTACTTGCAGAGATCGATGAGTCCTTCCTATGTATGTGTGTCCACACGTACATTCAAATTGGTAAATACAGTGGGATGTGACGTCATTTTTCGCATGTTCGAAGGGCTTAGATAGATATATTGGCTTTACATTCTCAATTATTGTGATCTTAGCCGTATAAAAAGTCTTATTCAACAGCAGCGTTCAGTCTTTGTCTAGTTAACAAGCTGCTTTGGTGCCCCATATAGGATAGCTTGATGTACACGTCTTTCTTAGGAGCGAGTTGAAGAGTGGGTCTCGGTGTTCCACTGACTACTTTATATCTCCTGATGGACTTGCCTGGATAATTGTTATCAACCAGAGTTTGTGACAACTTTCTTTCTTCTTCATCAAATGTGTCTTCAGTGCATATTGATTGGATTCTACTGAAGAGACACCTCACTCCCTAAGACTCTTTTGTACCTAACAGGGCAGAAACTGTGGTAATTAAGACATTGTCCTGTTCAGGTAGGTTTTCTATAAATAGATCTTTTTATTGCCCCATCAAGCCGTTGTCTAAGCAATATGTCTTGGAAAAATAAACAATTATCTTCCTCTCCTACAGATGTAAGTGATATGCTATTCTGAACTTCATTCATTCGATTTAAAATTGAGGTAGCAGAACAAGATTTATCACTGAGGATTGCACTATCGTCTAACATCATCTATAAATTGGCACATTTTCAATTAAATCCTCGATAAATTCTTAGCTAAAAGAGGCCCTAAAGGATTTCCCATAGCAACACCATCAACTTGGCGAAAGCAATCACCTTCAAATGTAAACCTAACATTGTTAGTGCATTGAAGTAATAAATCTCTTAAATAAAATATAGGGAACGGGATGAAAAAATTGTTTTTGGAAATATAATCACACAAAATGTCAAATGTTTTGAGCAAAGGCAACAGGTGTAATTGTTTGGAAAGGTCGACTAGTTGATGTATGTTCAACAACACAAGAATTGCTGTACTTAGATTTCATGTTTATCAGTCCTGATGAGTTTCATCCAGTCATAGGAGATACTACTGAGTTCTAATAACTGATAAGTAATAGGGGGCAAGAAATTCACAGGCTCTCACTGACTGACCGCAAAATATTTATAATGAATTTATTGTATTATTTTTACGATTATTATTCTCATGGGTACCTAGTGGAAAATAAGGCTTCAACAAAACACCTCCATTTTGTTCTATTTTCTGCTGTCCTCTTCAGCTGGTTAGCTTCACGATTGCCATCATGTCCCGTCTCCTCCTCCTCGCCATAGAACCTCCTCCATGTCACCATCGTACCAAAAAACCCATTCATCCCTACCCATTGGTGTTTCACTTGATGGCGTTTGCTCGCTATGTTATTTGACAGCCTCCTCAACGTATGCCCATATCTATGCCCATTTTCTCCCACATATTTGATAAGAAATTGGCTCTTCTTTGGTTTGATGCCAGCCACAGTTTCTTGTTGGCAATTCTTTCTGGCCGGCTTACCAGCCATTTGATGATCTTCAGTATGGAGCTAGCGAAGTCAGCTGTTAAGTGTTTCACAAACCAAGCAATGGCACACAAACAAGCACAAGAAAACATAAATGATGAAATAAAACAGATAGAAGAGGCGTTGGTGCTAAATAACTATCCTTTAAAATTCATTAGGAAGATTGAAAAAGGCCAAAGAAAAAGAAAAACAATTGTGAAACTAGTAGTGATAACATAAATAAGAGAGAATATAAGTGATCTACAGTTATACCATATAAAGAGGGGACATCTGAAACCCTACGCAGGATTCTAAATAAAGCAGGAATCGAAGTGGCATTTAAACCTACAACCTAACTCAGATAGGACAAGCTCTGTAGGTTAAAGGACCCTGTTGAGCCAATTAGACAAAGTAATATAGTTGACAAAATACTCTACAATGACTGTGAGCGAGGTGAACTGCATAGGTCAAACTAGTAGGTGGGGCATAGTCAGATTGTCAGAACGTAAGAATTTAGATAAGGTGAGAATGGTTAGCCACGAGAAGATAAGTAATTTAGAAAAAATTCAGCAGCTGCAATGCATGCATTAACACACAACCACACAATAAGGTAGGAGAGGGTCATCAGTAAACATTACTGTATAACACTGTGAGACTTTATCAAAACGAAATTTACCCATAAAGGAGCTGTTGGTAAAAGTTTGGAAATCTTATTTGTTACACGCCAAGATTTTGACTCCTATAGAAGAAGTGACCGACTGCACATTTGTACTAAAAAAATCCGATTCTTGTTCTTTAGGCTGCAGAGTGCAGAAGACTTCCAAACTGGTTTCAGGTTAATGAAGGCATATCTTGCCTTTTGATTCTAAATGGCTTTAACATCTTCATCCATTCCACCGGGCTGTGGTTGAATTTATTGTATACTCAGATAGAAAGTCTAGCAAATTAGTGCTTAGGCTACGAAATTCACTCGCTGTTTTAAGTAAGTAGTCTGAAATGGACACGGTATTGATTACTCCCCTAACGAGTCAAAAATCTGCACATCACGATATTTTTGGTGAATATTTCTTAAGGTCAAAGTTTTTGTTTGAGAAAAAAGAATGCTACTGTAGTCACTAGAGAAACTCAGTGCGTACAGGATTTCATATCAACTGAGGATTGAGTTAATGAGGCACTGTTATTTAGAAAATTCCAATAAAATATCCTATAGTATGTAAACTTCTCAATGAGCTGTGTTCTGGATGTATAAAGGGGGCGTTTTTCGCTTCTAATTTAGTGTAAGTATTGATTTAATAGAACTCAATATTAAACTGCTCTTTAACTTGAGATTTTAACGTCTGTTTCGTCATCTTCATTATATATCGTTTCGAAAGTGAACACGATGTCTTTTCATTTTTTAATGTCTTAAATTGACCTTGTCCTAAAAAATGCAGAAAGACTTTTTGAGTTCACTTAGATATATGTTAAATCATGCGGTATATATCATCTGCATTATGCCTGAGTTGTAATACAAGATTTTGAAATAGTAAAGAATGTTTGTAGTTCAGGTAGATGTTTTGACGCGTCCTCTAGTCAGAGCGGTTTCATTGCGAAGCCTTTACCGTAGTTCTAGACAACATCCTCAACCTTAACTTGAATGGTGGAGATTTGAAAAAGTACATCGCTGATACACTGATAAACTGCTCTCCAACCATGCCAGTAGTTCATGTTTAACACTCGATCGATTCACTCTTAAGCCTTGCTTAATTGACCAGTTAATAGTAAACTCGGAAATGGAGAAAGGTTAATCGTTAGTTCGACATCTCTACTGCCTAAAAACAACACCACTGGTACTGAAACTTCGAAAGGCTGAAGATCTCTGATGTATTTGGAACTCAGGGAATAAGACAGGCAAAGCAGAAGAAGACAAATTACTATACAGGAGTATCATAATGATGACAGAGGTATTGCCTATATACATCATGTTTGCGATGTTGTATTATGTACTTTAGAGCAAAGTTTGTCTTAACAGTAAAACCTAAATTTCTAACACTCAGTGACTAAAAATGTGCTCTTTTTAACCCACTCAAAGAAACAGGATTCTTCCCCTTTAATCCGCTTGTGATTTAATATTGCTTTGTAGTTCCTCACCATTTAATATATATCTGCTGTATTGATTTTCTAAATTACCGAGTGAGAAAAACCTGTAGTCAACAACTCACCTGAATGAAATGATCCCTTTGTATATAAGCTCCTGGTTATACTGCACTGTATCAGCCGTACTAAACGCGATATGCCCAATGATCCACCTAATCAGAAGTGCACTACCTTGTATCCAATTACTGATTTCGAAACATTAATCAAAAGAACTCAGTTATTTAGAAACAGGCTCTGATGAACAAGATACTGAAGCATGACAAAATGTAATAGTTATTTCGGGAGGGGATTGTTGGAACTTATCCGACTAGAATGGTTGAAGTAAGGACTCTGAGGATGTGGGTATTACTAGTGAAAAATGAAGTCCGGATGTAACTTTCAGCCTTATGTTCAACCTTCTATCGATTCCGGAATTATCATCGGCTAGTAATCTAGGCGAGGTTTAGTAATGCATCGGTGTGGAATCAACATTTAGATCACGTGGATGGTTAGTGAGCATTCTAACAATGAACCACTGAAGCATCAAACACATTGATATATTATTCAGATATGTCTAGGCTGGTTTTTATTCATTTGTCCTTAAGGATATTTTCAATATTTGGTTTGTAAGGATTGGATTTGTTTAAATGAGTTGATCGCAGATTGATATCAGTTAAAAAACCACTGGAAACCGGGAAGTACTGCCAGACAGCTGTTTCATTCTAATTTTTCTGGGAATCATCGGCACTACGCACCCACCAACAGTGTTCGAACACAGGACCTTCTGGTTACAAGGCGGGCTGGCTTGTATACCACTCAGCCATTGGGAACCGAACAGTAAAAGTTAGAGTTCATGGGCTGGCCATTCAATCGGGTCCAAGTGGCTGAATTGTTACCAGGCTTTCCTTGTAACTGGCAGATCCTGGCTTTGAACTCCACTGGATGCGTACTGTGCCTTAAAGATATGTTGAAATCCCGTTTTTCAGAACACCTCTTAATGCCGTTTTCTGTTAAACAGCCAGTTACTAGTAGTCATCGACTAAGGCACTTTGAAATCGTCTGTGATAACCTTTTTACATATAGAATTTCTGTTGTAATAATGGAAACCATTAAGGTTCATTGCTTTTTCTTAAAGAAACCATAAACAAACGATCGCACAGCTCGATAATAAATTCATTGAAAAGAGTTTCTCACCATTTATTTGTCTGAATTCTTAGTTTTTCACTTAAGAAGTAAAGTGATATAACTCAGCTAATCAATAATAATAATAATCAGTCACACTACATTTCATCACTGGTTGACATCAATGAATGAATTTTCAAAAACCAGTGAAACTGGATATGCGTTTTGTCCTATTTAGGACTCTTCAGTCGTTTCCACTCATGATCCTACAGAGGATTGTATCGAGAAACTTCAGATGACAAAGACACACGGTTGTCAACGTTTGAAAAGAAATCATTTCACTGGATGTAGTAAAACCATCTTGTAATACAACCCATATAACAATGCCTTTAAGTGCAATATTATTCGCTGGGGACCGATTGGAACATAGGGGTTCAGCAACACATCACTTCACCCTGTTCTCTGAATTAGCTAATAATTGTCTCGACAATCACCTATAAGCTTTCATCTTTTCTCCACATGATCTACTCCATTTCACCATGGGAAACACACCACACTCACTCTGTACTCTTTATCTCCCATTTGAGTTTCACTACAGGACATAACGTCTAAAGTCTCCCGATTGTCTCTTATCAGCGTATGTTCAGTCCATATCCATTTTCTTCTGTACATCTGTTGGTTGGTTTGTTGCCAGTCTTCCTTGCAGCTCCTCCTTTCAAGCTGGCCATCTGATCTTTAGTCTTGAGCAATATCATATGTTTCATTGAAAGTCTGTAGCCTATTGTGAATGATTTTAGTGATACGTCTTTATCACCAACTTACTATTGAACGGTAAAATGATATAGTATTTTTTGGAATAAATATAAAATAGATTTCATTACGCGCTGACATCATTTACAGAACCATTGGAAAACCTGGGAGTACTGGACAACCAACTGTTTCGTCCTAGTTTTGGACTCTTCATCAGAACGCACCCACCGGGGTTTGAACCCAAGACTTATTGGTAACAAGGCGAACTTGTATACCATTAAGCCACTGGGACCCAGTCAAATGGCCAGTCCATGAATTCAAACTGCCAATTCACGACATAGCGCGATCGCTAGCCAATGTCTGCGGCGAGATTTGTCCTCACACCCAACCTGATGCACCCTACCGGTAACGCTCATAGTGAAATCTTGTAACCAATCAACCAATTCCCTACAAACCAAACCATCTTGATAGTCACGTGAAAATAATAATAAACAGACTTAATGTATTACCTTATGCACCAATTTCGTTGTAATTACGCAGTTAGAAAGAACGTATAGGAATGCAGCATATAAAATGTTAGAAGTATGCATATTGTGCTGAAATCACCTTTAATTGTACTCGCTTTTTTCAGTCCTTTATGCTCCGAACTGAACGTAGAGTAACAAATTTTAGGCTTTAAAGTTGAAGTGGTGATAACGTTGCTATTCCGATAGAGAAAGAAAGATTGAATTTGCAGTATAAAATGATATCGTCGTTCTACTTCACAGGTTCTCATCAGCTAACTGCAAACTACATGAAATTACAGTGGTTATACATAATAACATTTCATACTTCAATGTTTGAAAGGTAATAGACAGAACATTATAAGATAAACGCTTTAGTTCAAGTTAACATCAATTTATACGTTATCAAACTATGAAAGAAAGAGGTGTGAGAGAAGACGGAAAAAAAATTTAGCAAATAGTGTCAGCGTGTACGTCAACATCGCAACTCTAGAAGGTTAAATTTCATCGAATTGAAAACTTGCTTAGAGAGCTGAGCTCAATAGAGTGTATGACTAATCAGTGTAATGAAAGTAATACGTTTACCAAAGGAGTGAAAGATTGACTACACATTCTTTCTGTTTGAAAAAGTTTGAGAGATGCTTGATTTCGACTGCTTCAGCAGATCGCAGTAGATTCGCTATCCTTTGTATGTTTAATATTTTTGAAGGATTTGAAAATCTTAACAAAATGACCCGTATCCATAAGGTGTCTGATAACTGCAGTTTGTAAATATCTGCTTTCTTTTAAGCATAAGTTTCTTGAAATATACTCTGAAAACCGGAAAGAAGTCCTTCTTTCTGTCTTTTCAATATAGCTGCTGCCACAGATGCACGTAAATTTATAAATGCAGTAGGATGTAACATCAGCAGGGTACTTATTCATTTTCGATTGGCTTACAGGACATGTAGTGCTGTATAGAGTTACCAGCTTGGCTGCAGTGAAGCTCCTTTCATCCTGTTTTTAATCTTTTGCGATACTGCTTCTCCTTTCTACGGGAGGCAAATTAACACTTTCTTCCTTCCAACTGTTGAATACTTCTCATATCTTTCTTTGCTATACTTTAGGATAAATCCTTTTGGATATCCGTTTTTCTTAAGGCATTTTTGAACAAAGCAGCTTAATTCTTATTCTACTCTGTCAGGCACACATAACTTCCAGGCTCTGTCGTACATTGTCCTCACCATACCCTTTTTATGGCTTATACGGCGAAAGCATAGTTTGATAGTATATAAATTGATGGTAACTTAAACTAAAGCTAATTGTAATACTTATATTCAGGATGTGTTTATCTTATAATGTTCTGTCTATTACCTTTCAAACATTGAAGTATGAAATGTTATTATGTATAACCATTGTAATTTCAGGTAGTTTGCAGTTAGCTGATGAGAACCTGTGAAATAGAATGACGATATCACCTTTTATACTGCGAATCTGATCTTTCTTTCTCTGTCGAAATTTATCAGGGCAACTAAACATATGAAATGTTGCTATTCTCACGCTTTACCATTGCTCTTTCCTGTCTCTACTACCAGCTAGGTTAGGTGTGGGGGGGAGTGCATCATTTAGGAACAGAACCCGGTACATGTACTTGAATGGCAGTTATTCTAGCCCTTAACCCTCAATCCACGTAAGGTTATGGTATATGGCACATACAACCACCTCCTCATAAGGTACCTGAATGACCACTATTCACATTTCTTCAATAAATGAAATATGACGAAATTTGTAATTCAATTATTACCCTAAAAATATTAAATGATAAAAAAAGTCACATATATTTCCCTTCTTCTTCTCTTTTCCCCATAACATAACCTTTAAACTAGTTTCAAGTTGGCCTTTTGATGATGCCACCCAATGTATATTGGATGGATTATACACATTTTTTTTGGTATTTCTGTTTCATGAAATCTTTTCTTTTGCAACCGAAATTTCTTTTTTTTGTTGTTGTCCCGAATCGGCTTAATTCAATTACTTCACTAAGTACTTTTCCTGACTAAAACTACAAAGACTTCTTTTTAAAAATAAATGCTGGTTGTATTTGAAAACTGTAAAAATTGCAAGGAAAGAAACTCTTGACACTAATCTGTTTGTACAATTATAAGAGATGAATAATTGGGAATTAATTATATTTATTTCTCAATATATATATTCATAAAGTTTTTTTTGATTCAACTGGTAGAAACAATTATAAGTATGGAATTATCTCTGTTAACATTCATGAGTTCAACTGTTTACCCAGAGGCAGATTGGCTATAGATGAGATTTACAAAAGAATGGATACTCTTTTCTATAACCTCTTCATCATCAGGCTGTACAGTTATATACATACATTATAGTGAATGAATGAATGAGTGTTATGAACAACATTGGTGTTGTTTAAATCCAATCGAATCAATAATATCAATGGATTACAGTACAATAGCATCAAAATAAAATAAGGTGAATGTCAGAAAAGTTATGACAGATAATATTACAAATTCATGAAGGCTGACCAGAGCAGTAGTGTTGGCCAGCTAGATTTGCTAATTGCGATAGTCCCTGCTGTTTGAAGCATGCGATCCCTGGATGCTTTTGGCAATTTATTTGGTACCTGGTAGATGATAGAGAAGGATTCTTCCAGGCTGCCTTTGTGGCCAAATTGCACCAGATAGTCTAATATCAAACTGTTTATAGTGTTTTTCACTACACTTTTACTTAGCCATACGGAGAGATGTTCTCGAGCACGAAAAATCAAGTTCCTAGAGCAACGGCCAATATAACTCGCTCCACCACAAACGCAGTTGAATTGGTAAATACAATTTGAAGTGACCAGCTAGTCTAGGTACTTCATCTTTCAGTCGAGGGATCAACATCGGTCTTTTAGAGAATAAGACGTGTAGTTCGCCAGCATTAGAAGTTCTTGGAACTGATTTTCTTAATTTCCACGTAATTATCTCACTTGTTATATCGCCCTTGAATTATAGTCGCATATAAAGTGGCTTCTTGTTTACAGATAGTGATTAGTCCTTTTCCGCTTTCTTTGTCGTGCGTTTCCTGATAAATTTTTCGGGATAACTATTTCCAATCAAAGTATCATATACAATGCTTAATTCATCTTGAGTTACTTCTTCTGAGCGTATAGCTAGTATGATGATAGTCACTTTGCTAACTAGTTATATAAAGACTACTGATAACCTGGAATCAAGGAAACTTCATCTTAATGTTCGTTTATTTATACCGAACACTCAATCATCATCTGGCATTCACTGACTCGCATATCCTATGATTTAACAAAGACTACCATAGGGATAATTACAGGGATTCCTGATGGTAGTTATTTCTCAAGTGATAGACTTGTTGAGCATCGATTTTCATGAAAAACTGATAGCGTCTAGAAAACAGTTGGAAAATAAACAGCAGTAAATTACCTACCTCGTCTCTTCAACACCACAAGACAGCGAGCTCAGAACTTTCTGATACTAGGCAAGCACATGACTGTCTAGTCAATGAATTGGAAATCAGTGGCTTATGTGCGTTAGGCGCTATATCAATTCGAGGTATAGCACAACTGAAAGCCAATATCATTAGCAAGCTTGTATTTTTATACGCGATTGAGTCAACCCGTAGATGGTATTCCAAGGGGTTTTTTCTGTAGTTATTCTCTAATTAATAATGGGTTATTTTTCAAAAGTTATGATTGCAAGCTATTGAATAATATACTCTAACAAGATTCTGGTCATTTCAGTCGTTATTTAATTGTGTACTAGTGGTAGGTTTATATTTTGCGAATTCTTTGACAGTATCATAATGTCTGGGTAATTTTTGTTGCACAGTTTTCCTACAAAAATATATATAACCGCTTTCAGTTGAGTTAAACTTAGTACCTATAAAGTCATTTGTACTACCTAGAATGTACTTACACTGTTGATGCACAGCGAGAGTTTGTGAAAGTCAGTGTGTCTCATTTCATTCTTTTGCTTTCTGGGTAGAACATGGAGCTTTAAGATTCTTAAGTTTCAGTAGAGGTGATGTTGTTTCTTAGGGATGAGATTGTTAGCCCCGATGCTCAACATTCCCTCATTTTTCGGTTTAACTACCAGTTGAACATTGAACCTTGTCCTCTTGTTAAATACATACAAATACATGAACATCATGAAAACAAATAGGGATCATTTTCAAGAAGTGATCTGTAAATGGTGAATAGTAATCTACTAACGTCACTATTAGGTGAATAGTATTCATCAAAGTATATAATAACGAATAGATTGAGGTTATTGTGGAAGAATTAACACAGTTATAATCATCTAGGTTTGATAATATTGAAATACAAGGGGACTTCGCGAAGTCGTCGTGTTATGTCGTGAACCTTCAGAGAAGTCTTGACCATTAGGATACAGCAGATCGGGTGTGAGCACAAATACTCGCCACCGAAGACATTGGCTAGTGGTCGCGCTATGTCGCGAATTGGCAGAAGTCAGAATTCATGGAGTGAACATTGGCTCGGGTCCCAGTGGCTTAATGGTTTACGAGCTAGCCTTGTAACATGATCGTCTTGAAATAGAACCCTGATGGGTGCGTACTTCTGAAGAGCCCAAACTAGGAAGGAGGGAGCAGATGTCTGGCAGTTTCTCCTGCAGGTTTTCCAATGGTTCTCTAAATGATGTCAGCTCATGATGAAATCCTCCAACCAATCAAATAAATAAATAAATAAATTTAGCATGTGTAGGATAAACAGCATTAAATAAACAGGATTTTAATATATCTGGTGTAAATTCACCGAAAAATTTGAATAATCCTTACCGAGATTATTATTCAACAGTGATTTTTGATGTGCACATAAGAAAACTTACAGTATGTAGGATAAAATATTAATATTAATAATAATGAGAAAACATTATAAACAGAAATGAGGAGGTAAGAAAAAGTATAACAGCAGGGTAAAAGTGTCCTGTCAGCCTAGATTTAAGCTACTGTCTCCTTTTGTATACACAAACTTGGCTTCTTTAATCCGATTAAGCAGGCCTTAGCAAAACCAAAAGTTTATCTACTAGCTTGCTTAATAATAACTATAAAGCTTTTGGTCAACGTCACCGTACAATCACAGTGCAGTAAATGTTGTATGACTGAGCTCCTTAAGATGCCTTCATGTGTTACAGAATTTATTATATTATCTTCTTCAGTTCCTAGACGAACATAGAGATTCAGCCGAATGCCTCCATTGCATTCATTTACCCGCCAACGTTTTCACCTGACCCACCTCTGCCCACGCGCTTTCATCATATCCTCTTTACATGACATCCTCCATGTCAACCTCACTGACAACCAACTCACCGCTCCCCATTCAGCTGGGTTCAATTCGAGTGATGGTCTGGCTTGTGATGTCACTCAGTTGGTTCGCTCATTGCTAGAGATCCCTTTGGTTGACTGTTTTTTGGCCATCTGCTCTTGAGTACCAATCAAAAGCCATATAAATTTATTCATTGGATGTACTATACAGTGGAACAGAAACTGAGTTTTTTGGATGACGTTTAGAACACAGTTTATTATCGTTCATAATCATATCATCAATTTTAATGATACAACATTGAGACTCAGATTTTATGGTTCTGATTTCCCTTCTCCATTTATCATAAGGTTAATAGAATTTTGAAGATACCTAGGAGAGGTGTGGAATCATTCCGACTGCATGCATTCTTCGCTGATTAGATATTTACACTTTTGTTATCAGTCTCCCTTTCCGCTATGTTTCATTAGATTTTAAGACTGTCATCTTATCCTATCTTATTGTATGTGTTGCATATAACTGCATAGAGTATTACAAGTGAACGATTCTACTGATTTCCTATCTTATTAGGGTATATCAGCGTAGATTAGTGCAATATTTGGCGCTTGGTTAATCTAATTTACAATAGTTGATTTGTAAGGATTCGGTTTGTTTTTACGAGTTGATCACAGATTGATATCAGTTAGAGAACCATTGAAAACCAGACAGCTGTTTTATCCTAGTTACGGAACCATCACTAGTAGGCATCCGCCAACAATGTTAGAATCCAGGACATTTTGGTTACAAGGTAAGCTGGCTCGTATACCATTCAGCCACTGGGACCCAATTCAGTGGCCAGCCCATGAACTCTAACTTCAACCAATTCATGATTTAGTGCGACCACCAGCCATCCCAGGGGTTGCGTACTGCCGGTGATTCTCAAACTAGGATGAAACAGTACTTCCTGGTTTTCTATGGTTCTCTTACTGATATCAATCCGTAATCAACTCGTAAAAAGCAAACCTAATTTACGCTGATATAATAATCTCGTCTATCCACTTGACGTCAAGTGGATTAGGTAAAATAAGTTATTTTGTTGAATGGGATGCACAGGTTCTCATTCGTATTTTCTAAGGCAACTTGTGGGTTGCAATATCATGCCTCATTTTTACATCAAAAGGAGAAAGAATAAAAATCGAAAATTATCTCAATCATAAAAATATTACACAGTATTTTAACGGAAGGATAACCTTACCGATGTTATTGTTTAAGTTCATTTGCATTCCTCATTAATTAATTACACTGACATATCAGGTGATGATAGGCAATTGAATCTGAGATACGCATTTCGTCCTGTCTGAGACTTGTCAGCCAGACATACGTGCTTGCCACTGGTACCCAGTAGGAATGTAAGTACATTTAGATGAGTACGATTAAGCTCGTTATCCTAGATTTCAATACTAGTCACCAGCAACTAAAATAAAATCTCACTGTGAGTTTAATTATTTAAGATATTTCGATTGCACAGAAATACAATAAAAAAAATATCATAAAATAATATGTATTGTTAACACGGAATACTGAGTAAAGTAAATCGACCCTTTTGTAATCAGTTAAAACCTGTAATCTTATTTCGATTATGATTTGTTTTTCCGATTTCAAAACCTCGCCTAGTTAACAAGCTTGATAGTTATAAAGCAGGTCCTAAGTTCGAGTAAAGAGGCAGGGTTGAGAGTGAGGCCAGAAACTCCACATCCCTAAAACTATCAAACCCTCCAGAGATCACCGATGGTATTCTTAGTTGTGGTGGGCTGGATTATACGTTATACTATGGGGAGCGCGGAGGAAAGAATACACTGGACGACCGATAAGAAGACTTTAGGAGATCTAGATTTCGCAGATGATATATGTCTAATATCACAAAAACTCGAAGACTTGCAGGCAAAAACCAACAAACTGACTGAAGAAGCAGCCAGTGAAAGGAGGACTGTAGGTGTGAATATAGAGAAGACAGAGGTGATGAAGATAATCAACCACCATCAACAGCAACAAAAACCAGCACCAATCTCTATCAAAGAGAAAGATTTAACAAAGGCGACCTCCTTCACTTATTTAAGAAGCATCGCTTCAACTACAGGTGGAATGGATGGAGATGTCAAAACCAGCCAGCCGTCATCAACCTTTAAGCAGTTTGAAAATCTCCCGCTGTCAGTCAACCAGCATAACGACCAAGATTCGAGTTTTCAATACCAATGTCAAGTTGGTCCTTCTATACGAATCAGAAATTTGACCAGCTTGTCACGTAAAGGATTTCCAACAGGTTGTAGACCTCATCAATAGCTGCCTTTGCTGGCTGAATATTGAAGATTAAATGGCCAGCAAGAGATAGTAACCAGCAGCTGAGGTAATAAACCAACCAAGAATCGTTCGCTCAACAAATATGCAGGAGAAAATGGAGATGGATCGGGCACATATTGAAGAGGCCGCCGGAGGACACTGAGCGCCAGGCCATTGTTCGAGTGGAATCCCAATGCGAGGTGATGACTGGGTCATCCTAGGGTGACATGTAGGAGGTCGTATGATAAAGAGATGAGAGAGTTTTTGGTCAATCGTGAACCCAGCTGAAGGGGACGGCAGGAAGCAGAACAAAGTGGAGATGTTTTTGAAGCCATATGTTCCACTCGGAACTAAAGGGACTAATAGTAATAAAAATAATTCAAGGACCATTGGATCGGGTCCCAGTGGCTTAATGGTATACGAGCTCGCCTTGTAACTGGGAGGTCCTGGGTTCGAATCCCGGTGGGTGCGTACTGCTGAAGAGTCCCAAACTAGGACGGAGGAAACAGCTGTCCAGTACTCCCAGTTGGTTTTCCAATGGTTCTCTAACTAATGTCAGCTCATGATGAAATCCTGAAATTCCGATTTTATTAATAAACTATCTCATTGGAGTTATAACTTTTGATTTGACACTAGTAATTAGTGTGATGCGCCTAGTCCTCTGATTGGTATAGACTGAATTCTATCAATCAGGTTGTGATGTGACCACCATTCTAGCTAGCTCGCCATCACGGTGCACACTGATTTAATGGTATTGGATGGTTGGAGGCAATCGGCCAAAGGAAGCCTTGGACCTAGGTTTTGTGCTAGTTGGCACTCGTCAGCAAGGTGTATCTGCATCTTTGAAGGAACTCATGTCTTTTCTGAGATTCGAACCCTCGTCAAAGATTTTAACGTAGTCAGACAAACAGTGATATTAGCCACATGGAGCCGGGCAAATGATTCAGCTTATCTGCTTGGAATTCACCGGACGCTAATAGAGACTGTTTGTAACATCTATCTTATAGTTGTTCGTAATATGACACGTTTTCGCATTTCTTATTATCAATGAATTCTGGATTACTTTCATTGAATATCATTCACTTCATCATCGTCATCTTTTTCTCTGAAATATTCGTTCATCATAGTATCAATTTGTTCCCGAAAAATAATAACTTATATGAAAAATATACGACTTCCTCATAAATGCTGTCTGGCAACTGTACAGTTTAAAATTCTCTCAAGTGCAAAATTAAAATACATCAAGCATAATTAGAAGTTATCTGATAATCCATAAGAGTGGGTCAAAACTCTGTCTGGAAAGATCAAACAGAACACGTTTTCCATGAATAGCTTAATTCAGGCAAAATACGGTAATAAAAGTATAATTAACTCGTGAAAATACTGACGTGGTCATGTCCTCTGTGATCTCGTAATCCGTTTTCGGTGTATTTGTGGGTATTCGATCTACTCATGTCCCTTTCCTAGCCTTCACAAGGAAGCCTTGAGGACTTTCGATTTTGTCGAACAGCTGGTATTCATAGTTAGTCCTATATGTAATAGTGGTATTTTTCTGAGTGACTTACAGGTGATCATCCAGCGTTTCATCTATTCCACTTCTTTGGTAATTGAGCTTGCTCACCGTCTTTAAATGGCTTCATCTGCGGTAATCAATCCCTGATAAGGGACGTGGCTACTCGATATATTGTTATAAGGTATGTCTTACCTGCAGCTTATTCTGCATCACTTACGTGTGTTTTGAAATTGTCTTTTGTCTTTTCTAGTACTCTTCTCTACTTGCTTGTTCAGAGGTCAGTAGATTGTACTCAGCTTCACTTTTCGCTGTTCATCGTCGTAATAGTTAGTCTTCTCGTTCACCATCTCCATCTTTTATGGTGTTGGTTTGTAGGAATTTGATTGGTTACAGGATTTCATCATGAGCTGACATTAGTTAGAGAGCCATTGGAAAACCTAGGAGTACTGGACAGCTGTTTCGTCCTAGTTTCGGAATCTTCGTCAGTACGCACTCACCTCCAGAGTTTGAACCCAGAACCTTCTGGTTACAAGGCGAAGTCGTATACCATTCAGCCACTGGGACCCGACCTAATGGCTAGTCCATGAATTCTAACTTCTGCCAATTCACAACATAGCGCGATACTTACCGAACGTCTTCAGCGAGTATTTGTCCTCACACCCGACCTGCTGCACCCCACTTGTGATCTTTTCTATGTGTTTTAAGTTGTCCATAGTGATTTATTCCTTGTCCTCTCCTTTCTGCCTGTCTAACCTATCTTCACAGGTAGCCTACTACGTCATTTCAAGCAGGTTCCCTTAGTGACATTGTTAAGTGCTTCTGATGTTCTTCTGATAAGTCCACTTGATATGTTCTTCATCGTTTCCACCTTCAGTTTCTGAGTGTTGAACTTGAATCATGGTCTATCCCCATTTGCTTCTAAGGCTTTCAGCTTCTTGCCGCATGTTCCCTTAACTAGATAGTGATGTGCTTCACTCCTCGATCTTCTATCCACTGAGGTGAATTTCTGCCTTCCTCAGATTGATGTAAAGACAATCGGATTTTTAAGTTTGTCTATCTGATGAGACACACATCGACTTGTAGATATGCTTGTGATTGTGCGATCACCAAAACAATCAATGGCGCAGAAGATTTACAAATAGCTCTCCATTCTCATTGATTTCACCCAGCGCCTTTAGATACGCGATGAGTTTTCTTCCTGTGTATTCTGCTCCCAGTTTAGTTTAAATTTATATCAAAAATAATAATTTTAATGTCACTTCTTGACGTCTTCTCCATTACCGTTCGTAGGTATCTGTAGACGTTCCCTTTCTTCTTTTGCTCTACTTTGTTCGTTATTTGAGATAATAACACCTGCTAAATTTTGTTTTTTTTTTGGTTGGAGGATATTATCATGAGCAGATATCAGTTAGAGAACCAATGAAAAACCTGCAGGGAGTACTGCCAGACAGCTGTTTTCTCCGTCCTTGTTTGAGACTCTTCAAAAGTACTCGCCCATCGCCAGGGTTTGAACCCAGAACCTTCTGGTTACAAGGCGAAGTCGTATACCATTGGGTTCAAACCCTTGCGATGGGAGCGAACTGCTGAAGAGTCCCAAACTAGGACGAAGGAAACAGCTTTCCAGTACTCTCTGCAGGTAGTCCAATGGTTCTTTAACTGATATCAGCTAATGATGAAATCCTCCATCCAACAAGCCGAATTCCTTACAAAACCAATACTTGAAAATTTTATTTTTATCAAAAGTGGCCATATTGGCTTCTCGAACTCTACCATTCATCGTCGCTGTACTATTTTCCCCGATTCTAGAAGACAATGAAGTTATCTTGTTTGTACGCTTAAACATTAGTAACATTAAGGCTTTGTCCCCTTTTAACCAGTAAAATATGCTAAACTGCTACCTTGTTGCGTAAAATTAAGTGATTTTTTTCAGCTAGCTAAAATGAAATCCAAAAGAGAAAATTAATTTTCTGAAAATTTAAAGCTTTTCTAATAACGGACTTCAGATGGCCAAAAAAGATCAGCAACAGGGAGGGATCTCTGGCAATTAGCGAACCAACCCAGCAAGAACCAATTGTGCAAAAAATCTGCAGGATAAAATCGAGTTAGGTGGATTAGCCATACTCTGAGAAAACAAAACATCGCTTGCATGGAACCCAACTAAATGGAAGGTGGTGAGTTGGTCGTCAGCGTGAGGTTGACATTGAAGAGGTCATGTGAAGAGGAGATGAAAGCATGAAAGCAGAGTTGGAGCCAGGTGAAAAGGTTGGCAGAGAACAGAATGCAATGGAGACGTGCGACTGAAGCTGTATGTTCCTCTAGAAACTAAAAGGAACAATAATAATGATAACTGACTTGGCAGAATTAATGTTTTGGACCTTTCCGATACCGCAATGACTGAGGTGTTTATGATCTCCTTTAAACAGAAACATACTGAGATTAAAATCAGATAGAATACAGCACAAAGTAACTAAAATAAACTCTTGTAATATAAACAATTGGATTAATTATGTTTGACTAAATTTCAGTTACCGTTGATGTTATGAATATTGTACGCAGTCAATGCGTTAATACAGAAATAGAAAAAACAGGGACATACAGACGTGCACCCGCGCGCGCACACACACACACACAGGGGTGTTTGAAAATTATTATTATTATTATTATTACTTTAAATACAAACAATAAATCTAAATATGCGGCATGTTATTCTATGATTTACTGTGTAGGAAATTTCCTGGAACAGTAATTTTTTAATATTTTGATGTTTATTTTAACGTTGTTAATACGCGAGGATGAAGTGTAAAAATATCTTATAACAAACCTTTTGCACAGTTAATTAAAGGTATGACATAGTTTAGTGTAAGCGTTCTGCAAGAACGTTTTCTCCTATCACTTCCAAATTCCAAGTATGACATAGGGCTTCAGTCTATGAAGTTAGATTATATATGATGTTTTCAAGGAGCAGAACTGTTTAACCTAAAGTCTAACTTGCTCTGGTTCCCCAGCTTCGTTATCAACTGGTAGACAATGTGAGGTTTGACATTGAGTCGGCCTAAAACTGAACCTGGACTATATGCGCGCTTGGTGAGGATTCTAACACTGAGTTACCGACCATCATCTGCAATTGGAGAATTTCATTGGGAAATCATATGCTGTTTGTCAAAGTACTCTAAAACAGCCAAAAATTGTAAACGTGACTAGAGATTATCCTGTCTAGCGTATTTTAGTCCAAAAGATGCATGATTTCAGATGATATACGGATAAATCATAAGAATGCATACACGAGAGACACATAAATTCTTGTACAAAATGGGCAAAGCCCGTACTGTCAGACTCCCTGCACCCCCTTTTATTCCCAACTATCCCCTAGCATCTCATCAGGTAGGACGAGAAGTCAATATAAGAAGTTACATGCTCGAACCACTAAGTACAAAAATTCTACACTACCCTATTTAGCCCGTATTTTATGTGATGAAGACACTGCTAGACGTCAAACATAGAAGTTAGCAAAGTGAATCGACCCTTTCATCGTTGATCTTTCTGTAATTTTATGGTGTCACTCTTTCGATCATTTAATTACAACTTAGCGATTTTATTTTAGTTGTTAATATTATTATTATTACTACAACTTTATATTTTATGCATATTTTTCTCCTTATCGCATACTGTAATTTGCTATACAGCTGCTATAACAACGTTTCGTTATTATTATTATATAGTGTTTTTTTCTTCTTATCGTTTTGAGTAAATTAGATACAATATTGTCCTGAATGCTGAAAATTCCTTGCGTATCATTAGTACTTTTCTGGAGTAAAGCAAAAATTATTATTATTAAAAAAGTCACCTTTGTATAGTTCTGTTTTTCAAAGTTCTAATTGTTTGTAGATGACAGAAAATATAGTTTAGGTCTAATCAGGTTCTTCAAGTGAGAACTGTTATTTTTTGATTGTTGGAAACGCCTGTTCCCAGAGTCATATAATAACTCAGTCTAATTATGTTCCATAAATGATTCGAACCAAGGTCAACTAGTGCTGCAGTCCAAGACGTCAATACTGAGCTATTTGGGATCGCAACTGACTTTCTGTGTGACTGTAATGGATGCTTTAATAGGACAATAGGTAGTGTTTGGTGTTCTGCCCGTAGTCCTCGATGTTGATACAGGCTGAATGCTACCAGTCATGTTTGCAATGTAGCCACCATACTATGCAGATCATCGTCATCGTGTAGTCCGAATCGATGTTAAATGATTACCTTGGGTCTAAGTCTCGTGCTTGTTGACACTCATCAGCATGGAATATATGTAACCTTAAAGGAATTGATTTCACTTCTGAGATTTAAATACGTATCACCCAGGCCTACACTCAGAGAGGTTCTTATTGGGTTATTCGGGCTCACAATCAACCTCCCATAGGACTGTAAACGATTTATTGATTTCGGTTCCTCCAAATTATAGGAACTCCATGCTGACGAGTGCCAGCCAACTCGAAGACTAGGTTCAAGATCTCTTGCCTACTGCCTCTAACCATCTAACAGGAGTCCAGTCAATTCAGTCCAGATAAAAAAACTAATACCCCTTGGAACATTAGATTGAAAAAAAACAAGAAGTTCAGCATAGATGGCGATCTTTTCGGCGATTTCATTCTCAAAAGCAGCTGTACAGTCGCATTTATATGGATGAATTTACATGGATACAATTTATTTATTTATTTAATTTCACATATTAACGAAGTTGATAATAATTTTCAACTTGATATGTAAGTTAGGAGATAGATTACAAAAGGCATAGAAACAAAAAATTACACAGAATCAAAATATAATTGTAAAACGGTTATTCTAAACGGATTACAAGTGTGATCAGGAGGAGCATGGAAACAAATTTGAAATAACTGATTTTATAATTGAAAAAAAAGTGAGACGAATTGAATGAAGGCAAAGAGAGAAAATTACACACACAGATAACAAAACAAAAAATCTGGAGGATAAGGGAACATACCGAACATACCGGTCCATGGTAGTTTTAAAGGCTGGTCTGGTTTCTTTTGAACACCTGTCTCCGGCTTTTCGATGCATATGGCGAGAGCTGCCGCAGTACAAAGAAGTCAGAAACACACTGCCTTTGGTAGATTTTTGTTTACTTTGTAAATGACTATAAATGATGAGTCAGTTGGGATTCTGTGACAAGTATTGACGAGATGTTCAGTTATTGCGCTTCTGATTGAACCAGTACCTCCTCTTTGCAGCCATGCTGGATGATGTTGTCTAACACGTTTTCACAAGACCTGCATAGAACGACGTATTTACCTAGCTCCACAAGAGCAGGTGAACTGATATATGCACACTGAAGTGATAATATGCGGAATTCTGTCCTTCCCGTTGCTCCGAAGTATGTGTAATTTTCTCTCTTTGCCTTCATTCAATTGATCCCATATTTTTCAGTTATCAAATCGGTTATTTTAGGTTTATTTCCATGCTCCTCCTGATCACACTTGTAATCCGTTTAGAATAACCATTTTACAATTATATTCTAATCCTGTGTAATTTTTTGTTTCTGTGCCTCTTGTAATCTATATTCACACCTCCTAACCTAAATTTCAAGTCGAAAATGTTAATTTCAATTTGTTTCTATGCTCATTTTGTTCACACATGTAAATCGTTCTATCCCTGTGTCTCAAAGCCTCTTGTAATTCATATCAAGTTGAAAATAATTATCACCGTTTATTCGCCTTTAAAATTATTTATTTCTCCAGTTATCAAATATTAATCTTGCCTACGTTGTAACTATTTTCGAATCCTATGCAATCTTGTCTCTAAGCCCCTTGTAATCTATATTCATACTTTCAAACTTTCATATCAAGTTGAAAATTATTATCACCATCGTTACTATGTAGAATTAAACAAATGATAATTGTATCCATGTAAACTAGTGTATATAAATGCGATTGTACAGCTGCTTTTGAGAATGACACCGTAGAAGAGATCGCCATCTCTGCTGAACTTCTTGTTCTTTTCCAAAAACAAATAGAAATTAAAACTACAAATGAATACCAGGTACTTTATCCTCGACAAACTTCTGCACTTATGAATTTTTTTCTCTTCGACCTTTTTAGGTTCTTCAAGTTCATTACCTTCACTGGATACTGGGGGTAGTAGTTCAACTGGTGGTGGAGGATGTAGCAGTGGTCATACACAAGCAGATCAAGAAGATCAACCTACTGGAGAAAAGTTGAATTTAAACAGCTCTACAGTTTTACATTCCCCTTCTAAGTCAGCAAAAGTTGAAAGTGACAGTGATAAACGCGTATCACACAGTCCACACCGCCCCCACACTGATGATACAAAAGAGTCTCAGGCTGAAAATCTATCAAATTTAGCAGCGGATAGAACAGCATTAGTTTTGGTGAGTTTATAAATTTGCAATTAATAGTGTACTCTGAGCTGGTTGGTTGAGTTGTGGAGCCTTCATCGTCCCCCTCCTGGACAACATCTTCAGCGCAACTTTTACCATAAAGTGAAATGATTTAAATTTCTTCATGAGTGGTAGAATTGCATCTCCCGGTAACTATCTTCACACATCTGTATTGATCATTTTCTATTGACTTGGATTTTAAACTTTCTGCTCACATGATTTACTTTTTATTAGTTGGCGGTATATTTGGTCTATAATAACGTATTTGTTAATTGCATATTATCGTTTGAGTATCAGGCTTCTAGGAATTCCTTGACTACACTTTTGGTGTTTCCTGTCTGTCTAAGATTTCGACATTATCCTAATCAAACTGGTGTCCATAATTGTCTATATGCATTGATATGAATGAATATATATCATGTCTTTTCACAGCTGATTTGTGTTCCTGGATTCTGATTCGAAGGGGACGTCCACGTTGGTCGATGTAATGCCTGTTACAGTTCATACATGTAATTTATTTTGTAAATGGTATTAATCTTACCTCCTTTTTCTGTTGGATCTTTTAGTTTGCATAGTACCGAATTAAGCGATTTGACTGGCTTGTGTGCTATATCTATATCAACCGCTTTCAGTATTCTAGCTGTTATTTCAGAGATATTTTTCATGTATGGTAGCATGAATTTTCTTGTGGTCTTCGATGATGGTTCCTTGTTGGTGTTATGATTCGATTTCAAACACGTTTTGATGAAAGTTTGTGGATCACCATTCTTTTTGAAGGTTGTTTGTAGGTAGTTTTCTTCCATTCTTTGCAACTCTGGAGTGCTACAGTGTGTTTGAACACTTTTAAACAGTGTCTGCACACAGTTTCTTTTGTGAGTGAGTAATTGGATTATTGCCAGTGAAGTTGAGTATTTGATCTGTGTGCTTTGATTTTCTATATACTTGTGTTTCTAAATTTCCTGTGTTGGTTCTCCTGATTAAGACATCTAAAATTGGGATTTTGTTATCTAATTCTTCTTGTCTTGTGAATTTGATATCCTCAAATATGTTGTTTATTAATTTATGGGTATATTCTAAAACACTTCTCTTAATTATTACAAATATATCATCAACGTAACGTACCTAGATTTTTGGATTAATTATGAGGAGAGCTATTAATTCTATTCCTTGCATAACGGCTTCAACTATTAATCCTGATATGGGCGATCACATTGGTGTTTCTTTTATCTTGTTATATATTTGAGTATTGCATTGGAAGTATGTTGTAAGGCATAATTTTATAAATTGTTTGTGATTTTCAAATAATATTTTTTGCTTACTCTTGATTACTTTTCTAAAACATGAATGCATATTCTATATGAACACAACATGTACTGCCGAATTTCGCTAAACCTGCTCTACACATGTGAACAGTTTGTTTCGTAAATTTGTTGGGATTTAGTTGCGTCAAATAGAAGAATATCCATCATATTCTTCATAAAGAATCAGCCTCTCATTGTAATTGTTATTAGCGAATACGTAGCAAAACATAAAGGACGTACACATTCAAGGCATATTACTATTATAGTATCGATTCCTCAGGTTCCGAGTGGACTAAAACGGCACACCTACGTCTTATCCTGTTATAACCGGTCCTTTTTATCTGGCTGCTCTTCATTCGATCTCTTACGCGTCAAAATCGAATGGCAGATTCATCGTTTCACATTCAGAACCTGGTGCGTGAAAACATTCAAAGATCTCTTCAACGTGTGTCTGATGTATCTCTATTTCTTTCCTTATATATTTACTTAGCTGTAAGTTCTTGGTTAGTTCGTTGTCAGAGTTACTTGTTACCAATCTTTTATGGTCATATTGTAATGACAGAAGACGAGAGTCAGGCAGCAGATCGTATATTGAGTAAATCATAATTACATACTTATAGATTTTTATGTACATTATTGTCAGAAGAGAAGCAACGCCTTCTGGTTGGTTGTTTTCTTGCCCAACGTTATCCTGTACTGCTTGTGAACGTCTCTCAGAAAGTGAAGCTACATGTCTGCGAATTGTATTTGCACGCGTTAAGTCTGCTTTGATTGGTTGGTGATTTCCTTAAGATTAACCTTTATCACTGTGTTTTTTCTCATGACCCTGGCTCGGGAAGTAAACAATGACGTAAATTGTTGTCTGTAATTTCGATTTGCAGACAGCTGTAACCACAATATGATCTCGAGTATCGAGCGATAGTGGGCTCTTCATTTGCATTACATGTACAATATAAAAACAATAATATTTCTAAAGACCTTAAAATGTGCATTTGTGTGAAATTACAAATTTCAGTGTTCAACATTTCATTGTGAAAGTGATGCTTATAGACTGACGGAAATTCTGGGATATATGCTACTCAAAACCGGGTATCAGTAGTATATTATGTGGCGCCTTCGAAGAGATAATGATAACTTATATAACAATGGCGAAGGTTTTCTTTCTCGCATATTACTTCTGTTCTCCTTAGTCTTATTCCTTTTATTATTATTATGGAGTGTAATTATGGTTTATACACATTTGAGGGAAAAGAATTAAGTTGACTGGAAAGGCTGTGAAACAAGGATTTCAGATGAACATCGAGAAGACCGATGCGATGGAGAAACCCAATCAGCAACAACAGCAAGTACCAATCACCATCGATGGGAGAAATTTGAAGCAAATCGCTTATTTCTCTTGCCTACGCAGCATCATTTCAACTACAGGCAACAGGGAAGTGGCACAGTCAAGGAATAACTACTCAAACAAAATGCAAAAGGAAACGGAGATATATTTACGCGTGTGGCGGAGTAGCATAACTCCACAAGCTGCCATCAAGTTCAGCCGGAAAGAGAAGCAAGGGGGTTGGTCGTTCGAAAGGGATACCTAGGGGATCTTGTGAAGAGGAAATGAAAGCTTACGAGAAATCTTTGAGTCAGTTGGAAATGATCACAGAGAATCATTGACGTTGTGTTACACCAAGGTGCTGCTTACTACTGGAAATGCAAACATTCATATAATTTCTTGACAGGATTTTCAAAATACCTAAAATACTGACCCTGAATCTTAAATAAACTAATCCCTGCTTCAAATTCCTACGAAATAATTCAAAACTAAGTCGTCTGAGATTCATACTACGCAAGTGTTACATATATTCAAATGATGGTTTGTAGGAATTTGATTGGTTACAGGATTTCATCATGAGCTGACATTAGTTAGAGAGCCATTGGAAAACCTAGGAGTACTGGACAGCTGTTTCGTCCTAGTTTGGAACTCTTCATCAGTACGCATCCACCAGAGGAGGTTCGAACTCATGACCTTCTGGTTACAAGGCAGGCTAGCTCGTACACCATTGACCCACTGGGATCCGAATGAATGGCCAATCCATGAATTCCAACTTCTGCCACGTCACGACATAGCGCACTAGTGAGCATCTCATTGATATTCAATGAGATGCTCACTGGCGACTGGCTGTATTCAGGTAGGTAGTTTCTTGGGGGTTCTAACGAGAAGTCGTGACCACTAGGGTGCAGCAGGTAGGGTGTGAAGACAAATACTCACCGAACACACTGACTGGGGTCGCGCTATGTCGTGAATTGGCAGAAGTTAGAATTCATGAACTAGTCATTGCATCGGGTCTCAGTGGCTTTAATGGTATATGAGCTGGCTCGCCTTGTTTCCAGAAGGTTCTGGTTTCAGCCTCCGGGTGCGTACTGCTGAAGAATCCCAAACTGGACGGAGGAAACAGCTGTCCAGGACTCCTAGGTTTTCCAATGGTTCTCTAATTTATGTTAGCTCGTGATGACATCCTGTTACATATATATTCATCATAAATATGTGCACCCGAAGTTAGATAATATATCTTTAGTTCAGTTTTTCTCTAGAATGAAATACTTGCACAATAAAAATGACAAATAACTAAATAGGCTGATTAATATGAATGCCTAAAGACCGATTAGGTGAAACAAAAGTGTTTGCTAGTCAGAATGAATAATCGCAAAAACATCGAAAAGCAGTTCCAATTGTTTGAGGCCAGCCACACAAGCGCAGTGTATTTAGTCAAACGCAACACAAGGAGCAGGAACACCTCAAACCAATCTATTCGTGGCTAGCTATTTGGGTAAACTCGTGATGCATTGTGAACAATGTATAATTTTCACATGACAACTATATATATATATATATATATATATATATATATATATGCGATTTATATCAGGTTGTGAATTAATATATTTGTGGTTTTACCTAATTTATTCATGTTCTCTTATCTGCTTTTCACCATTTTCTAGTCAAGAAGACGTCATACAGTGAAGGAGTTAATTCATGTCGAAAAGGAATATGTCAGTGCATTGACTACATTAGTTAATGTAAGTTGTATCAATTCTAGATTAAATGGTTTATTACATGTAAATTTATGAAAATTCATGTAGGCAGTAGTTAATTAGGCAATGAATCATAGAAATTCGGGAATGACAGATGATAATTTAAATCCTGCCTGCTGAAGAATATCATCTCAACGATTTTGCACAGTAGTTCATCCTCCTTGTGCACTTTCACGAGACTACATAAACGGGGAATTACAGAACCTAAGGGTTGACATTTGAAATTAAAGAGGAGATAACACGAACCCTGAGGAGAATCAAGAATGAATTGGTCATTAGCTCCGAGTTGCTTAGGCACCTATGACCCTCAGGTTCTGTAATTCTCCATATATGTGATCCCTGAAAAATGAAGAAATAAGACACACCAATGAATTCAATCTTGGACGTGAACATTCAACGAATGCTATTGCTAAATGACTTCCAAAGATGTCAACACACCCGGGAAAAGAATGATATTTTTTAGAGTTGGTTCGTAAAGAATAAATTTGTTTTTACGAGTGTGACCACGGATTGATATCAGTTAGAGAACCCTTGAAAACAAGGGAGAACTGCCACACAGCTAAATCACGAATTGGTAGAAGTAAGAATTCATCGGCTGGTCTCTGAATCGGGTCCCACTGGCTGAATGGTATACGAGCCAGCTTGTCTTGTAACCGGAAGGTCCTGGGTTCAAACACTGTTGGTGGGTGCGTACTGCTGATGATTCCCAGAAAAAACTAGGATAAAACAGCTGTCTAGCAGTACTCTCTGGTTTTCACTGGTACTCTAACTGACATCAATCCGTTCTGAAACTCCTAAAAAAGGGGAATCATGTCTCTCTCCTCAATAATGTCCAATTCATTGAAGAATGCTAGCTGATGAAGGACTATTGTGGTGGATGTTATTGAATCCACAGTCAACTAGATATCTGTAATTCTTGGAAATTTAAAAATAATCAATATCATCGAAGAAATGTTCGAGTTGCTTCTGAATGCAATTCAAAAGCTTGTAAAAATGATTTTCTTCCAGTGTATGCAGTTCATAGAATTCGCGAAGACATTCAGTGACTGAGCGTATCCCCAATTTGACAAATTACGCGATTTGTCATTCTCAGGCCACTAGTTGGAATCTTGCTGTTTACAAGAGTTGCATATCGCTTTCAATATAAATCCGAGTTCAGTGAATTCATCAAATTTCAGTACAACTCCACACCTGAACACCCTAAACACTGTGATATATTCGATGGCGGGGGGGGGGTAGGGGAGATTATGACCGATAAAACGCTTTGTGACCAAACTTTGTGATACTTTAATCGTTTTTTCAACCACTTGGATAAGTGCTCTATGAAGCAAGTAGAAAAGCTCCTTTACATACTCGCTACGTATTCGACTCCACTGACACACTCAAACTGATATACTCAGTTAGATGTGTGAAGGATTGGGAACCGGTCTTCCCCAGATTGCTGAGACACCCGTTTAATAGCAGTGATAAGGAATAAAGGCTTTGCAGCACAATGAGTTCATCGAACAGCTTCAAGTACTTCTTGCATGTCATCTTCTTTAAATCGTACACTGACGAACTTTGTCTTCTTTCTACAACACAATAAGAAGACGTAGTTTATCTGAGGCGTGTAATGTATTGGCGCAACACATTTCGGACAACCGTCTGATTACACACGTACTTGTCATACACAGTTTTTATATAAGGAAAGAAGGCATAAATAATTACAATACAGGTTGTCAGATTGTGTACAGGTCAAGGTCACAAATAATGGGTAGGGAGACGGAAAAGGTGTGGGTGAGATAGAAAAACAGAGAAAAAACGAAGCAAAGAAAGGGTTGAAACCATTATGAAGTAAATTAATTAATTAATTAATTAAAATGAAAATATAATTATGAAGTAAACCCCTTCTTTGCTTTCTTCTTTCTCTTTCTCACCCACACCTTTTGCGTCTCCCTACCCATTATTTGTGACCTTGACCTGTACACAATCTGACAACCTGTATTGTAATTATTCATGCCTTCTTTCCTTATATAAAAACTGTGTATGACAAGTACTGATGTGTGTGATCAGACGGTTGTCCGAAATGTGTTGCGCAAATACATTACACGTCTCGGATAAACTACGTCTTCTTATTGTGTTGTCAAAATTCATAAAGGGAACTGACTGCTTTGAACTTTTCAGCGGTCTTCTTTGAAATGGTTTGAATAATTTTAGTGGCTCTTATATCCTTAGAATATTTATTCACAAACACCTCAGGATATCCATTTTTAGATAAAATATACTTCAGGGGTTAATTTCATACTCTATCGCTTATCTGAGCTTGACTTGTGGAACATTCACACCAATCGCTTTGCATGATTGTAGTTACTTTATTTATCAGTTATATATTGGCTAATGAATTTCTGAACATATATATATATATATATGTATATATGATTGTATGAAGACTGGAAAGTTCTACCCAAATTCGACGAATTCATAAAATCCCATATTATTAACGCCTGTTACTTAGTTTAATTAGGCAGGGAAAAATGATTGTTTATCAAGAGTTGGGGTGCAGGGATCTAATTAGTTACAGATTTGATCGCGGCCTGATGTCATTTCGTCGTACTATGAGACTCTTCAGCACTATGCACCCACTGAGTTTCTAACTTAGGATCTTCTTATACAAGGCTAGGGCGTAGAGCATTCGACCATTGCCACCAGATACAATGATCCATGAACGCCGGCTTCTGTTGATTTGCGAGATATGGCACAACCGCTAGCCAATCTCATTAACGTGTAAGTGTTCTCTTACTGACTTGCTGGACGCCTCTGGTCACGACTTCTCACTAGGACTCCAGATATCCTTCATTGTAAAGCCATTCAGGTGTAGGTTTGCAGGGATTTAATTGGTTACACTGTTGATTACTAGCTAATATCAGTCAGAGAATCTTTCAAAAACCAGGTCATAGAAGGTAACCGTTACTCCTCAAAGAAACTGACTGCCGGTTGTTCTATAGATATCATAAATTGGCATAAGTTTGAATCGCTAGGCCATTAGATTGTGCCCCAGTGCTTGAATAACTAAGAGATCGCCTTTAAACCGGAGAGTCCTTGATTTTAATCACCACAGTGGGTGCGTATTGATGAAGAGATTCAAACAAGGATGAAAACAGATGTGAAATACCTTCTAGTTTTCCAATAGCTCTCTAACCTGTAACCAGATAAGTGGTTCCAACTCACTTCCAATCGTTAGCCAGACTATATGATTTTCTATGGTTTCATTATTCACTTACCATGTTGTATTGTAAACTAAGGCAGAAAGGAGAATAGAATTTCTCCATGACACTTTGTTCTCAGATTAGGCATATACTATATGTGTGTATGCAAATGTGTTGAAATGTAAACTTTATTCAACTCGAGTACTACGGCGTGCCCCAAATATTCATCAATCTTATTCAACAGCTGTACGACAATGGCACATGTCAAGTGATCTACAACGGAAAACTCAGCAAGGCGTTTGGAGTGGGCACAGGAGTCAGACAAGGGTGCTTATTATCACCAGTGATTTCCTAATTGTGGTGGACTGACTGGATTATGCGTCAGACAGTGAGTGGGAAACGAGAAGACAGAGATATACTGGACCGACGCGAAGAACCTAGAAGACTTGGATTTCGCGCGTGGATGATTTATGTTTGATGTTACACAAAATCGAAGGCTTACAAGCGACAACCGACAAACTGGTCGAAGAAGCAGCTAGCGAAGACAGGACTCCAGGTGAAGATAGACAAGACGGAGGTTACGAAAATAAACAACCAACAACAACAGTAACATCCAGCGCCGATCACCATCAACGAGAGGGATTTGAAAGAGGTTACTTCATTCACTCACTCACTTATCTTGAGAGCATTGTCTCAACCACAGACAGTAGGAACGGACGAGGATGTCAAATCGAGCGAGAATCGGGAAGGCGAGAAACACACACATTCATCAACCTGAAATCAATCTGGAAATCTTCGTCACTCAGCATCAACAACAAAATCCACTCGGATTTTCAATACAAACGTAAAAGCAGTTCTTCTATGCGGATCAGAAACTTGGTATGCGGGTCACAAAGAATATTTCCAACAGGCTTTTGCAGACCTTTATCAACAACTGTATTCGCTCTGTATTGAAGATCAGATGGCCGAGCCGGAAAGAATCACCAACAAGAAACTATGGGAAGAAACAAACAAAACGAGAACCAATCGTCAACCAACAAATATGCAGGAGAAAGTGGAGATTGATCGGACACTCACTGAGGAGGTCGCTGGGTGACATGGTGCGCGCGTCAGGCCATTTCTCGAGTAGAACCGAAAGGGAAGCGGTGAGTAGGACGTCATGTGAGGGTGACATGGAGGAGATCGTGTGAAGAGTTGAGAAGTTGAAACAGTATAGACTAACATGGATGCAGGTGAAATGTACAGCGGAAGACAGAATCAAGTGGAGACGTGCAGTTGAAGCCTTATGTTACACTAGAAAACCCTAGGGGAAAATAATAATAATTGTATTATTAATAATGAAGGAATCAAATACTAGTTTAATTCACTTATAGTCTACCTCGTCACAGTATGTTGCCATTATTGATTTTGAATGGTTAAGTAGATCATTAAGTATAGGGTGAATGTATTTGCACATATTCACTCTTCGCTTCATCCCTTCTACCCCACCCCCACGACACATACAGACAGAGGAAAATGTAAAACCAAAGATAAATAAGGACGCCTTACTTCTACTTCTACTACTACCACAACAACTGCCCGCCTTCCCCGTGGCCTTAATCATTAGAGTTATGCACTAAGTATCTGTTTTTGTTAGAGGAACATCTTAGCATAAAAAGAAAAAAAGACAAACTATGGAATTTAATTAATCCCAATAATTTATCTATCTCTCTCTATCTCATTCGAATGTACATCATTTAACCATCGTAGAATCACATGACACCACCACCATCATCTACTGCTAAGGCTTAGGTTCGATCACATTTGTTGGCCTGTTTTTTAACCATATCTTCATGGAAAACATAAAACGGTAATGTAATTGAAAGTGGTATGTACGTTAGTTTATATGTAGGTATGTGTGCTTGTGATTTTGACATTCACAGTAGTGTGCAATAATCATGATAATTGCTTAAAGATGAGGCAAAAACACAGTTATGTTGTTAGGTTTATCGCTAGTTACTGACTTAACAAATATACCTACTTACTTACTTACTGACTAACCACTTACTAACTTCCGCAGCACTTACTACTTATCTGATATGTTTATCTATAGAATTCAGTAGTAATGATCTTTATTCAATGGTTTGTTCACTCTACTAGTGGAAAACATGTTTGTTTGTACAGAGTTTGGATTGTATATATAGCAGCATAGGCAAACAGTGTAGGTCCCCACCATCCCTACACACACATACATCCTGCTCCATATAGAAGAACATGGAAGTTATTCACAAACGGAATCACGCAAACACAAACGCACACACTCACACACAGTTTCGGCTAGTTTTCATGCCAAAAAATATTATGCATATATGCACTTTTGCACTTTGAAGTACTTGAGAGCATTATATACTACTATTATAATTAAAATACTATTGTTATTATTACTAATATAATCATTATGAATGGAAAACATACTTGCTGTTACAAAATCAATACATCCTTTTTAGGCACCTATACTTTTGTAGAAAATCTATTTACAATCTAGAAAACAGAAGTTACAAAAAATGATATATATGTATATGTTTATATATATATATATATACATTCGAGAGTGAAAATCTGTGCCTGTAGTTGTTTTGTTTCCGAAAATACAAAAGTGGATTCGTATTTAGCAAGAAAAAAAATGCTAAACAGAAGTGAATTTCTAAAAGAAATACTTTCTCGAGAAAGTTTATACTGCCTTCGACAGATTCTGGAACATAGGCATGCTTACTTTTGGCGTTCAACAATCGGCATATGATTCTATTGACCATGAGGTACTCTGGCTATGCTTGGCTTTAAAAGAAATGCTAAGAAAATACATTGCACTGATATGAAGGCACTCACTCTATTCGAACTGATGCAGACAGTCAGGCGAGAGACTACGTCGAGTTGTCATCTGAAGTGGTGACCAGATTGTATTAAAAACTTGTTTTTAAAAACTTTGTCCAATCATGATTCGTAAAACAAGTATTAACAAGTATAATAAACAAAATTGTATGAGCTATGATCAAAATTTGACTTCCGACTTACAAATATTGGTCTACCTTTGTTAAACACTTTGAACACAGTGTGTATGTGTGTGTGTGTGCGTGCGGGTAAACAGTTGTAAAACATTTCTTAACGTCTCCATAAGAAGATATAGACAGTCGCGAATTTTCACCAAGTATTATTAATTTAGTGATACATATCCATTTTTATTTATTAATCAGGATTCGCTATGCATCAGCTAACATCACACATTCATGTTTGTTCAAACTGTTAGTATCTAGAATTTTATGATTAGACGTATTTTCAAAATTATGGTGTTTAGGATTAGAGTTTAGTTGAAGCAACATGTCAAAATTATTGCTTTGTCTTCTTTCTGAAGATTGAGTCATGGAATTAGGATATGCATTCTGTTGCAGACAACGGAGAGTGAAAACACGATGATTGTGCCGACTGAATAATTTCTTTGTTAATTTAATTCCAAGTGAGATTTTCCTTTTATATATAAACCTCTGTTATGTTAATTTCGATTAAATTCCCTGAAGAAGTTCGGACCAGATTGCCGAACGAAACATTGGAAATGCTCATTTCAATCTCGTTGAGATTTTACAAATATAATTTTCACAAATATATACGTAAATTGCTGTCTAGCAAATTTGGCTAGCAGACAACCCTCACCATAAGTTAACCTACTTGAGTCACACAGTAATCACAATCCATTGAGGATGTGAACACAATAACATTAAGATTGCATACGTTAACTTCCACTCCATGAAGCAGATGTGAGCACAAGTTCTAACAATCCACAAAAGAAAAACCTGAAACGTTTTATCCGGCCTCTGAATTGTTCTACAATAAACTCTATGTGGTATTTTTTCATTTTTTTAATCATATGTTTGCGACATATTTTCAACCCCTTTTTCCTCTTGTTTTTTCAATCGATTATCCCTAAACGAGTAAGTTGACAACCCTCTAGATCACGAAAGGACTACTCACTATTTCTCAAGCATTTGACACTACTCATAGGCTTTAATTTATTTTGTCACTAATCTCTGACATTTGTTGTTGATCTGCAATGTTTACATAAACCTCTTAAATAACAACTGTGGAGTGAATATACGGACGGAAAGAGATCTCTTTGGTAATTGATGTATTCCTCAAGAGCAACACTATAATATACTAAATTTTTATCTAGTGTTCGCTTGCAGGCATTTAATTCATTGATATCAGTTAGGGAAGCGATGAGAATCGATAACTGTTGGATAGTAGTTTGACTTAGTCTTCAAAATCCTTGGCAATACCTCCCCTTACCCTTCCTTAACTTTAGAGTTCTAGATTCAATAACCGATGAAACATGAGTGCCTACTATTGAAGAGTCTCAAACGAGGACAAAACAGTTTTTCATTACTCCCTAGTTTTTGCCGGTTTATTTTTTATTTACCAGTAAATCTAACAGTGTTGAATTAATACTATTATCATTATTATTGTTTTTTCTCCTTATCATACAGGTTTATATGATCCCATTAAAACAAGAGAAGATATTAGATGATCAACAAGTGGATACAATATTTTTTAAAGTTCAAGAATTACTCATGTATCATATGAGTTTTTTGAATACCCTTCAAATGTGGGAGTTGACAAATACAGTTGGTGATAAATTACTTGATATGGTAATATATATATATATATACCCATTTTGATTTATCTATCCATGTGTCCATGTAGCATTTGCTATTTATCCTTTAAGTTGAAAACAATGACATTAAAACAAAAAAAAGATTAAATCATTTTAAAATCAGAATAATTTAAGATTTAATGAACATCCGCTTGATTTACAACATAATCCGGTTCTTCCAAAAATAAAACCATTTCTTGAAATTGCTTACAAATTGAAGTATAGAAAGAAGGCTGAAAAAAGTGAACATTGAAATGACTAAGCTATATTGTGGAGAGGTATCAGTTAGCAAACCGTTGAAAAACAAAGGATGACAAGATAGTTGTTTCGCCCTAGTTTGGGAAACTTCAATAATGCATACCCTAGAAATTGAACTCAAGACCTGTGACTGGAATTCAGTAACCTATTCACAATATGGAGCTACTGTTATCAAATTACTTTGGTTGGCATTCACTTCACAATTGATATAATGAACCTGCGAACCAACGACGATTGGCTGGAGGGATGATCACCAGTTGACAGTATTTAGAGAACCATTGGAAAACCAAGGAGTATTAGACAGCTGTTTTGTCCTAGTTTGGGACATTTCAGTAGTATGCACCCTGGGATCTGAACTTAAGACCCTCCAGTTATAAAGCAGCCTCGTAAACCATTCAGGAACTGGGACGGTTTAATGGCTCATTCATTCAAACTCCTGTCATTTCACAATATATAAAGTGCTGCTGCCGGCCAAAGTCATCGGCGAGTAACTGTGGTTTTACCTTACCTGGTGGAGCCTGATGGTGACGACCTTTCACTAGAACTCCAAGCAACTTCCCATATAGAAGCCAATGCTAGTGGTCATCAGAATAATGAACTGACTTCATTTCTAACGAAAATAAGTTGTGTTATTCAGTGGGTAGTGATTAGCAGAGGAATCTGGGATACGTATTTCATTCTGTTTGGGACTCATTAGCCATACATACCTTCAGTACCCAATGAGTGATGTCATTCCCGCTGGGATTCGAACCCAGCAACCATAGTTTCGAATGTCAAAGCGTTTGTATGATGTGACTACACAAAAGTAGTTGCATTACTTTGGTTTTCCTCTACCTTATTACCCTTTGTCTTCATAGAATTAATTCCCTTGAAAAATTTGAATAACATAACAAGGTCAACTTTCATAAGATAAGATGAGTTCATCTTATTTGATCTATTTTTCATCAGCTACATACGACCTAAATAATAAATTACATAAGCAGTGAATGTAAAATAATAATTAACGCATACTCTGCACGAATAACCAGTTCATTTTATAACAGTAGAATAACATGCCAGATATAGAGATGGGGTATAGATTCTATGGAAAACTAACTGAATTCAACGAGGATCTTTTAAGGTTGTGAACAAACAGACTACTTCACACTTCCTTCAAATTACTGAATTTATGACCATCCAAGGACTGTAACTTAAATTCTGTGTGAGCTCTGATTCTCTTACCTTAACTTTTAGAAATTTCATTTCCCTGTTATGACGCAGTTCAATAATTATATTTATCTCAGTTTCCCAAAATACGTCTATTATCCCTAACCTTTATTGATAAAAGTATATAAAACTTGAGCACTGTGGTAGCTAGTATAACTCCATTATAGATAAGATTTTATTTTGATAAATCACAGTGTTTGGTATACAGTAATATTAACTGATGACCACCTTTCGAGCACAAACTATTGCCACTCTGTTATGTACTGCTGCTGAGTGGTTAATAGTAAGTTTTCCCCGTCACCAATTATGTTATGTACTCGTCGAGTAGGTAATAGTCCTGACGCGAAAAGAGGGGAATCAGAAGACCCCCAGATTTACGATGATACTTGTATTGTCCAGAGAAGGAAAATAAATGTCACACAAGAATGTAAGTGAAATGGTACGTAGTGTACGAAACGTGGAAACAAGTATACAAAGCAAGAGTTTATATGAAAATGGCTAATACACATAAACCAATAAATAGACAGTTTTAACATGATTGGTTGTAACGTCATGTGACAACAAGGTCATACATGTTTATTTAGTTAGTGGACAGACAAAAGCATAAGGTCAGTTAAAAAGGGAATATCGATCTATATACACATAACAAAATATAATAGACTGTCAAAAACAAAACACACATCATGTGGATACATATCACACTCATAATCATATCAAGTCATTCACACAACTTTTCCCTTCATTTATATACATGATTGGAATTGATTAGACATTTGAATAAAAATCAATATAGGATGATGTACACTAAGAAATAGCAATACAAGTGTTATTCATCAAATACAATCAGATGGGAAATAAGACGAGTGTTTTTTTATAGTCATAATAAGTAATTTGCTTTACCATGTATGGAGGGGACATCTGAAGCCCTACGTAGAATTCTCAACAAAGCAGGAATTAGGGCGCCAATGAAACCTACAAACTCACTCAGAGACAAGCTCTGTGGGTTAAAGGACCCTGTATACCAAATTAGACAAAATAATAATATAATTTACAAAATTCCATGCAATGACTACGAGTGAGTTCAACTACATGGGTAAAACTAGTAGGTCGTGGGCAGTCAGATTGTCGGAACATAAGAATTCAGCTAAGGTAAGAATGGTTTACCCCGAGAAGATAAGTAATTTTGCAAAAAGCTCAGCACTACATTGCTCTACATGCATTAACACACAACCACACAATAATGTAGTTGGAGAGGGTTAAGATTTTAAGAAGTAATCTGTGTAGGTGGAGAGAGAGATTGATTACTGAATCCTGACTGGTTCAGTGAGTCTATCTACAACCAACACACCACATGCAACAGAAAATGACTCAATGCAAATACCAGAATATGCATGGAAGATATTATTGCCACCAGCCAGTCAAATTAAAGGAGGATAATAAATAATCTTAAAGTTCTATTTCAATTCAAGCATATCACAACATTCTAACAAGTTACTTATTATGACTATGAAAACACTCGTCTTATTTTCCATCTGATTGTATTTGACTGATAACAGTTATAGTATTAAATCTGTATGTACATTATCGTATATTGATTTTTATTCAAATGTCTAATCAGTTTTATATAATTTGTGCTCGGAAGGTGGTCATCAGTTAATATTACTGTATAACACCACTGTGCGATTCATCAAAATAAAATCTTATCCATAATGGAGTTATCCTTCACCTTTCTCATTTCAGTTGAATAACTTGACGCGTGAATACATCGCCACCTTCAATTACACCTTAGTTGCCTTTAAATTCCAGAACATTCTTCTCTATGCAATATATAAATCCATGTTATCTTTTAAAAGTTCTTCTAAAGCCTATCTGTTGAAGTATATTTGGCGAAAACAGAGTTTTCTTCATTTAGCAACATAGTCATTTTTATTTTCACTCAGTACATTTGGGATTATTAATTGCCTGCAAAACATGCATTCTTACATACCCTACCAAAATTGTCATGTGATTCCAATGCCTATGCAATATGATGCAAAGTGATTGTAACATATTTTCACATTAACATAACATAAGAAAAGCAGGACAACAACAAAAAAACTACTTCAAATTCACAAAACATTATTTTCACATTAGAGAATAGCTGCCAAAATGAAATATGCAAATTTACATTCGATGTAAAAAGAAAAAACATTGTTTCTCCCCCCTGTTCTTATCATACTTTAGCACCTGTTCATGTACACATGTAGTATTAAGAATTTTTGAATTGTGTTCAGCGCCATAATCGTAGAAAATTAAAATTTATCAGCTGCAAAAATATTGCATGAATATGCTTGCCATTCTGTTATCTTTGATGATAAACAATGGATCCTCAAGACGTGGACTGCATAGATTTGATTTGCTTTCGATTACATCGAGAGCTGACGTCCCCTTGAAGGTTATTGTAAAGCCTACTAGTGATCAACTACAGGATAAAGTTGACTGACTGACTGGTCATAAGTCATGACCAGTGAGGTTCACCAAGTTGTATGTGTGTATAAGTGTGTAGAAAAATACTTGATGATCACTGGTAGTGGTAGCGTGGTATCTTAAACTGGTGGAGGCTAGAACTCCTGACTATTCGGACTTCGTTCCAGGTCGCCTTGTAACCTGAAATTCCTGGTTTCAACTCATTATGGAGGTGCTGAACTAGCATGAAACATCTTCCCAGAAGTCATTAGTTTCCTGTGGTCCTCTAACTCAAGACATTTCGTAATCAATCTTGAAATGCTTCCCTTCCTACTGAGATATTGGTAATTGAGATTGATGACGTGAACCTCTTAACTTCATTGAAAAGGAGAACTTCATTCGAAAATTTAATTTACAGTGAGTTTGTAGGTTTGAATGCTACCTTGATTCCTGCTTTGTTGAGAATCCTACGTAGGGCCTCAGATATCCCGTCCTTCGTTATATGGTAAAGCTACTGTAGATGCCTTATATTCTCTCTTGTTTTTGTTATCACTATTGGTTTCCCCGTTATTTCTTCTTCTTATTCTGACCTTTTCTGATCTTCCTAATGCAGTTTATAGGTTGGTTATTTGATACCAACGCTTCTTCTATCCGTTTCATTTCATCATTTAGGTCGTTTCTTGTACTACTAAGTGCTACTGCTCTGTTTGTTAAACACTTACCTAAGCCAGCCTTTACAGATAGACAGCGGATGAGGTGAATTAACGTCAAAATACCTATTAGAATGTGTTGACATTTTATAAACGCTAGTGCATAGTTTACCGTCTTCTATTCGTTTAATTTTACAATCTAACATCACAGCTAGTTCTCCTTGTTCATTTTATGATTCAAATGTTAATTTTATTCCCTTCACTAATGAGTTTATATATGTCAAGTATCTAGAGATATGCTCTGTTTTCAACACTGTGAAAGCGTCATCCACATATCTCCATCATATCTTTGGAGAGGGATTAAATATATTTAGAGCAATATTTTCCCAGCTGTCCATGAAGATATTGGTGATCCTATCACTACACCATCTGTTTGTTTATATATTTTATCCTGGAATTTAAAGGTAGTATATATGAGGCACAAATGAATTCCTAAAATAATTTCCTCATTAGGCAGCTTTGTCCTATGACTAAGTTAGGGATCAGAAGTTAGTTCCATCCATTTTAACTGCTTCTAAAGCCATATTGATCGGTATATTAGTGTACAGACTGATTATATCAAAACTAACCATTGTTTCATCATTCTCTAGTTGAATGTCAGTTAGATTATATTTCCTTTCATATGAGTTAGTTAGCCTGGAGTTTGAATGATTTCTAAGTGTTTTGATAATTCAGAAGTTGGGCGTATTCCTGAAATCTGCTCTTGTTCTCATGGGGTAACCTGATTTATGCATTTTAATAGTACCATACATTCTACAAGCGTTATTGGTTTTAGGCATTAAATTAAACCATTCAGACTCATCCAGTGACGGCTTCATACTACGTATTAAATCCGCTCTAAAAGTGATCTCAAACCATTTGAAAGTCTGCCGGATTTCCATCTCTATCCACTGCCTGCTTCATTTTTATGGGTACAAGTGTCCAATGACTACTAATCTAATCTTTTTTTACTCAAATATCTAACTTTATTGATGCAAACAACAGAGTAACGACAACACCAACAAGTTATTATCTCAGCATTATCCAACCTATGGATTCTGAATAGAACACAGGGTACATTACCATTTCACTCAATTTCTCTAGAGTTCTCTAAGCTGACTCCACAAATGCTTATCAGCTTCCAGTCCCTCTTCACATAATCGCCTCCATGTTACTGTCACAACCACCCCCAATTCGCTTTCACTTGAATTAATTTATCGAAACAGTCAAATGAAAGACTTCATTCTATAATTCGTCCCAATAATATAGGAAACCTGAATATCACTCAACTTCAACACATGTTGTCAAATGAATGAGCTGGTTGGATAGAAATGATGTAGGTGTCAAACAGCTATTTCGTTTGTCACAGGTCAAGACGTGTAAGTACCACTTCTATCTACACATATCCAACAGTAGCATGTATCATCTTGTTATTTTAGCCACCAAATTTTGTGATGACCTAATTTCTGCCAGCCAAGTCTGTGATATATATATTCAGGTAGCTTTTAACATGTTATAGTGTAACAACAGAAGACAAGGGCCAGGAAACAGATCATCTTTATGCTAACTGTATCCGCCTACGCAAAGTCTGCTGTGGTTAGTTGTTGAATCAGTCTTTGTTCATATTTTTCTCACTACCAATATTGAGGAAGTAAACATTGACGTAAATCACTGTCTACCAATTTGACTAGCAGCCAGAGCTCACCACACTCGAGCCTCCGTCAAAGACTTGCGTCTGAAGTTGGTTCGATCTTAATTCTAGGGGCTTTGTTCGTCTGTCTTGCTGTCTGGAATCTTGGCGCTCGCTGATGTTCACCTGCTTCTCTTTGTTTACCATTGCGATTGTGTCTGCTTAACCCCACCTCAAAGTGACCATATGTGGTCCTTCCCACTTTGGAAACTGTTTGTCTAACACTGTCGCACATTCGTCAGTATTTCGCCTCACACTTTCATACGCTGCTTTCACCCGACCTCCTAGCAGCGTCCCAAGTACCATCCTCATCGCTGACAGATCTTGAACGCCACTCAACTGCACAGAAGCCTCGAAGTCCAGCCCGAAGATCCATATGTCTCCATCAAAAACTGCAGGGCATAGGCTATTCATTTGTCGGTAGGCAGCGACACCAAATATAACAACAGAAGACAAGGGCCAGGAAACAGATCATCTAAATGCCAACTGTATCCGCCTATGCAAAGTCTGCTGTGGTTAGTTGTTGAATCACTCTTTGCTCTTATTTTATCTCACGACTAATATTGAGGACGTAGCTACTGACGTAAGTTACTGTCTACCAATTTGGCTAGTAACCAGTTCTCATCACAGTAGTATGTCGTGTTGGTATTATTCCAGTTACCGGTTTTCAGTTATTAACTAATTTTGTTTCCTTCATTTGAACGTCATTTCTTGATTATGACACTAAAAAGGGCTTTTTATTTCTCTTTTTAAACTTTCTTTTCAGTTCTCCCGAGAAGCTGTGACTATGTGCTACTGTTCATTTGTAGATAATTTCGCCAATTCTGAAAAGACTTTAGAAGCTTGTTGGAATACAAAATCATCATTTCAAAAGTTTTGTGAGGTAAGACAACACAATACTTATACGAGTGATTGTCTTTAATGTAAGAATTAATTTTTTTTAACGAGTTGATCATGAGCTCTTGAATCAGGTCGCAGTGGCTAAATGGTACACCAGCCAGCTTGCCTTGTAACCGGAAGGTCCTGGGTACTAACCCTGGTGGCGGATGCGTACTGCCGATGTTTCCCAAACTAGGATGAAACACCTGTATGGCAGTACTCCCTGGTTTTCAATGGTTCTCTAACTGATATCAATCCGTGTTCAACTCGTATATATAGTTTTTGAATGACTATGCCTTCTTTTAAATAAAGATAAATTACATATAAATATGTGGCGGTGCATACTACTCACTGGGTAAATTAAGTAGTTGGTTACCACTCACATAAGACAGAAGTTCTTTTCAGCAAGGAGTAAGTAGCACAATGAATTTATGCTTGCTTTCTAAATTCGCATTTATAATATCAAGTCCTTCAAAGATTATGATCTGAATAACTTAAATTTTTAGTGGAAATTTCAACCTTGAACTGTGTAATAACTGCAAAGCTTGAACTAATTCGTTAATTGCTTTTTTCAATAAATAAAACAGTTGGAACCACCTTCAGTGATTGTTCGTCATTCACTTGAATCAGTTGCTTCTCATGTTACGAATTTTTACAAAACAATAAGAAGATCTGCAATGTATGTGCATAATACATATCGAACACTGATCATGCACGTACTTGTCATAAAATATGATGCTGTTAATAATATAGTAATAAAAATATCTTTTTTGTGGACAGTATTTGTAAAATGTACAAATTTTCGGAGGAGTTTATTACATCACCTTTTCCATGCGTAAAATATTTTCATGCAAAATAATATTTGACAGTATAATTGACAGTGCGTCGGTGGCACAGTGGTTAGGACTCTCGCCGACCATGCACATGGTCCCGGGTTCGAGCCCTCGCCGACGCACACGTGATATCTATGGTCGGCCTGCGAATTTTGGGCTACCGATATCCACGCTGAAAATTCCATACTTGTACCAAAAATACGGTGTGGAATCAAGCTGTAATCAAAAGTAAAAAATAAAAATAAAAATCCTTCCTGTGACCCAATGCTCTCTCAACTGAAGCACAAACCATTTCATTATGATAATATCTGCTTTGTCTGTTTCCTCCAAGAAATTCACAATATCTAGTTGAAAACCGATTGTGAGATGTTTAGAAGTACATTTTGATACCTGAGAATATATATGTGAAGAAAAGTTATTTCATGTATTGGAGCAAGAGTAGATAATACCATTAGAGGTCATCTCTTAATTGATTAAACCAAACCGAATGAGAGTAAATATATGTCGAATAGAGAGATGAAAGTGTAACACTCCAAAAGCAACAGGCACAACCAAACAAAGGAAAAAGACGAAGATGCGAGAGAAAACGTCTTTATTCCCACTACGCAAGGCTTGAATTGCCCGGGTACAAGCTAATTATCGTCATTTATAACAAGTCTTGACAAACAGTCTTCTTCTTGCTCTAGCACGGCCACGCCAGCGTTCCTTTCTGAAAAAGAGGAAATAGGAAACTCATTTAGTGATATCATGATAGTTATTATGTCATTACAGAAGTTTTTATTAGCCCAAGTTTTAAGCAGGCGACCAATATTTTTATGAAAGATAACAATAGGTATATCTAAACAAATGATCAGTATTGAATTATGTATGTGTTGAAACTTTCTGAAGCGTGAAGGTCACAAGTAAGAAGTAGAAAAGGCGGATAGATTATCATGACAATTCCGAAGTGATAACAAATAATTTTTGAACATATAAAATGGGTTTTAAATCCCTGTTGTGGCTAGGACTTTCACGAATTTAAGTATATGACCTGTTTTATATATAAATGGGTTTTAGTCAATTTTATCATCCACCTCTGTGATGTACTTTGCGGTGGATGATGTTGAGCATCTATTTTCAGAGTCACTTGAATAGTACCATTTAATTTGTTTTTGTAACCACTGAAGAATAAGTTCTGTAGCCTTAACATGTAGAGATCGATGGGTCCTGCCTATGTACGTCTGACGGTACGTCAATGCAAGTTGGTAAAAACACACCAGTTGGCGGTAGTTATTTCGCACGCATATTAAAGACATCATCCAGGCTTAACAAAGATTTTTATTATACTTACTTATAACACAGTGATTATACTGATTATTATTCACTAATTAACAGTATCAATAAAAAAACCTTTGAGTGAACTTGTATATTCAAAAAGTTTATGCAACTTCTGTGAATTCATCAACCAATAAATCTGCGTTGAAAATTATTAAAAGCAACCGATAAAATAGCTTAACATTGTCATACGTTTGGAATTAACATTTCGCATACAAATCTGATTTAGTGCTCAAAGTTATGCTCTTGAAGCATGATTGATTACAAATGTCCTGTAGAATCAAGAGTGTAAATTTTATCCTATTCGGTACTCGCCTGCTGGATGTTTATACATTCCCATTGTGGTGAGAGCTGGCTGAAAGCCGAACATTGCAGACTGCGATTTATGTCAATGTTACGTCCCGAACCGGAATCATGAGAAAAAAATACAATAAGAAAGCTAAACTTTGAGGAGCTCACCAACGCGATTAGCAGATACATAGCTTAACTTTCTAAGAAACGGTCACAAGGAGTACAGAATAATCTCCAGCGAGTAAACAACCAAACAGAAGACGTTGCTTGTCCACTGACAACAATGTACATAAATATCTTTAAATTTGTCTCGATTTCCTCAATGAATCTGTTGCCTGATCCTTGTCTTTTGTCGTTACGCTAGTGATTAACGTTGCTTCCATCGACACTCGAACCCAAAACTCATCCTTTACAATGCCAAAGTACTATGAGATATCTTCAAAAGCATACGACATTTCAACAGGGAATCAGCATAAAATCGACATAAAATAATCTATCAACAGGAAATTCAAAATAACTAAGGGAAAAGACTGCTCATACCTGAGTTATGTATTGTGTCACAAGGTATAAAATTATACTTAAAATAAAATATAATTCTAAAGCATAGTGTACGAATGAGATGCACAGTCCTATGGTGGTCAGGAATTAATCTGCAGAAATACCTACCAGAAAATGAGGATTACTTAAACAAGGATAATATTTCATAAAGCATCCCGTAGAAAAAATAGGTGTGGTCTTTTAAGTTAATCATCATTAACCTTTTTGACCCATAATTAAATTTTAAATGAACTACTTCTATGGATATTGCATTGGGCGAAGTTCAACAATAGCGTCCCAGGAGTGCGAACCCTCCAGTGGACTTGAATGCGTGCTAGTCGTCGGATGACGGCATCTGTCACTATTATAGCTGAAATATAAAAGCGAATCACCAGCTAAGCGGCAAATATCACCCAGAACACGTTTTTAAGTACCGTTTCTACAATGTATTAATAGCTCGTTAGGATTAGAATTACGGTTCGGATTCAGGTTAGTGTTAGGTTTAGGGTCATTTATTTCAATTTTTTTTATTATCCACATTTCCATGGTAAGTGGTCGTCGGCCCTCTTACTGGAAACTACAGCAATTCAATTCAGGGCTTTTGCGGGGGGGGAACTGCACAACAGGAAAAGAGAGGTGAAAGATTCCAAAAAACAACTAATCTTCAGTCACCTTGGTGAATACATGTAGAGAAACTAGTCTGACTTAGTAACTAATACAGGGACGTATTTTTAAGTCATGTCACAGAAAGATACCCTGTTTAATGTGTTTTCATACAATTTCTTGTAAATATACATCATTTTTCATGCAAAATTCCTTATATTTATGATTGGTCGGCTCAAGAACACTCATGCATTCTCATCCCTTGGGACGCTGTTGTTGAACTGCGCCTTGCCTTGGTCACGAGACCTACAATGATATAGAAACCACGTCAAATAAGGCTTCAGTTTTGTTAGGAAGGACTATATATAGGAATATATCTACAGTCTGAGATGCAGATACTCAGTAATATACTTCAATTTCTATCTATGAGTTACATATTGAATTAACAGTAGAAAGTACGATTAGTGAGCTAAATTATTCCATCCACCTCTATTAGAAACTTGTCGTCAGTCAGTATTTTGTAAAGTACTGAGAAATACTTTAGGCAAAAGTTACCGAAATGAATTCAGTCAAAGTTATCTGTTTCAGTCACCTTCAAATTAGTTCTGTTTCCTAAAATTCCCTCCGTTTTGGGAGAAACTTTCAATACTGATGGTGTCATGTATTTTCACCGAGTGGGGCTACTAGTCTTATGTCAAACATTCCTTCTTCTCAGAGCCTACTGCAAAGTAGTAAATTGAAACTGGGAACTTATGAGAAGCTGGTAAGCATTTTATTATTGAACTGGTGTAGAGGCTTGCAAAAATTATGTAATCAAACCTTAGCTACTCGAAAACAGAGTGTATATTTCACTGATGTCTTTAAAACAGGTAAATCCATGCAATCTGCAAACAGATATATTTTCTGTGGTACCAAATAAAGGGCATACAATTTATCTTTTTTGTCAAGCTTAACACAATAGTAAAACTGATGAAGAAAGACCGGTTTTCAGCATATGCTTGTTTGTTTCTAACATAAATTTACAACTGATTCTTAAGTAGAGTAAAACATTGCCGATGAAGTATTTTATTAGATTGACTAATAATGATAAGAAGATGATTTATATATAGAAAATGCCAGAAAACGTTAATTTTATAGTGCGGAAGAAACAAAAGATTCTTATGTATACTTATATTTCCCAATAAAGACAAATTATATTTAATGGAGACCTCACTAAGTGGTCTATACACCATCATAACTTGAAGTAAACTGTCACCACTTCTCGGAGCAAAAAGAAGACGCCTTCACCCTTGCAGAGGGATATCGTAAATAACTAGATTTTAAATAGGAAATCTGAGAAAGTAGAATTATATACGCCAAAGTTTATTTAAAATGACGTGGTTATCAACGAAAAGAATGTCTTTTCCGTAAATTCACTTCAGAACTGTAAAGTTAATTATTTAGTGTACTGAGAAAAACATGGAAATGCATATATAAAAGTCACTGGTTCATATCGGTTGGCGACAAGGTAACCTGTAATTACATATGTTGGGAAAGACTGTAAATTACGTAACCGAAAAATTTAATTAGGTGATGAACGTCGCTAATCATGCACGTTGTTTTGGCTCGATTCCAGGCCAAGATACTTATATACTTCGCTTAATCAGGTAGTAATCCGAGGAAAGTTGGAGGGTTGAGAGTGAAGCTATAAGTTTCGCACTCTGAGAAATAAAACACAATCTCTAGAGAATCCTCAAAGTATAAACTTGAAGCCCTATATCCAATGGAATAAAAAAATCCATTCACCTATAACTTCAGACCACTCTGGTTGATGTGATTGGAATGCATTCATACTATTCATCTCAGCCAGTTTGTAGTTACTAAAGGAAAGTGATGTGAGAAATCTTACCTCAAACTGTGTAATCTACTAACTAATTTGCAAAGTATGAATTCGGTTTATGTTTTGTTTGCAGTTCGCCGAAGTAGCCATCCAAAATCTAGGTGGTTCGACCTATTTCAGTTCTCTTAAAAAAGTTACACCAGGTACACCGCTGATTAGATCAGCTTCAAACAAGAGAAAACGGCTGTGTAGTTTTTAGGCAACTTCGATCTATCTTGCCGGCTCTACAGGTTGATATGATTGCCATAGAACTAATCGCCTCAATCAACCGTAGTGAATAACTTCAGCTGGTAAATTTGCTACAAAACTAGAAATTCTAAGTCGTATTTGTTCTCTCCTAAACTACATTATCTTCGATACTTCCATTAATCACCGTCGACTACACGTGTACCTTATTTTGAACCTCCAGAAGTCAACTTTAGCTACAAAAAATAGGGATACCGGTTGCGCAAGAGGTGTCCCTTGTGGTGCGGTGGCCTAATGTATGACATTTCAACATCTGAAAAGATGTGTGATAGCTTAACGTCTCATTGAGAACACGGATACATCCAAATGATGGTTCTCAAACAGGATGAAATGTACCTCTTTGATTTCCGTACTAGTCATGATCAACCAGATCGCAGAAGGAACGAAACAGTTTGTTGTTTTCAGATTGACGTACTAAACAGCACAACTAAGTTCTTATTATTAATTTAGTATTTGATAAATAATGCTGTATTAGTAGAACTTAGAAACTGCGGTAGAATATAATTGCATATTAGATAAGTTCATTTCATATAATACACAATATTTCAGTTTTCTTAACTGGATCAAGCTTTGAGCAAAATGTATTGCTCATGGTCTTCACATCGATGTATTCACGCGCCTTGATAACTTGCTTTGCACATTCTCATTCCGTGTTGACTTTTATTGCAAACTTCTATAAATTCGGTATGGGCGTCCCATCATTTCTGTTGCACCTAATATGTGTTTATTTTGTGTCATTATTATTGTTTCCTTTAATTCCTAGAGGAACTTACGGTTTCAGCCATGCATCTCCATTGCATTCAGTTTACTGCCAGCGTTTTCACCTGGCCTCAAGTCTGCCCACATGCTTTCATCTCCTCTCACATGAGCTTCTCCAAGTCAACCTTGGACGACCAACTTGCTGCCTTCCATTCGGGTTCCACTTGAGAGATGGCTTGTCTAGTGATGTCACTTGATGGTTTCCTCAGAGTGTGGCCAATCCATCTCCATTTCTCCCTGCAGATTTGTTGCACAATCGATTTCTAGTTGGCTCGCTCCCAGAGTCCCTGCTGCTGATCTTTTCTGGCCGGCCATCGATCTTGAGTAATGAGTGAAGACAGCTGTTGATGAAGGTCTGTAATTTGTTTAAAGTACCCTTCATGATGCTCCACCAAATCTCTGATCTGTATAGTAGCAGTGACTTCACATTGGAGTCGAAATCCGCATCTTGTTTTTTATGATGAGTAGTGCTGTTGACCTCCACACAGACTTGAGATAAATGAAAGCTTGTCATGCCTTCCCGATCCTTGCTTTGATACCTTCTTCAGTTCCTCCTGTAGTTGAAACGATGCTTCCCAGGTAGGTAGGTAGGTAAAGGAGGTTGTTTCTTTCAGGTTCCTCCCATTTACACTGGCTGATTGTTGTCTGTTGTTGTTGTTGCTGTTGGTATTGCCTAGGAATCTTCATCACCTACCTCTGTTTTCTCTATGTTCACCTGAAGTCCTATCTTCTCCGGATGCTTTTTCTTCCAACCTGTTGCTTTTCACTTGTATATCTTCCAGTTTGTGGGAAATCAGACATATATAATTATAGGTGAAGTCCAGATCCTCCAAGTATTTTGTGTGGGTCCATTTTATGCCTGTCTTCACCTCGACGGATTCCGTAAGTTTCCGGTTGTGGATTACTTGGCATGAAGCACTGTCGTCCAACTGTTAGATGAAATGTATAATTGTTTACGACACTCCGTAATAGATAAGTAGTTTCCAAATCATCCCTTGATCGGCGCTGCACTATCGAAGACCTTTTTACAGTCAATGAAGTTTATTTGTTGAACATTAATTTGATAGCTAGTCTCTCTCTCTGTAACTGGTTTTCATTGCTTTAACCAAGTTCCACTTTAATGTGTGATTGATTACATGCAAGTGATTGTACTGCAGTGGCCAGTCAGGGTACTTCATTTATCAAGTCGTGTAAAAAACATTAACATAAGATTATGGGCAATAAATTACACTGAAAACATTGTTTATCTATAAACACTGTGTCTTGTATAATTGATGAATAGTCCCCATCCGGGCATTAACGAAAAAAAACAATATAGTTTAGTGAAGAAGGGGTTTCCAGTGAATTTATTTTCTTAGCTGTACAGTCGCATTTATGCAAATTTTTTTCACAAAGGAGATAGTAACAAAAGTGATGGGTTATTATAATCGTAACTGTTAATATTGATGAATACATAGTTGGAGTTATGCAACGAGGTAGATAATCTAATGAGTGAGTGGTAAACAGTATGCACATAGAGACGAAGATAAGAATGATATAATATAATAGACTGATGGGTATACAAAAGCTATAGAGTTAGATGACAGACCAGTTTTTTTTACTATGATAACAGAATATTATTCTTGGTATTCAGACAGCTGGTCTCCTCATCTGAATAACAAGAGCCTCACTGAAATAAGTATAAAACTTGGGCACGGTGATAGAGTAAGGATAGGATTTTATTTTGATAAATCACACAGTGTTGTCCAGTAATATTAACTGATATTATATCAATTATAATTATATATATATATATATTATGTAATATATATTATATAATTATATTAAATTATATTAGAATAAGGCATTAAGAAGACAAATTTCGCGAGATGATATCATCATTTCGTAGTTTCTTTACAACCGCTTTACAACTAACATGGTTAACAATGATAAAATAAAGTTCATGAAAATTACTCAGTTAAATAAAAACAAAAGTACATACTAATGACCAATCATATTTAGACAGGTCATGTAGTCCAGAGTAGGCGAAGATTGAAGTCTATTGATTTTTGTATACACAGTCTAGGCTGTATGTGATTAATCCAAAGTGCTTCCATCACCTTCAATAACCTTGAATTAGAGTTATGTGAAATAAGTGTGAAACAGTCATTAATAGTGATTTTGTGACCAGATATTAATAAGTGTTTTGCAATGGATGATGCTGAATTTCTACTAAGATTAATCGCGTTAGGATTTTCGATATGATTTACTAGCCATTTTGGAACATGTTCTTTTCGACGACATTGGAACATTCTGTTAGTTCTACCTATATAAGTGTCACCGCAGCTGCAGGTGAACTTGTAGATACAGTTTGAAGTAGAATCCACAGAATTTCGTCCTTTAATCGTAGGTACAGGGATCGAAAATGTTCGACAAGTGAGAAAAAGAGATTTGGCGTAGAATGTGCGTTTGATGGCTGACCGAAGTCTTTGAGCTGTCAACTGCATAATCTGGTCGCCCTTGAATGGTAGATTAATAAAGATGGCTTTCTTTGGTACAGAAGCTTTCTTTTCAAGATGTGGTCTATTCTTACCGTGACAATTGATGAAGTTTTCTGGATAACCATTGGCTAGTAAAACTGAATGTATATGTCGAAGTTCATCCATCAATGTGTCACTCATGCATATTTTTCGGGCCCTTGAGAACAAACATTTCATCAGGGAACGTTTATACTGGATAGGAACAAAACTGGTCAAGTGAAGATATTGTCCACTCCACGTCTGTTTACGAAAAATAGAGCGCTGAATCGTTCCATCATTTCTCCTAGTCATAGTAATATCCAGGAAACCGAGTTTGATATTGGATTCCAGTTCAGAGGTCACTGTACAACACTGTGTGATTTATGAAAATAAAATCCTATCCATAACGGAACAAGTGCCTCAGCAATTCAGTGTACATTGCTGCATTGTTTTGACTGATTGTCCTTCACTTAGCGAATTACTCTAAAGGACAAGTTTGTTAAAATGATCAGTGTCGACTAGGTGTTCAATTATCTCACTCCATATCAAGTCACTACTATCTTTCAGTAAGCACTTGGAGTTTCTTTTTATTCCTTTATGTTCTCAGTGGAACATAGGGCTTCAAGCTGGAGACCGGAAGTTTCTGTAGCAATGTTGATTACTTTTACACGATAGGGATTGCCAGCCTCATGCCCAACCTTACCTCTTTAGCAGTCTTAATATTAGCTTACTGAAGTAAACGATTGCGTCGGCCAGAGATTGAACCCCGGACCATCTGTGTGGTCAGCGAGCACTCTACCGCTATGCCACCGACGCAACTATGTGGAGTAGTGTTCGTGAATAATTTTAAACAGGATACGCGTCGAATAACCAATATACTTGGCTTCACAGGAAACAAACATTTAATATATACGCACACAGAAGTGATCCAATACAAGATCTTTTCTTTCAGATGTCTACAGATCCCTGGCTGGAAGGCTGAAGGACACTAATTTTTAAGACTCTCCCCACCCCCCTCAAATAAACTCGTTAAGTTTCCCCCATAAAATCAAGGTTCATGTAAGATTTTTATTTTCTGGCACAACTGTTGTTTTTGTTTTGTCCAAGAATACTTCCTATCATACCATTAATCTTACATCTAACAGTCATATCGTATTATATAAAATATAATATATTTCCACGTTATGCAAATAATTGAAAGGAATTTACAGAATTGTTTACACGCCCACAAACGAATTCTAATATTCATGGTTATAATGAAGTGTTAATTATGAACCTGCCCTTTCAGAAATACCAGCCGATACTTGACATTTACTAGAAAGTGTGCATATATATATATATATATATCTTGTACACATTAACCGTGCAAAGAAACGCTTTCAAGGATTCTCTGTGTGTATATGGATATGTGGATACAATACACAGGGTGGAAACTCTATACATGTCAGATGTCAAAACGTTAGTAAATCAAGACAAAAATAAACTGAATGAATGAATAATTTTGAAAAAAAAAACTAATAAGGTGAATGTGCAGATTTATACTAGTAGAAGTGCGAAGGTGTGATGAACAAAATAGAAACAATGTTTACAAGTTGAACCTTTAAGAAATCTTTAAACAAAACGAAGATTGTTGATTTGTTTGTTATATTTGCTAATTGGATTTTCCTAACTTTCTGGTGATTTCATCCCAAAAAATAACTTTACAATAGGATTTGTTTATATGTTCATTTAATTTCTATTATTATTATTATTTCACTCAAAGTAGCATCGAAGGTAGATTAATGCAGATTGTGATTTCTAAAAGTGTGGTCTGAAAGTCTAAAATTATGAATACAGATCACCAAGAGGCATAGAAACAGAATTTTGCAGGATTAGAAAATGAATACGAGTGTGGAAGTTCCAAAAAGACAGGCATAGAATATATGCATGTTAACATTAGGCCTTATTATAGCATGAAATTCCATATTGATCAATTTATTAGATAGATCACACAATCAGTGTAACAGTATTATCATTTACTGGATGACAAAGTTTCGAACACAAGTAACTATGGCTCATAATCATTTCAGCAGTTATAATCACACGACTTCGAAACTGGAGTTTCATAATTTTCTGTATTCTCTCCTATTTATCGTCGTTAGGGTAGTAGAATTTTCCAGCTGTCTAGGTGTTCAGGTGTCGAATCATTCCTATTACATGTATTTGCAGTTGATTCGATAAATAAAGCTTCCATTATCAATTTCTCCCTCCCCAAACTGTTATATTAGATGTTAAAACCGTCATCTTACCCCATCCAGCCTATTCTATGGTTTGTTGTGTGTAACTGCATTTAGTGCTGCTACGGTTGAACTATTCTCTAGATTTCTTATCTTATTCGGGTCAACTAATCTAGATTTTTCCCTGTTCTACTAATTTGACTTATGTATTTGACCTGACAATCATTCCATCACCCTATTAGATAAACTGAATTGTTTTGTTTTAAAGGCTCCACAAGATTGAACTTTCAACCGACAAGGCCTGTTTCTAATTGAGTTTTTGGTTTTGAATGCCAGCCACCTTTATTCCTGCTTGCTTTGTTAAGAATTACGCGTAAGGTTTCCGAGGTTCCTCCCCTGTATGGAATTACTATTATTGATTTAGATTCCTTATTGTTGGTGTTGCGTTTGACATGCATGTCGTTGTTAATATTACTATTATTATTATCACTACTATCATTATCACTACTATTATTATTTATTTTATTTTTGCATTTCTTTGCATACTTCCTGACTAACTTATCAGGGTAATTATTAAGTTTTGAAGCTCCTCTTATATACCTCACTTCTTGTCTTAGATTTTTCTTTGTTCTATTTAGTTTTTATGCTTTATTACTTAAATATTTCACCAATCCTATTTTTACTGCTATAAGATGGGATGATCGGAAATCCAAATGCCGCTTTGAATGTGTATGCTTCCTGTAGACCCTAGTATCTAACTTCCGATCTTCTTTCTTTTTGACGTTACAATCTAACATTGGAAGTTCCCCTTCCTGACTTTCCAGTTCATAAATGAAGGTGGATACAGTTCAATTTACAATTAGCTCAGTGTTTTTTAAACATCCCGTTTATACTTATGCTCGTTCAAAACTATTTGATATATTATGCAACTATCTTCTAGTCTTGGGTAATTTTGTTCTTGTGCTCCTTGTGATCTGTGTGCAAACTTTTAAACTTCCATTTCAAGTTGAAAATTATCATGAATAATTTTGCTTAAAATATTACCGAAAACAAAAACGTATCATTGCATGTCAACTAGTAAAGTATAATTACAATTTATTTAATATCTCCCTTTATTTATTATATTATTATTATTGTATCCTTTAGTTCCTAGAGGAACATAGGGCTTCAGCTGAGCACCTCCATTGCCTTCGGTTTTCTGACAACTTTTTCACCCTGCTCCAGGTATGTCCACATGCTTTCATCTCCTCCTCGCATGACCTCCTCCAAGTCACCCTTGCACTGACGACCAACTCGCCGCCTCCCTTTCGGGTTTCACTCGAAGGGCTTGTCTGGTGATGTCACATGATGGTTTTCTCAGAGTATGGCTAAACCACCTCCATTTCTTCCTGCTTATTTGTTGCACAATCGGTTCCTGGTTGGTTCGCTCACAGAGATCCCTGCTGCTGATATTTTCTGGCCATCTGATCTTGAGTATTGAGCGGAGACAGCTGTTAATGAAGGTCTGAAGTTTGTTTGAGATGCTCTTTATGACTCGCCAAGTCTCTGATCCGTATAGTAGCACTGACTTCACATTGGAGTTGAAAATCCGGATCTTATTTTTGATGCTGAGTGCTGTTGACCTCCACACAGATTTGAGAGTAATGAAAGCTTGTCTTGCTTTTCCGATTCTGGCTTTGATATCCTCGGCAGTTCCGCCTGTAGTTGAGAAGATGCTTCCCAGGTAGGTGAAGGAGGTTGTTTCTTTCAGGTTCTTCCTACTTTATTACTATGTTAAATTAAACCGTGACTGAAACTAAGTGAATTTATGCGCTGAAATGCGATTGTACACAGTTGCTTTTGAGGATGGAATCACCGTAAGGATAACTGTACTTAGCTTCTTGTTCATTCCTCTCTAAAATCTTGTGTCAGGGAGGTATTTTCCAGGATTTGAATTCCATCCTATTGCTTTTTTTTGATTTCTTTTTTTCATTAGATGAAATTACGAATGAATCGTAACAAACTTCCACTGAAAGCCCTTCTTGTACAACCTGTTCAACGGATTCCACGATATGAACTTCTAGTGAAAGTAAGTAATTACATTTATTAAATAGTCTTAACTGCTTGATTCTCATTAGATAGTGGCGGTAAACAGTGTGACATATTTTTTAGTGTGGTGAATAGTTTTATTTCACCATTTCGACACCTGGAGGCAGATAAACATGGTGTGGATCCAGTGTGTATTCTTTGAAATTATACCTCTAATGAAAAAACGTCACTTGCATGATGCTATGTACTACTAACTGACTGATTTGAGAAGATGTACACCATATTTTTCGTCAATTAATTAGTGACACGCGTGAGTGGATTAACGGGATTCGTACTGATCCCATCTACTATCCAGTAGAACCACTGTAAAGGGAACAGGAAAAGAAAACCCTGATCCGCTTTTATGAGAAAAACTGACGGATATAGAGTAGACAGAAACTGGGTATTTTAGTGACTGGTGTCAGTGAAATACCATTGCTGTCATCGCTGCTTCCCGTGCTCACTGACACAGGAATAGACTGCTATGTTACCATGCTGGCATACGTAGTTTAACATCACTTGGGTCGGTGTCATGTTCATCTCAGATACAGTGTAGTGTCCATTACGTTATTTGAACCACAATGTTTTGTGCGACCATGTCAGCGAAGAGTTTGACCGGGATGATACATCCATGAAGTGTTCACGCAGTTGTCTTAGAGTGAACTCAGACAGAACAGAAATTGCTTCAGAGTAAAGGGAAGAAGGTTAAATTGATTATGATTCTCAATATGATTACGGACCGTGTAAGCATATTGATCTTTTTGAATATTATTTTCAGATTTTGAAGAAAGAGATGCCAGAAAAGTTACTACGGAGATAATTGGCTTTCGGCTGCCTAGCACCCATAGTGACGTCCTTTTTGAACCTTCAATATCGGCTCTTCTAATCACCAAGAGTCGAGTTGCTCATGCACTTAAAGGGAACGCTTCCTTCATTTAGAATACCACGAGACTGGTTTGTTTTACCTTAATAATAAGTGAAGTACAATCTAACTGCTGCTACGGTAACCCGTTCAGTAGGAGAGAAACCTCAAAGTCAGAAAGTTAGTGTATGTTCCCGATGAAAAGTCCAGCGGTTCCTGGCTACCATCTGAGGGATTTAGACTGAAAGCCGCTCATCGTAATCGTAACCCCTGGAATTTGGGGTTCAGGGGTCGGAATGGCATCTAATTATGGTATGAGCGTGAATATATTAAATCTTTTGTAGACGACTAAATTTGTTTTTAAAAATTTAATTTTAGATTTTCCTATCGGTTGATTGGACTGAAGTGCTCAGTCTTAGGTTGATATGTCAGCTTCTTGTGCAGATGCTTCGACGATGTCTGGGCATTTGATTAGAATTCGATTGGTGGATGGTGACTAGCAGTGGAATCCAGGATGCGCATTTCTTCATACTTGAGACTCGTCAGCTGGATGTATCTGCACTCCACAGTGAGTGATGAAGTTCCCAAATATAACGAAATGCGCATCCTGGATTCCAATGCTTGTCATTGTCCACCAATTTTAATTAAATGCCTAGACATCTTCAAAGCATCTGCACATGAAGTCGACAGGCATGTCAACCTGAGACAGAGCACTTTGGTTCAATTAATCGACGGAAAAATCTAAAATTCAATTTAATAATTAATATGACCCGTCGCACAACAGGTGGCTCTCGTGGTCCAAGTGGTCTAAGGGATAACTATTTGGCGTTTGGAAATATGGGCACTGGGTTCGAGCCTCGGTGGGAACATCATCGCTCACTGGAAAATGCAAGTATATCCAGTGGCTTACGACTCCCAAATAGCACGGAATGCGCATCCCCGATTCCACTGCTAGCCACCATCTACCAATTAAAAAAGACCTAATGTCTTGCTTCGGAGAACTAAATGGTCGGATAGCTGCTACATTGAGGGGCATCGGGTCCTATCTTTGCTTGAGATAATCATCAAAATACAAGATCATGATTCTGAGAAAATGTAACAAGACAGTAGGGAGAAGGCACCAGTGTCTCAGACTGTCAAAACAAATATTTAATAAAACACTTACACCCTGTCTCAGAAATGCATCATTTCAAATGAATTTGAAGTAGACTAAATTTTCTGTGAATGACGTACACTTCCCGAATGTAACACCTAAATAAAAATAATCAGAAGGAATTAGGACATGATTGACTGACATGAGTAGGTGTGAACCACTCATACCAACCAGTAATGCTAGGGTGAAGCTCCCCAGCGGTGTATCCAGTTTTCATTCGCTGATGAGGAGTTGAAATACTTCTAATCACTCGAATTCCGTCTAGCTGCATGGGTCACCTGGATCAGATATGATGTGAGGTGGGTGGTATCCAACTACTTACAGTCAATCAGTCCATCAGTAGTATATGGTATTATGAGATTAAACTTGCTTTCCTATACGTTATTTATACCACTAGGGAAGATCATGTATTGTAAGCTGAGTAATTTCCGTTTGCAAAGGAAAGTGGGATGAAGTTTCATCACTTGGATTGTGCGAACTGAAAAATGCCTTTCGAAGATTCCAATTGTCCGCTAAACCCGTATTAACAGGACAACAGCTAGAGTTTTTCAACTACCTATATAATTATCAGCCGGTCCCAAGCCTGGGTGAAGAGGGAGGGTTGGGGCGTGGTGCTAGCAACTCCACCCCTGTAAAACAACCAAATCGCTACAGAAACCTCAACGAATAAATATATAAAAAATTCTAAAATCATAAGCAGTAGCCTTACTTTTCGCACTGGAGAGATAACCCCGACCAGAACAAGCTGGATTCAGGAAAGGCAAATTATGTACTGACCAAATTGCAACTCTACGCATCATCATCACAGAACAAAGCATGAAATGGCGATCAAACCTCTACCTCAACTTTATAGACTTTGAGAAGACCTTCGACAGCATTGACCGTGAAGTAATTTGGAAATTACTCGAGTACTACGGCGTACCCCAAATATTCATCAACCTTATTCAACAGCTGTACGACAATGGCACATGTCAAGTGATCCACAACGGAAAACTCAGCAAGGCCTTTGGAGTAAACACAGGAGCCTGAGAGGGGTGCTTATTATCACCAGTGATTTCCTAATTGTGGTGGACTGGATTATGCGTCAGACAGTGAGTAGAAAACTAGAAGACAGGGATATACTGGACAGACGCAAAGAACCTAGAAGACTTGGATTTCGCGCGTGGATGATTTATGTTTGATGTTACACAAAATCGAAGGTTTACAAGCGACAACTGACAAACTGGTCGAAGAAGCAGCCAGCGAAGACAGGACTCCAAGTAAACATAGACAAGACGGAGGTGATGAAAATAACCAACCAACTACAGCAACAACATCCAACGTCAATCACAATCACCATAAAAGGGAGGGATTTGAAAGAGATTACTTCATTCACTCACTTATCTAGGGAGCATTGTCTAAACTACGGGCAGTCGGAACGGACGAGGATGTCAAATCGAGCGAGAATCGGGAAGGCGAGAAACACACACATTCATCAACCTGAAATAAATCTAGAAATCTTCGTTATTCAGCATCAACAACGAAATTCGTTTGGATTTTCAATACAAACGTCAAGTCAGTTAGCTCTTCTATACGGATCAGAAACTTGACCAGCGGGTCACAAAGAATATTTCCAACAGCCTGTTGCAGCTGTTGCAGACCTTTATTAACAACTGTCTTCGCTCTATACTGAAGATCAGATGGCCGAGCCGGAAAGAATCACCAACAATGAATTATGGGAACAAACAAAGCAAGAACCAATCGCCAACCAACAAATATGCAGGAGAAAGTGGAGATGGATCGGACACTCGCTGAGGACCGCTGGGTGACATCGCGCGTCAAGCCCTCGAGGGGAACGCGAAAGGGAAGCGGCGTGTGGGACGTCCAAGGATGACATGGAGGAGATCGTGTGAAGAGGAGTTGAAAGAATATGGACTAACATGGATGCAGGCGAAAAGTACAGCATAAGACAGGATCAAATGGAGACGTGCAGTTGAAGCCCTATTTTCCACTAGGAACGCAAGGGAGCAATAATAATACATTATTATCATTGTTCCCTTGATTTCCGAGTGGAACATTGTCTGTCTGTCTATTTTCAACACAGAAGTTTGCACCAGTTCAAGTCGTCACAGTCTCTCCTTGTAGTACACAGAGCAAGAGAACAAAGTACAAGAAATGCATAATAGAGACAGTAGACAAGGATATGGGACAAAAGGAATAGTAGTATCGAAGAACAATATAATTTCATTGGAAGTTATAAGTCATAAGGAGTGGATGCATATGCACTAGCCATCAAGAACAAGGATTTTGAGCCATATCACCAATTATCTCCAGCTATTGGTGTTTACCCTCTGGAGGATCCCAGCCAGACATAAGTCTACACATCCTGACGTAGCTCAAACTAGCCGTTGTGAATTTCATTGACTGATGAAGCCATGTTTTGGTTTGACCGCCGCTAGCTCTTTTCCAGCCTGACCCCATGTCACCTAATATTGCCTGTTGAGGAAAGCGATGCTAGGGATACATACGTGAAACATGTCCTAACCGTCTCAGTCGATGTAACTTCACAGCCTTGTCTATTGATTTCATCTCCTGACTTAGCACCCGACGGACGCCTAACCTCAATATTGCTTACCCTATTATGCCACTTCACACACGCGACAGAATGCAGACAATTATGATCAAAGTTAGCTAGCCTTTTCATGTCTTGAAACACGGCCTCAATAACACATTTCCACTTTTTCTCTGCTGTTCTCTTTAACTGAGTCCACAAATGACCATAATCTCCCATCTCCTCAAACTCAAACGATTTCCTTCATGTCATTCTTGCACTGACGACCTATTCGTCGCTTACCATCGGGACTGCACTCAGTTAATGACCTGGATTGCATATCTGCTAAGCAATCTTATCTTGTTTGGTTTGTTCATCGCCAGAGGATTTCGGTGTTAATTCTTTCTGACCAACTGGACATTTAATCTTCAGTATGGAGCAAGCGAAGTTGGCAGCTGTTGATAGAAGTTTGTAACTTGTTGGAGATGCTTTTTGTGACACTCAGTGAAATTTTCAGACCCTTATAGAAAAACTTACTCACTTCAAATTTCTGCTGAAAATCCAAATCTTGCTCTGTATCCCACAGGGTGCAGAAAAGTTTCAAACTGATCTGTAGTTGATGCAGGTATATCTTGCTTCTCTGATTCTGTCTTTGAAATCCTCATCCGTTACGCCTTTGCGTGAAACCATGCTTCCTGGCTTGATGAGTGAAGGCAGTCACCTATGTTGAATCTCTCCTGTTGATGCGGATTGTTGAGGGTATTTGTCGCTGTTGCTTAATTGGTTATCTTCACCAATTCCGCCTTCTCTATGTTCACCTGGAGTCCTGTTGTCCCTGCCAGCTTCTTCAGTCGGTTTTCGCCCCCAATTCTTCGAGTTTTTGAGACAATAGACATGTTTCATCTGCGAAATCCAGATCTCCAATAGAGTTTTCTTATCGGTGGTCCAGAGTATTCCCGACTTCTCGCTTCCAATGCACAGTCTAACCCACAATCCAGTCCACCATAATTAAGAATATCATCACCGATGATAATAGGCAGCCTTATTTTACTCCTATATCCACTTAGAACGTCTCGCTGAGTTTTCTATTGTGAATAATTTCCGTCAATATTTGTGGCAAATTCGCCAATCAAAACAACTCGATAACGATTAAGGCATATTTGAACAAACTGAGAAGGATAACATATGACGTCATCATATCCGTTGTTTGTTTTCAACAGTATAAAACCATAAACAATTTTTTTCTTCAAAAATTACACAAAATATTCACATTTTTTTAGTTATTGATCGTAAAGGTGAAGGACATCAGTACCATGTGATTGAATAACAGCACAGTGGAAAGGAATGCAAGCTTATTATTATGTATAGAAAAAAAGTTAAAGAATCTTGTAGAATTATCAAAGAGTATTTGCAAATCGGATAGAGGTGTGGAATCAACAGTACACGTATGCAAGGGTTAAACACTTTAGTTGAACAGAGGTCAGAAATAATCCCAGTCAAGAATATCGGTAGGTACAAAACCAAGGATATGGGAATACATTGTAAAACAAAATATAATTAAAATATTGGTTGCTGAGCAAAGAAAATTCGTTTTAATATTCCCTTCTTCATCAGGTTGTACAGTTATATATACATAACAGTGAACTAACTGGTATTATTTAAACCAGTGATGTTTAAATAACATTGAAGTAATAATAAAATCAATAGATTACAATTCAATAGCACCAACATAACACTACAAAGTGAATATTAGAAACATTAGGGAAGATAATAATACAGATTCATGAGTTTGTAGTCTCCACTGAAGGTCAGGGCAGTAGAAGTGACTGGACGTCCTTTTCCTGCACACAAAGCACCGATTGTTCAAGGCGAATCGTTATAGCCTCTGCTGCATGGAGTAGGCGGTACCTCGATGTTTTTGGTAATTTATTTGGTACCCGGTAGATGACAGAGGATACGTCTTCCGTGCTGGTTTAATGGCCGGTTTTTACCAGATGGTCTAAAATGGATCTATTGATGGTTTTTATCACATCTTTACTTAGCCATACTGGTAGATGTTTGCTGGCGAGCACGAAAAATCAAGTTCTTAGATCAACGGTCAGTATATACACAATTTGAAGTGGCTAGCTTAGGTACCTCATATTTCAGTCGAGAAATCACCATCAGTCGTGTAGAAAATAAGATTTGTATTTTGCCAGAAGTCGAAGTTCTTTGAAATGAATTTCTTAATTTCTTCGTGATTATTTACTTGATATATCGCCCTTGAATTTCAGTCGTATGTATAAAGGCTTCTTGTTTTCAAATTTCTTAATCATATGTTTCCTGATGATTTTGTCTGGATAGCAATTTCCGATCAATCCTTTGTTCGTCTTCAGTTGCCTCTTCTGAGCGCATGACTCTTGCCCTGAAAAGTAGATATTAACACAGGTTTCCTTCTGAATGCATACCGTTATTTATTATTTTACATCCCTGATATTTTGAAGTCTTCCAACATCTGGATTTCCCTCTGTTCTGTACAGTCTTTTTAATCTTGCTTCACTACCGCTTGTAAGCTTTCATTTCTCCCTCACGTAGTCTTCTCCATGTCATGCTCAGATATACGTTCAAAAGATATACACTCTAAGAATGCCATGCATTATATGTCACTAAACGGTGCTCTAAACCAATCCTTATTCTAGCTATTTCAATTTACTTCTGAATGCATTTTGGACAGTTGGTGTTTAAGCTTTTTCATTGCCCTACCAGTTCCCTGTCACGTGCTTGTTCTGTCTGCCTGGCCATCTGACCTCTTGTTAATGAGGAAGGCGATTGACAATGGATGTCTGTAGCCAAGTCCTTAAACATCATTGAAGCACTGACTTGACATTAGTTTCGAAAAATCGAATCTTGTTCCTTCTGCTGAGTTTGGTAGACTGCTATACTGTCTTTCTTTCCCTATCCGGGTTAAATATAACATCTTCATCCGTGCTTCTTTTTCTCCCAAACATGCTGACTGATGTCTTTTTTGTCATTGTTTGTTGGGAATTTTCTCATCACATCTTCTCTCTGTTCCTTAGAGTCCTGTCTTCGTTACAAAGTTCTCCTGTTAACATCCGGTTTTCCATCATAGATCTCTAAGTTTCTGTGGGATTAGACATGAATTATCCATGAAGTTCAGGAGGTTCATGGTCTATTCGTCGGTGTTTTTTCCCGTTCCCAGTGGTCCACCGCATGATTCAGTCCACTACGACTAGGAATATCATTGGTACTAGTAGGCAGAATTCTTTTACTAATGTTTTCATTTCAAAGGCTTCGCTGAATATTCTCTTGTGGTTCACTTCACATGTGGTATCAAACAGCTGTTGAATAAGGTTTATATGGGTTTGCAGCACTGCACTGCTTAGTGCTGAAACAGCCCTCTAATTAAGAAGACAATTGCAGCGAAGAAAATTTTCTTTTCGACGAAGTCATCATCTAGGCTGTACATTCGTTTATTTATATCAAATGGATGGGAAGGTTCCAGAATGATATCCGGTCAAGGGTCAAATTAATAAAGATTAAAATTGGGAATTAGAATGCCATAATAAACAGGGGGACGGATAAAACAAACAAAGTAGCATCATAATAACTAAGAAGATTGACATTGTGCAATTAGGGGTTAGAAGCGTAGAATTAACAAAATAGACAGGATGTTTGGATAAAAACTAATGTGATGAATAATTGCTTATGCAATCAGGGATTAAACATGTAGAAATAGTAAAATGACAAAATGAACACTAAGTTCGGGTATGAAAATATGGTAGTGTAAACAGGGATTAAGAAAAACTTAAAATAACATGAATAAACAGGAAGTTTAGATAAGAAAGGCGATGGATGGTCATTACTAAAAAATTACCTGTTTATGATGGCCATGGCAGGGACAGGGGTTGGACGTATTTCTTTTGTATACAAAGCGTGGGTTTGAGCTTTTGTATAGCTAGCGCCTCGGCTATGCCCAGATGCCTTAATTTTACTCCCTTTGATAGGTTTGATCGAATGTTGTACATGATTTTGAAGGATTTTTCGAGTGGCGCTGGATGTCCTGAATTAACCAGATGTTCTGTCACCGAACTATTTACCCGTTTTCGTTCTCCTTTTACTGGCCAGGCTGAATAGTGTTCACGAGCGCGGTTTTCAAGTCGGCGCATGGTACGGCCAACGTACTCAGCTCCACAAGAGCAAGTAAACTGGTATATGCACGTTGAGGTGGCCCAATGCGACAGCTTGTCTTTCGCGTTCTGGCTGAACAGTTTCTTGCAGGAAAACGTCAGTCCTTAATTATTTCATGATAGATGCCATCGTAAAACTTTACAAAGTAGAGGAAGTTGAGGCAAAGAGTTGACTGCCATCGTAAATTGTGTTCAATGGTAATGCGAAGCATTTCAACTTGATCCAGCACTCCTTGCTTTTTCTGAATTTCGGAGGAGATTGTTTCCAACTGAAGGGAAATCTTGGATGCTGATGATGACACCATGATATCTACGCCACTAGTGTACTCATGTTTTTCCGTCTCAGCAACCTTAGCAGATTACTGACTCGCTAGTTGACAATACTATCACCATATTCTCTGGAGTCTGGGAAGTTTTTCCCAGACTTATTTACTGTGCAGACATTCCATGTCTTAACGCTTGCTTTTGTCTTCATCAAAAGAAGATAATGGATGACTGATTGTCTTCCTGAAGGCTTTAACCAGTCGTCTCAGTCAGTCTTTCTCGAGATCAGTGAAAAGTAGGTCATTTTTTCTGTGCTTTTAAATCTCAGTAACAACAAAGTTGTTTTTACTGATGAAGGACGGCTTCCCTCACATACGAGACCCTTTGTCTATTTCAGGCATCAAACCGGTTACTAAAATCGGCGAACTTGGCCTAAATTTGGTATTAATTGTTTAATGTCGAAGGCGTCAAATATCTTGTTTTACGAAATTCTAATTCCTTTAGTTGACCAGTGGAAAATACGGCTTTAAGCAATAGGCTTGAAGTTCAGGTAACAATTGTGTTTAATTTTACGGGATGGGGTTGCTAGCCTCATTCTTAACCTCCCTCTTCACCAGCTTTATTTCTGGCTTGGCGAGGGAAAGGAGTGCGTCGGTCTGGGTTCGAAACCTGAGCCACATGCGCAGTAGGCGAGCATTCCACAGCTGTGTCATCGATGCGTAGCTTCAAGAAAACGTGGCAAAATATAACTGCCATGAACCGTAATTATCCTATATGATTCTAATACATTAATTTCATGACCATCATCTAACAGATGGCAAAAGGTTCCACTACCAAAGACTTTCTAGATTTCAGTCCGAATTTCTTTGAATGTACTCAGATATGTGACCATAAATCCTGCTTTCTGTTTCCGATGTACTTGAATAGGCAAACACATGTAATTTTCAATAGTTGGTTTTTAAGGATTAGAAAAGTTTTTGCGAATTGATCACGGATTGATATCAGTTAGAGAACCATTGAAACTCATGAAGTATTGCAGGACAGCTGTTTCATCCTAGTTTCAGAGTCATCGGCAGTATCTACTCACTAACAATTTCGAACCAGGACCTTCCACTTACAAGGTAAGCTCGTATACCATTCAGCCAATGAGACCTGAACCAGTGGCCAGCCCATGAATTATAACTCCTACCACTTCGTGATTTAGCGAGAACACCAACCAATGTCATCGGTTCGACACTTGACTGGATGGAACTCACTGGTCATGATTTCTAACTAGAACTCCAGGAAACCCCGTCCTGCGCCAAGTCACTAGTGAGCACGTATTGGTAGTAGTGAGAATTCATGGGCCGGCAACTGAATGGGTCCGAGTGGCGGAATCTTGTGCGAGCTTGCCTTGTAAGTGGAAGGTTCTGAGTTCAAACACTGTTGGTGGGTGCATAGTGCCAATGTTTTCTAGAAAAAACTAGGATGAAACAGGTGTCTGGCAGTACTCCCTGGTTTTCAATTGTTCTCTAACACAAACATATAAATCTATATATTGCGGTGGGTGAAACATGAAACAGAACTTTCGATTTTTTAAAGTTTTTAAAGGGATCAGTCTGTTTGGTAAATTAAAACTAATTTGGAAGTTCGATCATTTTTTTCTCAAGGGAGGCATTCACTCAATATCAAATTCTTTCAGACACCTTTCCCTAAGGGTTAGATTTCGTCATTCCTAGAACCGCATGAGCTTATTACTGAGGTCAGTGTCTCCCAGAAAATTGGGTGAGTTCTAGATGACTATCGGCGGTAGGGAATGGGACATTGACCTTCGCGTAGCAAGCACTGAAAAGCAAGCTATCATCAAACCCCTAGAATAGACCGCATCCGACAACACTTCTGCCTTTGCGAAAAGGTTCAATACAAATTCAATTCTGCTTAAAATCAATGCAAAATAGCCACCTATTTATTACTAATAATAAGCCAATTGAATATATTTTTTGAACAAAAATAAGATCAAGGTCTTCGGCTAACTATCAAGGTCACATTCACATTTTTTGTTGTAAAAGTATTTAATTTACTTTAACATATGTATGCATTGAACGAAATCATTATCTGTTTTATCCTGTCACTTTGACGAATATACATGAGATGTCAAACATATCAGCGTTTTGTTTTTGTTTTTGCTTATCGCATATTTTGTACGATTCTCCATGATGCATTTTATATACATTTCAGACATTAAAACAAAAATATTTGCCAAACAGAGAAAAACAGCATTCTGAAATTGATTTTTTTTTCATTTTTGATAATAAACTGGAAGTACTTATCACGGCTGATACCAGTAAAAAGGTTGGATTTGGATCATTTTATGTTGACAGAATTGTAAGAAGACAATCGGGGGCGGGGTAGGGTGTTGTGGTAAACACTGAAAGTCTGGGTCTTTTAAAAGACATCCTGAGTGGAATAGCTTTATTCTGCCTTAAAAAAAACTTGTTAAATCAACTGCTTCTTGAACAGATTGCATTTTCTGTAAATAATGTTTAGAACAGAACACGAAGTTCAGCAAAATGACAATCTTTTCGGCGATTTCATTTTCAAAAGTTGTACAATCGCATTTAAATACACAATATTACATGGATACATAATTACGACGGCGAATAAAAAGTGACAGTTATTTGAAACTAGATCTGGTTTACGAGAAGCTTAGGAACAAAATTAACACAGGATTAGAACGGATAACAAGTGTGTAAGAAATGAGCATGGAAACAAAATTGAAATAATAATTTTAACTTGCGGTGGGAGTTAGGAGGTGTGAATATAGATTACAAGAGCCTTAGAAACAGAAAAATTGAACAGGATTAAGGTATAAATGTAAAATAGTTAATTTTTTAAAAGAATTATAAATGTGAACAGGAAAAGCATGGAAACAAAGTTAAAATAACTGTTTTTATAACTGAAAAAATGAGGTGAATCGGATGAAGACAGAGGGAGTAGGAATCACACACACAGCGAACGAAAAAAGATTTAAAAGAAGAGAACAAAGAAGAAAAGAGGAAGCTAAGGGAAACTTACCGAACTAGGTCCATGGTAGTTGTAGAGGTTGGACTAATTTCTTCTGGACACACAGCTCCGGCTTCTGCAGTACAGAGAAGTCGGTAACATACCGCTTTTGATAGGTTTATGTTGACTTTGTAAGTCATTTTGAAAGAATCAGTTTAGATGCTGTGGGAGGTGTTGATCGGTTGTTGAATAATGGCACTTCTGATTGAACCGGTGCCTCCCCTTTGCAGCCCCGCTGGGTAGTGTTCAATAACACGTTTCGAAAGGACGCGCATACAACGACCTAAGTATCTAGCTCTGCACGCTTAGATGAACTGGTATATGCACATTGAATTGGTCATATGCAAGAGTTTGTCCTTTGCGTTGTTTCGAAGTATTGGACGGCTAGAGAATGTCACTCTTAGTGTTGCTGCAGGGAAGGTATTCTTTTAAGAGCTGGATATCCTCCTCTTCAGGATATCCGCTGCCAAATCTCCTTGAAATGCAGTATAGATACGGTGTTTTCTCTGGCACTGAATCGCATTTTCTCTTTTTGGTTTAGGTTTCATGTTCTTTTTCGATTGTACAGCTTTTGAAAATGAAATCGCCGAAAAGATATCTTTGCTGAACTTTGTGATCTGAAATAATGTTTAGTTCTCAAATAGAAATGTGTACGATAATAAATAGGAATCAAAAATATGATCCTTTTTACTACTGATCAGTTGATATAAATAGTCAGATACTACTTGTACCAGCCAGCAGTGCTTACATGCGCCCGAACTGAACTGATCTACACACCAGCCAGTGGCTTCTATCTTTTGAAATAGTTTACCCAGTGTGACTTACTTCAAATCAAGTCAGACCACTCAAATTCTGACTGATTTTGTCTAACTGGCTGAATGATCAATGGGCTTGACTTCAGGAATGCAGTTTTGATCCTGATAGTATAAAGGGTATGTACTACTGATGGGTCCCAAAGTGGAAAGAACACAGCCATGTGATACTCCTTGGTTTTCAGTAGATCATTATATAAAGTTAGTTTTTGACCAAAAATTGGCATTATTTAAATTTTCTATAGTTTGGTTTGTAAGGGTTAGTTTTCTTTTTACGGGTTGATCACGGATTGATATCAGTTAGAGAACCATTGAAAACAAACAGGCAGTACTGGACAGCTGTTTCATCTTAGTTTCGGAATCATCGGCACTACGCAACCACCACAGGGGGTTCGAATTCAGGATCTTCTCGTTTCAAGGCCTACTGCCGATGATTCCCGAACTAAGATGAAAAAGCTGTCTTCAGTGGTTCTCTAACTGATATCAATCCGTGATCAACCCATAAAAACAAAACTAATCCTTACAAACTAAACTATAGAAAATTAATCTGATGCTTGCTAGTGACTTGCTACAGGATGGAGTTTCTTGGAGTGCTACTGTGAAGTCGTGACCAGTTTAGTCCATCCAGATGTCAAGTGTGAGGATGGAAGTCTCACCTACAAAAAAGGTTGGAGTCGCGCTAAATCACCAAATGGCAGAAGTTAGAATTCATGGGCTGACCACTGAATCGGGTCCTAGTGGCTGCTAAATGATAAACGAGCTTGCCTTGTGACCGGAAGGTCCTGCATTCGAACCCCCTGTGGTAGGTGTGCACTGCCAATGATTCCCAAACTAGAATGAAACAGCAGCTTTCCAGTACTTCCTGATGTTCAGTTATTTAAATGTATGTTAAATGATTCATCTTAACATAGTGATCAAATTATTCCAGTGGACTTGCAATATCTGCGATCTAGATGTTTCTAGAGTCAATGACAGTTATTCCTTAGCTGAAATCTATATATATATATAAGTGCAAAACCTAATGAAAAGTAGTCTGAAAGAGCAGTCCTTGTTCCCTAATGAATGTTCTCAAATGTTTTCAATGGGTATCTTTAAATAGAGTAATGCGAAATCATGAAATTTACGAAAATATTATTTTCAGTGTATTTTCTTCGATTACTTCTTTTCAAACTATGAGTTTCTGCAGTCCAGTATTCAGAAGATTTGTTTCTCTGAGATTTATAAGACGTTCTAAACGAGATTTGCTGTAATTTTTGTTTGAAATTTTTCGTGGAGTAATTTCCTAATAGACGTTGCTGAAATCAGTGGTATTCTCGCATATGAGTTACCTAAATAGATATATTATAGGGTAAAAGAGTGTTAATAAATGTGTGTAAAATTTAAGCACTGTGATAGTAAGTAATTCCATATTAGTTTGTTTATTAGATATATCACACAGTCAGTGAAACAGTAATATTATTTTCTGGATGACACAGTTTCAAAAACAATTAATTATGCTTTATAATCATATTATAATTATAATCACACGACTCTGAAGGTTCAGTTTAATAGTTTTCTTTGTTGTCTCCTATTTGTCGTCGTTGAGGTAGTAGAATTCTTCAGATGTCTAGATGGACAAGTGTAGAATCATTCCTATTACACTTGATTGCAGTTGATTCGATAAACAAAGCTTCTGTTATTATTCTCTCCCTCCACCCTGCTGCCACATTGCATTTTAAGACTGTCATCTTATCCTATCCATCCTATTGTATTGTTGTGTGTAATCGGAAGTGGTGCGTCCTGCGAGTGAACTACTCTCTAGATTTCTCACCTTATTTGGGTTAGCTAATCTTGGTTTCCTTAGTTTTTTACGCTCCACTAGTCTGACTAACCCGGTTCCACTACTTTGACCTATGTTCCATAAAAGGAAAGAAACTCGAAAACCTTATACAGAATTCTTAACAAAGCAGGAAGGAATAAAAGTGGCTGGCATTCATACCCACAAACCCAATTAAAATCAAGCTTTGTTGGTTAGAGGATAAATCCTGTGGAGCCGAATAAGTAAAGCAATTTAGTTTATCTAATACTCTGCTGGAAGGATTGTTAGGTCAAATACATAGGTCAAACTAGTAGAACGATAACAGTCAGACAAGCTGAACATAAAATCCTAGCGAAATCTAGATTAGATCACCCGAATGAGATAAGTAATCTGGAGAATAGTTCAATCATAGCACTACATGCAATTACACACAACAAACCATACAATAGAATGGGTGGGATACGATGACAGCTTTAAAATCTAATGTAACAGGGTGAACTGAGGGAGAGATTGATAAAGGAAGCTTTATTTATTGAATCAATTATTAACACCTTTCCAAGATATCTGGAAAATTCTATTACCTTCACGAACAAAGAAAATTATAAAACTCAGGTTTCTAAGTTTTGTGATTATAATTGATATGATTATGAACAATAATTAATTGTGTTCGAAACTTTGTCATCCATTCTGAAGGATGGATCTAAATCGGCTCCCAGTTTAAGGATAGAAATTGAAATGAGCGACAATGTTAACCATTTCACTCTTTTGGAAAGCTGCATCTGCTCTAATGAACTGATTGATAGCGAAATCTTAGCATAAATACAAAAGGTTCATGCGGCATTCGCCAAATTACGTAATTTATAGCGTACACGTGATACCTGGATATTGATTAAGGGAAGTTGGTATGGCACAACAGTTCACTCAATTTTTCTGTACGCCTGTGAGACAAACGCAGTGTAAGCGGAAGAGTTTGGAAAGCTAAGCGTCTTAGACCATAAGTATTTTCATTCTAACTCCCTGTTCGGAGGTATAATGTGGTGAGTAATATTGAGGCTAGCCGTAGACTCCTAGGAATGGAAAGAAAGTCACCCTAAGGTTTTTTTGTAGCTGTACCTATGTAGTGCACGTTACGTATCCCAGGTGACCAACTTCCTCGATGAGCAATATGAGCTGACAAAAGATTAGGTTGGAAAAGACTCGCAATTGGTCAAATCTAAATCTCGAATCAATTCATGAAGTCTTTGACTCTTAGTTCGAACCAATCACATATAAGACTTTGGACTGTCTGGTCAGATTCCTCGAGTCACTAATAACCAATGGTTTGAAGCTGTTGACTACATGGCCAAAAGCGGTTCTCAATTGCTCTAAATGCTCATTTTTGGTGTATTTCTCATTAACATACAATTAACCTTTTGTTTTCATAACTAACCATTTATGTTTTCTTTACTTTATTTAGCGTCTACTAGAATCTACTCCAAAAGATTATTCTGATCATGCCTTATTAGTTGAAGCAGAAAGTGCTATACATCGATTAGCTTTAAGAGTGAACGCCGTACATGCTGCTGGAGAAGATGAAAATATTGTCGATGGTATCAAACTGATTGAGAGACTTTTAGCACCAGCAGTAAGTAGTTAGATGTTTGATTCCTTTTTTTGTTGTAAAAATAAAGCCATATCATCCGGTGAGATGGTAGTACAACGAATAGTGACACTTTCACTTTAAGTACAAATAATACACTCATGTTCACACAAGAGAAATCTAAAGATTATCCTATGTCAGTCTATCACTTATATGATTAGCATGGTTTCAACTATGCGCGGCACGAATGGCGATGTCATAGCTGGCCATGGTTGATTCAGGAAAGCAGTACATGCATTGATTTCGTTGAAATAATGTGTAAAGATCCAAGGCAATTAGTTGAGGCAACAAGATCCGGATTCTTTTAAACACCTATCTGAAATCAGTGCTTCCGTGTAGTTCACAGGCCTCAGGCACGTGTAACCGAAGGTGATTTAAACAGGCTACTGCAAAATTTCATCAACAACTGCCTTCCCTCAATAGTGACAATCAGTACAGGTCATCTAACGACCAGGGAATCAGAGAGCACAAAAAACCAGCCAACAAAATATTAAGAATAGAATATAGGTGACCAATAGTTCAGCGAAGAGATTCATTTTCTTAGCTGTACAATCGCAAATATATATATATATATGGGTTATTTTGTGTGTATGTGTACGTCTTTCGATGTGTATCCTATCAAAAAGGGTCAAAGAACACTATCCAGCGGTCCTTCAGAAATTAAATAGTGGTAGTATAAGGAGTGAAATAGTCGAACATCCCGTCAGTACTGGTCATTTAATCTCAACAAACGCCCCCTTCAAAGTAATCTACAAAGTGAAAAACAGCCTGTCAAAGACAATACGTTTCGAGTCTTCTTTTCATTGCAGAAGCTGTAGCCATTCAGTTAGAAGAACCAGAACTATGCATACAGAAGAAAATTATTCAGCCGATTAAACTATCATGGTAACAACTCTCTTGATCTGACTTAACTTTTACTTGTTTAGTTGTTTTTCTAAATATTTGAAACTCTTGTATTCCTTTAAAGATCCCAAGGTAATTCAGTGTTTTATTTTTTTTCTTTAATTCACCCTGAGCACATTTCTTTCAACGAACTCTTCATGTTATTACGTAACTCTTCTTTGATAATAATTCATGAAAACTCATCACTTTTGTTACCACTCTCTCTTATATGAGCATCCACTTCCTCTGAATACTTTTTGTATTACGTAAATCCACCCAAAACTTACTAATTTTCACCTGTTAAGTTAAAATAACCATAACTAATAGTATTTTTGTTTGACAAACTTAATGTACACATACGTACAAAATAACTCATATATATATATATATATATATATTTGCGATTGTATGGCTGATAAAATGAATTCGCCGAAAAGCGACTCTTCTCTAATTCCTAATCTCCTCTCCATTAATAGTTGAATGGAGGTTTTTCATTAACTAAAATAGAAGTGTTAAACTGAATTTTAGATTTTCCCCGTGGATTGATTGGACCGAAGTGCTCGGTCTCAGGTTGACATGTCTATCGGCTTCTTTTGCAGATGCTTCGATAATGCCTAGGCTTGTAATTAAAAGTTAATTGGCGGATGATGATAAGCAGTGGAATCCAGGATAAAGCGCATTTCATCCCATTTGGGACTCGTCAGCTAGGTGTAGTTTTTCACTCAGTGGGAACATCATTACTCACTGGGAAATGCAGGCACATCCAGCTAGTTGACGAGTCCCGAATAGGACGAAATTAGCAGCCTGGATTCCACTGCTAGTCATCATCCACCAATTAAAATAGAAGTGGACTGGAATTAGAGTGAAGGTGATGCGGAAGAGATTATGTGCGGAGGAATTGGAAGCTTGTGAGCAGCCGGTAAAGTTAAATGAAAGCAATATCGGAGAATGGAGTGACATAGTGGTATACTGGTGATGCAGGGACTCATTTTATATCTTACACATTATCCATGTATTATAAAATACACTTTCATTTACACTTTCATTTCTTCCTGTACTAATATACTATACATATATTTTTCTCTCTGAGTAAGCGGGTGTTAAGTTAACTTTATTAAAATGAAGCGTAAACATAGTAATTCCATAGTAGACGTAATTATTTGAGGTAGTACACAGTGAGACCTTATTATTCTTTGTGGGCATAACTGACGATCATGTCATTTGGTTTCACCAGTCGAGAAATTTTAAGTTTCATCATTTTGTCCAACTTATAGGTAGTTAATTTAATGAAGTAAAATGACTGAATTCGATGCGACTGATTCGATAAAAAGACCCGATATCTCACAGTCACTGAATGAATTATTCTTAATATTATCATTTCAATGTCTTTATCCAGGTGGTGAGCTTATATGAAGGTTAAACTTTCTAATTTGTGTCGCTAAATGAGCAGGATAAGTTATGCAGCATTGTAAATCCAATGTTGTTATGATGATCAGATGTATTCTTACTGTATGTTGTATTTTTGTTTTCCACCGATCTTTTCTGATCCTCCCACATCTTGCTAGTTACTAGAAAGATGTTTCGCTTAACGTTCTACACTAGGAAATTTGGGCAGTCTGGCATAAAGCAGTCCTTGCTTTCTCAGTTTGTCAATTCTTGTATTCTACCCATCCCCCTTTACTGCTCCCCATTAATCTTTCCTGGACTACTTAAGAAAGACTTTGCTTCGCTAAGAAGGGCACTAAAAGCCGTTAGTAGGGCAAGTGGGACATCGTTAAACCAACTGGTTAGCACTATTGTGGATAGACATATAATGTCATGTAAGAAACTAGCGAATACAATATTGTCGGACCCCGAGATCCTCTCTATACGCAGCTGTCTCCTTGCATTTCATCTGGTAGAACTGGAAGCAGCTATAGGAGTCGATATCCTAGGACCACCAAGTACAAAAACTCCACAATACCATATCTGGCACAGATGTTGTGTGATGAGATTTCTGTTAGGTTTGACACGATAAACTTACTGCAGCACTCTAACAAATAGTCCCATTAGATTTTGTTTTCCTTTCATCGTTACTATTGCACTCTTGTTCTTATCTTCTATTACAAACCGATTTTATACTTCTTATCCTGTGGTGAATTGTTTAAAATGTAAACGCAACGCTGTTTCTTTTTCTTTATCTTTTTTTGGGTGTTACTTTTTGATTTTAAAATCTTATAAAATTTATGACGTATTTAGATGCAATATATTGTAACGCACGCTGAAAATTCCATACCTGTACTACAAATACTGTGTGGAATAAAGCTGTTATTATTATTAAAAAAAATATTCCCTTGGGTGATCAGTGAAACATAAGACTTCAGCATTGAACCGAATCATCAATCTGCCCTCTGTAGTCATTTTCAGGTGACTCTACAGTCATCCATACACTTTCATCCCTTCCTCATATGATCTCTGCCAAGTCAGTCTCAGAATCCTGTTCATTTCATTGTTTCTACTTCGGGTTCCACTCGAAGGCCTTCCAAAGGTGTGTGATGTCCCTCACTGGTCCAGTTCAACTTCACCTCCTTTCGCATATTTACTGGGTAAAGAGTTGTTGGTTAGGTCGCTACGTTGCTTAATTTCATTGTTACTGGCTTATCCTTTCTAGTCCTCTGATTTTCAATATCGACCGAAGACTGCTGGTAAATGTCCTGAACCATACAAAAACATCGACTTCATATCGGTATTAAATATCTGAATCTTTTGTTTGAAAAATACTCTCTTCTGAGTAAAGTGTGAAACAAAATGCTAAAATAAATAAATCCAAGTTGAAAAAATTCCTAATCAGAGTACCATAATACTGTATCACTTTGAAATGCTGGAATATTAACAATATTATATCCTTATATTTGTAACTACTACTCTGATGGAATGATAACTAATACAGCTAGAATGTGCATTTTTGTTTGACTACGGGGAACTGACATGAATCGGTGGAGATTAGAATTCATGGGCTATCAGACTGCATCCCAGTATTTAACGGTCATTTGGATCATTGGATAACTTGGAGACTTCGGGTCCGACCCCTAGTTGATACTGCTGAAGAGCCGTTGACTAGGAGGAGATAGATGCACATTACTCTCAGGTTTCCAGGGGTTTTCTAACTGATGTTAGATCCTGATATAAACTGATTTAAAAAAAGAGTCAGACATGGAATCTGGCTGCAAAGATGGCTTAACGGTAAATCGCAACGCTTTCTCTTATCTACTACTCATGCGGTTTGGGGTTCGACTCCCAGCCAACGCACTCCCAAACCTCATTAAGCTGGTAATAAGACTAGTAAAGAAGGAAAGTTGAACGTGGGGCTAGCATCCCTACCCCGTCAAAATGAAACCACTGCTACAAAACTTCGTCGTTTAATCCTGAAACCTTATGTTCCACTGAGAACATAAAGAAATTAAATAAAAATCATAATATGGTTCGAAGCACCTATAGTTTCATCATTTACAAAAACGTTTCAACTTCGAAAAATACATGGAAGTCGAAAGTTAAGGCTTCAGAAACATTGATTACAAATACCGTATCTGTTGAAATATATATTGATTTTACAGATAGATCGGTATCCTGAATAGAACAAATAATTTTTTAGCTATATTCGGAAAAGTTGAACCACTGATTTAATAAATAAATATTTCAGGAGCTGTAGCCTACTTCCCTCCTACGTTTTTTCTAAAGTTTCGTGTGAACTTAATTGAATTTTAGATTTTCCAGCCGATTTATTGAACCGAAGTGCTCTGTCTCAGGTTGACATTTCGGCTTCTTGTGCAGATGCTTCGACGATGTCTGGGCATTTAATTAGAATTTAATTGGTGGATGGTGACTACCAGTGGAATCCAGGATAAAGCGCATTTCATCCTATTTGAGACTCGTCATCTGGACGTACCTGCATGATATTGTACAAGAGGTTGCTGTTGTTGCTCAATTGGTCTAGTGGAAAACGCTTTGAGTTTTGGAACTATGGGCACTTGGTTCGAGCCTCGGTGGGAACATTATCACTGATTACGGAATGCTGATGACGAGTCCGAAATAGGACGAAGTGCGCATCCACCAAATGAATTTTGTGTGAATTGTTTATATCCTTTTTGTCAGAATGTAAGCCATTATCATTGTTCTTTTCAATTTTAGACCCTCACACCAAATCGTCAATATGTTCGACATGATATTGTTTCTATAGAGGTAAGTTATTACATTCAACTTATCATAAGTGAAGCTTTTTAATGAATTTTTGTGAAACAGACACAGTTAAAATCTTCTGACTAGTTGTCGTTTCATTCAGTGAAGTAAATGATGGTAACTGATATTTTCCAAAATTTTACGAAACCAAAAACACACTTGAATGTTACCAACTTATCATTTTGAAATAAGCATTCACAGAAGCTGTTTTCAATCGCATGCCTTTTGAGGGGGCTTAAGGCATAAGGCTTAAAGTTTTAGGCTTGGAAGCTTCAGCAGTTCCTGTGTTGTTTTTACGGGATTGACTTGCTAACTGAACGCTCAGCCTTCCTTCTCTGAAGTGTGGTTAGTAATGCCTAAGCCAGACTTAGCAGTACACCGACCGTCAGTCAAACACGAAGCATGGGTTTGGTTGGCCAGCGTTTTACACTCTTAACACCGACGTACATTTGTAGACATAATGACACAAATATATGAATGAATAGATGTCTTTTTGTGGTATCGAATACCTTTCGACTTTAATATAGCTTACAGTAAGTTGAAACTGCTTGATACAATGCCACTGACATTCTTCCGAAAATATCTAAATGATGATGTAGTTACAAGCTCATCAAACTTTAATCTGTAAGTTTATTGTATATTACTAGTACTGGTGAAAGATAAAATTTAGATATGACAGAGAATATTTGTAGCTAAGATGGATGATTTTGATGTGGTTGTGTTCTCTGAGCTGGATAGTTAATTTGTGAAGCTTTCAGCGCCCAACTAGGCGACATCTTCAGCTCATACTTCAATTCAAGGAAGTGAGCCTTTCGAACACAGGAAGAAATACGCCAAACAATCGTGTCAATGGTCAAACAGAAAAAACAACACATACAACTCAACTCTCAAGAACTAAAGGCCCTCAAAAAGCTGAAAAATAGGAAGGACACCGTCATTCTACCAGCCGACAAAGAGAGAACAACAGTAGTCATGGACAGAGAAGAATAATTCGGTACCCGGTAGATGAGAGAGGAGGATTCTTCCATGCTGCTTTTGTGGCCGGTTAGGACCAGGTGGTCATATATTGAACTGTTAAAAACCACGGACATCAATTCGAATGGGACAACGTTCAAATATTAGACAGAGTAAACAAAAAGAATGCTAGAGACTTTTTAGAAGCTTGACAGTCCAGTGAATCATCAATCAATCTTCCTGTGTTCGAAAGTCTCCCTTCCTTGAATTGAAGTATGAGCTCAAGACGTCGCCTAGTTGGGCGATGAAAGCTTCACAAATTAACTATCCAGCTCAGAGAACACAACCACACCAAAGATAAAATTCTCTGAATTGTACAGTTTTCATAGCATAAGGTAAATTTGCAATCTTCTATTATACAGCCATAGGTATACACAGTCGAGTAATCATTTTCCTAGACATGTCATGTACAACATAGTGAATATATATGATGGAATATACTGTTAACTACATAACTTCTGAAGTGACCCTGAAGCTACAGAAGTTAGCAGAATTCCATAATAGTTCACTGTAGGAACTGCATCGGTGTCTCACTGGTAGAATGCCAATCGGTAATGTTAGTGACGCGGGTTCGACTCCATGTTACTAATCAAGTCCTAAATCTCCTCTAGCTGGAAGTAAGCCCAGTAAAAAGAGAAATCAGAGTATGAAGCTAGTAAACCCATCTCTTAGAAAAAACATTCCCTCCACACTGGAACTTTACAGTGGTAGCAAAAGAATGGAAAAAATGTCAAAGCAGGTAATATTTCATTCTTGTTTTTATCGGTTGCATTCCAAGTGGAACAAAGAGCTTCAGCAACACGTCTCCAGTGCGCTCGATTTTCTGGCATCACTTTCAAGTGAACTCTTGACTGCGCTTAATTTTCATTTTCTCTTCATTTCATCTCTTTAATGTCTCAGTGAAACGCCGGCTCATTTCTCCAATTAGCGTACCACTTGAGCACCTAGAGTGTGATGTCACATGAATTTCTCCTCCTACTTTGTCCAGTATATCTCCATTTACCTCCGCTTATTCGCCGAAGAATAGTTTATCTCCTAATTTTCAAAAGAACGGATACTGAACAAAGAATACTCTTTTGGATAACCCCTTCATCATCAGGCTTTACAGTTATATATACATTATAGTGAATGAATGAATTAGTGTTATGAACAACATTATTATTAAAAATGATAATATCAGTAGATTACAGTTTAACAGCATCAGCATAACACTACACTGAATACTAGACAGGCATATTAGGAAAGATATTAATACGAATTCACGAATTTATACTCCCCACTGAAGGCTAGCCAAGGTAGTAGTAGTAGTAGTGGCTGGACCAGCTTCTTTTGCCCAAAGAGCACCAGATGTCTCATGGGAATCGTGATGGCCTCTGCAGTTTGGAGTGTGCGTTACCTGGATATTTTGGAAATTTACTTGGTACCCGGTAGACGATAGAGAAGGATTCTTCAATGCTAACTGGCTTTGTGGCCGGCCGGTTTTCACCAGATGGTCAAATATCGAACTGTTTATAGTGTTTTTCACTACACCTTTACTTAGCCATACGGAGAGATGTTCTTAAGAGCACGAAAAATCAAGTTCCTAGAGCAACGGCCAATATAACTCGCTCCACAAGCACAGTTGAATTGGTAGATACAATTTGAAGTGACCAGCTAGTCTAGGTACTTCATCTTTCAGTCTAGGGATCAACATCGGTCTTTTAGAGAATAAGACGTGTAGTTCGCCAGCATTAGAAGGTCTTTGAACTGATTTTCTTAATCTCCTCGTAATTATCTCACTTGTTATATCGCCCTTGAATTGTAGTCGCATATAAAGTGGCTTCTTGTTTACAGATAGTGAGTAGTCCTATTCCGCTTTCTTCGTCATGTGTTTCTTGATAAATTTTCGGGATAGCTATTTTCCATCAAAGTATCATATACAATGCTTAATTCATCTTCAATTACTTCTTCTGAGCATACAGCTCAAACTCTGTAGCTCAGGGTTTTCACTAAATTTCTTTTGTACTTGATAGGAGCGAAGCTGTGAAAATGTGTATATTGTCCTGTCCAAGTACTTTTTCTATGCTAATTTCTTTTTATGCTACTATCTGTTTTTCTTGTAAGGAAGACATACAGGAAGGCGATTCTGTTTTGGAATTCTTCATCGCATGTGAATTTCATAGCCGAATGTACTTCATTGTATCCAGTTATTATTGTACTCTTATCCGAATCATCATCACAAAGAATGAAGGCGTCATGCATATGCCGGCAATAAAATGAGAACTTTATGATAAGATTTTTCAAAGGTTCATCTTCCAGTTTACTCAGAAAGCAATCAGCCAAAATGGGACCCAATGGGGAGCCCATCGCCACCTCGTACACACGCCTAATTACCTGCTAGAGTTCTTCGATTAGTTTACTAGGAGTTGATCAGTCCAGAAAAGATAAAAGATTGAGTGTTAAGCTAAAAACTTCACACATTTTGTTTTTTAATTGCAATTTACGACAAACACCACGTTACTTAAGGAGAGGATTGTGCAAAATCACTTTCGGTAGATGAGTTTTCACACAATTCGAAGTAACTACTTATGTGTGACTCTCTGAACGTATCGCAGGCATAATGATATAGTGTAATTCAAATACTTTCAGAACTGACATAAACCTTCGTAGCTTACTGTCAAAAAACTGGGACTATTAACCAAATATAAGACTGTAAAACTTTTGCTTCCAATCAAATATATTGTGTGTCTGCTAGCCACAATTGGTAGACAGCAATTTACGTCAATGTTCACGTCCCAAATCTTGGTCATGAGAAAAAAACAAGAGCAAAGTCTAACTCAACAACCAATCTCAGCAGACTTTGCGTGGGCAGATACGTGTCTGACCTTCAAAGAAATGGCACAAGAGATGACAGAATACCTTCCAGCGAGAAAACAAGCAATCAGAAGCCGCTGTTTCTCTACTGACAATAACGATTAATAATGTACATAAAAATCTATAAATATCTGTTGATTTTCTCAATAAGCGAAGGCTCTTGTCTTCTGTTGTACAGTACTACATTATAGGTATTGATTGTTTTTTTTACATTTTAGGAACGCAAAGATCCTGTCTGCCTATTCATGTTTACAGATCAAATTGTTTTTACTGTGGCAAGACGTAGAGGAAGTCAAGTTATCAAAAAGCCGTTATTTCTCCGCCTGTATGCTAAAGTAGTTTATAATATTGTGATAGCTGTTCATTGTGTTTATGTTGCGTTGTGATTTGTCCGATATCAATTTTTTGGTGAATTCAGGGACACCATGACTGTTTTTGTATTCCTTCACGTTCTCACTGGAATATGGGGTTTCAAGCTAGAGGCTTGAAGTTTCTGTAGCAGTGTTTATTTCAACAGGATGGGGTTTCTATCCTCATACCCAATCTTTCCTCTTTAGCAGTTTTATTTCTGGCTTAGCGAAGTAAAGGAGTGCATCTGTGGCCGGGGATCGAACCCTGAACCATGCGCATGGTCGGCGAGCGTCCTAACCGCTATGCCACCGACACCATGACTGTGCTTATGTCTACATATACTACTTCATAGTCATATTTCTTTGCTCTAATGGCTTGTGCCAAAAAAATAATAATTCTTAAACTGAAAGATCACTGTCGCCTTTGAACTAACTGATTGAGCGGTTTAATTCGCCTGTATTGTAACAAATGATTGCAAGACAAGGTATATTTTCAAGTGATCACGCAGCTATTTATATCTATGCAGTTAATATTCTGTAACTAATCACTGAGCGTGTGATTTTGGTTTACGTTAAACGATATGAAATACAATGTTCAAATACACATATAGTATTCTATCGCTAATGAGAATAATATTCCGTTGGAAGCCATTGTCTGTATCACACCACTACAATATGCGCTATCGACTATATACAGTTGGATAACAGTTTACAGTTTGGACAAATTTGTCATGATCAGTACCAATGGACGAAGAGGAATACACCAAGAAAGCTGAAGACTTGCTCAAAAATAATGATGTACATCATTAGTTTGCAACAAATGGTATCCAAACTTTAGACACTGGAATCCAAAGGATCCTAAAAAACTTGCCAGAGACTGTTTTATTCGTATATTACATTTGAATCAACCCAAGCAAACTAAATATTCATCTACAACCACTTATCTCATTTATAGAAACCCTAACATAAAATTTATCCAAACTAAAATATTTAACAAGTCTAAATGGACCCACACAAAAACCACGACGATCTAGAATTCGCCGATGATATATGTCTGAAACCTCACAAACTGGAAGATATGCAAGTGAAGGCGAACAAGTTCGCAGAGTAAACATCAAAGATAGGACTTCAGGTGAACGTAGATAAAACAGAGTGATGAAGATTCTGGCCAACACCAACAGCAACAACAACAACAGTAAACAATCAGCATAAATGGGAGACATCTGAAAGAAGTAACCTCCTTTACCTAGCTGGGAAGCATCATTTTTGAAATACAGGAGGAACTGACGAAGATATCAAATCAAGGATCAGAAAAGCAAGACAAGCTTTCACTACTCTCATGTCTGTGTGGAGGTCAACAGCACTGAGCACAAAATTAAGGTGCAGATTTACAACTGCAATGTAAAGTCAGTGCTACCATACGGATCAGAGACTTGAACTGCGTTTCACAAAGAGCACGTCAAAAGCTGTCTTCGCTCAGTACTCAAGATTATATGGAAAGAAAAGATCAGAGGCAGGGAATGATCTCTGGCAATGAGCAAACCAATACAACTGGAACCGATTGTGCAACCAATAATTAGGAAAAAATGGAGGTGGATTGTCATACTCTGAGGAAATCATCGAGTGACATCACTAGACAAGCCATCGCTCGAGTGGAACCCGAAAGGGAAGCGGCGAGTTGGTCGTCAGTGCGAGGGTGGGTGACATGGATAAGGTCATGTGAAGAGGAGATGAAAGCATGTGGGCAGACTTGGAGCCAGGTGAAAACTTCAGCAGAGAACCGAACACAGTGGAGACGTGCAGCTGAAGCCTTTTGTTCCTCTAGGAATTAAAGGAAATAATAATAAAATACTTAACAGATTCCTGTTAAGTTCATCGAAATGTCAACTACGTTTCTAGAGAAAATCAAAGGTATTCAAACAGAGGACCTGGATATAATGTTATCCCTAAGTATCACAGCATTATACACATAGAATCGGTTAGAATTAGCAAAACCATTCATGCACAGTATACTTAGCAGTGTTGGATACCTACCTGAGTACTCGAGAAAACGATGCATAAAGTTATTTTGTTGACTTTGGCAGCATAATCAAACATGGAGCATTCAAAAAGGAAAAGGTCTTCATAACGGCTGAACAATGCAACAAATACGAAACCAGATATTGGGTCGTAGTTGAACTCGCTGAGACAATCTGAGATACTTTCATACTAGTCTGAATGAGATGTTGACAGAACTTGAATGGACAGCTTATGAGTAAGAGCTTCGATTAGTTTTAGTTAAGCTGTTTCATTTGGAACTTGCGGCTGCAGCTGAAAGATGGATTTGAGATCATCCAGGGAGAATTTTGAATTCACTGGTCAAAAATATAAACAGCAGAAGGAACACCTATGAGATCATTCATATCGGGACTGATTACTGAAGCTATTGTGCAACGACTTGAAATCAAATTTCCACCAAAAATCAAAACCACAGTTTGAGAACATGGATTTCATTACTCGGAATAACTGATGGAAACCATTTAGAAAAACATTGACAACCTAATCAGTACTGTTTTCCGTAATATCAGGTTTACAAGAGAAGAGGAATCCAAGTATAAAATTCTATTTTTAGATGTCTAAGTCTAGTGAGCGGGCATAAGAAAATTAGAAACTTATTTATTCAGAAAACCAATTCATACAATTCAAATACTTAATTATAACAGTTTCCAACCAACTGCTTTACATGGGTGGTTGCATGCATGAACTATGCAGAAGAGCCAGGGTGCACTGGAGCACTGCAACCTTGAAAGGGATGTGTAGAAATGTCATGTGACCATTTGCCAGAAAAATGGATATCCAGAAAATTTCTTCAAAAGATGTCTTCCTCCAGCCAAGTCAAACTTTTCAAAAGTATCCAATGAAAGCACTGAAACTTTCTGAAATTACCATCGTCTACAAACCAACGAAATCTCTTTCATCTGTATTATATCAACCCGAAAATTTGCGAGAGCGGTGAAAGCGAAAATCAATAATTGTGAAAAAGATTATACATACACTGAACAGAGTGGATGTCTTCTTCATCTTCGCATGCATGAGCATAAATTGTCCATCAAAATACATGACATCCATTCACAAATATCAATGCATACAGATAACTATGGACACCAATTCGATTAAGGACAGATTGTCTATAAGCAGGTCTAAATCTTATTGCAACTGATTTAAACAATATTGGCGTTCTACTTCCTTAATCAAGAAAATAAGTCATAAGTCGTGACCAGTGATGTTCACCAAGTTCGCCACAAACAGTATCCAAATATTACACACTGGAATCCAAAGGACCCTAAACAAACTTACTAGAGACTGTTTTATCCTATACTACAGTTGAACCAATTCAAGCAAGCTAAATATTCATCTACAATCACTCATCTCATCAAAATGTCAAATAAGTTTCCAGATAAGATCAAAGACATTCAAACAGAGGAACTAGGTATGTTATCCCTATGTGTCACAACATTATACATATAGAATTGGTAAAAAATTAGCAAAGCAACCAACCGCTTTACATAAATGATTACATGCAAAACCTACGCAGAAGAGCCAGGGTGCACTGGAGCACTGTTACTTGAGAGGGACAGGTAGATATATCATATGACCATTTTCCAGAAAATTCCTTCAAAAGATGTCTACCTCCAATCAAGTCAACTTCTTCAAATATATCCAATGAAAGCACAGAGAAAACTGTCCTACTATATATGAAGAACATTTATGAAATAAATGCAAATCTTTCGGACCATTTTTTGAAATTACCATCGTCCACAAACCGAGAAAATCCTTTTCATCTGTAGTATGTCAACCCAGAAATTGCAACATGGGTGAAAGACTAAACCAACGACTGTGAAAAAGACTATATGTACATTAAATAAACTAGACATCGTCTTCACCTTTTCACGCACGAACATAAAATGGCTGTTAAAAGACATGACATCCATTCGCAAATTGGTTGCTTACAATCTTACTGTCTAAATCCTTAAGTATTGGTTTGTAGGGATTTCATTGAGTGATTGCAGGATTTCTCCATGACCTGGAAAACCTAGGAGTATTGGGCAGCTGTTTTGTTCTAATTTGAGACTCTTCATCAGTATGCACCCAGTCTAAATTTATTTATTTATTTTATTTTTGATTTACAGCTTGGTTCCACACCGTATTTTGGTACAGGTATGGAATTTTCAGCGTGGATATCGGTAGCCCGAAATTCGCAGGCCGACCATAGATATCATGTGTGCGTCGGCGTGGGCTCGAACCCCGGACCATGTGCATGGTAGGCGCGGATCCTAACCACTGTCCCACCGACGCAACCGATTTAAATAATAATAGCGTTCCATTTCCTTAATCAGGAAAATAGGACTGCTATCTATTTAAATATTAGTTATAAATTTGCCTTCGAAATATTAATTGATATATATTCTCTTAACTGTACCGGCGACTTCATCAGAATCACTCAATCAATATGTAAATTAGGCATAAGCTAAATTGACAAAAAAATAAAAATAAAATAATCTTCCACATTCATGGTTATCATTTGGCGCCATAAAACCTATAAACCTTGCTTTCTGGTTATTGAAAAACAGAACACATAAAATGTGAACCTAAAACATTTACAAATATTTTGATCTTTTTGTGTATCTCCACTCTGTATATTCTGAACTCTCTTTAAGTTAGTCCTTGTCAAACATTTTTCTGTGTCATGAAATTGTACAGAGGTGGTTGGGGAGACGTGAATGAACCTATGCAGTATTTGCACAATATATTTCCCTCGGGGTTTTAAAAATGTTCAAATTATTATTGATATATGTTATTATTTGACTGTCGTTGCACAAGAGGCGGCTCCCATGGCCTAATGGTCTAATTGTTAACTCGTTGGCATTTGAGTGCTGGAATCTTCAACTCTTAGTGAGGACAGCATCATTCACTGAGTTAAGTGTACATCTTGCGGATGAGTCCTAAAGAGGAGGAGAAACGTCGTACTGATTTCACATTTGGTGATCATCGTGTAAATGATAAAGATTAGCGTTAAGCAGTTCTGATTGCAACGATCATTCAAATTTAATTACACTGGTAACTGACCTGTTCATGTGTTGATCGGCACTCTAAAAGGCAGATGGACTTCTTATTTAAAATTCTGGCTTTTAAATGGTCATCTGAAGCGTTTCCAATAGGCCGCCCTAGGAATTTCATTCACACCCGCCTTCACTTGACAATGAAGATTAGTCGGTCGATCAGAATGAGAAATCAGTGAGGAATTTTAGTAATGAAGCTAAACAGACAACAATCTATCTTCCAACAAGTACGCATATATATCTGACAAACACTGACGAGATTGCTGAGTAAAATGACGTACCATACAGACCCTCAAGTAGAACCTGAACGAGTAAAGACGAAATGGCCGTTTCCCTGAAAGTAACATGAAGGAAATCATGTGAGAGCGAATTAAAAGCTTATGAGTAATAATCGATGAGGCTTCTGTAATGAACTACAGAGAAGCGAGTGAAACACAGATGTGCTCTTGAAGCCACATGCTTCACCAGGATTCCGAGAAAATAACAGTAGAATAATAACAATATTGCTCCTTATAGTATGGTCTCTATCACTAACACACAATACTACCAGAAATTCGTGATACCGATCACTTTAACTTTGCCAGACAATTCCTTGTTCTCTAATTTGTTCCATTATTTCATCAACGACAAACCTCAGAGACAGTATAAAGATCTGGTTCCTACATCTCTGATTTTTGAAAGAGTAATAGAAATTAATTTTGGAATACTGTATGGGGATTTTCTTTCAAAACGCATAACAAATCACCGTTTGATTGATATGAAACTGACTATTTAAAGATTTTTTGTCTCTTAAAATAATTTCCTTTTATTACAGACAATCTATCCGTGGTGTGGATGCTATTGAAAATATCAAGTATAAGATATATCATCGCTTGAGTATTGAAGCTATAGAACTTGAATCACGTGAGTTCAGAGAGTATTGTCAAAATAATAAATGTCCTAGTGTGTTTACGAATTCCTTCATATAATGGTAGATACCGATGTTAATTAATAACTTAAAAGTAGGCTAAGGACATAAAAAAGATCCCGAAAGGGTAGAGCTGTAAAGATTACACGAATCTATTCAAACAAGTCTCTATCAAATGTTTAAAAGAACTAAAAGGTCAAATGGCTTTATTTCCATAAGGGTAGAATTTATGTTCTGTGGTAAATTATAATGCCATTAGTACTATTATTATCCCGTTGAGTTTCTAATGGAAGATCGCGCTTCAGTAACACATTCTCTGCAGTCTCCTTTAGCTGATACCATGATTACCAATAAGCTTTGATCTCCTTCGTACAGGATTTCATTCATGTCACCTTCGGACGTCAAACTTGCTGCTTCCTATTAAAGTATTACTTGAGGACATGCATGGCACAAAGGGTCACCTGACGGTCTACTCAGAATGTGTCCAATTCATCTCCATTATAATCTCGTCATCGAGTAATTTTATTTGATGTGAAACACACAGTGAGATAGTAAAACGCTTTAAAAAATATTGAGTTGATTAATCACTAGGGAGTATTTAATGGCTGGTGACTAATCAAAGTATCCATGACAGTCCTACAGGCGGTCAGTCATCAGGCCGAATATCTCAGTGGTAACGTCACTCACTACAGCACTGGTGACATGGGTTCGAATCACAGGAAGAACAAGAGTTCCTTCAAAGTTGCAGGTACTCTGATTGGACACTTTTTAGCATCTAGTATCATACCTCTAATCCCTGGCGATGGTCCGGACTGAATTCCATATGTTAAATTTAAAGACAGATCTTGCCGATGAAACTTATTTCCACGACTTCTTGACGGTCACCTCTAACGATCTAATATAGTAAAAAATAATAATACTATAAAATTGTGTGTTCTTATCAAATAAACAGTCCCTCTGTGATGCAATGAAGAGAACCGACCAACAACAGCAAGCAGTAATCACAATCAAAGGAGAAGATTTGAAAGAGTTCATTTTCTTCACCTATCCAGCCAGGCAGCATCATTTAAACTACAGGCAAAGAGGATGGAGATGTCAAAGCCTTCACTGGCTCCATATTACAGACCAGATGATCAGCCAGAAAAATTTAACAACAATAAACTATTGGAACCTATGGCTTAACAAATATATGAGGGAAAATAGAAATGGAGTGGACACAAGCTGAGGTGACAGTTGAATGGCATCGCACGCCAGTCCATAGCTTGAGTGCAGTCCGAGTGGGAAGCGAAGAGGGCGCCTTCTGGAGGTGATATAAAGAAGGTCGTGCGAGGAGGAGATCAGAGATTATATGCAATCGTGAGGCCGTCTAAAGAGGACAGCAAAGAATAGGACAGACTAGGGTTGTGTTGTTGTAACCCTATGATCGATTTGGAACCCAAATGAACAACAGTAACAGTAATCTGTGACGCATTTGTTTAAGCGTGAGATCTACATTTCCATTTACCGGGTTATAGTTTCTAGACCCATTCACAACCTTACACCCTTACCTGGCCAACAGCAGGTTAAGCCAGGCACAGGAATCCGTCGGCTGGGGTTCGAAACCAGAGTACATGCCTGGTTGGTAAGTATTCTACCAATGAAAAACAGACTTGGTTGAATCATTATAAGCTCATTAATTGGTGAACTCTGAGATGACATTTTCAGGACTCAGTTATTTTAGATAACTTAAACGGAAGAGTATACAAAGTTTTAACTCATGATTGTTGTGATTACTAATATTCTTATAGCACTTTATGTGTAGATATAACAGGCCTAACAGAGTTAAGATGATGAGTAGTAATTGTTAGTTTTGCCTTGATTAAGTAGGCCATCAAGTCACCATTCAGGACCAGATCATGCACCTGATACATCAGTGTTTCGTTGGTAGAATAATCGCTAAATATGCACATGGTGTTGGTTAAAATCCCAGATGAATCACTCTTTAAGATCTCTTAGTTTACTTAATAGCCAAGAGTAAATCCAGAAAAGAGGGAAAATTGAGGGTAGATTTAGTGATCCCACCTGTAGAAACAACACTGCCACTACTGAAACATCAGTGCTCAAGCTTGAATCCCTATATTCCACACGGAATTATTAGTTCGAAAGAAATCAGAAATGTAAAGGTGATCTCTATACCACACACGTCCTAAGACAACAGTTTATAAATGAGAAGATGCCTACGATTCATGTCACCAACAGGTTTTGCCATGAAAAAAGAGACTAGTCCACTGACAGTGTTCATTGTGACACAGACGAACATGTTGCCCATTTCAAATCACATTTACGAAGCACGATTACTCTTCCCTTTGTATTTTCTTTCTTACACATATACATGTGAATTGCTATACATTAAGCGATGTGATGTAATTGTGTGGTTTTCCAACAATAATAAGTCCTTGTGCATCATCCATTTTTAAGATTGTTAGATCTTAGCCTCAACTTCAAAAGAGTTTCAAATAGCATTGCTGCGCTTTTGTTCCGCATCACTAAGTCTCTCAGTCGACCATATAACGTAACCACTTCTTATACTCAGGTATTTAGAAAAAAAATTTTATTTTTTATTTATTTTTTATTTTTGATTACAGCTTGATTCCACACCGTATTTTTGGTACAAGTATGGAATTTTCAACGTGGATATCGTTAGCCCAAATTTCGCAGGCCGACCATAGATATCAGGTGTGCGTCGGTAGGGGATCGAACCCCGGACCATGTGCATGGTCGGCGAGAGTCCTAACCACTGTGCCACCGACGCACGATGTTAGGTCACAGTACGCTGCTACACATTGTGTTCTTGTAGTATTTAGGTAATTAAATGATAACAAATTTAAAGGAACATTTCTTCACGTACAGCTAAAATAGGCGTGTTACTAAGTCCTACTTAATAATTCATACTAGTTGTTGGAAATTACTCACTGCTCTGAATCAATACTGTATACCATCATGTCTTCTAGATCGTCATTTATGATGTGACAAGCTGATCACGTAGTGTGAGCATTTGAATTTCGGTTTCCAGAGTGGACTGGTGTGAACATTCCCTTAGATTTGCAAATGGCGAATAGGGCTCTGTCTTTTGGTAAAATCTACTTAAAACAAGAACTCAGATTGTGACAGAGATGTTTAAGTAAAGCTTCTATCATCACTCATAACAGGCAGAAATCCTATAGCAGATTATTCATTGTTATTCAACTTATTTCAAGGCTCTCAGTATCGAGTTGTTGATATAGTTGCCTTCTGTGGGTTGGATAGTTGACTTGCTTAGTTTTTTATTATCCTCATAGAAAGCACTTTCAATGAATACTTGAATTCGAAGCTTCCCAACTAAACCAATAACTTCAGAGAAGACGACTACACCAACGTTATCTAATTTAGCTACAGGTACGCAGTTAGTTATACGCTGCAATTTCTCCTGCTGGCTTAGTAAATTTGAAATCATAGTTGTATCAAAAAGTCGAATAAAGAGAAGTTTTCATACCATCTAAAGGCTTCTTCTTATTTTGACCGGCATAGTATATTTATGGTATGTAGCGCAGAAAATAGCAAATACTGCCCGACACAATGACACAAATTAAAATACTTTGAGGTTTGTGACTTCTGAGTACATAACAGTTAACTTGGAAACCTACAGTTTACTTTGCCTTGAAGAGAGGAGCTTGTATTAAATTCCCTTATGGTAGGGAATTCAGATGTATAATTTTGAAATCGAGGCTGAGATCTGTCAATCTTAGAAGGAATAATGCACTAAGGCTTATTATTGTTGGAAAACCTTACCACATGCTCTACCATATGGAAAATGCAAAGGGAAGAGTAGTCGTGCTTCGTAAATGTGATTTGAAATGGGTAACATGTTCGTCTGTGTCACAATGAACACTGTCAGTGGACTGTTCTCTTTTTTCATGGCAAAACCTGTTGGTGACATGAATCGTAGACATCTTCTCATTTATAAACTGTTGTCTTAGGACGTGTGTGGTATAGAGATCACCTTAAAATTTCTAATGGTCTTCGAACTAATATATAATAAATATCACAAACAACTTTATAATCATTGAAATTTTAGAAAATTAACTTCGAATTTTTATCACTACTTACTTCATTATCATACTACTTACAGGAATGACATTGTGTCGTCTTGCACAGCGTATTGTTGCAAGTATTCTCCTGAAAAGATACTGTAAGCTACGTTTATAGAGAGACTACTGTAATACCAACAAACTAGAATAATATATATCTGCATGTTTAGTTTGGCCTGTAGTAGTAATGTGTAGCAGAAATATGTGTTGATTGATTGAGTAGAATAGCTTAGGGTAGAAGTGTATATATATGTATTCATAATAACCTTTCTGAACACACCAATTTTAAGTAGCCAGGCAGGAGGACATGATAATCTCAATATTTTGATGCTGTTTCTCGAAGTGAATTCCCTAGAGTAGGTGCACATCAAACTGTCAACCACACGAGAATAAGTCGCGACGATAAGATCATATCCTCCTGGCTAAACCAGATGACGCGGGAGTCGAATTTCAGACCTGTTGATTGATATACAGCTAAATATTTGACTATAGGACAAAGATTTAACAAACAGATCAGTTGTCTGAATATATGTCAGCGCATCTCATACACTGTGGCAGACAGAATATGTCTTCTTTCATGTTGATATCGCTATATTGTGATAATTGTAGTTGGCTGTCTTGTTCTAGAGCTGATGATAAACTCAACTTCAGTGGCCAGCATAAATACCAAAGAGATAAATGTTCCTATTGAATAAATATGCGTAGAATGCTTACTAAGCATGCCAAGGATCCATATTCAATTCATGATCGACGAATTCCTAAAAGATATCTCGCCATTATAAAACTCCAGATAAGAAAGAAGGCTGGAAACGAGGCGAACAACCTTAATCCATCAAAAAAACCACAGCACCTCGACAATACTTGAAGCTCTGTGTACCAGTTGAAAATCAAGGGAATCAACATGAATTTGGTTACAAACTTGAAAGCACTGAACCAGGAATATTCCTATCGACAGCTTCTACATTAGGTTTCTAAATTATGTATGGAAAATAAACAAGGCACAGTTGACTCTGACAACACTATTATTTCATGATTAACCGCGTCGGTGCATAGCGGTTAGGACACTCGCCAACCATGCACATGGTCCGGGGTTCGATCCCCGGCCGACGCATCCTTTTACCTCGCTAAGCCAGAAATAATGCTGATAAAGAGGAAAGGTTGGGCATGAGGCTAGCAACCCCATCCTGTAAAAGTAAACACTGCTGCAGAAACTTCAAGCCTCTAGCTTGAAGCCCTATGTTCCACTGGGAACGTGAAGGAAAAAAAACCGCAAATCAATAAGATCAGGATTCCAAGGCGTGTATTTGAATAGCTTGTTACTAGATTGAATTTTAAAACGTATGTATGAACTGGTAATGCGTATAAATTTAGTGATAAAATGAACGTCAGCTGTTCCTCTTATAGAGGAATGACATTTTAGCCTCTACTATGATCGAGATATCTCCAAGGTATTTTGGCATCTTGAGAGTTTGGTCAAAATTTTGGTGTGATTAGTCGCCTGGCCATGAAAATCGAGTGAGGGGTATGTTGAGAAGAGTCTTGAATGCCTGTGTTAACAATCGTACGAAAGCTTGATTTAAATCTTTCAGGTGACCTGTGAGGGGATTAATGTCAGCGCTAGCCTACTCGGGGTTGATAACCTTTAGGAATTCGCCGGTTTATTGATGGTTATGGGTTGTATTTCCTAGTAACGGTGAGGTCATTAACGCAGTTTGCTGGCACGACCTCCATTTGCACGGACAGGCAAGAGTCAGTGTACCACTTGTGATTAAGTGGGATAAGCTGAGCCATCAGAGTAACCATCTGTTGCCTGTGTACCTGGCCAATAAATACCCCCCCCAGCTAATCGCCTACATATTTTAAACCCAAGAAGGGGTATATGACCATTTCTTGTACAAATGGATGCATTTTGGCTACTGGTAGCTCTGAAGTGAACCAGGGTTCATGCGCCACAAAGTTGGCCTGAGGGGTGAGTCACTGGGAAGTATCATAGGCATTCAAGGTTCCCATCTGAACTATTGTAGGAGTTATCCTATCCTCCAGGGCAATGGTTGCATGCAACCTACAGGACAGTTTCGCATTTTTGAGAGTTGTCGGACTGGAAATTGGGGTACTAGTCAACACCAACCAAATAAGAAAAATTTAACAGGATGCCAAGCATAGGGTGATTGTTTTTATGGCGTAAGCGTTCTAAGATATTCTTTCTCCGACTGAAATAGTGATTCAGCAGGAGGTTTAAAGGAGAAGAAGCTCAGTACCTGCTACTCTGTCTGATGCCTGGTCAAAAATGTATATAATACCCTTAGAATATAGTACTAAACTGAACGCCAGATATCTAAATAGGTGATCATAAATAGCAATGTATATATCTAGTATTAAATGCTTATGATTATTAGTCGAAATCAGTTTTCTTCCTAAACAAAATTAATCTGTGATAAGACCAAAAACAGGTGGGGACGATTGCGCAGACGTCTGTGTGGAGTCCGTGTGTGTGCATAACTGAATAACCAAGGATCTTATTTCCTCCCTTTTACTCCTCTGCATTACCACTAGAACATAGGGCTTCAAGCTGCTTGAATGGTTCAATAGTAGTTGTTAAGCTTCTTTCACAGGGTGGGGCTGCTATTTTCTTTACTTAATACGGGGCAGTTAACTAGATGACGTTAAGCAGTGGGTCAGTGGTCGGGAATCGAATCTGGAATCAGAAGCGTAGTTGATGAGCATTCAACCGTTGAACCACTGACGCATACAACCAAGGATAGATAAGAATGCAAAAGATTACTGATATATTATTTGAGTACTTTTTGTTTTAATGTGTCTTAGACACTTCATTGTTAATTTCTGTAACAAATTAGCTTATAGCATGCATATTTTGTTTTCATTTTATTCTATGTATAAATTTTATGTATTTTATGTATCTTTTTCTCTTCATTATGGGAGATAAAATACTTGCCGAAGACATCGGCTAGCGGTCACGCTATATCGTGAATAGACAGAAGTTAGAATTCATTAGCTGACCATTGGATTGGGTCCCAGTGGCTTAATGGTATACGTGCTCGCCTTGTAGCTAGAAGGTCCTGGGTTCGAACCAGTGTGGTGGGTGCCGCTGAAGACTCCCAAACTAGGACGAAACAGCTGTCCGGTACTCTCTGCAGGTTTTCCAATGGTTCTCTAACTAATGTCAGCTCATGATGAAATCTTGTAACCAATCAACCAAATCCCTACAAACCAATACTTGGATATAAAATTATCTCCCAAAGCTTTTTTACTTATTTTTACAATAAACCTATTAGAATCCCTTGAAAAGTACTTGCCATAAAAGTAAGATATAAATCCTTTTCAAACTGAAATAAGCCAGATAGAATCATAATGACTAACAATCTGCAAATTACAAAGATCGAAGTGAAAAGTTACTGAGGTTAGGCTTAGAATCTTAAAATATTCACAACGTATAGTATGTGATCTGCTTGATGCCGCAGACGTCAATCAAGAATGTCGATAGGGATTATATGCCGGTAACTGATGAGCAGTTGGATACCATTTTTGATGGGTATTAGGTGTTTGGTCGGTTTGCTGCACTGTAGAGTTACTTTCGGATAATCCTTTCTAGCTAGCCGTTTGATAGCCAGTTTAGATTGAAGGAAACTGTTGGTAAACGTCTGAAGTCTGTTGAAAGTGCTATTCTTGACACGCGAAGTCTCTATGGTCATAGGAGTCAGTTATAAGAATGCTGTTATTATTTACTATTGATTTCTTTAGTTCCTAGAGGAACATAGGGCTTCAGCCACACGTCTTCGTTCCATTCGCTTCTCTGACAACCTGAAGTCCTATCTTCTGTGGATGCTTCTCCTGCCAAATTTTTGCCTTTCATTAGCATATCTTCCAGTTTGTGGGAAATCAGACATATATCATTGGTGAAGTCCAGATCCCTCAAGTATTTCGTATGGGTCAATTTTAAACCTGTCTCTTAGTCGCCCGCCTCTATCTGTCACATTATCCAGTCTACCGCATTCAGGAAAATCACTGGAGGTATTAGGCGGCCAGCTAGCCTTGTCTTACTCCTGTCTTCACTTCGAAGGATTCTGTGAGATTCCCGTTGTGGATTACTTGGCACGCAGAATCGCCGTACAACTGTTGGATGATATGTATTATTGCTGGTGGCACCCTGCAGTATCGAAGTAGTTGCCCATTCACCTCTTCATCGATGCTGAGCTATCGAAGACCTTTTCAAAGTCAATGAAGTTGGAAGAGATAGAGGGCTGACTGCCATTTTGAAGCTCTATTCAACGATGATCAGAATGATAAGTGAATGTAAATCTGTTCACCTCTGATTTGTATAGATCTATAGTAGATGAAATTGCATACACTTATATTACAGCTGAAAGAAAAACCTCTATGTATATCATGTTGACTAATTTTATTGGACTGAAAGTTCGATCTCTGTTTGTTATCCACCAAAGATGCTTCATCCATGTTTGAAGGTTATCATGATGTTATTTGGTTGGTGATTAGAACCAACATTAGAACCAGTAATACTGAGTTTATTCAACTGGTGATTCACTGGCTGGATAAACTTCCAATCCCACTATATGATAACTCTCCCAAAAACCCTAAAATCATCGTTTTAAATGCCACAGTGTTGCCGAACAAGCCACATAAGTTAAATCTTTTGTTAAAATTGATACTTCAGCGCTTGTAACGATGGTAGAAGAACACTATCAGTCACTCAGATATGTATGCATGTCCATTTCACATGATGTCACCTAGATAAGACGACACACAAACCCTGGATTTTACTGCTAGATACCATCAGTCAAATGATCAAACATATTTCCCTATTTCATTATGTCAGCTATTGAAAGGCGCACTATATTTATCAAAAAAGAAAAATAAAGTAGAATATACGTCAGTTTATGATTTGTGTGAGAAAGTCTATCTTTTTTAGTGTGATATATGCATATAGCTATTCTTCTGGGATATTTAGTAATATACAAGTAATATAAATTAGAAAAACTATGTTTCAATGCCTTTTTTAAATTGATATGAGTGATTACGTAGTAGGTTCTACTTTCCCTCTGGTAAGGAATATCATGGCCTTGCTATTTTAGAAGCACTTTAACTGTCAGTAGAATTATAAGTTACATTAGAAAAGTGTCTTCTTCATAAGATGAACTCAAACCACCAACAAAACAGGTATTCCTACACGTGATGCCTTCAATTTATTCAAAAAATTTAAATATTTAAGTATTAGTTTGTAGGGATTTGGTTGATTAGTTACCGGATTTCATCATGAGCTGACAACAGTTAGAGAAACACTAGAAAACCTGCAGCGAGTACTGGACAGCTATTTCGTCCTAGTGTGAGACTTTTCAGTAGTACGCACCTACCGACAGAATTCGAACACAGAACCTTCTGGTTACAAAGCGAGCCAGCTCCTAGACCATTGAGTCACTGAGACCCGAAACAATGGCTAGTCCATGAATTCTAACTTCTCCCAATTCCAATGGTTCTCTAACTAATGTCAGCTCATGATGAAATCCTATAACCAATCAACGAAATCCCTACAAACCAATTCAATGAGATGCTCACTGGCGTTTGGCCCTATTCAAGTAGGTAGTTACCTGGGGTTCTAGTGAGAATTCGTGAGGACAGGTACTCGCCGAAGACATTGGCTAGTGGTTGCGCTATATCGTGAATTGGCCATTGGATCAGGTCCCAGTGGCTTAATAGTCTACGAGCTAGCTCACCTTGTAACTAGAAAGTCCTTGGTAGGTGCGTACTGATGAAGAGTCCCAAACTAGGACGGAATAACTGTCCAGTACTCCTTGCAGGTTTTCCAATGGTTCTCATAATGAAATCATATAAACATTTCTTACAAGTTCAGTGTGTTTAACTAGAAGATGGAATAAAATTCCCTTTTAGTACTATCAATTATGTAACAGTTGATGTTTATTTTTGTTTCCAAATAGCTCACTAGGGAGTCATGTATCTGATTTGACCTAATTCTGTCAATCAAGTCTATAGTATAGTCACTAGGCTGGGTGACTTACTGTCGTTGCACAGTTTGAATCCTATAAGCTAGGCACACATTAGTACCTTGTATATACACCTTAGAAAGTGGTTATATCTCCCAAACGATTCAAAATGATGTCACACACACACACACACAGAATGGCAATTAAAGAGGCTATTGAAATGAGCTATTCTAACTGTGACTTATCTCCTCCTTTAGCACCGTGATTGATACATTTATTTTTTGAAATATCTCATACACCTGAAGCTTTTTGTCACTCCTTCGGATTCTAAGTTCAACATAAGGCGTTATTCTTTCGGGTCTCTGAAGAGGTGGAGTTCATACATACATAGCCTTACACCTAAATGTATGTCAGCTGGGAATTGAATCTTTGACCACCTGCGTGATTGTCCAGCTGCTGAACTACCTAGAACCAAAGTAAATTATTGAGACAATCTAAAATTAAGTAATTTAAAGTTAGCTGATAAAATATTTGAAAACATTTATTTCCCGACACAAATTTTAAACAAGCAACAAAGCAGAATTGAATGAATTCATCAAATTTTGGTAAAACTCATCAGCTTAATACTCTACATACACAGATATATATACTTTTGGAATTACATTGGGAGATATAAGACTGATAAGCAAATAAACTACATAGAATTAGTCATGCAGAAAAACGGGTGAGAATGTTTTCCAGGTCGTGTTCAAATAGATAAGGGGAGAGAGAGAGTATGAGGGAGTAAAATTAAGATAAATTGCACTACGCTTCAATTACATCACTTAGATAAACAATTAGTCATTAGAGAATATAATAAGAATTGCAAACGGACTAATATCAATAGTAATAGTTATAATAACAATAATAATAGTGTTGAAGTGAAGTGTTGAAGATAATCCTACTGATAAAGGATAGTTTTTAAATGAATCAAGAATAATAATGATAGTAAGAGGTAGAATAATAAGTAAAACGTATTATCATGGTAGATTCAGACTGACGACCATCGCCCTTTTTACACAGAGACCTGGTTCATAAACTCAAATTCCACAAGCCTCCTCTGCAATTGCAAGCATCTTCCTGTTTCTTTATCTGCTGATTGGCGACAGTGAATAACTCGACAGCGTCGATATCATATCCATAGATGTCCACAAGATGTTTTGTTATTGAGGATTTTGGTACTCTGCACTCAGTTGTTTTCAAACATTTTGGCAAATGCTTCATCATGCGAGTAGAGAATCGCATTTCTGTACGACCTATGCATTTTGATGTGGTTGTGTTCTCTGAGCTGGATGGTTAATTCGCGAAGGTTTCATCGACCTGATAGGCAACATCTTCAGCGAATACTTCAATTCGAATTGAAATGAGCTTTTAGATTTCTCCACGAGTTTATTAAACGTCTCTCCTCACGACCACCTTGAACATGACTCTTTGGTTGTTTGTGTGTGTTTTCACACCTTCTAGGCTACTTGCATTGGAACTGGTTGTTTCTTTGACTTGAACATTCACCCTTCGTGAGTGAAGTTTCTTTCTTATCCGTTATTAAATTTTATCTATTTCGATGTGGTGTCTATTGATTGATGATTCACTGGAATACCAGGCAGGCTTCTATAAATTCTCTAGCATACTTGTTGTTTCCTCTGGAATGCCAAACTCCTATTAGTTCTCCAGCATTCCTCTGTCTAATATTTGAACGTTGGTTGTCCCAGTCGAACTGATGTCCGTGGTTGTCTGTATGTAGTGATATGAGGGAGTGGGTATCATGTCTTTTGACGGCTAGCTTATGCTCATGGATACGAAGACGAATGGGACGTCCACTTTGGCCAATGTAGTGTTTTTCGCAGTTGTTACAATTTATTTTGTAGATGATGTTGGTTTTATCTTGTTTCGTCGTTGAGTCTTTTGGTTGACATAGAACTGAGTGAAGGGACTTTGTTGGTTTGTGTACGACGTTGATTCATATAGGTGTTTGAAAAGTCTTGTAGTGATTTGGTAGTGGACGTCCCTATCCTCTTCGTATGCATGAGCATAAGCCAACCATCAAAAGACACGAAATCCACTCCCTCATATAACTCACTGCATACAGACAACCACGGACATCAGTTCGACTGGGACAACCAACGTTCAAATATTAGACAGAGGAAACAACAAGAATGCTAGAGAATTTATAGAAACCTGCCTGGTATTCCAGTGAATCATCAATCAATAGACACCACATCGAAATAGACAAAATTTATTAACGGATAAGAAAGAAACTTCACTCACGAAGGGTGAATGTTCAAGTCAAAGAAACAACCAGTTCCAATACAAGTAGCCTAGAAGGTGTGAAAACACACAAAAACAACCAAAGAGTCACGTTCAAGGTGGTCATCAAGAGAGACGTTTAATAAACTCGTGGAGAAGTCTAAAAGCTCATTTCAATTCGAATTGAAGTATTCGCTGAAGATGTTGCCTATCAGGTCGATGAAACCTTCGCGAATTAACCATCCAGCTCAGAGAGCACGGCCACGTCAAATTCACCCACCTGAGCTACAAATCTTCTCTATCATATCCAGACGTGCGTATTTGCTTCATATGTCATATCAGAGATTAAGTGAACAAACATTTTGCCATAGTAATTAAAGGCGAATACAACACACTACTACTAAAGACAAGTACTTTGTTTTTTCATTTTCTTTTTTTTTAATATTTCTCCACCCTTTCTTTTTCTTTCTTACATTTAAGATGCAGATACTGGTATGGAACCCATTGGACAGCATAGAGAAGTTAAAGATAAAAAGGATTTGGCATTGTTAGCTGAAATTGAAAATATCTCAGCAAAATTAGATTATCGACATTATGTAAGCTGATTAATAGTAATAATAATAATATTGTCTTAATGTGTTTTTTATGACTTTTTTAATGTCTTCATTACTTCATTAACATGTTATTCGCCTCTAGTTGTAGTTGAATAAATGTTAATCATTTTAGCATTCTGGTGATAAGACATTTACGCATTAAGATATTTTCTGTGCTTATGACTATATGTATGTGTAGTGTGTGTGCATGTGTGCGTGTGTGTATGTGTACGTCTGTGTCAAAAAGCTGTTCTACTTTCGGCATATATATATATATATTAATCTCTCGCTATCGAAACGCTTTCATATTACAATGATAGATTTACCTGTCATCGCACGTAGAGATAGGCATAAGAATTTAGCTAGGTTTTCTGTAGGTACATAAGAATAGGCATTTCGGTTTGGGAATAGCACAACTGTATATTTCCGATATCATGTTTTTGAACAGACAAGATTCAGTAGTCATTATTATTATTATTATTATTAATAATTAAAGACAGATACATTGTTAACAAAGATGCCTTCTGTACTTTACATATCGTTAAATGTTTTATTTTAATTTTTCATCATGAAACCGATTTATTTTGATTATGAAAAGAATGATGTATCACATAAAATTCCGGTGAATGTTTACCGATAGATAGCGCGTATTGGTTGGCGGTTTATTGAATTCCAAACTGCAGTGCCTGAATGGTCACTGGTCTGACCTTTTAACCTGGAAGGTCTTGTATTCTATTCACCCTTATTGGGTGGGGGTCATTGGTGCGTAATGATGATGACTGGTGAACTTGGATGAAACATGCGTCCATTACTTTCTGTTACTAAGACAACACGTAGCCACCGCTAGGGTTTGAACCCAGGACCTACTGGTTACAAGGCCAGCTGGCTCATTGGTTAAATAATATCGAATCAATAATATTGATAGATTACACCTCAGTAGTATCAACATAAAAAAAGCTAAATGTCATAAAAATTGGGAAAGATAATATTACAAATTCATGAATTTTTAGTCTCTAATGAAGTCCAGGCATGGCAGTAGTAGAGGCTGGCTGGACTTGTTTCTTTTGCACACAAAGCACTGATTGTTTGAGGGGAATAGTAATAGCCTATGTTGTTTGGATCATGCTGTGCTTCGATGATTTTGGCAATTTATTAGACAACCGGTAGATTATAGAGAAGGATTCTTCCAGGCTGGCTTTGTGGCCGTTTGGACCAAGTGGTCTAATATCAAACTGTTTATAGTGTTTTTCACTACACCTTCACTTAGCCGTACGGAGAGATGTTCTCGAGCACGAAAAATCAAGTTCCTAGAGCAACGGCCAATATAAATCGCTCCACAAGCACAGTTGAATTGGTAGATACAATTTGAAGTGACCAGCTAGTCTAGGTACTTCATCTTTCAGTCTAGGGATCAACATCGGTCTTTTAGAGAATAAGACGTGTAGTTCGCCAGCATTAGAAGTCTTGGAACTGATTTTCTTAATTTCCACTTAATTATCTCACTTGTTATATCGCCCTTGAATTGTAGTCGCATATAAAGTGGCTTCTTGTTTACAGATAGTGATTAGTCCTTTTCCGCTTTCTTTGTTGTGCGTTTCCTGATAAATTTTTCGGGATAACTATTTCCAATCGAAGTATCATATACAATGCTTAATTCATCTTGAGTTACTTCTTCTGAGCATATATAACTTTAACTCTGTGGTTGAGGGACTTTGATAAATTTCTTTTGCACTTGACAGGAACGAAGCTGTGAAAATACACAAATTTGCACATTGTAAAAACAAAGCTTGAGTGATTCCAGGCAGTTTTTTAGCTTCTTAATGTAATGACATGCCTATGATACATTCCTCAATTAAAGCGTTTCTACCAACTTGTAGGAAATATCACTGTCATAAGACCTTCTAAACACTTAACCTCAAGAGAATTTAACACAACAATCGATGTTATATATCTTCTGAAGGACTTTTAAACACCTTTTTAAAGTACGTAAATATTGGAATAAAGCAAGTACAACAGTGGTTTGTGCTGAATAATATGGTACCATCACTTTTATTTTGTTGGCTTCCTATCATCTGTTTACAGCCTAAATAAGTTATTAGAACGTAACTAGCCAGAGCCTTCCTGCAGCTAAGTTGGTTCCCGTCCATCGAACAACATGACCTTTGGTGCAAGCAAAAGTCGATAAATACCCTTCTCATGTTAACTCCAACTGTGTACACAAATTTACGTGTCTCTACGGGAGCAGTTACATTGGGAGAACAGAAAGAAGGGCACACCTCCGATTTTCTGAACATGTGCAGAAAAGCTTACGTGGGTCTCAAGGGAACAAACTCTTATAGTAGCACTATTACCAGACATCTCGACACGGGTCATGAGGTGGAAAGCAAGAAATCCTTTAAAACTATCATTAGACAAAGGAGCTTTATTCTCCTCAAGTTTGTCAATGCAATTTCTATCAAATGCTTGAAACCAGATTTATGCGTTCAGAAAGAAACAGTTATTAGTCTTTCCTTGCCACCCTGGTAACTGGATGTCTTTATTCTTGCTTTCATTTGATTACGTAATCTTTGTCTCTAACCTCACCCTCCTCTTATACTCTTTAATTTTGCTTGTCTCTTGTTTCTATGATTTCAGTTGAACTCAGTACATTGTTACCTAATTTATTAGTCACTCTGCATCTAATGCACATCTCATCTTAATTACGTAACTCCTTTACCATTGTATGCATAGACTTATTTTGTTTTAACTTGAACTACCTGTATAAAAAGTATAAAAGCGTAATTTTCTGAGCACTGTTCACTAATTGTGGAACTTTCTGTCAACTGACAACATGTAAAATTTGCAAGTATGCTAAAACTTTACTGTACATAAACCTCATAATTTATTTAGGCTGTAAGCAGCAGCTGATGAGAAGCCAACGAAATAAACAAATGATGGTACCATATGATTCTGCCACAAACCACCACTGTTGTTCTTGCTTTATTCAAATTCATCAAGGGGAATAATAATAATTTAATAATAATTTATTTTACTTTATTCCAAAAACAGTACTTATAATACAGAATGGAATTCTCAGCATTTGTCATAATATTCCATCTGATTTACTTAAAATATAAATCAAATTAAAAATTCAAACAAAATTAACCAGAGGAATTTGTCCACGCTTACGATATAAAGTCAAAAATATTCTAAGCACGAATTGAGATCATTAAATATTAATAATAATAATAATAACAATGAGTTTGTTTCAAACAGTATTGTCGATTCAGTTTGAAAATGTTAGCATGTTACTATAGAGTATTGAATCTAATGTTCTGTTGATGTAGTATGGTGGGGGGAAATACAAGATTAACAGTTATAACACAGCCTAAACGATGTTCACAATTATGAAAAATAAATAAATAAAAACAAAAAATTGAGAGGATTGTAAATATAAGAAATACAATAACAATCAAGTTTGGTACTGTAAGGGTGGAAGAAATGGTTTATTTAGTAGTGCAAAGAAGGTTAGTTAGTTCATGCCTGACACGTTTTTCATCACATAAAGTGAGTGCCAAATATGGTATAGTGGAATTTCTATACTTAGACAGACGTGCATAAATTCTTCTAAAAAGACTCCTTGTTTTACCTGAGGAGACACAAGGTTGGAGCTGCGGGTAGAGTGGGTGCTCAGAGTCTGAGAAAATTCCTCTAGCAAATTTGTTGCATGACATCAAGTGCCTTTCAGTAACAATGTCAACGATATGGCCCAATGGGATACCACTCACCCTACTGACGGTCAGTCTTCAGAGTTCTACAAATTATGACATAGTCTTTTTTAAGCAATCCAGGAAAAAATAAGTGTGAACAGTAAAGAAGAATAGGTAAAATACGCGAGTTGACAAACTGTAAGAGGAGGAGTGGTTGAGTTATGCCTGAGTGCCTTAACTTCTTAATGTAAAAAGTCAGAAGAAATATTCTTTTAGAAATCGCTAAGACATGGGAGACCATGATATGTCAAAAGAAATAATTAATCCAAGAATAAATATTAGGAATTAATGAGTCGTAGTTTTAAAAACATCATCGCTTATCCTTAGTTCTCCTTTTTGTTTCTTTCTTCTTATTACAAAATTATCTATCCAATTGTTTCATCGTTTTAAGCACAAATTGAAAACACCTGTTTTATTCCATGTGTTTTATAATAATTATCATTATTATTATTACTATGATTACTATCCGATATTGTAGACTGACTAAAAGCGAACCTGCTTTGTATACTCCTCTTCTCCTATTCCCCCCTCCAGTACTTCTTCACGATAACTATCAAACAGAGTTATGTTTTACATATGTTCGCCTTTTCTTGTCTTTTTCTCTTCATCGATATACCTCTCTCTCTTCATAAATATTCTGCCTTTGTTATGCATGTGTAAGGCATTTTTCAATTTTTTCTAAAAAAAAAGTTATATAAAAGTCCATCTGTGACAGGTAGTTGGGTCTTTCTAGTGCATAGATCACTCCAATAACAATTCCCTCACACTCTCCCACTCATACATACATACATACATCCACATAAGCACAAAGGATTACATATGTTTTATTGCATCCAATGAATTATTGATTGTCAAGAATGCAAAAAACCCAACAACAACAACAACCAAAAAACACCACGAGGAAAGAAAGAAAATTGCCAAATCAATTAGATGGATTCCTACTGAGTGCGCGTGCGCGCGCGTTTTTTCTCTTTTTATACAAATATTTTATTTGCCTTTTCCTCTGTCTTTTTTTACACTGACGCCTGAAAAGTAGGTTCACTACGCCATCTATAGATGAATGAATTAGGTGAATGGAATTTTAATTATTATCTAATAAGGACTGCTTGTAGAAAAATTTGAAATTACTGGTGTATAGGATAGTTAACAGATTAGCACGTGTGTGATTCTTTAAAAAACGAGGAAAAACTAAAATTTTCACAGTCTTTATTTGGTTTGAGGTCTCTTTCTCTCTGTGTCTTCAGTTACAGATGGTCGCCTTAATTCATATATCATTATTTTTATTGTTCCCTTAGGTTCCTAGTGGGACATAGGGCTTCAACTGCACATCTCCACTTGCTTCTGTCTTCTGATGTGCTTTTCACCTGCATCCATCCATGTTAGTCCATACTGACTGTTTCAACTCCTCTTCACACGATCTCCTCCATGTCACCCTTGCTCTGACGATCCACTTACCGCTTCCCTTTTGGCCTGGTTCCACTCGAGCGATGGCCTGACGCTCGTGCGATGTCGCCCAGCGGCGGCCTCCCCAGCGAGTGTCCAATCCATCTCCACTTTCTCCCGCATGTTTGTTGGATGGCGATTGCTTTTTGTTTTGTTTGTTCGTTCCCATAGTTTCTTGTTGATGATTCTTTCTGGCCCGGCCATCTAATCTTCAGTATAGATACAGAAAAGACAGTTGTTGATAAAGGTCTGCAACAGCTGCAACAGGCTGTTGGAAATAATCTTTGTGACCCGCCCGCCAAGTTTCTGGTCCGTATAGAAGAGCTGACTGACTTGACGTTTGTATTGAAAATCCGAACAAATTTTGTTGTTGATGCTGAATAACGAAGATTTCCAGATTGATTTCAGGTTGATGAATGTGTGTGTTTCTCGCCTTCCGATTCCCTCTCGATTTGACATCCTCGTCCGTTCTGACTGCCTGTAGTTGAGACAATGCTCCCTAGATAAGTGAGTGGATGAAGTGACCTCTTTCACATCCCTCCCGTTGATGATGATTGGCGCTGGTTGTTGCTGTTTACCATATTATTAACGAAATAAGAAGATCTATATTTACTTCATTCCAGATTGCAGGAGTTTTGGTATGAAGATAGTAATTTAGAGGAGGCAGTGTCGAGTTGAATGTGATGACATGACTTGGGTTTTGTGCTAGCCGGCGCTCGTCAGCAAGGTATACCGATAAACTCGAAGGAACTCATGTTCTTCCTGAGATCTAAACCCGTGTCATCTAGTGCTGCAGTCCGACACGTTGCCACTGAGCTATTCGGACTCACGATTGACTTCCTGCAGGGCTGTATTGGATACTTTGATTGGACACTAGCCAACAACTAGTTCGATGTGTCTAGTCCTTTATTTGGTGCAGATTGAATCACATCAGTCACGTTTGCAAGATGGCCACCATTCTAGGTAACTCACCATTACGGTGTACTTTGAATTGTTGATGAAAGATAGTTGGAGGCAATGGGTAGGAAACTTTAGACCTTGTTTTCGTGCTAGTTGGCACTCGTCAGCGAGATGCATCCGCATCCTCGAAGAAAATCATGTCTCTTTTGAGATCCGAACCCGTGTGACTTATTCCTGCAGTCAGAGACCACTAAAGAAAGGACAAGATACATTACACTAATTCCTTATCACTGTCTAGTCAAAAACTAATTTAGATTATGAGGTTTCTAAGGATTTGCATGAATCGAACTACATCTGTTAAATTTCAGCATGAACTAAAATTACTTAGAGAATTCACTGAAAACCAAGGAGCACTGGACAGTTGTTCTAATCACCATGTGAAGTTGAAGTGGATGGTCGTCGAAGGCGATGGTTATACCATGAGTTGACAAAAGTTAGAATTCACAAGGTAAAATCAAACACCAGACCAGCCTTCGACTGGAACCTTAATGGAAGACGACAGTTTATGAAAATAATATTCACATGGAGAAGATGATTTGAAAATAAAACGAAAGTATTTTAGCCACCATGGAACCACCTGGAAGTAAATGTACAGAACAGGTTCTAAGCCCTACAGTCCACTTGGAACGCCTCTCTGTTCAAGATTTTTGAAGACAGCATAACACCACATGCTGCTTGGAGATAAATATCAGTAACATAAGGCACTAGAAATCAATAAGCAATCAATTACTTCTTCAGTGTATCCGTTTATGTGATCTATGCTTCTCAGGCGCATATTTGAACAAGTGGACATTAGAAAGACAATAAACACTATCATACATCGTTTATACTGGATAAATTACGAATCCACTTTTGTCGACTTTCGAAGGTATACCGATGAGTATAAAAATAATACCTGACATGCTTCTTCGACAGCTAAGTATGTTTATGGGTGTGTAGAGAGAATCTTATAAACAGAAACCTAAGGACATGCAACATGCTACTATAGGAAGAATAAAGATTCCTATAAATCTGTGTATTTAGAGATTTTCACGACTTGATGAAAAACAGGGGAACTAAGGATTCAAATTGATCCTTAAAAGCCTAAAATATTAAATGGGATGACACAGAGTTCATTATACAGCCACTCAAAAAAAGAAAAAGAAAAAGCACTTAGACCACAGTGATAAAAGAGGCTGGACAAAACGTTTCTGAATACAATGATTGCTGCTAAACATTCGGCTGCATGAAGAGACTCAGTTAAAATCTTTTGGAACAAAACCTTTGAATCATACCTTATTTATTTATTTATTTATTTTGATTTACAGCTTGATTCTACACTGTATTTTTGGTACAGGTATGGAATTTTCAGCATGGATATCGGTAGCCCAAATTTTGCAGGCCGACCACGGATATCAAGTGTGCGCCGGCGTGGGCTCGAACCCGGACCATGTGCATGGTCGGCGAGAGTTCTAACCACTGTGCCACCGACGCACACTGTGAATGAAGTCACTGCTGGTGCTGCGTGACCAGAAATAATAATGTGCTCCAGAATTGATCTGTTGACTGCTCTACGTTCTCATTCTAAGTATTCATGGGCAGGTCTAGACAATCTCCTGTCTGTGTACTTAGTTCCATGGGAATTAGTGAATTATGACTAATTACCCATTGATGTTTCCAATAACAGGATCCTGTCTTTCACATCCTCGTGTCACTGACTGCAAATAAAGTGATAGTCACTTATGACACTGAAATATAAAACTTATCACGCTGGCACTATCCTAATTAGGTGCGTATATCCACACAAAAATTTGTATTGGAAAGAACCTAATTTAATTTTGTTCATGTTGTTCAGTTGTAAATTTGTGTTTATTCAATTCCACTCAACACCGCCCCCCCCCCGATTACTCTTCTGTGTACACAGGATCTAGATGCTGTAGTGCGTAGAATGTATCTATCGATTCAAAAAGAACTTGAAGACTTACGCACAGCAAGGAATGCAGCTACACCAATGCCCGGTAATATTTCTATTTTTACAGCTACTAGCAAGTAAGTCCTACAATATTTTTGGTGTAGAAATTATTTTTTGTTACAAAAAAGTATCATAATATAAAGAAGTCATTATGTTTCGAGTCATTTTAAGACATCAGCGGGCTGGATTTCATTGTTAATAAAGGTCTAACTTATTTACTTAAGCTACTTTGGCTTTTCAAGTTGGCACCCATCTAGAGGACTCTCGCGAAACTTCAGAACACTGAAAAGCTGTTTCGTTCTAGCTTGGGACTCTTCATCACCTCTCTATCTAGTATTTTATGGCTACAAGAAAACATTGTGACCGTCAGGGTTCATCAGGTCAGGTTAGAGGATGGTTATTCGCCTATAACACAAACTGGAGGCTACGATGTACATCGCCATTTGGCAGAAGCTAGACTTCGCTGATCATTCGATCAGGTCGCAGTGAATGAATGGTTTACCAACTTGTCTTGTAATCGGAAGGTACTGAATTCGAACCAGCTGTTCATATGCACAACTGAACAGTCTAAAACTAGGACGAGACAACTCTCTGACACTTCCAGGTTTTCTGACGATTCTCTGAGTGATTTAAACCTCTAATCGCATTTGCAAACAATCAAATCCTTGCAAACCAGAACTTGACATATGTATTTCCCATTGGGTGATCATATCCGACCGAAAACTTTAGTCTCTGTTGGCATGACGCCTATTAGCATGTAGGCTTAGAAGATGTCTGAGTATTAACATCGTTTTGTTTCATGGATGGTTACCAGCAGCGGAATCCAGGATGTATGTTTCGTCTCATTTTGGACTCATCAGTAGGATTTACCCGCTTTGGCCTTTAAAAGGCTGGGTGATAAGTTCGAGTCCCATTGAAAACACCTTCACTAATTGGGAATCGTCGATATATCCAGGTGATGAATCAGAATTATGCGAAAATACATGTCGTGGACTCATTCATTAGTCATCAGCTACAAAAATGAGACATATTCACACCACACTATGGCAGGAATGATTGAAACAGAAATGGAAATCTGACAAAATGATGGCGCACTTAGGGGATCAGAAAATTAGATATCAAAGGTTCGAATTCTGTATGGCATTTGACAAAAAGCTTATGTGTACGTACATTATTTTTTCAAACACCAATATAAAAACGCATTTCTTTACGAAATCTGAATGTTATTCAATTATTTAATGATATAATGAAATAAAAGTCCTTACTTAATGAATAGTATTTCGAATTAACTAATGTACATTAGACCTACTCATAGTATGTCTTTATAATATATGGTTAATTATTACTAACACTGGAATCATGGATAGACCTTACGTCCTATTTAGAACTCGTCAGATGGATTTACCTGTTTTTCAGTCAGTGGTGCTGTTCCTATAAAAACAGCTACTGATTTCCTGTGAATTGCTCAATCTATCTTAGACGTCTGAGCGTGAAGTTAATCTCTTGGGTGATAAGGATATTAACCAAAAAGCTAACTATGCTAACCATAAACTTTGAGAAGGGGAAGACCATACAGCATACATGCGGACTTAAATTTCTGGACTCTATAAGTGACATTTACACCTTCATGTAGACACAGTTCACAAATCCAATTCAAATAAGTCATGCGTAATTCGTGTCAAATAGACTTCCCCTGGACTCTGAAGTCATACAACTTCCACGGTTGAAACAACCAGCAAGTAATGTCAACTCATACATACTCCCCTAAGTACATACAGTTTTTCTAATCACATTACCCAACTTCATCTGTATATCTGATGGGTTATTATTCGTAAAGTGTACTGGATGCAGAACTCCGCCCTACTGGAACAAACTGAATTCAGGAAAGGCAAATCATAAGCTTATCAAATTGCATCTCTGCGCATTGTCATCGAACAAGGCATAGAATGGCAGTTAAACCTCTACCTCAACTTCATCGACTTTGAAAGGCCTTCGACAGACAGCGTCGGCCGAGAAGTAAATTGGGAAAAAAAAACCATTTCAACACCACGGCGTGCAATGCACAAGTAGTCTTTATAAACCTCATTCAACAGTCAGCCATATGAGAGTGCTATGTGTCAGGTGATCAAAAACGGAAAACTCAGATAATCGTTCAAATTGCATACAGGAGTAAGACAAGCTGACTGCCAATTATGATTGACAATGATATTCTTAATTTTGGTGGACTGGATTATGTGTCAGACTGAATCAATAAGAAGACTCTAGAAGATCCGGATTTCCTGTGGAGATGATTTCTGTTTAATGTCACACAGGCTCGAAAAGCTGAAGAAAAAAACCGGCAAACTGTCTGAATAATCAGATAATGAATACAGGACTCCACGTGAAAATAGGGAAGACGAAGATGGTGAAGATAACCGATCAACATCAACAGGAGAGATTGGACAGAGGTTACTTCCTTCACTTGTCTAGGAAGCATTGTTACACCAACCACCGAAATGGATGAAGATATCAAAGTCATATAGAATCAAAATGATAAGATACGCCTCCATCAACCTGAAACCAGCTTAGAAATCTTCAGCGCTCAATCAGCACAAACAGCAAGATTTGTATTTTCAACACATATTTGAAGTTGGTCAATTCTTGCATACAGATCAAAAACTTTCATCGAGTATCAGGTAAAGGATGTCCAACACGTTACAGACTTTTGTCGACAGCTGCCACCTTCGTTGGATTCATAGTGAAGGTCAAATGGCTTGAAAAAAATTAGCAATAAGAAACTCTGACTGGGAACGAACCAACCAAGAGCCGACCACTCAACAAATATGGAAGAAAAACTGAAGATGGATTGATATAAGTATAAAACTTGGGCACTGTGGTAGAGTATAATTCCATTATAGATAAGATTTTATTTTGATAAATCGCACAGTGTCACACAGTAATTTTACTGATGACCAGGTTTCGAGCACAAATTATTACTGCTTATAATCATGCCAAGGTAATCACACGACTTGATAAATTCATTCCATTGTTATTCTCTTGATTTTCACTTGAATTGATTGGTGATAGTATTTTCCATATTTTAGGTATGAGTGACGAGTCATTCCTATTGCATGTGTTTGGTGTAGACTCGATGAACAAGGATTCAGTAATCAACCTCTCTCTCCACCTATCTAGATTACATTTTAGAATTTTAACCCTCTCCCATCCTATTGTGTGGCTGTGTGTTAATACATGCATAGCAATTGCTGAGATTTTTAATAAATTACTTATCTCTCGGGGTCAACCATTCTTACCTTAGCTAAATTCTTATGTTCTGACATTCTGACTACCCCGGACCTACCAGTTTGACCTAAGTAGTTGACCTCACAATCATTGCATGGTATTTTGTAAATAATATTATTTTGTCTAATTGGATCCACCAGGTCTTTTAGCTACAGAGCGTCCCTGAGTGAGTTTGTAGGTTTAAATGCACCTTAATTTAAACCTACAAACTCACTCAGGGACAAGCTCTGTAGGTTAAAGGACCCAGTTGACCCAATTAGACAAAATAATATAATTTACAAAATACCCTGCAATAACTGTGAGGTCAACTACATAGGTCAAACTAGTAGGTCAGGGGTAATCAGATTGTCAGAGCATAAAAATTTAGCTAAGGTAAGAATGGTTGACCCCGAGAAGATAAGTAATTTAGAAAAAAGCTCAGCAATTGCAATGCATGAGCTAACACACAACCCCACAACAGGGTGATGGGAGAGGGTCAAATTTCTAAAAGTAATCTAGATAGGTGGAGAGAGAGAGGTTGATTACTGAATCCTTGTTCATCGAGTCTACACCCAACACATGCCATAGGAATGACTCGTCACTCATACCTGAAATATGGAAAATACTATTACCAATCAAATCAAGTGAAAATCAAGAGAAAAACAATGGAACTATGTAAATGAATTTAGGAAGTCGTGTGATTACCTTGGCATGATTATAAGCAGTAATAATTTGTGCTCGAAACCTGGTCATCAGTAAACATTACTGTAAACACTGTGCGATTTATCAAAATAAAATCTTATCTATAATGAAGATGGATTGAGCATAAACTGAGTAGGCCGTGGAATGAAATCGCACACAATGCAGGCCATCGTTCGAGTAAGCCGTCGGTGTGAGATTATCTTAGCTGGAGGAGATGATTGACCATTGTTAATCGTGGAGCCATATGAAGAGGATAGCAGAGAAGAGAACAAAGTGGAGATATGTGTGGGGTTGAGGACCTGTGTTCCACTCAAGGGAATAATAATATAACAGTAATATATATATATATTTGTAAAGGAAAAGCACGAACAAGTAATCATTAACACACGTTATTACTTGAATCGATATTATTCAACACTAATAAGCATCCCGTGTAACAAAGCAACAAACATTAAGCTTACATTCAGATTACTTACTTCTATATATGCCTAATTCACTGCCATCTACCGCGGACATCGCATGTATCCTGTCAAATACTAGAGTTTCGCTTATTCGCCATGATAATTTATGTTCGAATTTCTATTCCCATAAATTCTAACTAACGAGGAAAACAAAGCTTTTATGAGAAGAAGAATAATAAATTATATGTGTGTATATTTCGGAATACCCCTTGTTCATACATTTAAATTTGTCAATAAAACAAAAGGCTTAGTTATAATCATAAATTCACATGTATCCGTACATAGTATTGTATCACGCGAAAATCAACTATCCATCTTATCTCTTTTCCTTTTTTTTTTACAGAGAAGGTATTGAACGCTATGAAGTTATGTTTCCGAATAGTGCAAAACGTAGGGAATGGGAACGGACAGTCTTGGAACTGAAAAGACAGTTAAGTAAGTTGACACTAACACCTTTTTTCGTCTCTATGAAACTGAAAATGCAAACAATAAATCAGTGACATTAAAAAATGGATTATTAGATTTGAAGTTAGTTCAACAATCACATTTCAAATAGTTGATTTTTAAGGATCAATTAGAGAAACATTGAAAACCAATGAGGAGTACTGCCAGACAGCTGTTTCATTCTAGTTTGTAAATCATCGGCAGAACGTACTAACTGCCAGGTTTCGAAACTAGGACCTTCCGGTCATTGAATCAGGTCCCAGTGGCTGAATGGTATACGAGCCAGCTTGCCTTTTAACGGGAAGGTCCTGGGTTTGAACCTAGTGGATGCGTACTGCCGATAATTCCCAGACTAGGATGAAACAGCTGTCTGACAGTACTCGCTGGTTTTCAATGGTTCACTAACTGATATCAATCTGTGATCTACTCGTAATCACATTTTATGCAACAGATGAATGATGGATGTCAGTAGTCGACAATGTAACAGATTTTGTTCATATTCAGAACAAAGACTCAATTTGATTTTTTTTTAATGCACCAAATTTTGCACTGCATTTGCATGAGAAGAGTGATAACAGTATCCCAGTGACTGAAAAATCAACAGCCTAGCCTCGTAACTTGAAGGTCTTGGATGCATACTGCCTTAAAATGAAACAGCCATCCAATACTTCCTGATTTGGTGTATCTGCCATTCACTGATAGAATTCTCGCCAGCCAAGAGATGAAAGGGCCCGATGTGATTCTTGGCCGACACATTATTAAACCTACTTGATAGCATGCCTGGAAGTGAGGATAACAAGCTCATCCTTGTAACTGGCACCTAAATTTCAAAGCCTAAAGTACCAAGCTCCTCTCATAGATCAAAAAAGAGGAAATTCAAGGCTGTCATAAAGATTAGAAGAGCAACCTCACAAGTTTACTCAGGCATTCAGTAGATAAATTGTGCTTCAATCTTTGATAATTATCACATTAGGTTTTTGTTGGTTCACACTGGTATAAGATCTCTTTAGCGATTAACTATCTAAGCGCGGTAAAATACTTACCTCAAAAAGTGAAGTTGGTGCGTTCTAGCTTTAACAAAACTCAGGTTGTCAACGGTTCAAATGTGAAATTATTACAAAATGTTGACAGAATTTTACTAACAACCGACATTACTTGGAAGAACCATTAAAAACCAGAGAGTACTGGATACCCATCTGATCCTAATCTAGAAGTCCTCATCAGCACACACCGGTAGCTCCACAAAGGATTGAACTCTCAAAGGTGCAAGCGTGTTACTATTCGTTAGCTGATATGTAATCCTGCGATCCATCAGTTCAAACGGATGGTGATGATATATATCGCTTAACGAGAAGAGTTCGTTAGGACTCACGAATCTCTAAATTCCACCTAGTGGATGCACGGATAGTGGACTCACCTAGTAACCCGAACGCCTAAGGTTCAGTCCTTTGTGCCATTATGAGTACACACCTGTTAGAAGTCCCAACTGATTTATGCTCGTGATGAGACCCATCTTGAAATCAGCCAATCAGTTCTCTACAAATTAACCACCTGAAGGTGTCAACAAAATTTTAATAAAAAAAATTTGTAAATGAATTTAATTAAGTCTAACAATCTTTTTCCTTCTGAAAATTCTTCTTCTTAAGGTTCTGTCAAACGTACGGCTAGATTTAACGAAGCTATTCAAATCCCTCGTACACTGCCCGGTATACAGGTGAGTTAGAAAGCTTTTTTTGAAATATTCAAAAGATTTACATTTATGTGTGTATAGACCGTTGCTGGTCCAATAGTAGAATGTTCACCAACCATGGAAGTGATCAGGGTTTCGATTCCTGACCACCGAAGTACTCATAAACCTTGTCTGTTTCACCAGCCGATAATAAGCTTGGAAATTAGGGAAGGTTGGGAGTAAGTCTATCAGACTCACCTGTCAGAAACAACAACACCACAGATACTGAAGTTTCAAGGCTTCAGACCTTAAGCACTATATTCCACACTTGAAGCGCAAGAAATGACACAACATTATGTGTACATAGGTCACTCTACTTTTCCAAAAATTAGTGGGCCATTGGATCGGGTCTCAGTGGCTTAATGGTATACGAGTTCACCTTGTAACCAGAAGGTCCTGGGTTCGAACCTCCTGTGGTGGATGCGTACTGCTGAAGGGTTCCAAACTAGGACGAAACAGCTGTCCAGTACTCCCTGCAGGTTTTCAATGGTTCTCTAACTAATGTCAACTCATGATGAAAATCCTGTAACCAATCAAATCCCTACAAACTAACACTTGAATACCATTTTTTTATTCCATTACGTTCCCAGTGTGGAACATAGGGCAGCTCCCAGCTATAGGCTTGTAGTTTATGTGGCAGTGGTGATTATTTTTACATCATGGGTTTGGTTGCTAGCTTCATGCTTAACCTTCCCACTTTACAGTCTTACTAATGGCTTAGCGAGGTAAAGGAGTGCGTCAGTGGCTGGGAATCGAACCCTGGACCACCTGTGGCGTGGTCGGTGAGCACTCTACTGATGTGCCACTGACGCATGTCAATAATTCATAGTAGTAGTTTACTACAGTAGTCTATTTAGCGTTTTCAAAATGCTTTATCACCGGAACTAGCAATAAATACACTATTAATTCCATAAATACACAGTGTTTTATAATCTAAATTGAATCATCTAACACCTTGAATAAAACTTTTATTAGCCACAATCGTCTATGAGATAACATCAAAGGTAACTAAATGAAGACAATAATTTATTTGTAGGCAAATCTTGGCAAAATAAGTGGTTGCAAATTGCACACGTGTTTTCTTATGTTCTTATTTATTTTGAAACTGTTATTAAAACTGATGCAAATCTTAGTATCTACCTATTTGTGTTGTACAAGTTTTCAAGTATTGGTTTTGTAAAGATTTTGTTTGATTGCATGGAGGATTTCATCATGATCTGACATCAGTTACAGAACTAATGGAAAACCTGGAAGTACTGGACAGTTGTTTCGTTCTTGTTTGGGACTCTTCATCAATACGCACCCACCTGCCAGAGTTCGAACCCAGGACGTTCTGGTGACAAGGATACTTAGCTCGTAGACCATTTAGCCACTGAGACTCGATCCAATGCCAGTCAATCAATTCTAACTTCTGCCAATTCATGACATAGCGTGACCGTTTCGCAATGTCTTGTTTGATGAGTTACTGCCTCATCTTCAACCTGCTGTACCCTACTGGTCACGGCTCATGATGAAATCCTCCATGCAGTCAAACAAAATCCCTTAAAAACCAATACTAAAAATTAATCTGATGCTCACTAGCGGCTGGCCCATTCAGTCAGTTAACCTGGGGTTCTAGTGGGAAGCCGTGACCAGTAAGGTACAGCAGGTTGAAGATGAGGCAGTAATTCTTTGAAGAAGACATTGAGAGATGGTCGCACTATGTCATGAATTGGTAGAAGTTAGAATTGATTGACTGGCACTGGATCGAGTCTCAGTGGCCCAATGGTCTACGAGCTGGCTTGCCTTGTGACCAGAACGTCCTGGGTTTGAAGCAGGGCAATGGGTACGTACTGATGAAGAGTCCCAAACTAGGATGGAGGAAACAGCTGTCCAACACTCCCAGGTTTTCCAGTAGTAACAAGTTGTCTGTAAGTGCCAGTCTGCACGAGTTTGAGTGATTTCACGATTGATCCCTAATTGATTTTAGTTACAGAAACAGTGAAAAACTAGAGAGTACTGGACGGCTATTTTTATTCCTTGTTCGTAACTCGTTATAAGCACGCATTCACCATCCCATCATCGATTGAAATCAGGACCTTTAAGTTATACGGCCATCTCAAAGACAACTCAACCACTGTGATGTAGCCCGTTGGCCCATCAAATCTATCTTCCATCAGTTCGTAATAATCTGGAGCGATCGTTAGTCAGTGTCATCAGTAGGTATTTGTCCTCATGGTAGATCCCGCTAGTGATGTTGTTGAAGAAACTCAAATAGGTATGAAATGGCTATCCAGAACTTCCTAGTTCTGAATGGTTCTGTAACTTAAATCAATTCGTGATCAATCTTCAAGTTGTTTTATTTTACTCATCCTCATACCTTGTGTTTCTAAGTTGTGTTGACTGAATGACCATCAAGTTTGCTGTATGTCCTACAGTATGTAAGCATAATTATGATATGTGTATGATATGTGTAAAGTGGCATAATAAGGTGAGCAACATGAAGTTAGGCGTCGAGTTCTAGGTAAACAGGGGAAATCAATCGACGAAGTCGTGAAGTTACAAAGACTGAGATGGTTAGGACATGTGTTACGTATGCCAAGTCATCGCCTCCCTCGACGAGCAATGTTAGCGGATATAGGGTCAGGCTGGAAAAAAGCTAGCGGCGGTCAAACAAAAACTTGGCACCAGTCAATGAAATCCACAACAGTTGATCTAAGCATGTAGGAAGGTGTAGACTTCCAGGCTGGGGTCCTGGGGACGGTAAAACTCTATGGTTGGAAACAATTGGTGACATGGCTCAAAATCGTTCTCAGTGGCGCAGATGCATCCACTCCTTGTGACTTATGATCTCCAGCGAAACTGTTTTGTTCTTCGTTAATACTATTCCTTTGTCTCACCCTCTGCTCACTGTTTCTATTATGCTTTTCTTGTACTTTCTTCTCTTGCTTCGCGTGCTACACGGAATGTGGCGACTTGAACTTCCGCACATTTGTGTATAGTTTTATGTCGAAAACAGACAGACAGACATGATATATTCTACTGTATTAATTGACCTGATACAGTCATCATCATCATAAGAAACCTCATTAAATTGAAACTTTGTAATACTTTTGTGGAAGGCGAAGTAAATCAATCATTGCTTTTATCATATGTCTGAATCTTAATGATTACATAATGACTTACTTAATTACCTAAAGTATATTTGTGTTACATGTAAAGGTAATATTTTAACTTTTTGTCATGTAGAATTATCTCTGAACAGAGAAAAACAGGTGCGCTTTACTTCAGATTCCTCATTCAGTTTGTTTTATTTTATTTATACAACTGTACCGATAACTTTGACTTTAGCAATAGTGAAAACAAAACACGTAGTGTTCAGCGAAGCGTCTCTTTTAGGCGGCGAATTCATTTTCTTAGCTGTACAATCGCAAATACATATGTGTTGTTTTGTATGTATGTGTACATTAAGTTTGTCACACAAAAATACAATTGGTTATGGTTATTTAACTAAACAGGTGAAGGTTGGTAATATAAGTCAAGAAAATTAGGTGTTAATGAAATTAGGATAGTAACAAAGGTGATGAGTTGTCACAAACAGTTATTAAAAGAATTCTGTACTGATATGAATAGTTTGATGAGTGAGTTTTACTCAGGATGCATATAGAAACAAAGTAGATGATACGAAATTAAGTAAAAGTTTTTAATGAAAGAAAACTTACATGGATCAACCTGTGATCGAGCACTTCGATCCATTCAATCGACGGAAAAATCTAAGATTCAGTTAAATAATTATTATAAACCGTTGCGCAAGAGTTGGTTCTCGTCGCCCAAACGTATGCTGGATGACGTTTTGGCGTCTGTAACTACGGACACTGGATTCGAGCCTCGGTTGGAACATCATCACTCACTGGGGAATGCAGGTACATCCGGTTGATGAGTGCCAAATGGGACGAAATGCGCATCCTGGATTCCACTGCTGGCCATCATCCACCAATTAACCACTAGAATGAAAAGTATTAAAAATACTGAATAATAATAGATGGAGTCGCCATAAACGGTACTAAACCGCATGAGGACTTTGAATTCATGACTAACTTCAGTAGTTTCAGAATAAGGAATAAAGTTTAATTCCAATGTGTTTATTTTCTCTTAGCTGGGTAGTTAATTTGCAAAGCTTTCATTGCCTGCCCTAGGAGGCGACATCTTCAGCTCCTACTTAAATTCGAGGAAGTGAGTTTTTAGATTTCTCCACGAGTTTACTAGCCATCTCTCCTGGTGGATGACCTCGAACGTGAATGGTTGTTTTTGTGTTTTCACACCGTCTAGACGACTTGTATTGGAACCGATTGTTTCTTTGACTTGAACTTTGACACTTTGTGTTTGAGATTTCCTCCTTATCGGTCGGTAAATTTTGTCTATGTCAATGTGTTTGTTGATTGACGATTCACTGGAATACTAGACAAGCTTGTAAAAATTCTGTAGCATACTTGTTGTTTCCTCTGTCTAATATTTGAACGTTGTCTCAGTCGAACTGGTGTCCGTTGTTGTTTATATGCAGTGAGTTATATGAGCGAGTGGAGTTCAAGTCATTTGATGGCTAGCTTACGTTCACGAATACGAGGACAAAGGGGACATCCACTTTGACCAATGTAGTGTTTTTTGCAGTTGTCACAATTTATTTGTAGATGGTGTTGGTTTTATCTTCTTTCGCTGCTGGTTGTTTTGGTTGACGTAGAACTAAGTGAAGTGATTTTGTTGGTGTGTGTGTGTGCGTGTGACGTTAGCAACTGACGTCACACACATCATACTCCAGACCAGCCATCACATAGAACCCTTATAGGAAATGACAAGTTGAAAGCTGGTATTCCAGGAATCGTCAATCAATAGACAAATCGAGATGGACAAAATTTACCAATCGATAAAAAAGAAATCTCACACAAAAAGGGTTCAACTCAAGGAAACAATCAGTTCGAATACAAATAGCCTAGATGGTGTGAAAACACACAAAAACAACCGATCACGTTCAAGGTCACCCGCCAGAGAGATGACCAATAAATGCGTTGAGAAATCTAAAAGCTGACTTCAACAAATTGAAGTATTCGCTGAAGATGGTGCCTGGTAGGGTGGAAGATGAAAGCTTCGCAAATTAACTATCCAGCTCAGAGAACACAACCACATCAAAAAAGTTTAATTGCATTTGTTCTTTTTTTTCAAAGTTTGGTTTTTTTATATCAGTAATGTGATTATTTTTGCTAGTGGTCATATTTAGTTCTTTGCCTCCTTTGTAAATTTAGTTTGTCTACTTTAAGACTAGACTGAAGTACTTCTTAAGCTTAAAACTAACTCTAAGCGTATAACAAGTGAATGATAGGTAGTTAGAGTTCAACTGGTTTAGAATGATTTCTCTCCTGAACTGACACAAGACCGAGTACACTACTTGTGACATCAAACCAAGACAACAAAAATAAATGACCGTGCGGTATCTCTAAATAACTTAGCCGGTAACACAGCGGATAAAACACTTGTCGACCATTCACATGGTCCATACTTCGGTCCCCAGCAGATGCACGCAGCTCACTGCGAAATACATAATAAAAACATCATTTTCTATCATTTTATTGTCTGTCTGCTGACTGCTTAAGTTATTTGTGTTGTGATTAACTCTGTTTTTTCTTGAATTCTACTGAAATAATTCAGCTTTCCTGTGCATCTGTAATCGAAGCATCTCCTGTTATGACAGAAGGATCATGTGATGTTTGGATATGTGCATCAGATGGTTATACTGGTTATATCTGCCTTTTCAATGCTCATCCAAAGCCTAGTATCTATTTTAATATTCCATTGTCTGGTTGTACTTCAAGAATCACATGTATATGCGCTATACCTGGATTCATGCATCCTGGAATGAGACGGTTAGTTTTAAATATTTATTTAGTTCATGTAGCTTAAACCTTTCACATATTTTGTATTCTGAAATTATTCTGTATAATTTTAATGTTTTTATCGTTTCTTCATCAGTAGAATGTTTAGTAACTAGGCATGTAGTCCATGTTCAATTCTTACCTGACGTTCTCCTAGACCTTGCCTGGCCTTCATTAAGCCCGTAAAAGAATAAAGGTTTAACCTGAAGCTAGAAATCCAACCCTGTTATCCAGCGTCACAGTTACTGAAGCTTCACATCTCAACGGTGAAGCCTTAAGTTCTATTTGAATCTGAAAGGAATACAAAAAATAATGTCATTAGACCTCATACCGATTCGATGTGTTTATACTTGCTTCGTTATACATCTCATAGAACAGCTGTAAGACAATACTGCATGCCAAGTAATCCACAACGGGAAACTTACGGAATCCTTCAGAGTAAAGACGGGAGTAAGACAAGGCTGGGTGCCTACTATCGCCAATCGTCTTCCTGATTGCAGTAGATTGGATAATATGACAGAAAACGGGCAATCAGGAAACAGGGATAAAATGGACTCACACAGAAAACTTGGAGAATCTGGACACCGCCGATGATATATGTTTCATTTTCCCCAAATTGGAAGATAGGCAAGTGAAAATCAACCAGTTGGCAGAAGAAGCATTCAGAGGAGATAGGACTTCAGGTGAACATAGAGAACACAGAGGTAGGTGATGAAGATTAATGGCTAACAGCAACTGCAACAGCAACAACAACAGACAACAATCAGCATAAATAGGGGAAATCTGAAAGAAGCAGCCTCTTTCACCTACCTACTTATCTACCTGGGAAGCATTGTTTCACCTACAGAAGGAACTGACGAGGATATCAAAGCAAGGATCGGAAAAGCAATAAGAGCTTTCATTACTCTCAAGCCTGTGTGGAGGTCAACAGAACTTAGCATCAAAAATACGATCCGGATTTTCAATTCCAATGGGAAGTCAGTGCTACTATACGGATTAGAGACTTGCACTGAGTGTCACATAGGGCACTTCGAACAAACTGCAGACTCTCATCAACATCTATCTTCGCTCAATACTCAGTCAAAATCAGATGGCCAGAAAATATCAACAGCAGGGATCTCTGAGAGCAAACCAACCAGGAATCGATTCTGCAACAAATAAGCAGAAGAAATGGAGGTGAATTGGAATGGTCATACTCTGAGGAAACCATCAATTGACATCACTAGACAAGCCCTCGAAAGTAACCCGAAAGAAGAGTGGCGAGTTGGTCATCCAAGCGTGACTTGGAGGAGGTCATGTGAAGAGAAGATGAAACCATGTGGACAGACTTGGAGCCAGGTGAAAACTCTAGCAGAGAACCGAATGCAATGGAGATGTGCGACTGAAGCCCTATGTTCCTCTAGGAATTAAAAGAAATAATATAAATAATAATATTTGCTTCCTTGTTAGACAGAAGTCAATTATTGTCTTACAGTCGGTCGACAATAGATTTTTTTGGTTACAGGATTTCATCATGAGATGACAGAGGTTAGAGGACCATTAATAAACCTGCAGGGAGAACTGGACAGCTGTTACATCCCAGTTAGTGACTCTCCACAGGACACACCCAACACAGGAGGTTCGGACTTCGGACCTTCCGGTCACGGAACGAGCTGGCTCGTAGACCATTAGGCCACTGGGACTCGATCCAGTGCCCAGTCCATGATTTCCAGCTTCTGCCAATTCGTGACATAGCACGCCCACTAACCTATATCTTTGACGAGAATTGGCAGAAATTGAGATTCATGGACCGGTCATTGGATCGAGTCTCAGTGGCTTAATGGGCTACGAGCTGGCTCGCCTTGTAACCAGAAGGTCCTGTGTTCGAACACTGTTGGCGTCTTATTACTGATGAAGGGTCCCAAACTAGGAATGAGGAAACAGCTGTCCAATACTCAGTCAATCAGATTCCTACAAAACAATACTTGAATAGGTTTTTTTTACAATGCACGATAAATTTTCGCACTTCACTATCTTTTGAAACCAGTTTGAATTTATAGTTGACTGACTAGACTAGACCGAAACGCTCAGTTTGTGTCAACTTATCAGTGCCCATCGTGGATACTTCGGCGATTTTGGATGGCTAGTGGTTAGCAGAAGAATCCAGGACATGAATTTTGTCTTACTCATCATTCTGTGGTTGCATCTACCTACATCCACAGTGACGCCCTTTATACCATTTGGCCTCACCTTGTAGATGATCTTGAAAGACGACTCTGGTTGAGCTACATGGCTTGAGTTCACCAAGTGCTCGAGAATTGAGCTAGTAATTGTCTCGCATTGTTTTTTTTGCTAACCATTCCGGATAATGTTAATAGATGCGTTGGAAAGTGTGTGTTTTGTGCCGCCAATAAAACGTACTCCACACGAGCGGGTGAATTTATAAAAACATTGAGGTGGCTCAAAGCGGCAGATTATCCTTCACACATCCATTGATCATTTATTGGGTGTATAAATTCATACGTAGCTCAGCCATAAAGAAGGCTTTCCTCAGTGGCCTGCATAAGCAATTCTTTAGGATCTCAGCTGCGGTATCACCTTTAAATTCAACGCTCATAAACAGCAGTTTCTTCGTCACCATCTGGATTCTTTCAGGCTATTCCTTTAACTTGTTTTTCCTGATAAATCTTGGAGCATATCCATTCTCTATGAGGACTTGTTTGAGTCGTTCCAGTTCCCCGCCGTTTGTACAGCTGGAACATATCCTTCTTATTCAAGTGGATCAGACTTTTCTGTCTTCTCAGAGTGACCCAGCTATTCAGGGCTTAGCAAATGAATCGACATTGCTTTGGCAGTTTGAAGAAGTCTGATTCGTAAATTTTCAGGAAGACTACTTCTTACTCTGTAGACGACTTTGAAGTTTGTTCGGGGTGTAGCTTGATGTCCGGATTCCATCAGATGTTCCAAGATGGAGCTGCGGGGGCATCAGTTTTCTCCTTCACTTGCCAAATCCTGAACTCTACCTACAGAAGCAGTTCGTTCAATCACTGCACTTGCAATGGGCGTAATCTATCTTATTACCCAACAAGTAAATTCTACCTAATCTCTTTTTTCTGTCTCTTCATTAGTATTATTTTGTCGTTACCATTGTAATATTTTAGATTTTGAACTTTCCTGTTCTCTACCCACACCCGATTTAATTTCCACACCTCACTACTACTGTTACTGACTTGATTAACGCTCAATTTCTATTCATTTATGTTACGTCATCCAATTTATTTGCTCAACTTTAGTCCTAATTTAAATGGCATTTTTCTCTACCCCGCTTCTACTTAGTCTCCACCTGTAATTACCTCTGTTGCTACCCTGACCTGAGTTGAAACACTTTAGTCAATTATATTACGTCATCTAACTTACTAATTCAATCTTACTTTATGAATTTAGATAAAGCAATAAGAAGAAGTAATTTGTCTGAATCGTCTATTGTATGTATTTGAGCAACACATTTCGAACAATCTGATCACACACGAACTTGTCATGGGAATATGTATATATGAAATTAATAAAGAGGTAAAAGGTGAGAAAATAGACTTAGGTCAAGTTAAAAGGACATTTTCAAGGTCAAAACAACAGTGAAGACCACCAAACCAAATAGCAGAGGTAATAGTACATCTGCTATGGTATCAAAACAAAATTTACCAAAGAAGGTTTAATGTGATGACAAATTGTTTTTGAACGCATAAAGGTGGCTTGAACTTTCTAATTGCAAAGGCTTCCACAAACTTTAGGATGCGCTCCAAACACGTTTTATAGATAAGTTTAAAAGATATCTTAACGTCAATTTTATGGCCTGTTTCTATAATATGTTTCTCAATAGAAGAGCTAGGTCTCCTCTTCTCACCGTTAATAGGTTCTGAAGATTTCATTTGTTTCTGCAGCCATAGCAGATGTACTATTACCTCTGCTATTTGGTTTAGTGGTCTTCATTGTTACTTTAACCTTGAAAATGTCCTTTTAACTTGACCTCAGTCTATTTTCTCACCTCTTACCTCTTTATTAATTTCATACATAATCTTGTCATAACAGAAGATAAGGGCTGGCAACAGATCGTTTTATTACGGAAATCAGCACGTATTTATGTATATTTCCTATACATTATTATAGCTTATTCAAGCAGACAAACACAGTCTTCTGAATGGTTGTTTCTAGTTTCTCAGAAAGTTGAGCCATATATTTGCGAATCCTATTTGCCCACGTTAAGTCTGCTGTGATTGGTTGTTGAATCAGCCTTGTTCATGTTTTCTCACGGCCAATATTAGTGGCCTAGATATTGACGTAAATTAATGTCTACCAATTGGCTAGTAGCCTGCTCTCACTACAGTCTTACATTAGCTGCTGTCTGATTAACTTTGTTTCTATATTAGATCACTCTTGTATTACCTGATTAATTATCTAAACTTGACAAATCTCATGTACACACACAGAAATAATTATACATAAATGCCAATGCCAGCTATATGCTTAAATACCAATACATTAAAATATGGCAACATCAAATTATCCACAAGGAGAGCCGATATACTAACTGAAACTATAGACTTCGCGTAAGTGGAATCAATCAATGAGGAATTCGAATGTTTCAAGAGACATTTATTAATGATTTTCAGCTCACTGGATACAGAAATACACTTTATAATTGAAGATATCTGTGATGAGTATACAGCAATACTTCTGTAGAAATAAACAGGCTGTATAATTATTCATACAAATAGTAATTACTATAAATGCTGTAAATTTTATGATTCAGTTCTCAGCGATTGTGTACGTCGGTTATTCACTGTGTGTAATGTTCATCAGCCGTCCAGGTGGTCGCGGTTCCATTCCCAGCGGATATACACTCCTAGACTTCACATAGTTTACCAGCCGTTAGTAAGCCAGGAAAAGCAGAAAGATTGAGTGTGGAATGTAGAATTCTATCCCTTTCCTCTTGAAACAGAGGAATGGAAGCAAAATATGCTTAGTAAAATTTATAAAATAAAATGATTTGACGAACCTTTCGTTTCCTCTCAAACAATACGATATTTCTAAACACAAAAGTTAAGAAATTCCATACTAGTTTGTTCACTAGATGTATCACACAGTGAGTGAGACAGTATTATTTACTGGATGACGAAGATTCGAACACAATTTATTGCTGTTCATAATCATAACAATTGTAATCACACGACTTTGAAACTTAAGTTTTATATTTTTCTTTGTTTGCTCCTATTTGTCGTGGGGGTAGTAGAATTTTCCAGATGTCTGTGACAGGTGATGAATCATTCCTGTCATATGTATTTGCAGTTGATTCGATAAACAAAGCTTCTGTTATCAATCTCTCGCTATACCCTGTGACATTAGATTTAAAACGGTCATCTTATCCCATCCCATCCTATGTATGATTGTGTGCAGTTGCATGTGGTGAGTGCTGTGGCTGAACTACTCTCTAAATTTCTTATCTTATTTGGGTCAAGTAATCCAGATTTTGCTAGGGTTTTGTGCTGCTCTGCTAGTATGACCTCCCCAATTCTACTACTTCGACCAATGTATTTGACCTGACAATCATTCCAGTAGGATATTAGATAAACTAAATCGCTTTGTTTATTTGGCTCCACAGGATTGATTCTTTAACCGAAAAAGGTTTGGATGTCAGCCACTTGTTAAGAATTCTCCTTAAGGTTTCCGAGGTTCCTTCTTTGTATGGAATTACTACTGATGATTTAGATTCCTTATTGTTGGTGTTGTCATTATCTTTCGCATGTTCCACATGCATGTCGAAATTAATATTATTATTATTATTACTATCACCGTTTATTTTATTTTTACATTTCCTGAATTATTTCCTGACTAATTTATCATTTCAGTTATTAGGTTTCAAGGCTTCTCTTATATGTCTCACTTCCTGTCTTAGATTTTCCTTGGTACTACTTAGATTTTGTGCTCTGTCACTTAAACACTTTACCATTTCGTTTTTTACTAACATAGGATGGGATGATCAGTAGTCCAAATATCTGTTTGAATGTGTGGATTTCCTGTAAGTACACTAGTGTTTAACTTCCCATCTTCTTTCGTTTTTACGCTGCAATCTAACACTGGAAGTTCCTCTTCCTGACTTTCCAATTCATAAGTGAATTGAATTGCCTCCATCTTTGAGGTAATTTGTTCGAAAAATCTATCCATATCCTGTGTTCTTTGTACAGTACTGTTTCACTGTGTGATACATCTAATAAAGAAACTAATATGGAATTCAAGTGATGGTTTGTAGGGATTTGATTGGTTTCAGGATTTCATCATGAGCTGACATTAGTTAGAGAACCATTGGAAAACCTGGGAGTACTGGACAGCTGTTTCGTCCTAGTTTGGGACTCTTCAGCAGTACGCACCCACTGGGATTCGAACCCAGGACCTTCCGGTTACAAGGCAAGCTCGTATACCATTAAGCCACTGGGACCCGATCCAATGGTCCTTGAATTCTAACTTCTGCCAATTCACGATATAGCGCAACCGCTAGCCAATGTCTTCGGCGAGTATTTGTCCTCACATCCAACCGGCTGGAATTACTTACTACCATAATGCACAAGTTTTACACATACATTGAAAGTTTAGGAAACCTTAGTTTAGCACCTGTTTACTCTACATAGATTCAACTGAAAAATTATAGGGACTTGGGTTGATTAAAATTAAATTTTCCCAATACTAATCAACAAAAATAACGAAATTCTGCTGACAAGTCGTATATATAAAGTCATAATGGATTTACTATTCATTCAGCCTACGGACTTGATTCTCCAATTGCTTGTTTGTAGGAATTCGGTTGGTTTCAAGTTTTATCACTTATCACTGGCATGCACTGAAGAACCACTGAAAACTATGATGTACTGGACAACAATCCTATTCCACTTTTGAACTCTTCAGTGACCAGTGGTTTCCACCAGATTAGGTGGGAACACATCCTCTCCGTTGACATCAACTGGTCATTGCGGTAAAAGTCTCGAATCGATAGAAGGTTGAATTCACTATTCATAGGAATCCATCAGAGGACATTTCTTGATAAACTGAAGGTTCTGGATTTGATCGATGGTGGAATTATGGGTACTTGATACTAGAGAGTGTTATGAAAGTATGAAAAAGCTATCCAGTACTCACAGGTTCAAAATGGTTCTCTAAATAATATCAGTCTGTAACCAAACTAGAAACTTCATTGGTTACAGGATTTCATCATGAGTTGACATTTTTTAGAGAACCACTGGAAAACCTGCAGGGAGTACTGGACAGTTGTTTCGTCCTAGTTTGGGACTCTTCAACAGTATACAACCACCACCACGGTTTTAAACCAGGACCTTCTGGTTACAAGGCGAGCTAGCTGACAGACTATTAAGTCACTCGGACCCGATCTAATGGTCCACGAATATTAACTTGTGCCAATTCACGACATAGCGCGACCCCAGCCAATGTTTTCGGCGAGTATTTGTCCTCACACCCGACCTGCTTCACCCTATTGGTCACGACTTTTCACTGGAACCCCAGGTAACTACATACCTGAATATGGCCAGTCACCAGTGAGCATCTCATTGATATTCAAGCATTGGTTTGTGGGGATTTGATTGATTGGTTACTTCATTCTTCACTGTCTTTTACATCAAGTACTTCTAGAAGGTTTTAATTCTTCATGATTTATATTTCTTGTATGCTCATAAACTCATCACAAAATTAACAGTTTTCATTATTCAATTATTGTGTTGATTTTCTTTTTTATACAGAACATCCTACAGTCTTGGAAGCCAAAGTATGCGTTCACGATGTACCGTAGAAAAGAAACGTTCAATTACAACAGATCCACCAATCCTTGAAGTGGAACAATCAGCTCTTGAAGAAAGTAGTTCACAATCAAAATCATCCGAAACAGCAAAAAAGAAAGCAGATTATGATACTGGTCGCAAAGAAGAAACACATTTAGATACTACTTCGCGTAAGACACAAGAAATGACGCCACAGGAAATAACTGAAAGAAAGGACAGTATTTCACAGGATATAAGCTCCGGTTCACATTCAACTACTCCACCAGACACACCGACCAATACAGAGTCCACCCTGAAATTATCCGATGTAGATGAATCTAAAACAGACGATGATCTTCAAGCTTCTAAAACTTCTGGTGACCTTGCCGAATCTAAGACAACTGATGCACAAAAAGAAAATGAGTCGAAAAATCAAACAGATTGTCCCCAACCTAATACATCAGAAAGTATAAAACCTGATTCACAAGAATCTGGGAATTCAGTTGTAGCTATCACTTATGCCTTCGATGCTGATGATCCGACATCGAATGAATCCGACTCTTCAGAGATCAGTGAAACTGAAGCTGAAGGTGGTAATCAGCAAATTACTGCTGAAAATGTATCAGATAACTCGTCTTCCAAGGAGACTGATACAAATATGAAATCGAATGTAGAAAACAAGAAAAAAGGTAAACAGCTTTAGGAGATTTTTGGTTTTTTGGTTTTGAAATTTTATTTCCTTCACATTTATAACTACTATGCTTTTATTGCATGGAGGATTTCATCATGAGCTGACATCAGTTAGAGAAACACTGGAAAACCTGGGAGTACTGGACAGCTGTTTCCCCCGTCCTAGTTTGGGACTCTTCAGCAGTATGCACCCCGGGGTTTGAACTCAGGACCTTCTGGTTACAAGACAAGCTCGTAGACCATTGATTTTAATTTAACCAATTACTGTCACACATATGACCGGGGAAGGTGACAGGATTTATACTTTTGCAGGTAACCTTAAATAGCTGAAGACGCGTTCCTGATCGCCAAAGGATGGATTGTTACTTCCAGTCTAGTTTGCATTGATCATCTATTGGTTGGTTTGTCCCCACAGTCGGAGAAAATGGGGATGGATCAGGCATACTTTGAGAAGGCCGTCGAATGACATCGTACTCCAGGCCCTTAAGTGGAATCCCAGTGGTAAGCGACGACTGGGTCGTCGGCGAGAGGGTCATATGGTGGAGATCGTGAAGGAAAGAGGTGAGAGATTGTGAGCAACCGTGGTCTAAGCTGAGAAAGATGGTAGAAGATAGAACGAAGTGAAGAAATGTTGGTGAAGCCCTATATTCCACTCGAGAATATTAATAACAATAATATTTTCCGTTGAGACTGTACTATAATTAGGTGGAATAGTAAAGAAAGTTGATCACGAAGTCCTAAAAAGACATCGATTGGTGGTCGGCAGAAAAATCTTGGCCTGAATAAAAACGGTTGTAGATTATTTCGTGTAAATGCTCTCCACTTTGTCGTATTCATTTTATGGTTGATTAAGATTGTCATTTACGGGAGAAAAATTAAGAAAGTTTTAGGTATGTCACTACTACTACTACTACTAAGTCTCTTGAATTGCTTGATTTTGATAAAGGTTGTGATATAAGTGATGAGGTTGGAAATCAAATCATATATATGAGACCGGTTTGACCTGGAAAAGTTGTAAAGCGCAGTTGACTGCAATGTTTGAAATATGTGTTGTCCAAACGTACTCACAACCTACCTTTGAGAACTATGGGCGAAAATCCTATTTTCTTTAACATGTGATTCACTCCTGTCAGATGTAAGATGATGTTGCAAGACTAGTCTGTACCAACTAACAGTTTAAAGACGGGCAGCAGCATATTAACCACTTCAATTATTTGAAATCTTTCAACTTACCTCATTTCTGGTATAGACGGGATATCCGGCAATTGAACAAAGGACATGTTTGCTTACGCACAATAGTTTTCTTTGTCCTCACTTATGGCTGTAAGACATTGCTGGTAGATGTGAAAACCTCAGGAGGCTAACTGTCTTTGATCTGAGATGTTTGTGTTCTATCTTCCGTGTTAAGCGGTTTAATATGGTGTCGAATATTAGGGTTTCGAGTAGAGTGTTAGGTGAGGGGGGAGAACCAATTAATTAATTAGGTCGTAAACCTATACTGATTGAGATGACTGTACCACGTGTACACATCCCAAGGCACTGCCTCCCACCCTCCTCGTGTAATGTTAGCTGACAGAAAATGATATTAAGAAAAACTTTTGGGCGATGAAAACAAAATTGGGCATGAGTACATGAAATCTTTGACTGCTGACCTGAGCCAGACGTGGACAGAGTTGTAAACTGTTTGACTGACTTCGGTAATAATGTGGTGAGAGCTGTCTGCTAGCCTAAATTGTTAGACACCAATTTACGTCAATGTTTACGTCCCAAATCTTGGTCATGAGAAAAAAAACAGGAACAAAGTCTAACCTTGAGGGACTCAACAACCAATCACAACAGACTTAGCTTGGACGGATACGATTAGCAGATATATCAACGGACTGTCTAAGAAACGGCAACAAAGAGATGACAGAATAACCTTCAGCTCGAAAACAACCAATCAGAAGACGTTACCGCTGTGCTAAAAATAACACCAATAATAATATACATAAAAATCTATAAATATCTGTTGATTTTCTTAATACAGGATCTGTTTCCTGACCCTTGTCATATGTCGTTACAATATGACTTAAGATCATTGTCGCAGGCGCAGATGCATTCACTCGTTTAATTCTCTCAGAGATTCATTAAAATGCTCATGTTTCTCCATGCCTTCATTCTTCATACCACACATTTCAGTTCATTGGAGTTATTATGAATTTTTACCCTTCCCTTTGCATAATACCTGACTTATTGCACAGCTGTGCAAAGTTCTACACTAAAACATCATGCAGTCTGTAAGCCTTATAGATTCATGAATTGTGGCTTAGCTGGTAACTGAGGGGAAACTAATGTAACGTTTATCAAACCTGTAGGCCGACTCAGTCCTATCAGCCAAGTTTGCAGCCAGTGTATCCAGTATATTTATACAAGTGATTAGTAGCTCATTTGTGAGGCTTTTGACTGCAGTATTCAACAACATGGCTTAGAAGTTCAGAGGGGTATCTGCTCCTTTAGGGTTAAAGACACGTCTTGTTGACAAGTGCCAGTAAACACCAGATCTAGAAGCAAGATATCCCACCAACTGTCTTCAGCCATCTAATAAGAATGAACAAATACATGTTTACAATTTACGAAGACGCTGATCATTTATGTTACTTAGAAAGGGAATTATACTTCACAACGCACTCATCACCGAAACAAGAAAAACCGACAGTTGTCAGCTCTATACAGTAAAGTCATGAATCACTCGTAGAATATTGTATCCGTTCTCATAATCTACCTTTCTCTTAATAGGTTATGCAACATTTGAGGTTCTAATACTCAAAGCGTTTTCCTCATGAATATGTTACTCATTACTAAATGAGTTAGAAACACAATAGCTTAATTCTCTGCACAATGAATAGTCTGTCTGAGACCGCTTAATATTATGTTGATTATGCATGCATTGGGTTCTGGGAGTCATCAGCACAGCTCCAGTGTGATTGGTCCACCGCCGTCATTTTGGATGGTTTTAGAACTGCTCTCAAAGTTCCCTTTCCTTTTCGTTTATTCTTCTCCAAGTCACATACTCAACTCGTTGCTCACCAGAGAGGATTCTCTCGAAGACCTAGTCAGCGTATGTCCAATTCATCTCCATTTTTCTCCACATATTTGTTGGGTTTTAAGTTGTCATTTACTTCTTTAACCAGATTAACTTGTTGATTATCCTTTCTATCTAGCCATGTGATCAGGAGACTCACGTAAAGGCAGACATTAATGCAAGTATACAATAGCCTGTTGAAAATGCTTTACATGATGTTTGCGCAAAGTCACTGAGCTATATAGAACCACCGATTCAAAAACAGTGTAGTGAATTCGAATAAAATTCCTTATAAGGGTTATGTGAGGAAGATTTCTACAAATGCTTTTTTCTACCTTCATTCTTTTATTATTTATTATTATTTCCTTTAATTCCTAGACGAACATACGGCTTCAGCCGCACGTATCCACTACCTTCGGTTTTCTGTTAGAGTTTTCACCTGGCAACAAGTCTGCCAACATGCTTTCATCTCCTCCTCACATGACCTTCTCCATGTCAACCTTCCACTGGAAGGCTTGTCTAGTGATGTCATTTGATGGTTTCCTCAGAGTATGACCAATCTACCTGCATTTCTTCCTGTCTGTTTGTTTCACAATCGGTTCCTGGTTGGTTTGCTCATTGCAAGATATCCCTGTTGCTGATCTTTTCTGGCTGGCCATCTGATCTTAAATATCGAGCGTAGACAGGTGTTGATGAAGGTCTGGAGTTTGTGTAAGGCACTTTTTATGACGCGCAGTGCAAGTCTCTGATCTGTATAGCAGCACTAACTTCACATTTTTCATGCTGAGTGCTGTTGACCTCCACACAGGCTTGAGAGTGATGAAAGCTTGCCTTGCTTTCCGATCCTCGCTGCTTTGATATTCTCGTTAGTTTCCACCTTCATTTTTACTGTCTGTAATTGAAGCAGCGCTACTCAGCTACATGAAACAGACGACTTCTTCTAGATTTCTCCCAATGATATTGATTGGCGCTTGTTGTTGTGTTGGTATTCCACTATCACCATGATATCCGTGTTCTCGATGTTCACATGAAGTCTAGTCTGTGCCGCCTTTTCTGCCACCTCGTTGGTTATTTTACTTGTAAATATTGCAGTTTTTCAACATTAAATATATATATATCAGCCGCGGAGGATAGGTCTTCTAAAGGCTTTTCCTTGCTCCAACGCATATCAGTCTACTTGCTTCCTTTGATCGGTTAAATATTTAAGTCCATCGCAATAAATAAGATTGTCGCTAACAGTAAGCGTCCTTGCTTTGCTCCTCTCTCTTCGCTTTAGACGCTTCAGAGAAACAAAGAAAGCGCCAAGCACATTTATAATATTTACAGACTTATCGGAAAGTTATGTATAAAAAGTATCCGACGCCTAAGTGCAAATAAAACGAAATTCCTTTGGATGTATATATATATATATAATGTCCTTCTTTTTGGAAGAGAAGGTCTTTGTCCCATTGTGTCTGCTGATGTTGTACTTTATGGTGAATGAAAATAAAACATGCGAATCTTGCTTTTCTAACATATGTTTAACACCTGTGATAAGTATATGTGATATCATAACTGTTTATATCTCCTGCCTACTTCTCCCTGCTGGCGCATTTATATATATTTATATATGTGGTGTGTGCTACTAATAAAACTTATCAGTAGTGTAAATTTAAAGAGATTTTCATCACCATATAATATCAAATAGCAGGGAGATAGTTTTGAAGCTAGGGAAAGAAAATGATCCAGATTTGTGCAGATACATGGGAGACCTGAAAGGAACACAATTGGAAGACCGGAAATAACAGAAAACGGCAGATCTGTGCAAATAGTGATTTGAAGATGATGATAATAACAATAATAATAATTTGCTTTATTCCAAAACAGCACTTGTGATACAGAATGGAATTCTCTGCATTTTACTACAGTACTGCATCCAGTTTGTACAATAACAATAAATAAAATTCTACATATATTATGGTTAATTTCAGTTAGTTTTGACAACAACATATTAGTCTATTGGTACCAAAGCTAAAAGTGAACAGAATGTTTGAGGGTGTTAGAAAAGTAGACGCTAGCATATTTACTGGCGTAAGCGGTAACAAAAAGGTTGAGATATACAGAGTGTGATATAACGAAGAAGAGTGTTTTAAGTGGAGTTTGTAAGGAAGAGGGAAACAAAGCGGCACATAACAGAAAAAATAGATAGAGAGAAAAGGAAAAGAAAGAAAGAAAACGTTGTACCGATAAATGATATGAGTAGGAAAGATGAGATCCAAATTGTCCTACTGACTACTTAATAAGTTATAATTTTCACGCCTAATGCTTTCTTTGTCGCACAGAGCACGAGCTAAGTAGGATATGGTGGAGGTTTCGTACTTGCTAGTGTGAGCATATAGTTTTCTATATAGGCTTCTGGTCTGGTCTGGCTTGATGAGATACAAGGGGAGAGTTGTGAATGAAGAGGGTGGTGTGAGTTAGATAAAATGGATTTAGCCCATTTTTCGCATGAGTCCCCATGCCTGTCGACCAGAATGTTAACAAGCTGGTTTAGTGGCACGTTACATACCCTGCTGACATACGTTACCACCCTAAGTCATAAGATATAGTCCTTCTTCAGTAACCCTGGAAAAACTAATGGGGAACAATGGAGAATACTAGGCAGGATGCAAGAGTTAACGAATCGTAAGAGTAAGGGTTGGGCTATTCCAGAATGTTTTAACTTCTTGACGTAGAAGGTAAGACGGAATATTTTCCTAGAAATCATCATGATATGAGACGACCAGGAAAGATCAGCAGATAGAATGACGCCAAGATATTTAATTTCCGACTTGGTTTCTATTTCAGTGCCATCTATGTTGCACACCTCGTGAGTGCTAACCAGTTTGTTCAAGTCAGATTTATGCCTAAAGGTGAAATTGACTGTTTAACATTTAGAAGAGGGCTTTAAGCTTAGACCGTTTTCCTGGGATCACTGGCTGATTTCTGATAAAAAGCCATTTAGTTTGGAGCAGTCACTTTGACACTTGACAGGCAAAGATACAGTCAGGTCGTCAGCATATTTAACAAAATTAATGTCATTTGAAGATGGTAAGTCATGAAGAAAGAAAGAAAATAGAAGTGGGGAGGCTACAACACCTTTGGGGACACCAGCTTCAGTGAGCACAGCAGAGGAGGATTTACCTTTGTATACAGTGTACCGCATTCTGTTTGAGAAATAGGAACGCAACCAGTTTGTGACGCAGGACTCAGTTGGTGTCATCGAGAGCTTATTTTGCAAGAGACATCTAGCTACAGAGTCAAAAGCAGAAGTGAAGTCGAGAAACGCGCAGCGGGCGTATTTGGCACCTTTATCTAATGATGAGACGATACTGTTGTGTAAGACGGTTGCAGGATTCAAAGTGCTCCTACCCTGTCTATAGGCAAATTGTTTGGGGTCTTCAAAACTTTTAAGGGAGGGTTCAAGTTAAGGAAGTAGTGGTTTTTCCATCAGCTTTAGAAACGGGGAAGTAATGTGAATGGGTCTGAATTTTATATTCTTGCTATTTCCAGGTTTAGGGACAGGGACTATTTTAATGTCTTTCCATGCAACAGGTACAATGTTTTTGGAAAAAGAAACGTTTGGGCTATTAGTAAGTGGAGAACATAAAGCATCTGCACATTGTTTTAGAACATAAGCAGGTACGCCATCAGAGCCAAGGCTACGTGATGGTTTAAGCGTTTTAAGACATTTTAGAAAATCAAGAGTAGTATTTAAGTCAATTAAAGTTATCAACTGCGTGATTTGTAACACTAGACGTATAATTATAGTAGAAGGAGAACGTGTCTATAATTTCGCTTTATAGTGGTTCCAAATTCCAGATAAACATTCTTTGAACAAGTTTCTCGTCTTCTATCGTTACATATACAACAGAAAGTTATCTGCAACGCATTACTCTCTAACACCTTTTCTGCCTTTAACTAATCTGCTTTATTCATCATCATCATCATATATAAAATAAAGTTTGCTATCTTGTTGGTGTTGGCTAGCAGTGTAATCCAGTCTGTACATTCTAGAAATGATACAGAAGATTTGTAGCTCAGGTGGATGATTTTTATTTGGTTGCGCTGTCTGAACTGGATAGTTAGTTTGCGAGGCTTTCATCACCCCAACACACTAGGCAACATCTTCAGCGCATACTTCAATTTCAAGTGATCTTTTAGATTTCTCCAATAGCTCATTATTCTCCTCGGATGTGATTAATTGGTTTAGGAATTGACGTTGTACACAAACCAACAAAATCACTTCACCCAGTCAGCCGTGTGTCAACCAAAAGACTCAACAGCGACAAAACATCAAAACCAACATCATCTACAAAATAAATTTTAACAAGTACGAAAAACACTACATTGGCCAAAGTGGACGTCCCCATCGTCTTCGTTTGCATGATCATAAGCTAGCCATCAAAAGACATGATATCCACTCCCTCGCTCATATCGCTCACTGCATACAGAAAACCACGGATATCTATTCGACTGGGACATCGTTCAAATATTAGACATAGGAAACAACAAGAATGCTAGAGAATTCTTAGAAGCCTGGTATTCCAGTCAATCATCAATCAATAGACATATAGAGATAGACAAAATGCACCGACCGATAGAAAGTAACCTCACGCACACAAACGGTCAAAGTTCGAGTCCAAGAAACAATCAGTTCCAATACAGGTAGTCTAGAGGGTGTGAAAACACACAGAAACAACCAAAGAGTCATGTTCAAGGTCACCCATCAGGAGAGATGACTAATAAACTTGTGGAGAAATCGAAAGGTTCATTTCCTCGAATTGCTGTATGCACTAAAGATGTCGCCTAATAGGGCGATGAAAGCTTTGCAAACTGACTATTCAGCTCAGAGAACACAACTAAATCCAAAAAAAACATTTCATTCTATTTGGGACTCATCATCCGGAAGTACCTGCACTCCTATTGTAACTTGAACCCAGTCCAAATCACTTCAAACACTAGATTATCACCCACTAGGCTACTGGGTTATATGCACCGATTCTAGTGAAGAAGATATCAGTGGTTATTCAATTTATTTCATTTACATTTCCTGCTGATCGATCAATGCAAACATATCCAATCACTGTGAATCAGACACATCCAGATAACCATTCCCAGTTTGGAAGAAATGAGTACAATTCATCAACAGAGATCAAGCATTTCGGGTTAAACACAAATCAACAAACAAAATTTGTTTGATCAAGGATTGATATTAGTCCGAGAGTTATTGAAAACTGTGGAGTACTGGACAGTTGTTTCGTCCCAGTTTGAGGCTCTTCAACAATACTCAGCCACAGGATCTAGGACTTTCCTATTCCATTAGATTGCGTCTCAGTGGCTGAATAGTTTACAAGTTCTAAAACGCGTTGCATTTAAATTGTTTATAACCATTTCGATTAATAGCTTTCTACACCTTATATCTCACTGAAATGACTTTAACGAAGTTATTTTAATCACAATTTCAATTATATAATTCACAATGTAACCTCTTTTATTCTGTATTTTAACTTTGTATTATGTAGAAGGATATTTAAACTGTCAAGGAAAGAACAATTATCTTAGCAGACCAGCTCAACCACTGATGTGGTTAGGTACTGAAGAAGGAAGGTAAGTTAAATTTGTATAAAGCTCTATTATGATGCATTACGCTATGTACTACTGATAGGTTGATATGAGTAGTTGAATGAGACCCACAAGAACCAGTAATGTTTGCAAGCCAAGCAATCAGGTCTGAGTGATCTAAAATAATGCTTCTCTCATTCAGAACCAAGCTGTTCAGAGGTGCAACTGGTTCGACTTCGCTCAGGAAGCTAAATCAGTAAGAATCACCAGAATTCTGGCTGGACACTTGGGCGAAGTGGTATAATATTAAACTAAATTCACAGTATTCAAATTAATTTCATATTATTTGTAAGAAATTATATATGTGAAATCTCAGAAGATGTAGACAGTCGGGACTTTGACCAAGTATTATTAATTTAGTGATATATATATCCATTTTTATTTATTAGTCAGGATTTGTTATGCATCAGCTAACATCACACCTTCATGTCTGTTCACACTGTTAGTGTCTAGAATTTTATGATTCGACGTGTTTTCAAAATTATGGTGTTTAGGATCAGAGTTTAGTTGAAGCACCCTGTCGAACTTACTGCAATAGAATGCATATCCTATATCCGTAGCTGTTGAGTCACCTGACAACTCCAGTAGGTCGAATGAAACAGCTCAATCTTCAAAAAGAAGACAGAGCAATAAGATCTACAGGGTGATTTTTTGTTTAAGTCGAAAGATAGATCTGATCGGAGAGAGGAAATAATCCTTCCTAAAAGCTATATTTTCAAGTTGTACAGTTGCATTTTTATACTAGGGAAGACAATATTAACTGGTAGGAGAAATTGTTCATTCAACCGACGCATACGATAATCACCGTGTTTTCTGAGGTAGTGAATTTGATTTGGATGAATCATAAGAATAAATCACCTTTGAAAGAGTCTTTAGCTCAATGATAAATTGCTTGCCATCCATACAAGAGGTACAGGATTGATCCCTGACCAGCAAACTCCCAACCTCCCTCTGGAAATGACGAAAGGTCGGGCAGGAGATTAGCAAACCTAAGTCCTAAAAACAACAACACGATAGCTAGTGAACCTCCACAGCTCACAGCATTAAGCTCTTTGTTCCATTTAGAAGGCAAAAGAACGGAAAATAATTAATTTTGAAAAGGAGATAAGTTACTCGTAGACACGCTAGTTATTGCATTGATTTAAATAAACAATGAATGTTAAAATGAGATCACTTACATTCCCAGACAGTTGTCAATGACTCACAACTATTGAACCATTGAAAACCATGGAGTACTGGGAGACAGCTGTTTCATCCTAGTTTGGGAATCATCGGCACTACACACCCACCAACAATGTTCGAACCCAACAGCTTCCTGTTACAAAGCAAGCTGGCTCGTACACCATTCATCCACTGGGACCCGATTCAATGACCACTCCATGAATTCTAACTTATATCAATTCGTGATTTAGCGCAACGACCAAGCAATGTCATCGGTGGGAAATCCATCGCCACACCTGACTCGTTGGTAGAAGTTAGAATTCATGGACAAGTCACTGAATCGGCTCCCAGTGGATGAATGGTATACGAGCTTGCCTTGTAACAGGGAGCTATTGGGTTCGAACCCTAGCGGTGGGTGCGTAGTGTCTATGATTCCCAAACTAGGATGAAACAGCTATCTGGCAGTAATCCCTGGTTTTCAATGGTTCTCTAACTGATAAACTCGTAAAAACATAACTAGTCCTTACAAACCAAACTATAGAAAATATTGTGTAAGAGTTACACATGCTGTATAGTCAAACAAACTGCAGTAGCTGCAGTAGGATTCGAAGCTGTTAGCTAATGGTTGATATTCGACTGTATAGACTAGTGAGCCACATGTTGACTGAATCATCACTATGATTATTACTCATCCTTTATGTTTCTAGTGGAACATAAAGCTTCACCTGTACATTGCCATCTCAGTGTGTTTTCTGAAGTCCTTTTCACTTGTCTTCATGACTGCTCAAATGCTTTCTTCCCCTCTTCATACGATCTCCTCCTAATCCATTGTCTCCTATTCGGATGCTAATCTAGATTCTTCTACGTCGTGTCACTAAACGGTTACTTCAGCATTTGTTCAGTCTATCTCTAAATTCAATTTGAATATTTGTTGGCCGACAGAATTCTTGGTTGAACCCCCTGTTCAAAGAGTTCCTTCCTTATTGCTAATCTTTCCAGACAGCCATCAGCTTCACTTGTGGATGACATTAATTGTTGTCCAAGATAATCACTAATCATCTTTTCTACATTCTACAAAGAAAAGTGATACATAATATTTCAGGAAACTTTAGGCCTTTCACATACATTCCTTGTGTATTCTTGTCTATTTTATCTATTCTCTCATACAGCATTTTCATGTTTTATGCAACTGACAATTTGAAGACAAGTCGACTACGCCAAAAAATCAGTTTATCTCACGCTATCAACAGTATTCTACACTTTGATGTACACATTTTTGTTGCCTGTGCAAACGGTCACCTATTTGTATACAAAAGGAATTCAGGTAGGCTAATTAGTGACAATGGAGAAAATGTTTTTTTTTAAAACATGAGGAAGAAAATTCAAAATAATCATTTTTAAATATTATTATATGTGTAAACCTTGGGCATTGTGTTAGTAAGTAATTCCATGTTGGTTTGTTTATTAGATGTATCACACAGTCAGTGAAACAGTATTATTATTTACTGGATGACGAAGTTTCAAACACAATTAGTTATGGTTCATAATCATTCCATCAATTATAATTACACAACTTCGAAACTTGAGTTTTATAGTTTTCTTTGTCCTCTCCTATTTGTCGTCGTTGGAGTAGTAGAATTTTTCAGATATCCGCCTGGACAGGTGTTGAATCATTCCTATTACATGTATTTGCAGTTGATTCGATAAACAAAGCTTCTGTTGACATCAATCTCTCCCTATACCCTGCTACATTAGATATTAAAAAAGTCATCTTATCCCATTCTATTGTATGGTTGTGTTTGACTGCATGTAATGCTATGGCTGAACTATTCTCTAGATTTCTTATCTTATTCGGGTCAACCAATCTAGATTTCGCTAGGTTTTCATGTTCGGCTAGTCCCACTGACTTCCCCTGTTCCACTACTTCGACCTATGTATTTGACCTGAAAATCATTCCAACAGAGTATTAGATAAACTAAATTGTTTTGTTTTAAAGGCTCCACAGGATTTTCCCCCTTTAACTGACAAAGCTTGTTTCGAATTGAGTTCGTGGGTGGTTTGATTGCCAGCCAGTCACTTTTATTCCTTCCAGCATTGTTAAGAATTCTGCGTAAGGTAGTTTCCGAGGTTCCTTCTTTGTATGGAATTACTACTGATGGTTTAGATTCCTTACTGTTGGTGTTGTCATTATCTCGCACATATTTGACATGCATATCGACATTAATATTACTTATTATTATTATGACCGCCATCACTACTATCATTATTTATTTCATCTTTACACTTCCCTTCATACTTCCTGACTAATTTATCAAGATAACTATTAAGCTTCATAGCTTCTCTTACATGTCTCACTTCCTGTCTTAGATTTCCCTTTATACTACTTAGTTTTTGTGCTCCATTAACTAAACATTTCACCAATATTATTTTTACTGACATAGGATGGGCTGATCAGAAGTCCAAATATGTGTTTGAATGTATGGATTTCCTGTAAACACTACTGTTTAACTATAAAATTCAAGTTTCATAGGCGAGTGATCACAATTGATATGATTATGAACAATAAATTTTGTTCGACACTTTGTCATCCAGTAAATAATACTGTTACTTTGTGTGATATATCTAATAAGCATTTTTAAACATTGTTCTTTACTTTTTGCCATTTAGATTCTTGATCATAAGTAATTACACTAACAGATTACGTCATATATCAGAGTCAATGGACAGAAATATTTGTCTGACTATATATAATAATAAATCGAGAAATGAGTTAAAGCGGAAGATTAATCATCATTGAAGAGTATTCTACAACATATATATTTAATCTTCATGCTGACTGAAAGATGGCCGGCTAGGAAGAATAAGAACGAAGGGAACTCTGTCAATGAACCAATCGAGAACCCTCTAACCCTACAAAAATGCAGAACGAGATGAAGATAGATTGAATATATGCTAAAGAAATCATTGTGTGACCTCTTTATCTGACAGGCAATCGGGTAGGATCATAATGGAGTTGTGCGTGATTTCGAGGAAAACACGGATGAGGTGATGAAAAGTAGAATAAACCAAGTAATTATAACTCTAAGCAGTACATTAGAAAACCTAAATAATGAAATAAAACAGATAGAAGTAGCGTTAGTGTTAAATAAATATCCCTTAAAATCTGTAAGGAAATCTCAAAGAAGCTCAGAAGAAAAGGAAATAAAATAGTGAAGAAACTATTAACCATAACGTAAATAGGGAAGAATTTAGCGTATCTACAGTATAACCAAATAACGGACACCTTAAACCCTATGTATGATTCGTAGTAAAGCAGGAATTAAAGCGTCATTAAAACCTGCAAACTTACTCAGGGACAAGCTCTGTTGACCAAAGGACCCTATTTAGTCAATTATACAAAATAATGTAACCTACTCTATTGATGTGATTATGAAACTTGGTCGCTGTGGTAGAGTATAACTCCATTATAGATAAGATTTTATTTTGATATGTCACACAGTGCTGTTATACATTAATATTAATTGATGACCATGTTTCGAGCACAACTGATTACCGCTCATAATCACATCAAGTCAATACTCACACAACTTTTTACTTCATTTATATACATCAGTGAAATTGATGATTAGATATTGGAATAAAAATCAATATGTGATAATGTACATTTAGAATAATAATAATAATAATATGAGTGTTACCAATCAAATACAATCAGATGGGAAATAAGACGAGTGTTTGTATAGTCATAATAAGCTACTTGTTAGAATGTTGTGATATCTTTGAATTGAAATAGAATTTTGAGATTATTTATTATCCTCCTCTGATTTGACTGACTGGTGGTAATAATATCTTCCATGCATATCTCTGGTATTTGCGTTGAGTCATTTCTGTTGAATGTGTTCCATTGGGTGTAGACTAGATGAACCAGGCAGGATTCAGTAATCAGTCTCTCTATCCACCTACATAGATTACTTCTTAGAATTCTAACCCTCTCCCACCATGCTATTGTGTGGTTGTGTGCTAATGTATGCAAAACAATTGATGAGTTTTTTTCTAAATTACTCATCTTCTCGGGGTCAACCATTCTTGCCTTAGCTAAATTCTTATATTCCGACAATCTGATTATCTCCGACCTACTAGTTTGGCCTATGTAGTTGACCTCACAGTCATTGCAGGGCATTTTGTAAATTATATTATTTTTTTAATTGCGTCAACCATCAGGGTTCTTCAGTGCACAGAGCTTGTCCTATCTGAGTGAGTTTGTAGGTTTGAATGCCACCACCCTAATTCCTGCTTTATTAGGAATCCTACATGGGGAAAGTCTCAGATGTCCCCTCCTTATATGGTATTACAGTAGATGACTTATATTCTCTATTATTTATGCTATCATTATTAGTTTCCTCTTTATTTTTGTTTTGCTTTTGACCTTTTCTGATATTCATTATGAATGTTATAGCATAGTTAGTTATTTAACACCAACGCTTCTTCTATCTGTTTTATTTCATTATTTAGGTCTTTTTTTGTGCTACTTAGTGCTACTGCTCGGTCTGTTAAACTCTCAATTAAGCCTACCTTAATAACAGTAATCTACGCTATACCTTATAATGACTGTGGGGCCAAATACATAGGGCACACCAATAGACCGAGGATAATCAAATTATCGGAACATAAGAATTTAGCTGAATATATAGAATGATTGACCACACGAAGATGAGTAGTTTTGAGAAAAACTCTCCAAATGCAATAACCGCTTTAATAGGATCTGTATAGCTACAGTTGCACAAATTATACAGACACGTAGAGGGACAGCTTGACTGCTGAATCTTTGTTCATTGAATCTACAATAAGAATGACGCTAAGTCAACACCAGAGATGTGGAAAATACTATTGCTGATGAAATCCAAAGATGAGAAGTTATGCAAGTGCACAAATATGATTATTAACAGTATTCACTTTTTTACTAAATGACATTATTCTATGAAACATTCTGAAGACTTTCTACCCTCCCTTGATCAGTGTGATGTGAACAGACTACTTCATCTGATTACTCACATTTCGTGTTTTTTTTTTAAATTGCCATCGGGAAATTTAATTTTCACTAATATCGAATCTCTTCTTCTTTATTTGTATTACATACACAATTGGCTGCTGTCAATCAGATGGACTATGGGATGTTGATAATCCAGTACAAGTGAAGCTACAACCAGGCTCAAATGAACCGGTTATTGTAAAGCGTATGTTAGCTGTAGCTGGCAAAATATGGTGTGCTGCACATCGTTCAATATTCATTTTAAATCCAACAACACTGAATTCAGAGGTGAGTGAATTCACATGTTATACTACGTAGAGTATCTTTCTACGAATATACACGTATGAAATGTTTTCGTAAAAGTAAATTATAAGGGTGATTTTTTTTGAAGGTGTACTCTAAAATCACCAATATTTTTAAGGATACACTTTCAAAAGCTTCTAAACCAGCAGGGTGCAGCGGGTCAGGTGTGAGAAGCAATACTTGCCTCCAATGACATTGGCTAGCGGTTGCGCTATGCCGTGAATTGGCACACGTTGGAATTCATGCACTTATCATTGGATCGGGGTCCAGTTGCTTAATGGTCTACGGGCTAGCTCGCTGGTCTTGTAACCAGAAGGTCCTCGATTTGAACCTCCTGCGGAGGTGTGTACTGTGAAGAGTCCCAAACTAGGACGGAGGAAACAGCTGTCTGTTGGTACTTCCAGGTTTTCGAATCGTTGTCTAACCAATGTCAGCTCATGATGAAATACTGTAACGAGTCTATTTTTTATTCCTTTACGTCTTCAGTGGGATATAGAGCTTCAAGCTGGAGCTTTAAAGTTTCGGTAACAGTGGAATCTATTTTTACGGGTTTGGGTTGCTAGCCTCATGAGAAACAATACTATTTCTCACCATGAAATAACATCGGTTAAAGAATCATTTGAAAACTTGGGTGTACCACCAGACAGCTTTTTCGTTCTAGTTTCGGTCTCTTCATCAATACACACTCACTGGGCCGTCGAACCTGGGGCCTTCTAGATAGCTCATAGACTGTTGAGTCACTGGGATCCAATCCAATGGTCAGTCCATGAACTCCAACCCCCGCCAATTCACGTTATGGCATGATCACCAGCGAATGTCATCGATGAGCATCTGTCCTATCACAGCATTCACCATAAAGAATCAAGGTTCGGAGTTTCATTACTAATGTGTAATCAGCTCTTCTGTATGTTTCATAGACTTAACTCGTCACCAAAATTATTTCGAACAGGCTACTACAACCTTTGATCAATACCTATCCTTTCTCCATACTGAATATCAGGTGGTCTGTAATGGAGGGGTAAGCAATAAGAAACTCTGGAAATGGATCAACCAAGAAGTCAAAGTCCAACGAATAAGCAAGGCGAATTAGAAATGGACTGGACACATTCTGAGAAGAACGTCTCTGAAGTTGAATTTTAATATGAATCAACGAGTTAGGGGTGCTTTAGAGAGTGACATGGACGAGACCATGTGAGGAGAAGATGAGAGCTTATGGACAATAGAGACGCCAACGAAATAGGACTGCAGGGGACAGGATGAAGTGGAGAAGTGCTGCTGAAGCACTTTGTCCTACTCGAAACCTAAGTGAATAATAACAATATATGTATACAAGCATCTGCACAAGAAGCCAACAGACATGTCAACCTGAGACCGAGCACTTCGGTCCAATCAATCGACGGGAAAATCTAAAATTCAATTAAATAATTACTATGACCCGTTGTACAAGAGGTGGCGCTCTGAAGTCTGAAACTATGGGCACTGGTTTCAAGCCTCAGCGTGGACATCATCACTCACTGGGGAATGCAGGTACATCCAGATGATGAGTCCTAAATAGGACAAGCGAAATGCGCATCCTGAATTCCACTGCTAGTCACCATCCACCAATTAAATTATATACATGCAAACCCCTGAATATCGATAAATTTAAACTCCGTAAACTTTTCAATGGTAATATTAACTCTGTGCTAGTTGATGACAGCCAATTTTTGTTCATTCATGAAAGTCAAAAATGTTCGACATGGATTCCAGTTATCTGCGTGATGTCATTATAATAATAATGATAATAATTCTTCCTTCACGTTCCCAGTGGAACATAGGGCTCCAAGCTAGTGGCTTGAAGTTTCTGTAGCAGCGTTTAATTTTTAGAGGATGGGGTTGCTAGCCTCATGCCCAACCTTTCCTCTTTACCAGGATTATTTCTGGCTCAGTGAGGTAAAGGAGTGCGCCGGCCGGGGGTCGAACCCCGGACCATGTGCATGGTCGGCAAACGTCCTAACCGCTATACCACCGACGCACTGTGATGTCACTATGCATTTTGCAAACTGCAGCAATAGTATATTTGTGAATAACCATAACATCTTGTTGCGTAACCTTATAGACGTTCAAAAATCTTCAAAAAATAGCTGATCAATAGTAACCATCTGTAAAAAGGGGAACTCTTCGGGAATTATTGAATTGAAATGTCTAATGTATTTACATTAAATTTTTGCTTTTATAGGATTATATAACCCTCTTTCTATTATTTTCCCCTCATTCTTTCCATATTCACAAACTTTAGCTTACATTTCCATTGAATGGTAATTATGCTGATCCAAGAGGAATTCAACTGATGGCTTATGGAAAACAAACTGTATGGTTAGCTACAGAAAATAGTTCACGTATTAGTTTATATCATGCAACCAGTGGAGAATTTCTAATGGAAATTGATCTGAAACCTGTTGTACTTGAAAGATTACAAGGTATAACCCTTACTTTTTCATTTTTTTTTCTTTTCTTTTGTAGTACATTATACTAATACCAGATAAAGGAAAGTTTTAGTTTGATATAATACTACTTTGTTATTGTACATTGCGTTCAGGGTGATCAAGAATGCTCTGACTCCAGGTGGAGACTCATCATTGCACCTCGGTGGGTTGAAACTCCTGACGGACCCTAATCGGGTGACCTCGGACGTGTAGTTTTTGTCAGTGAGGAGGCCTCACGGTCCCCACTTTGTGAAAATTGTGCGCGTCAGTGGCACAGCGGTTAGGACTCTCACCGACCATGCACATGGTCCGGAGTTCGACCCCTTACGGACGCGCACCTGATATCTACGGTCGGCCCGAAAACTTTGGGTAACCGATACCACATGCTGAAAATTCCATAACAGTACCGAAATAGTGTGTAGTTTCAAGCTATAATCAAAATAAAATTATATGAGTGTAAGTCATTGGCGGTTTATTCGTCGAATATTCAACCCCCCCCTACACACACACGCACAGACACACATGTAGTCTGGGTTCGATTCTCGACTATCGTCGCACTTCAATACCTCACCTAGTCTACTAGCTGATAGTCAACCTGGAGAAAGGGGAAAGGTAGGGTGTGAGGCTAGCAACCTCAATCTGTGCATAAAACAACACCTCCCCTACTCAAACTACTCAAGTTTGAAAGCTTAAAGCTCTATTGTGGTGAGAGCTGTCTGCTAGGCAAAATTTTAGACATTAGTTTACGTCAATGTTTATATCCTGAATCGAGGTTGTAAGAGAAAACAATAACAAAGCCCAACTTTGAGGAACTCACCAACCAATCACAGCAGACTTAAAGCGTGCAAATCCTACTCGCAGATATATGGCTTAACTTTCTGTGAAACTGTCACAAGCAGTACAGAATAACCTTCAACAAGAAACTGACCAATCAGGAGGCGTTGCTTCTCCGGTGACAATAATATACATAAAAATCTATAAATATCTGTTGGTTTTCTCAATAAACGATCTGTTGCCTGGCCTTTGTCTTCTATGGGTACACTATGTTCTACTGAGAATACAAAGGAATGAAACGGCTGATTAATTGAGTCTCCACATAGAACTCTACACAGAAGTGCAATAGCTCAAAGTACCACATTCCACTTAGCATACAAAAGTAGATGTAAAAAGTAATTAAAATGGGTTGAGAAGTTCTAATGTCAGTAGAAATGTGAGGAAGAAAGAACCATTTCGTGGAGAACAATATGGGTTTAATAGATACAGGTGATCAAAAAGAGTACGTACTTCTGAACCATATCACCTTCAGTATCCAGCTATTTGTTCTTAGCATCTCCAGGACGGAATCCAGTCAGTCTACACCGTCATATGTGACTGGCTCAAACAAACCGTCAAAGATAACATGTACTGATTCCATGTTTTGGTTTGACCACCACCTCAAAATTCTTTTCAACCTAATCCTACGCCAACTGAAATTGCCCATTGAGGGAGGAAGTTTACTAGTATCTGAGTGATTTAGTCTTACTTTCGTTGACAGAATTCTAAATTTGCTGTTATATGTTTAAGGAGTCTATTTGTGCCACACGGTGAAGTACACTTCTTTTTGTTCCCAGAATTGTTTATTTGGTAAAATGATGTGTACAGTGATGGTATAATGTAGAAAACCTTCCATTGAAACTTCAGCCTGCATAGATTATTTGTATTCTACCTTTTCTCTCCTTATTTAATTTTTTCTGTATTATTTCCTAGTGGTCTTTATCCCTCATCTTTACAACACAATCCGAAGCTCCACTAAGCACACTTCTTGCCGAAAATATCATCAGTACACTACTTATAAATTCCTTTCAGTAGTACATCCCAAACATGCAAAAACAACTGAGTGAAACAAATCACAATCTTCTATGTTAGCAAAGAATTTATATACATATATACATCATGGAAAATTCCCATTGCAACATAGAGAAAACCATAGAAAATATTGTAACAACAGAAGACAAGGGCCAGGCAATAGATCGTTTTATTACGGAAATCAATACGTATTTATATAAATTTCACATACATTATTATAGCCTAGTCAAGTAGACAAACGCAGTCTTCTGATTGGTTGTTTTCGAGTTCCTCGGAAAGTGGAGCCATCTATCTGCGAATCATATTTGCCCACGTTTAAATTTGCTGTAATTGGTTGTTGAAACAGCCTTGTTCATATTTGCTCACGGCCCATATTAGTGACCTAGACATTGACGTAGATTAATGTCAACCAATTGGCTAGCAGGCTGCTCTCACCACAATATGATAGAGGATTACCATACTTTAGCTTAGAGGGATTAAGACCATGAAAGTTGAAGGGGTTGAACGAACCTTTTCTGTACACAGACATCTGGCTTTTCTGTTTCGATAGCCAAAGCTTCGGCAATACCGATGAGTCGGGCACGTAGGGATTTGGGTAAATTACTCTTTACCTTGCAGATGACTTCAAAGGCGGAGGCTATAGAGATAGGGTGATCATTATCGACCAGATGTTCAATGATCGCGCTTCTTATTGCTCCACTTCCACCTCTTTGTAACCATGCAGGACAATGTTCTTGCACCCTCTTGGACAAAACTCGGTAGAACGACCGATATGCCTAGCTCGACACGAGCAAGTGAATTGATAAACACACATAGAGTTGGTCAACAGCGGTATCTTGTCCTTCAGGTTACTGAACAGTAATGGTCTACTAGTAAAGGCTATTCTCAGAGATGCAGCAGGGAATGTTCTTTTCAGGAACTGTGACATCCTTCGTTTCATGATATCGGAAGCTAAGTCCGCTTTGAATTTCAAGCTCATGTAAAGTATTCTCTTGAGTACGGATGATAAGTCACGTTTTATAGGATTTGAACGTATATTCTTATCTATAAAACGTGGTGGAAATCCATTTTCTATTAGGAATTTCCTCAAAACGTATAACTCATGTTCCACAGTATCAGGGCAACATATGCGCCGAATGTGAGTGGCAAGCGACCGGATCAGGTTTCGTTTTCTACCAGTGGGTAGCCAGCTGTAGAAATTTGTCAGTTAACCATTCCATGACAGCTTTCGATAAATCGATCTCTTCAGAATTTCATCGGTCCTCATTGATAAGTTTACATCGAGGAAATGAATGCTAGACTAGTTATCCGTTTTGAGAGTAAATTTTATCGTAGGATGGCAACCATTAAATGCACTTAATATGTAATTCAAATTACAATCACTATTACAAATAATAAAGGCGTCATCTACATACCTATTATACATTTGAAATCTTTGGATTATATATATATATATCCGTTATAAAACGTCTATGGTAGATTATTCTGAAGAAATGTTTCAATTTCGGCTGTAAATAAATAAGTTTGTCGTCAGAAGCCGTTACAACTCTATTTGACTGTTTTCTAAACGTTCATTCAAATAATTTCTTACAGCTTACCTGTAATATTTTGGTAAAAAATCATACCTACCAGACCCTCATGGTAATATCCGCATAGGAAACAATAAGAATGATATGAAGGAGGTCGTTTGAAGAGGCTTATAACTGATCATGGTGCTAGTTAAGAAGGATTACAGAAAACAAACAGAGTGACATGAAAATGTGTCAATGAAGCCCTATATTTCACTGAGAAGAACTCAAAGAAATAATAATAATCAAATAGTAAAATACCTAAAGTAATCTAAGTAGTCTGTTTTGACTGGACACTAGTAACTACTGCGATGTGTTTAGTCCTCTCTTTGGTGCAGACTGAATTCTATCAGTCAGGTTTGTAATGTGGCCATCATTCTAGGTAGCTCACCATCACAGTACACATTGATTTGACGATACTAGATAGTTGAAGACAATCGTCAGAAAGCATTGAATCTAGGTTTCGTGCCAGTTGGCACTCGCCAATGAGAAAGACGTATCTGCAAAATTGAAGGAACTCAGAAGGGACATGAGCTCCTTCAAGTTGGTTCCAGATACGCCTTGTTGACGAGTAATGATAACTAGCACGAAACCTATGTTGAAGGCTTCCTGTGGCCGATCGCCTCCAACCATTTAATAAGTAGTATATTTACAGAAGACATATGCATTAACATATTTGTCTAATGTGATAAATATAACAATCTGAAAGACACTGTGGTTTTTTTCACTCCATCCTCATGAGTTACGCCAGAAAAACAATCAGAGTCAGGCTTTCCTATTCTTGATGTATTTCTGATTCGGTGTAGAAATGGATTTTTTTAAAACATCTATCCATTAAAAATGTACATGAGACAGACAAATAATGAGCTTGTATTGCTGAGTACAGTTCTCTGCTAAAAGAAACCTTATCTATCCCTTGTAGATGCACTGACAAATGCCTTTCTTCCCTAAGAGTTACGCTTATTGAAAATGGTTTCCCCCACCCACCCCCCCTGTTTTCTTGCGAAGACCAGAAAACAATGATGATGAGCTGGTCACTAATCCAGTTCAAAAAAAACAACAGGATGTGCTGAAATTGCTGGATAATCCCTACAAAAATGAGATTCAAGCCAGTCTTTACTCAGGGGATATTCTGACATAGATCAAATCGCCCACTAATCGATAAAGATTAAGCTACTTTAAAAGTAGATCAACCCCAAAACGGTAACCAATCACATTTTGGATTATCAAGAGAAGCAGTTACATCACTCATGAAGAATTCCAAAGAACTTGCCCCACAACAAAATGAAGATATTGTCTAGAAGAACAATGAAAGTTTCGTAGTCTAATTATCTGACTGAGAGAACTCAACCGGCTTCATCAATCTTGATTTTGGAGGCGCTCAGCTTCTAATTATGATCATAAACCATCTTTCTGAATAGGTAAATAAGACATTGCAAGCTTGACTGACAGAATTCAGTCTCCACAGTTTGTCAGTTTGTCACCGTTGTGAAATCGATTAGAAAATATTGTAAAACGGGAGACAATAGTGGTGATTAATCATAATAGATTTGTAGAGTGTGGGGTAGGAAAACTGACATATCAGTTCAAGGTTATAAAAGGTGTCAAGTGAGTGGTGTGGCTAGTACAAAGTGGTCTGAGTTAAACAGGAGAAAGTAAGACTTTAATGAGAGGTTCATAATGAGATAACGAATATGTTAAATGAAACAGGTGGAGGCATATATTGAGGAAACAGATAATATCCCTAATAATAAGTCCGTATAAATGAAAAATTCGATAGTATTGAGGGAATGTTTGCATAAAGGGCATAAATTATGACGAATAATAATAATAACTGTAATGATAATATTTGTAATAATAAGCAAAGTAAAAAAACAACGAAAAAAACCAAAAGGGTTAAGGGGAAGTAGCATTCTTGGTGAGAAGAAAAATCTTCAATCCAAGTTTGGCCACGGTAAGAACAGCGTCTGGACTTGTCGTTTTTGGATACAAAGTTCCAGTTTAGTCGATCTTATTGCAACAGCTTCAGCTATGTGTAGGAGACGTAAGCGAACTGTACGTGATAACGACTTCTGAATTCGGTATATAACCCTGAAAGCTGTGTTGACATCGATGCGATGTCCAGTATCGACCAAGTATGACAGGATTGAGCTTTTTATGCACTTAATTTCTCCCCTGCTGAACCAAGCTGGTAAGTGTTCTCGAACCCGTAGACGAACCTGCCTAATCGTGCGCCCTACGTAACTTGAACTACAGAAACAGTTGAAATGGTATATGCATGAAGAAGAGCTAAGGTTAGGTAAGGCATCTTTGAGTTGCTGGGTGAACATTGGACGGCTAGTGAAGGATAGACACAGACGTGCAGAGTAGAAAGTTTTCTTAATCGCCCTGGTTAAACGTTGGGATAGAATCTCCGCAGGAGTATCTCCCTTGAATTGGAGACGTAAAAACAAAGGCTTTTTCTCCACAGCCGCCAGTTCATGTTTACGACTATTGTAACTTATGTTGGCTTTAATGAACTTCTCTGGATATCCGTTCTCGCTTAGAATGTCTCGGATAACCTGGAGTTATTTCTCTACGCAGTCTTCGGAACAAATAGACCTCGCTCTAAATGCTGAATACCTGATTAGATTACGTTTGTATTTCATCGGTACGAAGCTAAGGAAGTGTGTATACTGAGCTTTGGTCTCTGGCTTTCTAAACATGGTTCTTTTGACAGAACCCTCCTCTCTTCTGGTTAGTAGGACGTCGAGGATAGGTGATTTGCCATTTCAGTACACTCTGAAATCACATTAGACTGTCAACCGCACTATGTGTACAGCCTAAAATTATATTCACTAGAATGATTTCCTTCACTAAATACCTTATCCTTGATATCACAATGGAGATTTTAATTTAGATATCACCAATAACCAACATAATTTTAAGAAGTCATTTGGAAATCAAGAAGCACTGAATAACTGTTTCATCAAAGTTCGAAACTCCTCAACAATACCTACTGATGATGGCATCAATAATTAAACACACTAAGCTTAATTCTCATAAATTAATCCCTCTGATCATTTAGCCGCCAGGTTAACAGTCCATAACTGATGAATTATAGCTTTTTCTTCAACGCATAGGTATAGCGCCACCTCCAGTTAATGACATTGATTAGTGTCCAGTTGACACCTGGGATGAAGCATCCCGTCAGCTGTGAATACTCATCACAGTTTTAAGACATTCATCCGGAAGTCAGTGACTAATGTCAAACCTCAATGTAAGTTCCATCATATGTGTCAGTGGCACAGCTTTTAGCACCCTCACCGACCATGCTCATGGTCCGGGGCTCGATCCCCTACCGACGCACACCTGATATCAATGGTCGGCCTAAAAAATTTGGGCTACCGATATCACATGCTGAAAATTTCATACTTGTACGAAAAGTGCTGTGTAAAATCAAACTATAATCAAAACATTTTTTGTTAAAATACTAAAAAATCACAAGAGAGAAACTATGGAAAATTTTGTTTAGACAAGAAGAAGAAATAATCTTTCCCTATTGATTCATAACACAAAACACCACTCGTATGATAAAGTGAAAATAATCAGCGGTTTTAGGCAAGTTTCTAAAATATAGAAAAAATCCCCATTTTGAACATTTAGAAAACAGAAAGATTGAGCGAAGAAATACTTACTTTTCATTTAGATCCTCATCTCTCCCTGGCTCTACTCTGATATATATAGAACTTTTATTACAATACACAACAGTTTACTAATCTAGTGGCACTGATATGTATGTTAACAATAATTAGTCAGTGTCAAAATGTCAATGGGGTGATAATTAACGAAGAAAATTAATACACACATTTGAAAGGTAGAAATGGTTAGAATTAATTAATTTTACAAGGATAACATGTAATTCAAGATGAAATGGTCAGAAAAAATAAAATAATTTGGACGATTATAATTTTTAAAGGTTTAGGAGGAGGGAGGCGAAGTAGTCCGGTTTATACAATCATGTAACGATGGCCAAGGTAAAGAGAGTGACTGCACAAATTTCTTCTGAACACACAGGTTTGGCTTCTTCAGCTCTATGTAGACGACCAACTCGTAGAGCGAAATTAAGGTAAGTAGGAATGCGATAAATAATTTTAAATGCAGTATTAACATCAACCTTATGCTCACTATCTACAAGATGTGCTAACATAGAGCTACGGATAGATCTTCTTTGTCCCTTGCTTAACCATGTATAAACCAGACTACTTCACCCCCTCCCCCTAAACCTTTAAAAATTATAACAATTATGATTGTTCAAATTATTTTATTTCTCTGAACACTTCATCTTTAAATAGGTGTTATCCTTGTAAAATTAAATTAATTTATTCTAACCATTTCTACCTTTCAAATGTGTATTGATTTTCTTCATTTATAATCACCCCATTGACATTTTGACACTGACTAATTATTGTTAACAAGCATATCAGTGTTACTTGATTGGTAAACTGCTGTATATTGTATTAAAAATGCTATATATATATCAGAGTAGAGCCAGAGAGAGATGAGGATCTAATTGAAAAGTAAATATTTCTTCGCTCAATCTTTCTGTTTTCTAAGTTTCTAAAACTCAGATTATAAATTTTTGTGTGGATCCATAACCTTGTTGTGAAATGGAACCGGAACTTTCAGTCGGCTGACCATTTAACTAAGTTATTCACAAATTACCAGATAATACTGTTTATTTTTTTTTCCTTCACGTTGCCCAGTGGAACATAGGGCTTCAAGCTAGTGGCTTGAAGTATTTTTAGCAGTGTTTATTTTACAGGACGGGGTTGCTAGCCCCATGCCCAACCTTTCCTCTTTACCAGCATCAATTCTGGCTCAGTGAGGTAAAGGAGTGCGTCTGTGGCCGGGGATCGAACGCTGGAACATCTTCATGGTCGGCGAGCGTCCTAACCTCTATACCACCGATGAACTCTTTATTTTAGTGTGTATAAATACAGAGTCCAAAGAATAAAGGAAAATATAATCTTATGCCATATATTCTTATTCCAAAAGTTTCGTATTTTCAAACATAAACCAATGCACACACACACTGAAGCCTTTCACTTGTTCATCTGAAAACGATTTAACACAGAAATTCTTTCACATAAAGGTCATAAAAAGAAAAACAAGAGTTTTGAATACAGATTGAACTAACCTAATTTAAATGCCACCATATATTGATTTTCAAAAAAAAATATATTATTGAACAGTGTAACAAAATGCATACAAAAATGAAGGCTGGTGTTTATTATAAATAATAAAAGGCAAGATTAGTAATGAATAATGTCTACTGATAAATACATTATGCCTGTATGCAATGAGTATTATTCATATTTGCGTCTGTCATCTTGGATATACATACATATATCATTTGTATGAATCATCAAAATCAACAGACACACAATATTGGAGCTTTGAAATGTATGTATACATATCTTCAGAAGCAGAAATAATTAGAGAAATGAACATTTGTTGTCAATAAACTCTTCTTCAAGAGGTCTACAAATATAAATTCATTAATTATGGGTATATAGAAACACTAATAAAGATAAATTAGAATTATATCAGAAATTGCATTGTGGTACCAATGTAACGACAGAAGACAACGGACAGGCAACAGATAGTTTGTTTAGGAAATCAACAGATATTTATAGATTTTTATGTACATTATTAGTCGTTACTATTAGTAAAGGAAAGGCGGCTTTTGATTGGTTGTTTTCTCAAGGAAAACTATTCTGCCATCTCTTTGTGGCCATTTCTATGAAGGTCAGACCACATATCTACGAATCGTATCCACCCACGCAAAGTTTGCTGTGATTGGTTGTTGAGTTACGCCTTGGTCTTCTTTTTTTCTCATGAACGCGATTTGGGACGTGAGCGTTGACGTAAATTGCTGTCTATCGATTTTCGCCAACAGACAGCTCTCACCACACTAGTACAAGATGGTCTACAACAAGGTTAACAAATTCTTCTCAAACATTGATAATTAACACCTCAAAAATCTCTGTCCAATAATTTTTCTTGTTTGTTTCCCTTTGTATCATTTTTTTTTATTCCTTTACGCTCCCAGTGGAATATAAGGGTTTCAACCTAAAGGCTTGAAGTCTCGGTAACAATGGAGTTTATTTTTACAGGATGGAGTTGCTAGCCTCATGCCCAAGCTTCTCTTTTTACCAGTCTTTGTACTGGTTCAGCGAGGCAAATGAGTGAGTCTGTGGTCGAGGATCGAACTCCGAACCACATGAGGCGTGGCTGGCGAGCCTTCTACCATTGTGCCACTGATACATCTTTGTATCATTGACAAGTGTTTATTTCAAACCTTTTACAACTTCATGACTTTTCTAATAATGTTCTTGTGGAATGGTTCTAAGGCTAAATTTCTCAGATTGTCAGATTGTTAGTTTTGCTTTCTCACACAAGTGCGACTAATATAAATTGATTCGTTCTCATGATTCTAGTATCATAGGTGGCAATAAAGTTGGAACTAAGACTAAGGTTTAATGCCTAGATTGTCTATTTCGTCTGATCTTTCCTGGTCTTCCTACATCATGTTTATTTCTAAAAAGATATTTAATCTAAGCTTCTATACTAAGGGGTCAAAACAATCTGGTCTCATCACTCCGTCTCTACTTTTACAGTTTGTTTATTCTAATGTTCCATTTATTCTCCTCTATCGCTCCTTCTAATTATTTCCTGAGGTAGTGAAGTCAAGAAGAACTTTGTTCCAGTGAGATGGGTGCTAAAAGCTATCGGTAGGGAGATTGGTGGGTCGCTAAACCAACTCATGAATACTGGTGTGGAGAGAAACCTAAACTAGTGTAAGAAATTGAAGAATATTATCTGGTGGGATCACCGGCACCCTCACAACTCTCCCCTTGCATCTGACTCGGTGGGAACAGAAGTAAATATAAAGAAATGTATGCTCCGATATATAGGCATAGAAACTTAATGATACTTTTTTTGGTACGCACTTTATGTAATGAGAAATTTGTTAGGTATGAACCTACTAATTTACTGCGTTACATTAAGAAAAAGACCCTTTTTATTCTTTCTTCTATAAACAGATTTTGTCTCTATTCTCACTTAATTTTAATTTTATATTCATATTCTTTTTGATATTGTCAATATAAGTCCCGTATTAATTATTTCCCCACTTACTGTTTAATTTAAAGGGAAGAAATTAAATACAACATTGTACTACATGCTAAGAACTGGTCTCTGTATCAGGCGTACGATTTGGAATAAAGCTGTTATTATTTTTGCCATTACCCTAGATTTACGTAATACGTGCCATATGTGTTATTGATACTAGACAGTCCTTTTCATTCCAATATATTTAATCATTTATTAATTAGTAATCTTTCAACAACGGTATTTTTGTGCTGACACCTTAATGTAACAATGGTCAGGCAACAGATCGTTTATTCAGAAAATCAACAGATATTTATAGATTTTCATGTACATTATTAGTCGTTATTATTAGCAGAGAAACGGCATCTTCTGATTGGTAGTTTTATCACTAAAAGTTATTCTATCATCTCTCCGTGGCCGTTTCTTTCAAGGTCAGACCATATATCTGAGAATCGTATCCACCCACGCAAAGTCTGCTGTGATTGGTTGTTGAGTTCCTCAGCGTTAGGCTTTAGTATTCTTTTATCTTGTAACTCTGATAGGGGACGTAAACGTCCACGTAAACTGGTGTCTACAATTTTTGCTGGCAGACAGCTCTCACCACATTACTATCTTTATTATTTCATCATCGTTCTTATTGTTATTCGTCACCCTTGAACTAATGTCTGACGCCTCTGTTTATTTCTCTGCAATATTCATATCATATCTCAAACTACTGAATACCACCTGCCTTGAAACACAACACATTATGGAATTGTTTCATCTCATTTTACCTCATTTTCTTTCTTATTCCGTATATATTTTATATGAATTCATTTGGTAATCAAAACTCACTGACTATTACTCTATGGTGTACTTGTACCACACATTCCACTTACTCTGTGGTGAGAGCTATCTGCTAGCCAAAAATTGGTAGACAACAACTGATGTCAATGTTTGCATCCCAAATCTTGGTCATGAGTAAAGGAAAGAAACAAAGACTGACTAAACAGTCAATCTTAGCGGACTTTACGTGGGTGGATACGATTCTCAGATGTATGGTCTGACCTTGAGAGAAATGGACACAGAGAGATGACAGAATAACTTTCAGTGAGAAAATAACCAATCAGAAGACGCTGTTTCTCTACTAATAATAATGTACATGAAAATCTATAAATATCTGTTAATTTTCTGAATAAACGATCTGTTTCCTGGCCATTGTCTTCTGTCGTTACAGCTCAAGTGATATCAAGTTGCCCTGACTAGAGCTGTTTTTGCCAAAAAATTGATCGATTTATACTTTTAGAGTCTGAAGAAGAATCCATTGAAACGACCGTTTGCTCTCTTTATTCTTTCTGTGAACAATTATGGAAATATACATATATATGTACCCTTTCTCTTCATTTTATTTAGATTGTGATGAAATTATAATGAGACATAAAGAAGCCTGTCTAAGGATAACATGTCTTACAGTGTGCAAAGATTTACTATGGGCTGGTACAAGTGCAGGAGTTATTGTTACTGTAGCTATCCCAAAAGTTGGTACTGGTACTACACATGAAAATGTTAAACAACCACAATTAGAAAGTAAGTACCTATATGATCTCCTTTGTAAGCGTAAATGTTAATATGAATTGGTTTTTAAAGTGTACAACCACTGAACACTGAATCATGTGTTGGTTTCTAGGGATTCGGGTGGTTAAAGATTTCGTCACGAGTTGAGACTAGTTAAAGAACCATCGAAAAACTACCAGTAAGTACTGGACAGCTGTTTCGCCCTAGTCCGGAACTCCTCGGTAATCCTCATACTCTAGGATTCAAACCCAGGATGCCCCAATCCCAAGGCGAGCTCGTAGGCCACTCAGCTACTGGAATCCGATTCGATATAGTTCGTCAATTGACAGAAGTTGGACCCGATCCCAATGAATAAATGGTCTTAGAGCTTGACTTGTAACTGAAAGGTACTGGGTTTGAGCCCTAATGAGTACGTACTCCTAAATTACACATTTATCGACTTTTACTCCATAGAATCGTGTATTTGCTTGAAAAGTATGTTCACTTGGTGTTGAACAGAGGGGATTTCATGCGGCTATGTCTAGCCACCAGATATATCGACGTGAATTGTTATCGGTTATTTCTGTTACAAACATATACAGTCATTATACATTATATAGTGGCGTCCACTATAGGAGTACTCTTATCATCAATGTTATTCTCAAGCTGCACGATCGCATTTATACACAGTACATTTTTGTAGCAACAAAATGAATGTTTCCAAAGATGTTGATAGATAACACTAACGTAATACAGGAATTATTATTCTGACTGGAACTAAAAATTGAGTGACGTAACATGACTGACAAGACTAAGTAGAGCCCAACTAAAATTTGAAGGAACATCAAGTTAAGATTGCGGTCAACAGGAGTCGAAACGTAATGGTTGGGAAGGTGGGGAATTAGGACTAACAAACATTATGTACCAAATGCTCAGATAAATTAGGTCCATTGCAGATACCCTAACTGAACAAACATCCTCTGTAAGCAGAATATAGGATTTAACAGGTCTAATGTTATAAATTTTACGGTTTCAAGAAGTATGATTCATATTCCTTCGACAAGACTTCTGTGTACTCTGTAGATGACTCTGAAGTTAGTTTGTGAGTTAACCTGGTGTGCAGAATCGATCAGTTGTTCCAGAATGGATTTGCAGAGGAATCCTCTTCTTCCTTTACAGAATGGTAAAGATGAAGGTTCCACGGTACGTTTGGATAGTAAGTGCTGAGTACAGCTGACATATTTATCTTCACAGGTGCAGCTGAATCGATAAATATATATTGAAGTCAGAAGGATCTTTGGTTTAGTATTCTAATTATTGTCAGCTGAATTTATCTCTAGTCAAGATTGAGAAAAAATAGTACCTGAAAGGACTATTTACCATCGCTGTCTATTTTAACCTTTAAAGTTTGCTGTTAGATAGAAGTTTACTGTGTTTGTGTTTCATTGATGTTCACCAGCCACACAAGAAATTCGGGTTCGAATCCCGTTCGACGCACTTTATAAACCTTGCATAGTTTACTAAACGAAATTAAACCCAGGAACGATGCAAGTTTAGATGTGTGTGAGTACCAATTCCAGCCGGCGAAATTTACCCTGCCAACTATACTGAAGCTCTGTGTTCTACACTGAATGCAAAAGGATGAAAAGAGGATGGATGTTAGTATTCTTCAGTCGGCGATTGTGCTTGACTATGTATGACACTATTAGCATTTTAAGAATGAACTTTGTGTTATAAAGTATACATTCATTGGGTAAGACTTCTGAACAAACAAATAAAAAAGTGTCAGCACATGATGAAATCCTGTAACCAATCAACCAAATCCCTACAAACCAATACTTGATTATCACTGAGATGCTCACTGGCGACGTGCCCTATTCAGGAAGGTAGTTACCTGGGGTTCTAGTGGGAAGTTGTGACCAGTAGGGTGCAGCAGGTCGGGTGTGAGGACAAATACTCTCCACCGTTGACATTGGCTAGTGGTCGTGCTATGTCGTGAATTCGCAGAGGCTGAACTTCATAGATTGGTCACTGGATCGGATCCTTATAGCCTAAAGGTCTACGAGTTAGCCTACCTTGTAACCAGAATGTCCTGGGTTCGAACCCTTCTGTTGTGGGTGCTTGCTGATGAAGAGTCTTGAACTAGGATGGAGGAAACAACTGTTCAGTACTCCCAGGTTTTCAAATGTTCCTCTAATCAATTTCAGTTCATGATATAATCCTGTAACCAATCAGCCGAATCCCTACAAACAAAACACTGCACGAAGTCATAACCCATCTTCATTCTGCTTGTATCATAGTTACTTTATATTTTCATATACTTTCAAACTGTTGAAGAGACTAGACTGATTATCTGGAGTAAGTTTGTCAGCCACAGACCCAACCCTCCCTAACATTTTTGGGTCTTAGGAAGGGTTAGCAAGCCAGTGAAGTGGTAAACTAGACAATGGTGATGAAGATAACAAACCAACTACAGCAAGTACCAATCACTGTCAATGAAAAAAAAATTTTGAAAGAAATTTGGACAGCACTACTTCAACTCTAAGCAGCACAAATGAGGATTTCAAAGTCAGGATTGGAAAAACAAGACACATCTTCATTACTCTTATGTCAAGGATGAAAGCCACTGCACTCACCATAAGGAAGAAGATCTGAATTTTCGACAATAATGTCAAATTAGTTCTTCTATATGATTCAGAGACTCAATGCACCATCAAAAATACTTCCATGAAGCTGCTTCAGATTTTAATCAACATTCGGCTTCGCTCTGTATTGAGGATCAGATAGTCTGCCAGAGAGGATCAACAACGCGGGCGGAATACTTGTGACGAACCAACAAAGAACCTATTGTTCAGCAACAAATATGTAGAAAGAAATGAAGATGGACTGAACAGACAATCAGAGACATGTGAATGGCATCACACACACCAAACAGGCAACCAAATGGGCCCTTAGCGGGAAGCAACAAATCAGGCGTGAATTTGATGGTTACATAGGGAAGGACATGTGAACAGGCAATGAAAGGTGACAGAGAACATGATGAAGTGGATATGCGCTGATGAACACTTACGTCACTTTTGTAACCCTAGGGAATACGAATAGGTTACTTTAAGTCGTTCGTTTGTCCATCACTGATGATAGAATCCAAGATGTGCATTTCGTCCTATTTAGGGTTCGTCATTTAGATGTTTCTGGTCCCCAATGTTTGAGAGTGGAATCTAGTACCTAAGACTTCAAACGCTAAAGTATTACTGTAGTAATTTATTGTAATTGAAATATTAGTATTTCGAGATGACGGAATTACACGAATCCAACCAAAACTCAGAGAGGGCAGCAATCAGGAATTTGTATTTAGCGGAATTCTAATGCAATTCATATAAGAAACATATCAACAGTAAGTATTTTAAACAATACAGAGATAGAAATTATCAATCACCACAATTACCCTGATATTATCAAGACAGCCGCTCAAGGGGCCAACATACCAAAGTGAGGCTGATCAGTTCATTTAACTTGTATCATAGAGAAACTTACATAAATGAATGAAGTAATTTTTATTATGTTTAGTCTCCTTACAATGAAATATGTACTGGGTTACGATTTTTTCAAAGACCATTAAAGGTGGTAAATCTTCAGACCCTAAAACTTGCAAATGAGGTGTATATACTTTTTAGAACAACCTATTTAAGCGAACAATATTGCTTTCAATTAGATCTCATCAGACTTAACTCTAATATACATAAGTTTACAAATAAAAATTCAAATATAAACCAATGATGGTGTTTTGTCTATGGGATAATAAGATGGTGAATATAAATTGCGCAATTAGTCACAATAGTAGTAATGATAATAATAATAATAATAATAATAATAATAATGGTCTTATCAATAATAAGGATGAAAAAGTGAGGTATTCTGTGACCACACGAATAATGAAAAGCAACATGATTAAACAAACAAATGTTTAGGTGGAAGTAGTCGATAAGGGCTAATAAAAACAAATGAACCGATTAAGTAATGTTAGATTGTAAGGGAAGTTAATGAAACACGTTTCTAATGAAGATGTGATAAGATTAAGGGATGATAAGAGAGGGGTTCAAAATATAAGCGATGAGTGGTGTAGAAGTCATTAATTGCTTATGTCTTAATAGGACAAGGAAAAGATAATGGCTGTGCGAACTTCTTTTGAATGAATGCACAGTTTAGGCTTAATAGGTTGAATGCCTATCACCCCAGCTGTGTGCACTAGACGAATACGAAGTCTGTTGGAAAGATTCGGTGGGATACGATGAATTACTTTGAAGGCTCTCTTTTCCTCCACTACATGACCACTATCAATTAAATGTGACAGAATTGAGCTACGGATTGTTTTTGTCTGTCCTTTGCCAAACCACGATGGGGGATATTCACTAACACGTTGGCTGGCTAAGCTGTCTATTGGTACACCCAACACAACTGTCACCGCAGGTGCAGTTGAACTGATAAATGCATATAGATGTGGCAAAACTATGTAGCTTATCCTTCGTTTGCGTCCCAATTATTCGTCGCCCACAGAATGGCAAACATAGGCGTGTTGCGTAAAATGTTCTTCGTATACCCCTGGAAGGTCTCTGGAATAGAATCTCACTTGATAAGTCAGCATTAAATTGTAACTTAATAAAAAGAGGTTTCTTACGTGCAGTCAGAGTTGCAGGTTTTTTCTCTTATGTTTTCATATGTTTCTTTATTAAACTACTCGGATAATCAATTTCTGTCAAGGAATCGTGAATTTATTTAAATTCTTTTTGTAAGAGGTCATCCGTACATATCCTTCTTGCTCTGCTCGCAACACATTTAACACTATTCCTTTTATATTTAATGGGCACATAACTAAGGAAGTGTGTGTATCGCCCTGTGAATGTGCTTTTTCCATACATTTCTGTAAATTTTTGTAAATATATTGAGTAAAAACAGAATTTGCAAATACTGCATTACTTCTGTTATCCCCTTCTTTTTTTTTGCAGCTTTATCTCATGGACATATAGGACAAGTACGCTTTTTAGTTACCCTAGACAATATTGTTGATGATGAAAATGTTAGTGAAAAAGAATGCCTAAAAATTCAAACTACTCCAGTGAATACAACCACTCAACCATTAGACATATCAAATCAGACAACCACTTCGAGTACAACAAGTATATTAACAACAATCACAGCGACGACGCCGACCACGATAGCAACAACAACAACAACTACCACTGCTAGCAGCAGTACAGAATCATCTACAGTCAATCCTCCACGAACAGCTACACTAAGTCAAGTTGGACAAATGTCTAGACATCATTTTGCAGCTAGTCGTAGAGCATCAGTAAATCCTTGTTCTACAATTGCTACTAAAATGAAAGTTATCAGTGGTGGTGAAGGACGTGAAGAATTTATTAAAAAAGATTTATCATCTATAGGTGGGATAAATGATATGAATAATAATAATAATGCATATATTAATATTGGTGATGATGACAGTGATAATTATGTTCTTATATGGGATGTACAATAGGCTAAATATGGCAACAACAACAAAAAAAACACATACATTACAAAATACTGCCCCTTCCCATGAAATATCTACTTCAACTTCCTCTCTCTCTTTTTTTTTTCTCTCTTTCTTCCGTATGTACAGTCATTTTTAGATGATACATTTTTGTATAGTACTACATGTTAGAAAGTCATTAACTTGATGGCGATTACTACTATCTAATCAATTATCGCGCCTACATGGACCTCTCTTAACTTAGATTCTTTTACTCTTACAAACAGACAGGAGGGTATACTTTTCTCCCCACTTATATAAGTTGCAATCAGACATTTCTTTCAAATTCAACTTATGGATGTTGTTCGGACACTTGAATGCAACACAGTGTCTGTAAAATGAACGTTGTCATCATCAGTCGTACGACTTTAATAAGAAAAACTAAATACCTGATGAACAAGTTTATCCTGCTCCTCCTCTTCCTCCTCTCTAATGATGAATATTCTTCTTTCCTAGTGTATATTTCACTATTTTTATATTCTATCCCATGAAACCAGCAAACAATCACTCATATCAGTGTAAATCTTAAGAGAAAATAGACAAAAAAAACAGAAAGCAATAACCACTGTGAATTATAAGTACTCAATGAAAATAGAATTTTTACATCAGTAGCTGGTTCTACTGAATGAAGTTATACGTATTTTTCTCCCTATCTCTCTCTATATATATATAGCTCATTTTACTGATATCTTTTAAATTTTGTTGGACATTGAATAAAACAGTTAAACACACAAATTACATATAGCGCCTAAATTGAATCATAAATCTAAAACAAAATGAAAATATGTATATTGAATCTTTTTTCTTTTTTTCGTTCATTTATTTCTGATCTTATTTGTTTGAAAGACACTTATAATATTCTCAAATAAATATTTAGAATAAATTCAATATATAATCATGTTCATGTTGTTTGTTCTTGAAAATTCTCATTCGCTTGTGTGATGGTTTAAATGGCGCAGTGGTTAGGACTCTCGCCGACCATGCACATGATCGGAGGTTCGATCCCCTGCTGACGCACATCTGAATTCTATGGTTGGCCTCCAAAATTTGGGCTACCGATATCCTTGCCGAAAATTCCATACTTGTACCAGACATACAGTGTGGAATCAAGCTGTAATAAAAAAAATAAATAAATAAATGTATACACCTAGTAGATAATGGAGTTATGCCTCAGAAGCATTGGGTAAGAACATAAGTCGTCACCAAGATAAACTCACCTCCCTTTCGCTTTCTCATCTTTGATATGATGCACCAGAGGGGGGCGGCCAAATTTCAGTCTCTTCTGGTAGTTGATCTTAAGTGACTTGGAGCCAGGTTGAGCTTTGAGCATCAGTAAGTACCAATGGAGTCCAACCACACCAATGACCTTGAAATGCTCTGTGGGCAGGTTTGTGAAACCCTGTAAATAATATTGTAATCGTGGATAAAATACGCCTAACGGGGCGTTATTTTATTTAATAAGAGATATGGCAAGTTTCAGGTCAGGTTTGAGAAAGCCTTAGTTAAAGTCAAGGTCTAAGGACAGGTGAAGGTTAGGCCGACCCAATGTCGTCAATATTATGTGTGGTTCAAGTTAGAGTGAGATTAGTTTAGGGATGTTTTCACGTTAGGGTTAGGGGCAGAGTTAAACTGTACTCATCACTAACTACCAATCAGTGAATGACCTTAAACCCACCAATCACAAAGAGGAGGCACTTTTGGTTTTGGAAAACATATATTTATGAGAAAAATGCACAAAAACTGCATAAAAATGCTTCATAGGATACCTTTCTCTGACATGTGGTAAACGCATCTCTCAGTTGAGCATACTAGTACTAACTGGAAAGTCACTCCACATTCCAAACATAAATTCATCTAAATGACATGCCTTTGAGATCCACAAATGGCCCTAATCCTGTTTTTTAACCTTTTCCAAAGGTCTTCTATAGAAGTGATGTATGTCCCTGTAATGGGATCCACAAAGTCATTAGACTGGTTGACTCTGTGATGAATATATCCAAGAAACGACAGGTAGTTATAATTTTTCAGTCATCTATGTGTACGATAGTACCTTTTCCTTTTAACGACGAAGTAATTCTCTCCATTTTCCATGATGCGGTGTCTCTAAAACGCTGATAACACCTAACTGTTAATAGCAGCTACACCTGTCGCAGGCTGTTTGGCAAGAGTAAACAATAGACACCAAAATAAAATGACCTTGATTCGGCCAACCCGATTGCTCAGCATTACAAATGGATGATAGTCATAATCCTGGTTGAGTGTCGCCTAGATTTTTTCGACTTCCCTGTGGAAAGTGGGTCGATAGGGACGACTAGAACATGCATATTTGGAGGGATCATAACTCTGGAAAAGTATTGCCGGGCTACTGATGGTTATGCATTCAGATCCCAAAACTTTATCTGCAGGAGTTTGTCAGAATTGATAAGTCGTACAAAATGTTGAATTTTTAGACATTTTCTTCTCAAAATCGAAACTCCCTCAGTAACATATTGCATATATCCAATTGGTATCTGCTGCTATAAGTATAAAACTTGGGCACTATGGTAGAGTATAATTCCATCATAGATAAGATTTTATTTTGATAAATCGCACAGTGTTTACAGTTATATGAACTGATGACGTTTCGAGCACAAACTATTGCTCATAATCATATCAAGTTACTCACACAACTTTGATCTCTCATTTATATACATGTGTGGAATGGATTAGATATTGGATTAAAAATCAATGTGAGATAATGTACATTCAGAAATAATCGTACGAGTGTTGTTGATCAATTGCAATTAGATGGGAAAATTGGACGAGTGTTTTTACAGTCATAATAAGCTGCTTGTTAGAATGTGTTTGAATTGAAATAGAATTTTAAGATTATTTATTATCTTCTTCTGGTTTGACTGATGGCATTAATACGAGTGTTATTGATCTACTATAATCAGATGGAAGATACGACGAGTGTTTTAATAGTCATAATAAGTTTTTTGTTAGGATGTTGTGATGTGTTTGAATTGAAATAGAATTTTAATATTATTTATTACCCTCTTCTGATTTGACCTGCGGTAATAATATCTTCCATATCTCTGGTATTTGCATTGAGTCATTTTTGTTGCATGTGTTGGGTGTGGACTCGATAAATAAGGATTCCGTAATCAACCTCTCTCTCCACTTAGCTATATTACTTTTTAGAATTTTAACCCTATCCCACCCTATTGTGTGGTTGTTTGTTATTGCATGAAGTGCAATAGCTGAGCTTTTTTCTAAATTACTTATCTTTTCAGGGTCAACCATTCTTACCTTAGCTAAATTCTTATGTTCTGTTAATCTGACTATCCCTGACCTACTAGTTTGACCTATGTAGTTGACCTCACAGTTATTGCAGGGTATTTTGTAAATTATATTATTTTGTTTAATTGGATCCACCGGGTCTTTTAGCCTACAGAGCTTGTCTCTGAGTGAGTTTGTAGGTTTGAATGCCACCCTAATTCCTGCTTTATTAAGAATCCTACGTAGGGCCTCAGATGTGCTTTCCTTATATGGTATAACAGTGGATGACTTATATTCTTTCTTATTTGTGTTATCATTAATAGTTTCACCATTATTTTTATTTTGCTTTTGGACTTTTGTGATCTTCCTAATGAATTTTATAGGATAGTTATTCAACACCAACGCTTCTTCTATCTGTTTTATTTCATCATTTAGGTCTTTTTTTGTGCTACTTAGTGCTACTGCTCGGTTTGTTAGACACTTTACTAAGCCTGCCTTAACAGTTAACGGATGAGACGAATTAAAGTCTAAATATCTATTAGAATGCGTTGGTTTTCTATAAACACTAGTGTGTAGTTTGCCTTCTTCTATTCGTTTTATTTTACAATCTAACATAGCTAATTCTCCTAGTTCATTTTCTGATTCAAATGTGAATTTAATTCCTTCTACTTGTGAGTTTATATGTGTCAGGAAGCTAGAGATATGTTCTGTTTTTAACACCGTGAAAGTGTCATCCACATATCTCCACCATATTTTTGGAGTGGGGTTAAACGTATTAAGAGCACTACTTTCCCAGCTGTCCATAAATATGTCTGCTACAATAGGGGATATTGGTGATCCCATTGCTACACCTTCTGTTTGTTTATATATTTTGCCTTGGAACTTAAAGATGGTAGATGTGAGACATAACTGAATCCCTAACATAATTTGTTCAATGGGCAGCTTTGTCCTATGATTCAGTTCAGGATCCGCAGTTAGTTCTTTTTTAACTGCTTCTAAGGCCATAATGACTGGTATATTAGTGTAAAGACTAGTTATATCAAAACTAACCATTTTTTCATCATTCTCTAGTTGAATGTCATTTAGCTTACTTTTCATCTCATATGAATTAGTTAGTCTAGAGTTTGAGCGATTTCTAATGGGACAAAGTATTAGAGCTAAGTGTTTTGATAATTCATAAGTGGGAGTATTTCTAAAATCTACTATTGGTCTTATGGGGTAACCTGGTTTATGTATTTTAATAGTACCATATATTCTACTAGTATTATTAGTTTTAGGCATTAAAGTAAACCATTTAGACTCACCCAGTGACGGCTTCATTCTCCGTATTAATTCCGCTGTAGATTTCTTTACCTTATTCATTATTGTATCTACAGGCTTCTTAATTTCCTCATATGGACCCGTTTCAATATGTTCACTGACTTTCTTGATATAGTCAGATTTATTCAGAACTACGGTGGCGTTTCCTTTGTCCGCTTTTGCGATGACAATATTTTTATCCTGTTTTAGACTAATTAAAGCTTCCCTTTCTGATTTTGTTAAGTTTGATCTTGCCTTCTTTTGATTTTTCAGGGTTAACGCACATTGTGCTCTAACCTCTTCTGCTGTTGTCTTGTCTATTGAACCTAGTGCTGCTTCTATGTTAGGAATAACGTCCTCTGGTTTTAATTTATTAACTGTTACGTTAAAATTTAGTCCTTTCTCAAGTACTTTTATCTCACTAGAGCTTAGTTCTCTTGATGAGAGGTTGATCACCCATTTTGTTCTGTCGATAGAGGATGAAGTGTTGACATCAATTTCATTTGTTGTGTTCTTTTCTTCCATTAGTTTGTTGAATTTTTTGATTTGTGTGGTTTTTGATTTTCTTAAGGCTGATTCTCTAGCTTTTCCGGATGTTTCAACAACGATTACATAATCTTTGTCATTGACCATACATTTGAGTTTCTGTTTGAGTTTTTCGATTTCATTTCGTATATTATTTAGTTTCACAGTAACTCGATGTAGTTCTTCTCTTAGACATAATCTACTGAGATGTTCAGCTGCTGATGATATTTTCCTTGAAGCAATTGGAGTGCGTATGCGTAAATATTTTGGAATTATATGATTTTTTAAACATCTACTATTAAAAATCCGGTGGTTTGTGAATCTTGCTTCTGTTTGACAAAGTCGTGTGAGTTTATTGATAAGCTTCCTTATAGGAAGACCATATGTATTATTGATATATTATATATATATATATATATATATATTATTGATCACTCGCCCAATTTTCCCATCTAATTGCAATTGATCAACAACACTCGTACGATTATTTCTGAATGTACATTATCTCACATTGATTTTTAATCCAATATCTAATCCATTCCACACATGTATATAAATGAGAGATCAAAGTTGTGTGAGTAACTTGATATGATTATGAGCAATAGTTTGTGCTCGAAACGTCATCAGTTCATATAACTGTAAACACTGTGAGATTTATCAAAATAAAATCTTATCTATAATGGTATCTGCTGCATCTGAAGAAATAGAGAATATATTGTTTTGACGTGCCTACAGCGACTTTTATGAGAAACTAAGGCCAGTTCTTTCGGCATATCAGAAATATATGCCCTGTGTGATTCGTTTCTTTTACGTACATATCATAGGTACACTTTTTTATATATTAAGTGCCACTTTTCACCTCGATGAATCTGAATGGCTGCGTTCGAGGTCATCTGAAGCTGGCGTCTGCTCTTTTCTTTTGCCTGCTGTTTTAAAACCCAGTAACTACAAATATGTAAAACCTGGGTGAAGGGCAGATGGAACCTGGAAAAATGTTCCTACGAAATATTAGAATCATCGGCTCACCTGCCCCGATATTTGACTCTAATCAAGCGGAATAGGGTGTTCAACCCATATGGCTGAAATTCATTGGGCAATTCAAGGTCAATCGGTGATTGGTAGCTGGTGGTGCCCAATGTTAACTTCTCAGTGTGGAGGTTTTATTGCAGCATATACCGTTTAACATTGCATCACTTTTATATGGACGTCTCTTTCAAATTACACACTTCTGCTACGTACGCATCTGATTGGACAATAAAGATTTGTCAAGATCTTTATTAGACAGTTTCATTTTGGGCTGCTGTAGTTTCGAGTCAACCTAAATGTTACTTTTATGAGTGTATTTGTAGATTTCCTATGCAGCTAAAATACTTGTTTTTGTCATTAGCCACACCATGCATGAAAAGACCTTGTGATTACCTTTATCTTTAAATTTTGTGCTAACAATGAAAGTTTCAGTGCTTTGATAATACTTTTGAGTCACCACTTTAGCGGTACAGCTGGTTGTCACTTCTCAGCTAGCTTTCTAATAAAGCTATTAACCTAGAAGTCATGTAGAAATCTCAGTGTCAAATACAAGAAGACAAAGAACTCCCACGGATACATGTTGACCAGGTATGGTAGCAGTCTCTTAATGATTAATAATCATTTCCCAGACTCTTATTCGTCAGTGCACAACTAATTCATACACAAATAATTGAAAGTGTCATGTGCATGGTTGTTACACGTATCATGAGCATCCGTAGTCAACACATTGTTGGATATATATATATATATATATATATATGCTGTTGCAGAAATAATCATGACACCTAGTGCAAACTGTTGTTCTGTGTGTAAAAGTCTATCATTGTGGATAATGTCTCCTACAAAAACTGTCAAAACTGCTTAATTTCATACAAACGTTAAACATCTTACAAATTACCCACTCTCTGAGGCTTTATTAAGCAATATTAGTTATGTGTTTGTGTGTGCAAATTATTAACACTTCACAGCAGGAGTTAATTTTAGTTTATCTTTACACCCGTCAATTTTGTTTACAATTACACGATGCAAGTACGCACTATCCTAAAGTTACAGGGCAGATATTGAACAGTGATACTGAGAGACACATCCGAACTAAACGAGTGAAACATGTTACAGATTTTTTAACAAATTGTAGACTTAAATGTGTAGACTACTTAGCGGGATAATTCATCCTACCCTGGTCATTAGACCTAACTTCACCCTAATCATAGTACTTGTATAGATTCCTGCTTATGGAGGTAAATACAAATTGTATAGGCATGGATAGGGTATTACTTAAATCACACAAATTTGATTTCTGATGAAGTTACATAGCTGCTGTTTTTTCTAGACTTTGGGGTCAGTTGTAACATTTTTGTATAACAATATATTTTTAATATAACTTATTATTCATTATTATCACAGATTGTATGACGCTATATTATGTTTATAATATTTCTGGAATATATTTTTTGACTGTGGAAAATTTACAGAGGAGTGCACTGACTGGTGTTCTGCATTCAGCACAAAATATTTGGATTTCGGTCGTTACATAAATACATTTTGGAATTACCACAGATAAAATCAGAATAAAGCAAGACCAACAGTTTGTAGAGAATAGGATAGTTCTATCTTTTCATTCCTTAACTTCTATTCAACTGCATGCAAACTAGAAACGTTGCAACGAATTATACCATTAGAGAAGGATGACATCACGTGAGTTTTCCGGAAACTTCAAGATTAATGTCAGTCACGTCTCGTAAACCGTCAATGCCCAGCTCTTGCTACGCTGGGACTCACGCTGTTCCTTGAAGTTTCTCAGAAACGCTTAGTAATAACGGACGCGGAAACCAAAACACCGATTGGCCACTCAAGAATTCTTTATTGTAACACCAAAATATAAAAAATGTTATCATTAGGTCTGTGAACAAATATTACAATAATAAATCACAATATTACTTGTGACAGTTTTGGCCTGACTTCTTTCTGAACAGCGACCGATGAGATGATGACTGGCTGATTGATGTCTCCGCGAAAATTGGGGAAGTTGGTTTTGAGCAAACAACCATGAATTGATCGTTCAATCTTCAACTGCATTGACAACTAATAAATACTGCTTAGAAATTGCACTTACTTAAGTTATATCAGGTTTGAAGCAAACAGTGCCAAACTTTTCGATACAGTTCAGAAATAGTGCAGCAATGAACATATAATAGGTAATGAAAAAACTAATACAGTGCAACAGTGTGGTGGGTTCAGCTAAAACCATGGAGGTAAGGAAAAAAGCAAGATCACATTATGGCAAACGGAGAGTAATTTGAAACAAGCCGGTACATAATAGAAAAACAGAAGAGCAAAGATCCAGTTGCCACGGTAAGGAAGGGTGTCAACGTAGTTGAAGATTGAACGATCAATTCATGGTTGTTTGCTCAAACCCAACTTCCCTATATTTTCGCGGAGACATCAATCAGCCAGTCAACGTCTCATCGGTCGCTGTTCAGAAAGAAGTCAGGCCAAAACTGTCAGAAGTAATATTGTGATTTATTATTGTAATATTTGTTCATAGACCTGAGTTAAAGCTTAAAATTAAAGTTGGCTATATATTGGTGTTACAATAAAGAATTCTCGAGTGGCCAATCGGTGTTTCGGTTTTGCGTCCGTTATTACTAAGCGTTTCTGAGAAGCTTCGAGGAACAGCATGAGTCCCAGCGTAGCAAGAGCTGGGCATTCACGGTTTACGTGACGTGGCTTACAGTTTCTGACGGTACGGTGTCAGTTTTTAAATGGTTTTGGACAGTTGGCATGACTTTGGATAGTCACCGTTCATCTTTCCCGGTGCCGGTCAAGTCCTCTTTGAACAAGCAATATCTGGAACGTTTTTGGAATTGGGTCAAGTTCAACAATGCTTGGGTCAAAGAAGGGACAGAGCGTCTTGGATGCAAACAGGAAAGTAAGTCATGGTGACTTGTCTGTTAATTGTAACGATGTGTCTGATGTTAAGCATGACACGGTTGATGTTACTGTTTCGCCGTTCAGGGATAATAGGAACATCAAACTCCCTAAATTTGAACCACGGTGTTTCGATGGAAACCCGGCTGATTATTTACAATTTGTAAAGGAGTTTGAGATCATGCTGAGTAGTCTTTTATTAAGTGATGAATTGAAATTGATGTATTTGATGAGGTACTGCACTGGAGTTGCTTCAAGAGCTATACAGTGCTGTAAGCTCATGCCCCCCAATGAGGGATACGCTGAGGCTATGAGCATACTACGTCAAAGGTTTGGAAGACCTCCAATGATTGTAGGGAAATTACTCGAGGCTGTTAAGGGTAATGGTGGTCAGTGATTGGTTCAGTGATTGGTTTGCAAACTTTAGTTTAGAAACACATATGCCTGGTGAAACCGTCCCCTTACTAGCTCTTCCCTTGAAAGCATTGTGTTCACTAATCAACTAATAGTACAAGCAATTAAAAGCCTTAAACCTTCCACTAGTACGGGACCGGATGGCCTCGCTTCGATAATTTTCAAAAACAGTGGGTGTGATATACCCTTGTTACTTCTTAAATTCTTCTCAATATCTATGGACACTGGCACTTACCCTAGTGAGTGGAAAACTAGCTTCATAATTCCACATTACAAATCTGGTGATAGGGCAAACGTCCGCAATTACAGACCCATAAATATAACCCCAGTTATCTCACGAATCATGGAGAAAGTTGTAAAAGATCAATTGTCAGACTACCTAATTAGGGAAGATCTTGTTACAAGGTCTCAACACGGATTTCTCAAAAATAGATCCTGCGTTACTTGCCACTTCGACTTTTTCAACTGCATCACTAGTAGTCGCGAAGCACGTAAGCTAGTCGTTGTTCTCTACTTCGATATATCTAGGGCATTTGACATGGTATCTCACAGTATTCTCTTTGAGAAGCTGTACTCTTGTGGAATTCGCAACCCATTACTGAACTGGTTAAAATCATTTCTAAGCAACAGGGTACAAATAACCAAAGTTGGATCTGTATTGTCTCATCCTAGGCAGATCTCAAGTGGGGTCGTGCAAGGTAGTGTCCTAGGTCCACTTTTATTCACAGTCTACATTAACAGCATTTGCAAGTGCTTCACCTCAGGTAAACCATTCCTATATGCTGACGACCTCAAAGTCGTCTACTCCTGCTACACTCATGAATTAAGCGATATGGTTACTAAAATACATCTTGAACTAAGTAGTCTCGCAACATGGTGTGCTGAATCCTGTCTAAACTTTAACATTGACAAATGCGGCTGGATTTGTATCGGCAACAGTAACCTTGATCTAACTCTTGAAATAAATGGGCGAAAACTAGCTAAGCTCAACTCAGTCGTAGATCTCGGTATTAGATACTCTAGTAACCTAACGTTCGCTGAACAGACTGATTATGCCAGACGTAAAACACGAAGGCTGATAGGATGCATAACACGCAATTTCTTTTGTTGTGAAACTAGGGTTTTATTATACAAAGTATGTGTCCGACCTATCTTAGAATACTGCCCGTTTATTCTTAGCGGACTCAGACAAAATGACAAGCTTAAATTAGAGGGAGTGCAACGGCAGTTTACCTCAAGAACTCTTGGTTTAGAAAGTGGTCTGGAATACCATGAGCGATGCGAAAGACTAAGATTAGAACCCCTCTGGAAAAGACGCCTTAAGCTAAACCTTATCTTTTACTACAAGCTAACTAATCTTCTCTTGCATTCCTCCGAGCCAATAACTAAACCTACCGCTGTCATCAGTTACAATCTTAGAAATCATCACAACCTAGCTGCTATGGAGCACTGTCAGACTTACGTGCGGTACAACTTCTTCTTAAATAAGTTTTCAGTCATTTGGAATAGACTACCAGCTAATGTGCGCGATGCAAACACACTTCCAGTGTTCATCTCCTCAGTCACCAGACTGCTCAAAGATGACAATGCACTTTTACCTGACTCTTACACCTTCTTTTTCACCCTACATAGATATTTTAAGTTCTTTAAACGTGTAGTTACAACAAACTACAATTATAAATTTTAATATTATTGGAACTAGATGATAACATTTCTACACAGGACAGTAATATTAGTTCACACATAATATAAAAGTTAGCATAACGGGACTAGTTAGTTTGTGTACAAAAATAACCACAGTTACTAAACAGAATATATATGTATATATTTATTAATCACTCCTTAAGGACTCCCGTTGCTTTCTTTTGCGTTGCTGTTGTTTGTCTTCTTTTTTCTCTCACCATTTCAGCTTCCATTTGACTTTTTGAATGAGAATGAATAATGTGGATATTTGACCATTTACAATGACAAATGATCTGCAAACATTATTGGTCCAGTATCTTTCAGTTGCCTGGTTAATAACGAATTAACTTTCTCCACGACGCAACCTGGATTACATTTGTGGAATATACTCTTATACCAATGGAAAAGTATCTATTTGTAATACAACGTCACGATTGTAGCTTATAACATAACTGATCGTATCTGTAAAAATAGCTTCCTTATTACCCAATTTGGATATAAATCAAAAATGAGATTCGGATTTGTACACACCCAAGTTATATTGAGGAATTACTTCAAGCTTTATTTTTTCCCAAGTATTTTTAATCCATCCAAAACTTACTTGGGTTTTTTTGTTAATGCGAAGACAATATTCCTATATTTCATGATGTGCTCCATTGAATGACTGGTTATCATATTGTTCCCACAAACCAAAGACAAAAACGTCAGCAACCATGTAATTTAACCATAAACCGAATTTATGAAATTTAAATAATGCTTATCCATGCCTGTACATTTGGTGTGTCCTACACAGGTAGGAAAAATATGTATTTTATTAAAACATTGTTATTGAGTATGACTGCTAAACGTATATGTAATTTATCATATCTAATTTATCATATTGATGATACCTGTAAATTGGGGTCCCTCATGTACCAAATGAGAATATACTACTATTATTATTATAATTACAGGATGACTCCCAGTCACTCAGTGAGTTTTTAGATAATTTGCTGATTTACAAGAATGCATTGATTTCGATGAATTGCATGAGTGACCCCAACTCGAGTTTTATACTAGAAGTAATAGCAAGACGCCTACCTACTCGACTGCAAAGGAGGTGGGTGAAGATAAGCTCCCGTACGGAGGATGAAGGTATCGAGTCAAAGTTTGATGATATCCTGAAACTGGTAAAAGATAGCGTCAGCCTATCTATGAGCAAGTTCGCCAGTATATTGCATCTCACCCCTAAAATAGAGCGATCTGAGGGAAAAACGCAATCATTGATGACGAGTAGGCCTCAGAGAGGTGGATATTGAGAAGGCTCCATGGTGTCTAGTAATGCATATAGACCTAGTGAGTGTAACAGGTTTCGTAGTACATTCTCAACAGATAAGTTACAAGATGCAAGACAAACACGGTTGTGTTTTACACGTTTGAAAGAGGTGTATACAAAGGTGAGCTGTGAATCGGTGAGTAAGTTTAATGATAAGCTAAATGTGAAATCAAGGTCTGACTCCGAACTGTGTGACGATAACAGTGTGGTCAAGAAGCCTGTAGTTGCAACTGTTGAGCCATTGTTGAATAGAGTGTCACAGAAGAGAGTTACTGTCTCAGAGGACAGTTCTGACTCCGCCAGTTTACAAGGTATTGGTAGTCAGAGTGAAGGTATAAAACCTCTAATGATTTGTGAGGAGGAACCAAAATTGTCTACTTCTGTTATTAAAGAGTTTGAAAATGATGAAGTCGACCAGATAGATGACGGTAAATTGAATATTTGTGGTAATGATCATGGTAGTGCATATTTGTCCTTGGTTGATCATCATGAGATGAGGGGAATGCCAACTACTGCTAAGGTGAACAAGGGTTCTGTACAACTTGAACGTGAAGCAGAATTAAGTGCAGATGCAGTTGCAGAAGGTATGGATGCTTGTGAGACCGTCAGTGTAATTGATCAGTGTGTAGCTCACTTGTCATCAAATGCTAGTGCTAAGCCCGAACTAATTGTAAAAGACAGCAGTGGTGGTAATCTTGCAGTTAGACAACTTTCTGAAAGCCGAACAACGACAGCTTCTGATCCACCGCTAAGTTCATCAACTGGTATCAATCAGTCGTCGTTGGTGTTGTCATCCACAATGAGAAGGACGCCCATCAACTCAAGTATCTTGTGCAATGACTATGATAGTATTGGTGCGTTTGAAAAGACGAAAGATATTGCTCAGTTTAGTGAGGATAAGCCAAGTGTAAACGAGAGAGTAATTGTTAAATTGACTTGCATGAATAAAGGCGTTTCTAGTTTCAAGTGACTATTTGAATGCTATTATCTTTGGTGTAAGTTATTCTGTGCCTACGCTTGGTTGACCAGATACGTCGTGTGTTTGTTCGTCATCTATATTCTACGATACATTGACATGGGCGTGTTGCCGTTCAGATTTGAGGATATAGCTGATACAAGGAAGTCAGCAAATGGACTCTGCGACGATTTTCCAACCTAGGGCGTGAACCCGAGAAGGGTTGTAGGCGTAGTGGCGTAAGTCCTACAGTTCATCAAAGGTAGTTCGTCAAGCTAGAATCCACAACATTTGGTGTATTGGTTGTACATATGTTTGTGTTAAATAATTGTGTGAGTTCCAATTATTGTAATTGTTGGTTAATTTTGTTTGTGTCCGGACATTCCACAACTTGCAATCGTCAACCTGTGAAGGGTTGTAGGCGTACTGTTGTAAGTCCTGCAATTCTTCAAAGGAATTCCACCAAGACATGATCCGCGATGTTATTTGTTCTGTTTGTGTATACGTGTTGTATCTTATCGATTTGTGATTTTGGATTAATTGTGTTTATTCATTGTTTTCGTACCTTAATGTTATTGCATAATTTTGTTAAAATTTTCGTCGTGATTACTTCTGAAGTTGTTTCGAGTCTTCTACATCCATGAGTGAATTGATTGATGTTACAGACAGCAGATGGGTCGTATACGCCGGGGAGACTATTGCCGAGAATGAAATGCATACGGAGATAATTGTTAGCTGCGGTCCGACACGCCGGGGAGAAAGAGTGTAAACGACTGAGGCTCGCATACGTCACCGTTACTAGAACTGAGGCAGAATGAGTGACAAGCGATTGCAGTGGTAATTGGTAGTGAGTGGAAAAGAGGACGTGCGTAGAAAATCATGAGGTGCATGGTCGTTGCTATGGTCGCGTTGCATTCTGCAAGAGTCATTTTAGCAAGTGGCGATTGTGTTGCAAGATGTCAAGAGGAGGTCTCTACCTGGAGGCGCAGGTCGTCATCGATGTGCGAGATTGTGCTGTGGGTATGCTTGTGGTGTGTTGGCTTTTCTGTTTGTTTTCCATTTCAGTTCTGTCCGTGTGACCCAGGTTCTCGCAATGGCATCCAAGTCAACGTGTATTGGTCGTGATGGAAAAAAGGGATGGATCCCTTTTTTGCCGGGGAGTGTCGATGTAGTTGAAGATTGAACGATCAATTCATGGTTGTTTGCTCAAACCCAACTTCCCTATATTTTCGCGGAGACATCAATCAGCCAGTCAACGTCTCATCGGTCGCTGTTCAGAAAGAAGTCAGGCCAAAACTGTCAGAAGTAATATTGTGATTTATTATTGTAATATTTGTTCATAGACCTGAGTTAAAGCTTAAAATTAAAGTTGGCTATATATTGGTGTTACAATAAAGAATTCTCGAGTGGCCAATCGGTGTTTCGGTTTTGCGTCCGTTATTACTAAGCGTTTCTGAGAAGCTTCGAGGAACAGCGTGAGTCCCAGCGTAGCAAGAGCTGGGCATTCACGGTTTCCGGGACGTGGCTGACAAAGGGCTTTTGACTGACGGTATTAAATAAATAAATAAACTTATTTCCATTGTACAGTACATGAGTTTCGCCAGTTTACAATCATTATCAAATTGTTGCAGAAATTGAACCATATTATTCAGTCACATTTTACATTCAACAGCAATATATGGTTTGCATGTACGCTGGAGATTATACATACACATGATAAATGTTAATCGAATTAGTGTATAACAGCCTTCTCACTTATGTACAATCATTTCTGTGCGTAGTTGGAAAAATCTGCCAGATTGTCAGTGAGTGCAACACATCAGGAAATACAAAAGTATTATCTTCGCATTAACAAAAAATACCAGGTCTTTGGTGGATGGATTATAAGTGCCTGGGAAGAAAATAAAGCTTGAAGTCAATTTTCATACATAACTTTGTTGTGTGCAGAATCCTTGAATTATTTGATGTGTTATTTTGAAATCAGTGATTTGTATATATCTCATTTGATCTGCAATGTCATTGTTGGGAGTAAAATACATAAGCTTTAGACGCATTAGTTAATGGATTTCTACTGCTTGTGGGTATTTACTTCTCGTGAGGAAGGTTATTGAATTTTAGTTGTTCCGACAGGAGTTGTGCATATTAACTGCTCAGCAACATTACGGATATAAGTTCATCACATTATCTTAGGAATGTTGGGTTGTAGTTGGTGAGGCATATATGATGTCCGACGAGCGTACATCTGTCCATGTGATGTTGTGGTGAGTTATGTTTTTTCATGTTGTCGGTTTATGTCCATTTTATTCCACTTATAAGTGGAATTGTGTTGGGTAGAAGTTTTACAAACGAAACTTCTTGTCTGTTTGAGGGTAAGTATCTTAATCGTTAATGTTTTATCTAAAATTATAAATAAAGGCAAAAAAACAAAAGACAACAATATTGCACCCATTATTCCCAAAATCTCTCAAATTTTGAGTCAGCATTAGAAACAGCAACACTACAGGTCTGGCATTTGTCTCTTTTTCCAGAAGACGCTTTCGCGGTTCTGTGACGCCTTGATAGTCTCTTTTTTGTTGTGCTGTGTGTCACACGTCGGCTTTCTACGGATATGCGTATAGTATTATATCCATCCGGTTCCACGGGAGCAGTTTCACCACTGGACTGTACCAGTATAAGTATAGCATCACAGTAGGGTGCATGTACACGGGTCTTTAGAAGGGGTATGAGAGATGATGTTAATATCTCTGAGTTACTTCCTCCCCTGGTTGAAGACGTTGTCATCACAGAATACGGCATTTTAGTGTTTTTTAAGGCCACTTTCAACCGCCATATTAACAACTACTGTCAATGTTGTTGAAGATTGGACGATCAATTCATGGTTGTTTGCTCAAACCCAACTCCATAGTTTTCGCGAGAGTCATCAATACGGCAGTCATCGTCTCATCGTTCGCTGTTCTTTGGAAGAGAGAAAACTACCAGAAGTATTATTGTGATTTATTGTTATGACATTTATTCTTAGACCTTGTGTATAATAACCTTACTGTTGGTTGCATATTGGCGCAAGAACAAAAGATTCTCGAGTCGCCAATCTGTGTTCTGGTTTTCGCTTTGGTTATTTCAAATTGTTTCTGAAAGTCTTCCAGGGACTGTGTGAGGTCCAGCGTAGTAAAAACTGGACATTGACAGTATCTGAGAGTTGGCTGACAGCTACTATAACCTATGCTTGTATATGAGTACAAGGTAGCAGCAATAACTGCCCATAACACAAGAACAAAAAGGTTGGTAAAGTAAAAGATAGGGAAAAATAAAGGTTTCCAACTTTGTCTAGTACTTTTTGTTTACTTGACTTAGCAGCAGTCACGTGGCAGAACAACATGTTTTGTTTATCTGAACGAGTAGGGAAGATGTTGATACAGGTGTAGCACCTGAAGCTTTGACAGTAGTTTAAGACATCTGGACTTACCACGCAGAGAAGATTAAGTTTTACAAACGGATGATTAACAAAATGGGCATTTTCCGGTTGGAGAGGTAAAAGCACTTCGTATTCAAGGGGCGCGCTCCTCCAAAAATGTTGCTGTTGTGTTTTCCTTCCATCAGAGCATCCAAACTTTAAGCGAGCAACGAATACGAACAAAAAGGTAAGTCTTAGCCTTAATAAACTTTCATTCCATAAGTAGTAGAGTCGATTTTTATGTACTAAATACACTGAATATTGGACTGGTTTTCATTTTCCATTCTACCAACAGTTTCGGTCTTTTAGACTAGCTAGAGTGGGCACGTTAATGTGTATTTCTTGGCTCCGCTTGAACCATCGGGGTCTCACAACACCTAATTTTAGATGGTAGTTGGTTCCAAAAAATGCAATTTTTAATAGTGAAAAAGTTTGCTCTAATGGATTTTCTGTGGGTAACCACCTTGTCAAAGCAGTCGTGGCTTTTCAGATGATATGGTGTGATATTTGCCCGCGTTGTGGATGACTTACTGAAATGATGTTTCCTGATGAAATTTAAGAGTGGAAAGAAGTTGCATTTCACTCTCCTTAACCATAGGGATTCTAGTTTTAGTCGTAACCACCTGTCAACATATTTCACTTCTTCATCAGGCCTTATTATGTGTTTGGTGAGCAATCCCCTGATACTTTCGACTCAATTTAGGTCTGCAGACCTTAGGTTGTTAGATAGGACAGCACAATATTCATGTTTGGGGCGAATACACGTCTTATGTATAGCTAATCCTGTTTCTTGGGTGTAAAAGTCACGTAGTACAAAGCCAATAAATCGTTTACAGTCAGATACTTCCTTACTTGAGTGATTGGAAAAGGTCGACTATGGGTATGCTACCCCAAGATCTGTGACTGCTTTCAGTTTTGAGACGAGCTTACCATACGTATATGGAAAAATGCTTGACTTTCAGCGTCCAACGTGGGCTATGCATCACTTTCTGGGTTTGAAAGCCAGTTACCATTTTTGCTCAAATCCAAGTCATGTTGGATCTTGCTTTTGACGCTCATATCCTCGTACCCATCGTACTATCTTGAGATTATCTGCAAAGAGATATGGCCTGCCATACTTGATCACAGAAACTATGTAGTTGAGGAATAAGAGGAATAGAATAAGACCAATAACATTTCTTTGTACTACACCATTAGTTATCGGCTTTGGTTGACACAGCTGTTGGTTGATTTTGACCAACTACCGTCATTCAGTGTGAAAAGCATTTGCATGAAGGATTTCAGCATGAGCTAACATCAGTTAGAAAACCACTGGAAAAGCTGGGAGTACCGGACAGATGTTTCGTCATAGTTTGGGACTCTTCAGCAGTACGCAACCACCGGGTTTCGAACCCAGGACCTTCTGGTTACAAGGCAAGCTCGCAGACCATTGAGCCACTGGGACCCGATTCAATGGTCCTTGAATTCTAACTTCTGCCAATTCACGATATTAATTAATCTGATGCTCACTATTGAATGGCCGTATTCAGGCAGTTAACCTGGGGTTCTAGTGGGAAGCCCTGACCAGTAGGGTACAGCAGGTTGAAGATGAAGCAGTAACTCACCGATGAAGACATTGCGAAGTGGTCGCACTATATCGTGAATTGGCAGAAGTTAGAATTCAAGGACCATTGGATCGGGTCCCAGTGGCTCAATGGTCTACGAGCTCGCCTTGTAACCAGAAGGTCCTGGGTTCGAACCCCTGTGGGTGCGTACTGATGAAGAGTCCCAAACTAGGATGAAACATCTGCCAGTAATCCCAGATTTTCCAGTGGTTCTCTAACTGCTCTCAGTTCATGCTGAAATCCTCCATGCAACCAAACAAGATCCCTACAAAACCAATACTTGAAAAGAATTTATCCATTTGAGAAGCTTTCCGGTTATTCCGTAGGATTTGAGTCTTGTTAGGAGTCTGATATGTGGGACTTTATCAAAGGGTTTGCTTAAGTCGAGAAATAATATTGTTACTGAATGCGCATCATCTATGCATATAGTAATGTAGTCAAAATAATCCAAGCAGCAAGTATGTATGCAGTAGTATGTACTGAGATAACCCGGGTCGTTCTTAAGAAGGAGCACTGGACGATCAGCCCGCGTTGGAAGGGTTGAAATAAGGCTGCTAAGCTACTTCTGAAACTGCATAGAAGAAAAACAGGGCGCTAAATTAGTGCCAGTCACGCTGATAAACCAGCACACGGTTCCAATTTGTGCAAATAATCAAACAATTACAGAAAAGTTTCTGAGTTTGCTCACATGAGGATGTTGGAATTAGTTCATAATTAGCAAGATTTAATTCAGCATCATAGTAAGCTTAAGAGACTGCAATTAAATCTCATCTTGTGCTGTTAACAGTTCACTATCTTAGCATAGTATACGTAAATTAGCTCTATGACGGTGGCTTTACCATATTCGTTAACTATCAACTTAGTAACTATGAACTTCAGGCTAAAGATAAGCTTCATAGTAGCATCCAGTGTCGAAACAGACCTTAAAAATATCCAAAACGTCGAAAAACTTCAAATTTCAATGGCAAACGAATTCACAAAACATATAACCAGGCAACGCGGTAACCCATCATGACCTTGAATCTGGATATACCGTCTTTCTGCAAACAGGTCCCAGCACAAATTGCAGACAAGGTGAAGTACGTGGTGCCATTTCAAATAGGAGATACGGCAGATGATCACCCCTGTCTTCATCGAATCGGCTTCCCGATACTCCTAAATTCACTTTGAATTTACCGTATTCACCAGAGTTTATAACTATGGACATCATTCTGTTACGTGTCAAACGAGGGTTATCGTCACTGTGAAATCAAATTTCCGGGCTCAGTAGTTACCCTCATGCTCCAACTTTGGTCTATATGTGTATTGCTTTTCTGCGTAACCGTGTTTCCATATACACTGTGTTAGTTCTCTTGATTTAGACATCCAAGAATCTTTAAATATTCCCATTTATAATATTAGAACAAGACATATAAGCGAACAATATTGTTTTCAATTAGATCTTCTTCAGGCTTTACTCTAATTTACATAGACTTATATATATATAAAATTTTAACCAATGACGGTGATTTTGTGGATCAAATAATAATAGTAATCACAATAATAATCACAATAATAATAATAATAGTAATAGTAATGTGGTAAATCAAATGAACTGTAGTCAAGATTTGACGGAATAGTTCTATAATATTTGGGCGCCGAGTGAGAAGTAGACATTTGTAAAAAGTTATATTTGTAAAATATCAGCGATATTGAAATGAGTAATTCCAACGTTTCATTCGGCAATCTGGTCCGAACTTCTTCAGGGAAATTAATCGAAATTAACATAACAGAGGTTTATATATAAAAGGAACATCTCTTATTTTTAAAAACTTTGTCCAATCATGCGTCATAAAACAGGCATCAAAATGTACAATAAACAAAATTGTATGAGTTGTGATCAAAATTTGACCTCAGACTTACAAATATTGATCTATCTTTGTTAAACACTTTAAACACAGTGTGTATGTGTGCGGATAAACAGTTGTAAAACAATGTCTTAACGTCTCCATAAGTAGATATATACTGTCTATATCTACTTATGGAGACGTTAAGACATTGTTTTACAACTGTTTATCCGCACACATACACACTGTGTTTAAAGTGTTTAACAAAGATAGATCAATATTTGTAAGTCTGAGGTCAAATTTTGATCACAACTCATACAATTTTGTTTATTGTACATTTTGATGCCTGTTTTATGACGCATGATTGGACAAAGTTTTTAAAAATAAGAGATGTTCCTTTTATATATAAACCTCTGTTATGTTAATTTCGATTAATTTCCCTGAAGAAGTTCGGACCAGATTGCCGAACGAAACGTTGGAATTACTCATTTCAATATCGCTGAGATTTTACAAATATAATTTTTTACAAATGTGGTAAATGTTTTGAACGAAGTTAATAGCGATGATTATAACAATAACAAAATATCGTTAATAAGGCTTATATAGGTGATAAGAATAACAAAGTTAGTATATGCATATATGTAGACAATTCAATAAATTAATAAATAAATTAGGTCAAATCAAATGGAACGATAATCAGAGTTTAAATAAATATCATAAAATTCATACGAACTGTGATCAAGATTTGATCGGATAGTTGCAAAATAATTGAGCGCTGAGTGAGAAGTAGACATTTATAAAGTTATATTTGTAAAATCTCAGCGAAATTGAAATGATTAATTCCAACGTTTCGTTCGGCAATCTGGTCCGAACTTCTTCAGGGAAATTAATCGAAATTAACATAACAAAGTTTATATATAAAGGGACACATCTTGTTTTTAAAATTCTTGTCCAATCATGAATCATGCAACAGGTATCAACATGTATCAAACATAAATAAATAGAATTGTATGTTTATACAAAAGTACAATAGTACAATCAATAGGTATGCTAAACAAAACAAAACAAAAATTGTATGAACTATGATCAAAAAACTTTTTGACCTCAGGCTTTCAAAATTTGTCTACTTTTGTTAAAATATATGTGTGTATGCAGTATATGCAGGGTACAATGGTGTGTATGTGTGTGTGTGGGTGGAGCAGTCATAAGACATATGCTATTCTCATATGAGCTGTGATCAAGATTTGACCGGATAGTTACAAATAATTCACATTTTTATAAATATAATTTAATTTGTATAGCTTTGTTTTTCTCTCCATAAGAAGACGTAGACAGTCGGGAATTAGACTAAATGTGACTACTTGATCATACATATCAAATTTTACTTTGTTTATTAGTCAGGATTTGCCATGCATCGGCTAACATCACACCTTCACGTCTGTTTAAACTGTTGGGATTCACCCATATACATAAGGCTTCTGCAGTTAATCTTTCTTGATATGAACCAAAACCTTTTTGTAAAACCTTAGTCTTATCAAAGTCGATTTTGTGTCCCGTTTCTATTGAATGTAGTGCAATCGCTGAGTTGTTTTCTAGCTTCTTCAAGTCTGCAGAGCTCTTTGGAACCACCTTTAGACATTGTTTATGCTCTTTCATTCTTATATTTACCTGTCTAGAAGTTTCTCCTACATATACTGCGTTACAATCCCCACAATTGATCTGGTATACGCAATTCTGCTGGTTTTCTTGTTCTATTTTATCCTTAACCTTCACCAGCAATGAACGTAAGGTGTTAGAAGCACGAAAGTACACTCTTATGTTATGTTCGTTTAGGATTCGCTTTATTTCATCGGACGTTTCTTTGCGATAAGGAACCACCGCTGTACTAACCCAATTCTTAGCAGCAGGTTTTGATTCATCCTTAACTTCACATTTCAAGTATCTTTTTATGAAGGCTTTAGGATAATTATTTGACTCAAGAGTGGATTGAACTAATTTTAGTTCCTCGTTAATATCTTCCTCCTCAGTAACTAGACGTTTGGCTCTGTTGATCAGATTCTTGGCCACAGTTACTTTGGTGGTAAATGGGTGAGCTGAATGGTAATCTAGGTATCTATCCGAATTTGTCGGCTTTCTGAAAATGTTTATTTTAAATTTTCCGTCTAATTTTCTTTTTACTAAACAGTCCAGAAACGCCAACTCATTTTCATCGGATTCAACCTCTTTGGAGAACTTAATGGTTTCCGACATATTGTTTATTAACTGAAACAGTTCATTTAACAAACTACGTTTGATTATGATGAAGGTATCATCTACGTATCTTAACCACATCTTTGGGGGACTAAGGCATCTCATAATTGCATTTGTTTCTAATGAGTGCATAAACAGATTGGCGACTAGCGGAGATACTGGTGATCCCATAGCAATGCCTCCTATTTGACGATAAAGAACCCCTCTGAACGTAAATAACGTGGATTTAAGACACAATTCTAATACCTTCATAATTTCGTCGGGATTTAAAGGACAACGATCACTGAGTTCGTCGTCAGCAGGTATTAGAATTGTGTCTTAAATCCACGTTATTTACGTTCAGAGGGGTTCTTTATCGTCAAATAGGAGGCATTGCTATGGGATCACCAGTATCTCCGCTAGTCGCCAATCTGTTTATGCACTCATTAGAAACAAATGCAATTATGAGATGCCTTAGTCCCCCAAAGATGTGGTTAAGATACGTAGATGATACCTTCATCATAATCAAACGTAGTTTGTTAAATGAACTGTTTCAGTTAATAAACAATATGTCGGAAACCATTAAGTTCTCCAAAGAGGTTGAATCCGATGAAAATGAGTTGGCGTTTCTGGACTGTTTAGTAAAAAGAAAATTAGACGGAAAATTTAAAATAAACATTTTCAGAAAGCCGACAAATTCGGATAGATACCTAGATTACCATTCAGCTCACCCATTTACCACCAAAGTAACTGTGGCCAAGAATCTGATCAACAGAGCCAAACGTCTAGTTACTGAGGAGGAAGATATTAACGAGGAACTAAAATTAGTTCAATCCACTCTTGAGTCAAATAATTATCCTAAAGCCTTCATAAAAAGATACTTGAAATGTGAAGTTAAGGATGAATCAAAACCTGCTGCTAAGAATTGGGTTAGTACAGCGGTGGTTCCTTATCGCAAAGAAACGTCCGATGAAATAAAGCGAATCCTAAACGAACATAACATAAGAGTGTACTTTCGTGCTTCTAACACCTTACGTTCATTGCTGGTGAAGGTTAAGGATAAAATAGAACAAGAAAACCAGCAGAATTGCGTATACCAGATCAATTGTGGGGATTGTAACGCAGTATATGTAGGAGAAACTTCTAGACAGGTAAATATAAGAATGAAAGAGCATAAACAATGTCTAAAGGTGGTTCCAAAGAGCTCTGCAGACTTGAAGAAGCTAGAAAACAACTCAGCGATTGCACTACATTCAATAGAAACGGGACACAAAATCGACTTTGATAAGACTAAGGTTTTACAAAAAGGTTTTGGTTCATATCAAGAAAGATTAACTGCAGAAGCCTTATGTATATGGGTGAATCCCAACAGTTTAAACAGACGTGAAGGTGTGATGTTAGCCGATGCATGGCAAATCCTGACTAATAAACAAAGTAAAATTTGATATGTATGATCAAGTAGTCACATTTAGTCTAATTCCCGACTGTCTACGTCTTCTTATGGAGAGAAAAACAAAGCTATACAAATTAAATTATATTTATAAAAATGTGAATTATTTGTAACTATCCGGTCAAATCTTGATCACAGCTCATATGAGAATAGCATATGTCTTATGACTGCTCCACCCACACACACACATACACACCATTGTACCCTGCATACACACATATATTTTAACAAAAGTAGACAAATTTTGAAAGCCTGAGGTCAAAAAGTTTTTTGATCATAGTTCATACAATTTTTGTTTTGTTTTGTTTAGCATACCTATTGATTGTACTTTTGTATAAACATACAATTCTATTTATTTATGTTTGATACATGTTGATACCTGTTGCATGATTCATGATTGGACAAGAATTTTAAAAACAAGATGTGTCCCTTTATATATAAACTTTGTTATGTTAATTTCGATTAATTTCCCTGAAGAAGTTCGGACCAGATTGCCGAACGAAACGTTGGAATTAATCATTTCAATTTCGCTGAGATTTTACAAATATAACTTTATAAATATCATAAAAGTACGAAGGAGATGGATTATAAGAAAGGGTAGGAGGGTTTTGAATAGAATTCACCTAGGCTAAGCAAGGGAGACACAAAGGTAGAACAAATTTCTTTTGTATACAAAGACTAGGATTGTTCTCTCGAATTCCCATAGCTTCGGCTAAGTGCAAAAGACGGGTTCTGATTCCGTTCGAAAGACTTGATGGAATGCGGTAAATAACTTTGAAGGCACTATTTTGTCCACTTGGTGACCGCTAATCAATCAAATGAGCCATAATAGAACTGCGTATGGATTTTATTTGACCTTTTCCGAACCATGAAGGAAGATGCTCATTATTGCGTTTGTTAAGCCGTCTAGTTGTTCGGCCTATATAGCTTTCTCCACAGGAGCAACTAAATTTATAGATACACATGGAAGTGGCACAGCTAGGTAGCTTATCTTTCACTTGAGCAATGAAAATTGGTCGGCTGGAAAATGACAAAGAGAGGGTGGCGGCAGTATAAGTCCGTTTTATCGCTCTCGATAATCTCTGATGTAAGACTTCACTAGCCACGTCCCATTAAATTGCAGTTTGATGGACAGTTGTTTCTTTTTAACTGTTATCGGTTTCTCTTTATTGTACTTGGCATTCATGTGTCTCCTGACAAATCTACTAGTATAACCCATTTCGACCAAAGTATTTTGAATGTATTCTAGCTCATTCTTTAGAGAGTCATCTGTACAGATGCGTCTTGCTCTATTCGTCAGGCATCTGACCAAATTGATTTTGTATCGGATTGGTACATAACTGAGGAAATGTGTATATTGTCCTACAGATGTAGGTTTTCTATAGACTTCTCTCTTCAGTGAACCATCCTCTCTTCTGCTCAATTGGACGTCAAGAAAATGTAGTCCAACATCATATCCTTCTTCAAAAGTGAAGATAAGCGATGGATGTGCATCGTTAAACTTTTTTAACATTCCATTCTTGTCAGCTTTCACATCGAGAATAATAAAGGTATCATCAACATAACGAAAATAGGAATCAGCTTTTTCTATTACTTTTTTCAATGGACCATTTTCAATCTTGGTAAGAAAGAAATCTGCTAAACTTGGCCCCAACGGAGAACCCATGGCAATACCGTCGATTTGCCTGTAGTAAAGGTTGTTAAATATGAAATGTACATTCATAGTACATCTTAAAAGCAACTTTTTCAGACTACTAACCGGTATTCTGATGTCGATCTGTGTCAATGTAGTTGAAGATTGAACGATCAATTCATGGTTGTTTGCTCAAAACCAACTTCCCCAATTTTCGCGGAGGCATCAATACGACAGTCATCGTCTCATCGGTCGCTGTTCAGAAAGAAGTCAGTATAAAACCGTCAGAAGTAATCTTGTGATTTATTATTGTAATATTTGTTCACAGACCTTAGTGGAATTATTTTTTATATGTTGGTGTTACAGTGAAGAATCCTCGAGTCGCCAATTGGTGTTTTGGTTTTTGCGTTCGTTATTACTAAGCGTTTCTGAGAAACTTCAAGGAACAGCGTGAGCCCGAGTGCAGTAAGAGCTGGGCAATAACGGTTTACGAGACGTGGCTGACAATCTGTTTTTCTAGTATCTGTTGGCATATGAATTCCACAGTCTCCATAAGTGGTACATTGGTAAACAGAGATGCCACATCGAGGGAAAGCATTTGCTTCCCATTTACATTAATATCATCCACGTTAGCAATAAATTAGAAAAAGTCTTTAACACTATGACTTACTACCATCTTGTGTAATGGTTGGAGGAGTTCACCTAGCCAATTTGTCACTCCATGGTAGGTAGAGTTTGATATATCCAGGACTGGACGAGAGGAAGTCCTGGTTTATGTATTTTGAGCAGACCGTACAGACGTGAAGTATTAATTCCAGTAGGTTTAAGACGGTTATATGCTGCCTCTGAGATTATTCCTCTTTTTCTCAGTTCCCTAAGCGTGTTGGTTAACTGCTTTTCAGCCTTTCCGTCCAGATCTATTGGGTTAATAAGGTTTTGTAACTTCGTTTCATCATTTAGAAGCGAATTCATTTTGTCTACATAATCACACTTATTCATCAATACTACTCCGCCTCCTTTATCAGGTCTACTGATTATAATGCTTTCATCGCTCCTTAACTTTCTTAGGGCTTCTCGATGCTGTTTAGTCAGTAAACTCTTACTAGAATGACTATTGTTTCTATACTGTTGACAGCTGTCGACTAGTGTTGTTTTGAACCTAGCGACTTCATCGTCTGATGTTGGGGTTAAATCTTTTGTTTGTAGGAGGAAGTTTTCAAACTGGATGTTGGTATCGAGTTGGTTGACCTTATATCCTTGGTCCCAAAATCTAGGACCCAATGATAATGCCTCTAACTGTAATTTATCTAGTGTTACACTTGAAAAATTATGGACATACCGATACGGGTCTGAAGGGAATGAAGGGGAATCCTTTTCAGGATTTTGACTGTCTAATGATTTGACAAGTTTCGTTCTCCTTTCCTCTGCTCTGTTTTGACTAACACTGTCGACATACTCAATGAAATCAAATAATAAATCCTGAGGAAGTTCATCGACTGCATATTTCTTCTGTGATAAATTTCTTTCTATATCCGAAATGTACATTTTTAAAGAGTCCAATTAGTTAAGTGCATAACGTTTCAGTGATCGGGAATTTGGATAAACTTTATTACGACGAAGAGTTTCCAGTAAATTTATTAACAATATTTTGTTATTATTATAATCATCGCTATTAACTTCATTCAAAACATTTACCACATTATTATTATTATTGTGATTATTATTATGATTACTATTATTATTTGATCCACAAAATCACCGTCATTGGTTAAAATTTTATATATATATAAGTCTATGTAAATTAGAGTAAAGCCTGAAGAAGATCTAATTGAAAACAATATTGTTCGCTTATATGTCTTGTTCTAACATCCAAGAATGGAATTTTGTTATCTAATTATTTTCCTCTTAAAAATAAAATGTCTTCATAAATTTTGCTTATTAATTTCTGGGTGTATTTTAAATTATTTCTTCTAATTATTACAAACATATCGTCATTGTGAAGTACTCAGATTTTGATTTTTATTGAATGTAGGACTATTAAATGTAATCTTTGACTAACAACTTTAGCTGATATTCCTGAGATAGGCGATGCTACTGGTGTTTCCTATATCTATTCGTACATCTGATTATTGAATCGGAGATAAATTGTAAGGCATAAGTGTATGAGCTCCAAAGAAGTTGAACATTGCGTTTTTCGTGTTTTTACGGATGGACTTATTCTGTGGACTTATCCTGTGCGTACTCCGCAATCCGTCGTGTTGGCTGAAATTTCGCTTGTTAAATTTTGTCAATAGACTTTATTAAAATTAAAATTATATTATATGTTTTCTGGATTGATAGGAATTCCCATTTCCTAACTAGTCATGTTGATGTCCACGTCATATGGTCTGACTGTAGCACATTATTAGCATATATATAACGCCCGGTAAGTTCAAATCAGGTGACGCTTTCGCACGTGTTTTCGCTTATATCCATTTATTGGTTACTAATAATTGATCTTTAATAACGATGGTTCAAAATTCTAAAAAGCGTGTTCATGTGAACAACTTTAATTTATAAAATAACACCAGCTTGTCTAATAACACATTACCACCCCACATTATTAGTAGTTCACCCAACATAAAAGCCTCGAACATAACTCTGACCCCTGTAATACAGGTGGAAGTTCTGTCTGAAAAAGTAGAGCTCTCTTACTTAACGTGCGTAATTAAAGAATTGCAGCTACAGATAGATGAATTAAAAACGAAATTAGGTTCACTAGAAATTATGCCCGAAAATATCTCACGTATACTAATAAGTTATTTCATACAAATTTACATGAAAATGCATGCCTTCTTTTACAGGCACGATCAAGTAAGATATAGTCTCAAATCTCAGATTGTCTACAAGTTAATCATATTTCAACTGTTAAATATTTGATACATATAATACACTCATTTTCTGAACTAGGCCGTATAGTTATTGAATTGTACAATTGTCCTCCAGGTTGAGCGGCAAAATCGACTTCGTTTCGTTTTCATCCCGTGGTTGTCGGCATTCGATAACCAACCAATATTGGGGTAAGTACAACTTTTACAAGGGATTCAAAGCTGTTTTGGAAAAGTAAAAGTGTTAAGATGAATCATTAAACTGTAATGAAATAATATCAGTAAAAAGTTTGAGCATTGTGGATTAGATCAAATAAAGTATAATTATATTTTAATAGTTTACACACAATGATAAGTCTTGTTATTGGTAATATTTCGAGCAAAATTGCTGCCCGTGTTCACACCACTGTTGGAATTGTTTTATTCACACATTTATGATTTGTACTCATATATATAGTTCATTATTATTATTTTTTTGTTCATTCATGTTTTGTGTGTGCATATGTGTGATAGCGAAAACTCCGAATGACAGACAAGTAACTAAAGCCAATTGGATTGTAAACTTGTCAGACAGAAAGTTAACAGAAGCAGAAGAAAGTGTACTGATGAAAGGGATGAACTTCAATATCAGCAACAAAAGATTAAAACCTGAAGACATCATACCTGTAATTGAAACAGCACTCGAAGGATATGACAAGCAAAAAGCTGAACTGGTACGAGCACAATGTGCACTTACCTTAAAAAAGCAAAAAGCAGAAAAACCAAATATAACGAAAGAGGAACTAAAAGCACTTCAAGACATAAAAGCAGACAAATCCATTGTCATTACTCAAGCAGACAAAGGAAACACAACAGTATTACTTAACAAAACAACATATAATCAAAAGATGAATGAACATCTACAATCTGGACCCTATACCATAATGACTAAATCAGCTGAAACGATCATCAACAAAACAATGAAAGAAACAGCAAAGGTAGTAAGACAAATGAATGAAGTAATTGGTAAGTCAAAATGGTTTGAAATTATGCCAAAATCCTGTAATGTACCTAGGATATATGGTAAGATAAAATTGCATAAAGAGGGATATCCAATAAGACCGATTGTAGACTTCAGAAACACACCAACGTATATGCTATCCAGATTTCTCTCGACAATACTAAGACCGACAAGAGACAACTCAAAAGCTAGAATATATATATTTTTTGGCCTGAAAAGACAGAACACAGTTATCCGTAGAAGAAATAATAAAAGGGGTAGAATTCTGTCTGACAACGACATATTTCACATTCGAAGGAAAAATATACCAACAAAATGAGGGAGTAGCCATGGGATCGCCTATCTCACCAATTATAGCTGACATATTCATGGATTATTGGGAGGAGAATGCCCTTAAACCATTCAGATCATCACTAAAATGTTGGTGGAGATATGTAGACGACACACTAGTAATAGTGAAAAAAACGATACTGAGAAACTTTTATCACACATAAACAGACACGTCGACTCAATAAAATTTACTATGGAACTAGAGAATGAAATTGGAGAACTGCCCATGTTAGATTGCAAACTACAAAGAATGACAGATGGTAGCATAAAAACAACGATATATAGAAAAGCCACACATTCTGGAAGATTCCTTGATTATTACTCAGCTCATCCACTCTCGGTAAAACGAGGACTAATACAAGGTCTTGCAGATAGAATACGTAGACTTACAACAGCACCAGAGGACCAGCGTAAAGAAATAAAAGTCCTATTCAAAATGCTACTCGAAAACAACTACCCTAGAGAATTTATAAAAGATAATATAAAAAAGAGAAAAAAGAGGGTAAAACCGGAGAATAACAAGAAGGAAGAATGGAGAAAAACAGTCGCAATACCATATAAAAATGGTACATCAGAGGCAATACAAAGAAGCCTCAAAAATATCGGCATTCGAACAACCTTTAAACCTACAAATCTAATCAAAAATAAAATAAATCAACTGAAAGATCCCATAAAAATGATGGATAAAAACAATTTGATTTATAAAATATCTTGTGCTGACTGTCCAACTAAATATGTGGGGCAAACGTCCAGATCACTCAAAATAAGAGTGAATGAACATAAACGCCTAACTAAAGGTCAACCAACAGGGACACAAGCTTACAAAAATCTTGAAAAAAATTCATCTATAGCTGCACATGCATGGGACAAAAACCACAATATCGATTGGGACAATGTGTGTATTCTAAAAACAAACATGAACAAATGGAAAGAAAGACTCATAACAGAATCGATATTCATTAAAGTCACACCGGATTCATGTAACAAGGGTGACTCAGTACAACTATCAACAACTTGGAATATAATTCTAAATACAAACACATGAATGAATGTGGAGTATAATTCTGAACACACATATGCACACACAAAACATGAATGAACAAAAAAATAATAATAATGAACTATATATATGAGTACAAATCATAAATGTGTGAATAAAACAATTCCAACAGTGGTGTGAACACGGGCAGAAATTTTGCTCGAAATATTACCAATAACAAAACTTATCATTGTGTGTAAACTATTAAAATATAATTATAATTTATTTGTTATGAAATAGGTAAATGCAAGTATCATTAATAAATGCATGAATAAAGGAAACTCCTTAGGCTGACAACGTTCATTTGCAATGTATAATGCTACACGTATATCTCGTACTATCATGATGTCCACTTTTGGTTTTAATACATTTATCCTCAGTTGTGCCAGTTGTTTTCGTTTTATACCTTTTTGTGCATTTAGTGCACAACCGTACCCTTCAGAGAGTAGGAATATAATAAGTCATAAAGAGCTGTAAAATGTTAGTTTTAATGGAGTAAAATGAGGATCAAGTAAAGACGTTATTAGAAAATAGATGAGATAAGACATTTTGAAGTGGTATTTAAAGATCTGACAATGGATAGCAAGTTAATTTATAAGATGCCCCATAAATCTGTGCAGATCCCACATGGTCGCATCTCAACAATAGGCTGAGCGAATGGTATATATTTAAAGGTAGAAGCATGATCTGTCAAGGCGTTCATTATTATCTTTTTCAAGATAAAGATCTAAGCCCTCATAAAAATCAGAAATATCTCGAGCCTTTAATTTGTATATTGCTGTTCCTGCAGAATGGGGCGATTCACCTTAGTGACCACCACCATATCTACTGATCAGCTAACGCCACCCTCCCTCCTTTTTTGATGTTAAGCTCTGAGACTATGATTATTATGGCTACCGCAAATATACTGCTTGGTACCAGACATGTTCGTACCCCATATTCCATCTCCCTAGCTTTCTTAATGAGTGCTTCCAATAGGTCTCCACATACATCTTTATGAACATATGTATGCATGCGTCCTAATGAACAGATTACTTTACAAGAAGTTAAAACCTTAAAGAATAAAAAGAATAGGTTTTGTGAATAGTGAAGCAAGATTCAGCAGAACAATATAGTTAGGATTCAATGTAGGTAGTATGAACTGAAGGTAAGGTCGGTTGGCAGGACTTAGTGTACTAAATTATCATGACAGTCTTGTATATAGTAGACATCTGACATTGCAAAGTAACGTGTCTAAACATATTATAAAAGATATTAACAGAAATACTACATAGCTTTAACATTATGAATTTTAGAAAATTATATGAGAATGGGTAACTGTTGACTGAAGATAATCAATTCAACTCAAAAATAGTGCAGTGTATTATGCTAATAATATAAGTATATTCGTAAAATATTAAAAGATATGGTTGCTAATGTAATGGTTTTCGGAAATAATTATACTGACGAACTTATTGAAGATTACAGTGAAGAGGAAACCAGTGAGTTAGTTAAACGGCTACTGTGCAGTTAGTAGTTAAAACGTCTTTTTTAAAAAGTAAAGGGTAGAAGAGTTTTGAGCACCGGAGCAAATTAAGTCATATTCTACTGAGTAGAGTGTAGTGAATAGTGGTACGATTAGGGATAAGGGTAGGTTGAATGAACTTGGGGAAAATGGTTGGTTGGTTGAGTTTGTTATTGCTAGGTATTCCTGGCCACTTTTCATATGGCATGCTTTAGACATTACAAAGTACCAGTTTGCTTATATTATGGGAGAACTATCACAACTAATTTGGGATTATACATCCAGGAAAATTATGGAGAGTCTTATGAGTTTATAAACCCGATTGAAGAAATATCGATAGGATCTCTAGTAAGCTGAATAACCGGACCTTAGGTAAAGGCATGTGGGAGAGATTAGGTTGGTTTTATCACGTTATAGATGAGGTACGGTTGCCGGGGCAAATGAGTTTCCTCAAATTGGGGGTATTGCACTGGGGTCTGTAGTACTAAAGCTAGTTGAGCGGCCCATATGGATAAAGTATGGATAAGTAGACCGAAGCTCTTTTGTTGATAGGAACTCGTTAAGTAGACGCTGGAATTCAGTAGGAGATCGGCAACTACGTACAGTAAGTGGAAGTTCGTTCCATAATGCACTGTACTGTATTTTAAAGAAACGTGATCGCAGTTTTGTCCGGAACCGGCTTATGGATAGAGTATTTTCATGATTCCTAAGAGTATATATGGGTAAATTGTTGAAAGCTATTGGATTACTGCTTTTGGTGTAGCCGTGTAAAAGGCGAAAGAGGAATGTAAGGTTGAGTTTCAGGCGCCTTAACCAAAGTGGCTGAAGTCCATACATTTTGCACCTATCAGCGTAAGTCAGTCCTTCATGTTTGTATAATAGGCGTCGAGTAAAACTTCGCTGAATATTTTCAATACGAACCCTGTCATACCCATGCATGAAACCGAAGACAATTGTGCAGTATTCAAGTACTGGACGAACCATGACTTTGTATAAAAGGACTTTAGCCTCATTTGTGTACATTTTTCGATGTAACAAGCCTGTGAGTCTTCGGCATTTAGAAACAAGTGCTTTTGCGTACTGACTGAATGTTAAGTTTTGTGAGTAGGTAACTCCCAGGTCTTTTATGGAACTGAGGGTTTGGAGAAAAGAGTTACCTAGGTGTAACCTGAAATTCGGATGGGAGTTATTGAAATATAGGACACCACATTTATCAGAATTGAATGGCAGTTGCCAGTCATTGCTCCAGTTATGTAACCTATCCAGATCATCTTGAATATGTGTGAATCCTTCGTTTAGTGTAGAATGGGGGAAGCTGTATACAATCTTTAAGTCGTCAGCAAAGAGGTATGGGGTACCATGCTTGATTACGCTGCAGATGTCGTTAATGTAGATTACGAAAAGCAGTGGACCTAGTACACTACCCTGAATCACTCCACTTCTTATAGGTCTGGGTGACGAGTAATTATTTGCAAATTTCACAACTTGGGAACGATCTTCCAAGAAAGAAATGAGCCAGGATAACAAGGGGTCTTGGAACCCGTACGACTTTAGCTTAAGGATTAGTCTCTTGTGTGGGACTTTATCAAAGGCTTTTTTGAAGTCAAAGAAGAGAGTTGTGACATACAAACCATGATCACGCTTAGCGGTAACATCATCAAAGTAGTCAAGTAGGCAGGTGGAGCATGATCGATTTTTCAAGAAGCCGTGTTGTGCTGGAGTAAACACTTTGTGAAGGTGGAGGTATGAAGCAATATCTTGCCCTATAACCTTTTCCATAACCCTGGAAACTACTGACGTGATATTAATCGGTCGGTAGTTTTCGATGTTAGAAGTTGGTCCTTGTTTGTGCCTAGGGGTTATAAACGACAGTTTCCAGCATTCTGGGTAACTGCCATTATTTAAGGACAGAATGAAAAACTTTAGTAGGATAATGGGTATATCCTCACCACCTCTTTTCAACAAGATAGATGGAATTCCATCGGGCCCAGCGTTATATGATGTCCGGAGGGATGCTATAGCGGAGGAAATCTTTTGTTGGGTGAATGTTATATTACCCAAAAAGTGATTTGGTATTGTCGGAACTTCAAGACTATCTACTGTTTCTTCGATAGTATAGTAGCTAGAAAAGTGGGAGCTGAATAACTCACATATCTCCTGCGGGTCTTCGTGTAGTTTTTCTCCATCTAGTAATAAGTTAGGGATACTTATTCTGTTGTTGTTGATTCGTGACTTAATTAGTTTAACTAATGCCTCTGTATTATCAGGTCGTGAGTGGAGGATGCGTTCTAGTTTGATGGACTCAGATAACTGATTAGATTTGTATGAATCATAAGTTTGCTTGAGTGTAATGAGTGATGAAAAGTCATTATATCTGTAGAATTGCCTAGCATGCTTACGCAGTCGGTTTCGAATCTTTACGGGGATGAAGTCGGGCTGTTTAGGCCTCGTTTTCACAAGTCTTACTGGAGCGATGAAGTCATGTGCAAATCCTAGGTTCTCATAGAGTAATTTGTTTGTCTCTATAGCCGAGCTGCACGTAAAGTATGGCTCCCAGTCTAGGGTGCGTATGTATGGTTTCAGTTCATCCCACTGAGCATGTCTGTAACCCCTGAGTAATACTTTGTTGGCGTTTATTGTCGAACTCATGCTAGTGCAAATATTAAATGTACCGAATACTACTCTGTGGTCGCTGCCAGGAAACTCTTTACCTACTCGAAGGGTAGTGGGGATGATACCATTAGTGAAAACTAGATCTAAAATCTTAGATAGCCTGGTAGGATACTGTACGTGTTGTTGCCATTCTTTTGTTTCTATTATGTTGATAAATTCATTGTACCGTTTTGGTGAGGAAAGTGGTTGCCAGACTACATCGGGCATATTAAAGTCCCCACATATAATTTTAGCCGTGTGAGGTAGTGAAGTGGCGTAAGCGAACGTGCTAGCAAGCTTCATATTACCTTCAACAGTTGAGCACGGGGGTGATAGATGCAACCTATAAGATAGGAACTGGAGTGAGACAGTCTTAGAATAGCCCACACTGAATCGTTATCTGTGATGAGCTCTGGGTAGAAGCACTGTGTGGCCTTAATATCAGACCTGATATACATAGCACATCCTCCTCCTCTACCATAGTTTCTGTCGCCTCTGAATACATAATAGTTATCAATAGAAATATCTTTATCGCAAATCTGAGGAGTGCACCATGTCTCAGTAATCATTATGAGAGACGGATTGCAAATTAGGGATAATGTCGTGAAGTCGAACATTTTGTTGAGTAAGGAGCGAGCATTGATAAGACAGAATGAGAGAGAGTTAGGGGTGACGGTGAAATCGCATATATCTTTAAAAATATTCTCTCCAAGGTTTATGGCGTCTAGAGCAGATTGTTTGATGGGGTGTGATGGGTGTGAGGTGTTCATAATACCGTGCCTCCAATACATCGCCCTCCCATCCGGTGATAAGTGGCTTGACAGTATGTGTGCTATTTGCGTCAATATTGAGGCTGAGATTTTGTGTTGGCTGAGAAAATTTAGATTGGATGGGGGGGAGGAGGTAGGTATTCCTTGTGGATAGTATGCTGGGGTAGAGTTACGTGTATCGGAGTTATGACTAATATTTTGTGTGTTTAAGTTCATTCTGTCTTATCAATGCTCGCTCCTTACTCAACAAAATGTTCGACTTCACGACATTATCCCTAATTTGCAATCCGTCTCTCATAATGATTACTGAGACATGGTGCACTCCTCAGATTTGCGATAAAGATATTTCTATTGATAACTATTATGTATTCAGAGGCGACAGAAACTATGGTAGAGGAGGAGGATGTGCTATGTATATCAGGTCTGATATTAAGGCCACACAGTGCTTCTACCCAGAGCTCATCACAGATAACGATTCAGTGTGGGCTATTCTAAGACTGTCTCACTCCAGTTCCTATCTTATAGGTTGCATCTTACCCCCCGTGCTCAACCGTTGAAGGTAATATGAAGCTTGCTAGCACGTTCGCTTACGCCACTTCACTACCTCACACGGCTAAAATTATATGTGGGGACTTTAATATGCCCGATGTAGTCTGGCAACCACTTTCCTCACCAAAACGGTACAATGAATTTATCAACATAATAGAAACAAAAGAATGGCAACAACACGTACAGTATCCTACCAGGCTATCTAAGATTTTAGATCTAGTTTTCACTAATGGTATCATCCCCACTACCCTTCGAGTAGGTAAAGAGTTTCCTGGCAGCGACCACAGAGTAGTATTCGGTACATTTAATATTTGCACTAGCATGAGTTCGACAATAAACGCCAACAAAGTATTACTCAGGGGTTACAGACATGCTCAGTGGGATGAACTGAAACCATACATACGCACCCTAGACTGGGAGCCATACTTTACGTGCAGCTCGGCTATAGAGACAAACAAATTACTCTATGAGAACCTAGGATTTGCACATGACTTCATCGCTCCAGTAAGACTTGTGAAAACGAGGCCTAAACAGCCCGACTTCATCCCCGTAAAGATTCGAAACCGACTGCGTAAGCATGCTAGGCAATTCTACAGATATAATGACTTTTCATCACTCATTACACTCAAGCAAACTTATGATTCATACAAATCTAATCAGTTATCTGAGTCCATCAAACTAGAACGCATCCTCCACTCACGACCTGATAATACAGAGGCATTAGTTAAACTAATTAAGTCACGAATCAACAACAACAGAATAAGTATCCCTAACTTATTACTAGATGGAGAAAAACTACACGAAGACCCGCAGGAGATATGTGAGTTATTCAGCTCCCACTTTTCTAGCTACTATACTATCGAAGAAACAGTAGATAGTCTTGAAGTTCCGACAATACCAAATCACTTTTTGGGTAATATAACATTCACCCAACAAAAGATTTCCTCCGCTATAGCATCCCTCCGGACATCATATAACGCTGGGCCCGATGGAATTCCATCTATCTTGTTGAAAAGAGGTGGTGAGGATATACCCATTATCCTACTAAAGTTTTTCATTCTGTCCTTAAATAATGGCAGTTACCCAGAATGCTGGAAACTGTCGTTTATAACCCCTAGGCACAAACAAGGACCAACTTCTAACATCGAAAACTACCGACCGATTAATATCACGTCAGTAGTTTCCAGGGTTATGGAAAAGGTTATAGGGCAAGATATTGCTTCATACCTCCACCTTCACAAAGTGTTTACTCCAGCACAACACGGCTTCTTGAAAAATCGATCATGCTCCACCTGCCTACTTGACTACTTTGATGATGTTACCGCTAAGCGTGATCATGGTTTGTATGTCACAACTCTCTTCTTTGACTTCAAAAAAGCCTTTGATAAAGTCCCACACAAGAGACTAATCCTTAAGCTAAAGTCGTACGGGTTCCAAGACCCCTTGTTATCCTGGCTCATTTCTTTCTTGGAAGATCGTTCCCAAGTTGTGAAATTTGCAAATAATTACTCGTCACCCAGACCTATAAGAAGTGGAGTGATTCAGGGTAGTGTACTAGGTCCACTGCTTTTCGTAATCTACATTAACGACATCTGCAGCGTAATCAAGCATGGTACCCCATACCTCTTTGCTGACGACTTAAAGATTGTATACAGCTTCCCCCATTCTACACTAAACGAAGGATTCACACATATTCAAGATGATCTGGATAGGTTACATAACTGGAGCAATGACTGGCAACTGCCATTCAATTCTGATAAATGTGGTGTCCTATATTTCAATAACTCCCATCCGAATTTCAGGTTACACCTAGGTAACTCTTTTCTCCAAACCCTCAGTTCCATAAAAGACCTGGGAGTTACCTACTCACAAAACTTAACATTCAGTCAGTACGCAAAAGCACTTGTTTCTAAATGCCGAAGACTCACAGGCTTGTTACATCGAAAAATGTACACAAATGAGGCTAAAGTCCTTTTATACAAAGTCATGGTTCGTCCAGTACTTGAATACTGCACAATTGTCTTCGGTTTCATGCATGGGTATGACAGGGTTCGTATTGAAAATATTCAGCGAAGTTTTACTCGACGCCTATTATACAAACATGAAGGACTGACTTACGCTGATAGGTGCAAAATGTATGGACTTCAGCCACTTTGGTTAAGGCGCCTGAAACTCAACCTTACATTCCTCTTTCGCCTTTTACACGGCTACACCAAAAGCAGTAATCCAATAGCTTTCAACAATTTACCCATATATACTCTTAGGAATCATGAAAATACTCTATCCATAAGCCGGTTCCGGACAAAACTGCGATCACGTTTCTTTAAAATACAGTACAGTGCATTATGGAACGAACTTCCACTTACTGTACGTAGTTGCCGATCTCCTACTGAATTCCAGCGTCTACTTAACGAGTTCCTATCAACAAAAGAGCTTCGGTCTACTTATCCATACTTTATCCATATGGGCCGCTCAACTAGCTTTAGTACTACAGACCCCAGTGCAATACCCCCAATTTGAGGAAACTCATTTGCCCCGGCAACCGTACCTCATCTATAACGTGATAAAACCAACCTAATCTCTCCCACATGCCTTTACCTAAGGTCCGGTTATTCAGCTTACTAGAGATCCTATCGATATTTCTTCAATCGGGTTTATAAACTCATAAGACTCTCTATAATTTTCCTGGATGTATAATCCCAAATTAGTTGTGATAGTTCTCCCATAATATAAGCAAACTGGTACTTTGTAATGTCTAAAGCATGCCATATGAAAAGTGGCCAGGAATACCTAGCAATAACAAACTCAACCAACCAACCATTTTCCCCAAGTTCATTCAACCTACCCTTATCCCTAATCGTACCACTATTCACTACACTCTACTCAGTAGAATATGACTTAATTTGCTCCGGTGCTCAAAACTCTTCTACCTTTTACTTTTTAAAAAAGACGTTTTAACTACTAACTGCACAGTAGCCGTTTAACTAACTCACTGGTTTCCTCTTCACTGTAATCTTCAATAAGTTCGTCAGTATAATTATTTCCGAAAACCATTACATTAGCAACCATATCTTTTAATATTTTACGAATATACTTATATTATTAGCATAATACACTGCACTATTTTTGAGTTGAATTGATTATCTTCAGTCAACAGTTACCCATTCTCATATAATTTTCTAAAATTCATAATGTTAAAGCTATGTAGTATTTCTGTTAATATCTTTTATAATATGTTTAGACACGTTACTTTGCAATGTCAGATGTCTACTATATACAAGACTGTCATGATAATTTAGTACACTAAGTCCTGCCAACCGACCTTACCTTCAGTTCATACTACCTACATTGAATCCTAACTATAGTGTTCTGCTGAATCTTGCTCCGCTATTCACAAAACCTATTCTTTTTACTCTTTAAGGTTTTAACTTCTTATAAAGTAATCTGTTCATTAGGACGCATGCACACATATATAATATGTTCATAAAGATGTATGTGGAGACCTATTGGAAGCACTCATTAAGAAAGCTAGGGAGATGGAATATGAGGTACGAACATGTCTGGTACCAAGCAGTATATTTGCGGTAGCCATAATAATCATAGTCTCAGAGCTTAACATCAAAAAAAGGAGGGAGGGTGGTGCTAGCTGATCAGTAGATATGGTGGCGGTCACTAAGGTGAATCGCCCCATTCTGCAGGAACAGCAATACGCAAATTAAAGGCTCGAGATATTTCTGATTTTTATGAGGGCTTAGATTTTATCTTGAAAAAGATAATAATGAACGCCTTGACAGATCATGCTTCTACCTTTAAATATATACCATTCGCCCAGCCTATTGTTGAGATGCGACCACGTGGGATCTGCACAGATTTATGGGGCATCTTATAAATTAACTTGCTATCCATCGTCAGATCTTTACATACCACTTCAAAATGTCTTATCCTCATTATTTTCTAATAACGTCTTTACTTGATCCTCATTTTACTTCATTAAAACTAACATTTTACAGCTCTTTATGACTTATTATATTCCTACTCTCTGAAGGGTACGGTTGTGCACTAAATGCACAACTAGGTATAAAACAAAAGCTACTGGCACAACTGAGGATAAATGTATTAAAACCAAAAGTGGACATCATGATCATACAAGATATACGTGTAGCAATATGCATTGCAAATGAACGCTGTCAGCCTAGGGAGTTTCCTTTATTCATACATTTATTAATGATACTTGCACTTACTTATTTCATTACAATTTAATGATTCATCTTAACACTTTTACTTTTCTAAAACAGCTTTGAATCCCTTGTAAAAGTTGTACTTACCCCAATATTGGTTGGTTATCGTATGCCGACAACCACGGGATGAAAACGAAACGAAGTCGATTTTCCCGAAAAAAAAGGAGGACAATTGTACAATTGAATAACTATACGGCCTAGTTCAGAAAATGAGTGTATTATATGTATCAAATATTTAACATTTGAAATATGATTAACTTGTAGACAATCTGAGATTTGAGACTATATCTTACTTGATCGTGCCTGTAAAAAAAGCATGCATTTTCATGTAAATTTGTTTGAAATACATTATTTTTTTTCTCGTAAATATTAGTCTATTGACGGTCTTGTGTGGTCTGTATGCGATGGTTTTCGGGGATGTGGTGAGTCAAAAGGCCACCTTTAGGAAACATGCCTAGCCCACTTGTTCCTTGTTGTAGAGGTCCCTGGATCAAACTTTTGTCTATAGTAGCCATAGGTTTGAGAGTTGTGTCGGGGTAGGTGTATGCCTGCCCGTCGGGCTTCGACTTATTTTTAGGGTGCCCAGACATATAGCGTCTGTTGTGTCTATCGGACGAAGATTTGTTCGATGTTGGATGAATCGGCGGGTTACCTCTCCTTTCATTGACGTTAGATTTATGGCGGTATGAGGGCTTATTCTGCTTCCCTGGTTTAGTGGTATGATTGGAGTTGCTTAAGTTATTGTTATCTGGTTCGCTGCTGAGAACAGGTATTCTGGATGGCAGGGTTATTTTACTTCGTTTTGTATGCTCACTAGTCTGAGTGCTGCTCGGGGAGGATATGTTTAATGCTGCATGCTCGAGCTTAGCCTTTTGCTTAACGTTGGTAGTGGTATGGGCGGCTGATGGTGATGTGGCTAGCGAGCATAACTCTGAAGATGCATCTAAGTCTATGACCGTAGTTGCTTCACCGTTGAGTTTACTAGGTAAATTTTTACTATTTAAGAGCATTTCATGTATGTCTGTACCATTAGGTTTACCCAAGTGCAAGGCGACAGAGTCATCTGTAGGACATTCTGCTGTTACGTAAGTTTTTGCGATACTTGGTACACTTGCGCGGCTACGTCTTTGGCATGGCGTTAGGTCATGGGCAAGTTTAATGTTACCATAAGGTGTGGATGAACTAATTGACTCATTTGACGACTGAAATTTCCTAGCATCATTAGGACTACTGAATTTAAACAGCACAGGGCAAGTATACTTTCCTGATTTTTTCCTGAGTCTGATTAGGTGGCAATTCGCTGATGGCATGCCACACGCTTGGAGACATGTCACTTTGATTTTGTCCAGAGGCGTCCGATCAGGCAGATTGTAAGCGAGAACGTTGTACGAGGACATGATTCGTTTAGTAACTTCACTGGCTATAAAGTCTAACATACGCTCAGATTTCAGCAGACTTTCCGGATTAGCATCATGAATTGGGTTACAAAGAAGCCGTAGTGGCTTAATGGTGTTTATATTCTCATTTTATTCCTTCACAGAGTTTCCTAGAGATATAAGGTCCAACTTATTTTGTTCAGCAGTTGCATATACCTCTGACAACAAGTCGGGAACAATGAATTCGGGACATTGTTGAGGCTACGCGGAACGCACAGTGATGTACGTATCTTCTTAGCTGAGTGACCCAAACTATTCTTACGTATGGAAAGTACTCGTTTATTACGTTGTGCCATTGCTGAAAACTAATCAATATGGTTTAAAGATAAAGCCGAGCTAAATCGAAAACGGGTATATGGAAAAACAGTATATCGAGTGGATATACAGATTAAGTGCTACTATGGATACCGTATGGAATTTTATTGCTTATAAATAAACAATAAATTTACAATGTACTAAAAAGTAAAATACAGAGTATATATAAGCCAATTACCCTGTAAATTGATCCTGGTATATAAACCACAAAATGATGAACTTTTCTACAGTTTTCTTTTCTGTGACATTGTTCTAAAGTTACAATAAGGAGGATGAGCCCTGCGAAAGAGTGGATCCAAACGTGATAACTGGCGGTGATATATCTGCAGAATTGGAAGCTAGAGTAGCAGCCAATATAAGTTATAGTTGAGCAGTGGTATAATGTCCTCTACAATATTCCAGAAATCGACAAAAATATATCCACGTTATGGGAGAGATTGGGTGAGGATATACGTGGGTTTGTGTTATATTTTCCGCGACTCAGTTGTTTTCGTCTTTCATTGGCTAGAATGGTGGCGGTCAATTGGAGTTTGGATTGTCCTTGGGCGCGTGCTGTCGGGTGCTGTCTTGGCGTGGTTGTGTTTGCGTCGTTTGACAGCATATGTGATGACTATAAACGTGTATTAGACTATTGTAACGCTTTGTTTTTCTTTGTTTGTGCATGTACTAGGCTTTATTTGTCGTGCAATTTGTTGTTTGGTCTATTGGTTGCTTGCAATGTCAACGAACCGGTGGGTTCTTGTGTTTTTCTGTAATTTGGGTTATACGTGCGGTATTTTCTTGATGGTTATCGATCATCCCTGTATTTCGATGTTGTTTTTTTACGATTTATCTTGGAATAGTTGTGACATAGATGGATACTAATTGATAATTTTATTTTAGTCCGTTGCAGGTAGTCAATTCGAGTGACAGGAGCACAGATTTAAGTGGAATTTTTGCTGAATACATACTTGGAAGGAGTTTCTTCATCTGGGATGAATTTGAGAAGTCATTAGCAGAATTTCAAAAAGTGAGGAAGTCATTTAATGCTAACAGTGTAGTTATCCTGCACTCACTATGTTCATAATTGCAGCAAAACGATACCGGATGACAGATTTAAGTACGCTTTTGTTGGTTTTAAATGCACTTTTGGAGTGAATCGTACAAGACTTGGATTGAAATTGGAAAATAGGTCGTAAGAAGAAGTGTAATATTATTTCATGAATATTTCAGGTCTAAATGTTGCAATTGCTCGTCTTCATTTCGCGTAGTTTTGCGTTATAGTGAATACATAATTGCTTCCCACAATATGGTGCATAACCATCCATGCAGCAGGGTGTACATGCAGAATGACCCATGGTATAGACGACTAACAGCTGAAGAGAAAGAAAATATTGAACCACTTCTTCAGCAATCCCACTCATCCGATGAAATAATAATGCATGTTAAGGAGAAGTACCACAAGGATATAACTCGCATTGACGTTAAAAATATGAAAGCCGCAGTGAATAAAGGTAACGTTGACGTACTTGTTATATACTTAAGGTATTTCAAGTCGTCGTGACATTTTTGAATTCCTAAAATCCCGTGGGAAGTTAACGGATTATTATTCCGATGAACCGATCAGGAATTCACTAACAAGAATTTGTTTTGCAACTTATGAGCAAATGGAATTGTATAAATAGTTCCCTGAAGTTGTTGGTATCGACTAGACGTATAATACGAATAAGGGGAAGTAAGTTTACCAATTCATTAGTCAACGTGCAGGTATTCTTTGTTCCAGTTACTTGTGACGGATAATTTTGGTCGCGGACGACCAGTTTTATTTGCGTGGACTAGAAAAGAATTCAAACGTGATGTAGTTTGGATATTAGACTGTTTTCATCGAATAATGGAAGACACCTCCAAAACAGAATCTTTCATTATGGATTGTGCGCAAGCTGAAATAGCAGCCGTCAAGTTAACGCACAGAGAAGCGCACATTGTTTTGTGTTCTTTCCATGTTTGCCGAGCATTCTGTCGTAAAGTAAGTTTTTCAAAGCATACTTTACATTTTATTCGTAGACAAGAAATCCCATTGTGAAGAATTATTTATGCCGTCTAGTGCAGTGTAAAAGGAGATCAGAATAATGCCTCTAATGTTCTCATTTTCCAGATTTAATTTCTACTTCAGAGTTATTAGCAGATTGGGTGCTACTGTCAGTCAATATCTACAACGTCGTTGGATGCATCGACGAGAATTGTGGGCAGCATGTTTCAGAGACAACGTGCTGACTTTTGGGAGCGATACAAATAATCGCGTCGAGAGTTCCCGCAAGCAAATGAAACGTTACTTACAAAGATCAGATAGCTTGCATAAAAGTATGCTGAAGGTGTTTAAATGGTATCAACAAAGTTTTGCAAGGATACAGCAGGAGGCGACTATTGCTCAGTCGCAATGCTTCACCTATCCCTGTTCACCACGTCTACTCCCAATCATACGATTGCTGACGCCATACGCTGCGAGGAAGATTATCCGTGAATACGAAAGGCGAAGATGGGCTGTTGTTGAGGTTGAATCCTTCGATTATGTATTCTTCCAAGACAACGGGAATCGAGTGGAGGTGGATCTGAGTGCTTGCACCTGCACGTGCGTTACATTTCAGACCTGTCGGTACCCCTGCAGACACTTGCTTTTGGTCCATTTCAGAAAGCCATATTTCACAGGTATATTTAAAAATTAATGAAAAAAATATAATGTAAAAAAAAAAAAAAAAAAAAAAAAAAAAAAAAAAAAAAAAAAAAAAAAAAAAAAAAAAAAAAAAAAAAAAAAAAAAAAAAAAAAAAAAAAAAAAAAAAAAAAAAAAAAAAAAAAAAAAAATGTAAGAATCAGTTCATAGTTATCTTAACGTTTTTTGTTCCACCTTTTGTAGTTAACCATGTGATGCATAATTGTAAACAATGGACGTGGTCACGCAACTTGTTCGCATCTCAAAGTACGTCAGCAGTTATCCCTCGAAATCGAAGTGACTTATTCAATACCAAAAAGAGGATTATCACTGCGGGTATGAACAGAATTAATGACAAATTTGGAGAAGTGTTTGCCAATACTTATGCAGACGGAGTAATCGCAGGAATCAATCGTGTTCTTAATATGTAAATAAACTAAATTTGTATCATAATGAAAATAAAATTTTCATGTAAATTTTGTTGTCTTTCAATTCATGTGTTCACTTTGTGAGCACGGCATGCTAGACCGGTGCTCTCTAGGACTTTCACTACTAACAATACGTAAGTGTAATTGTGTAGGAACGATGTCGGTCAGCATACGTGTTGAATTATAAGTATTTTAGTTAGCTAACGTGCATACGTATCATAGTCATATACAAGTCTTTAGGGACAATAGTAGGCATAACTTAGGCACTGCATTCGAGTTCCAGTTCTTATACGGTTACGTGTATTCGAAAGTATTGCATTACTAATGTTTCACTTAAAGCGTGATGTCAATCCATATGACTAAGGCTGTTGACATGTAGCGTAAATTAAAGTCTACACCAGACGAATTATTGAATTCGTTGAGCTTTAGCAATCGTACTTAGATTTAGCTTACACTAAAATATACCACCAATTACTTCGTCAGTTCTTATTAATAAGTCATATCCGCACCTAGTCATCATGACAAATATATCTACACTCAGATATAATAAGAAAGGTCTGGTAAGCAGGATATTAAATGTACTTAATGAAAAATAATAACAAGCAAATGTCTTTACGCGGTCGTTTGTCGTAATAATTTGGGCAATGTCGAATCTCTGTGACCGGGTTGACTGACGTTACCGCATATCTACAAATAAGTAAACAGAGTGTTTTTTAAATCGCTGAAGTAAGAAAGAAGTGATATCAAAGTTAAACGCTTTATATTTGCCTACCTTTGCTGAAAATGGTTCATTCTCCTTTCTCATTCTTTGGTAATGACATCATTCTTCTGTGGTTTTCACTGCCACACACATTATTCATCTTCTAAAGGATAGCAGCAAGCATATAATAATAATTTCAAATTTCGTATAAACAAATGTTTACAAAGAATGCATGTCATTTCTACAGGCGCAATAAGTTATGTTATAAACTGCAATCGTGAAGTATCATAAATTATAAGAGTTAAATTGTAAACCCTTAACAATGAGCACCGTACATTTGGCTAAGTGCTATGTCCTTGGAATGTGAGTATACATTTGCAATGTTTAATGCCAACCATATTGGTGTAAGCATAGAAAATATGACGTTTTCCATGAAAGTACAGCTTTGTTCAAACACTGGTGTTGTTGTGTTTCTAATAAAAACAAATAGACTGTAAGCAAGCAACTAATAGACACAAAGAGTAAGTCTCAGCCTTAATAAAGGCATATCCAGTTAACATAAAATGCGTTGTAATAGTGCACAAATGAAAAGACCACAGTGATGTAGATAAGTGATATTTCAGTGAGAGGTAAATTGAAAGATCTGCAACCTTACAATTTGGAAGACAACCTGACATGTAAGATCTCTCACAAATTTCTATAGGGCCTGTGGGGTACCATGGATGGTTTGGCGTCAATCGCAGCTTTGGAAGGATGAGTTACAAATGCAAAAGGTAACAACCAACGAAACTGCAGTAGTATTTTCTAGCTATTCAGCATTTTTTCCTTTGATGCAGTTTCTTATCGACAGTTTGCAGTATTCGGAACATCACAAGTTGCTTACAGATAACTTGTTTAATAATAACTGCTTTAAATGTATGAGCCATAAGTGCATCTTCTACATCTTTCATAGCCACAATTAAGTCATTAAGGATCTCAGAATATCTTAGTGATGTGAAGCAAAATAATTATTAAGATTGATATAACCTATGTAACAGGTGTAGTAGTTGTATGACACAGCTGCTAGCTACTAATCTACAGAAATCTGTTACTAATTTTAAGTACTCTGACATTTGAGAAGGACTATTTATACTATTCTTCGAGACACGATGAACAATGATGTCAACATACTCTGATGCCATTTCATGCACTGAGCAATTAAGGCCTTGTGAAATTCCATGTGCAAATGTCAATTAAACTATTATCACATCTTCGCCAAAGCACTTTTAACTAGGAACTTCATCTAAATAGATATAATCACCAGGAAATTCAGCAGCCTACCTCACTCATCGCATAATGTCGTTGAAGTGTTATGAGTATTTCAGTCAGCCCGGATGATAACAGAAAAGTTTAACATGTTCAAAGCACACACCTAACCTATGTCTGCATGCTATTTCTCTTTCATAGGCCAGATTCTAATAGATTGTAGTGGTAAATAATTCCCCAAAATTATTGACCACAGCAATCACTCATTGGATGCTGACCACCACTGTTTAAGTCGACTTGTTTAGCTGAAGGCTTCCGGTCAAGCATCCCCGCCATTTGGTACCTCGTCGTGTCACGTGCACGATCACTAGCTAGCTAAGCGTTCGTCTAACGGCTGGTTTTGGTTACTAAATATATATCTTGGTTTGGACGATCAATTATTGGCTTTTGCTTTGTCTTTGGTACGCGAGAATAAATTAATTAGAAGTTGTTGAACGAGATATCACGTCAAACCTTTAACGTCAACCTCAAAACTGGTGAGCCTAACCGCGAACTTGATCCACGGTAAATCCGCAGATAATCCCGGTGAGTTCGTTCCATTTTGTATTTGTTCTTGTACCATATATTATTCGACATAATTTTCGTCATGAGTGATCTTAGTCCCAAGGTCATCCTTATCCGCTCAACTCCTAAAACCATTCAGCTCGTACCATACTGGCCAGATAAGGCTGAAACTTGGTTTCTGCTAGCTGAAGCAGATTTTTGTGAGCATGGGATAACCGATCAACGTTCACAGTTACTTGCAGTTATTCACGCCCTACCGCGGGAATTCAGCAAGTACGTAACATCACAGATGTTGAGTCCCGAGGTAAGTAACTCGTACGAGTTGCTCAAAGCATCCCTCCTCAGGAGAAACGATCTCACGGACAGACAACGTCTAGATGAATTATTTCGTACCATCGAGTTAGGAGATCAGTCAGCCGTGAGCATGCTGACAAGAATGAAAGAAATCGTCGGGCAAAGTCAGTTCGACGAAGGACTATTTAGAGAACTCTTCTTATCCAAGTTGCCACAGTCTGTACAGACCGTACTCGTGACACTTCAGGGTACTGTAATAGAGGACTTAGCTATTACTGCAGATAGGATTCTAGAAATAACTAAACGGCCAGTTCCTGAAATATGCTCGATGACTAAGCAGATTTCGAGTAAGGATCCTGCAATGATAGAGTTATGCAACTCCATCCAACAGATGTTTAGGTCAAACATGCCTTCTAACTCCTCCAACCGTCGTCCTAAATCCCCTCAACGCAGGAACTCACGTGGTCGATCTAAGTCCAAACCACGTTCACTGAAAAACCCTGACTGGTGCTGGTACCACAACACCTATGGCCAAGAAGCGAAGTGTTGCCGTAAGCCTTGTAACTTCGGAAATGTCTCAAAGTCTGCGGGAAACTATCCCGCCGGCACGCGTTAGCGGCAACCGTCGCCGGTGGCACTAGCCGCCTACTTTACATCAATGATTTGATAAGCCAGACTCGATACTTAGTCGACACAGGAGCCGAAGTCAGCGTCCTTCCTGCTACAGCAGCAGATCGACAGAAGGAACCTACCTTCAACTTACAGGCTGCAAATGGAAAACCAATCGCAACCTTTGGTAGGAAATACGTCTGTCTGAACGTAGGTTTACGCAAACCTATTCGGTGGATTTTCCTTCTCGCTGACGTTACAATGCCCATCATTGGCACGGACCTACTTAATCATCATGATTTACTCGTAGACGTCCGCCGAAAACGACTGATTGACAATACTACTAGTCTGTCAATCAAAGGCATTACCTACATAGGCCCTAGCTTGTCACCCGTTAAGATAAAGGCAATTCTTGATCCAACTTTTCAACCTATTGTTGACAAGTATCCGGAACTTAATTGCCCGTCGAACGACCTACCGTGCATAACCAGCAATGTTATGCACCACATCATTACCACAGGACAACCTGTGACATCTAAAGCACGACGATTAGCTCCTGACAAACTGAGAATCGCCAGGAATGAATTTGACCATATGCTTAGCCTTGGCATCATTCGACCTTCGAATAGCCCATGGGCATCCCCACTTCATATGGTTCCGAAAAAGGATAGCAATGATTGGCGACCCACCGGTGATTACCGGCGAGTGAATGCCAAAACAACCCTTGATTGCTACCCGTTGCCTCATATACACGACTTGACGGCAACCTTATCCGGCGCGACTATATTCTCCAAAATCGACTTGGTTAAAGCGTATAACCAAATCCCGATGGCAACAGAAGACATCCCGAAAACGGCTATCATTACGCCTTTCGGACTTTTTGAATTTCTACGTATGCCATTCGGTCTTCGGAATGCAGCCCAAACATTCCAACGCTTCATCGACGAAGTATTTCGCGGTCTCGACTTTGTATACGCATACTTAGACGACTGCCTCATTGCCAGTCCAGACAAGGAAACTCACCTTAGGCACTTGGACTTGGCATTTGACAGGTTACGCCAACATGGTGTTACCATTAATATTCAAAAATGTCAAATCGGTGTTGACTCACTCGACTTTCCGGGTCACACTATTGACTGCAAGGGCATTCGCCCACTGGCTACTAAGGTTGAGCTTCCTAAGAAAAACCGTTCTGGACGCACCGTAAGGTTCCCAGAACATTTGCACACTTATTTGACTTAACGAAGTCGTGTGATTCACGCAACTCACTCGTTTGTGGTACTAACTATTTTTTTTGACGTAAAAATTTTTTTTATATACAGTACCACCGAACACAAAAAAATTTTTTTTCTCAACAGTTCATGTAACATACACAAAAAAATTAATTAGATGTATTTTTTTTCCGATGTTCTGAACTTAGCATTATTTTACTGTATAGCATATGCACACAATTTTTTTTAACCAAAAAGCTCATTTCGTACATTTTCCTCGCCATGGTTCTTAGCGTTCTTGTTTTCTTTTCCAGGTACGACGGGCACTGGACAGGAAACAAACGAAGCACGGAATCCAACGAACAACACCAGGAAGCTATGTACAAACACCCTATTAGCATAGGCAGACAAACCAGTAGGCATAAGACCAAGCCGCTCGGAAGATTTTTTTCACCCGAAAGGGAACCATCGAGTTTTTTTACTTCCGGCTGGTTCTGTCTTAGGGTCCTCACGACCCCACTAGGGGGGAGTGAGCTGTAGCGGTAAATAATTCCCCAAAATTATTGACCACAGCAATCACTCATTGGATGCTGACCACCACTGTTTAAGTCGACTTGTTTAGCTGAAGGCTTCCGGTCAAGCATCCCCGCCATTTGGTACCTCGTCGTGTCACGTGCACGATCACTAGCTAGCTAAGCGTTCGTCTAACGGCTGGTTTTGGTTACTAAATATATATCTTGGTTTGGACGATCAATTATTGGCTTTTGCTTTGTCTTTGGTACGCGAGAATAAATTAATTAGAAGTTGTTGAACGAGATATCACGTCAAACCTTTAATATCCGTCAACCTTTAAAAGATTCACTGGAATGACAACAGCCATTGACTGTAGTATATTTACAACCTTAAGATCTGAAACAACTCGCAAAATAACAAACCCTCAACGCACTTTATTGCAAATAATAGTCTTTCTATGCGAACTTTCTTAAAAAAGATGACTTCTTCATTGATAATTCGTCCGAGCTATAATATACAATTTTACGCTCTACTAAGAACAAAATACAGCAAATTACTGCCATCCGGCTACAGAAGTCTAAAACTAGTGAAATATAATCTATTTCCAAAAAAATAGGCGATTATATTGTCTGTTGCCGTGAGCGCGGTAACCGATTGCATTGCGCGATAACACCTGGAGACAGCCTGTATCCTCACACGAGAGATTGTGACGTCCGATCAGAATCGCGAGCGTATGAAAAATGAACTGCAGGATCCTACAATCCTAAAGCTCTTTAATATGACCTCTAGAATGACTCATACTGACTCAGAAAATGCGAAGGAGTTAGAAAACGCCATCGACTTTCTATCCAGCGAAGTTGTTAAAAGGCTGGCTTCAAAACAAAACGCAATAGTGTATAATGTACAGGATAGCGAGCCCATAAAGTCAGTCCAGCACTCATTACTGAAGGCTTCAAATCTCTTGAATGCACCCTGTCAGTGCATTCGCCTAAGCAAAACAGACCTAAAGCATCCTTGTCCTATACTCTTTAGGTTCGACAGCTACATAATAGCTGAACTATTTAAGATGGCCGAAGATCTTCTGGCTACTGCCACTAAATTCAAGACTATTAAAGTAGTCTTGGATAAAACACCAAACCAAAGGCAATCAACCAAGAACTCCTTCGATGCAAAGTTGATAACACTGAGAAATACATCTGGTATCAGTGCTAAAGTGTCGACGGACACTGAAGCACAGCAAGTCACGTGTATAGTGTTAGGAGAAGAAACGGCAAGTAAGAGCGACCCAAAACTCAGTAAGAGCAGTGCCACTGGGTGCAGTCTTAGAGTGCACGAGAGCACATCTCGAAAACCTGCTGACCTACATGAGGTTGACATAGGCGCACAAACTATGGCTGCCCAGAAACTACTGGCAAACCACACTCAATTTGGATCCAAGCCAGAGAGTCCCTCAGTAGAAACCGCAAAAAAGACCACAAAACTCAGAGTCCCACCCCAGACTTCGACATACCTCCCTCGTAATAAGTCTAATAAGATATTTTGGTAGCAGGCCCAAATATTCGAACAGGCCGCCAAGCTGCAAAGCACTACAGAAAACAACAACATGTCGGTCTAAAAAATGACAAAGCATGGGTAACGAAGCACATTCCCAAAGACGTCACTCAGCATGTGAGAAGGAATACCCCTTCCCGAACTAGCAGTAACATGCCTAACAACGCACATAACTTGGGAATGCAATGTAGAATGAATCCTCAGGATATATGGAGCACTAAACAGGACTCATATAGGCACCATATTAACGAAAATTCTCGTCCAAACTCTCGCACTATATATGTTAAACCTCATCAACATAATGAGAACAGGTCGACACTTGATCCCCTCAATAACTTCACTCACACACGTGATGTGAGCCAATATGCATACGGCTATGAAGGCCCCATGAGGTACAACTACCAGGGTAATCTTAAAACAGGGTACCTAGGTCCAGCAAACTACAACCCAAATTGCAGGGCAGACCATATATCACCAGTAGATGAACGCAGATGCCGACCCATGGATGCTAACAGTCAAAATATGCAACAGGATTATTTTCGGCTGCAGCAAACAATAGCCCCACTCGCTGCACAGTTCATCCAGGAAATAGTACACACACTGACTCTGTCTCACCTCAGAGCCCCTCCAAACATAACGTAGGGATAGTAACAAGTAACCATGTTAACCTCTCCTCCAATAACTCTGGTTTACTAACAATTATGCTCCTGAATGCTAGATCTCTCCTTAATAAAATAACAACGCTTCGCTGCCTGGCATACATAGAACGGCCAACACTAATAATGGTGACTGAAACCTGGCTTACTACTGATATACCTGACACAAAGCTAGTAATAGACAACTACGACATCTATAGGAACGATAGAGTTGACAAAAGAGGAGGCGGTTGCTTAATATATGCCTATAAATCCACTAACTCCAATACTTTCAATAACCCAAATACTGACAAACTCCCAGAATCTAAGTGGATAAGCATCCACACAAACGAAAGTAAAATTCTCGTGGGATGTATATACAGACCCCCCAATAGCCCTGAAATGACTGATATAACTATTGCAGAAATACTAGAGCATGTAGCCACGCTGGACTTCGACTACAAAGTAGTATGTGGAGATTTCAACTTACCTGGAGTAAACTGGGATACCTGTACAGGACCAAGAATCCATGAAGAGCTACTACAAGCTATAGACATAGGAGGATGGAAGCAGTGCGTACGCCTCCCTACAAGGAACCAAAATACTCTTGACTTAATCCTCTGTCATAACATAGAGCCCATCTCGATAGAGGTGGGAAATAAACTCGATAACAGTGATCACAACATATTGTACTGCACGCTCCCCCTCCGACTAACAACTAAATACACACCTAAAAATTCCCCGGTGCGCTATCAATATAGGGACTATAAGAATGCTGATTGGGAATTCCTATCAGATCTGTTGAGAAGTTCTGACTGGGAAGAATACTTCATCAACAATAACTTAGAAGTATCACTTGAGATTTTCTACAAAACAGTTGGCTCAGCAAGAGACACAATCGCGCCCCTAAAATCTGCCCTAAAGACACCAACTCCATTTATTGACCGGAAAACGCGACTAAAACTAAAGAAATTGAAAAGGAAATACCATGTATTTAAGGAATTTAATGCGTTAAACCAAATACATGAAACTCTTAAACTGCTTGAAGAGAAACACAAAATGAAGTCACAACATGAGGAAAATAAAGCGCTAATGGGTAACACCAAAACTCAGGAACTTTGTAGGATATTGCAAAAACGTCTAAAAAGCAGTAAAGACAATAATGTAAGCATCTTGGAACATAGGGGTGTAATATACAACGATCCCCAGGTTATAAGTGAACTCCTCAGTGAGTGGTTTTGCAATGACACCAGAGTGCACCTGACCCCAAATTTCCAAATGACCTGCAAAAGTAACCACAAATTAGGAGAAATAGATTTTAATATACAAAATATAGACTCAGCGATTAAGACATTGAAGTCAAATGGCAGTACTGGAACAGACGACATACCATCTGTCATATACAAAAATGGTAGCACGGAAATGGTAGTCTTGTTACTTAGAATATTTACTCTGTCACTGGAAACTGGAACTTATCCTGAAGTGTGGAAAACCACATACATATTACCTAAGCACAAAGCAGGGGCCAAAACCAGTGCATGCAACTATAGACCTATTAATATAACACCGGTAATATCACGAATAATGGAGAAAGTGGTTAAAGACCAAGTGTCAGACAACTTACTAGAACATGAACTTATCAATCCATCACAACACGGATTCCTCAAAAAGAGATCATGTGTGACCTGTCACATAGACTTTTTCAATGAAGTTACACGAAGCAGGGACAACAGAGAACTAGTAATTGTGCTATATTTCGATATAACAAAAGCCTTCGATAGAGTCCCCCATAATCTGCTAGTCAGCAGGTTATGCTCACTAGGGATATGTGACCCTCTCCTGAGCTGGATAAAATCATTTCTCTTTGGCCGAAGTCAGATAACAAAAGTTGGCTCGATAATCTCAAGGCCTAAACCAGTAAGTAGTGGTGTAATCCAGGGAAGTGTATTAGGCCCACTCCTATTCATAATATATATAAACAGTATCTGTGAATGCTTTAGTGTTGGTAAACCAATACTATATGCAGATGACTTAAAAGTGACCTATAAATGCAAGAACACAGATCTCGGAATAACAGTAAACGCCATACAGCAAGAATTAGAAAAAATGGACAGATGGTGTGACACCTGGCAACTCCAGTTTAATGTCGACAAATGTGGCTGGCTCTGCATAGGTTGCAACAATTTAGAACTTGACCTGACAATTCAAGGCCATGCACTCTTACGACTGGAATCTGTATTGGACCTAGGACTGAAATACTCACATGACTTATCATTTTCTGAACATATCTCCAAACAAGTGTCAAAGTCACGCAGACTTATCGGCTTTCTACTCAGGAACTTTTACAGAAATGAGTCCAGAATTCTGTTGTACAAGGTTTGTGTGCGTCCTTTATTTGATTACTGTTCATTCATGTATAGTAGTATACGCATAGAGGACAAATTGAAAGTCGAGGGAGTGCAGAGGTACTTCACGTCAAAATTACTCGGAACCGAAAATGGTGCGAACTACTCCACTAGATGTGACACCCTAGGATTAGAAACACTATGGCTAAGACGCCTGAGACTAAACTTAACACTTTACTATAAGCTTCTAAACCACTTAGTTTTTACCTCTACTAATGGCATTCGACTTTCAGATGACAGTGGCTACAAACTAAGACACACTAAGGGTACAGTAGCTATCGAACAATGTAAAACAGCTACCAGGCAAAAGTTTTCAAGAGACCTGGTTTTTTTGTTAATGCGAAGAAAATACTTCTGTATTTCCTGAGGTGTTCCACTCACTGACAATCTGGCAGATTTTTCCAACTGTGCACAGAAATGATTGTACATAAGTGAGAAGGCTGTTATACACTAATGCGATTAACATTTATCAAGTGTATGTATAATCTCCAGCGTAAATGTAAGACATATATTGCTGTCGAATGTAAATTGTGACTGAATAATATGGTTCTATTTCTGTAACAATTTGATAATGCCTGTAAACTGGCGTCCCTCATGTACTGTACCATGAGAATAAATTTATTTATTTATATTGGCTGCAATGATTGGTGTTTCAGGAGGACTGTTTCAAAATATCGCTATACTGAACATGATAGGATAGATGGAGGGTAGTGTCACGTACACAAATATTCTAGTTTGTGAGGAAGCTGCACCTGCCAGCATAGTATCATCCAATGAAGACTTTACGTCTCAGGATATCAGTGCAGCCTATTTTAGTGTGAAGAACACTACTATTTAACAAAAGCTGTTATCCATACATGGAAATCACGTATAGATAATAACAGGACCTTCTGTGAGAACAGAATTTATCATGTAGATGTGTCTTTCACCGTATATGCCTTCAGACAGGAATTGTGGTAAATTGAAAGGTTATCCCTTAGTGGATTTAATCCATATTTGCAATGATTGGTGCAGTACAAAATGGGTTATGTTTATCCAATGTATAAAAATATTTCATACATTTGGTTCCCTTAGTAAATTTCGACAGAAAAAGAAAGAGCAGATCTGTTCTACCCCATTTGCCTCTTTTCTACTTTGAAAGCGCATAAAAGACCTCTCTACTCTATTAAGATTGCGCCAGTGTCTACTAAGCTGACTGCTAGGCCAACGAATGTAGGTGGTTCTCACGACTGTTGCAAGTGCACCGCAGTGTAGAAGGCAATAACTTGTTCTCATCACTGTGGGGTAGTCACATAGTTTCTTTTGGTAGTCCTGGAACTAGTGAAGTGTAGGATATAGTAATGCATGTGTCCAATGTATACATGTGTATATTATATGCAATGTAATATGCAACTGAAGTAAATGTACATAATGATGACAAGTTTCCTGCTGTCCCTTGGCTTGAATCAGCTTTCCCTTTCTGTAAAGAGGTCTGTCAGACACGAGGGTTTTCCCCGAAAGCAACGCTGTACTCTGGACGGTGAATTATGATTTTCCGGATACGCCATGATAACTTTCCGGATGACTCTAACAAGCGTCTCTACTAAATTGCTGGCGAAACAGATACTTATGTGGTTTGAAGGAGTGTCAGGGTCTTACTTTGTTGACTGCTGTTACTATAGGGTCTTTCCAGTCACGAGGCGACGCTCAATTAAGTAGAAGCGGGAAGAAGATTGCGGTCAATGGGCAGGCTATGCGGGCTGTTAGCTACTTAGGGAGCCCTAGGTGAATGCCATCAGTACCAAATAATTCCCCTGAATCTAGTGTGTTTGAAGAACCAAATGCGATGTCGTGGTCAGTGCCAACGAAATATGCCCTATAGTTCTCTGATGCGGCCACAGCTGACGCTATTGGCAGTGACGACCCCTATATGAAAACTTTGGAGAAGTAGTCTGCAATTCCTTTCCCTTTTCCTAGTCCTCTGTTTAGCTACTAGAGTTAAGTACCTAAGTAAACGTATGCCCACTCATAGCCACGAAAAGTATACTTTGAACTTCAGGAGTCCAAGACACACAGTAATCGAATGAAGAAAGGCTGATTTCTAAAGTTAGTGGGTAAGTTGACTTTCGATTGGAAATTGAATATAGTGTGCGGAGTCTGATAGTTTGCGCAACATTAATTTTTCGGAATGGTGGGTGAATATGCTACTCCAGAGGAGAAGGTATCGCATCGCTTATCTCAACTACTTTTAATTTTAATTTTTAAGGCAGCCATTTGTGCCAAACTAGTTTTACTTGCCCCTCCATGTGAATTCAACGAGGTTTTAGATGGTAGGATGTCAATACATTGATATTCGTTACTGTATAGATGTTCGTTGTATATCCGGTGATGATCATCAGATACAGAAAAAATTAGCTGCGTAAGGAAATTTTTCGCATCTTACAGTTTTTTTTAGTGCTATAGCACAGTACAACAAAGATCAAATGATTCATGTCAAATTACCAGGCTGCGAGCATCCATCTCTGATTACTTCATACGCAGACTTAGGGAGTGGATATTTCATGTGTCCACGATCTCAACAGTCATTCCATTTTGATCACCTCAAGCAGACAGTCAGTGATGTTAAAAGTTTGGATCGTAGCAATGTTGAAAATATAGATCATGAGTTAGAGGACTGGAGACATGCTCTGCAGGAATGTGCAACTGTTTATGTAAATGAACACTTTCCTGAGGGAGCTGTTTCAGTATATGCCTTACGATTACACGATGGCGCACGGAGTCTTGTTTTATGTATTGAATCTCACTTTTCTAAACATCAATCGTAAGTTGTTATTGTTGAATCTATTCATTGTTTTGTTTCTGTTTTTTGAGACGGTTCACATGATTAAGTTATATTTTACATTACCTGTGGTGATCTGCTGGTTTATGTGTTTCCGAATAATAAGACGCCTATCAGCCCTATATGTTTGTATGGAGCTGGATGGCAACACTCACGAAGGCGATGGCGCTGGGTTGTAGAAGATTGCATAGGTGAAATAGTATATAAATATGTCCATCTGACTTCATTTGCGATGTGCGACTTATTTGATTGCAGCATTAAATATTGGTAAGGATAACCTAGTGTATTAGTTTCGCCTAAGCTAGGATAAAGGGAAGACTGAAGGTTCGTGACCCTACCCTGGAAAGTCATTTCAGTAGGTACAGAAATAATATAAAGTAAATCGCTTCTGTTTGTCGCTTTTGCTACTCATTGTTTGAAAATTAGGAATAAAGACTCTAGGTTTTTTCTTTTTTGAAAAAATAATATTTTAAATTGTAATAAAACGATTGACTTGTTGGTGACACATGGTGCGTATTTTGAGTTTTCGATGTAGAGGTGTCACTCGATAACACTGTTTCCTTAAATTCTGCTTGAATTACTTTTATCTTCTAGCTGTTTTCTAAGAGCCTTATATTTCAACAGGGGTATTACTGAACTCTGACAGAGCATTCATTGTATTTGTGAGGGAACAAATAGTTAATATAATCTTAAGTCATAGGACGTGGCACTTCTCTCATTTTTCAACATGTTTAGCACGTCAGCAATAATGATGAGTCCAGAACGATAGTATCACTAGCTGCAAAGATTATAAGCCTCCAACTTAATTTCGTTAGATTCCTTGTAACAAACCTATAAGACTCATCAAGTGAGATAGACACCGGTTAAAATGCTTGTTGACAAGTCAATCTCACCATTTAATAGTCAGGTATCTATGTCAGCTGACTGTAGATCCGATTTCGACTATTTGAATCAATTTCTAACGGTAATCTTTTATATAGTGTCAGACCGTGTCTACTTCTACGAGTAACCCATTTCCTTTGTGTGCAGTAGTACAGATGGTGATGTTTCTCCAGGATAATTTGTGTCTCGTAATGTCGCCCTCTTTTGTTGGAAAACGAAAATGGTTTCGTGCTAAAAGTAATACGCTTTCGCTTCACAGTATCCTGGTGTTGACTGTAAGCTTTCGTTGAATTCAAAACCAACTCAGGTGGATGTCATTTGAAAATTATCTGCGAGTGTAATTTTGGGATTTGTAGCCACATTTTTAAGTCAATAAAGCCAAACATGCTAATATTATTTCGTCATCAAGCACTAGGAAAAAAAGTATAGGGAGATTTAGCATTGACGAAACCTAAAACCGAGGGGAGACTTTTATGCACTACAGAACATTTATTTGTAGTTGGTACTTCATATTAGCCTCTAGAAAGAAGCTACTGTTTGTATGTCTTACATAACGAAGCAGTTGCTTCTGATTTATCACTATGGGAGACTCTGAGAATCTGTGGCTGGAGATTGGTGGTCGTGTGGTTCGAGATCGTTCTGAGTATTAGGTTTTCATTATTCTCCATGTGATCTTTCTTTTTCCCTTACGCTTCTCTTTATTATAGTTTCTCTGCAATTTATCTTCCTCTCTCCCTTATATAAGCTTTATAAAGTACAGAAACTTGAACTGGTGTACTTTAGGTCTTTTTCTGTGATGGAAATTCAGTTCAACCTAAATTATCTACCTCGACGAGCAATGTTAGCGGATACAGGGTCAGGCTGGAAAAGAGCTAGTGGAGGTCAAACAAAAACATGGCACCAGTCAATGAAATCCACAACAGTTAGTCTAAGCCATGTAGGAGGATGTAGACTTCCTGGTTGGGGTCCTCGGGACGGTAAAAACAAATGGTTGGAAACAATTGGTGACATGGCTCAAAATTGTTCTCAGTGGTGCAGATGCATCCACTCCCTGTGACTTATGATTTCCAATTGTTCTTCGTTACTACTATTCCTTTGTCTCACACCTCTGTTTACTGTCTCTATTATGCTTTCCTTGTACTTTCTTCTCTTACTTTGTGTGCTACATGGAGTATGGCGACTTGAGCTGCCGCACATATGCGCAAAGTTCTATGTCGGAAACAGACACAAATTATCTTCACTTACCTCTAATAACGACTTTCAGCTATGCCCCTTGTTAGTAACTTGGGCTAACACTGTTATAATTGGTCTTTTGAAAATGTGTCTACACCCTATCTGGAATCGAGCACAATAAGCTTCAACGGCTGTGACGCACCCCAGTTCATAAACGTATACGGTATTTTCAGGACATGCTTACGCGGTGAAGGTATGTGTTCGAATCCCGTTTCATGTACAAAAGTCTCAGACACAGTGTAACTGATTGTTATGAACATGTATTTGGCTATTAAGTTGTATGTATCTTCTCATGATACCAGTAGTTGTCTATGACACTTTGATGCTTACATATTTGTGCCATACCGTGGATTTACAGAGTGCAGGTTTTTTCGTGGTCAAACTTGTGAAAAACAAATCTAGTCCTTACAAACCAACTCCTGAAAAGTAAAAACTAAATGTTTGAAGGTCTTAAAAGGTTCGCCTCCGTTTTTATCTTAGTTATACTCGAGAATGTAAATAAAGATGGCTCTAAATCGTTAAAAAGAAAACCGTCTCCTGTGATTAATTCTGGGATTTCCAATTTTTTTCGTAATGGTATCTATACAGTGTCATGGTTTTGTAGTAAACATGTGTTTTGAAAATATGTTCTGTATTCCACTATGATCCACTTAGAGTGGTAAACACTCTTAGATGGGTTAACCTTTGTTTGACGATAAACTCTAAGTTTATGCCATGAAACTAAGGTCAATGCATTCTCCAAAGTTCTAATTACTGTCTACAAAGCCACACAGTTAATGAGAAGGTTAATTTCAAGCTTTATTAACACAAATATTGTGCATACTTATAACTGATATTCTTTTTATGTAGATGTTTTTATTTTATTATTATACTACTTTCTACAGAACTGGACGATGGAGATCAGAGTGGATATTCAAGGTAATTGGACAATCACCCATGGAGTTCTCAGTTCATGGTGTTATTAAAGTCCAGGTGGGTGTGTTACTAACTGTTTTCAGGTTGGTTTAAACTTGCGAATATTTTTTTCGTGTTTGTGGGTGTGGGGGGGGGTAAGAAAGTTTGTATGATTTATGTTTAGTCGTGTATATTTCTGAAACTTGGTAATATTTAGCTGTAACATGGAATATGTATGTAGACATTAAGAAAATTATAATTCGATAAGTAGTGTTCGTGTAGTGTAGTGTAGTGTAGTGCGATAACAGTATGTCTTGTCCAGGAACTTTCATCTGGCTTACTGGATGAGCGATGTTATTTTTATTTATTTAAACGCATAAAGAAAAACGGTACAATATGGCACCAAGAAAGATGCGCCACACAATAATAATAAAACAACATAGATCAAAAAAGAAAGGAAGGAAAAGAAAAAAATATATATAAGTAGAGAACGGATAAAGAACTTCATCTGGAGGGAAAACAGTCATGCTTAACAAGTTCAAACAGTATTCGTTAACTATCATCGGGAAGGGAAGAAAGAAGGAAATTGCAACACGTTCGTCATTGATTACGATTCTAGGTCATATCCGATAACGTTTCGAGCCATGGATTTGAGCTATCACTCAGACTCCAACCGGGGAGACGTGATGCACCAACCGATGCTAACCTAGGACAAAAGTTCCTCATCCCACGACGCCACGTCATGGACTGACCACCTCTCCGCCTTTTCCATCCCGTCCCAGGGCTAGCGAACAGAGACCTGTACGGAAGCCTCTGGGATGACATTCGGAGCACATGTCCAAGCCACCGGAGCCGGTGTTTCCAGATGACGACACTCAATGAATGGTGATCTCCACTGTGTTCATACACACGCCGCCAAACTTCAGAATTACTCACGCGATGATGCCATCGAACGCAAGCAGTCCTGCGGAGACAGCGCACGCAGAGTCGCCGCACATCCTCAGCCTACTCGGCGAGGCCAGGTTTCACAGGCGTAGAGCAGCGCAGCCCGCACTGAAGCATTGTATACCCGACCTTTGACAGCCAGGCTAACGTCGCGACGGCGCCAGAGGTGGCTCAAGTTGATGTATGCCACCCTAGCCTTCATTATACGGTTGGAAATCTCATCCGTCACCCCTCCGCCAGCACTCACACAACTACCCAGGTAAACAAACTTATCAACAACTTCAAGCGGTTCACCCACAAGAGTGAGTGCGAGTACAGGCTCCTGCCAATCTTGTAACAGTACTTTGCACTTAGACGGCGCAAAGCACATACCATACTTACAGACACTGATCGCCAACTGATTAAGTGCGATTTGGGCAGCCTGCATGCTATCGCACAGTAAGACGATATCGTCTGCATACTCGAAGTCGAAAAGTCTATCTCCAGGCGATGTTAGCTGACATAGGATTAGGTTAGAAAACCGTTACGGGTGATCAAACCAAAACCTGGAATCAATCCATGAAGTCTTTGACTGTTGGTTTGAGCCAGTCACCTAGGACTGTCAGGTGGACTTCCTGAGACGCTAAGAACCAATAATAGCTGGAGACATTTTGGTGATATGCCATTAAAAGTATTCTCAGTAGTCCAGATGCATTCATCACTCCCTGCATAACTCCCAGATCCATTGAACCGTCATATTTTTCCATGCTATTATTCTCGCATACATTTCCGCTCACCGTAGTTCTGTCGAATATCTTTCTCTTTTTTCTCTCTGCCTTTGTGTGCTACATGAAGTATGGCAACTTGAACTGCTGAACTTCTTAGCTGATTTAAGATATAATGTGTAGCGCGGAAATTGTCTCAGTATTTGACTTCATACGTCATTCACCTTAGAAATACCACAATAAAAAGAATAACTACATGTTTTGATGCGTTGTAGTATTTGTAAGAATTCAAGTTGAAAAAGTTAAGATGTCGTATTTTTGAAAGTCGTAAAGAAAAGCATTCAACGTATAGATTGGATAATTTGTTTTGTTCCTTTACGTTCCCAGTGGAACATAAGGCCACTGCAAGCTAGAGACTTGAAGTTTCAGTAGCAGTGGTATTTATTTTTTTTACGGGATGGGGTTGCTAGTCTCATGTCCGACCTTCCCTCTTTACCAGTCTTATTACTGGCTTAGTGCGAGGTAAAGGAGTGCGTTGGTATAGCATCAGGGGATTTTCGTATATAGTATTTTCAAACTGGTTGCATTGGAAAGAACAACGTAACTATAAAAGAAAAGAACCGAGTGTCATTGAAAACAGTTATAAACCATATTACCAAGAGTCTCCATCTACTGATTGTTAGCGTCTCGAGGGCCCCAACCAGCAAGTCTAGCCCCTTACCCCCTTCTATATGACTGGCTCAAACCAACAGTCAAAGACCTCTTGAGTTGATTCCAGGTTTTGATATAACCACCTCTGACTCTTTGCTGAAAGGTGAGTCATTGTTTCAAGTTGTGAAGCTGCACTGATTAAGATCACTAGCAACACATCTTACGCATGTCCTACCAGATCTCTCCCCCTTGAGCAACGATTTTGCCTTCTATATCTTACCTGAATTGTAAGTAAAAACATATTCCACTTTGGAAGCCTTTCTCGTGTAACTAAATCACTTTCTGATACTTTTCCATTATGGTGAAAATGTTTTAGACATAGTTGTGATTTTTATGTAGCTTAATTTCATCATAATACAATAGTTTTGTGATATTAGATGGTTGGAGGCAATCGGCAGGAAGACTTGGACCTAGGTTTCGTGCTAGTTGGCGCTCGTCAGCGAGGCGTATCTGCAACCCTGAAGGAACTCATGTGCCTTCTGAGATTCGAACCCGCGTCACCCAGTGCTGCAGTCAGAGACGTTACCAATAAGCTATTTCTAGGCTCAAGGCTTCCTGCCGATTGCCTCCAACCACCTAATATCATCAAATCAATGTGCACCGTGATGACGAGTTACCTAGAGTGTTGGTCACATTACAATCTGACTGATAGAATTCAGCCTGCACCAATAAGAGGACCAGGCACATCATACTAGTTACTAGTGTCAAATCAAAATACAATAGTTTTGTTTTTAGTTTATCACCACTTTTCGTTTTAAAATATCATGCATGTCACCGAAAGCAGATTAAAACTATATAGTTCACTATACAGAAACACCTCAGGTAGAGTGAGAGCGGCATACAACCAACTATCATCACTGTTCCCAACCAACAGTGGGGTTAGACAGGGTTGCCAAACCTCTCCATTTCTCTTTAACTTTGGCATCGATGACATTCTGGAGTCACCTCTGAAGGATGCGCGTGAAGGTGGTGTAGATCTGCTGCCTGGAGATATACTTTTCGACTTCGAGTATGCAGACGATATCGTCTTACTGTGCGATAGCATGCAGGCTGCTCAAATCGCACTTAATCAGTTGGCGATCAGTGTCTGTAAGTATGGTATGTGCTTTGCGCCGTCTAAGTGCAAAGTACTGTTACAAGATTGGCAGGAGCCTGTACTCGCACTCACTCTTGTGGGTGAACCGCTTGAAGTTGTTGATAAGTTTGTTTACCTGGGTAGTTGTGTGAGTGCTGGCGGAGGGGTGACGGATGAGATTTCCAACCGTATAATGAAGGCTAGGGTGGCATACATCAACTTGAGCCACCTCTGGCGCCGTCGCGACGTTAGCCTGGCTGTCAAAGGTCGGGTATACAATGCTTCGGTGCGGGCTGCGCTGCTCTACGCCTGTGAAACCTGGCCTCGCCGAGTAGGCTGAGGATGTGCGGCGACTCTGCGTGCGCTGTCTCCGCAGGACTGCTTGCGTTCGATGGCATCATCGCGTGAGTAATTCTGAAGTTTGGCGGCGTGTGTATGAACACAGTGGAGATCACCATTCATTGAGTGTCGTCATCTGGAAACACCGGCTCCGGTGGCTTGGACATGTGCTCCGAATGTCATCCCAGAGGCTTCCGTACAGGTCTCTGTTCGCTAGCCCTGGGACGGGATGGAAAAGGCGGAGAGGTGGTCAGTCCATGACGTGGCGTCGTGGGATGAGGAACTTTTGTCCTAGGTTAGCATCGGTTGGTGCATCACGTCTCCCCGGTTGGAGTCTGAGTGATAGCTCAAATCCATGGCTCGAAACGTTATCGGATATGACCTAGAATCGTAATCAATGACGAACGTGTTGCAATTTCCTTCTTTCTTCCCTTCCCGATGATAGTTAACGAATACTGTTTGAACTTGTTAAGCATGACTGTTTTCCTTCCAGATGAAGTTCTTTATCTTTTTTTTTACTTTGATCTATGTTGTTTTATTATTATTGTGTGGCGCATCTTTCTTGGTGCCATATTGTACCGTTTTTCTTTATGCGTTTAAATAAATAATAAAATTAAATAAAATTGGATGGTTGTCGAGTCTAGAGACAGCTGGGCACTGACTAACAACTAACAAACAAGACAGCTACTCCGTCTTAGTGAAATATTAACATCTTGTTATAATATATTTCGGTGCTTAATTATCCACTCAGCTGACTGTTTTTCTCTCTCTTCACATTATTTATACGTACTCTATAAAATGTGGCTAATTGAAAGTGCTACACTCTTTTATGCAAAGCTTAGCTTTATAATACATTTAAAATCCAGTCAATCAATCAATCAATCAGCTGAGATTGATAACTTTCATGTTTTTATTTTCCTCTTTGTTCTTGTCAGCTTGTGTGTGTTTCAGGATGCTTTCTTTGCTCACACCTTTGTTTCTTTGTTGTTGTTGATATAGACACATTTATACGAGGAGGGTAATGTTCAGTTGATTTCATCTAAAGAAGTTGATTTTGTTATTCCTGGTTCTGTTCCAAAAGAATTCGCTAAAGAATCGTTGAAGAAGATAAAACATGCCGACTGTGCATATCAGGTAAGCTATATTTTGTAAAACTGAGCTTTGACTAGAAATATTTAAATGATAAATGGGTTTTAGAGGAGTTTATACGAAACACCTGGGGGTAAAACCATCACGTCCCCAGCTCGATCAGGAAACTAAATCCCTATTTGAGGAAGAACTAGCTAAACACATATCTGTGTTCGACAGCTGTGCTCACACTGAAGAAGCTTGGAAGAATATCCAGGCAGCCATAGATACAGCTGTAAAAGCTGTGAATAAGGTAAACCCAAAGGTGAGTAAAAACCACTGGATCTCCACCACCTCATCCGAACTGATAGATGCTAGAAGACTTATTCCGGCGAGCTCCGAATTCAATGAGGAGCGAAAGCTGCAAAAAAGGAAACTTACGAAAAGTCTCCGCAAGGACCGTGAACAGTGGTGGGTGACAAAAGCCAAAGAGATGGAGAAAGCTTCGAGGATAGGCAACACCAGGCAACTATTTAGACTCATCAGGGAAACGGGTGGGAGAAGACAAATCATTAGTGAAACAATCTCGGAAAAAAATGGCACTATAATTAGCTCCCAGGATAGACGACTGGATCGTTGGAAAGAGCATTATGAGGAGCAGTTTAATTTGCCCACAGCCACGCTCAACCTTCCGAGCATCCAACACCTCCCTGAATGGGATATAGACACAGGTCCTCCGTCACTAACTGAGGTTACTAAAGCTGTCACCAATCTGAAACTAGGCAAAGCAGCGGGACCTGATGGAATGACTCCAGAGGTATTTAAGTACGGTGGAGACAGCTTACTGTCTGCATTAACTGAGGTACTAGGCAGCGTCTGGGAATCAGAAGAAGTCCCATCGGGTTGGTGTAAGTCACTGATTATCCCCATATACAAGAAGGGAGACAAGTCTTCCTGTGATAATCACAGAGGGATTAGCTTGACTAATATAGTATCTAAAGTCTTAGGCTCAATAATCATGCGTAGACTGAGTGGTGCTCGGGAGGCACAAACACGAGAGAGCCAGGCAGGCTTTAGACCAGGAAGAGGGTGTATTGATCATATCTTCACCCTCCGACAGATTCTAGAACATAGGCATTCCTACCGGCGTCCAACAGTCATTATATTTCTTGACCTAAAGGCAGCATTCGACTCTGTCGATCGGGAAGTTCTCTGGAGATGCTTGGCTGTAAAGGGAATTCCGAGAAAATATATTGCACTGATTAAGGCACTCTACTCGTACTCATACAGCCAGGTGAGGGCTTACGGCGAGCTGTCATCTGAACTGGTGACGACCAGTGGTGTCCGTCAAGGATGCCCATTATCCCCTTTTCTATTCAACTTCATCATAGATGTGTTAATGGACTTAACCCTAAGTGACTTCAGCGATTCAGGGATTGACTTGCTACCAGGGAATAATCTCGTTGACTTGGAATATGCAGACGATATAGTCCTTCTAGGCGAAGACGCTGACGAAATGCAGAGTCTTCTAAACACCTTGAGCTGCAATCTACGAATGTTTGGCATGCGATTCGCTCCCGCCAAATGCAAGATGATGTTACAGGACTGGACTACATCGACGCCTAGTTTAAAAATAGGAAGTGAAGTGGTAGAGCACGTTGACCGCTTCACTTATTTGGGAAGTACCATCAGCCAGTGCCAACGGGTTGATCTCTGACGAAATCTCAGCACGAATACAGGGGGCTCGTTTCGCATTTGCCAGTTTACGCCGACTCTGGCGTAGACGAGATGTTCGACTATCGACCAAAGGGCGGGTGTACTGCTCATCAGTCCGCTCCGTCCTCCTTTATGGTTGTGAGACCTGGCCACTGAGAGTGGAAGACATGAAAAGACTAGCTGTCTTTGATCATAGGTGCCTGCGCTCTATTTCCCGTGTAAAGTGGCATAATAAGGTGAGCAACATTGAGGTTAGGCGTCGAGTTCTAGGTAAACAGGGGAAATCAATCGACGAAGTCGTGAAGTTACAAAGACTGAGATGGTTAGGACATGTGTTACGTATGCCAAGCCATCGCCTCCCTCGACGAGCAATGTTAGCGGATATAGGGTCAGGCTGGAAAAAAGCTAGCGGCGGTCAAACAAAAACTTGGCACTAGTCAATGAAATCCACAACAGTTGGTCTAAGCCACGTAGGAAGGTGTAGACTTCCAGGCTGGGGTCCTCGGGACGGTAAAAATCTATGGTTGGAAACAATTGGTGACATGGCTCAAAATCGTTCTCAGTGGCGCAGATGCATCCACTCCTTGTGACTTATGATCTCCAGTGAAACTGTTTTGTTCTTCGTTATTACTCCTTTGTCTCACACCTCTGCTCACTGTCTCTATTATGCTTTTCTTGTACTTTCTTCTCTTGCTTCGCGTGCTACACGGAGTGTGGCGACTTGAACTTCCGCACATTTGTGCAAAGTTCTATGTCGAAAACAGACAGACAGAGACAGCAGTTGTATGGTGTCATCTCCGGACGACCAATAAACCAACTGTGCTGCTTTCTCGTTTTGTGAAGAGGGGGCTTCGAAGAGATCAGCTTCAAAAGTTGTGGATTCTTATTTCCTTTGCGGTAAAGTGTGTCCGTAGCCGACTGGAAAGGCTTCACATGGACACCACTTCAAAAGTCATCACAAACTTATAGTGTTTGGCCGGTGTGTAGCAGTTATCCTCTGTGGTCGTGTAGTACTAATGTTCTTTCTGTCTCAAGTACTTCAAGGTAGAAATTGACTTCAACTGTGGGAATAGCCGGATAAAATAATCTTGTCCACATACTTCGATAAACACACACACACGGAAATTTTTTGTTTACCTGATATTCTCCACCATCTTAAAATTTATCTTCGTCGGTGGCACAGAGGTAGAATGCTTGTCGACCACACATTTGGTCCGGGGTTCGATCCCCGGTCGACGCACCCCTCAGCAGTCAATGGAAGGTGTAGATTTCTGTCTGGTTGGGGTCCTCGAGACGGTAAAAACCAATGGAGGCTGGAGACAATCCGTGATATGGCTCAAAATCATTCTCAGAGGCTAGCAGCGTAGATGGATCCACTCCTTGTGACTCATAATATCCAATGAAAATATATTGTTCTTCGTTATTGCTATTCCTTTTGTCTCATATCCCTGTCTACTGTCTCTATTACTCATTTGTTCTACTTTCTTGTCTTGCTTTGTGTTGTACAAGGAGGGAGTGCGGTGACTTGAACTGGTGCACAGCGGTGCAAAGTTCTATGTTGAAAACAGATAGATAGACAGACAGCTTATTTTGAAAATTAACATGGACGATTTTCACTGTTCAATAAGGTATTCATACATTTTTGACATTTAAAGCTAATATTAGATGGTTGCAGGCAATCGGCAACCTGATTGATAGAATTCAGTCTGCACCAAAGAAAGGACTAGGCACATCACACGAATTACTAGTGTCCAATTAAATTAAAGCTAATATTATTTCATTGAAGGAAATATTGAGAAGCCAGCTAACGTATTCTTATTGTGTGGTTAATGAGGATGTGTATTGCAATATTCACTACTAGTTTGTGGGTTCCTTTTTTTACAGTATGTATACAAGGACCAACTGAATTAATAAATAGGTGATTATTGTGATCATTACTGTGTTCTATCATTCTGGAGGAGTAACATTTGGCTGTTATATTGTTATGTCTTATCTTGATATCTACGAAACCGCGTGTAGTTCATTCGTGGTAAAGTCTCTGATCACTACACTGGTGAGGGTGACAATGGTCAAAATTTCCAAGTGAACGTCAGTTCTTTTAACATTCGTTACTAATGTGCTTTGCTGATGAATACCAGTAAGCAAGGAACCTTTTCGCCCAGGGTCATGTCTAATCGATCAAAAAATTGGATGAGTGTGTTCCTCTCGTTTGGAGCTGTTTGCATTAGGAGTATGACCCAGTGTAACTCAACTGAAAAAAAGTCAATTTGACTCTACATTCTTTTGTGTTCATTAAATATCTGTAAGCGTGCATTGGTGAAAATAGGCTATCATCAGATGACAATGTCGTCGACCAACTGTTTAAAGGAAATCCTGAACCTTAATATAATTGGATTCCATTTAAAGGAGACTTCAAGAAAAAGAAAGAAGGACAACGAAAGCCTCGCAAGTAAACCACCGAGTTCAGAGAATACAATTAAGTCAGTATGATCCACCTGAGTTAAAAGTTTCCATTTTTTCTCTAATTAAATTCCTACTGTTGTTGTTGTTGTTGTCTGTGTTGGAATTTAGTGTTTTCACATGCTATTTGCATGCTTAATATAAATCCTTTGACTACAGATGTTTACGTTCTATGTCCTGTATCAAACGGTATAGTAGGATAAGCAATATTGAGCTTGGATGTAGAGTGCTAGGCAACGATGGGTAATAAACCGCTGAGGTTGTTGTGAAACTGTCTCGGTTTAGGTGGTTAGGACACGTGTTACACATGCGTCGCCACAACCTTCCTTGTCCAGCGATCTTATATTATTATTATTTTCTTTAATTCCTAGAGGAACATAGGGCTTCAGTCGCACGTCTCCATTGCATTCGGTTCTCTGCTAAAGTTTTCACCTGGCTCCACGACTGCCCACTTGCTTTCACCTCCTCTTCACATGACCTCCTCCAAGTCACACTGAGGACCAACTCGCCACTCCCCTATCGGGTTCCACTCGAGTGATGGCTTGTCTAGTGATGTCTTTTGATGGTTTCCTCAGAGTGTGGGCCAATCCACCTCCATTCCTTCCTGCTTATTTGTTGTACAATCGCTTCCTGGTTGGTTTGCTCCCAGAGATCCCTTTTGCTGGTCTTTTCTGACCAGCCATCTGATCTTGACGGAGTATTGAGAGAAGACAGCTGTTAATGAAGATCTTTAGTTTGTTTGAGGTTCTCTTTATGACGCGCCAAGTCTCCGATCCACATGGTAAGTAGCACTGACTTCATATTGGAGTTGAAAATCCGGACCTTATTTCTCATGCTGATATCTGTTGACCTCCACAAAGACTTAAACGTATTGAAAGCTTGCTTTGCTTTCCCGATCCTCGCTTTGATGCCTGCATCAGTTCCGTCCTCCCGCAGTTGAGTTGATGCTTCCTAGGTAGATGAAGGAGGTTGCTTCTTCCAGATTTCTCCTGTTCATGCTGATTGTTGTTCATTGTTGTTGTTGTTGATGTTGCCCAGGAATCTTCCTCACCTACCTCTGTTTTTTTCGCCCGAAGTCCTATCTTCTCTGGATACTTTTCTTCTTCACTTGCATATCTTCCAGTTTGTGAGAAATCAAACATATCATCGGCGAAGTCCAGATCTTCGTAGTTTTTTGTGAGGGTCCATTTTATGTCTGTCTCCTCTTTACCCACTGTCTATCGCATTATCCAGTCAACCGCAATCAGGAAAATCTTTGGCAAAAAGAGTTTGAGAAAAGTGGTCAAATCAACACCTGAAATCAAAGTCATGATCTGTTCGACTGTTAGTTTCAGGCAGCTAGCTACTTAAGAAGATATACTAGAGGGTCCTGGAAACTATTAGGGTGTGGTGTGGCTCAAAATTATTGTCAATAGCGCAAATGCATTCACGCTTTTGTAATCTCTCTGAGATTCACTAGGCCTCATAATAACAGTCCTCTTTTCTCTACCTTTGTGTGTGTGTGTGTGTGTATGTGAACGTGATCTGGTGTAGTTCTGCGCAGTTTCAATATTGAAATTCACAGCGATCAGATATCATCCTTTCGAAGAAATGATTGCTAATCACTTTCTTGTTTTTGTTTTCTTTCCTTTTGCTTACTAGGTTGGTGTTGCAGAGAATTTCAAAACAATGTCAGATACAACCTTTAAAGCACTTCGCCGACAACTTCCACTGACTCGTTCCAAACTTGATTGGAATAAGATTATCACATATCAGATAGGCAGTGAACTAGCAAAAGCACCACAGAATTAATAAAAGTCGTCAATTCCACGTAGAAGAATACTCATTTGGGAGTGTGTATGTGTGTGTGTGTGTGTGTGAGTATGAATCCCGAATTAAATATGATCTGAATAAAAAACGCCAAAACAATTGTTGATCTTATTTTAAATCTATTTGATGTGTGTGTGTGTGTATGTATAATAAAGGTCGAACCACTAATATCAACAATATATATTTTTTTAAATTACTAAATTGAGCTTAAAAGAAAATTATTCGTTACTGCCTTGTTTTTACCGCCTGCCCGACTTCAGGAGGGTTGGGGTGGGGGGGGAGCGGGAAGACAAGTCGAGGCGAAAGTAAAGTAAGGCAAAGCGCAAGGCAGTGCTGCTATTATTGATTCAATCGGAATTTTTTGTTTCTGCTTTGTGATTTATATCGGGAACACATATACATATTTTTGTTTTTTTTCTGTTTTTACTTTTTTGTCTTGTTAATTTTGCCCATCCTCTCTCGCGCTCTCTCTGTGTGTAGCTTTTGTTTTTCTACACAAAACATGATATTGTTCTCTTTTGTAATTTTATGTTTTTACTTTGTGGTAGATTTATACATGCATACATACAAACATATACATAGATATAGTTATCATGATTATTTCTCTCAATGTTGAACTGGTTCATTTATGTATGATGTGTATGTATTCTCAGTGTGAGTAATATTTTGGTTTTTTTACGAGTTGACCACGGATTGATATCAGTTAGAGAACCATTGAAAACCAGGGAGTACTGTCAAACAGCTGTTTCATCCTAGTTCGGGAGTCATCGGCAGTATGCACCCGCCACAGGAGGTTCGAACTCAGGACCTTCCAGTTACAAGGCAAGCTGTCTGGGATCTGATTCAATGGCCAGTCCATGAATTCTAACCTCTACCAATTCGTGATTTAGCGTGACCCCAACCAATGTTGTCGGTGGGACATCCATCCTCACATGTGACATCTGGATGGACCTCACTGGTGACGACTTCTCACTAGAACTCCAGGAAACTCCATCCTGTAACTAGTCACTAGCGAGCATCAGATCTATTTTTTATAGTTTGGTTTCTAAGGGTTAGTTTTGATCACGGATGGATATCAGTTAGAGAACCATGTCTCACCGACGATGAGATTGGTTGATGGTCGCGCTAAATCACGAATTCGTAGAAGTTAAAATTTATGGGCTGGCCATTGGATCGGATCTCAGTGACTGAATAGTATACCAGCCAGCTTGCCTTGTAACCGGAAGGTCCTGGGTTTGAACCCTGGCGGTGGGTGCGTACTACTGATGATTTCCAAACTAGGATGAAACAGCTGTCTGACAGTACTTCCTGGTTTTCAATGGTTCTCTAACTGATATCAATTCGTGGTCAACTCGTAAAAACAAAACTAACCTTTACAAACCAAACCATAGAAAATTTTTGTTTTGTGGTTCCACTCGTTGTGTAATCATCATAATCACCATTGTTGTCGTTGATGTTGTTAGCTGTAGTGACAGAGATGTAATCATCTTTGGTATGACTCACCTAATTCATTCACTGACTCACCCAGTCACTCTTTAGCACAGATCAGAAGTCAATCTGTATCCACTGGGGCTTACTTGAACTTCAGTATCCAGACCTGCTACTGTCTCTGTCTGTGTTACTTCCTCTCTCTAGCCTATTACGCATATAGATTAAACAAAGAAGAAATTTGTAAAAAAAACCAATCCAAGAGAAGAGGAGAGACAGGGTTTGAGCTTCACTCATGAGACTACTCTATCTCGTGTGTGTGTGTGTGTTGTGTATGTGTTTCTCCATTTCCAAATATAAGTAGAACATTCCAATTATCTCAGTGTAATTTGATGATATTAAAATGTGGTAATTTTGAGTTTGATTATGTGTACAGGCTTCAGCTAGGCAATCACTTCAAACCACTAAGGTGTACTAGTAAACGGCTGTGTTTCGTCTTTGTTTGCACGACTCTTCAGCAGTACATATGCGTGAATCCATTAAGGGGCCACCAAATAGCCCAACTGTCGCAATTGTAACTTCTACCAACACAGTCCAGCAATTTGGATGTGGGGGACAAATACTCTCTGGGAGTGACGCTGGTTATGTAGTACGAATTGGCAGAAGTTAGAATCGATTGACCTTAGGATTCAGTCTACAGCGGTTGGTTGATTATACAGAGAGACAGAGAGTCGTGCAGCTGATGGCTGGTTTCAGCATAGAACTTTGCACCGATGTGTACCAGTTCAAGTAGCCTCACTCCCTCCTTGTAGCATACCAAGAAAGAGAAGAAATGTAAAACAGAGACAGTAAACCGCAATATAGAATAACAATATAGTTTCATTGGTAGTTATAAGTCATAAGGAGAACGATTTTGAGCCGTATCACCGATTGTCTCCAGGCTCCATTAGTTTTTACCGTCACGAGGACCCCAACCAGACAAAAGTCTATGTGGCTGGCTTAAACTAACTGTTGGGCATCTCATTGACCGATGAAGTCATGTTTTGGTTTGACCACCACTACGTCTTTTCCATGTCAGCTAACATTGCCCACTGTCGAGGAAGGCGATGACTAGGGATGCATGCGTAACACATTTCTTAACCATCTCAATCGATGTAGCTTCATAGCCTTGTCGATTGATTTCCCCTCCTTACCTAGCACTCGACCGCCACAGCTAGTTCACGAGGATTAGCTGGTGTAGGGTAGCTTTGAGTACTAGGGCAGAAAAGGCGTTGCTTGATTGGATCCCGGTAGATAGCCGAATGTGTGCTGTCCGTCTGAACGGATCAGTAAAAAGGAGAAAGGACTGCACTACTCGCCGATGCCTTTTCGTAATCTCCGCCTACGCCCCCACTGACTGCAGTTCATATGAAACGAAGGATGAGTTCTACCAAAAGCTGTCTAGTTTGGTGCGAAAGGCCGAACGCTCAGATATAGTCGTTCTAGCTGGTGACTTTAACGCTCAAGTAGGGAAATTGTGTCACTCTGAGAAGGATGTCGGTGGCACCTCTGGGGTTCCGTGCCAGCGAACCGACAACGGTGACCGTCTCCTACAGTTCTGTTCAGATAATCATCTGTTTCTCGTAAGCACTAACTTCAAACACAAGGAGAGACACTGTTTGACTTGGAGACCCCTTTCATCAAACCAACGCTGGATACAAATAGACCACATAGCACCAGTCAATGAAATCCACAACAGTTAGTCTAAGCCATGTAGGAAGGTGTAGACTTCCAGGTTGGGGTCCTCGGGACGGTAAAAATCTATGGTTGGAAACAATTGGTGACATGGCTCAAAATCGTTCTCAGTGGCGCAGATGCATCCACTCCTTGTGACTTATGATCTCCAGTGAAACTGTTTTGTTCTTCGTTATTACTCCTCCTTTGTCTCACACCTCTGCTCACTGTCTCTATTATGCTTTTCTTGTACTCTCTTCTCTTGCTTTGTGTGCTACACGGAGTGTGGCGACTTGAACTGGTGCACATTTGTGCAAAGTTCTATGTCGAAAACAGACAGACAGACATAGCAATAAGCTATCGTTGGCGTGGGTCGGTAGGAGATTGTCGCTCCTTCTGGAACACGTGTGTAGATACCGACCATGCACTGGTCCGCGCTCGGGTGTGCTTACGACTGAACGGACGTAGGAAACAGCTGGCGGTAAAACCATCACGTCCCCAGCTCGATCAGGAAACTAAATCCGTATTTGAGGAAGAACTAGCTAAACACATATCTGTGTTCGACAGCTGTGCTCACCCTGAAGAAGCTTGGAAAAATATCCAGGCAGCCATAGATACAGCTGTAAAAGCTGTGAATAAGGTAAACCCAAAGGTGAGTAAAAACCACTGGATCTCCACCGCCTCATCCGAACTGATAGATGCTAGAAGACTTATTCCGGCGAGCTCCGAATTCAATGAGGAGCGAAAGCTGCACAAGAGGAAACTTACGAAAAGTCTCCGCAAGGACCGTGAACAGTGGTGGGCGACAAAAGCCAAAGAGATGGAGAAAGCTTCGAGGATAGGCAACACCAGGCAACTCTTTAGACTCATCAGGGAAACGGGTGGGAGAAGACAAATCATTAGTGAGACAATCTCGGAAAAAAATGGCACTATAATTAGCTCCCAGGATAGACGACTGGATCGTTGGAAAGAGCATTATGAGGAGCAGTTTAATTGGCCCACAGCCACGCTCAACCTTCCGAGCATCCAACACCTCCCTGAATGGGATATAGACACAGGTCCTCCGTCCCTAACTGAGGTTACTAAAGCTGTCACCAATCTGAAACTAGGCAAAGCAGCGGGACCTGATGGAATGACTCCAGAGGTATTTAAGTACGGTGGAGACAGCTTACTGTCCGGATTAACTGAGGTACTAGGCAGCGTCTGGGAATCAGAAGAAGTCCCATCGGGTTGGTGTAAGTCACTGATTATCCCCATATACAAGAAGGGAGACAAGTCTTCCTGTGATAATCACAGAGGGATTAGCTTGACTAATATAGTATCTAAAGTCTTAGGCTCAATAATCATGCGTAGACTGAGTGGTGCTCGGGAGGCACAAACACGAGAGAGCCAGGCAGGCTTTAGACCAGGAAGAGGGTGTATTGATCATATCTTCACCCTCCGACAGATTCTAGAACATAGGCATTCCTACCGGCGTCCAACAGTCATTATATTTCTTGACCTAAAGGCAGCATTCGACTCTGTCGATCGAGAAGTTCTCTGGAGATGCTTGGCTGTAAAGGGAATTCCGAGAAAATATATTGCACTGATTAAGGCACTCTACTCGTACTCATACAGCCAGGTGAGGGCTTACGGCGAGCTGTCATCTGAACTGATGACGACCAGTGGTGTCCGTCAAGGATGCCCATTATCCCCTTTTCTATTCAACTTCATCATAGATGTGTTAATGGACTTAACCCTAGGTGACTTCAGCGACTCAGGGATTGACTTGCTACCGGGGAATAATCTCGTTGACTTGGAATATGCAGACGATATAGTCCTTCTAGGCGAAGACGCTGACGAAATGCAGAGTCTTCTAAACACCTTGAGCCGCAATCTACGAATGTTTGGCATGCGATTCGCTCCCGCCAAATGCAAGATGATGTTACAGGACTGGACTACACTGACGCCTAGTTTAAAAATAGGAAGTGAAGTGGTAGAGCACGTTGACCGCTTCACTTATTTGGGAAGTACCATCAGCCAGTGCCAACGGGTTGATCTCTGACGAAATCTCAGCACGAATACAGGGGGCTCGTTTCGCATTTGCCAGTTTACGCCGACTCTGGCGTAGACGAGATGTTCGACTATCGACCAAAGGGCGTGTGTACTGCTCATCAGTCCGCTCCGTCCTCCTTTATGGTTGTGAGACCTGGCCACTGAGAGTGGAAGACATGAAAAGACTAGCTGTCTTTGATCATAGGTGCCTGCGTTCTATTTCCCGTGTAAAGTGGCATAATAAGGTGAGCAACACTGAGGTTAGGCGTCGAGTTCTAGGTAAACAGGGGAAATCAATCGACGAAGTCGTGAAGTTACAAAGACTGAGATGGTTAGGACATGTGTTACGTATGCCAGATCATCGCCTCCCTCGACGAGCAATGTTAGCGGATATAGGGTCAGGCTGGAAAAAAGCTAGCGGCGGTCAAACAAAAACTTGGTACCAGTCAATGAAATCCACAACAGTTGGTCTAAGCCACGTAGGAAGGTGTAGACTTCCAGGCTGGGGTCCTCGGGACGGTAAAAATCTATGGTTGGAAACAATTGGTGACATGGCTCAAAATCGTTCTCAGTGGCGCAGATGCATCCACTCCTTGTGACTTATGATCTCCAGTGAAACTGTTTTGTTCTTCGTTATTACTCCTTTGTCTCACACCTCTGCTCACTGTCTCTATTATGCTTTTCTTGTACTCTCTTCTCTTGCTTCGCGTGCTACACGGAGTGTGGCGACTTGAACTTCTGCACATTTGTGCAAAGTTCTATGTCGAAAACAGACAGATAGGGACAGCACTCGACCGATGCCTAGGCTCAATATTGGTCATCCTAGTATACCTATTTCACACGGGAGATAGAGCACAGGCACCTATGATCAATGTTAATCTTTTCACATTTTGCACTGTGAATGGCCAGGTCTCACAGCCATAAAGGAGGATGGAGCGGACTGATGAGCAGTTCGCCCGCCTTTTGTTTGGCAGCCGGATATCACGTCTACCCCGGAGACGACATAAACTGGCATATGCGAAACGAGCCTTCTGTATCCGGGCTGATATTCCGTCAGCGATCAACCCGTTGGCACTAGCTAATGGTACTTCCCGAATAAGTGAAGCGGTCAACGTGCTCTACCACTTCACTCCCTATTTCTAAGCTATGAGTAAGTCAGTGTAGTCCAGTCCAGTTCTGTAGCATCATCTTACATTTGGCGGGAGCAAATCGCATGCCAAACATTCGAAGACTGCTGCCTGTCAAGGTGTTCAGGAGACGCTGCATTTTGTCTGCATCTTCACCTAGGAGGTAGGACTATATCATCTGCATATTCGAAGTCAATGAGATTATTATTCCCTGATGGTAACAAGTCAATCCGTGAGTCGGTGAAGTCAGTAACAGCAGTTAGGGTTAATTCCATTAATGTACATCAATGATAAAGTTGAATAGAAATGGGGATAGGATAGCTAGCTGATTAAGACTGCACAGAATACACAGTGAAATGGCGATATCCCACTGAAAGTTCCACTCGGAACCCGACGGAATAATAGCAGTGATAACAATAATAGTAATCCTAACAAGAATAATAATAATAATAGTAGTAAAGCTTGATAGATCGAAGTGTGCCTGTTTGATTTATATTAAGCCTTAGTAAAATAACAATAGTTCTATAGTCACATGAATTGAAAAGTATGTTGATCACTATTCACTCAGAAATATAAGTATGTACTTTCTTTAGTCATTGAAATGACCTTATATTCTATAGCAAAAAAAAATCAATCAAACAAACAAATAACATTTCTCTAAAAAATATAAAAGTTGAATAAATGTAATACATTCTTTCTATCACACCATATGAATAATGAAAAAAAAGAATGATTAATGTCGTTAGGTTTCGTTTTCTCAGCTGATGAAAACTTCAGTACCTTTTCCAGAAACAACATCCTCAACACTTTTTTTTTGCTTCACGTTCCCCAGTGGAACATAGGGCTTCAGGCTAGTCGCTTGAACTTTCTGTAGCAGTGTTTATTTTACAGGATGGGGTTGGGCTAGCCTCACGCCCAACCATTCCTCTTTACCACCATTATTTCTGGCTTAGCGAGGTAGAGGAGTGCGTCTGTGGCCGGGGATCGAACCCCGGACGATGTGCATGGTCGGCGAGCGTCCTAACTGCTATGCCACCGACACTAACTCACTTTAAAATGACTTCACATTAAAGTCAACCTGAAACCGGGCTTGGAAATCTTCCGCTCTCACTCAGTCTAAGGAACAATATATTCACATTTTCAACACCAATGTCAGGTCGGATGAGAAACTTACACTGCGTTTGAGTCACGAAAAAGAATTCCCAACAGTCAGTTGTAGACTGTCATCTCAACACCTGCTCTCCTCCCTCGCTCTTTACTGAAGATCAAATGGCCAGCTGGCCAGAAACAATTACTAACACGGAACTGGGAGAACAAACTAATCAAGAGCTGATTGCTGAACAGATTTGTGGGGGAAAGTGGAGATGGATCATGCACACATTGAGGAGGCCCTCGAGTGACGTAATATGGAGGAGATCGTGTGAAGAAGAGATGAGAGAGTTTAGCAAATGGTGGACCCAGCTGAAGAGGATAGCAGAAAAAAGAAGAATGTGGAGATGTGTTCTTGAAGTCATATGTTCCTTTCGGAACCCAAGGGAATAATAATACACTGGAGTTGACACTGAAGATGTTGTCAAGGAAGACAGTGAAACTACTACCTGGATCAAAGAATCATAACTACAAGAATGTCATCCACCTGAGCTAAAAACAGTTTCCATAATTCTGAAGTAAAAAAGCATGCCTCCTCGTAAAATTGGTCAGTAAATTGAGTTGGCCTTCAATTGGCAGACTACTAGTAACACATTGAGTGGTGAAATGATGACTTGGTTATAGATAGCTGGTAAATCTCGTAGTTCAGTTGGTAAGGCATCGTAATTAGTAGTTCAAGTCAGGTGGTCCCAACATCTACCTGATGCTCTTTTCCTACTAATTTCGTACGGTTAAGAATGACAGAAAACCGAGTTGAGCAGGTAGTGCGATGATACCTGATGAGTAATATTTCATTGATTTACGTGATAACTGGGCATTACTTGTGGAAATTCCAGTGAATTAAATGAATGGATCAAAAGTTCAGTATTGTAGTTCAACTGACATTACTGGACTAGTAGCCTGATATCGCTGTCAATCGTTATCCACTTACATCGATAGACTTGTCTCTAGGTTAATTTGTATTCCCTATTGATTGATTGGGTTAAATTGAAATGTCCCGTCTTTTTTGATGTGTAGGCTCCTAATAGGGACGCCTTGATTCTGCCTGACGATTAAACTAAAGTTATTTTAGTTAATAGTGACTAGCGATGTTATCCACGATGCACACTTAGTCCTATTGGAGACTTGTCAGCTGTTCCTAATGAGTGATTGTGTTTACACCAAGACTCAAAGCCCTCCGAACCCATCGTTTCAGATGCAGGTACATCTAGCTGACGATTCCCAAATAGGACAAATTGTGAAGCTTACATTCCATTGCCAGTCTCCATAAACTAAGATACATCAATAGAGATGTACTGTTAATCATGCATGCTAAAAAAGCCCTCACCACTATCTTGTTCCCTTTTTATTCTCTAAACAAATATTTATGTGCACATTATACCAGTGAGGAGAATCCATGCTAAGAAAAACACGTAAATGGGTTTCAACACTGTAACCTCCTCTGTTTTAAGCAAGTCGGCGTCGGTGGCACAGTAGTTTGGACTCTCGCCGACCATGCACATGGTCCGAGGTTCTACTCCCTGCCAACGCACATCTGATATCTATGGTCGGCCTGCAAAATTTGGGCTACCGATATCCATGCTGAAAATTCCATACTTGTACCAAAAATACAGTGTGGAATCAAGCTGTAATAAAAAAAATAAGAATAAAAAATTTAGATGTCGTATATACATATATAACTGTTTTTGATGTGGCTGTGTTCTCTGAACTGGATGGTAGTTTATTTGCGAAGCCTTCATTGCCCGCCTTACTAGGCAGCATCTTTAGCGCATACTTCAATTTGAATTGAAGTGAGCTTTTAGATTTCTCCGCGAATTTATTAGTCATCTCTCCTGGTGGGTGACCTTGAGCGTGATTGGTTGTTTTTGTGTGTTTTCACATCCTCAAGGCTACTTGCATTGCTATTGGTGTTGATGGTTTCCTTGACCTGAACTTTGACCCTTTGTGTGTGAGATTTCTTTCTTATCGGTTGGTAAATTTTGTCGATCTCTATATGTCTGTTGATTAATGATTCAGTGGAATACCGGGCAGCCTCCTAAAAATTCTTTAGCATTCTTGGTGTTTCCTATGTCTAATATTTGAACGTTGGTTGTCCATGTTATCTGCACATGGACTACCAACTTTCCGCTTCCCGTTCGCGTTTCAGTCGAGTGATGGCTTTGCGTGGGATGTCACTCGATAGTTTTATCAGACTACAGCCAATTCATCTCCATTTCTTCCCGCTTATTTGTTACACGATTGATTCTTGGTTGGTTCACTCCTAGGGATCTCTCTGTTGCTGATCGTTTCTGGCCGGCCATCTGATCTTGAGCGAAGTATTGAGCGAAGACAGCTGTTGATGAAGGTGTTTGTAGTTTGTTTGAGGTGCTCTTCATGACGCGCTGGCCAAGTCTATGATCCGTATAGTAGCACTGACTGACTTCACATTGGAGTTGAAAATCCGGATCTTATTTTTGATGCTGAGTGGGGCTGTTGACCTCCACACAGACTGGAGGGAAATGAAAGGTTGCCTTGCTTTCTCGATTCTTGTTGCTTTGATATCCTCATCAGTTCCGCCTGTAGTTGAAACGATAGGCAGGTAAAGGAGGTCGCTTCTTTCAGATACCTCCCATTTATGCTGATTGTTTTCTGTTGTTGTTGTTGTTGTCGCTGTTACTGTTGGCCAGGATTCTTCTTCATTTACCTTTGTTTTCTCTATGTTTACCTGAAGTCCTAACTTCTGTGGATGCTTCCTCTGTGAACTTGTTACTTTTCACTTGCATATCTTCTTGTTTGTGGGAAATCAGAAATACATCATCGGGGAAGTCCAGATGCTCCAAGTTTTTTGTGTGGGTCCATTTCATGCCTGCTTCCTAGTCGCCCGGCCCGCTGTTTGTCGCATTATCCACTCTACTACAATCAGGGAAATCACTGGAGATAATAGTTGGCAGCCAGTTTGTCTTACTCCTGTTTTCCCTTCTTCGGAGGAATACATGAGTTTCCCGTTGTGGATTACTTGGCCTACAACACTGTCGTACAACTGTTGGATGAGATGTATAATTGTTAGCGAAGTAGTTGTCAAATCACATCTCTCAATTGATGTATGTTCCCCGAAACTTTAACGAAAAATTTGCATCATTTAATCGAAATCATTTTCAAGGTGCTGTTCTTTCTCCTTTTCTGTTTTCTTTTTTCTTACATGACTTGCCTTATTCTGATGTAGCCACTTTTGTTAAGTATGTTGATGACCTCTCTGTTTCTATGCCTGTCAACTCTCAGTCAGATTGTTCCAAATTATATAACTTTCTGTCGGAAATTAGTCAGTGGTCCTCTTCAAATGGTCTTAAGCTGAATCCGTCTAAATGTCAGGTAGTCAATTTCACTTTCATATGAAAACGTGACCTGCAACAAATAGCTAGCTCACATGGCCGCACGATCAATGATGGCAGAGAGGTTGAAAATACATCTAATGTCAAGTACCTTGGACTGAGTATTTCCACCGATCTTTCCTGGTCCTCCCACATCTTGCTAATTACTAGAAAAATGTTTCGTTTAACGTTCTACGCTAGGAAATTTAGGCTGTCTGACATAAGGCAGTCTTCGCTTTCTCAGTTTGTCAATTCTTGTATTCTACCCATCCCTCTTTACTACTTCCCATTAATCTTTCCTGCACTGCTTAAGAAAGACTTTGCTGAGAAGTGCACTAAAAGCCGTTGGTAGGGCAAGTGGGATATCGTTAAACCAACTGGTTAACACCATTGTGGATAGACATATTATGTCATGTAAGAAACTAGCGAATACAATATTTTCGGACCCCGAGGATCCTCTCCATACGCAGCTGTCTCCTTGCATTTCATCTGGTAGAACTAGAAGCAGCTATAGGAGTCTATATGCTAGGACTACCAAGTACAAAGCTCCACAATACCATGTCTGACACAGCTGTTATGTGATGAGAAATCCGTTAGGTATTACAAGATCAACTTACTGCGGTACTCTAACAAATAGCCCCATTGATTTTTGTTTTCCTTTCTTCGTTACTATTACACTGTTGTTCTCATCTTCTATTACACACTAATTTTATATTTCATATCCTATGGTGCATTGTTTAAAATGTAAACGCAATGCTGTTCTTTTTATTTCTTTTTATTTATCATTTTTTTGAGTGTTACTTTTTTGATTTTAAAATCTTATAAAATTTATGAAGTATTTAGATGCAATATTGTAATGCGCACTGAAAATTCCATACCTGTACCACAAATACTGTTTGAAATAACGCTGTTATCATTATTTCCCAGGAGGGTGTAGTTTATCAATTGAATCAATGCTGAATACATTCAAATCATGATAACTGGTATGATAACATATAAATCTTTAAAAGTCTTTGATATGAACTGGACATCACAAAAGATTTCATCAACTTCGTTTAAAATATCTCCAGAAGCATATTTTTAACAAAACGGTACGTTGAGCATCGTCTCAACTACAGGCGGAACTGACGAGGATATCAAAGCCAGAATCGGAGAGGCAAGACAAGCTTTCATTACTCTCAAATCTGTGTGGAGGTCAACAGAACTCAGCATCAGAAATAAGATCCGGATTTTCAACTCCAATGTAAAGTCAGTGCTACTATACGGATCAGAGACTTGCACTGCGCATCATAAAGAGCATCTCAAGCAAATTACAAACCTTCATCAACAGCTGTCTTCGCTCAATACTTCGCTCAAGATCAGATGGCCGGCCAGAAAAGATCAGCAACAGGGATCTCTGGGAGCGAACCAATCAGGAACCGATTGTGAATCAAATAGGCAGAAAGAAATGGAGATGGATTGGTCATACGCTGAGGAAACCATCAAGTGACATCACTAGACAAGCCCTCGAGTGGAACCCGAAAGGGAGGCGGCGAGTTGGTCGTCAGTGCAAGGGTGACTTGGAGGAGGTCATGTGACGAGGAGATGAAAGCATGTGGACAGACCTGGAGCAGGGTGAAAAAGTTGTCAGAAAACCGAAGGCAATGAAGGTGCGCAGCTGAAGCCCTATGTTCCTCTAGGAACTAAAGGATACAATAATAATAATAAGTAGTAGAAACTTGCTAAAAGTGTGACAACAGAAGACAAAGGTCAGGCAACAGATCGTTTATTAAGGAAATCAGTACGTATATATATACATATATATATATATATATATATATATATATATATATTTTATGTACATTATTATAGCTTATTCAGGCAGACAAACACTATCTTCTGATTGTTTCTTGCTCAAGGTTATTCTGTACCGCTTGTGACTGGTTTCTCAGAAAGTTAGGCCATATATCTGCGAATCGTGTTTGCCCACGTTAAGTCTGCTGTGATTAGTTGTTGAATCAGTCTTGTTCATATTTTCTTACGGCCAATATTAGCGACCTAGACATTGAGGCAAATTAATGTCTACCAGTTGGCTAGCAGCCTGCTCTCAACACAAATGTACTCAGAGTTTTACTCACCCTGATTAGGAAAACCAGCCTAATAATTATTCTCTAATAATTAGTGTATGAGTCATCTACAGTAGATAAATCTAATTCACATATGAAGTGTTTTGTTTTTTATTGGAGACAAGCAATACCGTCTGAAAATTCACATTAAAATATCGATTAGGGAATATTTTTCTTAGGTTTTTATGGTTATATATGTTTATAGGAGTTAAATTGGGAAATATGTGTAGGCTAACGATGTTTATAAGTTTTATGACATTGATTTATATATATATATATATATATATATAAAATGAATAGAAAACGGAAATTATAATAGAGGTTTTTTCATTCATTGGGAAATACAAAAATCTTTATTATAATGAATATCATATACCCAATGCCCAAATTTTTTCAAACCGTTAAAAGTGAACTTGGTTTGGATATATATAAGAAAACGGAAATCCTAAAATTAAAAGAGAAAAAAATTACTTCCCTGGATAATTTTTTCAGAAGAAGGAGAATGACTTTGGTAGTAAGTAGGTTTGGGCGAGAAGAGTACCTGGAGCTGGAATGTGTTTTGAAGGTGTTTTTTTTTTCAAATTAAGGTCCTTTCACTATTTCTTTGATAAATCACACAGTGCTGTGATACAGTAATATTAACTGATGACCACGTTCCAAGGACAAACCATTGCCTCTCATAATCATATCAAGTCGCACATTCACACAACTTTTGACTTCATTTATATACAAACATGTGTGGAATCGACTGGATATTGGGTTAAAAAACCAATATGAGATAAAGTAAGCTCAGATATGATAATATGAGTGTTATTGATCAATTAAAACTAGATGGGAAATAAGACGAGTGTTTTAATAGTCATCAGTAATAAGTAACTTGAGAGAATGTTGTGATGTACGTGAATTGAACTGAAATAGAATTTTAAGATTATTTATTATCCTCCTCTGATTTGACTGACTGACTGGTGGTAATAATGTCTTCCATGCATATCTCTGGTATTTGCATTGAGTCATTTCTGCTGCATGTGTTGGGAGTAGCTAAATTTGAGACGTAAACATTGACGTAAATTGGTGTCTACCGATTTTAGATAGCAGACAGCTCTCACCACAGTAGTACTTCTGCTGTGTTCAGATGTGATATCTATTACGTCCTACAGATTGTTGTGGCATTATCGACCTAGTGAATAAGGCTTAGTATGTCATTGGTTCAGTTTGTAGAATGTTCTCTAGCCACGCGTGCAATTCAAACTCGATTCGAGGCTGGTAACCTTACGCCGTTAAATCAACACCACATTGCTACTGAAACTTTGGATTTGAAGTTTGAATTCCTATATTCCAATAAGGCCGTGAATGAATGAATAATGAGGAAACATTTTAAAGAGTATATTACATCTTTCTTATTCTATGGCATCAAAGTTTCTGGTTATTTAGCTTTTGTGGCTAGTTGGCCGTCTCATTTTCAATAAGGAACAAAGGCAGCTAAGATTGCTTATAGGTGCTTATTTATGCTTCTTTTTGTTGTAATTTTCTCTAAGGTTTTCCGCTTAACTAACCATCACAAAACAGTCAGTCAGCTGTGAAATAGGTTGCTCAATTTTCTATAATATATGTGTAAAACTTGGGCACTGTGGTAGTAAGTGATTTCATATTGGTTTGTTTATCAGATGTATCACACCCCTACGAAAAATAGGAGAAAACAAAGACAACTATAAAACCCAAGTTTCAAAGTCGTGTGATTACAATTGATATGATTATGAACAATAAACTTTGTTCGAAACTTTGTCATCCAGTAAATAATACTGTTTCACTGTGTGATACATCTAATAAACAAACCAATATGGAACTGCTCAATTTTCTGTCTACAAAGATTTGTTCGTTATTTGTAGGTGTGCTATACCCTTAATACCCATAATTTTCTGAGCAACTTAATGTATATTCCAAATATTTGTCATTGGAACAATAAATTTTAGTTAACAAAATGCGAACAATTGTTTTCAATAAATTCTTCTTCAGGCTCTACAATTATAAATCCATTAATGTAAGCATACAATAGCCAGTAAAGGCGAATTAGAATCATATCAGAAAGTGTATTGTGGAACAAGTATAAGATGGGATGAAACAATAGTCATATAGTCATATAGGTTTTTAATATGCATGGTCAATAACAAAATGGGACAGAATGAGATGAAATAATTTAATTTAATGATGTGTGTATATATATAAATATAGTTAACAGAAAATACAGGTTTCAAGAGTGAGTGTAATCAGAGTGTGTGAGGCAATATGAAAATAAACTAACGAATGGGGCGGTCTAGACTTAAGTTCAAGGTTGAAAATAACGACAATAAGAATGATTGTAAAATAATAACGATGATATGGTGTAAAATTAAAATTAAATGTACTATTGGTGAATGATTGTCAAATAATAATAATGAATATAATGAAGTGGAATGAACAGGATTTTGTAAATACGATAGTAAGTTAGAAAAGCACTATTTAAACCTAAGGTAATAAAATCATAAGAAAGGTCATGAAATCATAAAAGTCGAAAATGAACGTTTGTCAATGAAACAGAGGAATAGAAGAAGGAAAAGAAAAGAAAATCGCGAAAGGAATTTATAGTGTTAATGGAGGATTTGTTGGCTTTATTGTAGGCCAAGGTAAACATAGAGGTTGAACATACTTCTTCTGTATGCAGAGGGATGGTCTTCTGGTATTAATTAAAACTGCTTCAGCTACTGATAGAAGACGTAGTCGAGCTCCTCTGGATAAATTACTAGGAACGCGGTAAATAACTGAGAACGCTTGGTCAAGTTTTGTCGGGTTTCCAGTATCTACTAAGTGGGCTAAGACTGCACTATTTATGCCTTTGGTTACTCCTTTACTCAACCATACAGGTACATGTTCACGTGCGCGCATGGATAAAGCCCTCTGAGTACGGCCAATATAACTAGCTCCACATGAGCAGTTGAATTCGTAGATGCACATTGATGAGGCCATCTTTGGTAATTTATCCTTTACTTGCTGTGTGAGTACTGGTTTAGTTGAGAAGTTTAGCACCAATTTAGCTGCGGGAAATGTTCTATCTATTGCTCTATTGAGTCGACACTTTAGAATGTCAGCTGCAATTTCCCCTTTGTAACTTAACTTAAGATACAAAGGTTTCTTGTCTACGGTATCCACCTTTACCCTGTCTATAGGTATTGACATATACTTTCTTAGGAAGCTCTGTGGATATCCATTCTCTTGCAGTGTGAGTTTTAGTTTATGCATTTCTTCCTTAATGCATTCCTCTGAGCATATTCGTTATATTCTGTAGCTAAGACACTTAACTAAGTTTCTTTTATGCTGAATCGGTGTGAAACTATGGAAATGGGTGTACTGACCCGTCCAAGTTTCCTTTCTAAATAATTTCCTTTGTAGATATCCGTCTGTCTTCATGGTAAGTAGGACGTCTAGGAAAGGTAAACTGTTATTGTCTTTTACACTGAATTTCACTACTTCGCGATGTAGTGGTTCTAGTGCCTTTACCAACCACTTAGCTGTAGAATGATAAGGGGATTGGCTGGTAAAGGCACTAGAAGCACTACATCGCGAAGTAGTGAAATTCAGTGTAAAAGACGTATTCAGCTTTGTGGAAACTACCAAAAGCTTGAATGTAAAGGGAAAGAAAATGATGTCACTGGATGTAGCATCATTATTCACCAATGTCCCACTGCTTGAAACAGTCAACTACATATGTGACCAGCTGATAGAAAAGAAAATAGATGTAGGAATCCCACCCGAAAAGGTCAAAGAATTATTATTGAAGTGCACTATGAATGTTCAGTTTATGTTCAATAATGGTTTTTATAGACAAGTTGATGGGGTAGCCATGGGATCACCTTTGGGCCCTTTGCTAGCGGATATTTTCCTGGCAAAGCTTGAAAATGGTCCACTCAAAGACACGATTAAAGGGTTTGACTATTATTGTCGATACGTAGATGATACGTTTATCGTTTGTAATAGAAATCTTAATAAACAAGAGCTTCTGAATACCGTTAATAGTGTTCACCCAACTATTCAGTTTACATGTGAAGAAGAAGACAATAACAGTTTACCTTTCCTAGACGTCCTACTTACCATGAAGACAGACGGATATCTACAAAGGAAATTATTTAGAAAGAAAACTTGGACGGGTCAGTACACCCATTTCCATAGTTTCACACCGATTCAGCATAAAAGAAACTTAGTTAAGTGTCTTAGCTACAGAATAAAACGAATATGCTCAGAGGAATGCATTAAGGAAGAAATGCATAAACTAAAACTCACACTGCAAGAGAATGGATATCCACAGAGCTTCCTAAGAAAGTATATGTCAATACCTATAGACAGGGTAAAGGTGGATACCGTAGACAAGAAACCTTTGTATCTTAAGTTAAGTTACAAAGGGGAAATTGCAGCTGACATTCTAAAGTGTCGACTCAATAGAGCAATAGATAGAACATTTCCCGCAGCTAAATTGGTACTAAACTTCTCAACTAAACCAGTACTCACACAGCAAGTAAAGGATAAATTACCAAAGATGGCCTCATCAATGTGCATCTACGAATTCAACTGCTCATGTGGAGCTAGTTATATTGGCCGTACTCAGAGGGCTTTATCCATGCGCGCACGTGAACATGTACCTGTATGGTTGAGTAAAGGAGTAACCAAAGGCATAAATAGTGCAGTCTTAGCCCACTTGGTAGATACTGGACACCCGATAAAACTTGACCAAGCGTTCTCAGTTATTTACCGCGTTCCTAGTAATTTATCTAGAGGAGCTCGACTACGTCTTCTATCAGTAGCTGAAGCAGTTGCAATTAATACCAGAAGACCATCCCTCTGCATACAGAAGAAGTATGTTCAACCTCTATGTTTACCTTGGCCTACAATAAAGCCAACAAATCCTCCATTAACACTATAAATTCCTTTCGCGATTTTCTTTTCTTTTCCTTCTTCTATTCCTCTGTTTCATTGACAAACGTTCATTTTCGACTTTTATGATTTCATGACCTTTCTTATGATTTTATTACCTTAGGTTTAAATAGTGCTTTTCTAACTTACTATCGTATTTACAAAATCCTGTTCATTCCACTTCATTATATTCATTATTATTATTTGACAATCATTCACCAATAGTACATTTAATTTTAATTTTACACCATATCATCGTTATTATTTTACAATCATTCTTATTGTTGTTATTTTCAACCTTGAACTTAAGTCTAGACCGCCCCATTCGTTGGTTTATTTTCATATTGCCTCACACACCCTGATTACACTCACTCTTGAAACCTGTATTTTCTGTTAACTATATTTATATATATACACACATCATTAAATTAAATTATTTCATCTCATTCTGTCCCATGTTGTTATTGACCATGCATATTAAAAAACTATATGACTATATGACTATTGTTTCATCCCATCTTATACTTGTTCCACAATACACTTTCTGATATGATTCTAATTCGCCTTTACTGGCTATTGTATGCTTACATTAATGGATTTATAATTGTAGAGCCTGAAGAAGAATTTATTGAAAACAATTGTTCGCTCTAAATATTTTGTTCTGAATATATTATGGGAATATTTAATTTAACAAGATGCGTAATATGGAAAGCATTAATCGGATAGAAACTAAAATAAAATTCACTTGAATTTTAGATTTTGCAGTCGATCGATTGAAGTGAAGTGCTCGCTCAGTCTCAGGTTAATATATCAGCTTCTTGTGCACAGTCTTGGGTACTGTCTGAACATGTAATCAGATGTTAATTCGTGGATGGTGACTAGTAGTGGAATCCACCAGGGTGGGCATTTTGTCCTGTTTGTGACCAGTCATCTGGCGTTTGAATGTTGGCCACTGGGTCGAGTCTCGATGAGAACATCATCACTCACTGTGGAATGTGCGTACATTCGGATGTATATATATATATGATGACATCAAAAACTTAACATTACATCACCAGCGCCATGAGCCAGCTATACAGTCAAGAAAACGTTCTAGTACTAAAGAACAAATTAGTCAGCCAAAACTGACGTGTAAGAAGTATCCTATCATCATCTGGAATATTCTCAACAAGGCGAGATCGATAATTTATTCCGGCAGACACTCCAGTGTCAGAATGACCCTGATTCACCCAAAAACAAAATCACGTTGTAAAACAACACATTATCCGTATATCTCACAATGCCAAATATAAGTTCCTTATCGATTTTTCAATTAGGTATATCACACAGTCGAACAGTATTATTTACTCCATCGTGAAGTTTCAAACTCAATTTACTGCCAACTATAACTACATTGCTTCGAAACTTTCGTTTTATATTTGCCTTTATTCTTTCCTATTGCTCGTAGGGGTAGTAGAATTCTCCAGATGTGTGGGTGGACAAGTGTTGAATCATTCCTATTACACGTATTTGCAACTTATTCGATAAATAAAGCTTCAGTCAGTTACCAATCTCTCCCTCCACCCTGCCGTTATATTAGATTTTAAATCTCTTATGTTATCCCGTCCATCCTATTGCATCGTTGTTTGTTGTAAGTGCATGTAGTGCTATAGCTGAACTATTCTCCAGATTTCCCATCTTATTTTACACGTATATTGATAAAGAATAGCATTAAAAGTAGACATTCACCTAGGAAAAAGATAAATAGTAAGAATTAAGCCACTAAGTGATTTGCAAACGTCAGAACGATGAATAAACAATGTCGGGGATTAATGGATAAAAATTTCGCACAAGTAAAACATCCAAATAAGTACAAATATTCTGTTTCGATCGCTGAAGAGAGATCTGCCAAGAAAGTATTCCTTTATAGAGGCTATGAGGAATTTTATCAGCTACAATAGTGAATTCATGTCCACTGTGAAGAGAACCCCTTTTTTTTCTTATAGTCTCTGTTGTTGTCTATTGGAATTATTTTAGTGATTCAACCGCAGACTATTGATAAAGATTTAAGTAGTATTCCTTTTATAGCTTCTAATTTTCTGAGTTTTGATAAAACCAATCAGTGAGTAAAAAGAACATTGCTTTCGATAACTTCTTCTTCGAGAAGTTCTACAGTTTCATATACAGATTAATTAAAGAATTATTATTATGAATGTAATTAACACGTTTGCTTAAAAGAATCATTAAGGGATAATACGCCACACTAGAACATTATGCTAAATGTCAAATAAATTAGGATTGCATGGAGCATTTCATCATTGGCTGACATTAGTTAGAGAACCACTGGAAAACCTGCAGGGAATACTGGACAGGTGTTTCGTCCTAGTTTTGGACTCTTCATCAGTACGCACCCACCACAGAAGGTTCGAACCGAAGACATTCTAGTTACAAGTCAAGCTCGTAGACCATTGAGCCACTGGGACCCGATCCAATGGCCATTCCATGAATTCTAACTTCTGCCAATCCACGACATAGCGCAACCATTTCGCAGTGTCTTCTTCGATGACTTACTGCTTCATCTTCAAACTGTTGTACTCTACTGGTCACGTCTTCCCACTAGAACTGAAGGTTAACTGCCTGAATAGGGCAGTGGGTTCGAACCCCGGTGGGTGCGCAGAGTCTCAAACTATGACGAAACAAATGTCCATTACTTCTAGGTTTCCCAGTGGTTCTCTAACTAATGTCAGCTCATGATGAAATCCTCCATGAAATCAAACAAATTCTCTACAAAACCATGAAAATAAATTAAGAGACATAAACCGAATTTATGAATTTATATCGATTCCAGATTAGGCCAGGGTAGTACTATTGACTGGAACAACTTCTTCCGTACTCACATCTCATGTTGTTTTAAGAGAGTTGCAATCAATGACTTCTGCTGTTTGAAGTATTTGAGGTATTTAAAAGCCTTTAGGAATTCATTTGATGTCCCACCCTGAAAGCACTTTGGAAATCTTGTACACTCCGCCTCAGCATAAATAGCAAGATTGGGATTTCCAACACAAATGTCGAGTCGTTTAGCTCTTCTGTACGGTTCAAAAAGTTGCACTGAGTATCACGAAAGGAATTTCTAACAAGTTACAGACCTTTATCTATCAACAGCTGCCTCCCGCGCTTACTCCGTATCGAAGAACAAATGGCCCGTCAGTCGGCCAGAAGCAATTAGCAACAAGGAAGTTTGTCTGGGAATAAACCAACAGGAGAGAGCTGATTGATTGCTCAATAAATATGATAGAGAAAATGGTGATGGAGAGGATGGCATACACCATTGAGGAGGCTGTCGATATTGGATATCATGCATAATTAAATGCTGAAATGTTTTCAGGCTATTAAATCTGAACTTATAAGAGAAAATGCCTTCTGCGAACAGTTACTCTTTTTGGCGATTTATCATTCTGAAACTATATGTATAGTTAATTGTCTTAGTAACGAGAAATGAATAGTTGGTTGGAGGATTTCATCATCAGGTGATAACATCATTTGGAGAACCATTGGAAAACCTGGGAGTACTGGATAGCTGTTTCCTTCCAGTTCGGAACTCTTTATAAGTACGTGCCCATCTTCGAGAAATCAAACAAAATCCTTATAAAAACCAATACTTGGAAATCGATCTAATGTCCACTAGCGACTGGCCCTATTCAGGCAGTTGCCTAGGGTTCTAGTGGGAAGGCGTGACCAGTAGGGTACAACAGGTTGAAAGTATCTCATCGAGGAAGATATTGCGAAGTGGTCGCGCAGTGTTGTGAGTGAACTGGTAGAAATTAGAATTCATGGACCATAGGATTGGATCCTAGTAGCTTAATGGTTTACGGGCTAGCTCGCCTCGTAACAAGAAGGTTGTGGGTTCAAACCTCCTGTGGTGGGTGCGTACTGATGGAGAGTCCCAGTGTTTCTTTAACTGATGTCAGCTGACAATGAAATCCTTCAACTAATCAAACAAAATCCCTACAAAAAACCACTACGTTAAAAATGAAGATTTCCAAAGTTTTGTCATTAGGATTGTTTATTCCGGATAATAAATTTCGTTAACTGTTTTGAAACTAAAGTAAGATTAAATAAGCAAGTCGAGTGACATAATCTAATTGATGACAGAGTTGAGTAAAGCTCAGCTAAAATTGTAATTGAACAAAAGCAATGGCAATTCACATATTAAAACCTGAACTCTGCATACAAAAAAGTTTGTTTGGTCATTGAATCTCTAATGGAAGTGACCTATCTTAACACCGGATACATAATTTCGTATCGTCTTTTTCTTGCTTGTTTGTTTCTTAATTGTATAATATATTTTTTATTCCCCCAACCCTTATTAAATCGATACGCCTTATTACTACCACTTTTGTTAACTTGACTTTTGTTCAATTTTAATTTTATCTGAGCTCTACTCAACTCCGTTGTGAATTAGATTACGTCCCTCAACTTTTTTATTTAACCTTACTGCAGTTTCTGACTAGTTAACTAAATTTGTTATCTAAAACTTACAATTCTAATAATTGTATTTTAGAAGTTAATTGGTGGGTGGTGTCTAGCAGTGGAATCCACCAGGATGTGCATTTCGTCCTATTTTGGACTCGTTGACTGGATGTACTTGCATTTCACAGTGAGTGATGATGCTCTCACAGAGGCTAGACCTAGTGCTCAGTATTAAATGCCAGATGACTGGTCCCAAATAGGACGAAATCCGCATCCTAGTGGATACCACTGCTAGTCACCATCCACCAATTAACATCTGATTACATGTTCAGACAGCATCCAAGCCTGTGCACAAGAAGCCGACAGGTCAACCTGAGACCGAGGGAGCACTTCGGTTCAATCAGTTGACAGGAAAATCTAAAATTGAATTGAATTTTATTTTAGTTTCTATCCGATTAACGCTTTCTACATTACGTAATTTGTTAACTAAAATTTATAATTCTAATGACAAATATTTCGAATGTTCATTGTGTCGCTAAGAGAATTAACTGCGTATACATGCGATCGTACAGCTTGTGAATGATATTGGTTAAAACGGTAACTCTTCGCTGAAGGTTTTTGCTTTTATATGATTTCAAATCTTTAAATATTCCCATTTATAATATTAGAACAAGACGTATAAGCGAGCAATACTCTTGTTTTCAATTAGATCTTCTTCAGGCTTTACTCTAATTTACATAGACTTATATATGAAAAAAAATTTAACCAATGACGGTGATTTTGTGGATCAAATAATAATAATAATGTGGTTAATTTTCTATAGTTTGGTTTGTAAGGGTTAGTTATGTTTTTTTGTTACTAGTTGATCACGGATTGATATCAGTTAGAGAACCATTGAAAACAAGTAGGGAGTACTGGACAGCTGCTGTTTCATCCTAGTTTGGGAATCATCGGCAGTACGCACCCACTGGGATTCGAACCCAGGACCTTCCGGTTACAAGGCAAGCTCGTATACCATTCACCCACTGGGACCCGATTCAATGGCTTCAACAGCAGTTGTCCAGTACTCCCTGGTTTTCAGTGGTTCTCTAACTGATATCAATACGTGGTCAACTCGTAAAAAATGTGGTAAATGTTTTGAACGAAGTTAATAGCGATGATTATAATGATAACAAAATATTGTTAATAAGGTTTATGCAGGTGGCGATAAGAATAACAAAGATAGTGTGTGTATATATGTAGACAATTCAATAAATAAAAACAACTGTCCATGAAACTGCAATTTAATGGGGACGTGGCTAGTGAAGTCTTACATCAGAGATTATCGAGAGCGATAAAACGGACTTATACTGCCTCCACACTCTTTGTTTGTCATTTTCCAGCCTACCAATTTTCATTGCTCAAGTGAAAAATAAGCTACCTAGCTGTGCCACTTCTATGTGTATCTATAAATTTAGTTGCTCCTGTGGAGAAAGCTATATAGGCCGAACAACTAGACAGCTTAACAAACGCAATAATGAGCATCTTCCTTCATGGTTCGGAAAAGGTCAGATAAAATCCATACGAAGTTCTATTGTGGCTCATTTGATTGATTAGCGGTCACCAAGTGGACAAAAATAGTGCCTTCAAAGTTATTTACCGTATTCCATCGTGTCTTTCGAACGGAATCAGAACCCGTCTTTTACACTTAGCCGAAGCTATGGGAATTCGAGAGAACGATCCTAATCTTTGTATACAAAAGGAATTTGTTCTACCTTTGTCTCTCCCTTGCTTAGCCTAGGTGAATTCTATTCAAAACCCTCCTACCCTTTCTTATCATCCCTCTCCTTCGTACTTTTATGATATTTATTTAAACTCTGATAATCGTTCCATTTGATTTGACCCAATTTATTTATTTATTGAATTGTCTACATATTTGCATATGCTTATATGTCTTGTCCTAATATATGCATATACTAACTTTGTTATTCTTATCACCTGTATAAGCCTTATTATCAAACTACAGAAAATATTTTGTTATTATTATAGTCATCGTTATTAACTTCGTTCAAGACATTTACCACATTATTATTTTTTTATCCACAAAATCACCGTCATTGGTTAAAATTTTTATATATAAATCTATGTAAATTAGAGCAAAGCCTGAAGAAGATCTAATTGAAAACAATATTGTTCGCCTATATGTCTTGTTCTAATTTTATATGATTCTTTGGGATTATATATATATATATATATATATATATATATCAAAGTCAACATCTCATGGATGTTGACATGATGAGCAAACAGACGGAATATTGACTAGTGAGGCATCTTAATTAATAGTGCTGCTTAGTTATAAGGAAATTATGATTAACAAATCAGTTGGATGCTATTACTGGAGTTCCTTTCTATGAGTTGGGCGATTTCACTGTAAAGGATTGAACATCTTCAGAGGTAAGTTTAAAATGAAGTGTGTTCTTAGCGTCCTACATAAGTGTATTAACCGTATCTTCTGATGAACTTCAGCCTACTGACTTGTAAAGCTCAGAAATTTTTTTATCTACTTCCCCCCTTCTATTGGAATTAATTACTTTGTTGACATTGCTGAAAATGATTAGAACTGTAAGTTTTAGATGATGAATTCAGTCAACTGGTTAGAAACTGCAGTAAGGTTAAATAAGAAAGTTGAGGGACGTAATCTAATTCACAACGGAGTTGAGTAGAGCTCAGATAAAAGTCAAGTTAACAACAGTAATAATAAGGCGTATCGATTTAATAAGGGTTGGGGGAATAAAAAATATATTATACAATTAAGAAACAATCAAGCAAAAAAAGACGAGACAAAAGATACGTATTTGATGTTAGGATAGGTCGGGTCCATTAAAGATTTAATGATTGAACAACCTTCTTTTGTATACAGAGTTCAAGTTTTTATGTGTGAGTTGTCATAGCTTCTGTCCCTTGAAGAAGTTTGATTCTGACTCTTTTTAGCAAGCAAGATTCCCACGTATTCTGTTGATGACTTTAAAGTTACTTTGTGGGTTTCCTAGATGCTCAGATTCGATCAGAAGTTCCAGAAAGAACCATTCTTCTCCTTTTTGAAACCATAAGAGTAAGTGTTCAATGATGCGTGTGGATAGCAGACATTGGGTACAGCCGATATACCTAGATCCACATGAACAGGGGAATTGACAGATGCACATTGATGAGGCTGACCAACAGCAGTAGCTTATCGTTCACGTTCATGCGAATCATTGGTTTCGTAGAGAAGGTTAGTTTCTATCCGATTAACGCTTTCTTCATCACGTAATTTGTTAACTAAAATTTATAGTTCTAGTGACAAATCTTTGGAATATTCATTTAGTTGCTAACAGTATTAACTGTGCATATATATATATATATATATATATTATATATATATATATATATATATATATATATATGCGACTGTACAGCTTGTGAAGGATATTGGTGAAAAGAGTAACTCCTGGCATGACCCCTTTTTTTCTCTTATATCACTCATTGGGAATTTTTAATTTGAATTTTCACATCGATAGTTCAGTCGTCTACCACACCATGGGTGGTTCACGTTGGATTCCCAGTCAGCGACGCACTTACAAGCCTCCCCTAGCCGATAGTAAATCTGATAAACAGAAAAGGTTAGGCGAGTGGAGATAGGAATCTCACTCCTCAGAGACACAACACCACAGCTACAGAAACTTCAGGACTGATCGCTGAAGCCATATATTACCCTGGGAACACAAAGGAACCTAGAAAAAAGCTGAACTTCATTCGAACACACACATATATATATATATACTTGAGAATGTAGAAAATACAGCTTATATAAAAGTGTTATAAGTCAATTCAAAGCACAAAAAGAGAACAGAAGGATACAGAAAGAGTAGGAAGATGAAGGGTATATATATTTTTTATTTCAGCTATGTAATTTTGGCCATTTTTAACATGTTGACGACTGTATTTGTCAGAGAAGATAAAATTGGTGATATTCTTAATTTCGATTTGTTAAGAAGACCATGGATGCGCAGTTAATAACACAATCACCAAATGAAGTGTGAGAAAATTTGGAAATAGAATAAAATATATGATCTAACCAGACAAATCAATCCAATGCTTGAGGGTAGTAGTTTCTAATCGCTTATCGATCGTTAACATGTGAAGAGAAACAGAAAGGACAAAGAAGGCTTTCATTCTGTAAATGCTATCGTCATTATTGTGTTTTCTTTTTGTTTTTGTTTAAATTTTTGTCTAGTCAACAAATACACGTATAGAATCTTCAAATAACGCAATGACCAGCATGATACCAACCCCAGTTGTCAATCCAGCTACTTGTATAGCTAGTTGTCCAATACGTGTTTGACCTGGTCTTAGTTCCACTGTATTGAGTTCTGGTAGCTAAGGTTGATGAATTTATTAAAAATAAAATGAGACAAAAAAAACAAGAAAATTATGATTACAAGTCACTTAATACTATCGTTTGGTTGATTGATTGATTGATAGCTAATCAGTAATTAGATACTATTCAAACTAACCGCTCGTTTCACATTTTAGTTCTACTCAAGTACTTGCCTGGTGCGTTGTATCCCTGAATGGTCTCCTCAATGTGTGCCCGATGGATCTCCATTTAGTAGGCTATGACGTCTCGGCTGATTCGTTTCCAGAACGCATAGTTGTTAATCTTTTCTTGGCATTTTATCTTCAGGATAGAGAGAGAATGCAGATGTCTATAAAACTCTGAACTACTCTGTTGGAACGGATTTCAGTGACGCGTACTCCAAGTTTCTCAACGATATAGGAGAACAAATTTGATATTCGTGTTGCACTCATGCTGAGTGCAGCACATTTCCAAATTTTGATTGGACACTAGTAACTGGTGTGATGTGTCTAGTCCTTTCTTTGGTGCAAACTGAATTCTAACAGTCAGGTTTGTAATGTGACCAAGATTCTAGGTAGCCCGCCATCACGGTGCACATTTATTTGATGATGTTAGATAGTTGGAGGCGATCGACCACAGGAAGCCCTACCCCACCTAGGTTTCGTGCTACCTAGCACTCATCAGCAAGGCGTATCTGCACCCTTGAAGGAGCTCATATCCCTTCTGAGATTCGAATCCTAATCTAATATCACCAAATCAGTGTGCACCGTGATGGCAAGCTACCTAGGATGTTAGCCACACTGCAAACCTGACTGATCAAATCCAGTCTGCACCAAAGAAAGGAATAGACATATCACACCAGTTACTGGTGTTCAATCAAAATATCCACTAACGTCCTACAGGAGGTCAATTGCGAGCCCGAATAGCTGGCTCAGTGGTAACGTCTCTGACTGCAGGCAACACTGGGTGATGCGGGTTCGAATCTCAGAAGGGACGTGAGTTCCTTCAAGGTTGCAGATGCGCCCTGCTGATGAGTGCCAACTAGCACAAAACCTACGTCCAGGGCTTCCTGTGGCCGATCGCCTCCAACCATCTAACATTTCCTAATTATTGCAGGTGTGTCTTATCTTTCCGATTCTGTTTTCGCCATTCTTATCCGTGCTGTTGCCTGTAGTTGAAATGATGTTGCCAAAATAAGTGAAAGTGATAACCCTTTTTAGAATTTCTCCCGATGATAGTGATTGACACTTTTTGTTATTTGGATTTGGGCATCTTTACCACCTCTATTTTACTTATATCTACTTGAGGTTCTGTCTTCACGGTTTCGTGTCTGAAGTTGCTGGTTTTCGCCTGTATATTTTCGAATTTGTGTGTGACATAAGACATAAATCTTCCACGAAATCTAAATCTTTTTTAGTCTGCTCATTGGGTCGATATACTCCTATCATCTCACTCTCTATAATCTGCCGGATCATCCAGAGCCCCTTGATGAAGAATATCATAAGTGATAGTAGATAAGACGACTATAACAGCCTATCTCTGCGATCAGTATAGTGACCTTGGACGACCAATCAAAATCGTCCAGTGGATAACAACCATTTATTATTTAGAAAAGTATGTTTAAGGTAAATAGATATTGTAAAAACGTTTAAAAGTGGATAATAGTCTCTCTATCTCACTATCTCCCAAGCAGTTTCTTGTAGCAGTGATTAATCACATCTGAAATCATTTTCTATACATAAATCTGTTCAAATGACTATTTGTGATATTTTCTGTAGTTTGGTTTGTAAGGGTTAGTTTTGTTTTTCTTTTTACGAGTTGATCACGGATTGATATCAGTTAGAGAACCATTGAAAACGAGCAGGGAGTACTGGACAGCTGCTGTTTCATCCTAGTTTGGGAATCTCCGTGATCAACTCGGAAAAAGACAACTAATCCTTACCAACCAAACTATAGAATATTAGTCTGATGCTCGCTAGTCACTTGCTACAGGATAGAGTTTCCTGGAGTTCTAGTGAGAAGTCGTGCTTTATACATGAATTTGAGAGAAGGAGTGTCAGAAAGATCATTTCCAGCAGTCTCTTACAGACTTTCATCACCAGCTGCATTAGCTGTCTCGATACTAGAGATCAGATGACCAGACAGAAAGGATCTCTGGCAACGAACCCTACCAAAATCCTGTTATCTGATAAATAGGCAGAAGGAGATGTAGGTCAGTTGAACAGTCGCTGGGGTGATTCCCTGGTGAATTCAAACGTAACACTCTACCTCTGGTAGGAATCTAATGGAAAGCTAAGAGTCGGAGGCTAGTTCAAGGGTAACTTGAAGGAGGTCAGATTAAGAGGAGAAGAAAGTTTATGGGCAGTCGTGCAGCTAACTATAAAAGACTTGAAGAGAGCAGATTGAAATTTAGAAATGTTGTTGAAACCCTAGAAAATGATGACAATATTTTAAAGCTTTATTAACATTGTTTGAGTAAACTTCGATTCAAATGATACTCAAAATAAAAGCATTATAAACATAAACAACTAGAGGGTTCAATAATACTTTGTTAGAATTAAATGGAATAGTTAACTCTACTTGGAGGATTTGGACTTCGCTGATTACATATATTTGTCTGATTTCTCACAAACTGGAAGATATGCAAATGAAAAGCAACAAGTTTGCAGAAGAAGCATCCAGAGAAGATAGGACTTCAGGGGAACATGGAGAAAACAGAGGTAGGTGATGAAGATTCCTGGCCAACAGCGACAGACAACAATCAACATAAATGGGAGAAATCTGAAAGAAACAACCCCCTTTACATTCCGACCTGAGAAGCATCGTTTCAACTACAGACGGACGGAACTGATGAGGATATTAAAGCAAGGATCGGGAAAGTAAGGTAAGCGTTCATTTCTCTCAAGTCTGTATGGAGATCAACAGCACTCAGCATGAGAAATAAGATCCGGATTTCCAGCTCCAATTTGAAGTCAGTGCAACTATACGAATGAGAGAATTGACGATGTGTCATAAAGGGCACTTTGAATAAACTACAGATTTTCATCAACATCTCAGTTCCCTCAATACTCAAGATCAAATGGCCGGAAAAGATCAGCAGCAGGGATATCTGGTGATGACCGAACCAACCCAGAGGAAATCAATTGTGCAACAAATATGCAAGGAGAAATAGAGGTGGATTGGATTGACCGTACTCTGAGAAAACGAACCATTAAGTGGCATCTATCATACGTGAGGCTATCGCTCGACTGGCACCCAACTGAACGGAAAGCAGCGAGTCAGTTGGCCGTCAGTGCTAAAGTGACATGGAGGAGGTTATGTGAAGAGGAGATGAGAACATGTGAGCAGACATGAAAACTAGTGAAAACGTTGGCGGTGAACCAAACTCAATAGGGATGTGCAGCTGAAGCCCTATTCTCTTCTAGGAGCTATAGGAAACAATAATAATAATAATAGTAGTGTAATCATTTCTATAACTCACCATATCAACAAGTGCAATATATATAAATGTTCCAGCAGTAATAGCAAATATCCAATAACTTGCTGATTCAATATTACCCACAGCAATACCAACTAACATACCAAATAAACAAAGTATTGATGAGACAATATTGAAAAACATTGCCTCTTTAATTCTCATACCAGTTTTCAGGAGAACAGCAAAATCACCTAAATAATAATAATAATGTTTTATTTTAAGTATTATAGAGTAGAAGAAACACATGAGAATAAAAATGGAAATTTTATACTCTATAAATATCACTTAGAGGAGTTACATTACATCTGAGACATCCAAAGGATTCCTCAGTTTCAGAAGGGTGAGATTAAGGCATCTAAATTCTACTACAATCTAGGGCTTCAATTCACCTTCGGCCATTATGCATCATATCAGTAAAATTCTGTCAACATGAGGCTTTCTTCCTCATGTTGACATTCATTGAGGACTGTCATCAGAGAACTTAGATAGGCAACTAATATGATATAGTGACGGGTTTCCAATTTGAAGATAAACCAATCAATTGTGTTATAGATAGGTAGACACATAACTAATAGGATCACCTATTCTCGTACTTGCGTCACTGACTCATGTATGCATATATTTTTTTGTATTTTCTTTATTTCCTTACTGGAATTTTACTTTTCCGTCGCAAATCGTTGCGTGTTAACGATGAAGTAGCAGATTTTGAAATCCGAGAAGCAGTTGTATACATTGTTAGCGTAGACAAGCGTCATTCGTGATGGCCGCATCTGTCACAAGCCTGGCTTTTCTTTTCAGCTGAACTTCTGCAAAATGAAAAGTTGTCAACGAGTGAATGATGATGCGAATCGACCTAACATGGTTGGAGAAATTACTGGACCTACATCTTTAGAGGATGGAGTTGATGGTTGGTTTGCACATATTATCCCCAAGTGATTCATCTCCAGACAACAACAATGTTAGTAGCCCTATATCAGAATTTCTGTGCAACCCAGACGCCATGGTTTCGTAGATATGAAACTTCTGTTCAGTGAAGGTTTCACGAACAGAGACCATTACCTCAGAAACTAGGGATAGGCGGATTAGATAAAAGTTGCAATCGAATCCGGTGATGTGACGTTCAATGAGACTGTGCACACACTTCATCATCAATTTGGTGACCATCGGTCGCTGTTTAATATACGTTATCATTGTATCAAACTGGTGCCGAACAAAAATCATAAAATTTTCGATGTAGTTGTGTTCTCTGAGCTGGATAGTTAATTTGCGAAGCTTTCATCGCCTTACTAGACAACATTTTCAGCGGATATTTCAATTTGTTGAAGTCAGGTTTAAGATTTCTTCACGAGTTTATCAGTCATCTCTCCTGGTGGGTGACCTTAAACGTGACTGGTTACTTTTGTTGGCCTTGGTGTCGATTGTTTCCTTGACCTGAACTTTGACCCTTTGTGTGTGAGATTTCCTTCTTATCGGTTGATAAATTTTTTGTCTATCTCAGTGTGTCTATTGATTGACGATTCATTGGAATACTAAGCTTCTGAAAATTCCCTAGCATTCTTGGTGTTTCCTCTGTCTGTCTAATATTTGAACGTTGGTTGCCCCAGTCGAATTGATGTCCGTGGTTGTCTGTATGTAGTGAGTGATATGAGTGAGGGAGTGGATGTCATGTCTGTTGACGGTTAGCTTATGATCATGCGTATGAAGACGAAGGGGACGTCCACTTTGACCAATGTAGTGTTTTTCGTAGTCGTTGCAAATTATTTTGTAGATGATATTGGTTTTATCTTCTTTCACTGATGGTTCTTTTGGTTGACAAAGGGCTGGCTGAATGAAGTGATTTTGTTTGTTTGTGTGCGACGTGATTTCTGAGATGTTCTTTATACTTGATAGGGTGATTTTCACACACACAGCTGGATGTAGTTAACAGTATCGGTGATTGATTCAAGCTAAAATCTCTAACAGAAGACCAATTTAAAGTTATAAGATTCATCTGTGGCTTACAGTCTCAAAAGTTGTCTGGACATATGAACGCGTCTGTTGAACAGGATAGAAAAGGACGCACAAATAACATTCAAAGACACTGGGGAAGAATAACATCGATTAACAAATTTTCACAGAGACAGCAACCTGATTCAGTCTAGTATCTCAATACTGGGCTGATAATTTGGAGACCGCTAGTTTAAATTCTACTATATATTAGATCTACATTTCGGTTCGAATTATAAGTCACTGCACTAATAACAGCTAACGGAATGCTAACTTCGATACTCTAACTATCATTTATTTATGGAGTCCGCTATTATTCGAGGAGTGAATCCAAAACATTTCATACATGATCTGTGTGTGAGATGAACAGTCGTCCACATTATGACATTAATTTTACTTTTTCAATATACTGAAACGATTCATCACGGAAAACTCAGCTAAGCCTTTGAAGTGTAGACAAGGGTAAGATAAGGCCACTAACTAACTGGTGGACTGGACCATACTAAAGACTTTGGAGATTGAGAAGACAGATACACACTGGGTCGACTGGAAGATCCTAGAAGATCTAGAATTCTCAGATGATATATGCCTAACATCACACAATCTCGAAGGCTTACGGGTAAAAGCCAACAAGTTGGCAGAAGACGTAGTAAAGACAGGGCTTCAAATAAACATAAAGAAGTTAGTAGCAATGAAGCTATCTAACACCAGCAACAAGCGCCAATCACCACCAACGAGGAAAATTTGATGGAAGCCATATATCTAGGTAGTATTGCCTTGGCTACAACCCTCACGGATGATGACATCACCGAAGACATTTCCAACAGGCAGAAGACTTTCATCAACAGCTGCTGGTGACCTGTACTGAGGATCTTATAGCCAGAAGGTAGCAGCAGCAGGGAACTCTGCAACGAATTAACCAAAAACCTAGTACCCTAATATATTCTGAAAGAAATGAAATTTTGCACACTCTTTGGTAGCCTCTGAGTGACATCAGGCGTCTGCACCGCGAGTGGAACCTGAATGGAAAACAACAAGAAGGTCTTCTGAGAGTGGCCTTGGAGAGATTGTGTGAGGAAGAGATGAAGGCTTTTGTGCAGCCGTGAAGACAGCTTAGAAAGACTTCAAAGAATAGAATGAAATGGAAACATTCTTTTAAAACCGTATGTTCCACTGGGAACCTAAAGGAATACTGGTAATAATAAACAGTAATATAACGATTTGAAGTGAACCGAATATTTGGAAGACACCAAAAACTATGACACTCTGAACTGAAAATCATTCGGAACCTTCAATGGAAATTCTAAGCATTGAAAGGTAACATTAAAGCCTGCATAAATTTTGTTTGCACAGCTACTGAGAATATAATCTCTGAAAACATATCTTCGTTGAATTTCTTTTTTTCTCTCTCAAAATATCTCAATGAGTAGTTTTCATGAGGCGAGAGCTTTAAACGGTCCGTTTATCACGCAACCATTGATCCGTACAACTGTCCTTTTATCATTACGATTATTCCCTACGGATTTATCATTAAATCTACATTTGTCTCTCTCCGTTCTCTGTAGTATACTTTATCACGTTTTACGATTTTCTGTAAGCTTTCATCTGCAATTAATATTGTCCTCTGAGCTGGTTGGTTTAGTTGCGGAGCTTTCGTCGTCCCTTGCTGGACAACATACCCCTTCAGCGCAATATTTAGCACAAAGTCAAATGATTTAAAATTTTCATGAGTGATATAATTGCGTCTCCCGGTAACCATCTTTACATATATATTGACCATTTTCTACTGACTTGGATTTTAAACTTTCTGGTCACATGATTTACTTCTCATTAGTTGGTATGTTTGGTCTATACATTAACGTGTTTGTTAATTGCATGTTCGTTTGAGTACCAGGCTTCTAGGAATTCCCTGACTACACTTTTAGTGTTTCCTCTGTATAAAGTTTTGACATTATTCCATTCAAACTGATGTCAATAATTGTCCATGTGCATTGGTATGAAACAGGAATATATATCGTGTCTATTCACGGCTGAATTGTGATCCTGGATTCTGATTCGAAGGGGACGCCCACTTTGTTGACCGACGTAATGCCTGTTACAGTTCATACATGCAATTTATTTTGTAAATGGTATTAATTTTATCTCCTTTTTCTGTTGGATCTTTCAGTTTGCATAATATCGAATTAAGCAATTTGACCGGCCGGCTTGTGTGCTGTATCCATATCAAACGGTTTCAGTATTCTAGCTGTTGTTTCAGAAATATTTCTCATGTATGGTAGCATGAATTTTCTTGTGGTCTTTGATGATGGTTCTTTGTTGGTATTGTGATTCAATTTTAAACATTGTTTGATGAAATTTTGTGGATAACCATTCTTTTTGAAGACCGTTTGTAGGTATTTTTCTTGCATTCTTTTTAACTCTGGAGTGCTACAGTGTGTTTGAGCTCTTTTAAACAATGTCTGCACACAGTTTCGTTTGTGAGTGAGTAATTGGATTATTGCTAGCATAGTTGAGTATTTGATCTGTGTATGTACGTTGATTTTCTATATACTTGTGTTTGTAAATTTCCTGTGTTGGTTCTCCTGATTAAGACATCTAAAATTGGGATTATGTTATCTAATTCTTCTTCTCTTGTGTTGAATTTGATGTCTTCAAATATGTTGTTGATTAATTTACGGGTGTATTCTAAATCATTACCCTTAACTATTACAAATGTATCATCAACGTAACGTACCCAGATTATCGGTTTAATTATAGTTCGAGCTATTAATTCGAATCTTTGCATGACGGCTTCAGCTATTAATCCTTCAGCTTTCATCTCCTCATATGTCACCCTTTAACCTACCTTTATATTGTTGTTTTCAGTACGGATACTAATAGAACAACAACTGTCTAATGGGTAGTACTGCTCGACAGTCTTTTCCATGTTTGTCCAATGCCTCTCTGCTTCCCTATGCATATTTGTCGAGTGATAGATTCTTGGTTGGTTGGTTGATTTGTTGGTTGCCAGGGTTACTTGTTGTTTATCCTTTCTGCTTAGCCATCTGATTTTTAGTATGGAATAAAAAACAGCAGCTGTTAATGAAAGCTTCCAAGAGCCTGTTAGAAATGTTCATCTTGACACATGAGATAAGTTTCTGAACTATATAGAAACGGTGGTCTGACATTGGTGTTGAAGATCCAAATTTTGTTCCTTCTACTGAGTACAGAACATTTCCATTCTGATTTCAGACGAACGAAGTTCTGTCTTGCCTTTTCCGATTCTGTCAGACTGTGATATCCTAATTTACGCCCTCAGCAATTCAAAACAGTTCTACTTGGATAAGTAAAAGATGTGACGTATTTCAAATTTCTACCATTTAATACTAGTTGGTGTTTTTTGTTGTCAGTTTGATATCTTCATTACTTCCGTCTTTTGTGTGCACACCTGAAATCTTGTCTTCACCGCTAATTCAGCCAATTTATTTGATTTTCATCTGTAAAAACACTTTCGAATTTGTTTGACATCAGACGTAAATCCTTCTCTTAGTCTAGGTCTTTTAGAGTCTTGTGATCAGCCCAACACAATCCTGTCTTCTCACTTCACATAGTCTGCTGCTGGATCCAAACCAGCACAAACAGGAATATTAATGGCTCTGTTACTTGTGTATTACTTTAATTAATTTAGTTTTAGTCGTGATATGAAGGGAATCGAAGTAAAATGAGAATTCTGCCAATGAAGTTGGACTGACTGACTGATTAAGTTATAACACAGAATTTTGCACACTAGTCCGGTACTTCAAATTGCCAAACTCTATATAGGTATGGATTAGAAAATAGAAATTGGAAAAACGACAGTGAGCGGAAATTCGCATGATGAAACATGGTCATTTTGTGGGCCTGGAAGACAACAAACAGCGGATGCGTCTACACCATTGAGAATGGTCTCAAGTGATTGGTTCTTGGTATCTTCAGGACCCACATAGCCAGTAATACGTATCCTTGGGATGGTAATCGATGTAGTTTCACAACCTTATCGATTAACTCCCCTTTCCTACTTAACACACTTCGCCTAACCTTAACACTCATCGCTGTATAATATCACTTAATACGGAAGGTGGAATGCAAACATTTCTGGTCACAAACAGTTAAACTCTTGATATCATTCAAGTTCAGTGACCCTATGTCGTGGCCATAAAAAAGGACAGTGAGTCGTTGCACAGTGTACACGTCCTTTGATCTACAGCTGGATATCACTTCTACCCCAGAGAGGAATTAAGTTGGCAAATGTTACATGAGCCCTTAGAATCCATGCTGAGATTTCGTCAGAAATCAGTTCATTAGGTTTTCCCGCCTTTTAACCTGAAGTCGGTTCAGATCAATCCCACATCATCCATCAGCTTTACATCTGGTGACAGTGGCGAACAGCAGTCGAAACATTCGGAGATTAGTGCATTTTGTCAGCATCTTCCCCCAGGAGAACAATATCATCTGCATACGCTAAGTTTACAAGATTCTCCCTTGTGAAAAATCAATATCCAAGTTGCTAAAGTCAGATGACCTTAACTTGGTTCCAGGGGACAGTAGATGGAGTGGATTATTATTATTATTACTTAATGTTCAGATTTAAGCGAAAAATACATTTGCAAATGCAGCATTAGTTGAAATTCACCTACCTAATTCATGCGGTAATTCATGACAAAAGACAGCAACACTTGTACTGAGGCCGCCAGAAATACTTTGGGCAAAAGCAGCACCTGCAAACCGGTATAACGAAAAAAAGAGCAACAAATCATCATGTATAAACCACAAAATAATCGAGCAAAGAATATCCTTTCCGATAATTTCCTGCTTCTCTGGCTCCACAATTACATATGTTTGTATACATAGAATATTCTAGATTAGTAGTCAATACCAATATTAGTGTTTTTTAAATAATATCAATTTGAAAAGTATGACCAATGGAATTACAGGTCATTAAAGATGCTTAAATTATAATAATAATAATAAAGGTATATTAGCGAATAAAATATCAACTAAAATTAGAAAAATCCCACAAAAATTCCGGATCATTCAAAAGTGGATGGCCAAGCGGGTAAGGATAATATCTGAACTAACTTCTTTTGGATGCACAAATTAGGCTTGTTAATATGGATCCCAACAGCCAGCCTCAGCGGTATTTAGTAGTCGAACTCCTAAGACGAAATCGAGATTCGCAAGTATGCCGTAAATGCCCCTGAAGGCTTGGTTAAAATCAATCTTGTGTTCTGTATCCACAAAATGAGATATAATAGCGCTGAGAATAGATTTTGTTTGTCATTTGCTTAACCACTATGCAGGGTGAAGTTCGGAAATTCGACGAGAAACACGCCTAATTGTACGGCCTATGTAAATGACTCACTCCACAGCAGCAGTTAAATTGGTAGATACACATGGAAAAGGCGAAATTAGGCAGTTTATCTTTTACTCCCGAAAGTAAAAGAGGAGTGGTTTTGAAGACACAGCATAATTCAGAAACAGGGAATGCTCTTTTTACCGTATTTCTAAGGCACTGTGTTAGAAACTCGCTGATGTTGTCCCCAAGGAACTGCATCTGTAAGAATAAGGCGTTTTTCGGAACTGTTGGTAACTGGAGCTGTTTTCGTTTTAGATTCGTATTCTTATCAATAAACTTTTCAGGATAACCATTTTCACTTAGCAACCGTTTACTATTCATAAGTTCCTCATCAAGACATTCGTCCGAGCAGTTTGCTCTTGCTCTATGAACCAAGCGCTTTATCAGATTGCGTTTGTATTTCAAGGGCACGAAGCTGAGGAAATGTGTATACTGACCAGTTAGTTGATGTAGGTTTTCTATATACACTTCTTCCTATTATTCCGTCCTCTTTTCTGGTCATTAGGTCATCTGACCTTAATTTCTAGCAAAATGAACAAAAGTAAAGATGTCAGAATGCATCCTCCATTATCTAAACAGCTAGAATTTCACCAAGTCTAGCAAGCTGAATGTGGCAACAAGTATTTGCAGATATTGATATTGTCTGGCAGTGTTGTGATGTCACCAACTGACAAAAATTAAAAACCATGAGGCATGGGATAGAAATCAAGTAGTTTAATGACAATGCGCTCACCTGTCAACTTGAAATTCATACGTTCGAACCAAGATGGCACTATGTGTACTTAAGGCTAAAGAGTCCTTAAATGGGACGAAACAGTTGTCCTATTTTTCTTGGTTATCAACTGTTCCCTCACTGGTATCGAATCGTGACAAAATGCTCCTTAAAATCGTTTAAATCTCCTACCAACAACCACTAGAAAATGAGATATGTAAAGTTAAAGTTGATCACTCAATCTACTAAGGGGTATGAAGAAGATCTGACCCTTTGTAACACTGAATTTATGTATTAGTAGTGTAAATTTTCATTTGAAGTATACATATATTTATATCCATAGCGTGTACATGTTTCACTGCGTTAAATTCCTAGTTAACTGTGTGTATTCTGCGACTGCCGATAATGAAGAATCATAAAATCTTTATATATATATATATATATATATATATATATATATATATATAAATGAAAGGTGTTTATAATAATTAAATGACTAGGTAATTCACAGTGTAATGGAAAAATCTTTCCGAATGTAAGTTTTGAATTTCAGCAGTACATAAGTTACTTACTTGGAAGTAACGCGTATCGTGCTTCCCATGTACTGGCTACTTTATTATTTTTGCAGCTTTCTTGTACTGTGGTTAATAATTTCTATAGTTGGTTTGTAATGATTACATTTGTTTTTTACGAGTTGATCACGGATTTATATCAGTTAGAGAACCATTGAAAGCCACCGAGGAGTGGACAGCTATTTCATCCTAGTTTGGGAATCGTCGGCAGTACGCACCCACCATAGAAAGTTCGAACCCAGGTACTTCCGAGTTACAAGGCAAGCTGGCTCGTATACCATTCACCCACTGGGTCCCGACTCAATGGTCAATCCATGAATTCTAACTTCTATCAACTCGTGATTTAGCGCGACTCCAACCAATGTCGTCGGTGAGACATCCATCCACACACGTGACCTTCTGGATGGACCTAACTGGTCACGACTTCTCATCTGAACTCCAGGAAACTCTATCCTGTAGCAGATCATCAGCGAGCCTCAGATTTATTTTCTATAGTTTGCTTGTGATGAATAGTTTTGTGTTTGCGAGTTTTGTTTTACGAGTAGTTTAATTTATTTGAAACTTAAAAAGTAGCTCAATAATTGACTCAAATTTCGATTTTAAATTCCACGGGGATTCGGATCAATTCGAATGTAGATTATGACAGGGAGTCACATAAGTTAGAATTACTAAATATTATAGTTTAGGACTCCACAGCAGGGTGAGCCCAGCAGCCAACCAAGGATAAAACTCAGGACCTCCGATGAATTGGTCAGCTTTTCAGTTATCTGCGGGCTTTTTTTATATTCCTTTATATTCCCAGTGTGGAACAAAGAGGAACCTTTAAGCTAGAGACTTGAAGTTTCGGTAGAAGTGGTATTTATTGTTGTGGAATGGGGTTGTTAGCCCCATGCCCATCCGAACCTTCCCTCTTTACCAGTCTTACTACTGACTTAGCGGGGTAGAGGAGTGAGTCTGTGGCCGAAGATCGAACGCCGGCCCATCTGTGGTCCCAAACTAGGATGAAACAGCTGTCCATTACTCCCTGCAGGTTTTCTACTGGTTCTCTAACTAATGTCAGCTCATGTTGACGTTCTGTAGCCATTCAGTGTTTATTATGAAGTTCTGAGCACCCACTGACTTCTAATTACTATATATTAAGGCAGGAAATAATAAATACGTTGCAAATAGCGTTTAATATATTTATTCGTTGAAGTTTCTGTAGCTGTACGACAACGGCACCTGCCAAGTGATCCACAACGGAAGACTCAGCGAGGCGTTTGGAGTAAACACAGGAGTCATACAAGGGTGCTTACTATCACCAATGATATTCCTAATTGTGGTGGACTGGATTATGCGTCAGACTGTGGAAAACGAGAAGACAGGAATATCCTGGACCGACGTGAAGAACCTAGAAGACCTGGATTTCGCGGATGACTTATGTTTGATGTCACACACAATCGAAGACTTACAAGCGAAAACCGACAAACTGGTCGAAGAAGCAGCAAAAACAGGACTCCACGTAAACATAGACAAGACGGGGGCTATGAAAATAACCAACCAACAACAGCAACAACATCCAACGTCAATCACCATCAACGGGAGGGATTTGAAAGAGGTTACTTCATTCACTTATCTAGGGAGCATTGTCTCAACTACAGGAGGAGCGGAAGAGGATGTCAAATCGAGAATCGGGAAGGCGAGAAACACATTCATCAGCCTGAAATCAATCTGGAAATCTTCGTCACTCAGCATCAACAACAAAATTCAGTCGGATTTTCAATACAAACGTAAAGTCAATTCTTCTATACGGATCAGAAACTTGGCGGGTCACAAAGAATATTTCCAAAAGGCTGCAGACCTTTATTAACAACTGTCTTCGCTCAATACTGAAGATCAGATGGCCGGGCCGGAAAGAATCACCAACAAGGAATTATGGGAACAAACAAACAAAGCAAGAACCAATCGCCCAACAAATATGCAGGAGAAAGTGGAGATGGATGGGACACTCGCTGAGGAGACCGCTGGGTGACATCGCGCGCCAAGCCCTCGAGTGGAACCCGAAAGGGAAGAGGCGTGTGGGACGTCCAAGGGTGACATGGAGGAGATCGTGTGAAGAGGAGTTGAAATAATATGGATTAACATGGATGCAGGTGAAAAGTATAGCAGAAGACAGAAGAAAATGGAGACGTGCAGATGAGGCCCTATGTTCCACTAGGAACCCAAGGGAGCAATAATAATAAATAGCGTTTAAAATTAAACTTCATTTTTATAGCGAAAAAAGCATATGTGCAAAAGTTTTGATACAGACCAATAGCCATTCCATCCGTAAAATTGTGCAGACCATCACCCATAATGACCATCCAGGCTACGGCGGCTACAGATTCTGGAACCTAGGAGGGTAAAGAAGACAAAAAAACATTCATCTTCGTGTACTGAACAGAAAAATCAATCAATTTAGAAAGGAAATATGAAGTAATGTGCTTTTCAGCGAAAATGTTCCTCTAAAAAAATAGTTCACATTCAGGGTATTTTGGTTGCCTCTGATGTGGCTGATGTGTTCTTTTAGCTGGGTGGTTTAACTGTGAATAGCTTTCACCGTCTGTCTCTCTCTATACAATAAGTCTTCAATGCAGACGTTGATATGAATCAAGCATATGTAAATCTCCAATTACAACAGCTACAATCTTACAGTATTAGAACAAGACATATAAGCTAACAGTATTATCTTAAATTAATCTGATGCTCGCTAGGGACTTACTACAGGTTGGAGTTTTCTGTAGTTCTAGTGAGAAGTCGTGATCACCGAGGTCCATCCAGATGCCACTAGTGAGGATGAATGTCCCATCTACGACAATGGTTGGGTCACGCTAAATCGCGAATCGGTAGAAGTTAGAATTCATGAGCCATCGAATTAGGTCCCAGTGGCTGAATGGTATACGAGATGGCCTTGTAACCGGAAGGTCCTGGATTCGAATCCCAGTGGGTAGGTACTTCCGATGATTCCGAAACTGGGATGAAATAGCTGTCCAGTACTACCTGGTTTTCAATGGTTCTCTAGCTGATGTCAATCCGTGATCAACTCGTAATAACAGTAATGTTGTTTTCAATTAGATCTTCTTCAGGCTTTACTCTAACTTACAATTTTAACCAATGACCGTGATTTTGTGGACTAAATAATCATAATAATATGGCAAATCTTTTGAACGTCATTAATAACGATGATTATATTGATAACAAAATATTGATAAGAAGGTTTGTGCAGGTGGCGATAACAATAACGAAAGCAGTAATAGGTGTGTGTGTATATATATAGACAATTCAATATATAAATACATTAGGTCAAACCTTAAAAGTTACGCAATACTGAAGGTGAAGTGGACAGATAATCAGAGTCTAAATAATCAACATAAAATAGGAAGGAGATGGAAGATAAGGAAGGGTTGAAGGGTTTTGAATAGAATTCACCTAGGCCAATGGAGAGACAAATATAGAACAAACTTCATTTGTAGTATACAAAGACTAGGACTGTTCTCTCGAATTAATTCCTGTTGCTTCGGCTATGTGTAAAAGCCGGGTTAGAATTCCATTCGAAAGGTGACCGCTATCAACCAAATTAGCCAAAATAGAACTTCTTATAGATTTTATTTGACTTTTTCCGAACCATGAAGGAAGATGCTCATTAATGCCTTTGTTGAGCTGTCTAGTTGTTCACCCTATATAGCTCTGTCCACAGGAGCTAGGTAGCTTGTCTTTCACTTGAACGATCATAATTGGTCGCCAACTGGCAAATGGCAAAGAAAGGGTGTTGATGGCAGTACAAGTCCGTTTTATTGCTCTGGATAATCTCAGACGTAAAACTTCACTAGCCATGTCCCCATCAGATTGTAGTTTCATGAATAGTTGTTTCTTTTTAACTGTTGTCAGTTTCTCTTTATTCTACCTGGTATTCATGTGTTTCCTTACAAATCTAATAGGATAACCTATTTGAACCACCGTATTTTGGATGTATACTAACTCACTTTCTAGGCAGTCATCTGTAGTACAGATTCGTCTGGCTCTATTCTTGAGGCATCTGACGAAGTTGATTTTGTGTCGGATTAGTACAAAACTGAGGAAATGTAACAGTATACAAAGGAAACTGTGTATGGACATTATTCAAAGGAAGTAAAACACACTGAAGCACTTTAGCCAAGAAGATAAGAGAAATATCTGTTAACTGTCTTCAAAAATAATGGGTACCCCCAGAATTTTCTTCAAATCAGCAGCAAGAAACGATAATCAGAAACCAGAAGGGAATTCATCCTACCACATATAATGTTTTTGGAATAATAGCTAAAATACTTAAATCATTCGGAACAAGTACCGCATACAAACCAACACAATCCCTTCATTCAGTACCATGCAGACGAAAAGAACCATCCATTCAATAGAAAAAGAACATAAGATTATCATCATCAATTGTGATAAACACCACAATAATCAAAGTAGGCGTCCTCTTCGACTCCAACTTCTAGAAACCTAGTACTTAGATGAATCCATAATCAACAAATATTGTGATAAAACCAGATTTATGCATCAATGGAAAAAAGTCAGATAAACAAGAGATCAAACTTCATGTCAACGCTATAATCAATATCAATACAAGTGAACCCGAGGATCAGAAAATCTCTCTAGACAACCATTTGCGCCAAAGTTAAGCAATAGCATCCCAAGGAATGCGAACTCACGAGTGACCTTGTGCCGATCAACCATAAAAATAAGTGACTTTCGTATACAAAATGACGTGTATACACAAGAAGATGCATGAAAACACATTTACCAGGGTATCTTTCTCTCGTATGACTTGGAGTGAGGAGTATCAGTTGCTACGTTAGACTAGTTTCTGTACATGTATTCACAAGGTGACTTAAGGTGGGCATTTTTGTGACCAGTTCATCGCTCTTATCCTATTTTGTAGTCTTCTCTGGAAACCCTTGATGGAATTACTATGGTTTCCAGGATGAGGATGGATGACTACTTATGAGGAAAATGTGGATAATAAAACAAATTAAACTGAATGATTCTTTTTTTACTCTGTTACGTTCCCAGTGGAACATAGGACACATAGTTTTTTACATCAACTTTTTTTTCACCAATCGAGTGGTTGTTTCACTTAATCAGTTTTAGGTTTAGAGGGAAGGGTTGGAATTAAGAGGATTAAAGTCATCAAAACATCAGTTAACTAATGGATATTAATAACATGATATCACTGGATGTGCCTTCCTAATTCACAACATGCCTTCAATGGAAATAGTTGATTAAATAGATAATGAATTCATATAAAAAGGTACAGAGACTGGAATTCCTGAAAGTTCCTGAAAGGAACTTTTTCTAAGGTGTACAATGAAGGTAAACTTTTTTGTTCAATAAAGAAATGTGTAGACAGTTAGATAGTGTTGCTATGAAATCACCACTAGGTCCATTTCTAGCAGCTTTTTTCCTCGGAAAAATAGAGAATGGCTCATTTAAAGATGTAACGTATAATCTCAATTTTTATTGCCGATATGTCGATGAAACATTTCTAGTGCTTAAGAAAGAAAGTGAGACTAAAGATAAATTGGACAAGTTCAATAAAGCAACTCTTAGCATAAGCTTCACTAAGGAAGAAGAAACTGACTCCATCTCATTTCTGGAAGTTCTAATGACTATCCGACCAAATGGAACAATATGTAGACGTTTGTATAAAAAGCCTACTACCACTAGACAATATACTCACTTCCTGAGCTTCGTACCCCTACGATGCAAACGTAATCTGGTTAGATGTCTGGTTCGCCGCGCTAGAGTTATCTGTTCAAATGAGACTCTGAACGAAGAACTCGGCAATATTCGTGAACTACTAAATAGAAACGGATATACGGCTGAATTCGTGAAAAAACACATGAACTCAGAAAGTAAGAAGTCTAAGGTGCCAACTGTTCCCGTAAAATCAGTTTTCCTAACATTATAATGCACGTCTGATGTCAATAGCCAGATCTTATTTACAACATCTGAGAATGTCCTTCAGAAGGACTTTCTATGCAACTAAGTGCCAATCACCATCAACGGGAAGGGTTTGAAAGAGGTTACTTCATTCACTTATCTAGGGAGCATTGTCTCAACTACAGGAGGAACGGAAGAGGATGTCAAATCGAGAATCGGGAAGGCGAGAAACACATTCATCAACCTGAAACCAATCTCGAAATTCTCTGCTCACACTCAGCACCAACAACAAAATTCGGTCGAATTTTCAATACAAACGTAAAGTCAGTTCTTCTATACGGATGAGAAATTTGGCGGGCAGGCGGGTCACAAAGAATATTTCCAACAGCCTGTTGCACACCTTTATCAACCACAACTGTCTTCGCTGGCTGTATACTAAAGATCAGATGGCCGGGCCGGAAAGAATCACCAACAAGAAACAACTATGAGAACAAACAAAACAAGAACCAATCGCCCAAGGAATATGCAGGAGAAAGTGGAGATGGACTGGATACTCGCCGAGGTGATATCGCGTGAGCGCCAGGCCATTGCTCCAGGGGAACGCGAAAAGGAAGCGGCGAGTGGGACGGCAGTGCGAGGGTGACATGGAGGAGATGGTATGAAGAGGAGTTGAGACAGTATGAACTAACATGGATGCAGGTGAGAAGTACAACAGAAGACAGAAGCAAGTGGAGACGTGCAGTTGAAGCCCTATGTTCCACTAGGAACCCGAGGAAACAATAATAATAATGCAGCTAAGCTATGCTGCATATTCACTAGCCGACCAATACTTAATTCAGGAAATAAAGACAGACTGTCCTGTTTCGCCTCTTCCATGTATATATACTAGTTTAACTGCTCACGCGGAGCTAGTTACATTGGGAGTACGATCAAGCAAGTTCATCGTTGAATTTCTTAAAACACCTGCCATCTTGATTTAGCAAAGGTCCGGATAAAGCTATATGCAGCTCAGTACTAGCTCATCTCGATGAAACTGAACATTAAGTCGACTTCAGCAAAGCTTTTAAAGTTATTTATCGTATTTCACTCATCCTGAGACATGGTCTACGAGTACAACGTTTACATACAACAGAGGAAATCGGGACTCATCTGAACAAGCCGAATCTGTGTGTCCAAATCAAATTTGTACATAATATGTATTATGTTTTTAAAAACGACTTTTCCTCTCCCCTTGTAACCATCTTTTGACGTTTTACAATTCTAGTTAATTCTATTAACTTGTTTGTATTTTACATAATTCTATTATTTCTATTTTTTACATTAAATTTTATTTCTTTGACTCCGCAGTGGAACACAGGGCTTCAAGTTAGAGGCTTGAAGTGTCGGTAGCAGCGGTATTTATTTTTATGGGATGGATTTGTTGGCGTCATTCCCAACCTTTCATCTTTACTGGGCTCACTATCAGCTAAGCGAGGTACAGGAGTGCGTCTACGACCAGAGGTTGAACCCCAAATCACTTAAGTAGGTTGGCCAGTGTCCTACTACTTGAACCACTAACGAACAGTGGAAGCTTTCTGGCCCCATAACTCTATTCTTCCTAGTTACTATTATTTTAAAGATTTATGGATTGCATAATAGCTTGTTTCTAAAGCCTAAGAATTAACTTATCTTGAATTCCTTAATTAACTTTCATTCCTCCTTCAAAATTGAGATATCTTGTTACTAACACCTATTAGTTAGTTGATGCTTTAATGACTTTTAACCTATTAATTAATTTCACGCAAATCCCCCTGCTATACCTAAAACTGATTAACTAAAACAACGACTTGGTTGGCAGAAAATGTTGATGTGTAAAGCTCGTTGACGATGAGAAACTAATTGAAATAAATGGTTTTGCAAGTTGCTTGTAGCGAAAAGAAAAGATGAATACTCACCTCGTGTGTATGACCATGGCCATGACCATGACCATGTCCTTTAGCGTTTGTTTTATCCTCTTCCTCTTCACGATGATCAGTTGATTCAGTTGGCTGCTTCATACAAAAGAATAAAAGTCTGTGGGTTATGTAACTTAAAATAATTGAAAAAGATTTCAGGAAATATATTACTGCAGCTGTATATTACTTTCTTATATATTTTCAGTAGTATATTCACCATGCAGTTAACCGAATAATGTTAGTGAAACGTAGTAGACACAAGAGATGACAAAAAGCAGCATAAACAGAGACTATAAAATTTATCAAACAAGCTGAATTCTCTCTGAAAAGAAACAGTCCCTGTGAAAAGTTATTAAGTTTGATGACGAAATGATTTGGGTGAGAGAAGCTTTTAAACCTGTAGAGAAGTATTAGAGAGATGTCTCATTCTTGTTTGTTACCCTTCGACAGTACGCATCCACAACCCCCAAGACCTTAAGGTTACGCGTTAATTCCGTTGATCATTCAGAATAGGGGATGGAATCCAGTAGGACACGAGTTCTAAATTTCGCCAATTCACGGTATCTATGACATCCCAAACCGGTGTCATGCATGATTATTTGACACCACATACAACTAGGTGGACTCAACTGGTGGTTGCTGTGTATATCACAAGCTAGTTGAAGTTAGAATCCATGGCCCACTGATTTTCTTCACAATGACTGGCATCGGAGCCGGAAGGCTTTTGGTTTAACTCCCAGAAGAGTGATGGGTACGTGCTGATAAAATTCTAATTTAGTATGGAACACTTGATCCTATTTTTCAGTACTTCTCTAACTAAAGTCAGTTGGTTGTCAAAAGTGAAGTCAGTTAAATCCCTGCATAGCAATACTTGTCGACTGGACTGACTCAAGAATGAGCTTAGAAATTAACACAAGCGTACAGGTTACAAACTAACACGCTTCCAAAAGACTTGTAATTAGGTGGTGTTTAAAGACTTATTATCAGTACTCCCTGGGGTTTTGAGTGGAACAGAGGGCTTCAACAGCCCATCTATACTTTCTTCAGTTCTCTATTGTCCTCTTAAGCTGAGCTAACTACTGCTCATAATCTCTTGTCTTTTCCAACTAGCACGATCTCCTCCATGTCACCCTAGCACTGCCGACCCACTTGTTGATTCCCATTCGGATTCCACTAGAGTGACGGCCTGCTTCTCGTGCGATGTCATTCGATGGCCTTCTCAATAAATATCCGATCCATCTCTACTTTCTCCTACATATTTGATGGTTGGCGTATTGTCAGAGTTTCTTGTTCGACTTTGTAGGACACTAAACATAAATCATCCGCTAAATGCAGATCTTCTAGAGTCTTCTTATCTTTCACCAGTATGAATGTCTCCTCACTGTCTATGGACAGTCTGACGCAAAACCCAGTCCACCATATTTAAGAATGTCATCAGTGATAATAGGCAGCCAGCCAGCTTGTCTTACTCCACTTCGAAAGCCTCACTGAGTTTATCAGTGTGGATCACCTGACACGTAGCATTCTCAAATAGCCAGCTGTTGAATGAGGTCGATAAAGACTTGGGCACTGCACACCGCAGTGCTGAAGCGGTTCCCAAAATACTTCTCGGTCAACGCTCTCTGTCGAAGACCTTGAAGTCAATGTAGTTAAGGTACAGGCTTGATTGCCATTCAATAGTTTGTGCGATGATGATGATGATGATGGATAGAGTTGCAATTTGATCAGCACATGATTTGCCTTCCCTGAATACAGCTTGTTCCGGGAGGGTTTATCGACTTAATGGCTTCATAATCGTTTAGTAGCCTTGTAAAAATGTTCATATTAGCACACAAATAAAGACTTAGTTGTCGAGAAAATTTATTCATCTAAAATTCTACCTGGATAGTTTATGGAAAAATGTTGAAAATAAATTTAGTTTTGCCATTTATTTATACCTTCGATCGTTGGTTTTAATTTAACCAGGTTTGTCATTGTCGACAACCATGTTCATTAAGACATCGGTAAAAATTAATGTGTATAAGTGTCAGCGGAATTGAAATAAGTAATTCTGAGGTTTCGTCCGGAAACTTGACTAGAACTTCTTTAGGAGAATGATCAAAGTTAAAATATCAAATGGTATATATCAACAAATACATCTTGTTTCCGAAATTCTTTTTCGAACATGTCTGACTCATAAGCAGACTTCAGAAACATACGGGAAATTTATCCCTAAGTATTTAGGATAGATGTTATGCTTAAGATAATAGAGACTGAGAACGCTATGTGATGGTACCGATTACATAGTCTAATTGGTGGATGGTGACTAACAGTGAAATCCGGGATGCGCATTTCGTCCTATTTGAGACTCGTCATCTGGATACACCTGCTTTCTGAAGTGGGTGATGATGTTCCCCCTGAGGCTCTAACCCACTGCCCTTCTTATTATATGCTGAGACATTATCGAAGCATCTGCACAAGAAATCGACGTGTCAACCTGAGACTGAGCACTTCGGTCCAATCAGTTGATGGAAAAATCTAAATTGAATTGAATAATAAATGTGGCCCGTTGCCCAAGAGATGGCTGTCACGATGGTCCGGTGTATAACAATGTTCGCTGGGTTCGAACCTCAGTGGGAACATCATTAATCACTGAGGAATGCAGGTTCATCCAGTGACGAGTCCCAAATAGGACGAAACGCGCATCCTGGATTCCACTCCTAGCCACCATCCACCAGTTAACTTAGAATTGCATGCCCAGACGCCATCGAAGCATTTGCACAAGAAGCCGACATGTCAACCGTAGACCAAGAACTTCGGTCCAATCAGTCGACGAGAAAATCTAAAACTGAATTAAATTACATAGTTTGTTCGACAATTTAATAGGATTGTCGAATAATCTATGAATTCTGATGAAGTTACGACCTTTGATATTCTAATTTTGATTGTTTTCCCGGATATATTCGGATTTGTCCTCCAAGTGAAACCTCGAAGTGATATGTTTCTATCTCACTGAGATTTACACATATATAATTCAAAGATGTCTAATTTTTGAATTGAATTTTTTGATTTTCCCGTCGATTGATTGGACCGAAGTGCTTGGTCTCAGGTTGACATGTCGGCTTCTTGTGCAGATGCTTCGACGATATCTGAGCATTTAATTAGTATACAATTGGTGGATGGTGACTAGCAGTGGAATCCAGGATGCGCATTTCGTCCTATTTGGGTGTCGTCATCTGGATGTACCTGCATTTCTCAGTGAGTGATAATGTTCTAGTGGATAACGCTTTGGCGTTTGAAACTATGGGCACTGGGTTCGAGCCTCGGTGGGAACATCATCGCTCACTGAGAAATGCAGGTACATCCAGTTGACGAGTCCCAAATGGGACGAAATGCGTGTTATCCTGGATTCCACTGCTAGCCACCATCCACCAATTGTATGTCTAATTTTTCTTCAGCATCCCATATTTGTGGAACTATTTATCAAAGTCGGTCGGCAGGAAGACTCGCTTCACCTAGGTTTCGTGCTAGTTAGCATTCACCAGTCAGCAAGACGTTACCACTGAGCCAGCTATTCGGGCTTGCTAGTGAATTTTTGTAGGACTGTACTGGATTCTTGATTGGAAACTTGAGTGATAGAATTCATTCCGCCTCAAACAAAGAACTAGACACATCACACTAGCAAATAACTACTATCCAATCAAAAATGTGCTGTTTGCTTGAACATCTGATATTCTTCCAAGTGGCCTGACAATTGAATACGGAATACGAGTCTTCTTTAGTTTTAAACTCCTCAGATCACTTATTAGCGCATTTGGACGAAGTTTTTTAGAGTTCCACATCTCAAACGCCACATCACTGCTTATCACGGATCTATTTGACCGGATTTCATGCAAAACAGATTGAAAAGCCAGGTCTAATATATACAACTAAAGGAAATTGAAAGCATGAATAAATGAAATTAATTTAGCAGCATCGCACAGAAGAAAGTTCCCATGGCTTTACACGCTTATGGCTGACATTCCGGCGAAAAACATCAACGAGTAGTAGTTCCTAGTATCATTAAGATTACTATCAGTCATTGTGACAAAGATTCTGCAGAAAGGGATGAAAACAACATCCTAGTCTCAGTACCTACCTACACACACACACCCAAGTAATGAACACCAAACCCGCCTGTTTTTCTATTACCTTCAGTTTTGATTCCATTCGTTTCTCATCGTCTTGTTCTACTTCGATTGTAATCTTTGGAACATTTATTGTTGACGTATTCACTTGTTGAGATTGTTGACTGTCGTGTTGACTATCATCTTTAGTTGATAATGTTGTGTCACTGGCTTGTTTAGGCTTGTTTATTCCACGGCTGCCCAACTGTAATTCACTTTTAACTAATGGATGCTCAATAGAAGAATCATCTGAACATCTTCTTGTCAATTCATCGTATTCTTCTGCATAACTATAAAGTATGTCGATTGATTTCATAGCTAAAAAAAAACATTTAAAAAACGCGGTGAACATCTGCCCGGCCAAGTTTAACAATAGCGTCCCAGGAGTGCGAACACACGAGTCACCTTCAGCTGACCAATCATAAAAATGAGGAATTTTTGCTGAAAAAATTATGTATATTGACAAGAAAATGCTTGAAAACGCATTAAACAGGCTATCCTTCTCTGACACGGCTCAAAAATACGTCCTGGTTGCAACGAGGAGTAACGGTTGCTAAGTTAGACTAGTTTCTGTACATGTATTCACTGGGATGACTACAGATATACTATTTTTGTGAATCGTTTATCCCTATCATCTTGCTTGCAGTCTTCCAAAAAAGCCCGCGGTTGAATTATTATGGTTTTCAATAAGAGGATAGACGACTACTTACCAGGAAAACGTGGATAATAAAACAAATTAAAATAAATGACTTCAGGATTTCATCATGAGCTGACATTAGTTAGAGAACCATTGGAAAACCAACTGCAAGTACTGGACAGCTGTTTCCTCCGTCCTAGTTTGGGACTCTTCACCAGTACGCACCCACCGGGATTCGAACCCAGGACCTTCCGGTTACAAGGCGAGCTCGTATACCATTAAGCCACCGGGACCCGATCCAGTGGTCCTTGAATTCTAACTTCGGGCCGATTCACGACATAGCGCAACCGCTAGCCAATGTCTTCGGCGAGTATTTGTCCTCACACCCGACCGGCTGCACCCTAATGGTCACGACTTCCCACTGAAACCCAAACTAGGACGAAACAGCTGTCCAGTACTCCCAGGTTTTCCTATGGTTCTCTAACTAATGTCAGCTCATGATGAAATCCTGAAACCAATCAAATCCCTACAAACCATCACTAAAATAAATGACATCAACTATAAATCTATCCCTAATCGTAACCATGAGCTTAATCCTGACCCTAACACTAACATTAACCTTAATCCTAACCCTAATCATAACCTTTATCCAAACCGTAATTCTAACCCTAATGCTAATTATAACCCTGATCCTAACCCTAACCCAATACTTAACCTTAATTCTAACGCTAACGGCTATTAACACATTGTCCAAACAGTATTTAAAAACGCGATCTAGGTGAAATTTGCTGCTTAGCTGGTGAATAGTCTTGATGTATTAGCCGTGATGGTGACAGATGCCATTGGCCAACGACTAGCCTGCGTTCAAGGTCATCGGAGCGTTCACACTTCTGGGATGCTGATGTTGGATATCTGCCCAAATTTAACTCGAAAATAAGAGGAAAAGTACAACTGCTGCTTCCGTGTGATTCGGATACAGAGTGTAATGAAAAGCATTCCCAGAAGACTAATTCAGACCTTCGTCAACACCTGCCTTCACCGGCTAAATAATGATGCCTAGGATAAGCAACAAGGTACACTACAGTGTGACAAACCAACCAGAAACTTATGTTGAACAAAGCGCCTAACAACAATTGTACCAGGATAATATGAGCTCATATTTTATTATTTGATCGAGGATTCTTCTCAAACGGTTACAACCTGAACGATAAAAAATATGAATAACATTAAAGATCTGGACATACTTTTCCATGATCAAAGCAGTAAATGGTAGGAATTAAAAGTAACATTAGTCCGGCATGATTTAACTAATTAAGAGTTACAAACACTGACTATCTATAGAATAATTAGACAATTAGGCTTGGAAACAAAAAAATTAGATTTGCGTATAGAAACAAGGTTCAGCTAGAAAGAGCATGACAAAAAAGTGGATTAGATAACTAAAGAAAATGTTTTATCTAATAGCCAATAAAAAAGGAAAAGGAACAAGGTAGGGTGAGTCATGTTTAGATGAGAGAGTGGAGTTTTCTAAACATGAAAAAGGGTGACTCATGAAACTTGCATATATATATATTGTTATCACCAGGGCAGTGCAAGGTTCACCACTGTCTCTTTCTGCTTACATAGATTTGATTTGAGTCGTTTGATAGTAATCGCTTCAGCGAAGCGTAGCAAGCTAGGTTTCTTTTGCTTGTTGATTATTTTGAACGACTTCTGATTGTCTACAATATGACAAGTGTCCAGTAGATGACGCGCAGTTGTACTGCTTAATTCTTGGGGACCTTTCAGTCTCAGGTTCTCTGGTATGTGTTTAGAAATGTGGACTATAACCCTTCTCTCTGTTTTTCCAATGTATATACTTTGGCACGTACATGTAAATTAGTAGACACAGTTGGAAGTAATATGAAGTGGGTATTTGTCTACTTCTGATCGTCTCAAACAACTAGTTGTTTGATAAAGACATATAAGCTTGGCGGCTGGATATATTCTTTTCAGGGCAGCGTTCAGTCTGCATCTGATTCTACTAGCAGTATCATCACCTTTGAATGCAAGCTGCAGAAAGATAGGCTTTTTCTCTACTGTGCTGCTTTTCATTTTTTCAATATGACGTCTCCCATACTTGTCGATGAACTTTTGTGGGTCACCGTTGTTGCGTAGGCATTTCTCCACAATGGATAGCTCTTCCACAAACTTTTCTTTTGAACCCAGCTTCCTTACACGATCAAATAATGTTCTTACCAATCCCTTTTTTGTAACTTGTAGGGCAGAAGCTTTTATGAGTCTTCCTTTTTCTTGCTTAGAAAACGCTACTCTCTCTCTCATCTAAACATGTGGTCGTGGAAAAGTATGTTCAAAACTTTAATGGAATTCATATTCTTTATCGTTCAGGTTGTAACCAGTTGAGAAGAATCCTCAATCAAATAATAAAATATGAGCTCATATTATCCTGGTACAATTGTTGTTCTTGTTTTGTTCAAGTTTATTAATGAGAAGAATTGCATGAAGTTTTTTAACAGGAACTTATCGCCTGATAAACATGTTCATAAAGATATAGACTGAAGGGGTGAAGGGCACATCTGACGGGTATTTTATAATAAACCTCATGATCTTACAAATAAACATACATATTGTAAGATTAGTATTAGTGTTGAATGAAATACATTACACCTAACTTACCTTTACTGCTTAACCCTGTGACAAGTATATCTTCATTAGCCATTGACATAGCTCTTGATGCTCTTCTACACATATTTGGATCAAATTGAGACAAACGTCTTGCTTGTCCTGGGACGGGTAGGTGTCCACCTGGCACTAATGATGTTCTTACTGAACTTAGACGACGACCTCCAGGCGCTACAGGTAGATTCTGTAAAGCTCTTTCACGATCTTCCTGTTACAAGAAAGATAATATACAAGATAATGTCATATATTTAAGATGAGTTTTTCGCAGAATACAAAAATTATTGACAAAATTAACTGTCTCATTCTTATTGATCGTTTCAGGTAGTTGAAGAGGTTTATTTTCAATAAAATCGTCTTGAAAAGTGTTCCTCCTCAGTTTCGTTGAATAAACAGGGAATAAACAGATGTCAACAGTTCCATGCTGTTGAAGAGTATTCCATTTTATGTAGATTTTTGACAGAATATACCTCTAAAACGACAGATAATACTAACTTCTCATTCGACCAAAATCCGAATCAGTTAGAAAAATAGGGCTTCAAGCTTTAGAAAGCCAATAATCTTGGTGTTTTTTAAACTAGGTGAGGTCGCTAGCCTCATTTGTTGCCTCTTCTCTTTTTTAGGCTTACTATGTGACAGTGAACAAGATGAAGGTCAGGAGTGCGTCAACCATCAACCAGACTGCGACCCCAAGCGTAGCTGGTGATCATTCTAAAGCTAAACTACCGACATATGTGTAAAACTTGGGCACTGTGGTAGTAAGTAATTCCATATTAAGTTGTTTATTAGATGTATCACATGGTCAGTAAAACAGTATTATTTACTGCGTGACAAGGTTTCGAACAAAATTTATTGCTGTTCATAATCATATCAATTGTAATCACACAACTTTGAAACTTGAGTTTTATTGTTTTCTTTGTCTTCTCTCGTATTTGCCGTCGTAGTGGTAGTAGGATTTTTCAGATATTTGGAACGGGTGTCATCAAAAAAGTAGAACAGGGGCAGTCAGACTAGCCGATCATAAAAACCTAGCAAAAATCTAGATTAGTTGACACAGATAAGATAAGAAATCTAGAGAATAGTTCAGCTATAACAGGATTACATGCAATTACACACAACACAACCATACAATCGGATGGGATAGGGTGAGAGTTTTAAAATCTAGTGCTGTGGCAGGGAGGGAAAGATTGATAATAGAAGCTTTGTTTATCGAATCAACTGCAAATACATGTAATAGGAATGATTCAACACCTGTCCATCCAGATATCTGGAAAATTCTACTAACTCTACGACGACAAATAGGAGAGAATAAAGAAAACAATGAAACTCAAGTTTCGAAATCGTGCGTTTATAATTTATAAGATTATGAACAACAGATTTTCTTCGAAGCGTCATCCACTATTTCACTGTGTGATACATCTAATAAACAAATTGATATGGAATAAACTACCGACGCATAAGACTATGGTCTACTGGATGGTTGTTTTGCTCTACTCTGAGACTCGTCATCTGTGCGAATCTGTCATCACACATAGGATATCACTGTGTCATACTTGAAATGTACTTAATTAATGTGGAACACCATTTTAAAATTCTAACTCTTTTTTTATAATATTCGATAGGCACATTTCAGTGACCGCTACTATATATTGCGAAGCGAAAATAACCACTGTCACTAACAGGAAGTTTCCTGATCTTCAGATGAATGCCGAGTACATAACTCATAACTCTCAAGAACGTGTCTAGTGAAGTATGACTTTTGTGTAAAGAAATACTTATGCAGGGAATTGAGTGCCTGAAATAAGGCAATTTGTATTACAACAGCAAAAGGATCATGTGTCTATGAAGGCACATATCTACGATAAAAAATGTGCGTCGGTGGCACAATAGTTATTTATTATTTTTTTATTTTCATTTTTGATTATAGCTTGATTCCATACCGTACCTTTGGTACATGTATGGAATTTTCAGCATGCATACCAGTAGCCCAAATTTTTTAGGCCGACCATAGATATCAGGTGCGCGTCAGCAGGGGATCGAACCTCAGACCATGTGAATGGTCAACGAGAGTCCTAATCAATGTACCACCGACTCTCGCCGACCATCCAAATGGTCCGAGGTTGGATCCCCTGCCGACGCCCACCTGATATCTATGGTCGGCCTGCAAAATTTGGGCTACCGATATCATACACTGAAAATTCCATACTTGTACCAAAAATACAGTGTAGAATCAAGGTGTAATCAAAAAAGAATTAATAATATCGTATTCTTTTTCAGATGAGAACATCATAAAACTGAATTTTGTAACTCACTTTTTCAAGCTTTTTCTCAGCTCGATATTCAGAAGTTAAACTTAAAATTTTCTCCGCCATGAAAAAAAAGTAAACACCACCCAATGCCACTAAACCTTTCATGATGGCTGTACGTTCACTGTCCCCCTCACCAGTGGCTTCTTCTCCATGACTATGTCCCTGTCCACCACTAATGGCCTGATAGTGTAAACATAAAAAGCAAAATACAAGGAAGTTATGTAAACATCTGACCGTAAAATAATGTGATTATAATTACAGATATACCCATATATGATCGAAAAAGTTTAATAATAATAATAGGAAAAGGTTTATTGTGAACAATATTTATGTAATGTAAAGAATTTTCCGCGGAGCTTATTGCATGATGTTTTACCTTTGTCCATAATCTTGAAATAAAAGAATTATCGACAGTCGATCATGTGACACAGTTCTATTTGACCTGAAGCGAAAAGGACAACAATTATGATATCTCTTCCTTTTTTCTTCGAGAAATACCCGACATTTCACTGAAAACCAATTATGAAAGGTTCAGGTGTAGATTTTGTGGACAAAAGGCACCACTTAGGAATGGTGATCTTATGTGTCAGGATAAACTGTCAACGAGGATAATGCTCTTTCTCATGTTTATCAGAAACCTGAGAATCAGCAGGTCGAAAATGATTGAAATACTCACCAGAGAAAATAGTACTATTGTAGTAACAGCTGTCTGCAATATAAAATTGTAGACAACAATTTACGTCAATATTTACGTCCCGAATCGGGGTCAGGAGAAAAAGCAATAATAAAGCCTAACCTTGAGGAAGTCAACAACCAATCACAGCAGACTTTGAGCGGGCGTATGCGATTAGCAGATATATCACCGGACTGTCTAAGAAACGGTCACAAGCAATACAAAGTAACCTTTTGCAAGAAAACAACCAATCAGAAGACTTTGCATCTCTGTTAACAATAACGCTAATAATAATGTACATAAAAATCTATAAATATCTGTTAATTTTCTGAATAAACTATCTGTTGTCTGACCCTTGTCTTCTGTCATTACAATTCTACTACTATTAATGTTACTAACTTCTACTATTTTAAACTTATAAACAGGATGCTTAAATTCGATAAACGCTACTGGTGTGAAGATTCTCATATAGACCCCTGATGTTTCGTAATTTTGAATCAAGTTATGACAGCGAAAATCATTAGTTATTTATCGCCTGAAGTTCCCATTGTACTTTATACTTGCAAAGAATGTACTTTTCCATAATACCGACCGACTGTTTCCACCAGCATGGAAGACTGTGACTTCTATTTTTATAGGTGCAGGTTCTGAGGGATCAGAGGTGATTAGAAATTTGCACGAGCGATGATTACTCAGACGGGTTACTCACTTCCATCCCGTATTGAACGATAGTCGTGACATTATTACTAGTGCAGATCATATCATCCAGCATTAAATTTAGCAGCGTAAGCATAGCGGTTGGGACTCTCGCCGAACATGCACATGGTCCGGGTTATGATCCACTGCCGACGCACACCTGGTATCAATGGTCGGTCTGAAACATTTGGGCTACCGATATCACATGCTGAAGGTTTTATACCTGTACCAAAAATACGGCGTGGAATCAAGCCATAATTAAAAAAAAATAGCAGTCATTTTAACGTCCATTGCACATTTGTTTGAGATAGTGGGTAGAATTTACTCTAAGCATAACTACTGGTGCTTATAAAAGTCACCGTCAATTCGGTGATATCTGGGCTTAGTATTGCAGTAAACCCGAATCGCTCAATAATAAAGTTTGTGACTTCAGCACTGGCTAAGGTGGTTCGAATCTCAGAGACGAATTCGATTCCTTCAGCGGTGCAGATATGACTTACTAACCCTTGGTAAATGACTTCAACGATTTGGGATTAACTATGGTAGTCTTCAGCAAGACGTGTGTAGTGAGAAGACAGGAATACATTGGGTGGACAAGAAGATTTGAAGTTTGAGAACGATTTATCTATAATTTCACACATACTCAAAGATCTACATTGGAAACTCACAAACTGGAAAAAGATATTTCGAAACTAGAACTTCCAGTTGTGGTGAGAGTTGTGTGCAAGCCACACCAGGAATCAGGATCATGAGAAAAACAATAACAAAGCTAAACCTTGAGAAAATCACCAGCCAATCACAGAAGAGTTAAAGTGTGGAAATATGACACACAGATATATATATGGCTTGCGTTTTTGTGAAATGGCCAAAAAGAGATAACAGAATAACCCTCAACAAGGAAGCCACCAATCAGAAGAGGTTGCTTCTCCGCTAATATTAATGCATATAAAAACCTATAAATACCTCTTGATTTTCTGAATAAAGGATCTATTGCCTGGCCCTTGTCTTCCATTGTAACAATGTAAGCATAGTGAAGACAGAAGTGACGAGATCGTCCAACCGACGACAATCACCAGTCATCATCAAAGGAAGAAGCATAAAAGAAGTCAATCCTTACACTTACCCACATAGCATCGTTTCAACTACAGGCAGTACAAATGAAGACATTAGAGGTAGAATCAAAAAAGGAAGATAGACCATTGATATGAAGTCAGTGTCGAAATCTGTTGCTCTCAGTATGTTTAACACTAATGTCAAGTCAAAACAGTCTTTGTATACATTTCAGCGACTTGGGGCGCTCGTTAACAAATCATTTCCAACAAGCTGCTGCAAAGACTTTCTTTCATCAGCAGCTACCTTCACTCTATGATGAAGATCAGATCACCGACTGGAAAGTATTAACAACAAGCAACTCTTCAGTGTGACGAAACAACCTAGGACCTATCGCTCAACAAATGTGCTGAATAAAATGCAGGTGGATCATACACGTGCTGAGGATATCATTGGATGGTATTGCATACCAGACCCTAGAGTGGAACCGGAATTAGGAGCTACGAGTTGGACATGGCACCAAGGGTGAGAAGAAGATTAGAGACTTGTAGACAACAGGATGGGGAGATTCAGCTGAACCTTGGTGTTCTAATCGAAACCTAAAGGACTGGTAACAATAATAGCCCTCACAGTTCGTAAAAAGCATTTGAAAGCGAGCCGTAGTCATGTCGAAAACCCGCTTCTCTAGGATAAGGATTATCTGTACTAAACTTCATAAACTTACATGTGGTAATAAATGTAGCATAGCATCACCAGTTAGTGTGCCAACAGCCAGTGCGACTAGATATTGAATCACTTGATTGTAAAATACCTTTTGTACTAATGGTACAACGCCAACGCCTAATAATCCAACTGCACTGATCACAAGAATAGATATAAGTGAAGCGATCCATACTAAAGAAGAAGAAAAAGGAGTAAATAAAAGTCTTTGAATAAGTTAACTAGGTTATAAATTGAGTCAAAATTGTGTATTATTTTTGTTTCTGTATTAATAGTTGTCCTAGAGTGCAAAGTTCCGCATCTAAGGTTGACTAATAAATAGCCTTATTGAAATGGACTTCAACTAGATCTCTATTAGTGTCAGACTGTTAGTTAATTAGTTTCACGCATCAACCAAAAACTTGTATGGGATTGATTCAGTCACATGCTTCTTGTGATATCAATGGCACTATATTAGGAAATAAGTTAAATAATACCTATTTCGGTATTAGTTTCTCTTCCTTCCATCTGCGCTGGTCATCTCATACCTTCCATACTACTCTGTTTATTAGATGTATCACACAGTCAGTGAAACAGTATTATTATTTACTGGATGACGAAGTTTTGAACAAAATTCGTTATTGTTCATAATCATTTCAAGTATTGGTTTTGTAGGGATTTTGTTTGATTGCATGGAGGATTTCATCATGAGCTGACATCAGTTAGAGAACCACTGGAAACCCACTTGGGAGTACTGGACAGCTGTTTCGTCCAACTGGTCTGGGACCCTTCATCAGTACGCATCGGCCACAGGCGGTTTGAGCCCACGACCTTCTGGTTACAAGGGGAGCTAGCTCGTAGACCATGGAGCCACTGGGACCCAATCCAATGGTCCTTGAATTCTAACTTCTGCCAATTCACGACATAGCACGACCACTTCGCAATGTCTTCTTCGATGAGTTACTGCCTCATCTTCAACCTGCTGTACCCTACTGGTCACGGCTTCCCACTAGAGCCCCAGGTTAACTGCCTGAATAGGGCCAGTCACTAGTGAGCACAGATTAATTTTCAAGTATTGGTTTTGTAGGGATTTTGTTTGATTGCATGTAGGATTTATTCAAATCCCGGTGGGTGCGTACTGCTGCAGAGTCCCAAACTAGGACGAAACAGCTGTCCAGTAATCCTAGGTTTTCCAGTGGTCCTCTAACTGATGTCAGCTCATGATTAAATCCTCCATGCAATCATAATCATTTCATCAATTATACTCACATAACTTTGAAACTTGAGTTTCATTGTTTTCTTTTTCCTCTCCTATTTGTCATCGTAGGGGTAGTAGAATTTTCCAGATATCTGGGTGGACAGGTGTTGAATCACTCCAATTACACGTATTTGCAGTTGATTCGATAAACAAAGCATATGTTATCAACCTATCCCTGTACCCTGTGACATTAGATTTTAAAAGTGTCATCTTTACCCATCCAGACTATTGTATGGTTGTGTGTAACTGCAAGTGGTGAGTGATATAGCTGAACTATTCTCTAGATTTCTTATCTTATTTCGGTCAACTAATCCATGTTTTGCTGCTTGGCTTTAATGCTCGGGTAGTCTGACTGTACCTGTTCTACTAGTCTGACCTATGTAATTTCATACAAGCAAGGAACCTCAGAAAACTTACGGAGAATTCTTAAAAAGTCATGAAGAAAGGTAACTGAAGTTCAAACCCACAAACTCCATTAGAAACAAGCATTGTCGGTTAAAGCATCAGTCCTGTGGAGCCTTTAAAACAAAACAATTTAGTTTACCTAATACCATGCCTGAGATGATTTTCAGCTCAAATACATATGTCAAACTAGTAGAACAGGGTCAGTCAGACTAGCCGATCATAAAAACCTAGCAAAATCTAAATTGGTTTACCCGAATAAGATAAGAAATCTGGAGAAAAGTTCAGTTATGCCACTTACTATATGCAATTACACACAACCATACAATAGGATGGGTGGGATAAGATGACACTTTTAAAATCTGATGTAATAGCAGGCTGGATGGAGAGATTGATAACAAAAGCTTTGTTTATTGAATCAACTGCACACACGTATAATAGAGATGATTCAACACCTGTCCAGTAGGATATTTGGAAAGTTCTACTACCCCAACGACGACAATTAGGAGAAGACAAAGAAAACTATGAAATTCAAGTTTCAAAGTCGTGTGATTACAATTGATATGATTATGAACAGCAATAAATTTTGTTCGAAACCTTGTCACGCAGTAAATAATACCGTTTCTCTGACTGTGTGATACATTTAATAAACAAACTAATATGGAATTACTTACTGCCACAGTGCCCAAGTTTAACACATATATTAACATCTCATATCTTGTTAATTTCTAATATTGGCTTCCATTTGACTCACTATAAAATCGAGTTGAGAAAATCCGGCATAAATCAACTTTAAATATTCCCATTTTTAATATTAGAAGAAGACGTATAAGCTAGCAATACTCTTGTTTTCAATTAGATCTTCTTCAGGCTTTACTCTAACTTACATAGCTCTTTATATATAAACATTTTTAACCAATGACGGTGATTTTGTGGATCAAATAATATTAATAATAGTAATGTGGTAAATGTTTTGAATGTAGTTAACAACGATGATTATAATGATAACAAAATATTGTTAATAAGGTTTATACAGGTGGCGATAAGAATAACAAAGGTAGTAATATGTGTATATGTAGACAATTCAATAAAAAAATTTGGTCAAATCTTAAAAGTTACGTAATACTGAAGGTGAAGTGGACAAATAATCAGATTTTAAATAAATATCATAAAAATACGAAGGAGATGGAAAATAAGAAAGTATGGAAGGGTTTTGAATTGAATTCACTTAACCCAAGGGATAGATAAAGGTAGAACAAACTTCTTTTGTATGCAAACACTAGAATTGTTCTCGCGAATTAATTCCCATAGCTGCGGCTATCTGTAAAAGGAGGGTTAGAATTCCATTCGATAGGTTCGATGGAATGCGATAGATAACTTTGAAGGCACTTCTTCTTATGTCCACTCGGTGACTGCTATCAATCAAATGAGGCAAAACAGAAGTTCTTATAAATTTTATCTGACTATTTCTGACCCATGAAGGAGGATGCTCATTAATGCGTTTGTGTTAAGCTGTCTAGTTGTTCGCCCTAAATAGCTCTATCCACGGGAGAAACTAAGTTTGTAGATACACATATAAGTGGCACAGCTGCGCAGCTTGTCTTTCGCTTGAACAATCATAATTGGTCGACAGCTGAAAAATGACAAAGAAAGGGTGGTGGTTGCGGCATAAGTCCGTTTTACTGCTGTCGACAATCTCAGATGTATGACTTCGCTAGCCGCATCCCCATTAAATTGCAATTTCATGAACAATTGTTTCTTTTTAACTGTTGTCAGTTTCTCTTTATTGTACCTGGTGTTCATGTTCATGTTCAAAACATTTACGACATTATTATTATTATTTGGTCCACAAAATCATCATCCTTGTTTAAAAATGTTTATATATAAAGAACTTTGTGAATTAGACTAAAGCCTAAAAAGATCTAATTGAAAACGACAATATTGTTCCCTTATATGTCTAGTTCTAATAAATCAACTTCTCCTACAAATTATTAATTCACATATTCCATCTATCCTCTTTTTTATTGTTCCTCTTTGTTCTTCATTAGGCTTCTCAAAAAGACTATGTTATACTATGTAGGACTTTGAAGGTTAATTGTGTATCATTGACTCAACCAGATGACAATGTTGTGGATAGACGTCTTGAATTTTACAAACAGTTGTCCAAAGAGTATGTGTTAAATTTGGGCACTGTGGTAGTAAGTAATTCCATATTAGTTTGTTTATTAAATGTATCACACAGTCAGAGAAACGGTATTATTTACTGCGTGACAAGGTTTCGAACAAAATTTATTGCTGTTCATAATCATATCAATTGTAATCACACGACTTTGAAACTTGAATTTCATAGTTTTCTTTGTCTTCTCCTAATTGTCGTCGTTGGGGTAGTAGAACTTTCCAAATATCCTACTGGACAGGTGTTGAATCATCTCTATTATACGTGTGTGCAGTTGATTCAATAAACAAAGCTTTTGTTATCAATCTCTCCATCCAGCCTGCTATTACATCAGATTTTAAAAGTGTCATCTTATCCCACCCATCCTATTGTATGGTTGTGTGTAACTGCATATAGTAAGTGGCATAACTGAACTATTCTCTAGATTTCTTATCTTATCCGCGTCAACTAATCCAGATTTTGCTTGGTTTTTATACTCGGCTAATCTGACCGCCGTTCTACTACTTTGAAGTATGTATTTGAACTGTTCAAAGCCATCTTGTCGAATACTGAACATCCTCATTATTCTCAACTTTGTTCTTCTAACATGAAGGCTGTGGAAGTTAATTTGTAGCCGTTTAACTTGTTTTCAGTTTCAGGACCGTTAGATGACCGTTGATAACCAGAGAGTACTGCAGAGATGTTTCATCGTAGTCTGCGATTCATTTGCAGTATGCACCTGCCTGGATTCGAATCCAGTACTTTCCAAAGATGTGTGAAGCTGGCAGACCATTCATCCACTGGGACTCGATTTGGGCCGAATCCTGACAACATCAAGACCAACAGCCAATAATATCATAGGTGAGTATTCATCCACCCGTCTGGTCACGATTTCACACTTCTCTAAATGATATCAACCTGTGATCCAACTCTAAGCAAACTAAATCCCTATGAACTAACTCATGGAAACAAAATATTTCACGTGGTTTTTCTTTGCATGCATTCATTCCTGATGTAAATATGTATATACATTTGAAATCATATTTTTTTTTTGTAAACTGCTAATTGATGGACAACATGTTGCAAACATTGAGTATATAGTGTTAAATAGTTTTTAAAAATCTGTAATGTAAACAATTCAATCAAGGTCAGTTATATGCAAAAAATTATATTTTTGATAGATCTCAGTAAATTTGAAAATAATGTTAGATTTTCATTAAGAAACGATGTCGGTTAGTCAGGCAGGGTTCACTGAAATCTAAGGGGTCCATTATTCAGACTCTTCAGCACTATAGACTCATAAACACACCAGGGATCGAACTGGAGACTTTATGTTTACGAGGCCATGTGGGCTGGAATTCAGTATCGTGTGGATTCTAACATTGTTGACTCGTGATGTAACACTGTACACATTACTGCCTTCAATGAGAATCCAATTCATATTAACATGATGTGCCCTACTGGTCAAGACTTCCAACTACAACTGAAGGATATCAATCCAGTACCATCAGTGAGCTGGAGAGATTATAAACTAATTTCTGGTGTTAGATTTTCATCATTAACCAAAATGGGTTAAAGAGATCACTGAAAACCAGGGAAGGCTAGTAAGCTGTTTCTTCCTAGTGTGAGACTCCCCAGGAGTGCACGCCCATAACACTATCAGGGATTTGACTTGAGACGAGACCAAGCACTCTGACCATTCATCCACTTGAGCTGATATCCAACGGTACATGAATTCTGACGTATGAAAATTCGCAATTTTAGTGAGATTATCAAGTGAATACCTATGACTCAGATATAACTGGACAAAAATGTTAGACAAGATGCTTCCGTATACATGTATATATATCTAATAAGAATTGTCATCATTTGCCTAAAGGGGTTCATATCGATTCAGTGAACGAAATTTCGGGATTATTTTTTACAATTTCCCTGAGATTTATACAAATATACCTCGTATAGAAGTCTAGTTTTCACTCAGCGCCCATTTCTTTTGTATAACCAGTTCGTCAAATGTTGATCACAGTTTGTACAGAGATCAGTTACAGTATAAATCGCTCACACAATATCATATTTTCAATATAAGTATAAAATGTGGGCACTGTGGTACAGTATAATTCCATTATAGATAAGATTTTGTTTTGATACGTCACACAGTGTTACACAGTAATGACCAAGTTTCGAGCACAAACTATTGCCACTCATAATCATATCAAGTCACTCGCTCACACAACTTTTTCCTTCATTTGTATACATGTGTGGAATTGCCCAGATATTTGAATAAAAATCAATGTGTGATAATGTGCATTCAGAAATAACAATTACAATCAGATGGGAAATAAGACGAGTGTTTTTTATCGTTATAATAAGTAACTTGTTAGAATGTTGTGATATCTTTGAATTGAAATAGAATTTTGAGATTATTTATTATCCTCCTCTGATTTGACTGACTGTTGGCAATAATATCTTTCATGCATATCTCTGGTATTTGCGTTGAGTCATTTCTGTTGAATGTGTTCCATTGGGTGTAGACTAGATGAACCAGGCAGGATTCAGTAATCAGTCTCTCTCACCACCTACCTAGATTACTTCTTAGAATTCTAACCCTCTCCCATCATGCTATTGTGTGGTTGTGTGTCAATGTATGCAAAACAATTGATGAGTTTTTTTCTAAATTACTCATCTTCTCGGGGTCAACCATTCTTGCCTTAGCTAAATTCTTATGTTCCGACAATCTGTTTATCTCCGACCTACTAGTTTGGCCTATGTAGTTGACCTAACAGTCATTGCAGGGTATTTTCTAAATTATATTATTTTGTTTAATTGGGTCCACCGGGTCTTTTTCTTTTTTCAATAGTCAGAAAGTAAGGGATTCACTGAGCATATTTATATATATACATTATGTGAACAGCATCAATGTAACTGTTCACCACACCTTAACTGACATGATATCATACTATACAAATAAAGAATCGATAAAGAAAAGCAAACAGGTTAAAAGTTACCAGTCAACTAACCTTTTGGTCGTATATTCCAGAGTCCATATAAGCTCAATACCTATAAGTATATACAAAAGAAGACAGATCGGTAAGAATACGGAGTATTTCGCCGGCGATAAATGATCTGACACTAGCATTATCCCTTCGTAAAACTGACTACTGTGACAGTGTAGCACTCAGGCTAGGCGTACAATCCCTAACAGTTGCTTCCTATCATTTAGTATCGTTTAACTTGCATTGGCATACCGAGTTGATTGTCTTAGTAGCGAGGGCAGATATAGACGAGAATGATTGTATACGACAGTATTTTAGAACAAACAAAAACAGTCTAGGTTTGCACTTTATACACCATTACAAAACATCGACCGGGAGTGGAATAAATCAGTGGTCAAGCACCTTTAGTTGTAGTGGCATTTGGCATGGAACTACACAAGTTGAAGCCACCCCGATTCGAAAAGAAGGAATGAGTGAATTAGGTCAAAATCAGTGAGATTTTCAGGATCCGAAAAATGCCAGTAAGGTGTGATATGGATTTAGATCTAAAAAAGTTAACTATTCTCTTTCGTTCACGATTTTTCAAGGACACTTCTTAAAATATTTAGAAATCATTGTATCATATTCGTTCGTTTCACTTTCAAGCTTCATGCTACAAAAAGCCAACAAAAAATCTACTTATGGATGTCCTATCATCTTTGGAATTTAGTTTTTCATTCATTTTGGTCATGGGATTTGTGGGAGATTTAGATCAACTTCGTTTCAAACCAACGTCAATTAGAGCGATAATTGAAAACCAAGAGGCACTAAAAAGCCGTTTCTACGTAATATGACACTCTTCAGAAGTGCGCGATCACTGTCCTGCCTGGAGTCGAACCCAGGACCTTTCTGGTTACTAGTTCAAGCTTGCTGAAAATTCGGCTACTTAGATCGAAATTCAGTGACCTAAGAAAACTAACCTAGTTAATTCGTGATATAATAATACTACTGCTACTGCGTGTTGCTAAAACCATTTCCAAAAAGCTGCTGTGGACATTCGTTAATGACTGACTGCCTTCCCTCTTCACTGAAGGTCAGATGGCTGGCTAGAAAGAATAACTAACCAAACATTCTGTCAACAAACCAACCCAGAACTTATTTAGTACCAAATATGCCAAAGAAAATTGAAATCGATAGGATACATCCTAGAAAGACAGTCGGGTGATATCACACGCCAAGCCAGCCCCTGGTTGGAACTAGAATAGGCATCCAGATGTCCAGTAGAGGGTTCGTGTGGGGAGGAAATGCAAGCATATAGGTGGTCCTGTAGTTAAATATAAAATGCAGAGTGGAATACTGGAGTTCTATATTGCAACCAGAATCTAATGGATATATTAATGGTGGTAATATAATAATGCGACAGATGTAATCTTCGAGACACATATCCACAGTTCTTTAGAAGTCAAAATAAACAAATGGCATTTAGCAAAGAATGGCCAATTCTGTTTCCAATATGACAATCAAATATTGTTTTGTCGAGATTTGATTGATTAGTTACAGGATTTTATCATGAGCTGACGTCAGTTAGAGAACCATTGGAAGTCCTGCAGGAAGTACCATCAGGCAGCTGTCTCCTCCATCCTAGTTTCGGGTTCTTCATCAGTACGCAACCACCACAGAAGGTTCGAAACCAGGACCTTCTGGTTACAAGGCGAGCCAGCTCGTAGACCACCAAGTTACCGGGACTCAAGCCAATGGCCAGTCCATGAATTCCAACTTCTGCCAATTTACATCATAGTTCGGTCATGAGCCAATGTCTTTGGTGAGTATTTTAACTCACACCCGACCTACTGCACCCTGCTGGTCACGACTTCCCATTAGAAACCCGGGTAACTACCTACCTGAATAGCGCCAGTCGCTAGTGAGCATCACATTGATATTCAAATATTGGTTTACAGGGTGCAGCAGGTCGAGTGTGAGTTAAAATACTCGCCGAAGACATTGGCTTGTGGCCGCGCCATGTCGTGAATTTGCACAAGTTGAAACTCATGGACTGGCCATCGGATCCAGTCCCAGTGGCTTAATGGTCTACGAGTTAGCTCGCCTTGTAGCGAAGATTGCGTACTGCTGAAGAATCCAAAACTAGGACGGAGGAGACAGCCGCCTGATGAAACTCTCCGCAGGTTTTCCAATGGTTCTCTAGCCGATTTCAGCTCATGATGAAATCCTGTAATCCGCAATGATAAGTTTGACGGAAAAGTGCGGAGATATATTCAACTCCTTCATAGGATTAATGAAGGTTCAAAAAAGGCACTGAGCAGACATCGTTTCGATATCAAATATTTGAAAATAGTTTACTGCCATTACTTTGATAAGCTACTCGAAATCTCTCAGAGATCCAAAGCTGCATGAATGTTGCACCAAACTCACAGAGACTTATATTCATTCGTTCCAACTGTGATTGATACGATGTTGGAATTGCTTAAGAGTAATAATTGACTTAACAAAGCAATTAGTCAAATTTTTAAAAAATAAAGTTGTTGTAAAATAGAATGCTGGTTAGCATGAAATATTATCTTAAAGGCGATTCCCGAGGGTCCCATAATTATATCATCTAACATCCCACAAGTAAAATCATTAAGAAGTAGCTAAATACGTAGTATTCGTAATCAAAGGTGACCTCTAGAAATTTCTATAAACCAACTAATACCCATTGCAGAAGAGGTGAATTTAGTAGCCTAGTCGTTAAGGAGGATAATTCTTTGATGCTTGAAATGAAACGCCTGTATTTGATTACCAGTCTTAGGTAGGACTAAATGAGCATCCTGGATTCTGGAACTAGGTGCCGTCAAATACGTCAAAAGTCAAACGACCTCGGTAGGCATTTTTCCCTTATAATAAAATCTATTTCGTAGAGAATTTACTCCCATTATTTGTCTACTAGTCAGAACATAAAAAACCCACTCTCCATCTCGCCGATAAGAAAGACATCTAATATTCACCTACCCCATAGGGAGGGGGTGATCTTAGCACCTTGGTTATCCGACAGAGATTGAACTCTGCGGTTAAAACGGCTTTTTATGAAGCTAACATAATAATAATTGAGAGTATGAAGCCGATATATTCATCTAAGCACTTTGAACATGATAAAAAATCATGCCAGATCTCACTGTATTTGTCAATCTGAATGTAAATTTGGACACACATACATAGGGAGGACTCATCGGTGTCTGCAAGTAAGGGCTGGCTTCAGGAGCAAATACAATTTCCCAAACTCATTAGTGGTGAGAAGAAACAAACTGACTCCTCTCTTGAGAAATACATAACAGAGGTAGGACATAAAATTGATGTATACACGTCTTTTAAATCTATCTGTAGAACGTGTATGGGGCACATCCTAAAGTTTATTGAAGCCTTAGCAATTGGAAATTTTAGACCAGCTTTATGCGTTTAAAAGCAATTCATCATCCCACTAAACCCTCCAGTGTAAACTTTGCTTTGATACCAGTCGGGGTAGAAGTACTATTACCTCTCTTATTTGGTTTAGCGATCATTGTTATTTTGACTTTCAATGTGTCCCTTTAACTTGACCTAACTTGCCTATTTTCTCACCCCTTAACTCTCTTTTCTTATGATAAAGCTCATGTGTTATAAGATTTGATAGTGTGAAATATTCCCATATTATGAATTAAAAGTCAATCTGAACGAAGAATATTCTTTTCAATAATTTCTCCTCTTCAGGTTCTTACAATTATAAAATACAATAAAGGCCAGTTATTCGGCGGATATATTTTTAACGTAGAATAACAGATTAGTTATGGGGTGTCAAAATACTTTGCTTATTATTATAAATATTATTATTACAGTTATTATCATTATTCGTCATAATTTATGCCCTTTATGCAAACATTCCCTCAATACTATCGAATTTTCATTTATACGGACTTATTATTAGTGATATTATCTCTTTTCACAATATATGCCTCCACCTATTTCATTTAACATATTCGAAATCTCACCATGAACCTCTCATTCCAGTCTTACTATCTCCTGTTTAACTCAGACCACTTTGTACTAGCCACACCACTCACTCACCTGACACCTTTTATAACCTTGATCTGATTTGTCAATTTTCCTAACCCACACTCTACAATTCTATTATGATTAATCACCACAATTTTCTCCCGTTTTACAATATTTCTAATCGATATCAGCCTAGCACGTTTGTCACACTCAAATACGACTATTTATTTTGACCCCATAACTAAACTGTTATTCTACGTTAAAAATGTATTCGCCGAACGACTGGCCTTTATTGTAACGACCACAAATATTATATTTTATAATTGTAAGAACCTGAAGAGGAGAAATTATTGAAAAGAATATTCTTCGTTCAGATTGACTTTTAAGTTCATGTGTGATTAAATTGTTCGAAATGTGTCACGCAAATAAATTACACGATTCAGACAAATTACGTCTTCTTATTGCTTATCTAGATTCATAAAGGGAACTAATTATTTAAAAACTCTTATTGTCAGGTTGCATGAAATGAGGCTAGTAAAAACAGACTAAAAGAGAGCTGTTAAAATTTCACAATCGACTAGAAAGTAAGGCCTGCTTTGATCATATACCGATGCTACGCATCTCACCACACTTTTTTTTCCTTCACGTTCCCCAGTGGAACATAGGGCCACTTCAAGCTAGTGACTTGAATTTTCTGTAGCAGTGGTGTTTATTTTTACAGGATAGGGTTGCTAGCCTCATGCCTAGCCCAACCTTCCCTCTTGACCAGGATTATTTCTGGCTTAGCGAGGTAAAGGAATGCTTCCGTGGCCGGGGATCGAACCCCTGACCATGTGAGGCATGGTCGGCGAGAGTCCTAACCGCTATACCACCGACGCACTCTCACCACACTGCTATTACATAATTTTAAGGTAACAATAATTCATTAATAAAATGGATAAGGAAATGACATAAACTCACTTCATGTCCATGTCCCATTGAATTATTCTTCGACTCAGCTACCACCCTATAAAGTTCCAAACACATCAAGTGAAAATTCGCTTCAGTCTTGTTATTAAGATATCCTTTAATGTTATCATAAACATGTGATGTTGGTAATGTGGAATATGTCTGAAATGGACAAGGGAAATGCAAATTAGAAGGATTCAATCAATAATAATAATAACAAGCGGTTAATGTCCAATATACGGTTGAATCATTGAACAGAAAAAAAAATAAATCGCAAGCAAACTGCTTGAATAATTGAACAATACTTACTTGAAAATTCTGCCATTTTTTGAATGATGACATTAGGGTTCCTCGACGAATCTGTCGAATTGGAGGGTGTCGTTTAAATTTTATTCATTTCACACTCTACGAATAGAGAGCATAGGGCGTTTTTAACTTTTGAAGGTTTAATAGAGGTGATGTTATCTTTGGGGTTGCCAGTCTTATATAAAAGTTTGCCACTATTCTGATCTTATTAGCACTGGATTTCAACTGCCTCATCCAAACTGATATATGCTAGAAGACTTATTCCGGCGAGCTCCGAATTCAATGAGGAGCGAAAGCTGCACAAAAGGAAACTTACGAAAAGTCTCCGCAAGGACCGTGAACAGTGGTGGCTGACAAAGGCAAAAGAGATGGAAAAAGCATCGGCGATAGGCAACACTAGGCAACTCTTTAGACTCATCAGGGAAACGGGTGGGAGAAGGCAAATCATAAGTGAGACTATTTCTGAGAAAAATGGCTCCTTAATTAGCTCTCAGGATAGACGCCTTGAACGCTGGAAAGAACACTTTGAGGGACAATTTAACTTGCCTACAGCCACACTGAACCTCCCCGACATCCACACACACCCGAATGGGATATAGACACTGGTCCGCCGTCTGTAAGTGAGGTCACAAAAGCTATCAGTAATTTGAAACGAGGCAAAGCGGCAGGACCCGACGGAATTATTCCGGAGGTGTTTAAATATGGGGGTGACATACTAGTTTGTAGATTAACTGAGGTACTAGGCAAAGTCTGGGAATCAGAGACAGTGCCATCAGACTGGGGTAAGTCACTTATTATACCGATATTCAAGAAGGGAAACAAGTCCTCGTGTGATAATCATAGGGGGATCAGCCTAACGAACATAGTCTCTAAAATCCTAGGCTCAGTAATCATGCATAGACTAAGCAGAACTCGGGAGGAACAGACAAGGGAAAATCAAGCAGGCTTTAGACCAGGTAGAGGGTGCATAGATCATATCTTCACTCTTCGACAGATTCTAGAACATAGACACACTTTTCGGCGTCCAACAATTGTCATATTTCTTGACTTGAAGGCGGCCTTCGACTCCGTGGATCGAAAGGTACTATGGCAATGTCTGACTGTGAAGGGAGTGCCAAGAAAGTACATTGCACTAATCAAGGCACTCTATTCAAACTCACGTAGTCGTGTAAGGGCTTATGGGGAATTGTCATCTGAATTGGTAACAACCAGTGGTGTCCGACAGGGATGTCCACTTTCCCCATTTCTGTTTAACTTCATCATAGATATGCTGATGGAAGTATCCTTAACTGAACGTAATGACTTAGGAATCGACTTGTTACCAGGGAATAGTCTTATGGACTTAGAATATGCAGATGACATAGTCCTGTTAGGGGAGGATGCTGACAAAATGCAGAGTCTTCTGAACACCTTGAGCAGCAATCTTCGTATGTTTGGCATGCGATTCGCCCCTAAAAAATGTAAGATGCTGCTACAGGACTGGACCACGTCAACTCCTAACTTAGTGATAGGGAGTGAAGTGATAGAACATGTTGACCACTTCACCTATTTGGGAAGTTGTATTAGCACCAACGGACTGATTGGCGATGAAATCTCAGCACGGATCCGAAAAGCTCGAGCTGCTTTCGCTGACTTACACCATCTCTGGCGTAGGCGTGACATCCGGTTATCAACCAAGGGACGTGTGTACTGCTCATCAGTTCGCTCCGTCCTTCTCTATGGCTCTGAAACATGGCCAATACGCGTTGAAGACATGAAAAGGTTGACTGCTTTCGATCATAGATGTCTGCGATCTCTGTCTCACGTTAGGTGGTTTAATAAGGTAAGTAATGTTGACGTTAGGCGTAGAGTGTTGGGCAAAGAGGGAAAATCAATCGACGAGGCTATAAAGTTACATAGACTAAGATGGCTAGGTCACGTGCCGCGCATGCCTAACCACCGCCTCCCCCGACGGGCATTGCTAGCTGATATAGGTGCAGGTTGGAAAAGAGCCAGTGGTGGCCAAACAAAAACATGGCATCAATCCATGAAATCCTTGACAGTTAAACTGAGTCAGGTAGGGAGATGCAGACTTCCGGGTTGGGGCCCTCGGGACTCTAGGAATCAATGGCTGGAGACAATAGGTGACATGGCTCAAAATCGTTGTCAATGGCCAGCGCAGATGTATTCAGTCTCTGTAATCTTTCATATTCCTTTCTACCATTACCCATTCTGTTTCACTCTTATACTTGTCAAACTCTATTGATTCTCTTCACTCATCTTCTTGTCTACCTTTGTGTGCTATTTGGAACGTGGCAACTCGAACTGCAGCACTTCGGTGCCAAGTTCTATGTTGAATCCAGACAGACAGACAGATCTTATTAGCGGCTGGTGAACTAGGTGTGTTTTCGGAGTATGTCTACTGGAAATCGAACCCAAATAGGTACCGAGCATTGAACCACTGAACTACAGACACTAATATTACTTAAATGGGGAAGATAAAAAGATGAAGTCATCTAAAGTGTGGAGATAAATTAAATCACACGGCATGTTACATAGCAGCATCTGTACAGCTTCAATTTAGATATGAACAAGAGTTCGAATAAAATTTACTAAATGAAAGAAACGAGATCCGAATTCTTAATACTATCTTCAAGTCAACGCTTTTTCTACTCCTCCTCCTCAGTGGAACATAGGGCTTCTGGATAGAGATTTGAAGTTTCGATGGCAATGGTATTTAATTTTACGGGGTGGAGTTACTAGCCTCATGACCAATCTTACCTCTTTACCGGTGTAATTACCGACTTAGCGAGGTTGAAGAGTGCATCGGTCAGACATCGAAACCCCACATCACATGCGTGCTCGTGCATGGTTCAAAAAACTGGCGCACCGGGCACTAAAAGCATTTCCAACGGGCTACTGCAACAAACTTAAATCAGTACCTCCCCTGTCTGTATCTTTACAGTAGTTCAGGTAACGTTCGCGCTGGAGGGATAAAGGGTAAGTTAATCTGGAGGAGGAGAGGAACGTACCACAGAATCAACTTTTATCCACAAAAGTATGCAAGAGAGAGTGGAGGTGAGTTGGGCATACACTAAAGAAGTATTTGAGTAGCAGTCTATGAGTAGAGGTCGAAAGGAGACGAGTGACAGGTTGAACTTCTGAAATTTCCATGGTGGGGAACAGGTGAAAGGAGATGAAAGCTCATGGAGAGTTCTTGGACTACCTAGAATGGATGTTAGAGAACAAATTTCAATTGAGATGTAGTACTGAGACCTCATGTTTCAGGCAGAAAGCAAAGAATCATAATTGGGATAATCTTGCGGATATATTCCTTCTTATTATGTACAGAAAACTTTCCTGCCAGCTCGGAACGCATTTTCAACAAATTAACAAATGCATGACGTTTATGGTAGACAGACAACAGCTATGATCACCCTAACCATACTAGTTTCTACGATTTTATATCAAGCAGTATATTTAAAGAAGGTAAAACCCGACTTAAGAGTACATGGATATCTAAGATGGTTATGATCATGATCATCTTATGGAAGGTTTTATGATATAAATGAAAAAGAAACAGTTGCAAAACATTAGGTAGCTGGATTTTTTACAGTATTTTTGACACAATTTAGTAGTAGAACCACTGACATAGAGAAAACTACTCATTAGACTGGATTCAGATGTCTTGTGACTATCACTGTAATTCATGAATACTGCTCATACGGACATTAATGAAATTAAAAATATAAGTAGTTCAGAAAAGAGGCTGTTTTTGGTGAATTCGTTTCCCTTTTGATTTATACAATTTGAGTTATATGTACTTTTCAAAAGAATGGATACTGAATAAAGAGTACTCTTTTCGATAACCCCTTCATCATCAGGCTCTACAGTTATACAGATACATTATAGTGAATGAATGAATGAATTAGTGTTATGAACAACATTAATATTGCTGTTTAAATAACATCGAATCAATGATATTGATAGATTACAGCTCAATAGCATCAACATGAAATAAACTAAATGCCAGAAAAATTAGAAAAGGTAATATTACAAATTCATGAATTTATATTCCCCACTTAAAGAAGGCCAGGGGAGTTGTAGGGGCTGGACTTGCTTCTTTTGAACACAGAGCAGTGGTTGTTTGAGATGAAATGCAATAACCCTTGGTGTTTGAAGCATGCGGTGCTTCGATGATTTTGGCAATTTATTAGGCACCCGGTAGATGATAGAGAAGAGGATTCTTCAATGTTGGCTGGCTTTGTGTTCGCTTTGCACCAGATGGTCCAATATTAAGCTGTTAATGATTTTCACTACACCTTTACTTAGCCATAGTGGGAGATCTTCTAGAGCGATCATGAAAAATCAAGTTCCTAGAGCAACGGTCGATATAACTCACTCTACCACAGGAGAGCAGTTGAGTTGGTAGACATAATTTGAAGTGGCTAGTCTAGGTACTTCATTTTTAAGAGGGAGGGGTAGTATAAAAAGTTATGATTTGTCGTAATCATAGCCACTCCAAAAGAAGAGTTGAATAGGCGTATTACAGTTACGTAATAAGATGAATAATTCAATATTTTTTTAACAAAGAAAGAACAAACATACTTCCAGGTAGGATAAAACGAGCTGTTTTTATTTCATAGAACCTCTTCAACTGACTACATACTAAATAAATCAGTTATATATTACAAAATGTTTTCTTAACATTCTTTTATCAAAAAGTCGGTTGCAGCGAAACTGAATTTTCTTTTCGACAAAGTCATCAACTAGGCTGTATGTACATTCGTGTATTTCTGATAAATGGGTAGGAAATTTCCAGAATAATTTCCAGTCAAGGGTCAAAATTAACAAAATTACAATTAGGAATTAAAATGCCATAATAAACAGGAGGGGGAAGGATAAAACTCCAGAAAAGTAGCATCATAATTACCGAAAAGATTGACATTGATTGTACAATTATGGGTTAGAAATGTAGAAATAACAAAAAAGAGACAGGATGTTTGGATAAAACAATCTACTGGGATCATAACTAATGTGACGAACAATTGTTTATGCAGTAAGAGATGTGTAGATATGTAGAAATAATAAAATGACAAAATAGACGGGAAGTTCGGATATGCAAATATGGTTGTTTAAATAGGGATTAAGAAAAACTTAAAATAACATGAATAAACAGGAAGTTTGGATAAGAAATGCAATGGGATAGTCATTATATTAGAAGAATTACCTGTTTATGATGGCCATGGAAGGGACAAGGGTTAAACGCGTATTTCTTTAGGATACATAGCATGGGTTTGAGCTTTTGGATGGCTAGTGCCTTGACTATGCCCAGATATCTTTTAAAATAATTCCTATGATCCAATGTGAATACACTTTTTACACTTAAGTGACACGAAACTTACAGAGGAAATTAATCAGACTTTCAAAATAATCAATCAGTACACAAAGAAAAGCACGGTAACTTCAGTTCGCAGAGGCCATTGCCATCAAAAGACTTCGACCCAACCTATGCATACAGAAAGAGTGTGTGTGTGTGTGTGACTAATCTCTCACTACCCGACCTGGTAACCATAGCTGTTCTGTTCGTACGCCTTTGTGTTTTGTTCTGTTGCACAACATTCTACTCAATCTTGATTTTCATTTTCACTCACCACGTCCAACTCACTATTAAGGTTCCAAATCTGCTAAATTCAATTATTTTATCCATTTTTATAATTTTATGTCTCTGTTCACTCTCACCCTCCTGGATTCTTCATTGAAATACGCATAAATTGACTCTGTTGTTTTTTCGTGTATTTTGTCTCTAGTCCATTTTTGTCTGCAAAAGAAATCAGACTCAACCCGATTGTCTAAGCACAATATGAATAGTTACTCTTTTAACACTAAATAATTGTCTGTCTTCATCATCTTTGAAATTATTTTGCTTATAATTTCTATCTGCAACTTGATGTCATTGTAAAACGGTATGTCCAGGGATCATTATGCACCATATAATTCATATATTTGGGATGTATCCAGTTGAAGAGAATCCCCGAAATCAAACGAGCTCATATTATCAAAACGACAAATAATTGGGTAAATTAAAATTAGACAATGAAGAAAAAGATGGCTAGTTTTGACATTGTCAGTTTATATACACGTAAACTAATAAATATGGCTATAGAGGCAGTCAGAAACGAACTCATTTCTGACCAAGAACTCGAACTTGGGACAAAAGTGCTGGGAGTGCAGCTATGCTTGACTTCCACAGTATTGAAATTCCAAGGGAAAATTAACAAACAAACTGTGGGAGTTACCACGGGATCACCAATATCCCCGGTTGTAGCAGATATATTTATGGATAGGTGGGAGAAGTTAGCGATTGAAACGTTCAGTCATACCCTAAAAGTATGCTGAAGGTATGTAGATGACACATTCACTGTACTCAGAACACAAGATATAGATAGATTTTTCGAACACATCAAGTCGAAGGTAAAGGAAATTCAATTCACTTATGACTAATTGGGAAGTAAGGATGGGTAGCTTCCAGTGTTAGATTGCAACGTAAAAAGGAAAGAAGATGGGAAGTTAAACACTAGTGTTTACAGGAAACCCACACATTCAAACAGATATTTGGATTTCCGATCATCCCATCCTATGTCAGTGAAAATAGGATTGGTGAAATGTTTAAGTAATAGAGCACAAAAACTAAGTAGTACCAAGGAAAGTCTAAGACAGGAAGTGAGACATATAAGAGAAGCCTTGAAACTTAATAATTACCCTGAATAAATTAGTCAGGAAATATGTAAGGAAACGTAAGAATAAAATAAATAATGATAATAGTGATAGTAATAATAATAATATTGATGACGACATCAGCAATAAGTAATCTAAATCATCAGTAGTAATTCCATGCAAAGAAGGAACCTCGGAAGCCTTACGCAGAATTCCTAACAAGGCAGGAAGAAGTAAAAGTGGCTGACATTTGAGCCAACAAACTCAATTAGAAACAAGCTTTGTCGGTTAAACGATCAATCCTGTGGAGCCTTTAAAACAAAACAATTTAGTTTATCTAATATACCCTGTCTGCAGTGATTGTCCGGTCAAATACATAGGTCAAACTAGTAGAACAGGGGCAGTTAGACTAGCCGAACATAAAAACCTAGTAGCAAAATCTAGATTGGTTGACCCAAATAAGATAAGAAATCTAGAGAATAGTTCAGCTATGTCACTCACCACTTGCAGTTACACACAATCATACAATAGGATAGGATGGGATAAGATGACCGTTTTAAAATCTAATGTCACAGGGTATAGGGAGAGATTGATAACAGAAGCTTTGTTTATCGAATCAACTGCAAATACGTGTAATGGGTATTATTCAACACATGTCCAGTCGGATATCTGGAAAACTCTACTAACCCAACGACGGGAAATAGGAGAGATTAAAGAAAACTATAAAACTCAAGTTTCGAAGTCATGTGACTATAATTGATGAAATGATTATGAACCACAATTAATTGTGTTCGAAGCTTTCTCATCCAGTGAATAATACTGTTTCACTGTGTGATACATATAATAAACAAACTAATATAGAATATTCGTTCTTTCCTTATTCAAACTAATAAAAGGAATCAGTTATACGAAATAATTTAATGAATGAATCGTAGCTTATGATTAAACTTTTACACATCAGTTCATTTACTACAATCCCTAAAAAAGAAATAAAAAATGTTCTGTGAATAATCACCACACTATAAAATGCATTCAACTATTTTCGTATGCTGAGCTGATTTTTTAAGTACCAACCACGCATACTCTTATGTGTATTTTCCATAATTGGTTTTTAAGGATTAGTTTTGTTTTTACAAGTTGATCACGGATTGATATCAGTTATAGAACCATTGAAACCAGCACTGGATCACTGGAAGGCTGTTTCATTCTAGTTTGGGAATCATCAGCGGTAAGCACCCACCACAGGAGGTTCAAACCCACGACCTTCCGGTTACAAGGCAAGCTGGCTTGTATAAGATTCCGATACTGGAACCTGACTCAATGATCAGTCCATGAATTCTAACTTCTACCAATTCGTCATTTATCTCGACTTCCAAAGAATGTCATCGTCAGGAACTCTATCCCCACTTCTGACTGGACGGACTTCACATGAAAAAAACTAATCCTTAAAAACCAACCACTTAAAATTAATCTGATGCTCGCTAGTGACTTGCTACAGAACGGAGTTTCCTCGAGTTCTAGTGACCAGTGGAGTCCATCTAGTCAGGAGTGAGGATAGAGTTCCCAATGACGACATTCATTGGTAGTCGCGCTAAATCACTAACAAGTAGAAGTTGGAATTCATGGACTGACTACTGAATCAGGTCCCAGTATCTGAATGGTATATGAGCCGGCTCGCCTTGTAACCTGAAAGTCCTGGGTTCGAACTTCCTGTGGTGTGGGTGAGTACTGATGATTCCCAAACTAGGATGAAACAGCTGTCCACTGCTCCAGTGTTGGTTTTCAACGGTTCTCTAACTTATATCAATCTGTGATAAACTCGTTAAACGATAATATGTATTATAATACAACGGAACTTATTAACATCATCTGGTATCATTATAATTCTGTGAATGTAGCCTCACCTTTCACTACCTATATATCCTGAAGTACCTCTACTAGTTTATATGATCTACAAGAGCGGTAGTAATCAGTCAAATCCAGCACCAGGGACTAGATACATGACGCCGGTTTCTACCAAGTGACCAACAAATGTGAATTCACTTCAATACTATAGGAGGTTAGCTGTGAGTCCGAACAACTCTAAGCGGAAACGTCTCTGACTTCACCATTAGGTGACACCTGCAAGGAATCCCAAAGAAGACATCAGCTCCCTCAAGGTTTTACATAGATGTTGCTGAATAGTCTCAGAATGCCTGAAACCTACATCGATTGCTTCTTGACGACTGCTTCCAACCAACTTACATCATTTCAAAGTGCATTGAGATGGTGAATCACGTAGCTTTGTGACTGAAATAGATACATGAACTTGGTAACATTCAAAGGATCAACAAGAATATTTCTCACATGAAGTTTTATTTATTTTTTTTCTATAAAACATTTGAATTCACTGTGTGGATAAGCTTTGATTACAGGTTATCATGAATGGATTTTAGAGTTAAGATATCTAAGAAATGTATGAATATAGAAGTCGAGCCCATTTAATGATTAGGACATTGATGATATCACCATCATATCGCACAATGATATAGTATACATCAAAATGAAGGTTTTCGTATTTCCAAATTAATGAAAAACAAAACGATACTCTTGCTTTTACTGACACTTCGCTATTTAATGCTGCTGCTAATAGCTTTATCAAGGTGGTATTATTAAACCGGAATTTACAAAATCTCAGCATATATAAATGACAAAGAGTTAAGAGGTGAGAAAATAGACAAGTTAGGTCAAGTTAAAGGGATATATTGAAACTCAAAATAACAATGAAGATCAATCACTAAACCAAATAACAAAAGTAATAGTACGTCTGTTATGATATTGAAATAAAGTTTACTAACTTGATCATCCCCGGGCGATAACTGCGACCTTGTCGTGGTGGTCGGGTTTGAATACCGTAATGACCCAACATGCTAAACTGACTGGGACTCATATTCCTGCAGGTCCTGCCATGTCAGGAAGGTTGTTTGGATAGCGGTTAGACTAAAAGCAATTACCATGGGGTACTTGGGCTCCAGAATCCAATCGGATCAGATGGCGTATGAACCCATATGGGTCACCAGGAACCATGGGAATGCAGCTCCTGACGCTGCTCCGCTGCCTTGCGAATTAGACTCCAAGTCAAAGGCTTGGGGGGTGCTCCCTTAATAAAACCACCTGATTCGATCTGGGAGCCCGGGCAGTATCTCAGCCCTCACACAACAAATGAAGTAAAATAACAAACTGTCATTGTAATTCATCGCGTGCTACAAAAATGATTTCAAGCAATAATGATCCCTCAAACAACTTATGTCCCTCCAACCTTACTTTTATTTTTATACTTAGATTCTTGTATTTTACGCTTGCTAACCTTGACTTCTTAACCTATGACAGCCTTTCGCCTTTGTCTGAATTCCCAGCCTATCTGTGTCGTTTCGAGATGTTAGTGAGTAATCCTCAAAATGGTTGTCCCCAATGTGACATCTAACACAGATATCCTGAAACCGCGTGCCGCGTTCAAGCTGGCCACCTAAGATGTTCCGACGCTGATGCAAATCGGACAACAGGCAGGGTTGATAAGAACTTTAGAAAGCCTCACTATCGATGTCTGCTGCATTTAGGAGACCCGCATTCAAGATCCCAGTGAAGTGCTTCGACTATCCTCTCCATCTGGAAGTTATAGCAGTATGTACCACCTGCGCTTATCCTGGGACCCTGTGGCGTCGGCATCCGGTGTAGCTGGTGTCGGTGTCGCACTGAGCGCTACAGCTGAAGCTGCATTGCTCGACTGGATTCCCATTAACAGTCGTTTATATGCTGTGAGGCTGTCGCTATTTAATGCTAATAGCTTTATCAAATTATTATTATTATTTTAATATATCGCTTTAACCTGACATAACTTGTCTATTTTCTCACCTCTTAACTCTTTGTCATTTATATATGCTGAGATTTTGTAAATTCCGGTTTAATAATACCACCTTGATAAAGCTATTAGCAGCAGCATTAAATAGCGAAGTGTCAGTAAAAGCAAGAGTATCGTTTTGTTTTTCATTCATTGGGAAATACAAAAACCTTCAATATAATGAGTATCATTTACCCAATGCCCAAATTTTTTCAAACCGTTAAAAGTGAACTTGGTTTTGTCATATGTAGAGATACAGTATAGTTTATTTATAACTGTTTCAGAACAATTCATTGCAATCCATAATCAGAAAAAGGCCTTAAATTTCAGATGAACTAATTTTATGATGATACAATTATACTCTATCTACTACATGGGTCATATTGGGTTCTTATGAAAACAATACAGTCTCTCACAATAGGAAACAACACCTTTTCAGACAAAAACACATAAATTAAACGTCTAAGTTAATTTTGTATTTGATTGATAACACTTGACAGAAATGTCTGGCCTAAGTTATCATCTTGGCTGCGAACAGAGACACTTGAACGACTTCTTGGGATTGCCATGATATTGTCTAGATCATGGTGACTACTGTGATACTTTATTCAATGTGCTATTTAGGTATAGAATAACATATATAATATATATGCATATTAGATTATAGGAATCATTAAAAAAAATGCCGTTGCAACAAAAAAAATCTCCTCAACGAAGTCATCAACCAGGTTGGACATTCACATATTTGTAGTAAATGTCAGTGAGAAGTCGTGACCAGTATGGTGCAGCAGGTCGGATGTAAGAACAAATACTCGCCGAAGACATTGGCTAGGGGTCGCGCTATGTCGTGAATTGGCATAATTTAAAATTCGCAGGCCATTGGATAGGGTCCCAGTGGCTTAATGGTCTACGAGCTAGCTCGCCTTGTAACCGGAAGGTCCTGGGTTCGAATCCCGATGGGTGCGTACTGCTGAAGAGTCTGAAACTAGGATGGAGGAAACAGCTGTCTGGTTGTACTTCCTAGTGGTTTTCCAATAGTCCTCAAACTAATGTCAGCTCATGATGAAATCCTACAACCAATCAACCAAATCCCTATAAACCAACAATTGAATTGTAGTAAATGTTTAAGAAACTTCCAGAATTGTCTCCGCTCAAAAGTTTAATAAAAAATACAATTAGAAGGTGTGATAATCAGAAAGGTTGGGTAGACAACAAACATAATACTTGACTGTTTGCACAATTATGGATAATGGACGTAGTAATAACAGCAAGCGGAACTGACGGGGATATCAAAGGAGCGCGGATTGGAAAAGCAAGACAAGCTTTTATTACTATCATATCTGTGTGGAGGTCAATAGCACTAAGTATGAAAAATGAAATCCGGATTTTCAACTTCAATGGGAAGTCAGTGCTACTATACGGATCAGAGACTTGGCGAGTCATGAAGAGCATCTCAAACAAACTTCAGACCTTCATCAACAGTTGTCTTCACGTAGTACTACTCAAGATCAGATGGCCAGCCAGGAGAGATCAGCAACAGGGATCTCTGGCAATGAGCAAACCAACACAGCAGGAACCGATTGTGCAACAAATAAACAGGAAGAAATGGAAGTGGACTAGGTTGGCCATACTCTGAGGAAACCATCAAGTGACATCACTTGACAAGCCATTGCTCGAGTGGAATCCTAAAGGGAAGTGGCGAGTTGGTCGTCAGTGCGAGGGTGACTCGGAAGAGGTCATGTGAAGAGGAGATGAAAGTATGTGTGCAGACTTGGAGCGGGGTGAAAAAGTTGGCAGAGAACCGAACGCAACGGAGACGCGCGGCTGAAGCTCTATGTTCCTCTAGGAATTAAAGGATACAATAATAATAATAACAGAATGGGCAGGAAGTCCGAAACGGCCTTTCTACATGTCTGAAGAAGACGTTTCAGGCAGCTACCTTCCACACCACATTCACAAGAAGACTGTTAATCCAGTCTAACGCTAAGGGTAAGATACCACTTTTTGTCTCCTCAATGTGTATTTGTCAGTTAACTTGCTCGTGTGGAGCAAAGTATATCAGCCGTACGCAAAATCAAGTCCACAAACGTATTCTGGAATCTTGTCCACCTTGGTTAGCCAGAAGAGAAAAGAAGAATAGTAGTATCTCCATCCTTGAAGACGCTGTCAACTATGGACATCCAGCACCCGCACACTAATGCTTCACAATGCTACTACACCTTACATTACATGATACGTTTTCGAGGGTAAATTTTACCAGTATCTAATTGGTCTTATGGATTCTTTACTAAATATAATTACGATTTTCAGCCTATGAAACTGAATCTTCCAAAAACAGAATATTTTCTTCGCTGTTTACGCCTGTTTCTTATCTGGAGAAGGTTTGCAACTGTAGCTTCAATAATGTATATGTGGCTTTAATTCAGTCAGCTGAATAACAAAAGTGATATTTTAAATGCCGGTAACATTTTGCCACTCAGTAAATCCAGAGTCAACAATAAGATAAAAAAATACACTGGATATTTGCACATGTGTGTTGATAACTTTCCCACCGGCAAAATTTCATGAGTGTTTTTTAATCCTTGCAGTTTACAACGTGGCTGATAGTGGAACAGATGAAAGTACTGACGTTGTAACGTACGATGTAGGGCGTCAGCTAACAAAAATCTGCAGATACAGGTAACATGCCAGTATGTAACAACGGCTTAAATGTATCTGCGGTCTTGATAATCTGCTAGTAGTTAGTTCGACCCGTCACAGTATATCAACATACTCATTATTTTGACGCATTTACAAAGCCAGCAGAAATCTGCCCTATTCAATTCGGATTTATCCATTGATGTTGGGCCTCTGTTGACATGATGGCTCTAAGTACGGACACTTTAACGACGTGTGAGGATTCAAATTGGAGTAACTTAGCAGGTGGTGACTAGCAGTGGAATTCAAGATGCACACTTAGTCTTACTTGAGACTAGTCATCTGCATATATCTGGACTCCCGAGTAAATGATGGTGTCCCTACAGAGGCTGGGATCCAGTACTCATCGTTCCGTGACTCTCGTTGTCAAAAATGTCTGTTGGATAACGCTTTGGCGTTTGAAACTATGGATACTGTCTTCCAGCCTCAGTGAAAATAACATCACTCATTTGGGATGCTGAAACATCTAGCCAATGAGTCCCGAATAGGACGAAACGTGAATCCTGGATTCCATTGCTAGAGCTTCTGTCATCAGAAGAAATTATTCGAAGGTCTATATCTCGCATACATCTAGTCATCTAGTAGCCACTTTTTTCCACACACACTTCATAGATTTTTCATCTCTAGTTATAAGGATTATTATTATTTCAGTTTCATTCTATGCTCATTCCATCGACAAGTATCTACGTTGAAAACAGCTTTGGATAATAGGCAATGCATTACTTTTCCTACGTTATTTTTTATCTATACCCCATCTTTTTTATGTATTTACAGCTTTTGAAAATGAAATCTCCGAAAAGATATCTTTGACACACATTTACGCAACTTTAATTTTTTTTTAAAAAAAAACATGAATTAATTCAGAACTGACAGAATTCTCAAAATTTTTTTAATAACTCTCTTTCCTATGAAATCCTCATATCTGAAAACAGAGTCAAAGTATTGTAGTTTCACATGACATACGTCAATGCTTGAATCACGAAGTCAATTGATAAATGTCAATTAACAATTTTAATGTTAGGGTTTTATTTATCACCCTCTAATTTATATTTATACACATTAATAACCTACGTATCTAATATGAAATTCCCATCTGAATACCTGTCGCCTTGCATATTCCTTCAAAGGCGATTTCATTAAATATGCCTATAATGTGACAATTTCTGCCCCAGTAATTTCTGCACTGGATTGTTCTTATATGAATAGATTCTTGTCTGAAGTTGACGCATGATCTTAAACTGAATTGTTGATGTTAGTTTCAGAGACGAACAGCACTTGAGTAGACTGATTCAATCGCATGATTCCTGTAATACTGATGGCACTGTGGTGATAAGGAGTAAACTAAATATCTCTTGTCTCAGCATCAGTTTCTCTTCGACGATCTGTTGGTAATCTCACATACTGTTGAGATACATACACAAAGACACTGAAACCTTTTGCTGGCATAACTCAATCTCTCCTCTTAAAATTTAATAATTCATGCATTCTGTCCATACTTCTATGCTGTTCACCCTTATTTTCCCGAGGACTTCTCAAAAGAGATGGTATCATATTATGCGGAACAGTGAAGGCTGTAAGTGGAATGCCTTCGCTTTTATTCTATTATTTTAAATTTTAATTATAGCTTGATTCCACGCTGTAATTTTGGTACAAGTATGGAATTTTCAGTATGTGATGTCGGTAGCCCAAATTTTGCAGGCCAACCATTGATTTCAGGAGTGCATCGGCAGAGGATCGAACCTTGGACCATGTGCATAGTTGGCGACAGTTCTAACTACTGTGCCACCGACTCAACGAATTGATATTGTTGTTTATATGTAGATGGTTGAAGTTATCTTTTCTCATACCAAACATCCTCTCTACTAATTCGCAATTTTCTCCTGGTGTCTCTTTGACTAAAGCCAGAGGAGACTTCATATGGATATATGCTTGTACAGCAATAATATAAACTTTCTACCATGCCATATCTGGCATAGGTTTTGTGAAAAGAGAGAATCAGATGTCAGAAAAGATTTGATAGTGCGAAATATTCCCATATTATGAATTAAAAATCAATCTGAACGAAGAATATTCTTTTCAATAATTTCTCCTCTTCAGGTTCTTACAATTATAAGATATAATATCTGTGGTCGTTACAATAAAGGCCAGTTATGCGGCGGATACATTTTTAACGTAGAATAACGGATTAGTAATTCTGGAGTGTCAAAATAAATAGTCACATTTGTGTGACAAACGTGCTAGGCTGAAATCGATTAGAAATATTGTAAAACGGGAGACAATTGTGGTGATTAATCAGAATAGAATTGTAGAGTGTGGGTTAGGAAAATTGACAAATGAGATCAAGGTTATAAAAAGGTGTCAGGTGAGTGTGGCTAGTACAAAGTGGTGTGAGTTAAACAGGAGATAGCCAGACTGGAATGAGAGGTTCATAGTGAGATAACGAATATGTTAAATGAAACAAGTGGAGGCATATATTGAGAAAACAGATAATCTCACTAATAATACGTCCGGATAGTATAAATGAAAAGTTCGATACTACTGAGAGAATGTTTGCATAAAGGGCATAAATTATGACGAATAATAATAATAACTGTAATAATAATAATATTTATAATAATAAACAAAGTAAAAAAAACCAAGAGGGTTAAGGGGAAGGAGCACTCTTGGTCAGAAGAAAAATCTTCAATCCAAGTTTGGCCACGCTAGCAACAGCGTCTGGACGTGTTCCTTTTGGATACAAAGTTCCGGTTTAGTCGATCTTATTGCAACAGCTTGAGCTATGTGTAGCAGACGTAAGCGAACTGTACGTGATAACGACTTCTGAATTCGGTATATAACCCTGAAAGCTGTGTTTATATCGATGCGATGTCCAGTATCGACCAAGTGTTACAGGATCGAGCTTTTTATGTACTTAATTTCCCCCCTGCTGAACCAAGCTGGTAAGTGTTCTCGATTAATCACCACCATTGTCTCCCGTTTTACAACATTTTCTAATCGATTTTAGCCTAGCACGTTTGTCACACTCAAATATGACTATTTATTTTGACACCCCATAGCAGCTAATCTGTTATTCTACGTTTAAAAATGTCAGAAAATATCTTATAAACTTTTTAAATCAGTAAATGATCTGCAAAGTATGAGCAAGGATCATTATTATTCAAATGAACTGTCGTCAAGATTTGACAGAATAGTTCTAAAATATTTTGGCGCCGAGTGAGAAGTAGACACTTGTAAAAATTATATATTTGTAAAATCTCAGCGATATTGAAATGAATAATTCCAACGTTTCTTTCGGCAATCTGGTCCGGAGTTCTTCAGGGAAATAAATCGAAATTAACATAACAGAGGCTTATACATAAAAGGAACATCTCCTGTTTTTAAAAACTTCATCCAATCATGAGTCGTGAAACAGGTATCAACATGTATAATAAACGAAATTGTGTGAGCTGTGATCAAAATTTGATCTCGGACTTACAAATATGGGTCTACCTTTGTTAAACACTTTAAACACAGTGTGCATGTGTGTGTGTGTGTGCGGGTAAACAGTTGTAAAACAACTTCTTAACATCTCTATAATTAGGTATAGATAGTCAGGAATTTAGACCAAGTATTATTAATTAGTGATACATATCCATTTTTATTTATTTATTAATCAGGATTTCTTATGCATCAGCTAACATCACACCTTCATGTCTGTTCAAACTGTTAGTATCTAGAAGTTTATGATTAGACGTATTTTCAAAATTATGGTGTTTAGGATTAGAGCTTAGTTGAAGCACCCTGTTGAACTTATTGCTTTGTCTTCTTTCTGATGATTGAGCTGCTTTATTCGATCTACTGGAGTTGTCAGGTGACTCGACAACTATAGATTTAGGATATGCATTATTCTGTTGCAGAAAGCGGAGAGTGAAAACACGATGATTGTGCTAATTACATAGTTTCTTTGTTAATTTAATTAGATCGCAAAATAATTCAAATGAACTAGTGTCGTCAAGATTTGACATAATAAATCTATTATACTTGTTTTTCGATACATATGATTGGACAAGGTTTTTTTTTAAAAAAAGGAATGTTCCTTTTATATTAATAACAGAAGCCTAATTGTCGAAATGCGTATAAAAATGCCGAAAACGTCGTTCTGTATGATTATTACAGTATGGAATAATGTTATTATTATTATGTTGAAGTTTCACGCTATTTTACTTGATGATATCATTGTAAAATTGCTTAACCCTGAGTCACTTAATGCCAGCTTTTTTAGAGATGTCATGTGATGTCAAAGTCCATAGAACACATTGTGCAAAACGTGAAGCGGATGATTACCAGTTTCACTTGTTTTGACAGCAGCGCTAACTGACAAAAAGTAAAAAAAACAATGGTCATTGAATTCCCACTCACTCGATCAATAGGCGATGGGCTGACTTAATAACCTGATGTTCACAGGTCATGGCTTTAGTTACCTTTAAGTATTATGAATAGATGGTGGCATAATGGTTAGGACGCCCACTGACCATGCACACGGTCTGGGGTTCGATCCGCCACCACAGACGCACCCCTTTACCTCGCTAAGCCAGAAATAATGCTGGTAAAGAGGAAAGGTTGGGCATGGGGCTAGCAACCCCATCCTGTAAAATAAACACTGCTACAGAAACTTCAAGCCATTAGCTTGAAGTGGCCCTATGTTCCATTGGGGAACGTGAAGTAATAAAAAAATTAGGAATCGATAAAAGTTAGTATTCAAGAGACGGAGATTCTTCAGCAGAAATACTGAGAAACCGCCTGTGCTGTTCACTGAAGAAAACCTTCTTCGCAGCGGAACTCAGACTAACTTTCTCTACGAAACCAATGATTCCCACGAACGTGAAGGATAAGCTTCCACTGGGGGCCTCATCAATATGCATCTACCAATTCACCTGCTCATGTGGAGCTAGGTATGTCGGCTGTACCCAGCGTTTGCTATCCAAACGAATCAGCGAACACTTACTTTCATGGTTTTATAAAGGAGAAAGAAGATCCCCCGCCACAGCTCTATCCTAGAACACTTGATCGAATCCGGACACCAACCAAACCCACAAAACAACTTCTCAGTTATCTACACAATACGTGGGAATCTTGCCAAAAGAGTACGAATTAAACTTCTTCAAACTGCAGAAGCAATGGCAATTCACTTATTGAATCCTGAACTCTGCATACAAAAGAAGTTTGTTCAGTCACTAAATCTACAATGGTCCTGTCCTATCTTAACACAAAATACGTAATTTTGTCTTACCTCTTTCTTCTTTGTTCGTCTATTTCTTAATTGCATTATTTTCTACCCCCACCCTCTATTAAATCTCTACGCTCATGACGACTGTTGCTAACTCGACTTTCGTTTATTTTTAAGTGAATTCTACTCAGCTTATTAACTTGACTCTCATTCATTTTTTCATTGAACCCTACCAATTAGATCACGTCACCCAACCTACTTTTGTAAATTTATTTTAGTTTCTAACCGATTAACGCCTTCAAAATTACGTAATTCGTTTGTCAAAAACTAACAATTGCATTAACACATCTTTGGAAATATTCCTTTTGTTGCCAAGACAAATTACTATAAATTTGCCATTTTGTACAGCTTGAGAATGATATCGCCGAAAAGAGTAACTCTTTGCTGAACACCTTTTCTTTTCTATTCTATTCAAGAGACAATGGATTTCGGTGTAAGTGGCTTAACAGTCGACAGATTTGCTCGGTAACATAAAGGTTATGAACTCAATCCCTCGGGGATCATGAAATCTTAAACTAGGATGACAGAGACCTCTGGTACTCCTTAGCTTTAAACGGTTGTCTAAATGATATGTATATACGTGTTATCAGAAACTGTGTTTTATGAAAGATCTAACTTTACAAACCATTCATCAGTAAATTGGAACGCATTCACATACTTATTATTAAAATAAATCTACTCTCAGATTGTCAGAAGCAATTGGCCGGAAGCTTTCGACCTAAGTTTTGGGCTTGTTCGTGCTCACCAATCAGTAAGGCGTATCTGCAACCACCTTGAAGGAACTCACACCCCCTTTCTGAGATCCGGACCATTGCCATCCTATACTTCATTCAGAAACGTTACCAGTAAGCTAGTCAGGTTCTCGTCTGGCTTGATAGAATTCATTCTGCACCAAAACGAAACACCAGACGCATGTTACCAGTTACTTACTAGCTAAGGTTCAATCGTAGCTAACTATCTTGAAATAATCACAGATATTGATTAAAACTTTGATTTCTGGCATAGGGTCTAAAGACAGCCGGATATTGAAGACATCTCAGTAGGCAATATTGACAGCGCAAGTAATCAATCGATCGCATCCCCAATAGCTGCTTACAGTGAATGCGAACACACATTTTTTTGGTTCCTTTACGTCCTCATTGTGGAACATAGGGTTTCTTCAAGCTAGAGGCTTTGAAGTTTCGCTAGCAGTAGTGTTTATTCTTCACAGAACATGGTTGCTAGCCTCATGCCCAGCCCAACCTTCCCTCTTTACCAGTTTTATAACTGGGTTAGCAAGGTTTAGAAGTGCGTCTATGGCTGGGGATTGAACACCAGACCAAATGCAAGGTCGGTAACCATTCTTCTGTTGTACCACCGACGCATGCCACCACATTTAACAGTGAATAATCCTTACAGATAACTTACCATTAGTGAAATGAATACGAATAAAAAATTACATAATAAAGTCTTACCCTTTCAGCCATGTAAATTGAATGAAATGCTTTTTTTTCGATTGCGAGTATTGATTTTTTTTTGCTAACTTCTTTTTGGGATTGAATTCAAAGCAAACGAAAGAAAAGCTTCCAGTGAAAACTGCTCATATAGGCAGGTATACTAGGCATAGTTGTTGAAGTATGTTCTCATTACTTATTTACAAATGCATTAGTTATTGTTCTACAGCAATATGTACGATGCCGTACATGATTTATGTGAATAGAACTTTTTAAAATCACATTGATATATATATATATATATATATATATGCGTATTTATACAGATTACTTGGTCATTATTATATTTCATGATTGACACAAAAAAGAGGAATTTATTTTTATTTATTATTCTCTAATAAAAATGTAAATTTATTTTATTTTTCGGATAAAACTCTATTTTTCATTCTTTTTGTTTAGCTGTCGATTGGTGCATACATATATGTATATACAAATATATATGTGTACATTGTTTTTATATATACGCAGTTTTCAGAAATAAACAAGTTTATGAACAAGTCCCATAGTGTTTTGTAATAAAAAACGATCGATTAAATAGTGAGACTGGTTACAAGATTTCATCATGAAGTGACATCAGTCAGAATACCAATGGAAAACCTGAAGGAAGTACTACCAGACAGTTACTTCCTCTGTCCTAGTTTTGGACTCTTCAACAGCAAGCACCTACCACAAAAGAGTTTGAACCTACAGCCTTCTGGTTAGAAAGCCAGTGAGATAGATTGTAGACCATTAAGCCATTGGGAGGTGATTGAATGGTCAGTCCATGAATGCCAACTTCTGTTAATTCACGACATAAGGCGACCGCTAGCCAATGTCATTGGAGGCGAGTAATTCTCCTCACACCCGACCTGGTGACGACGTGAGATGTTGTCAGAGAATGCAAATAAATAGATAATCTACCAAAGGCAGTGTGTTTCCGACTTCTTTGTACTGCGGTGGCTATCACCATATGCATTGAAAAGCCGGAACTATGGGTTCAAAAGAAACTAGTCCAACCTTTACAACTACGTTGGACCTAGTTCGGTATGTTCCCTTATCCTTCCGTTTTTTCTGTTTTGTTTTGCTATCTGTGTGTAATTTTCTCTCTTTGCCTTCATTCAATTCATCCTATTTTTTCAGTTATAAAATCAATTGTTTTAAGTTTGTTTCCGTGCTCCTCCTAATCACACTTGTAATCCGTTTAGAATAACCATTTTATAGTTATATTCTAATCCTGTGTAATTTTGTGTTTCTATGCCTCTTGTAGTCTATATTCAAGCCTCCTAACTTACATTTCAAGTTGAAAATTTTGATTTCAGTTTGTTTCTATGCTCATTTTGTTAACACATGTAATTCGTTCTATCCCTCAATAACTTTTGCCTCTAATAATAATAATAATTTTTCCTTCACGTCCCCAGTGGAACATAGGACTCCAAGCTAGTATCTTGAAGTTTCTGTAGCAGTGTTTATTTTTACAAGATGGGGTTGCTAGCCTCATGCCCAATCTTTCCTCTTAACCAGGATTCTTTCTGGCTTAGCGAGGTAAGCCCCTTGTAATCTATATTCCTACCTTCAAACTTTCATATCAAGTTGAAAATTATTATCCCCTTCATTACTATGTGGAATTAAGCAAATAATAATTGTATCCATGTAAACTAATCTATATAATTGCGATTGCACGGCTTTTGAGAATGAAATCGCCAAAAAGACCGCCACCTTTACTGAACTTCTTGTTCTTTTCAATCATTGAATAAGGGTTTGACTAATTCTTTTTTCCATTGAAGGGAAATTGGATCTTTCACTTAAATGATTTGGATAGTGTTGTGTCAACTATAAGCAGGTGAAAACATAAACTGGATCATATTGGAGAAACGAGAAAGGCTTTCAGTACTTTGAAATCAGTGTTGGGAGGTGTAAATTAATTGTGAATTTTCAACACAAATTTCAAATCAGTCAGAGCTTACATATATGGCCCATAGAAATGTAGGACGCGTCACGAGAAGTGTTTATAACAGGCGATTGAAGAGCTTCATGAAGACTTGCCTTCTTGCGAAGTCTTAAATCAAATAGGCAGAAAATATGCGTAACGAGGAACTCTATGGATAGATGAATTTGCCAGGAAATTATCCACCGATTAGACATACTTTGTGAAGATAAGTGAGTAACATCATGAGTCATGATAGCCTTCAAACGGAACCCAAACAGAAGGCGACAAATTCTATTTTGAAAAGGTTATGGGATGAGCAAATGAGGGCTTTTTAAAAGTTGAGTATCTAGCTGAAAGGGATAGAAGAAAATGTCGCTTTGTTGAAACACTATGCGTCATTTGGATTACAAGGAACGAATAGTAATAATAATTATTATTTATTATTTTATTGTTTGTTTTATCGAACGTACAGCTAGCTCTTAAACACTTTTCATCTTTCCAACGCTTACCTTTATTTCTATTATTATTTTATTGTATTCCTTTACGTTCCCAATGTGGAACATACGGCTTTCATGCTAGAGGGTTGAAGTTTCGGTAACAATGGTGTTTATTTTTCAGCGAAATGTAGTTGCCAGTCTCATGCCCAACCATCCCTCTTTACCTGTCTTATTACTGGCTTAACGAAGTAAAGGAGTGTGTTGACTCGCGAATGAGAATCTCGAACTAAAAGAGGTGTGGTTAGCGAAAATGCTGCCCCTGTACCACCGACGCCTAACACTTTCCATTATTCATCTTCATTTATTATTATTATTTCCTTAAATTCCTAGAGGAACATAGGGCTTCAGCCGCGCGTCTTTATTGCCTTCGGTTCTCTGCTAAAGTTTTCACCTGGCTCCAAGTCTGCTCACATGCTCTCATCTACTCTTCATATAACCTCTTTCAAGTTATCCTTGGACGACCAACTCACCACTTCCCTTTCGGGGTTCCACTCGAGTGATGGCTTGTCTAGTGATGTCACTTGATGGTTTGTTTCCTCAAAGTTTGGCCAAACCACCTCCATTTCTTCCTGCTTATTTGTTGCACACTCGGTTCCTGCTAGGTTGGTTTGCTCAATACCAGAGATCCCTGTTGCTGATCTTTTCTGACTGGCCATCTGATCTTGAGTAGTACTGAGCGGAGACAACTGTTAATGAAGGTTTGTAGTTTGTTTGAGATGCTCTTTATTACGCGCCACGTCTCTGATCCGTATAGACTAGTACTGACTTCACATGGGAGGTGAAAAGCAGGATCTTGTTTTTCATGCTGAGTAGTGCTGTTGACTTCCACACAGACTTGAAAGTAATGAAAGCTTGACTTGATTTCCCGATCCTTGCTTTGATATTCTCATCAGTTGCGTCCGCCTGTAGTTGAAACGATACTTTCCATGTAGGTAGGTAGGTAAAGGAGGTTGTTTTTTTTCAGGTATCTCCCATTTATGCTGATTGTTGTCTGTTGTTGTTGTTACTGTCGGTGTTGACCAGGAATCTTCATCACCTCTGATTTTTCTATGTTCACCTGAAGTGGTATCTTCTCATGATGCTTCTTCTACCGCCAACTTGTTGCTCTTCATTTGCATATCTTTCAGTTTGTGGGAAATCAGATATATATCATCGGCGAAGTCCAGATCCTCCAAGTTTTTTGTGTGGGTCCATTTATTATATGTGAGTCTTATCTCACATTATATTTGCTTACTATTCCATCATTATTTAGAAGACGAAAGGGATAAGCTGCTTTCCAATTACATCCTAATCTATGTAGTAACTGTATGCAGATAAATTTGAAACCTTAGAAATCTACCTGAAGACAGATACCTTTTCATCTTGACGGTTTTTACATAAATGTAGAATTTAAAACAATTGATCATTTTTATGAATTTTGATAACGTTATTATGAATGCTCTTGTTGAAAACGGATATCCTTTAAAATTTTTAAGCAGGTGTAGAAGTTAACTAGTCTCTGAACCTACAATCCATACCGTCCCTAAGAAAAAGGTTTTAATCAAATTACCATGTAACGGGGAAATAAACAGTAGGATTGTGAGACAAAGGTTGAATTCAATCATCCGTAGAACCTAATATGCAGCCCAGCTTGTAATTGTGGAAAAAAGCTAAAGATATGATTCACTGTAAACCTCAAAAGTGTACAAGTGATTATATCACAGCCCACACAATTCACCAATTTTCGTGTGTGTGTTCGGTCACACATAAATAGGGAGGACTAATGGCGCTTTGCACGTGAGGGTGGGAGAGCATATCCCCAAATGGTTAAAAAAAGAGATGAATAGTGACAAGCCAATAGATGCAGGTGTCAGACTACCAACTTCGTCTATAGTTAAACATCTAATCGAGGCTATAGCTATCCATAGACTTAAGCCCCCCCCTGTGTATTCAAAAACAGTTTGTTATTACTCTTAACCTACCTTGGTAATCCTTATTTGATTAGATTACCAAACGTTGTATTAATCATTCTCAAATCCTTTTTTGTCACTTCGTTTAATTTAACCTTTCTATATATATTGACTTGACAAGTAAATGTGTGAGTGATCAGATTGTTCGAAATGTATAGCGCTAATACATTACATTGTTTTCCAGATAGTCTCCGTCTTCTAATAACGCTATCAAAATTTATACATGTAGAAAATAAAACTTACAATTCGCCCTTATTTCTAAACAATTTACAAGTTATTATTGTTCTAAGTGACTTATGATTCTGCCTACTTGATGTTTAATCGTTATAATACGTAACCATTTTAGACATTTATTTACTTCCTTTGATTTTTTTTTCCGCGAAATAGTGCTGTGTGTAATCAATTTGTTTAATTTTTGTAAGCTGTTTCACTATTTAATTGATACATTAATTTTATTGGTTAATTGTTACCCTCAACTGACATGTTTAATTTTAATTTAATTTTTGATTACAGCTTGATTCCACACCGTATTTTTGGTACAAGTATGGAATTTTCAGCGTGGATATCGGTAGCCCGAAATTCGCAGGCCGACCATAGATAACAGGTGTGCGTCGGCGCGGGCTCGAACCCCGGACCATGTGCATGGTCGGCGAGAGTCCTAACCACTGTGCCACCGACGCACAGTGATTATTAACAGGCTAAATTCATGGATTGTATTGCAGCTGTTGTATACGTTACAGCAGATTCATGCATAGAGATCTAACTCAGAAGTGCAATCCTTTTGTCTACACTCATCTATTTCATCAACTCTGTTATATTTTAGCTATCTTCTATTCTCCACACTAAAATCTCTACAAACTTTAGTACTTATCATCGACTTATCTCCCGGTTCAGATGTAACAGAGCGTCTGGTTTTGATTAGACACTAGTAACTAGTGTGACGTGTCTAGTCCTTTCTTTTTGGTGCAGACTGAATTCTATCAATCAGGTTTGAAATGTGGCCACTATTCTAGGTAGCTTGCCATCATGGTGCACATTGATTTGATGATATTAGATAGTTGGAAGCAATCGGCCACAGGAAGCCCTGGACCTAGGTTTCGTGCTAGTTGGCACTCACCAGTCAGTCAGAAAGGAGTATCTGCAAACTTGAAGGGATTCATGTCCCTTGTGAGGCTGGAACCCGCGTCACCCAGTGTTGCAGTCAGAACTTATCGGACTCGCGATTGAAAGAATTCAGTCTGCGCCAAAGTAAGGACTAGACACATCACACTGGTTACCAGTGTCTAATCAGAGTACCCAATAGTGTCCTACAGGAGGTCAATCGCGAGCCTGAATAGCTAACTGGTAACGTCTCTAACTGCAGCACTGGGTGGCACGAAACCTAGGTTCAGGGCTTCCTGCTGATTGCCTCTAACTATCTAATATCATCAGGAGCGTTTGATTAGCAATTCGCAGGCCACTCGTTTGAAGTTTGTCTGTCAGCCAGATTCATATTTCACCTTGAATTATCTGTCACACGTTACACCAAAAACAGTCTTTCAAGTCAAAGCTATATCAGAGAGTCTGACTATCAGTTATATATATATATATATTAGATTGTACAGCCTGATAATAACTTTGTTAAAATGAGTCTGTTCACTGAATATTTTGTTCTCAAACAAGTTTTTCACTACTGAAATATAGTGTTCATGTCCTCAGGTGGAGATTTAAGTAGTTCTTCTTTCCACCACTTCACAGGAAAACAGTCTCACAAAACTTTTCTATAAAATGGCCACTTTATACGTGTACTGACCTGTTTCAAAGTCTACATGAGAAAGATTTTATGGCGGGTGTAGTAATATCTTGTAGTGTGTACGAAAAACAAATATTGCCATTGAAATATTTTGTAATTTTGTTTGACAAAACATTTATACTTTACTTTGAAGCGTGAGTCATTAATTCAACAGTAGGATCCTAGGCGGGTGTACAAACTATCCGGGTTCGAATCCCAGCTTAAACACGTCTAAACGTCACCTATTACATGTGTAAAACTCGGATACTATGGTGGCTGGTACTTCCAAATTAATTTATTTATTAGATTAATCACACAGTCAGTGAAACACTATTATTTACTGGACGACGAAGTCTCGAACAAAATTCTTTATTGTTCATATTCATATCAATTATGCCTACACACCTTCGAAACCTCCATTTCATAATTTTCTTTGTTCCTGCCTATTTCTCAGAGGGCTAGTAGAATTCTGCAAATGTCCAGACTTTTTGAAGCTGTATAATTATAACTCACGTGATTGTGAAGAATAAATCATGTTCGAAAACTGATCCAGTTAACAATACTCTTTCACTTTGTATGTAATATACCTAATAAGTAAATTAACATAAATCGCAAGTCGGAAAAAGATAGAAAGTTAGGGAAATGAGGCTAGCAGCTCTACTCCTCACAAAATCAAACATCGCTGCCGCTACTGAAACTTCGAAGGTAAAACCTCCACGCTGCACTCTAAATGCAAAAGAGTTGGGAAAGAGACAACTTGAAATATCAATTCATAATTAAGGTCTTCTCTTCATTAGTTCTGCCTCATTCTTATTAGTTCACCTGCATTTTGTTTGTATCATTTCTTAGGCCCTCTGAGTAGAACTTCATTATAGATAAGATTTTATTTTGATAAGTTACACAGTAATAATAACTGATGACCACCTTTCGAGCACAAATTATTACTGCTTATAATCATATCAAGTCACTCACTCACACAACTTTCTTCCTTCATTTATATACATGAGTGGCACTGATGATTAGACATTTGAATAAAAATCAATGTAGGATAATGTACATTCAAAATTAATGATATGACTGTTATTGATCAATTACAATTGCACTACATGCATTAACGCATAACCACACAATAATGTGGTGGGAGAGAGTTTAAATCCTAATAAGTAATCTGTGTAGGTTGAAAGAGAGATTGATTACTGAATCCCACCTGGTTCATCTAGTCTATACCCAACACACTACATGCAACAGAAATGACTCAATGCAAATACCAGAAATATGCATGGAGGATATTATTACCACCAGTCAGTCGAATCAGTGGAGGAGAATAAATAATTGCATGGAGGATTTAATCATGAGCTGACACCAGTTAGAGAACCACTGAAAAACCTGGGAGTACTGGACAGCTGTTTCGTCCTAGTTTGGGACTCTTCAGCTGATGCTTACTAGTGACTGGCCCTATTCAGGCAGTTAACTTGGGGTTCTAGTGGGAAGCCGTGACCAGTAGGGTACAGCAGATTGAAGATGAGGCAGTAACTCATCGAAGACATTGCGAAGTGGTCCCGCTATGTCGTGAACTGGCAGAAGTTAGAATTCAAGAACCATTGGATCGGGTCACAGTGGCTCAATGGTCTACGAGCTGGCCTTGTAACCAGAAGGTCCTGGGTTCAAACTTCGGTGGGTGCGTACTGCTGAAGAGTCCCAAACTAGGACGAAACAGCTGTCCAGTACTCCCAGGTTTTCCAGTGGTTCTCTAACTGATGTCAGCTCATGATTAAATCCTCCATGCAATCAAACAAAATCCCTACAAAACCAATACTTGAAGAATAAATAATCTCAAAATTCTATTTCAATTCAATTCAAGCACATTACAACATTCTAACAAGTTACTCACTGATTATGACTATAAAAACACTCGTCTTATTTCCCATCTAATTGTAATTGATGAGTAACACTCATATTATTATTTCTGAATGTACAGCATCTCATATTGATTTTTATTTAAATATATAGTCAATTCCACACATGTATATAAATGAAGGAAAAAGTTGTGTGAGTGAGTGACTTGATATGATTATGATTATCAATAGTTTGTGCTCGAAACGTGGTCATCACTTAATATTACTGTGTAACACTATGTAACTTATCAAAATAAAATCTTATACCCTACCACAGTGCCTAAGTTTTATGCTTATACCTTTGAGTAGAGCATAGGATTTCAAGTTATGCTTGGAGTTTAGAGTAACGCTGGTGTAGTTTTTTGCGCATTGGCATCTGTTAGCCTCATGTTTAACTGTAATTCTATTTCCGATTTGCAACCAATTGGCGGAAGAGTCATGGTTTAGGAATGCGTTGATTGTGAGTTGGATACAGACCTCCAACACGACTGACGAGCATTCTACCCTCTCTAGCATCAATACACCTCAATTTTATATAAGCTAATAAAATAGCAGATCACGTTTAAACATGTAATTATAACAAACTTTTGTAATTCAGAAATTAGGTAATTATCAGGAAAATTATTCATTTTTTGGAGTTAGAATTAGAAAATTGAAATACACGTAAAAAAGAACTTTTTGAATACATAATTTAAACGAAAATATTTGCGATTTAAATGTGTTCTTTTATTTTATATATCTTGTATTATGTTTGGAGATTTCTGTATTTTCCTAAATAAGATTGATTCTCAACTTAATTAAATCACTATGCTGATTGATATGCCTAGAGGGATTATGAAAGTGAACGCGTTTAATAAAAACACATTTTATTATACATACATAACACGATCAATCTTATCAAATCAGTAACTAACAGCTGCTTGTAAAACAGATTGGTCTGTTGACTTAGTGGCTTAATGCATATAACAGCAGTGGCTGGCGTTGAATCTAAGTGGGGAAAACTACCTTTCACTTGGAATAAAGTCACGCGATCACATCAGTTGCAAAATAAAAATTCGCACATTATTTTATTATTATTATTATTCCCTGGGGTTCCAAGTGGAACGTAGCGCTTGAACAACACATCTCCACTTTCTCCTATTCTCTGCTGTCCTCTTCAGCTGGCTCCACGAATACCTGAAATCCCCTATCTTAACGTGTGAAGGCATGTTCTCCTCCGTGCCACTTTCAGACGACCCACTCGCCGTTTCTCACTGCGATCTCACTGAAGTGGTAGCTTGGCGCGCGATGTCATTTGATGGTATCCTCATCAAATGCTCGATGCATCGCCATTTTCTTCTACATATTTGTTGAGCGATCGCCTTTTGGTTGGTTCGTAACCAGCCAGACTTTTTTGTTGCTGATTATTTCTGGCCCACACATTTAGTCATATTCAGAAAAAGACTTCAAAAGCGAATAAAACCGTTTTCTCGACAAAATATTCTCCACAACGGTTGTACAACCGCATTAATATTTAACAAAAATATTAATTCAAAACAATAAGTTCCTTTTTATAAGTTTGGATAGCGTTTTTTGAAGACAGAGATTGTCTGAAAACTATTGTGAGATGTGTTTGCACCATACATTTCGAGCAATCTGATCATACATTTACTTGTCAAGTCGATATATTATGAAGAAGTTAAATTAAACAAAGTGACAAAAGAAGGACTTAAGACCGATTAACACAACGTTTGGTAATCCAATGAAATAAGGATTACCAAGGTAGATTAAGAGTAATAATAAACTGTTTTTGAATACACACTGGAGGAGAGGCTTTAGTTTATGAATAGATATAGCCTCAGTGTATCTCAATAAGCGCCCTTGACCGTTTTTATGTGCGTCGGTGGCATAGCGGTTAGGACGCTCGCCGACTATGCACATAGTCCGGGGTTCGATCCCAGGCTACAGACGCACTCCTTTACCTCGCTAAGCCAGAAGTAATGCTGGTAAAGAGGAAAGGTTGGACATGAGGCTAGCAACCCTATTCTGTAAATTAAACACCAGCTTGAAGCCCTATGTTCCACTGGAAACGTGAAGGAAAAAAAGCGTCTTTATAGATGACCTTAAAGGCTGAGTTAACATCAATCTTATGTTTCATATCGATTAAGTGTTTAGCTGACAGCTGCATCTATTGGGATTTTCACAATTCATTTGTTTTTCTAGCCATTTTGGGATTTACTCGCTGTCTCATCCTCACACGCGAAGTGCGAGTACTCTTCCTTATGCATGTTTATTATTACTCTTAACCCACCTTGGTAATCCTTATTTGATTGGATTAACAAACGTTTGTGTTAATCATTCTTAAATTCCTTTTTTTTGTCACTTTGTCTAATCTAACTTTTCCATATATACTTACTTGACAAGTAAATGTGTGAGTGATCAGATTGTTCAAATTTGTATCGCTCAACTACATCACATCGTTTTTCAGATAATCTCCGTCTTCAAGTAACGCTATCCAAAAATATTCATAAAATTCCTCAGACATGGCTAACTCTGTTCTAGAAAATGTACTGCGACTTGTGAGGCATAGTCTAGAAGCGAATGACTAAGTGGAAGTTAGAAAATCGAGACGGAACCTGAAACTTACGTAATTAGTGTAAAGAATCAATACTAAGTCTAAATGTGCAAAATGAACCCATGGTAAAATGTTTCTATAAATTCTGTGTGAAAAATGCAATATTATTAATAAACAACAATAGTCGTAGTAATAATATCAATAATAATTGCAAAATTATAGTCATGATAAACTGACACAATGAAATAAAACAAAATTATGGGGATTAGAGAAATCTGTTCGGAATATACAATAAGGACTGAATTTAAACCTCTACGTTGCACCTTAGCGAAAATTAACCATCCACACAGGTTTATCGAAGGAAAAATGAGAGAAAAACTTCCGCCACCGCGAGTTTCAACTGTTCCCGAGGATATTCAAAGGTTACACTGAAGCAGAAAGTCTTAGAAATCGTCTATCCAAATGTCATCAGAAGTCACTTTAAGCAGTCATCTTACGTATCACATTCTTCAGCAGACAGTTCATCTATTCATGAGTTAAAGATACAATACAGCTTTCAGCCCCTTCAGCGACTATCATGAGTTTACTTGTTTCTCAAGAGCAAAGTATATCGGCTGAACATAATATCATTTCCACAAACATATTCTGGAATACTGTCCAGTATGGCTAGCTAGAGGAGAGAAGAAGAACACCAGTAGTTCTATCCTCAGATACCTTGTGAAATCTAGACATCAAGTATCCCTGCATGAATGCTTTAAGTACTACATAGAGTTCATGAATATCATAGACTTCAAATACATCATTTATAGACAGCTGAATGACAGGCTACTCGTGACCGGGAAGCGAACCTCTGCATTCAAAAGCACTGCATACTCTCAATAGCCTAACCATGGTCAGAGTAACTTGCTTACTATAATTTTGTTTCATTTCAATGTTTCAGTTTACTATGATTATTATTTTATAATTATTATTGTCATTATCACTATCTCACTATTGTTGTTTATTAACAACATTGAATTTTTCACACAGAATTTATAGAAACATTTTACCATCTCTATATTGTTTATTGTTCATTTCACGCATTTAGACTGAGTATTGATTCTCCTTACAAATTACCTAACTCCAACTTCTGTCTCGATTTTCCAAGCTATACTTAGTCATTCGCTTCTAGACAATGCCTTCCAAGTCACAGTACATTTACTAGAACAACAACTGCCATTTCTGAGGAGTTCTATGAATATTTTTTTTTTGAATATAAAATGTGGTTGCACAAATCTTGTGGAAAATATTTTGTTGATGAGAGGGTTTTCTTGGTTTCTGGAATCTTCTTTTGTTTATAAGACATATGAACATTAGAATAAGAGAACAAGTAGTTCAGCAAAAATGTTGATCTTTTCAGCGATTTCATTTTTTGAAAAAGCTGTACAATCATATTTATATGCATGATTTTACATGGGTACAATTCTTGATATAAGAATAAAACTTGTGCACTGTGGCAGAGTGTAATTCCATTATGGGTGAATTTTGTTTTGATAAAGTCTCACAGTGTTATACAGTAATGTTTACTGATGACCAAGTTTCGAGCACAATTTATTGCTCATAATCATATCAAGGTAATCACACGACTTCCTAAATTCATTTATATAGTTCCATTGTTTTTCTCTTGATTTTCACTTGATTTGATTGGTAATAGTATTTTCCATATTTCACGTATGAGTGACGAGTCATTCCCAATGCATGTGTTGGGTGTAGACTCGATGAACAAGGATTCAGTAATCAACCTCTCTCTCCACCTACCTAGATTACTTTTTAGAATTTTAACCCTCTCCCACCCATTGTACTGTGTGGTTGTGTGTTAATGCATGCATTGCAATTGCTGAGCTTTTTTCTAAATTACTTATCTTCTCGGGGTCAACCATTCTCACCTTAGCTAAATTCTTATGCTCTGACAATCTGACTACCCCTGACCTACTAGTTTGACCTATGTAGTTGACCTCACAGTCATTGCATATTATTTTGTCCAATTGGGTCAAATGGGTCCTTTAACCTACAGAGCTTGTCCCTGAGTGAGTTTCTAGGTTTAAATGCCACCCTAATTCCTATTTTATTCAGAATCCTACGTAGTGTCTCAGATGTCTCCTCTTTATATGGTATAACTGTGGATGACTTATATTCTTTCTTATCTATGTTATTATTACTAGTTTCACAATTATTTTTATTTTGTTTTTGGCCTTTATTGATCTCCCTAATGAATTTTATAGGATAGTTATTCAACACCAACGCTTCTTCTATCTGTTTTAATTCATCATTTAGATCTTTTTTTGTGCTACTTAGTGCCACTGCTCGGTTTGTTAAACATTTAACTAAGCCTGCCTTAACAGTTAACGGATGAGACGAATTAAAGTCTAAATATCTATTAGAATGCATTGGTTTTCTATAAACACTAGTGTGTAGTTTGCCATCTTCTATTCTTTTTATCTTACAATCTAACATAGGTAATTCGCCAACATTCGCCAACTTGACAACAAAAAAACGACCCAGACTGACGAACGATGATCAAGTATTTCACAACCTACACTTAGTTTGGTTACCTTTACCTATTCTCCAACTTGACAACCTAAATTACATTACTGTATAACACTGTGAGACTTTATCAAAACAAAATTTACCCATAATGGAAGGTACAATTGCATGTTTGATTCCACATAATTACGACGACGAATAAAAGGTGATAATTATTTTCAACTAGATATGGTTTTTACGAAAGGCTTAGAAACAAAATTAACACAGGATTAGAACGGATAACATTATGTTTCCGACTTCGCAATATTCATCGAGAAGCCGGAGCTGTGTGTCTAGAAGAAGTTAGTTCAACCTCTACAACTACCATGGACGACCTAGTTCGGTATGTCCCTTAGTTTCCGTTTTTTCATCTTCTTTCGTTCTCTTTTTCCTTTTCGATCTTTTTTCGTTCGCTGTGTGTGTGTGATTCTTACTCCCTTTGTCTTCATTCGATCACTCCCATTTTTTCAGTTATATAAACAATTATTTTAAGTTTGTTTCTATGCTTTTCCTGCTCCAGTTTATGATAACTCTTTAACAAGTATATCTTCATTTTCAAGTATTGGTTTTGTAGGGATTTTGTTTGATTGCATGGAGGATTTAATCATGAGCTGACATCAGTTAGAGAACCACTGGAAAACCTGGGAGTACTGGACAGCTGTTTCCTCGTCCTAGTTTGGGACTCTTCAGCAGTACGCACCCACCGAGATTCGATTAAATCCTCCATGCAATCAAACAAAATCCCTACAAAACCAATACTTGAAAATTAATCTGTGCACACTAGTGACTGGCCCTATTCGGGCAGTTAACCTGTGGTTCTAGTGGGAAGCCGTGACCAGTAGGGTACAACAGGTTGAAGATGAGGCAGTAACTCATCGAAGAAGACATTGCGAAGTGGTCGCGCTATGTCGTGAATTGGCAGAAGTTAGAATTCAAGGACTGACCATTGGATCGGGTCCCAGTGGCTCAATGGTCCACGAGCTAGCTCGTCTTGTAACCAGAAGGTCCTGGGCTCGAACCCTGGCAGCGGGTGCTCACTGGTGAAGAGTCTTAAACTAGGACGGAGGAAACAGCTGTCCAGTACTCCCAGGTTTCCCAGTGGTTCTCTAACTGGTGTCAGCTCATGATTAAATCCTCCATGCAATTATATCTTCATCCTGTGCAATTTTGTGTTTCTAAGGCTATTGTAATCTATATTCACTTTTCCTAATTTCCATTAAAAGTTAAAATTTTTAGTTAAATTTTGTTCCCATGCTCATTTTTTACACACTTATTGTCATCCATTCTAATCCTAATCTAATTTTGTTTCTAAGCCTCTCGTAAAAAACCATATCTAGTTGAAAATAATTATGACCTTTTATTCGTCGTCGTAATTATGTGGAATCAAACATGCAATTGTATCCATGTAAAATTATGTATATAAATGCGATTGTACAGCTTTTGCAAAAAATGAAATCGCCGAAAAGATCAACATTTTTGCTGAACTACCTGTTCTCTTATTCTCATGTCCATATAACATATGAATTGTCAAGGAGTAACAACAGATAGCTGTTTTGGTGCTAGTTTGGGAGCTCTTCATCAGAACCCACCGACAGGGGTTCGAATTCAGGACCTTCCAGTTAAGAGGCTTTCTTGTAGACTATTAAGCCACTGGGATCCAACGGAAAAGTCCATGAATGTCAACTTTTATCAATTCATGAGGATAGTTCCTTGCCTGTTATACGCCCTCTGAATAGCGTTTTATTTTTTGCTGCAGCGAACAACTCCTCACACAACAAAATATTGTTGACAAAAAGGTTTCTTCATGCTAACATAGTAATATATATATTCACACAACTCAACGTTAATAGTAATTAGCATCATAATAATTTTTAACTGTTTGTTAGCAGAGATCTGAGTGATCCAAATTTCGATTGCAAATGGATATCAGTTAGAGGGTCTTTAAAAACTAAACAGTACTTGACAGTCGTTTCATCCTTGTTAGAGCCTCTTCAGTAGTTGACTAATTAACAGAATTTAGAGTTCATGGAGTGCGTCGGTGGCACAGCGATAGAATGCTCGCCAACAACGCCACAGGTGATCCGGCATTCGATCCTCAGCTGGCTCATTCATTTACCTTCCTCAACCCAGTAATAAGATTGGTAAAGAAGTAAGGTTCATCTGGGCATGAGACTAGCAACCCTATCCAATGAAAATGAACACCACTGTTACAGAAACTTGAAGTCTGTAGCTTGAAGCCCTATGTTCCATTGGAAACCTAAAGGGATAAAAAATAATTCATGGCCAGTAAGATTCTATGTCAGTAGCTGGATGCTCAACATTTTTGCCTGAAGCTCTGAAGGGTCTACGTTCGACCCATTGTGAGGTGATCGACGCGTACAATTGAATATTACTTAAATAGGATTAAAAAAACACCTCTTCAGTACTTTCTGGTTTCTTAATAGTTCTCTCTTTAACTGACAACATTTCACACAATCTAATTTGAAATCATAGTAATTTTGCAAGAAAAAAATTCAAAGGTTACTTACTGTATTCAAATGTTCATTCAAGTGTATAATTAAATGAGGTACATCAAACGCTTTACTCAATGATTGATGTGATGTTTGAAGATATTTTCTGCACCAATCTGTAGGATTTGCTGCACCATGGATAGCATGACCATTGACCAGATGATAAGAGACAATACCAACCAGAATAATTAACAATGTCATGTTGTTCACATGAAGAATATCACTTCTTCTTGAAAAAGATTTCTTCATCTTGGTTGGGAGCTGTTTTTTTTATAAATGTATCCTAAGTTATTTCGAAATATTCATATATATAAGCTGAATGTCTGTCGAAATTATCAGCGGTTAAATGTTCAATATGTCGGAGGGAGACAGAGAAGGCGGTCAGTTCAAGAAGGTACGTTCAAAAGTTAGTTTTCGTTATAAACATTACTTTTCTGGAAGATACTATCTTGTTGTTACTTCTGTAATACTCTTCCGAGGTACAGAATACGATAAAATGTGAAATGAAGTGAAATGGAAAATGAAGTATTGTCAAATAAATAAATAAATAAATTTGTAATACTGTTCATTTCATTTAATTACCGGAAGTTATAATTACCTTTTAAATCATTATAATGAGAATACTGGAGTACAACAAGCTTTTGCCAATTTGGTAAAAATTATAAACTTTCTAGTTTAATAATGAATGGTCTGTATATATGATTACTGACAATATAGATGGGCATTTTATTGTAATTTTATGGAAAGAAAACTGAACATAATCGTCAATTGCTTATGTTCTGTTTAATCAGTCAGTAGTCTGATTTAGATATAAACGCTATTTTCTGCACCTCATTTTCTGCTAAACTGTCCAATTACTCGTAAGCTGTCATCTCCTTCACGTTACACCTAAAAACCCATCCTTTCGCTCCTTATTCAGGTCCTACTAAAGGGTCTTGCACACATTCCTTTGGCATAGACTTTAGATAACAGGTTCCTGGTTAGTTCTTTGCAAGTGTTCTTTATTGCTTAACTCCTATTTCTGAATCGACTAAAAAGCAGAAATTGGACATCTTTTTTGCATTTGATAAGTGCAGTAGACTGCCATCCTAATTATAGATAAATAAACGCTTTTTCAAGTATTGATTTTGCAGGATTTTGTTTGATTGCATTGAGGATTTCTAATGGGAAGGCGTGATTAGTGGGGTGCAGCAGGTTGGAGATGAGAGAGTAAGTCATCGAAGAAAAAGACATTGCGAAATAGTCACGCTATGTCATGAATTGGCAGAAGTTAGAATTCAAGGAACATTGTATCGGGTCCCAGTGGCTCAATGGTCTACGAGCTAGCTCGCCTTGTAACCAGAAGGTCGTGGGCTCGAACCATCTGTGGCGAATGCGTACTGATGAAAGTCCCAGACCAGTTGGACGAAACAGCTGTCCAGTACTCCCAAGTGGGTTTCCAGTGGTTCTCTAACTGATGTCAGCTGATAATGAAATCCTACATGTAATGAGCGCTTGTCTGTCTTAATTTTCTGATCCTGAGTGCCGTTGAAATCGTCAGCTGTCCGGCACGCCTATAGTTGGAACAATTCTACCTAAATATGCGAAAGAGGTGACTCAATGTAGATTGTTTCCAATGATTCTGACTGATGCAGATACCACATGAATTTATCAAGATCTTGTATTTTAGTTGTTTTTTATACATTGAAATCACATAATTTGAAAAATCAAAATTTAAGACAGAAAAATGAACACTGATTATCTTAGCAGTTTTATTGCCATTATTGTCTCACTAGCAATTATGAGTTCTTAATGAGCATATTTTTATAGCTAGACCATTAGTCATTTAAGTTGTAACGAACAACAAGTTGCAACGAACCTGTCCCACTAATCTCACATTATCTATTAGTCGCTAAAACAGCAAAAAACTCAAGATTGCATATTAGTGAACAACCAAGGTTTCACCGACGAACGACTGTTTGGGATACAGGATAGACATAGTGTTGTCCAAACACCAGAGTAGGATCTGTTAGCTTGCAAATTTTCATATAATGTTAATTCGTCATGTAGGAGATCACTGTCAAGACAAATTTTAAGACATTTGATTTCCGTCAATCCGAATGATAATATCTCTAACTATAAGCATCCTGCGTTTTTTAATCGGTGATGTGATTACTGGTAATTTTGTTAATTACTACAACAAAAAGTTGCTTAGTAACGAACGCTATAACATACATAAATGTTGATTTTTATAATTCTCACCGGTCAACAGTTGGGGATTTAATATGGAGGGCATTCACACTGTCAGGCGTCTTATTTATGATTTACTACTGTTTATAAAAGTTAATTGCGAATTAGTTGTCTTCTCTCTGAGCTGACTGATTTATTGCGAAGCTTTCGTCGTCTTCCTTCTGGACAACAGCTTCAGCGCAGGTTTTCGCACGGAATGAATTCATTTAAATTCTCCATGAATGATTTAAATGATATCGGGATTAATAGCTGAAGTGGTTATGCAAATATTCGAATTAATAGCTCTACGTGTAATTAAACCTAAAATCCGAGTACGTTATGATGATGGTATATTTGTAACAATTGAAAGGAAACAACAAATTTGAAGATGTCAAATTCACAAGAGAAGAAGAATTAGACAACCAAAATTCCTTTATCAGATGTCTTAATCAGGAGAACCAACACAGGAAATTTAGAAACACATTATTACTATTTCCTTTAGTTCCTAGAGGAGCATAAGGCTTCACTCGGACATCTCCATTGCGTTCTCTTCTCTGACAACGTTTCCACCTGGCGACACGTCTGACCACATGCTTTCATCTCCTCTACACATGACTTCCTCCATGTCACACTCGGACTGACGACCAACTAACCACTTCCAATTCAGCTTCCGCTCGAGTGATGGCCTAGTGTAAGATGTCACTCACTTAATGGTTTGTTTTCTCAGAGTATGGACAATCCACATCCATTTCTTCCTGCATATTTGTTGGTTCCTGCTATGTTGGTTAGCTCACTGACAGAGATCCCTACCTGTTGCTGATCTTTTCTGGCTGGCATTCTGATCTTGAACAAAATACTGAGCGAAGACAGTTGTTGATGAAGGTGTGTAGTTTGTTTCAGGTGTTCTTCATGATGCGCCAAGTCTCTGATCCGTACAGTAAGTAGCACTAACTTCACATTGGAGTTGAAAATTCTGATCTTATTTTTCATTCTGAGTAGTACTGTTTACCTCCAAACTGACGTCTCCTTCACACACAAACGCAAGTATATAGAAAATCAACGCACACACAGAAATCAAATACTCAACTATAACAATAATAAGTCAACCCAATTACCCGCTAAAGAAACTCTATGCAGACATTGTTCAAAAGAGTTCAAACGTACACTGTAGCACTCCAGTGTTGCAAATAATGGAAGAAAATTATCAACTAATCATTTTTAAAAGGATCGGATATCCTCAGAATTTCATAAAAATGTTTTAAACTGCAGTTATAACACAAACAACAAGCAAACATCAAAGATTACGAGAAAATTCATTCCATCATATATAAAAATACCTCTGAAATAACAGCCAGAATATTAAGACCGCTTGAAATACATATAGCACACAAGCCAGTCAGTACAATTACTTCATTCGATATTCCTCGAACCAAAAGATCCAACAGGAAAAGAGGATAAAATTAGTACCATTTACAAAATAAATTGCATGTATGAACTGTAATACACATTATATCAGTCAAAGTGGGTGTCCCCTTCGAATATTGATTCAAGGACACAAATTAGCTGTGAAAGGACGTGATATATGTATTATTTAATATCAGTGTTTGGGGATAGTTAGTGATAACAATTTGATTTGGATAATGTGGACATTTTAAATAGAGGAAATAACGAAAATGCAGTCAGGGGATTTCTAGACGCCTGGTACTAAAGTGAATCAGACAGCGATTAAAAACATATTACCATGAACCAAGTTTACCAGCTATTATTATTATTGTTGTATCCTTTAGTTTCTAGAGGAACATAGGGCTTCAGCTGCGCACCTCCATTGCCTTCGGTTTTCTGACAACTTTTTCACCCCGCTCCAGGTCTGTCCACATGCTTTCATCTCCTCCTCGCATGACCTCCTCCAAGTCACCCTTGGACGACCAACTCACCGTCTCCCCTTCGGGTTCCACTCGAGGGCTTGTCTTGTGATGTCGCTTGATGGTTTCCGCGGCGTATGGCCAATTCATCTCCATTTCTTTCTGCCTATTTGTTTCACAATCGGTTCCTGATTGGTTCACTCCCACAGATCCCTGTTGCTGATATTTTCTGGCCATCTGATCTCGAGTATTGAGCGAAGACAGCTGTTAATGAAGGTCTGAAGTTTGTTTGAGATGCTCTTTATTACGCGCCAAGTCTCTGATCCGTATAGTAGCACTGACTTTACATTGGAGTTGAAAATTCGTATCTTGTATTTGATGATGAGTGCTGTTGACCTCCACACAGATTTGAGAGTAATGAAAGCTTGTCTTGCTTTTCCGATTCTGGCTTTGATATCCTCGTCAGTTCCGCCTGGTTGTAGTTGAGACGATGCTTCCCAGATAGATGAAGGAGACTCTTTCTTTCAGGTTCTCCCCACTTATGTTGATTGTTGTCTGTTGTTGTTGTTGTTGCTGTTGATGTTGGCTAGGAATCTTCATCACCTCTGTTTTATCTTTGTTCACTGGAAGTCCTATCTTTGATGTTTCTTCTGCCAACTTGTTACTTTTCACTTGCATATCTTCCAGTTTGTGGGAAATCAGACATATATCATCGGCGAAATCCAGATCCTCCAAGTCTTTTGTGTCAGTCCATTTTATGCCTGTTCCCTCGTTGGTTGCCGTTGTCTGTCGCATTATCCAGTCTACTGCAATCAGGAAGATCATTGGTGATAGTAGACAGCCTTGCCTCACTCCCGTCCTCACTTCGAAGGCTTCCATAAGTTTCCCAGCTAATGAAAATTAAATTACATGACAAGAAACTTTAGAAGTCAAGACAAAATAATGATCAGTAGAGACCTATATTAACAACTAGTCACGAGAATGGTCACCAGAAGGTATAATTATACGATTAGAGATTACCATACTTAAGCATAGAGGGATTAAGACCATGAAAGTTGAAGGGGTTGAACGAACTTTTTCTGTACACAGAGATCTGGCTTTACTGTTTCGATAGCCAAAGCTTCAGCAATACAGGTGAGTCGGGTAAGTAGTGATTTCGGTAATTTACTTTCTGCCTTGTAGATAACTTTATATGAGGAGGCTATAGTGATAGGGTGTTCATTATCGACCAGTTGTTCAATGATCGCGCTTCTTTTTACTCCACTTCCACCTCTTCGTAACCACGCAGGATAGTGTTCCTGCACCCTCTTGGACAAAACTCGAGTCGAACGACCGATACACCTAGCTTCACACGAGTAAGTGAATTGATAGACGCATCGATGGCATAGTGGTTAGGACTCTCGCCGACCATGCACATGGTCCGAGGTTCGATCCGCTGCCGATGCACACCTGATATCTATGGTCGGCCTGCAAAATTTGGGCTACCGGTATCCATGCTGAAAATTCCATACTTGTACCAAAAATACAGTGTGGAATCAAGCTGTAATCAAAAATAAAATAAAAAATAGAAAAAATATAGATTTGGTCAACAGCGAGATCTTGTCCTTTAGGTTATTGAACAGTAATGGTCGACTAGTAAAGGCTTTTCTCAGAGATGCAGCAGGGAATGTTCTTTTCAGGGACTCTGATATCCTTCTTTTGATGATACTGGAAGCTAAGTCACCTTTGAATTCCAAGCTCAAGTACAGTATTTTCTTGGTTACGGATGATAAGTCACGTTTTATAGGCTTTGAATGCATATTCTTGTCTATAAAATGCGGTGGAAATCCATTATCTATTAGGATTTTCCTCAAAAGAATTAACTCATTCTCCACAGTATCAGGGTTATATATTCGCCGAATGTGAGTGCCGAACGACCGGACCAGGTCTCGTTTTCGACCAATGACTACCTAGCTGTAGAAATTTGTCAGTTGACCATTCCATCTCAGCTTTCGTTAAATCAATCTCTTCAGAGTTCCATCGACTCTCCTTGATAATTTCACATCGAGGAAATGAATGCTAGACTCGTACGCCATTTCGAGTGTGTAAGTGAAGCAAGAAAAACCGCGATCATTGAACTTCTTGTTGATAATGATCATTTTATCTCTATAGCCTCCGCCTTTAGAGTCATTCATCTACAAGGCAAAACACTAATTCACCGAAATCCCTACGTACCCGACTCACCTGTATTACTGAAGCGTTGGCTATCGAGACAGAAAAGGCAGATCTCGGTGTTCAGAAAAAGTTCGTTTAATCCCTCCAGCTTTCATGGTCTTAATCCGTCTATGCTTAAGTATGGTAATCTCTAATCATATTTTGGCTCTACCAATTTTTTTTTTCATTTCTATTCAGTTTGTAAGCTCTTCCTTTAATTACGTCAATTGTTACTATTACTATTCTCACTATGAACTGTCCCCGGTATTATTTGACATAATTATATCATTCATGGCAAATTAAAATGAATTCATTTCATTCTAAAACCTGCGCTGAAGTAGTTGTCTATAAGGGGGGTCGATGAAACCTTCGCGATTAAATCAACTAGAACTTAAAGATATAAGTATAAAACTTGGGCACTGTGGTAGAGTATAATTCCATTATAGATAAGATTTTATTTTGATAAATCGCACAGTGTTTACAGTTATATGAACTGATGACCACGTTTCGAGCACAAACTATTGCTCATAATCATATCAAGTTACTCACACAACTTTGATCTCTCATTTATATACATGTGTGGAATGGGTTAGATATTGGATTAAAAATCAATGTGAGATAATGTACATTCAGAAATAATCGTACGAGTGTTGTTGATCAATTGCAATTAGATGGGAAAATTGGACGAGTGATCGATAATATATATATATATATAAATATATCAATAATACATATGGTCTTCCTATAAGGAAGCTTATCAATAAACTCACACGACTTTGTCAAACAGAAGCAAGATTCACAAACCACCGGATTTTTAATAGTAGATGTTTAAAAAATCATATAATTCCAAAATATTTACGCATACGCACTCCAATTGCTTCAAGGAAAATATCATCAGCAGCTGAACATCTCAGTAGATTATGTCTAAGAGAAGAACTACATCGAGTTACTGTGAAACTAAATAATATACGAAATGAAATCGAAAAACTCAAACAGAAACTCAAATGTATGGTCAATGACAAAGATTATGTAATCGTTGTTGAAACATCCGAAAAAGCTAGAGAATCAGCCTTAAGAAAATCAAAAACCACACAAATCAAAAAATTCAACAAACTAATGGAAGAAAAGAACACAACAAATGAAATTGATGTCAACACTTCATCCTCTATCGACAGAACAAAATGGGTGATCAACCTCTCATCAAGAGAACTAAGCTCTAGTGAGATAAAAGTACTTGAGAAAGGACTAAATTTTAACGTAACAGTTAATAAATTAAAACCAGAGGACGTTATTCCTAACATAGAAGCAGCACTAGGTTCAATAGACAAGACAACAGCAGAAGAGGTTAGAGCACAATGTGCGTTAACCCTGAAAAATCAAAAGAAGGCAAGATCAAACTTAACAAAATCAGAAAGGGAAGCTTTAATTAGTCTAAAACAGGATAAAAATATTGTCATCGCAAAAGCGGACAAAGGAAACGCCACCGTAGTTCTGAATAAATCTGACTATATCAAGAAAGTCAGTGAACATATTGAAACGGGTCCATATGAGGAAATTAAGAAGCCTGTAGATACAATAATGAATAAGGTAAAGAAATCTACAGCGGAATTAATACGGAGAATGAAGCCGTCACTGGGTGAGTCTAAATGGTTTACTTTAATGCCTAAAACTAATAATACTAGTAGAATATATGGTACTATTAAAATACATAAACCAGGTTACCCCATAAGACCAATAGTAGATTTTAGAAATACTCCCACTTATGAATTATCAAAACACTTAGCTCTAATACTTTGTCCCATTAGAAATCGCTCAAACTCTAGACTAACTAATTCATATGAGATGAAAAGTAAGCTAAATGACATTCAACTAGAGAATGATGAAAAAATGGTTAGTTTTGATATAACTAGTCTTTACACTAATATACCAGTCATTATGGCCTTAGAAGCAGTTAAAAAAGAACTAACTGCGGATCCTGAACTGAATCATAGGACAAAGCTGCCCATTGAACAAATTATGTTAGGGATTCAGTTATGTCTCACATCTACCATCTTTAAGTTCCAAGGCAAAATATATAAACAAACAGAAGGTGTAGCAATGGGATCACCAATATCCCCTATTGTAGCAGACATATTTATGGACAGCTGGGAAAGTAGTGCTCTTAATACGTTTAACCCCACTCCAAAAATATGGTGGAGATATGTGGATGACACTTTCACGGTGTTAAAAACAGAACATATCTCTAGCTTCCTGACACATATAAACTCACAAGTAGAAGGAATTAAATTCACATTTGAATCAGAAAATGAACTAGGAGAATTAGCTATGTTAGATTGTAAAATAAAACGAATAGAAGAAGGCAAACTACACACTAGTGTTTATAGAAAACCAACGCATTCTAATAGATATTTAGACTTTAATTCGTCTCATCCGTTAACTGTTAAGGCAGGCTTAGTAAAGTGTCTAACAAATCGAGCCATAGCACTAAGTAGCACAAAAAAAGACCTAAATGATGAAATAAAACAGATAGAAGAAGCGTTGGTGTTGAATAACTATCCTATAAAATTCATTAGGAAGATCACCAAAAACCAAAAGCAAAATAAAAATAATGGTGAAACTATTAATGATAACACAAATAAGAAAGAATATAAGTCATCCACTGTTATACCATATAAGGAAAGCACATCTGAGGCCCTACGTAGGATTCTTAATAAAGCAGGAATTAGGGTGGCATTCAAACCTACAAACTCACTCAGAGACAAGCTCTGTAGGCTAAAAGACCCGGTGGATCCAATTAAACAAAATAATATAATTTACAAAATACCCTGCAATAACTGTGAGGTCAACTACATAGGTCAAACTAGTAGGTCAGGGATAGTCAGATTAACAGAACATAAGAATTTAGCTAAGGTAAGAATGGTTGACCCTAAAAAGATAAGTAATTTAGAAAAAAGCTCAGCTATTGCACTTCATGCAATAACAAACAACCACACAATAGGGTGGGATAGGGTTAAAATTCTAAAAAGTAATATAGCTAAGTGGAGAGAGAGGTTGATTACGGAATCCTTATTTATCGAGTCCACACCCAACACATGCAACAAAAATGACTCAATGCAAATACCAGAGATATGGAAGATATTATTACCGCAGGTCAAATCAGAAGAGGGTAATAAATAATATTAAAATTCTATTTCGATTCAAACACATCACAACATCCTAACAAAAAACTTATTATGACTATTAAAACACTCGTCGTATCTTCCATCTGATTATAGTAGATCAATAACACTCGTATTAATGCCATCAGTCAAACCAGAAGAAGATAATAAATAATCTTAAAATTCTATTTCAATTCAAACACATTCTAACAAGCAGCTTATTATGACTGTAAAAACACTCGTCCAATTTTCCCATCTAATTGCAATTGATCAACAACACTCGTACGATTATTTCTGAATGTACATTATCTCACATTGATTTTTAATCCAATATCTAATCCATTCCACATATGTATATAAATGAGAGATCAAAGTTGTGTGAGTAACTTGATATGATTATGAGCAATAGTTTGTGCTCGAAACGTCATCAGTTCATATAACTGTAAACACTGTGCGATTTATCAAAATAAAATCTTATCTATAATGGAATTAGAACTTAAAGAACACAACTAAATAAAAGTCACCCACCTAAGGTTAAAAAGTCTTCGGTTAAAAATAAACGAGAAGGATAAGCAGTTGTATTGCATATGCACTAATGAGAAATGGATGCATGACAAATAAATAAACCAAAGTAAATAAAAAATAAGATGAATTGTAAAAATCTATTGAATTGTGTGTGGCTTATGAGTGAATAATGTCATATTTCTATTTTTGGGTGTATTGATGCAGGCTGAATTCCCTCAGTGAAGCTTACAGTTTGGTCACCAAACCTAGGTGGCTTAACATCGAGGTGTTAATGATGTTAAATTGTGGCAGAGAGTTGACAGGAATCTCTGGACTTAGTTTCCGCGCGTGTTGGCATGAAGGAGGCGTATCAGCAAAGTTGGAGGAACTCATGTCCTCTCTGAGTTTCGAACCCGTGTTATCCAATATTGCTGTCAGAAATGTTACCACTGTTCTATTCAGACTCTTGATTGACATCTCGTAAGACTGTAATTCATACGTCTAGTTTTAAGTGTTTATTCTGACGAAATTTCCAGGAAGACGCCCATTCTTTCAGAGTTATAGATTCGCATTATGGATAAATGTCAACAAGCATGAAATCTATATCAAGAGGTTCTTACCGGTTACTTTCAGTCACCTGGAAATCTTCAGGTTTCTTGTAAACTTGATTCAACTTTCTGTTGTTCAAGTACTTATTCGTAAGGGTAAATATAACAAAATCTTAATTAGACTTTAGTATTCAAGTTTGGTCACGGATTGGTATCAGTCAGAGAACCATTGAAAAGCAAGGAATAGTAGACAGTTGCTTTGTCCTGGTTTTAAACTCATCGGCAGCGTGCACCCACTACTACGGCTCGAACCCACGACCTTCTGGTTACATGGAAAGCTAGTAGACCACTCAGTCACTGGTATCCGACTCAATGACTAGCACATGAAGTCGAACTTCTATCAATTCGTGATTTTAGCGCGACTATCAGCTAATGTCATTGGAGGCGAGTATTCGTCTGATTCTCGATCGTGTAGACCCCACTGGTCATGACATTTCACTAGAACTTCAGGCGGTTTAATCCTGCGGCCAGTCACTAGCGAGCATCAGATTCATCTTCATGAGCTTTTTTGCAGGGATTCGATATGTTCCAATCGGTCAAAAGTAAACATTCACTGGTGACATGGTTGCTTTTACGAGGTTCAACTGTTACCCTCACAGCCAACCTCCTTTCTTTTACAGGTTTACTATCAACAAGTAGTTCAGACAGTGCTTAAGAGTTAACTAGTCAAAACATGAACCTGGACCTCTCGAGTGGGGTGCAGAATTTCTGCCAATGAACCAACAACGCATAATTAAGACGACGATGGAAGTGTCTTTAACATGTGACATAGAAGCAAGATTTTTGTGGTGTACCAGAAATGTACATATAATCAAAACACTAGTCCAGTAAACTAGTTTCATTATTTGATTGTCCTATAAACACCACAGACATACACTTGCTCGGCGAATGAAAAAGAAACGAGACGTCTCTACAAGAAAAACTGATAATTCACCTTTGTTATACCAACTACTTATACTGTGCTACGTCGCTTGAAGTAATAATTGAATGTTTTTTTTAGCGCTATAATGACTAGTGCAAAGAGCGTGATGGCATATTAATTAAATTGCTATTGTCAATTTGTAGGTGCTGTTTCTGTCTTTAACAACTCAGAAATGATGTTATACAGAATCAGAAGAAACTCTGGCTCCTATTAGGAAATACACAAAATGAAAAGCAGCCAGTTCGTAACAGCAACTTTTATAGACTTAGATAGGTGACATAGAAAGAAATTTCTTACAAACCTATTTGTTCCTGTAAAACTAATTACTTTTCTTGGATTACACATTAGCTGTCGACTCTCCGCCAAACGTCTATTCTGTTAAGTAAGCTTGCTGTGATGTAGACTGGATGCTGGATGTCTCACATCCGTTTTAAAGTCTAGAGATACCTTTTTGTCTAACCTTCACCGCTCGGGAGTTAAGAACATCTGGTGTTATTCAGCATCTAATTTTACAGTTTTTAAACTCTCTCTTCTCTGTTGAGCCTCCCCAATCTTTATCATGCCACCTGAAAGAAGACTTTGTTGCTTTGTGAATGACATTCAAATCTCTCGGTAGTATAAGTCTTGTGCTCGTGAACCATTTTGTGAATAGTGTTCTGAGCAGTCACCAGAACTCAGACAAGAACTTGGCAAAAATCGTCTTGTCTGATTTTGAGAAACTTCTCCATTCACAACTGTTCCCTATACCTCATCAGGTGGGAATATAGGAGATTATAATAGACTTTATGCTCGTGCAAATAAATACAAGACTCAACAATACCTTATGCGGTGATCAATTTATGTGACGACAAAATTTTCACAAGTGATCTACAGTGTAAAACTCAGAGAAGCCTTTCAAGTAGGGACAGGAGCAAGACAAGGAAGCCTGCCTACTATCACCGATGATGTTCCTGATTGTGATGGGCCTGATTATGCAGAAGAGAGTGTAGAGTGAAAATACAGGAATACAGCGAACAGCATTAATAGCTTATGAATAGGATTCACTAGTTTCACCAGTTTCCACCTAAGTAATTAGACAGAATTTGGATGGTTTGAAATTATTCAACTCCCTGAGCTGATCCAGATCGAGTACACCGATGAAAAGCTCGAGAACCAAACGAGATGATTAGTTGTCTGATGTTTGAGTCAAATTAATGTGGCTACTAAGCACTGCTGTTTAACATTTCCGTTTTGTAATTATTGACATTAACGCCAGTGGTATACATTGTCGTGTTGTTACTGAACTTTAATTTTTCACCTGCTATAGCGTATGCTACTGACAAAAGTTTATAAGTAGTGTATTGTGTATATGTGTCATAGTAAGAATCTCTCATTTCTCCTCTTCGCAATTAGTAATCCGTCTCTCTACTAACCAGCATTCTTGTAGAAGATATGACTTACACAGTGTACTACTGTGGTGAGAGCTGTCTGCCAGCCGAAACTGGGTCAGGAAAGAAGACAAGACAAAGCCTTACCTTGAGGAAACCAACAACCAGTCACAGCAGACTTTGAGTGGGCGGATACGATTCGCAGATATATCAACGGACTGTATAAGAAACGGCAACGAAGAGATTGACATAATAACCTTCAGCAGTAAAACAACCAATCAGAAAACGTCACTTCTCTGCAAGCAATAACGCTAATAATATCTACTCAGTAAACGATCTGTTGCCTAACCCTTGTCTTCTGTCATTACACTACTTGTAAGTTTTTGTCAGTAATAAAAGATTTTCAGCTAGAAATTTTCACATTTATTTAGAGATTGGTTTGAAGTTCATAGAAAAATTGAAGAGTTCGTTACCAAAAATAAACACGGTTTATTTAAAAAGAATAGTTATACAAACTAGGAAGTTATTTTATGCACACATTAGGATTAAAATTTAGAAAAAGGTAGGAATAAATCAGGGTGTTTAGTTCTCAAAAACTGGGAAGGGGATTCAGGAAGAGTAGTTTATAGATTTCTTTTCTGTAATATGGGTATTGGTTTAACATTCAGTGAAATGGTCTCCTCCAATGTATCTAAAATAAAAAGAATACAAAAATATTTTTTTAAAAGAGGGACTGAATCGTGAACTTACTCTCGTCTTCACTAAACTTTTATATTGTAACTTTTAAATTAATGCAATACTGTGTGAGTCGGTGACACAGCAGTTAGGACGCTCGCCGGCCATGCGTATGGTCCGGGGTTCGATCCCCGGCCACAGACGCACTCCTTTACTTCTCTAGGCCAGAAATAATGCTGGTAAAGAGGAAAGGTTGGGCATGAGGCTAGCAACCCCATCCTGTTAAAATAAACACAGCTACAGAAACTTCAAGCCACTAGCTTGAAGCCCTATGTTCCACTGGGAATGTGAAGGAAAAAAAATACTGTGCGATGATGTTCAGGACGAATACAAAAGCTGAAGTGGTAGGAAAGGGCCAACCAGATGATTATTACCAGTGGAACACAGACCTTCAACAGCACGTCTGCTGTCTTACTTAACTGGCTTCATAGTTGCATTTAAGCCTCAATTTTTTCCACAGACAATTTCCTCCATGTTACCTGCTTTTGATGTGCTTGTGTTGTCTGAGCTGGATAGCTAATTTGCGAGGCTTTCGTTGCCCCTCCGCCCTACTAGGCAACATCCTAATCGCATACTTCAATTTGAATTGAAGTGAACTTTTAGATTTCTCCACGAGTTTGGCTTATTTTAATGCATTAAGTTAACACATCCCTCAGTCTTCTGAGTTTTATCATTTCGGTGACCTGCTTAGACGGGTGAGTCATCTAAATTTTCCATCCATCAAAACGCATCGTGTTTACTCCGTTTCCTACTTGTTTTAATGATTTAATTAGCGCTTTGAAACCCAATCTATAATCCCACACAATTTAATCAACTTCTTACCTACTGCTAGGGAACTTTCAGTGGAAATAGGGAAAGAAAATAACTCCATTAAAGATAAGATTTTATTTTGATAAATTATTTTTGATTTTTTTTGATTTTTGATTTACAGCTTGATTCCACACTGTATTTTTGGTACAGTTTTTTTTATTTATTTTTTTTATTTATTTATTTTTGATTACAGCTTGATTCCACACTGTATTTTTGGTACAGTTTTTTTTATTTATTTTTGATTACAGCTTGATTCCACACTGTATTTTTGGTACAAGTATGGAATTTTCAGCATGGATATCGGTAGCCCAAAATTCGCAGGCCGACCATAGATATCAGGTGTGGGTCGGCGAGGGCTCGAACCCGGGACCATGTGCATGGTCGGCGAGAGTCCTAACCACTGTGCCACCGACGCACACAGTGTTACACAGTGATATTAATTGATGTCCACGTTTCGAGGACAAATTATTGCCAGTGATAATCATATCAAGTCACTCACTCACACAACTTTTTCCTTCATTGATACACTTGTGTGAAATTCACTAGATATTTCAATAATATTCAATATGTGATAATGTACATTCAGAAATAATAAAATGAGTGTTATTCATCAAATACGTTCAGATAGGAAATAAGACGAGTGTTATTATAGTCAAAATAAGTAACTTGTTACAATGTTGTGATGTACCTGAATTGAATTGAAATAGAACTTCGAGATTATTTATTATTGTCCTCTGATTTGACTGACTGACTGGTGGTAATAATATCTTCCATGCATATTTCTGATATTTGCATTGAATCATGTCTGTTACATGTGCTGTGTTGAGTGTAGATTCGATGAACCAGGAATCAGTAATCAATTTCTCTCTCTACTTCCATCTACCTACATTACGTTTAAGAATTTTAACCCTCTCCCATCATATTGTGCGGTTGTGTGTTAATGCATGCAGTGCAATTGCTGAGCTTTTTTCTAAATTACTTATCTTTTCGGGGTCAACCATTGTTGCCTTAGCTAAATTGTTATGTTCCGACAATCTGACTACCCCCGACCTACTAGTTTGACCTATGTAGTTGACCTCACTCACAGTTACTTATATATTATATTATTTTGTTTAATTAGGTCAGCTTACAGAGCTTGTCCTATCTGAATGAGTTAGTAGGTTTAAATGCCACCTCGCTAATTCCTTCCTTATTAGGCATCCTACGTAGGGTCTCAGATATCCCCTCCTCATATGGTATAACGGTAAATGACTTATATTCCCTCTTATCTATCTTACCACGATTATTTCCCTCATTATTTTTATTTTGCTTTCGACCTTTTCTGATCTTCCTAATGAATTTTATTGGTTAGTTAGCTATTTGACAATAACGCTTCTTTTATCTGTTTCATTTCATCATTTAGGTCTATTCTTGCACTATTTAGTGTTATTGTTCGGTTTGTTAGACACTTAACTAGGCCTGCCTTCACAAACAGATAGACAACGGATGAGATAAATTGAAGTGTAAATATCTATTAGCAGAATGCATTGGCATTTTATAAATACAAGTGTGCAGTTTACCTTCTTCTATTCATCTTATTTTGCAATCTAACATCACACCCAATTCTCCTTGTTCTTTTTCCGATTCGAATATGAATTTTACTCCTTCTACTAGTGAGTTTATGTGTGTAAAGAAGCTAGAGATATATTCTGTTTTTAACACTGTGAAAGTATCATCCACATATCTCCACCATATTTTACTCATGTATATAAATGAAACCAGAAAGTTGTTTGAGTGACTTGATATGATTATGAGGGGCAATAATTTGTGCTTGAAACGTGGTCATCAGTAAGTATTACTGTATTACACTTTGTGATTTTATCATAATAAAATCTTATCCACAATGGAGTTATACTCTACCACAATGGTGAAGTTTTATATTTATGTAGAAGTATTGGGACAGACTTCAGCTGGAAGGATATTTCTTCAGATGATACTATAATCGATTATTGTATAATCCGAAGATTATGTACAATAAGTAAATGCCTTGTAATGAAACTTGCTGGAAATTTTGTAATGTGTATAAACACATTTGTTTTAGAATAAAGCTATTATTATTATTGTTATTATTTAGAGATATCAAGTATAGATTGAAACAACTCAGGAATTGACTCATTGTTTACTGACAGAAACATGAAAGCGAGTTAACCCAGACTAACTTACTTTTACTCTGAAGTTTTAGCCCACAACTTAAGCGTTGCACAACACGTGTCTAAAAACAAATAAATAGCAGTAGTCAAATAAAGTTGACTAATGATTTTATGAATGCGATAACTTTGATTAGCATGACATTGTGTATTTTGATTCGACACTAGTAACTAGTGTGATGCGTCTAGTCCTCTGATTGGTGTAGACTGAATTCTATCATTGTGTAATTTAGTCAAGGGATTATTTATAAATACATTTATATTGTCGATTCTCTTTCGTATAAGAACAACAGACAGAACATAGACGAGTATTTTTGATCAATGCGGGTGTACAATAGTCTCATGCTTCATATATAATAACGACTTTTCGTTGGCTATGAATGAACATAGGTGAATAGTTTGTCAAATATATCAGTTCATACATTTATTTACCTTAGTGAAATTGAACAAAGTAAGAACTACACTTTTAGTGAAATAAAGTGGTACCATCTTTTATTTCGTTGCCTTCTCATCAGCTGCTTACAGGCCCAAATCAGTCAATATATGCACACAGTAATAATATATATATATATATGTAATATTAAACACTATTCCGAACAACAATAATCATACACAATGGAAACTCTCGGCATTACGTATCCAGATGAAAGAGAGATGAAAATATCCGGTTACCAGAGCGAACAAAGACTGATAACCACTTCTTTCTGAACACACATAACAGGTTTTAGGCGCTTGATAGAAATGGCTTCAGCAAACTTGAGGAGAATTGAGCTCTTCTGCCTACTGATAATTTTGAACGATTTTTCGACGTCCACCTCATGGCCCGTGTTGAGGAGATATATATATATAGTATTATTACTGTATCCCTTTATTGATCGACTGATTTTTGTTTAAAATGAACTCTGTGCAAGTATGTTAAAATTGTTTTTGTAGATATATTTGACAATTTCTTTGGCCTGTAAGCAGCTGACGAGAAGGCAATAAAATAAAAGGTGGTACCACTTTATTCTGATAAAAGTGTAATTCTTGCTTTGTTCAAATATATCAGTTCAATAAATTTCACAAATTCATTCGATCGACATGTTTCATTATAGCTGCAGAAATGCTGCAAAACCAACTGTCACGTTCACTTAAGAAAACCTTCTTCACAGCTGAACTACGATTAACCTTCTCCACGAAACCTATGATTCGTGTGAATGTGAAAGATAAGCTACCACTACATGCCTCATCAATTTGTATCTACCAATCCCCCTGCTTGTGTGGAACCAGGTATGTTGGTTGTACCCAGAGTTTGCTATCCAAACGTATCACTGAACGCCTGGCAGCATGGTTTTACAAAATAGAAAAAGGATGCCCCGCAGCTCTATCTTAGAACATCTGATATACTCCAGACACCAAGCTACACCCCAAACAAACTTTAAAGTCGTGTACATAATACGAAGCAGTCTTCCTAAAAGTGTACGAGTCAGACTTCTTCAAAACTGCAGAAGCAATGGCAATTCACTTGCTAAGCCCTGAAGTCTGCATACAGTAGTTCGTTCAATCACTACACTTGCAACAGACGTAATCTGTCTTAATACCTGACAGGTGATTTCCACTTCTTTCTGTCTCTTCATTAGTATTATTTTGTCTTTACAATTGTAATATTTTACATTTTCAACTTTCTTGTTTCCTACCCCCACCCGATTAAATTTCTTCACCTCACTACCACTGTTACTGACTTGAACAACGCTCAAGTTCTAGTCATTTATGTCACGTCATCCAATTTATTTGCTCAGTTTTAGTTCTAATTTAAATGGCACTATTCTCTACTCCGCTTCTACTTAGTCTCTACCTGTAATTAACTCTGTTGCTATCCTGACCTAAGTTGAAACATTTTAGTCAATTATATTACGTCATCTAACTTACTAACTGAATCTTACTTTAGTTGCTGTCTGATTAACCTTGTTTCTATATTAGACCATTCTGTTATTACCTGATCAATTAAACTTGACAAACCTCATGTACACACATACACGCACAAATAATTATAAATAAATGCGATTGTACAATTGCTATGTGAATTAATTCGCCGTCGAAAACAGTCTCTTCGCTGAATGTTTCATCGTAACGTAATGTCTAGGATCAAAATAAAATCAAACAGATGGAGGGCAACACTGAACTAAACTTCCTGGACGGACAAAGGTTTTTCCACAACAAATCTGTTACACATTCTTGTGACTTTAATACTGACAAAAAGCTTGATAAACCCTTCTTTGAATGAAACATTAAAAAATATCTGAAGTTTAGTATATACTGAAACCTTTCCTTGGATAATATGGTGCTTTATCCAGGCCATCAACAGTTTCCAATGTCCTGAAGATCTAAGTCAGGGAGTTAACATTTTTCAACGCAGCTCAAGACAATAGTCAAGTAACTTCATGATTTGGTGTCATTGTTTTGGTCTGACAACTCTGGATCCTTTTCTAACCTCGTCATATATCAGTTGATATTGCTGGTTTTGGATATCCGAGAATCACGGAACTTCAATCATATCTCACAAGAAAGTAATAGGACATTGAGGAGAAGCTCAACTGGCCTATAGCTACCTGCAATGAAGCTACCTATCATCCAACGTCTACCTAAACGCATTGTCCACGCCAGTTTTCCAACTGTAGGCGAAGCTGCAAAAGCAGTTTTCTAGTCTAAAACGAAACAAAGCAGTAGGAGCTACTGCTATGACTTGAAAGGTGAATCATTTACTAGACTAATTAAGACATTTTTCTTCTTTCCTTGAGTTTCAAACGGAACACAGGGCCTCATTCTTTAAAGTATCACCAGCTGTGATACTGCTGCTTCTACATGATGGAGTTACTAGTCCCCGTCAAGCCTTTCCCTTTTCCGTGCTTATTATCTTCTAGGCCATGTTTAAGAGTGCTTTCTCTAGGAACCGAACACGGACTCGCTACTATATCTAGTGTAAGGTCTGCAGCCTGTTTCTTTTTTGGTTTTTCAAATTAGTTGAATACTGCTGAGGCCTTGGTTGCAAATTATGATTATACAGTCTTGGACAATTTTCCTTTACTTTTTGGATATTTAATTACACAGACATCGTAAAGCGTTGACAGCAACTCCTCCACGGTGAAACCGCTAGCCCATAAAAACAATTACTTCAGGAAGCCACTTGATGGTAATTAACAGGCCCAAATCAAATGCCTTGGTGAATAGTGAAGTGTTACAGTATGTCAACGTGAAAACGGAGACTTGGATAAAACATTTCAGACCTTAAACTTTCACCAATAGGTGGCTGTTTTGGCTCGGTGACTTAGTAGGCAACATTGTGTTGTCTAAATTGATGCGTACCAGGTTCGCATTTGGTTGGGAACATTAGCACTTACTAGGAATGAATGAATGAATGAATAAAGAGTCAAAATGAATGAAACCCCCGTCCTAGATTCTGTTTACAGCCACCATGGAACAAGTTAAAATTCTAGTTACTGAAAGTTGTCAGAAACTGTGGTCAAAAACAATGATAAATATGATCGCCGAAAAGCGCCTGTGCTATCAGGATAATTTCACTCCAAGATATTGATATGCTTCAGAAAATATATATTGATTACTGAAAAATCATGTATGTTTAAAAAGCGCGAAAACCCCTTGTTCTGGTTAATTAAATTACAAACTGTGAAAGAGAATTTACGTGTATCTGATAATGGTTTGGCGACAGAATATTCCCCAGCCACATATGCAGGCCTGGGTTCCATTCCCGGTCAGTGAAGCACTCTTAAACCTCTCTTTGAGGAAATCAATCGACGGTGCTCTGAAGTTACGCCGATTGAGATGGTTAGGACATGTGGTACGTATGCCTAGTCATCGCTTTCCTCAATGGGCATTGTTAGCTGACATAGTATCAGACTGGAAAAGAGCTAGCGGGGGTCAAACCAAAACATGGCTTCATCAGTCAATGAAATCCACAAAAGTTAGTTTAAGCCACGTAGGAAGGTGTAGACTTGCTGGTTGTGAATCTCGGATGGTAAACACCAATGGCTGGAAACAATTGGTGATATGGCTCAAAATCGTTCTCAATGGCTGGCCCAGATGCATCCACTCCTTGTGACTTATGATTTCAAATGAAAATATATTTTTCTTCGTTATTAATATTCCTTTGTCTCACACCTCCGTTTACTGTGTCTATTATGCATTTCTTCTACTTTCTTCTCTTGCTTTGTGTGCTGCAAGGAGGGAGTAAGGAGACTTGAACTACTGCACATTTTGTGCAAAGTTTTATGTCGAAAACAGACAGACAGACAGAAGCCTTTCTTAACTTGTAGTGTACACGAAGAAGAGGGGAGGGTTGATGGGGGCGAGAGAAGCATTACTCAATCCTTTTCCGTTATAAGTCAAAGCATCTTTTAAAAAATATACACAATGTTGTAACATTTTATCCTTACCTTTATATTGTTACCATAGTTCTGTGATGAAATAGAATTCGACCTCGAAATCGCTGAAGTATGCGGGAAATGTCCAATGGAATTGTTTGCAGTAGCTATTTTCCCAAACGCTTTTCGTATATGCTGATATGCTGTACTGACTTCCTTTGTCCTGGATACATCTGGCTGTTCTCTTGAATCCTTCTTATATCCATTAGGTTTCAGGGTATTTTGTTTAAAATGAGTAGTGTTTGACATCAGAGGATTTAAAAGTCCTGATGACGGAGAAGAAGAATAAGGTTTGTTCCCAAAGAGAAGATTTGAGTTGCCTGATTTGTTTGTCAATGGATGTCTATTTTCAGTCGAACTGACATGAGCTTTATGAAACATGCAAAAAAGAAGTGGGTTTTGAATTAATACAAGGCAATAATTGTACTACGGCGTAATTCAAATATTCATCAACCTTATTCAACAGCTGTACGACAACGGAACATGTCGGGTGATCCACAACGGAAAATTCGGCGAGGCGTTTGGAGCAAACACAGGAGTCAGACAAGGGTGCTTATTATCACCAATGATATTACTAATTGTGGTGGACTGGATTATGCGTCAGACTGTGGGAAACGAGAAGACAGGGATATCCTGGACCGACGCGAAGAACCCAGAAGACCTGGATTTCGCGCGTGGACGATTTATGTTTGATGTCACACAAAATCGAAGACTTACAAGCGAAAATCGACAAACTGGTTGAAGAAGCAGCCGGCGAAGACAGGACTCCAAGTGAACATAGACAAGACGGAGGTGATGAAAATAACCAAACAACCAACAACAGCAGCAACATCCAGCGTCAATCACCATCAACGGGAGGGATTTGAAAGAGGTTACTTCATTCACTTATCTAGGTACGGAGAATTGTCTCAACTACAGGAAGTCGGAACGGACGAGGATGTGAAATCGAGCGAGAATCGGGAAGGCCAGAAACACATTCACCAACCTGAAACCAATCTGGAAATCTTCGTCACTCAGCATCAACACCGAAATCCGGTCGGATTTTCAATACAAACATCAAGTCAAATTTTCTATACAGATCAGAAACTTGGCGTGCGAGTCACAAAGTATATTTTCAATAGCCTGTTGCAGACCTTTATCAACAACTCTCTTCGCTCTATGCTGAAGATCAGATGGCCGGGCTGGAAAGAATCACCAACAAGAAACTATGGACACAAACAAACAAAACAAGAACCAATCGCCCAACAAATATGCATGAGAAAGTGGAGATGGATTGGACACTCGCTGAGGAGACCGCTGGGTGACATCACGCGCGCGTTAGGCCATTGCTAGAGTGGAACCCGAAAGGGAAGCAGCGAGTGGGACGTCAAGGTGAGGGTGACATGGGGGAGATCGTGTGAAAAGGAGTTGAAAGAGTATGGACTAACATGGATGCAGGTGAAAAGTAGAGCAAACGACAGAAGCAACTGGAGACATGTAGTTGAAGTCTTATGTTCCACTAGGAACCCGAGAGAACAATAATAATTAAAAAGAGTTGTATCTTAGCCAGAGTACAAAACTGGTGATACTTCTACATGGAAACAGATTTTGAACAATGCGAATACTCTAGTTGATTTTTCAATGAGATTAAGATTCTACTAAATTTCTTTAAGGAGACGAAATTAATTTGAGTTCAGTTAGAAAACCACGAATTACTGGACAAAGATTTCGTCCCGCTTTCCGCCTCCTCAGCAATAATCATCCATGAACCCAACAAGCTTTGAATAATCGACCTTAGGTTTAAAATGGTGAACTCGTAGAACATTCAGCCATTCAGAGACGGAATCCAAAGGCCCGTTGATTTTACCTTCTGACAATTCGCTTTATAGTCTGACCGTCATCTGATTTCATCAGCGAGTATTTATGCTCACGCCCAACTTGTTGGACTACATTGAATGGTATCTGAGTTCGCTTTGTTAGCTGTGCGGGGGGGCCGTTATTCAGCAGTGTGCGTTGTGTTGAGGCAAAGGTTGCGTACTGTTGAAGAGTCACAAACAGGGACAAAACGAGTGTTCAACACTCCCTTGTTTTCAGTAGTTCTCTAACTGAAGTCAAAACTGAAATTAATCAAATCCTTGCAAGTCAACGCTTGAAAACTGATTCCATCGTAAGTTTATGTCACTGAATTAGTTTTAAGTGGGAAGGTTGTTCTTCAGTTATAGAAAATTTACATTCATTCGGAGATTTTCCATTTTTTTCGAATCCGATAATTATTTGGCTGATGACAACTAGCAGAATTCTCGTTTCATCCAGTTTGGAAGTAGTCAGTTGAATGTACACACCTGTAATCCCTAGTGAGTAACTTTGTGTCCAGTTAAGCTCAAACCCTTCATTCATCGTTTCAAACACCAAGGAATAGTGTTATCCACTAAGTCAATGGACCTAAAGAGAGTCACCTATTACTCAGTGAACGTCAGTTGTTATTTGTTTAAGTCGATTTGAATTTCTGGTTGATTGATTCTGTTGAGTTGAAATGTTTTGTTGAGTGGAAGCAACCTCCATCACTGAAGACACACAGATAGATCTGGCTGACAAATATCAAAGAAGACGAAATGAGCATTTCGGTTACTACTGCTAGCCACCACCAACGAAATAACTTCATAGTAACAGTAGGATATTGTCGAAAGGTTCCTAATTTGATACCTAGGAGAGATTCAGCTCCCTGAATGGATACATCTAGGGTGCACGCTGCTGATGAGTTTAGCACCTCATCGATGGTGCTCGAAACATCATCAGTTAATATTACTGTACAACATCATAGAGCAATCAGAAGGTGTTGCTTCTCTGCTAACAATAACGCTAATAAAAATGTACATAAAAATCTATAAATATCTGTTGATTTTGCCAATAAACGACCTGTTGCCTGACCCTTGTCTTTTGTCGTTATAACCTGATCTTTCTGCATTCAGCCAACACTATACATATGCAGTGGAAATGAAGCAACGTCTACATCAGATATACTGATAACTGTAATAGAAACAGGGGAAAGTAAGATTATATGACGTGATATATGGAACCCTGTGAATAAATTGTGCGTGAAAATTCATTCAGTTATCAACACTTTATATACTCAAAATATATGAACAGATAAAAAGAACACCAATGGGACAGCCCATGTCAGGATTAATAGCTGAAGCTGTCATCCAAAGATTCGAATTAATAGCTCGAACTATAATTAAACCGATAATCTGGGTATGTTACGTTGATGATACATTTGTAATAGTTAAGAAAGATGATTTAGAATATACCCATACATTAATAAACAACATATTTGAAGACATCAAATTCACCACAAGAGAAGAAGAATTAGATAACAAAATTCCATTTTTAGATGTCTTAATCAGGAGAACCAACACAGAAAATTCAGAAACACAAGTATATAGAAAATCAACGCATACACACAGATCAAATACTCAACTATACTAGCAATAATCCAATTACTCACTCACAAACGAAACTGTGTGCAGACATTGTTTAAAAGAGTTCAAACACACTGTAGCACTCCAGAGTTGAAAAGAATGCAAGAAAAATACGTACAAATGGTCTTCAAAAAGAATGGTTACCCACTGAATTTCATCAAACAATGTTTAAAATTGAATCACAATACCAACAAAGAACCATCATCAAAGACCACAAGAAAATTCACCCTACCATACATTGAAAATATCTCTGAAACAACAGCTAGAATACTGAAACCGTTTGATATAGATATAGCATACAAGCCAGCCGGTCAAATCGCTTAATTCGATGTTGCGCGAACTGAAAGATCCAACAGAAAAAGGAGATAAAATTAATACCATTTACAAAATAAATTGCATGAGTGAACTGTAACAGGCATTACATCGGTCAACAAAGAGAGTGTCCCCTTCGAATCAGAATCCAGGAACAAAAATCAGCCGTGAAAACACACGATATATACATTCTTTCATATCAATGCACATAGACAATTATGGATATCAGTTTGATTGAGATATTGTCGAAATCTTAGACAGACAGGAAACACCAAAAGTGCAGTCACGGAATTCCTAGAAGCGAATATGCAATTAACAAACACGTTAAAATAGACGAAATATACCAATTAATAAAAAGTAAATCAGGTGACCAGAAAGATGATGTCTATCAGGGGGACGATGAAAGCTCCGCAACTAAACCATCCAGCTCAGAGAACACTAATAATTGCAAATCATCCACGTGAGCTACAAATTTTCTCTATTACTATGTTTTATATTAAGTAAACATAACTAATAAAGAATACCCATTCGATTACACCGCGCAAATTCTCCACTTACATTGCTCATTTCTGTAGTGATTCTTGTTAGCAAAGATATCCGATTCACGTAATTGACCTTTAGAGCGTATGTCTGAATATCGATAGCCAGACGATTCACTAATATAACCATTAACATTCTCTACCGCAGCAGCAGTCCCAGCAGAATCAGACACAGATTTATTCCCATTTCTATTCCACTGATCATGATGACCATTAAATTTATAATGACACGAATCAAGCCTTTTATTATTGGTATTATTATGCTTAAAACAATAGGCGCTAGGCGCTGAAGATGCTCTTCTCAAACGAATTAACCTCTCGACGAAACATTCAGAACCAATGTCTATTTTTGGTATTTCCAAATCTTGACAAACAAACTGGTAGGAATATCTCTGATTCTCCCTTGGTAATAACTTCTGAAAAGACAAAAAAAGGTATTGGTTGAGATATTTGTGTAATATCAAGAACTGTCTGAAACACATACGAATTTAAAAAAAAAAATAGCAACACAATATATATTAGCGACTGAAGTCCTTCCTACAAGAGGTGAAATATGAGTCCGAAAATCTCTGTAATAATATCTCTCAAGGCTTTAGGTATCCTGTGATCATGAATACCGATAAGCACGAAGTATCATTCCGAGGAATTATGACGATTTCCTTCAATTACCCGAAAACAGTGCACGATTCGCTTTAACATCCATGAAGGAATTTAGAACCCTCGATCAGACGGATTTTTAAATTCATACTATTGAATACTAATTCATATAGAAAATCAAAACAAGTGATTCAGTGAAGAGACTGTTTTCAACGAATTTATCATCAAGCTGTACCATCGTATATACACGGTCTTTATAAGAAGTTATATCCGGTGAGGGAATTGAATCTTAGGTGTGAATGCATAAAATAACAATAATAGTAGTATGAAATGCAATTAAAAAACTAAAATGTTTGTGATTATAAACATAAGTGAATGTCAAGTGGCAAAACAAATTAATGTCATATACAGAATAATTCATAGGATGGATAGAACTTGAAAAAGGTTGTGCAATTATAGGATTAGTGGACAAATCGAATAAAACAAACAACGTTACGTAATATTGTGGGAAATTTAATAGCATAGAATTTAACGTTGTGAAAGCGAGTTGATTTACAGTAACAAGTGAAATAATACCGGGGACAGTTCAAAGTGAGAACATTAATAGTCACAATTGACGTAATAAGGAAGAGACTACGAATTGAATGAATAAAATAAAAAAGTGAAAATTGGTAGAGCTAAAATATGATTGAGGGTTACCATACTTTAGCATAGAGGGACTAAGACCATTATAGTTGTTGGGGGTTGGACGAACTTTTTCTGTACACAGAGATCTGGCTTTTTGGTTTCGATAGCCAAAGCTTCAACACTTCTGAAGAGTCAGGTACTTAGTGATTTCGGTAAATTACTTTCTGCCTTGTAGATGACGTTAAAGGCGGAGGCTATAGAGATAGGGTGATCATTATCGACCAGTTGTTCAATGATCACGCTTCTCATTGCTCCACTTCCACTTCTTCGTAACCATGCAGGATAGTGTTCCTGCACCCTCTTGGACAAAACTCGAGTCGAACGACCAATATACCTAGCTTCACATGAGCAGGTGAATTGATAAACACACATAGAGTTGGTCAACAGCCGGATCTTGTCCTTCAGGTTATTGAACAATAATGGTTGACTGCGTAAATGCTATTCTCAGAGACGCAGCAGGGAATGCTTTAATTCATAACTAATTCATAACCATCTCGCTAACTCCATTACTACTGGCATGAGTGAGGAGTTTCTAATTGAAAAACATCAAACCACACCTCAATACAAAAGAACTCTGCCCAGTTTTCTTTTTATTCTTTGCAGTCTGACTGAAATATACGACTTCAAGATTTGAAGTATCAGTTGCAGCAGTTTCACGTCTACTGGGTAGGGTTGTTTACCTCGTGCCCAACTTCTCCAATCTTCAGGATTACTACCGACTGGTGAACTAGGCGAGGTCTAAGACCCAGAGCTACAACTTAACCATTGGCTGAGAAATTCAAAGAGTATTGGGGTAGCTGTTTTATTTATTTTAGTTTAAGTCTCTTTGACAGCACTCTACTGGCACCTTTAGATTACAAGCTGAACTGGTATATCATTGAGCGACAGTACACACCACTGTATAAACACAAACATTTTTATAATCGACAAAGCATTAGGAGTCATTACGTAGGCGATATTTTATCCTTTGCAGATTACAATCACTATATGAATTTGTCTCTTTTGGAAATTTCATACATTTATTCCCCTTAATGAATAAACTGGTACCATCCTTCATTTCGTCGCCTTCTCGTCAGCCACATACAGGCCAATGTCATTATTAAAAATATCTACACAAAAAATTTCAACATACGTGCATAGAGTTCACTTTAAACAAAAATCAGTCAATCAATATATGCCTACAGTAATATATATAATATTAAACACTTTTCGAAGCAATAATGATCATACACAATGGAAATGTCTCAGCATTACGCATTCAGATGAAAGAGAGATGGAAAATATCCAGTTACCAGGACGAAGAAAGACTGATAACCGCTTCTTTGTGGTGGACGCATAATTCAGGTTTCAGGCTGTTGATAGAGATGGTTTTGGCAAACTTGAGGAAAATCGAACTCTCTTGTCTATTGATAATTTTGAATGACTTTTCGACGTCCACCTCATGACCCGTGTCAAGGAGATGTCTGGCGATGACACTGTTTGAAGCATTTGCTCCTTTTACTCACAAGCTTTTTGGTACACGTTCAGGAAATCGTACATATACCCTTCTTTCTGTCCTTCCAATGTAACTGCTCCCTTAGATACATGTAAATTTGTGTACACAGTTGGAGTTCTTAACATGAGAAGGATATCTATCAATTTTTGATTGCACCAAGGAGCAAGTTGTTCGGTAGACGGAGACGAGATTAGCTGCTGGATAGGCTCTGGCTAGTGACGTACGCAGCCTTCTGTTGACCATTGCTTCAATGTTTTGACCTTTATAATCAAGCTGGACGTAGACTGGCATTTTACCCACTCTGATTTGTTTTACATTTGTGACTTCAGATCTTCCATACTTGTTGATGAACATTTGAGGGTACCCATTGCTCTTCAGCATCTTTTCAAGAAAATCAAATTCTTCCTCCAATTTCTCTATGGAGCATATTCTCCTCTCTTTTTATTACAGAGTCTTGACTATACGGCGTTAAAAGCTACTTGGACAAAAGCTATTAAAATGTAAGTATTGTCCTTTCCATGTAGGATTTCGATAAATTGACTTCTGAAGACTACCTTCTAAGCGTTCCGTGGCAATGTCGAGGAAGTGAAACTTTCCATCACTTTTATGTTCCATAGTAAACTAAATATTGGTGTGTGCATCATTAAAATAATCTGAGTAAGTGTGAAGCATGACTTTCATTGTTGCACACTATAAATGTGTCATCAACATATCGACAGTAGGAAGTTGTTTCGTCGATTACATGATCCAACTTTTCTTTCTATCAAGGTTGGACACCACCAAGTAGATGGTGTAGCTATGGGTAGTCCACTTAGCCCTGTTTTAGCAGATACATTCATCTCCAACCCTGTAAGCAGCTGACGAGAAGGCAATGAAAAGAAAGATGGTACCACATTATTCTGCTAAAACTGTAGTTGTTTTGGAAATCTAAATATATGCACGTTTATAGGTTTCCAGACCGTAGGTGTTACGAACTTCCTGGAATAATTTGAGTGCCGAGTTAGATTGATTCATTATAAATTATTTAAATTAATCCCAGCGTGTTAAGAAAATCAAAACAAGATCTGTTTTCTGAACGTTTCGCCGTGTAAGCCACAGCTTCTTCAGCAGATTTATTCGGATTATTATTAATCATCAAAATATATCGTCAAAAAATTTTTTTTACATAAACTGAAGTCAGTTTATTTGAAGGTCATTTGTCCATGGGCATTCTTTTACCAATAGAAATATGTGAGCAGTCATCACGTATATTTGTAATGACTAATGTCAAATTGTTGTTGTGTTCACTCTTCTATAGTTGATTTGTAAAGATTAGATTTGGATCCGTGTATGTTTGATGTATGTTATTTGTCATATGGAAAATAAGTGAATTCATACGTGATAAACATGATACCACATTAATGTCAGTAAAAAGTTTGAGCATTGTGGATTAGATCAAATAAAGTATAATTATATTTCAATAGTTTACACACAATGATAAGTTTTGTTATTAGTAATATTTCGAGCAAAATTACTGCCCGTGTTCATATATGTGTAAAACTTGGGAACTGTGGTAGTAAGTAATTCCATATTAGTTTGTTTATTAGACGTATCACACAGTGAAACAGTACTGTATACTGGATGACGTTTCGAACACAATTGATATGATTATGAACAATAAATTGTGTTCGAAACGTCATCCAGTATACAATACTGTTTCACTGGGTGATACATCTACTAAACAAACTAATATGGAATGCCCGTGTTCACACCACTGTTGGAATTGTTTTATTCACACATTTATGATTTGTACCCATATATATATATAGTTCATTATTATAATTTTTTTGCTCATTCGTGTTTTGTGTGTGTGTGTTCAGAATTATATTTTACATTCATTCATGTGTTTGTATTTAGAATTATATTCCAAGTTGTTGATAGTTGTACTGAGTCACCCTTGTTACATGTATCCGATGTGACTTTAATGAATATCGATTCTGTTATGAGTCTTTCTTTCCATTTGTTCATGTTTGTTTTTAGAATACACACATTGTCCCAATCGATATTGTGGTTTTTGTCCCATGCTGCATGTGCAGCTATCGATGAATTTTTTTCAAGATTTTTGTAAGCTTGTATCCCTGTTGGTTGACCTTTGGTTAGGCATTTATGTTCATTCACTCTTATTTTGAGTGATCTGGACGTTCGCCCCACATATTTAGTTGGACAGTCAGCACAAGATATTTTATAAATCAAATTGTTTTCATCCATCATTTTTATGGTGTGAACACGGGTAGTAATTTTGCTCGAAATATTACCAAAAACAAAACGTATCATTGTGTGTAAATTACTGAAATATAATTATACTTTATATGATACTACATGTTTTAAAAGGTCATGCAGGCTCATAGGGTGTTTGTTGTTTTTTCATCTGTCTTGCTCCATAAGAGTTTTTGCCATATAGGTGATAAGTCTATCCCTTCTTTCCTATTCACTGCATTCGATGTAGTTAAAATGTGCAAGGCTTTAGAAGTTAATCTTTCTTTATGTGAATGAAATCCTCTTCAAAGAATTTCGACATTGTCGAAATCAATCTTATGTCCACTGTCCATAGATAGCATGCATTGCTATAGCCGATCTTTTTTCTCGACTTTTTAATTCTACTTCATTTCTAGGTGGACGTTTCGTGCATGTTCATTCATTCTGACCCTCACCTGCCTACTGCTCTCCCCTATATAGCATGCATCACATTCTGAACACTTTATCCTGAAGAATCCTAAACACAATTCCATCATTCCCTGATTTTTAGTGGTTCTTTCTGATAACTGCTACCAACTTCTAACTAAGACATCATAGTAACCAGACATAATGTATAAATTATAGAATACATGTTTAAGACTGAAAACCAGAAAACTTACTTCGTGTGTACTAAATGTACTATCTCTGTGTACTGTTTCATGCAACGATGTTGAATATCGACGCATGGTAACATGATCGCCATGATCGACTTTCTTCATCGTTTCATAATATGGCTTGAGGTAAATCAGATCTGAAAGTTAAAAGTTGAAGTACCGTTAGTCAATTATATAAAATTTATTTTTAAAAATAATTAATTTTTGAAGAGTGTTATGAGAAATACTTCAGGGTTTCTGGATAGATCAACTCGTTATAGAAGTGGTGGAAGGTTAGGTAAGTTCTACTGACTCACTACTAGGACGCTGTTATCTCTTTGAGTTCATATATGCCAATCGATTCACAACGGAACAATCAGTGAAGATTTTAAATTGAAGACAGGAGTATGGCTAGGCTGGCTAGGATCACCTCTCATATTCCTAATTGTGGTGGACTGCATCTTTTTGAAGCAGACCATGAGAAGCGAGAAGATAGGTATAGTTGGACTAACGTAAAGATGCTAGAAGATCTAGAATTCTCAGGATGATTGTGAGAAAGATGAGTAGACTGAACAGAACGCGTAAGTGACAAAGAACTCTGGCAGCGAGCAAACCAAGAAGCAATTCACCATAAAAAAAAATGGGAATGGGCTAGACATAAGTTGAGGAGACTGTTGAGGGACCCCACTTGCGCTAGGTGGTTGAGTGGGACCCAAGTGGGAAACGGCAAGCTATATTCCCTATGATTTACTAGCCAACTGGAGTTAGAATGACGAAGTAAATTCCAAGCATGAATGCCCTAAGATATGGTATATTGATGAAAGGGATAGTTCTTATGAATCATATATACAACGGAAGACTTTTAGTTGCTGCAAACCAGGTTCAGGATTTCCTGTTGATTAACTTTACTCATCTAACACTGAGTCGAAAAATGTACCATGATAGTGAGTAGTCTCCTAGCCTACTGATTGTACTTCATTACTGAATCGATAATGACTAATCAATCAACTATAATCCCATTGTGAGTAGGTCAAACATAAGCCTGAATAGTTTACTAGTAACTATTATTATTATTATTCCCTTGCGTTCCGAGTGGAACGTAGGGCTTCAACAACAACGCATCTTCAATTCCTTTTGTCTTCTACCAACCTATTCAGCTGAGTCAACAATTGACCATAATCTCTTCTATCCTCCACCCCACACGATCTCCTCCATGTCGCCCTCGCATCGACCACCCACTCGTCACTTCCCATTTGGATTCCAATCAAACGATGACCTGCATTGCGCGCGATGTAATTCGGTGGCCTCCTTAATGGTACATGCCCGATCCATCTCCGCTTTCTCCTACATATTTGTCCAGCGATTGGTTCCTGGTTGTTGTTTTTTCCACTGCAGAGTTTCTTCTGGTTAATTCTTTCTGGACATTTGATCTTTAGCATGGAGCGAAGGTTGCAGAAGTAGATGAGAGTCTGTTGCCTGTTGAAAATTCTGTTCGTCACACGCAGTGTAAGTTTCTGGCCGGTATATAGAAGAACCGACCGACTTGAAATTGGTGTTGAAAATCGAAATCTTGCTCTTTATGTTGCCTGAGTTTAGAAGATTTTCAAACTGGTTTCAGATTGATGAAGACACATACCTTGCTTTTCCGATTCTGGCTGGCTGAATTTCACCTCTTCATTCATTCCACCTGTAGAGATGAAAAGATACTTCCTAGGTAAGCGAAGAAAGTGACCTCTGTTAAATCTCTCCTGTTGGTGGTAATTGGTGCTGGTTGTTGTTGTTGCTGTTGATTGGTTGTTTTCATCACCCCCATCTTCTCTGTGTTCATCTCCTGTCCTGTTTTCGCTGCCTATTCAACCAGTTTGTTGATTTTTTTTATTACAGCTTGATTCCATACCGTATATTTGGGACAAGTGTGGAATTTTCAGCGTGGATATCGGTAGCCAAAAATCCGCAAGCCGACCATAGATATCAGGTGTGTGTCGGCGTGGGCTCGAACCCCGGACCATGTGAGGCATGGTCGGCTAGAGTCCTAACCACTGTGCCACCGACGCACACCGACATTTTCACCATTTTCACTTTCAAAACCTAATTTCAAACTGTCAGTAATATGCTCAACCATGATAGTCGTAAAATTGGCCAGTTATTTAAACATTCTGCTCCTAGTAACTTCCCACACCTTCATTCTAAATTTTTTTAAGATAGCCATAGGCCTTGGTTATTTGCGAAATTAACCTGGGCCTTTGTGTACAAAAAAGAAGCACTTCCAGTCCTTATTTATTTACCTTGACCTTTTCCGACTTGTTTATTTATTCAATCAATCGACGCGAAAATCAGAAATTCAATTGAATAATTAATATGACCCGTTGCACAAGAGGTGGCTCTCGTGGCCCAAGTGGTCTAGTGGATAACGCTTTGGCGTTCGAAACTATGGGTACTGGGTTCGAGCCTCGGTGGGAACATCATCACTCACTAAGAAATGCAGGTACATCCAGCTGACGAGTCCCAAATAGGACGAAATGCGCATCCTGGATTCCACTGCTAGCCACCATCCACCAATTGTATACTAACTAAATGCCCAGACATCGTCGAAGCATCTGCACAAGAAGCCGACATGTCAACCTTGGACCGAGCACTTCGGTCCAATCAATCGACGGGAAAATCAAAAAATCCAATTCAATAATCAATATCCCTTTCCCTAATTATTATTAACTATTGTCACTTTGATCAGTTTCTCGTTTTTATTTCATTCAACCCATTTATTATTTCATTTTATTTCGATAGCGTTATTAGAAGACGGAGACTATCTGAAAAATGTGATGTATTTGCGCCATGCATTTCGAACAATCTGATCACACATTTACTTGTCAAGTCAATATATATAGAAAGGTTAAATTAAACAAAGTGAGAGAAAACGGAATTAAGAATAATTAACACAAACGTTTGGTAATCCAATCAAATAAGGATTACCAAGGTAGGTTAAGAGTAATGACAAACTGTTTTTGAATACACAAGGGGGGCTTAAGTCTATGAATAGCTATAGCCTCAGCGTATTTCAGTAAACGCCCTTGACCGTTTTTATAGATGACCTTAAAGCCTGAGTTAACATCAATCTTATGGTTCATCTCGATTAGATGTTTAGCTATAGACGAATTTGGTAGTCTGCCACCTGCATCTATTAGCTTGTCACAATTCATCTGTTTTTCTAACCATTTTGGGATATGCTCTCCCACCCTCACGTGCAAAGCGCGATTACTCCTCCCTATGTATGTATGTCCACACACACGAAAATTGGTAAATTGTATGGGATGTGATATAATCACTTGTGCACTTTTGGGGTTTACAGTGAAGCATATTGTTAGCTTTTTCCACAATTACAAGCTGGGCTGCATAGTAGGTTCTACGGATGATTGAATTCAACCTTTGTCTCACAATCCTACTGTTTATTTCCCCGTTATATGGTAATTTGATAAAAACCTTTTTCTTAGGGACGGTATGGATTGTAGGTTTAGAGGCTAGTTGACTTCTACACCTGTTTAAAAATTTCAAAGGATATCCGTTTTCAACAAGAGTATCCATTAATATTTCGTTTTCTCTGTCCATAACATCAGCCGTGCAAATACGCTGAATCCTCTTGAATAGACACTTCACCAAGCCCCTCTTATACTGTAATGGACAGAAGCTGTGAAAATTGAGGTATTGCCCTGTCCAAGTGGGCTTTCTGTAGATAGAGCGTCTTATTGAGCCATCATCTCTTCGACTCAGAAGTATGTCTAAAAATGCTAGCTGGTTGCGACTTTCTTCCTCACATGTAAGACTAATATGATTTTGTACAGAGTTAAGTCTGTCTAATAGGCGACTCGCATCTTCATGATCGTCACATATCAAAATGATATCATCTACATATCTCCTATAGAAGGGCAATTTTGAAATTAAATCAAGGGATAAGTTTTCAACATAAGACATGTACACGTCCGCTAACAAAGGTCCTAATGGACTCCCCATAGCAACGCCATCCACTTGTCGAAAATGTTCGCCTTCAAACGTGAAATGGACGTTGTCAGTACATAATAATAATAAATCTTTCAAATAAGTTAAAGGGAATGAAAAACAACTAGAAGATATATAGTCACAAAGAATATCAACAGTCTTAATCAATGGTACATTAGTAAACAAAGAATTAACATCAAATGAATACATTTTCCTATCTTTTATGTTCATATCTACAAGACAGTCAACAAGTTCAAATGTATCTTTCAAAGTAAACTTACATAATTCATTGCGTACTGGACTTAAAATATCAGCTAACCATTTTGCTAGTTTATGTGTAGGAGAGTTACACATTGAAAGAATAGGACGTAATGGATTGTCAACCTTATGAATTTTAGGTAGTCCATAGAGGTTTGGAAAATCAGATCCCATGGGTTTCAAGGAGTTAAACTCCTGTTTATCGATAATGTTCATGCCACGAAGTTTTACTAAATGAGAATTTACTTTTCCTTCCAATTTTCTGATATCATCCGAAGGAGCATCGGCTATGAATTTATTTTCATCATTAAGGATGGATAACATTTTTGTTTTATAATCATTTCTGTCCATTACAACTACACCAGATCCTTTGTTAGGTTTCAGAATAACTATATCGGATCTATTACGTAATTCCTTTGGGGATTTAAAATTTCATTTTAGTAATCTTTTTACAATGTTGACTTCACTCTGATCGAATCTCCCACCCTGTTGCTTAATGTTTTTATCTGTGTACTATTCTTATTAATCGTATTAATTTCGCACCCTTTTCCAAGATCTATACATTTTATATACTATACGGCCAGTTCTATTGTAACGACAGAAGACAAGGGTCAGGCAACAGATCGTTTTCTGAGAAAATCAACAGATTTTTATGTACAATATTATTAGCGTTATTGTTAGCAGAGAAGCAACGCCTTCCGATTGGTTGTTTTCCTTCTGAAGGTTATTCTGTCATCCCTTTGTGGCCGTTTCTTAGACAGTCCACTGATAAACCTGCTAAGCGTATCCACCCACGCTAAATCTTCTGTGGTTGATTATTGATTTCCTCAAGGTTAGACTTTGTTATTGTTCTATCTCATTGACACTGACGTAAATTGGTGACTACAATTTTGGCTAGCAGACAGCTCTGACCACACCATTGTTTGATGTTGAGCAATGAACCGAATCAAAAAAACACTTTGTCGTTATTCAGACAATGATTACCTTAAATACTCACAACTTTTGTTAAAATTTTCTCAATGGATAAAGTTTGTTAAAAATCTGACCTTAATATCTAGAAGATTCATGACTGAGTACTATTGTAGATTTCAATACAGATATACGGTATTCTTTAGACATAAATGGTTCTCTTACCAAAGTCGATTTAGACTAAAATCGAGAAACAAAAAATAAGAACCTGATTTAAAGCATCATTGCCAATCAGGTAAATGCTCCTACATTGGTTGAAACAATTCTCACATACACATGAGTAGGAGAATTTCCAACAGAGACCACTAGAAACGTTCATCAAAACCTGCTTACTCTAGACCTGAATATCAGTTGGTGTTAACCCATAAAAGAAAAAGCAACAAAGAAATCTGGCAGGCGGTAAACCAACCAAGAATGTATTGCTCAACAGATACACAGAAGGAAATAAAGATTTCATATTAGTTTGTGTATTAATGCATCACACAGTCAGTGGAACAGTATTACTTACTGGATGACAGAGTTTCGAACAAAATTAATTTTGCTTCATAATCATTCCATCAATTATAATGACACAACTTCGAAACTTCAGTTTTATAGTTGCTTTTAATCTCTCCTATTTATCGTCTTAGGGTTAGTAGAATTTATGAGGCACTGAATCATTCCTATTACACGTGTTTGCAGTTGATTCGATAACACAAAGCTTCCGTTGACATCAATCTCTCCCTCCACCCACCCTGTTGTTATATTAGATTTTAAAACTGTCATCTTATCCCATCCATCCTATTGTATGGCCGTGTTGTGTTTAATTGCATGTAGTCAGTGTGGCATAACTAAACTATTCTCCAGATTTCTTATTTTATTTGCGTCAACCAATCTTGATTTTGCTAGGACTTTATGCTCCACTAGTCTGACTGCCCCTGTTCTACAACTTTGACCTATGTATTGGATCTGAAAATCTTTGCAGCAGAGTGTTAGATAAACTAAATTGTTTTGTTTTAAAGGCTCTACAGGATTGATCCTTCAACTGACAAAGCTTGTTTCTAATTGAGTTTGTCGGTGACTGAATGCCAGCCACTTTGATTCCTGCCTTGTTAAGAATTCTGCGTAAAGTTGTCGAGGTTCCTTCTTTGTATGGAAGTACTACTATTGATTTAGATTACCATCATTATTTATTTTAGTTTTACATTTCCCTATATATTTTCCGACTAATTTTTCAGGGTAATTATTAAGTTTTAAGGTTTCTCTTATATGCCTCATTTATCTGTGCTCTATTACTTAAACATTTCATCAATCCTATTTTTACTGACATAGGATGGGATGATTGGAAGTCCAAATATCTGTTTGAATCTGTGGGTTTCCTGTAAACACACACTAGTGTTTAACTTCCCATTTCCTTTCGTCTTTACGCTACAATCTTACATTGGCATCTCCCTTTCTTGACTTTCCAATTCATCATAAGCGAAATGAATTGCTTCCACCTTTGAATCAACGTGTTCGAAAGATCTATCTATATGGTGTGTTGTACGTATAGTGAATGTGTCATCTGCATATCTCCACCATACTTTTTGGGGTGGGACTGAACGTTTCAGTCTATATGTTTACCCACCTATCCATGAATATTCATTATATATATCTAATAAACAAACTAATATTGTATTACTAACTACTACAATGCCCAAGTTTTACACACATAGTGAAACTGAGATTCATTAGACTTCCATTGAGAACATCATTGAATGACACCATGTGAAGTAGTTCGTGTGAGATGAGTAGATTAGAACTTACGGGTAATTATGGAGTCAGATTAAGAAAACTACAAAAAATAGAATGAAATGCAGATGTTCTGTAGAGGATGTGTCTTCCACCGGGAACCCAAGAAAATAATAACAATACTATAGTAATTACCTTGGCTTTTATCAAGACTTGAAAAAGCATCGCTGTGATTCTTGCTAGAAGGAATGATCCCATCTGAAACATAACCATTTTGTTGGCCTTCTTGTGGTCTCCAGTAATGCATATTCCTTTCCTAGTATAAATTTACAATGAGAACATGTAGAATTATTCAATATTTTTGAAACAACTTTGAGCAGTCAAGTTAGATTTAAATATGGTATTTCATAACGAGTTTAAGAGTCATATATATTCCCTAGGCTGAAGAAAAGGGGATAGGAAAAAATCTGGCCATCCCTACAAGATAAGCGTCCCGATACCATTACCACAGATTGTAGTACTCACTTATATTTCATCCAATAACTTTCGAACTCTAACATACACTTAGTCGGCACAATGTAAATGAGAAGAAATTATAAATTTTAGGTGTGTATCGTTCCTATAAACTGTATGTAGAATAACTGATAAGTTAGGTAAGTTAATTAATAATAATCCTATTCAGCTTCCTTCACTGTAAAAGTTACGAAATTTATAACCATGTTGACCACTTCGCTTATTTGGAAAGTTGCATCAGGCAACTCCAGCTGGTTGATCTCTGGCGAAATCTCAGAACAGATAGAGAGGGCTAGTTTCGCATATGCCAGTTTACGCCGCCTCTGGAGTAGACGTCCGACTGGCTATCGACCAAAGGCCGTGTGAACTGCTCAGCAGTCCGCTCCGTCCTCCTTTATCGCTGGTTGTGAGACCTGGCCATTGAGAGTGGAAGACATGAAAAGATTAGCTGTCTTTGATCATAGGTGCCTGCGTTCTATCTCCCGCGTTAAGTGGTATAATATGCTGAGCAAAATTGAGGTTAGGCATCGATCGAGGACCCCGTAAGGAGGGGAAATCAACCGACGAGGCTGTGAAGCTACATCGATTGAGATGGTTAGGACATGTGTTATGCATGCATCCCTAGTCTAGACTTCTGTAGACTTCTGTCTGTTTGGGGTCCTCGAGACGGTAGAAATCAATGGTTGGAGACAATCGGTGATATGAATCAAAACCGTTCTCAATGGCTAGCGCAAATGAATTCACTCCTTGTGACTTATGATTTCCAATGAAACTATATTGTTCTTCCATATTACTATTCTTTTAGCTTCATATCTCTTTTTACTTCCTCTATTTTGCATTTCGCTTCACTTTCTTTTCTTGCTCTGTTTGCTGAGTGGAGTTTAGCGACTAGAACTACTGCACATCCGTGCAAAGTTCTGTGTTGAAACCAGTCAATCACTCAATATGCTGAGAGCTTACACGAGTGATTCGATTAAAAGAAAGAAAGCAAAGGTTATACTTAAAACGTAATCATTCCATTGAATCCCTTATTGTTCTTCATAATGGTTCAGAGAAAGTTAGGAAGTCTAGATTGGTTTAATCAGATCACAAGAAATCACAGATCCTATAGTGGCAAGTAACTCCCTTAAATTAGCCTACAGCTTATATCATTCACCTTTGGGTGTTGAAATTCAATGTTTACGACAAATGCTCCACGTGAAGGTATACGGTCAAGCACTCATGCCATTTGTCAGGCTATCGTGTCGCGTTCCATTGTCCTTGCATAAATCCTGGCTAGCTAAGATAATATCACTGTTTTACATTTCTAATTCTAAACTACATTTCGTATTTTGGACGATCAATTTGCTGTTTTGATTTGTCTTCCAAACGGTAGTCTGGCCTGAGTAAGACAAGCGCCTTCTGAAGTTGGAGGGTATGCACTTGCATTTTCATATAGAGCGTATCTTGTATACTCATCAATATACGTCATCTCCTAGAATCCACAGACACCACACCATGTAGATGTATTGTTTTACCTTATTTCTAAAGCTGCATCCGTTATTCGTTTTACAACAATTTGTAATCTTTGATCACATTATTTTCTTTCCCACCTTACCTTATATTTACCCGACATAATACTCATTATAGGGATATGGTCTACTCACCCGTCTAAATGAATATTTCCTTATAAATACAATCAATTAATTAAGCTACAATGAAATAAACTACTTATATTGGCTAACTGTTAGCATTTCCCCTTTCATAGTATGTGAAAAAGCATGAAAGGTTCGATCGCATAACATAACCGTGGCTATATATTTTCACTTCCAGTATTTGAAAGTAAGCATAGTAGAAACAGTGTTGGTAGTTCGATGGCGAAATTCTCGCTAACCATGTAGGTGACCTGTGTTCGATTCCCAGCCACCAACACACTTTTAAAACATACCAAGTTTACTAGCAAGTAGTGGGTATAGGAAAGAGAGAAATTTGCACGTGAGGCTATCAAGCTCACCCCGTAGAAATGACACAACAGCTATTGAAAATACAAAGCTTTGGAGTTCTATATTTCAGTCGGAAAAAAAAGGTATATTGAAAATTTTATAAACAGATTTTTGATTAATTTTTTTTTATTTATTTTCGATTATTTTTGATTTACAGCTTGATTCCACACTGTATTTTTGGTACAAGTATGGAATTTTCAGCATGGATATCGGTAGCCCAAAATTCTCAGGCCGACCATAGATATCATGTGTGCGTCGGCGTGGGCTCGAACCCCGGACCATGTGAGGCATGGTCGGCTAGAGTCCTAACCACTGTGCCACCAACGCACCTATTTTATTGCTGATAAAATCTTATTGGAATCGTCCGTGAAGAACGCAACCCCATGTGGAGTATTTGATTTATAAAGCTTACAATGTTATTCCATGAATAGTTAACCTACACCACAGAGTTAACGTCAAAGGTAATCTTCACAATTGAGAAGACAGCAAGAGAGAACTTTTCATATATTGATATTAGATGGTTTGAAGCAAAAACGGCAGGAAACCCTATACCATGGTTTCGTGCTTGTAGGCACTCGTCAGCGAGGCTTATCTGTAAAGTTCGAGGAAATGATATTCCCTTCTAGTCTAGTTAGTAATAGCACCAAGGACTAGTTGCAGGACGTTGCTTAATCCCCCTCCCTCTGCCCCCACAGTGACTAATCAGTATCCATGCTGCGAAATATCTACTTAAAAACAATAAATTTACAATGATAAATAAAATCTATAAGTCACACCTTCTAGATGTGAGTAATGTTTATTCGACTGAAAGCATAAACCTCACTTCTGATGTGTACATTTTCAAGTGAGAAAACATAACGGTGACAACAGAAAAATGATCTTTTATCTACCGATCTGTTTTACTGACTAACTCATGGCTTTTTTTCAATTAGATAGCAGCTACCTGAGTTCTAGCGAAAAGTTGTGAACAGTGGGGTACAACAGGGTGGACTTGAGGATAGAGAGGCGGTGATTACATTAGCTAGCAGTCGCTTTATACCGTGAAATGGTATAGAGGTTTGAATTTATCCACTGGGTCTCAGTTGCTCAGTGGTTTGCGAGCTCACCTCATAGGGTATAAGGTCCTGGGTTTGAACCCTGATAGGTGCATAATGATGAAGAGTTCCAAACTAGGACGAAACTGTCGTCTGGCGGTACTCCCAGATTTTCTAATGGCTATCTAATTGATGTCAGCTTACGATAAAATCATGCATAACATTTCTATCGACCTGTGATTTAAACTTATTTGTCGACTGTACCTTTTCATCTGTTTGTTTCCTTGGTTTGATAGACTCTTCAGAAGATTTTATCCCCTTTTGACATACCTAAAACAATCAATAATAATATATAAAACAGTTGTAAATTGACAGTGTTTTATTATAATGCATAGGGTTGTATATAACACACAAAGTCAAGACTCACTCTAAATTAAACACTGAGGAGATAGAGGTAAGTCAAAGAAAATAGCTATAAATGGTTGCATCTATGAATGAGAAAAATTTAATATTTCTACATGACTTGAGCATCCTATTCATAATTTAACAGTAACCTTCAGCTATAGAAAAAGACAGAACGAAATAACAAAAAACAGTTAACTCAGAAATATATTTCTATAGTTTAGTTTGTAAGGCTTAGTTATGTTTTACGGGTTGATCACGGATTGATATCACGAATTAGTAGAAGTTAGAATTCACGAGCCATTGAATAGGGTCCCAGTGGCTGAATGGTATACGAGCTTGTCTTGTAACCGGAAGGTCCCGGGTTCGAATCCCAGTGGGTGCGTACTGCCGATGATCCCCAAACTAGGATGAAACAGCAGCTGTCCAGTACTCCCTGGTTTTCAATGGTTCTCTAACTGATATCAATCCGTGATCAACCCGTAAAATCAGAAATATATACTCCATAAAGATGCTTTGGGAGATGAACTTCTTAGGAATAGACTTTTCAGAAACATAAAAAAACACAGGTACATCCAAGTGACGAGTCCCAAATAGGACGAAATACACATCCTGGATTCCACTGGTAGTCACCATTCACCAATTAAATATATTGTAACCTGATTATAATAATAATAATAAATAATAATAATTTTTCCTTCACGTTCCCCTGTGGAACATAGGGCTTCAAGCTAGTGGCTTGAAGTTTCTGTAGTAGTGTTTATTTTACAGGATGAGGTTGCTAGCCTGATGCCCAACCTTTCCTCTTTAGCAGCATTATTTCTGGCTCAGCGAGGTAAAGGAGTGCGTCGGCCGGGAATCCAAACCCGGACCATGTGCATGGTCGGCGAGCGTGCTAACCGCTATGCCACCGACGCACTAACCTGATTATAAACCTCAAAAGAATTTTGATCATCCACCGAGTCTACTTAAATGCTTCTAAAGTAGCATAAAATTCACGCAGAAATTTACAACGCTTGAAAATAATGGAGATTTATGCATTATACAGTAAAACGTTCAATAATTAGCTCAGAATCTTGCTTGTGTCTTTTCCTCGATCAAGATATTAGGACACATAGTCCTGGAAATGTAAAAAGGTGCTTTAGATGAACTAATTTGCCCTTAACAGCCTAGATAATAATAATATGTTTAAGATTAGTTTTTTCATTGGACACTAGTAACTACTGTGAAGTGTCTAGTCCTTTCTTTTTGGTGCAGACTGAATTCTATCAGTCAGGTTTGCAATGTATCCACCATTCTAGGTAGCTCGCCATCACGTTACACACTGATTTGATGATATTAGTCTGCACCAAAAAGAAAGGACTAGACTCGTCAAACTAGTCACTAGTGTCAAATGAAAATACCCACTACAGTCCGACAGGAGGTCAATCGCAAGCCTGAATAGATGTCTTGGTGGTAACGTCTCTGACTACGGCATTGGGTGACGCCGGTTTGAATCTCTGAAGGAGGCACATGAGTCCCTTCAAGGTAGCAGATACGCCTCGCTGACTGGTGAGTGCCAACTTTTATGAAACCTAGGTTCAAGGCTTCCTGCTGATTGCCTGGAACTATCTAATGCAAATTAGTTTGTTAGGATTCTATTTCTCTCAGGTCAGACTATGGAATGATATCAGTTACAGAGCCATTGAAGACTAAGAGGTACAGGAAATCTGTTTCGTCCAAGTTTGGGAATCATCGGCAGTATGCACCACCAGGGTCCAAACCTAGGACTATTCGTTAACAAGGCAAAGTCGTATACCATTCAGCCACTGGGACCCGATTCAGTGGCCCATGAATAATAAATTCTGCCAATTCTTGATTTTAGTGCGAAAACCAACCAGTGGCTGAATGGTATGTGGTCTTGCCTTGTAACCGGAAGGTCCTGGCTTCGAACCCTGACAGTGCGTACTGTCAATAAGTTTCAAACTAGGATGAAACAGCTGTCGAGTACTTCCTGGTTTTCAACAGCTCTCTAACTGGTATCAATCCGTAGGCTAACCTGAAATAATAGGAATAGCTTTATTATGCACAATAAATTTACACAGTACACATAATATTCACACTTCATCCAAGAGTTTCAAGTAAAACAACCATCTCCAGTACATCATATAATACAGTGATGTTAGATCTGAAGAATAAAATAATCTTCTACGGTCACACAGACCAATAAAAAATGTGAGCGAGTAAGTTTGTATACCAGCGGATACAAATGAATGACTATAGCAACAAGAACTAAATAAAACAAGATGCCATATCTCAGTTTGAAATGCAGATAGCTCAGAGATTCACGTTTACTGAAAAATGATGGATAGGATGCTCAAGTCATGTAGACCTACTAAATTCTTCTGACTTTTATTACTTTCAATTTTGCATTCAGGAAAAGCGAATCATAAATGGACCAAACTGCAATACTGCGCATCATCACTAAACAGAGCACTGCATGGCAGTTGGTGACTTAGTTCGACATCATTGAGCTCGAAACGGACCTTAACTGCATCAACACCTTTTAGGTTGTTTGGAACCTGCTTTAGACATCTGTAAACCTCATTCAATAGTTGTATAATGTTATCACATCCTGAGTTATTCACAACAGAAAACTTAAGGAAGCCTTCGAAGTGAGGACAGCAGTAAGACAACACCGCCTGCTATCACCGATGATCTTCCTCATTATAATAGAGAAGATCATACGACAGATCATGGAGAGTGAAAAAGTCGACAAACAGCGAGCCAACAAATAGACCCTAAAAGTTTCATGCATTTATTCCACTTAATGAATCTGAACAAAGCAAGAACTACAGTTTTAGTAGAATAAAGTGGTACCATCTGTAAGTGCGTTGCCTTCTGGTCAGCTGCTTACAGGCCAAAGATATTAATAAATATATCTACAAAAACAATTTTAACATACTTGTACAGGGTGCATTTTAAACAAAAATCAATCGGTCAATATATGCATACAGTAATAATGCATATATATATATATAATATTAAACACTATTCCGAACAACTTGTCCTTTGGTGCAGTCAAAAATCGATAGATATCCTTCTCATGTTAACTACAACTATATATACAAATATAAATGTATCTACGGAGGCAGTTACATTGGAAGGACAGAAAGAAGGGCATATCTAGGATTTTCTGAACATTTACCAAAACGCCTATGTCTAAAGGGAACAAATGCTTTAAACGGTGCCATCCATCACCAGGCATCTTGTTGACACGAGTCATGAGGCGGACGTCGAAAAGTCATTCAAAATTATCAATAGACAAGAGAGTTCGATTCTCCTCAAGTTTGCCAAAACCATCTCCATCAACAGCCTGAAACCTGAATTATGCGTCCACCAGAAAGAAGCGGTTATCAGTCTTTCTTCGTCCTGGTAACTGGATATTTCCATATCTCTTTTATCTGAATGCATAATGCTGTAAAGTTTCCATTGTGCATGATCATTATTGTTCGGAATATTCTTTAATATTATATATATATTATTATTATTATTACTGTATGCAAATTCTGATCGATTGAGTTTTGTTTAAATGAACTCTGTGAAAGTATGTTAAAATTGTTTATGTAGATACATTTATTAATGTCTTTGCCCTGTAAGCAGATGACGAGAAGACAACGAAATAAAAGATGATACCAATTTATTCTATTAAAACTGTAGTTCTTGCTTTGTTCATAGATCGTAAAAGATTTGGCATTCACAAATGATTTATGCTTCGTATCTTACAACCACGGGGATTTACAAGAGCGAAACAACAATTTGATGGAGGACACTACAAAGATTGAACTTCAGGGGAACAAAGGAAAACACAGGTTATAAGAAAGCCCAACGAACAACAAAAAGCACCTATTCCTTCCATCTCACCCAGCCTCACAGTGGAAGATATCTAAAAGAAGTCTTTCTGTCTCCTATCTGGCCAACAACATTTCAAGTACATGTGGCAAGGATAAGAAAAGTTAGAGAAACATTCATAACTCTAAACTAAACATAGAAATTTACATAACTTGATATAAGGAAAGAAATCCGAATTTTTGACACTATAGAATCAAGCGCCTGCTCCAGCAAAATTTGCCAACGCCAACCCTGCTTGCTCAACACTGAAGATGAGATAGTTGACCAGAAAGGATTATCAACAAGTAACTGTGACAGTACAACAAACCAGTCAACAACCAATTGTTCAACAAATATTCAGAAAATAACTGAAATGGATTGGATATACAATGAAGAGACCTTCAGGTGATATCATATGCCAGATGCTCGAGTAGAACCCTAAAACTAAGTCTTCAAGGCGGCGTGAAGAGGACTGAGTAAGGGAAGAGTAAAAAGGTGTGGGTACTCATGGAGCCGGTCAGAAGTGACAGAAGAAAATTGAGTGGAATGAAGATCTGCTCCAGATGCTCTATGTTCCAATCGGAATCTAAGCAGCAAATCAAAACAGTACATATAATATGAGAGGACCCGGAAAGTGTACAAAGTCCTACCAAAAATCCTCGGCGTAAAACGTTCGCAACCACCTTAGCCTGCTAATAATCATCCAGTTACAAATATATGAAAGATGAATAGAAAATTTCATGGGCAAATCACCATTAAAAGTCCCATGTATAAACTCACAAACACATGCACGTACACCGAAACACACCGAACTTTATTACTAAGCATTAGAAACACACTTTGTTCCCCCCGGTTGAGTACAAACACATGTTAGTTTCAGCAAATGACTAGCATTCAGAAAGCAATACGCAGAGAAATTATAGCGTAAAGACAAGCTGTAATTAGTAAACTAGGTTAGCGCAAGTTCTACCTATACTTACATAAGTACCACATATAGGACAAACTTTCTCGCGTAACAATGTAGTGAAACGATGTACAAAAGGCTGAATAAATTAACAAAATAAAATATACCGTCTAAAAGATTTATATTAGGGCATTTATTATTATTGTTGTTGTTTCCTTTAGTTCCTAGAGGAACATAGGGCTTCAGCTGCACGTGTCCATTGGGTTCGGTTCACTGACAACGTTTTCACCTGGCTACACGTCTGCCCACATGCTGTCATCTCCCCTTCACATGACTTTCTCCATGTCACCCTCCCACTAATGACCATTCCGCCGCTTCCCTTTCGGGTTCCACTCGCGAGATGGCCTGACATGTGATATCACTTAATGGTTTTCTCAGGGATGGCCAATCCACCTCCATTTCTTCCTGCGTATTTTTGCACAGTTCGTTCCTGCTGTGTTGGTTCGCTCACTGCCAGAGATCCCTCCCAATTGCTGACCTTTTCTAGCCGGCAATGTGATCTTGATTGAGTATTGAGCGAAGACAGCTGTTGATGAAAGTCTGTAATTTATTCGAAGTAGCTTTCGTCACTTGGCGCCAAGTCTCTGATCAGTATACAGTAGCACTGACTTCACATTGGAGTTGAAAATCCGGATCTTGTTTTTCATGCTGAGCGCTGTTGACCTCCACACAGGCTTGAGAGAAATGAACGCTTGCCATGCCTTCCAGATCCCCGCTTTGATATCCTCGTCAGTTCCGCCTGTAGTTCAAACGATGCTTCCTAGGTAGGTAACTGAAGGAGATAGCTTCTTTCACATTCAGTTTCTCCCATTTATGCTGGCTGTTGCTGTTGTCCAGAAATCTTCATCACCCCTCTCTGTTTTCTCTATATTCACCGGAAGTCCTATCTTTTCTGGATGCTTCTTTCACCGCCAACTTGTTACTTTTCACTTGCATATTTTCCAGCTTGTGGGAAATCAGACATATATCGTCGACGAAGTCCACATCCGCCAAGTTTTTTAGTGGATAATTTTTCCATCCTGAGGTGAATAAGTTGTCTTTTGATACCCGTTGCAAAGATATATAAGGTATAACGTGTTGTGGTTTATGTAGTCAGTGATGACTGCTGTCATCGCAGTGGAATTCCAGCAAGCGGATCTAAAATCACTCATCCGATGCTGAACCAGCTGAGCTATGGAAATTAACTGCATTAACAGGTGATTATTTCACTGCGACCATCATACGCAACACTCAACCGCTTTGTTAGTGAATGATACACAAAAAGTTTCTGGCCTGTTGGAAACGCTGTTTCTAACGTATGCGATGCGTTTCTGAATCGTATATAAATACTGAACTGACATTTCTGTTGAAAATCTGGATTTCTTTCTTTATTCTGAGTAAGTACACCAGACTTCCAATTTGATTCCAGAGTGTCTTGCCTTTCTGATACTATCTGGCTTTGATGTCGTCAGTTGTGCCACCTGCAGTCAAAACGATGCTTCCTGGATAAAAAAAGAGAGAATTGAACTCGTTGAAATCCTCTCATTGATAGTGATTGGCGCTGTCAGTGTCACTGATTGGGTATCTTTATGAACTCTGTCTTCATCTGAATTTTCACTTGAATTCCTGTATTTGCTGATTCTCCTACCAACTTGTTGGCCTTCACCTGTGGATCTTTGAGTTTGTATAACTATAGACTTGAATCATCCAGAAGGCCAAGATCTTCTACAGTCCTCTTATCAGCCCAGAGTATGCGCACCCCTTTTCACACCTACGCTCTTTCACATGATCCCGTCCACCTATATCGAGAATATCATCGGCGTGATAGATTACCTCCGTTTATCATTATATGAACTATCCAGCCAGGTCTTCTTCTGTTAATTCCAATCACGTACTGAGTTAAAAAGAGATAAACAGATCATTAATTTATCGTGTGACTGTCTGAGATACTCACTGGTTGACGAACTCTTACTGATGTTGTTAGTGATGACTGAAGATGAAATGAAAAGCTTGGTTCCATCAGGATTCAACTCAGAGGCCTCAAAGTCGCTAGTCTGTATCTCCTTCAGATGATTTACTAGACCCAACATTTTTTTTTCATCAGAGAATGACATGCGTAGGGATTAGACCCTGACTATACATGGGGTTGGCGTACATTCTGCCGCTCAATCAACGATGTAATATTCAGTAGGAATTATTCACTCTGTTTCATTGACATTTACTCATTCCTATAACACCAAAGTTTTCAATCCGATAATTTATTTCAATTTATTTTGATTATGGATTGATTCCGCACCATATTTTTGGTACAAGTATGGAATTTTCAGCATGTGGTATCGGTAGCCCAAATTTTGCAAGCTGACCATTGATATCAGGTATGCGCCGTCAGAGAATCGAACCCCGTATCATATGCGTGGTCGGCAAGAATCCTAACCGCTGTGCCACCGACGCATGAAACATGAAAACGCCATAAATCATTTCATTCCAAGCCTCCTATTCATCTGTTTTTCGTAAACTTAATCAAAACAACGAAGGATTTAAAGTTCCAATAATCACTAATCATTGAACACGCAAAACTATGACAAGTCGAAAGCAATTACAACATCGCATGGCTCCACTTGGAATACAAGAACCTTAACCAGCCGCCAAAAAACAAACTTAGGAAATACTGTTTCAAATCAACAAATATCTTCAACTATAGAGATCTGTTTGACTGGGAAAATGTCAATTTTTCAAACAGGAAAAATACCGAAAATGTCTAATAACCCCTGCAGCTAAGCTCGTTGGTGCAATCAAAAATCAATAGATATCCTTATCCTGTTAACAATTCCAACTATGTATACAAATTCACATGTATCTGCAGGAGCAGTTACATTTGAAGGACAGAAAGAAGGGCATATCTACGATTTCCTGAACGTGTACCAAAAAGCTTGTGAGTAAAAGGAACAAATGCTTCAAACAGTGCCATCGCCAGGCATCTTCTCCACACGGGACATGAGGTGAAAATCGAGAAATCCTTTAAAATTACCAATAGACAAAGGAGCTCCATTCTCCTCACGTTTACCGAAGCGATTTCCATCAAACGCTTGAAACCAGATTTATGTGTTCAGAAAGAAGCGGTTATTAGTCTTTCCTTGCCCTGGTAACTGGATGTCTCTATTCTTTCATCTGATTACGTAATCTATGTCTTTAACCACACCCACTTTTTTATAATCTGTAATTTTGTTTGCCTTTTGTTTCTATGACCTGGGTTGAACTCAGTACACTGTTACTTAATTTATTAGTCACTCTGCATCTAATACACATCTCATCTTTATTACGTAACTCCTTTACCATTATATGCATACATTTATTTTGGTTTAACTTGAACTGCCTGTATAAAAACTATATAAGCGCAATTTTCTGAGCACTGTTTACTAATTGTGGAATTTTCTGTCAACTGACAACACGTAAAATTTGCAAGTATATGAAAACTTTTCTGTACTTAGACCTGATAATTTATTTAGGCTGTAAGCAGCAGCAAATGATGAGAAGCCGACGAACGAAATAAACAAAGGATGGTACCATAATATTCTGCACAAACCACCACTGTTGTTCTTGCTTTATTCACATCCAAATAAGCGAGAAATCTTCGCTATCATTATTTCACCACAACAGGGCATCTCCAACCACGCCTCACCTGGTTCGGGGTTCGATCCTCAGCCACCGACGCTGTACTTTACCTTAGTAAGCCAGTATTAAGAGTGGTAAAGAGAGAAGGTTTGGTATGAGGCTAGCAGCTGTAATCCTTAAAAATAATTACCAGTGCTACCGAAACTTAGAAGCTCTATGTTCAAGTGGGAACGTAAAGGAATAAACAAAATGTTTCAGCACAACATAAATGTTTACAGGTTTATACCACAGGGTTGATAATTGTGTACTTATTATCAGGCTATAGATAGAAAAAAACACTTAAAAACTATTCATAAGATATGTAAGATTTCCTACTTCAATTAAAAAAGTAGAACTCCTAAATCAGTAAGGTGAGAGGATGAGGTGAATATGACTCAAAGTGTCAGTAAGCAGGATGAAACTGACATGAAATCCCTGTACTTAGATGTTGTTATACCTGTTGGCCCTCATCACCAAGACACCTTTCAAAGAACTGATGTCTCACAGAGACTTGATGACACGTCACCAAGTGGTACCATTGAGCTATTCAGGTTCATACTTGACCTGTGGTATCATGTTTCAGTGAGAATAAGCTGAACTGAACTTGGCCTAATACATAATAACTGCTTTCACTAACAGAAAAGAGGCATGAATTGGTTTGGCGTCATTATACATAAAGTGCATTTTTTGACCGTTGTAATCCAAGTCATATCCAAGGCATATAACAAAAAGAATATTTAATCATTTCTAATCCAAACACTCAGACGTAGAAATATTTGCGTTTCTATTAACTCAGAACACTGCGTTATACACTCATATCCTTGCCATTTGATTTTAAACCTATTTGTATAATTAGACCAACTACCAAAAAATTTGAATAATAATAAGAATGTGGTGCGAGCTGTCTGCTAGTCGAAATTCTAGACAGAAATTTACCTCGGTGTTTAACCTCCCGAATCGGAGGCATGGGGAAAACAATAACATGGCTTAACCTTGAGGAACCCACCAACCAATCACAGCAGACGTAACGTGTTCAAATACGATTCGCAGATATATGGCTTAACTTTCTAAGAAATGTTCACAAGCCAAACAGAAAAACCTTCAGCGAGAAAAAAACCAATCAGAAGACGCTGCTTCTCTGTTAACAATAACGCTAGTAATAATGTACATAAAAATGTATAAATATCTGTTGATTTTTTTCAATTAACGGTCTGTTGCCTGACTCTTGTCTTCTGTCGTTAAAAGAGTAATAGAAATATCAGTTGTACTTACCGTACAGTGACCACCAGTACGACTATCCTTCTTAGGTTCTGTCACCTAAAACAAACAATCAACAATTTGCTTGGTAATACTATAAATAATTTGTAAACATGCTTATAATTTTGAAAACGATTCACATTACACCACCCTGCATTCTTAAGCTTAAGATTAGGCCATATTACTTATCTTCTAGTACAAAGACTTAGATTAGTATCGAGTCTATTCAAGATTGCCATGTCCACCTTAATTCAAATGACTTCCCGATAACCATTTTATAGGATATTTAGGCCTGTCTAAAACAATATCATCCAATCTTATCTAAGAAGGTCAAGTGAAATCCCTTAAAGAACCATTGAACACTGAAGAGTGTACTAGAAGAGTTTGGGACTCATCAGCAATACTCACCACGAATTGAATCCAGCATCTTCAGTGTACAAGTAAAACCCCTTCACTGTTCAGCCAATGAGAAAGAATCCAATGACGCTGAAATTTTAAATTCTGCTGTTTCACTATATGAGATTACCACCAGCAATTACCTGATCAACTTGATAGACCTCGATGATCACTACGTTTCACTAGAAATCCACATAACCCCATCCTTTATTTAACCATTATCGTTCTCTTCGCTTAAATTCAACTGTAGTCTTGTTATATATATATATATATATATATATATATATATACATTGTTCTCCTTAATAAGATAACCATTGAAATGAATTTCTTTTCCCGTTTTTATTGTATAATACCTTCAATTCTGTATATCTTTCGAGTTTCTTATAATAGTAATAATGACAATGGATAAGCTGTTTCTCTATATGATTGAACTGCGAAGGATCTGACATCCTAGATTTGTCTAGATTCCAATGCTCCAATAGCCTTATTGACCCTGATATTGTAGTTTGATCTATATAAATGACCATCTTACAGGATGGTTTCCATAAATATGTAGCGCACATTGAACCCTTGAACTTTTGTTTGAACTCACTCACCCACTCGTTTGGCACTCTGCTGTAGACATTCGGTTCACTCTCCTGTTGTGCTTTCATTCAGTGCCTACCACGAATCAAGACGCCATATAAGTTGAATAAACTCTTTATTTATCAAGTTTCATGTCTCATTTGTATAAAATATAACTCTATCCAGACACACTTATCATATCAAGTCATTTTACTCTGATTTCGTTCGTCAATGCTTACACGTTAGATAGAGTACTTCTAAGGGCATAAAACGGTGAAGCTTTTTTGTGAGAGTGTTTATTTTTGAGGTCTACCTTAAGTCAGTGCAACTCATACAAATATTTGAAAAGTGGCTTAAAAATGAAATACACGCTGTATGCTTCCTTCAAAAACAATACTATAAAGTTGAAGCTACAAGATCATTTTGATGATTCTTTCATTTCCTAGTTTGCTCTACACTGACAGATGGACAGGAATCCGGCTGATGAGCCCTGAAATAGGACGAAATATGCGTCCTGGATACAACTGCTAGCTAGCATCAATTAAGCAGTATACACTCTTCACCCCATTTAACATGGAACGGTCTAGTAAAATTGTTTAGATTATCAGAATACTGACCCACCAATTTTTATTACTATTGTTATTATCCTTATTATTTCCTTTAATTCCTAGAGGAACGTAGGGTTTCAGCCGCGCGTCCCCATTGCTTTTAGTTCTCAGCTAGAGTTTTCACCTGGCTCTAAGTCTGCCCACATGCTTTTATCTCCTCTTCACATGACCTCTTCCATGTCACCCTCGCACTGACGACCAACTCACCGCCTTTCATTCGGGGTCCACTCGAGCAATGGCTTGTCTAGTGATGTCACTCACTTGATGGTTTCTTCAGAGTGTGGCCAATTCACCTTCATTTCCTCCTGCTTATTTGTTACACAATCGGTTCCTGCTGTGTTGGTTCGCTCACTGCCAGAGATCCCTGTTGCTGATCTTTTCTGGCCGGCCATCTGATCTTGAGTATTGAGCGGAGACAGCTGTTAATGAAGGTCTGTAGTTTGTTTGAGATGCTCTTTATGACGCGCCAAGTCACTGATCCGTGCAGTAAGTAGCACTGACTTCACATTGGAGTTGAAAATCTGGATCTCGTTTTTCATTCTGAGTAGTACTGTTGACCTCAACACAGACTTGAGAGTAATGCAAGCTTGTTTTGGTTTTCCGATCCTTGCTTTGATATCCTCGTCAGCTCCGTTGGCCTGTAGTTGAAATGATGCTTCCCAGGTAGGTAGGTATGTAGGTAGAGGAGGTTGTTTCTTTCAGGTTCCTCCTATTTATGCTGGCTGATTGTTGTCTGCTGTTGTTGTTGTTGCTGTTGGTGTTGGCCAGGAATCTTCATCACATACCTCTTTTTTCTCTATGTTCACCTGAAGTCTTATCTTCTCTAGATGCTTCTTCTTTCGCCAACTTGTTGCTTTTCACTTGCATATCTTCGAGTTGGTGGGGAATCAGACATATATCAACCATTAAAGTTCAAATTTTTATTCTCCTAATATCCTGTAGGCAGTAATAAACAGAATCATTGCTGTTTGTCTACAAACAGCAGTACACAGGCTTGCAAAGTTCATTTCACAAGGTATCAAGCAAAAGTTATAGATTCAAACTGCATAAATTTACCTTTTTATTGACCAGCTTAACCTTTTCACTGCTTTTCAAAGATGATGTCCGTGATTTACGCTTGATTTTCTTCTTTGGCTGTAATAAATTAGTCAGAGAGCATATGTAACACTTCGTTTTTAGATGTGTGTAGAGTAATAATTAAACAATAAATTGTTCAAGATAAATATAAGACACAGCAGAGTTAAAGGTAGCCAGGATGCTTCAATGTAGATATCGTTATGGAACCCAATGTTTTGTAGTCTTGGATTCTTTAGCAGTGCTAAACATTCATAACCTCATCACAGCAGGCGAACACAAGAATTTCAGGTCACAAGGTTACCTAATGAGTTGAAAATTTAGTATGTACTTTGATCGGACACTGGTCAGTAACTAGTGCAATGTGTCTAGTCTTTTCTTTCCTGAATTCTTATTAATATATGTATGAAACTAGGGCATTGTGGTAGTAAGTAATTCCATATTAGATATTATAGAGAAGAAGAACTACTCAAAGATGAAGATGTATATCAACAACTCCCAACAAATCCCATACAAACATTGGATAACCGCATCCAAAGGACCTTAAACAAGCTCACCAAAACTGGACAGATCACAAAACAAGACCAATGGCGAATGAAATCCAATGGACCAGTCCTACCCCGATTCTACGGCAGACCCAAAATACACAAGGCAAATATCCCATTACGACCAATTGTATCACTCCCAGGAACTCCAACATATAATTTGTCCAAGGAATTATACAGAAAACTAAAACACCTAACGGAATCTTGCGATCACTCCATCAACTCTGCTATCCAATTCCTAGAGAAAATCAGAGGCATCCAAATAGATGAACAAGAAATAATGGTATCATTCGACGTGACAGCATTATATACATCCATCGGACAAAACCTAGCAAAAGAAACCATGGAGCAACTACTTAGCAACGACGAACAACTGCCACAACAATCAAAAATGCAACACACAAGCTGGATGGAATGCATAAATCTATGCCTAACAACATACTTCCAATTCAACGGCCAAATATATGAACAAGTCAAAGGAACACCCATGGGATCGCCAATATCAGGTTTGATTGCAGAAGCAGTGATGCAAAGACTCGAAAATATAATTCTACCAAAGATCAAACCCAAGATTTGGATACGCTACGTCGACGACACATTTGTAATCATCAAAAGAAACGAATTAGATAAAACTCACAACTTAATAAACAACGTCTTCAACGACATCAAATTCACAAGAGAAGAGGAATCCGAGAACAAAATACCATTTTTGGACGTCTTAGTCAGGCGAACAACTACAGGAGAATTAGAAACTCAAGTTTATAGGAAATCAACTCACACAGACCAAATACTGAATTACAACAGCAACAACCCAATAGCACACAAAAGGAATTGCATACAAACACTATTCAAGAGGGCAAGGACTCACTGCAGCACTCCCACCTTAAGAAAAATTGAAGAAAAGTATCTCATGGACGTCTTCCAAAAGAATGGATATCCACGGAATTTCATCAAGAGACATATACCCCCAAGCCAACCTACCAAAGCAAAAGCCACCAAGGAGAACACAAAGAAAATTGCCTTACCATATATAAAAGATATCTCAGAAATCACTACAAGACTCTTCAAACCTTTAGGAATTGACGTCGTACACAAACCAACAAAGTCGCTTCACTCAATTCTATGTCAACCAAAAGACTCAACAGCGAAAGAAGATAAAACCAACATCATCTACAAAATAAACTGTAACAACTGCGAAAAACACTACATCGGCCAAAGTGGACGTCCCCTTCGTCTTCGTATCCACGAACATAAGCTAGCCGTCAAAAGACATGATATCCACTCCCTCATTTCACTACACACAGACAACTACGGACATCAATTCGACTGGGACAACGTTCAAATATTAGACAAAGGAAATAACAAGAATGCTAGAGAATTTTTAGAAGCTTGGCATTCCAGTGGATCATCAATCAATAGACACATCGACATAGACAAAATTTATCAACCAATAAGAAAGAAACTTCACAGACAAAGGGTCAAAATTCAAGTCAAAGAAACAACCGGTTCCAATACAAGTAACCTAGAAGGTGTGAAAACACACACAAACAACCAATCACGTCCAAGGTCACCAGGAGAGATGATTAATAAACTCGTGGAGAAATCTAAAAGCTCACTTCAAATTGAAGTATGCGCTGAAGATGTCACCCAGTAAGGTGATGAAAGCTTCGCAAACTAACCATCCAGCTCAGAGAACAAAACCACATCAAAAAGTAATTCCATATTAGTTTGTTTATTAGATGTATCAAACAGTGAAACAGTATTATTATTTACTGGATGACGTTTCGAACACAATTCTTTATTGTTCATAATCATTTCATCAATTATAATCACACGACTTCAAAACTTGAGTTTCATAGTTTTCTTTGTCCTCTCCTATTTATCGACGTAGGGGTAGTAGAATTTTTCAGATATCCGATTGAACAGGTGTTGAATCATTCCTATTACACGAGTGTGCAGTTGATTCGATAAACAAAGCTTCTGTTATCAATCTCTTCCTCCACCCTGTGGCATAAGATTTTAAAACAGAAGCTTTGTTTACCGAATCTACTGAAGAGAATACATGTAATAGGAATGATTCAACACCCATCTCCCCCAGACATCTGGAAAATTCTACTACCTCTACGACAAATAGGAGAAGACAAAGAAAACTATGAAACTCAAGTTTCGAAGTCGTGTGATTATAATTGATGAAATGATTATGAACAATAAAGAATTGTGTTCGAAACGTCATCCAGTAAATAATAATACTGTTTCACTGTTTGATACATCTAATAAGCAAACTATTGGTTGGAAGCCCCGCTCCACCTAGGTTTCGCGCTAGTTGGCACTAACCAGCCAGTGAAGCGTATCTGCAGTCACCTTGAAGGAACCTATGCGCTTTCTGAGACTCGAACTCGCGTCACTCAGTGCTGCTGTCAGAGACGTTACCATGGAGACAGCTATAAGAGCTTGCAATTGAACTCCTGTAGGACTCTATTGGATAACTGAAGTGTACACATGGAATCCTGGCTGACGGAATACAGCCTGCACCAAACAAAGGACTAGACACATTACACTAGTCACCGACTAGTGTCCAATCAAAAAAGATATCCAATACAGTCCTACAGAAGATCAATCGCGAGCCCGAAAAGATGGCTCGGCGGTAACGTCGTTTAGTGCATCACTTGGTGGTATAGGTTCAAATCGCTGAAGAAGGCATGTGAGTTCCTTCAAGGTTGCAGATACGCCTTGCTGACTGACTGGTGAGTGCCAAGCGGGGCTTCCTGTGGCTGATTGCCTCCAAGTATCTAATATTAATACAGTCTGTGGTATGTCATTACCATCAATTGGTACCACTGATGAGCATCGATTTTATGCCTGACGTGCTGGATCCTAATGGCCACGATGTATCTCTTTAGAAGATCACGATGTTTACCTTGTAGCAACTAATAAAAAGGAGATTAATGGTCTGATTTGGAGTTTTCTAGGGATACTGATTAGTTTTAGCGTACATTTCGTCACTAGCCGACATCATTTGGGGTTTCATTGAACACTATGAAGCACTAACTAGATACTTCTTTCTAGGCTGATGAGGCTTTTCAGCACTGATTTTCCTTCTCACATCCAATGCAAAATTCTATGTAATCAAGTTGAGCTTCTCACCAATTTAAAGTTCGACAACCACTGGTCTTACAAGACAAGTTCTGAGGGAACAAGCTACTGGATGTTTCGATTGGACTTGTGTGACTAAATGCACATTATACGATCGATCTGCGTATGAGAATCTCAAGTATCTCCCACCAGATTTTCCTATGACCTCAACTTTCTCAAGTGTATTTCACAGTCTTTGGGGTCCTGACATGTACGTTCTTGTTCCTCCCCAAAGGCTCACAAAGTGCTGCTCGCATCTTGTAATTTAATAAGCAAAACAACAGCATTTAAAAGTATTCTGGGAAAGCAGAACTTTTAACTTCACTATGACTTTCGGTTTCTCAACGCCCAGTGACTAGCGTATGTGTCGAACCCTTTCATCGGTGTTTAAAGATTAGTCCAATGAACAGTCTACCAGACTATTGGGCGGAACTCGGACACATGTGCAACTTCCAAATGAACAGGATTAAGTCATCAACTGATCGGCTAAAATTTGCAAGAAGTCAAGTAGCCTCAACAGTCCCTGAAAAACAGAGGTACTATGCATAGCCACCGTCTTCAGCATACAGTGCAGATCCTCCATAGGTGGCCAATAACATAAATGGCACGTACAGTGAACGTGACAACCTAACATTAATCCTGCCTATTCGGTTCGACGAGGGTGACAAACAGCAGTGTCGTTCATGATGAACGCCTGAGGCAGTGCACTGACAATCAGATGCATACACTAACTAATGCATGCGACATATGACAGGCGCACCGTATATACCTCCCTATAGGAAGTCACCTACTGAAAGGTAGTCACTATTTCCAAGCACAAATCATGCCTATCAGCTAAAATCCCGAGAATTGTAATTCAGCTACACTCGCTTACCTATGAGTTGTTTCCCACACTGTTTACTACCTCTTTTCAATAATACCTTTTAACTTAACCACACGGTACTTGTTCACTGTTGAAATGATGAATTCAGTTGAAAATCATTATTACATGTTTAAAAGTTTAAAAATGGCAGCCTTTCTCACCTATCTTTATTTTGTGCTATTTCAATGTCACAGAAAAAGAAACCAGGTTACACCAATGATGAATATGTTTCATCATTGTCATCATTCCGTATCTATAGTCTCCAAGTGAATTTTGATTGGCGTCAATCAACAAGATTCACAATCACAATCCAACTTAGAACTTCTAAATGAATGTCGCTGTTTTCCTGAATATTTAGTATATGATAAAAACTGACCAAGTTATGTGTCAAGAGGGTGATTATCAATCGGTCCACTTTTTATTGTTCGATTTTAAGGTGATGCATCATTTATAAGCACTTAACATAAGTTGATTCTCAAATTTAGCATATCCTAAAATGATTTATTAAACCTTTTTAGTATATTTTGATGGATGTATGTGTGGAAAGAGTAATAAAATGAGGACGACTATGACGGTGTGAACTAATGTGGGCATCTGATGTGCATCCTCCAACTGACACATCTAATTATCACTTCTATAAGAAAAATATACTTTTACGTTGTACTTTTTTTCATAGCTTTGACCGATTTTCTGTGACCAAAGAGATTCTACTAGCTACTCAATTATGTCAATATTGCACCACCATAAAAGTCGACTTTCTTGATGTAGTTGTGTTCTCTGAACTGGATGGTTTACTCGCGAAGTTTTCATCGCGCATACTTCAGTTTGAAGTGAGCTTTTAGCTTTCTCCACGAGTTTATTAATCATCTCTCCTGATGGTGACCGCCTTAAACGTGACTCTTTGGTTGTTTTGTGTGTTTTCACACCCTCTAGGCTACTTGTATTGGAAGTGATTGTTTCCTTGACTTGAACTTTGACCCTTTGTGTGTGAGGTTTCTGTCTTATCCGTTGATAAATTTTGTCTATCTCGATGTGTCTATTGATTGATGATTCACTGGAATACCAGGCTGGCTTCTAAAAACTCTTTAGGATTCTTGATGTTTCCTCTGTCTAATATTTGAACGTTGGTTGTTCCAGTCAAATTGATGTCCATGTTTGTCTGTATGTAGTGATATGAGGGAGTGGATGTTATGTCTTTTGACGGCTAGCTTATGACCATGGATACAAAGAGGAAGGTGACATCCACTTTGGCAAATGTAGTGTTTTTCGCAGTTAGTAAATTCACCAACCGATAACAAGGAAATCTCACACACAGAGGGTCAAAGTTCAAGTCAAAGAAACAATCAATTCCAATACTAGTAGCTGCCTAGAAGGTGTAAAAACACACAAAAACAACCAATCACGTCCAAAGTCACCGACCAGGAGAGATGATTAATAAGCTCGTGGAGAAATCTTAAAGCTCACTTCAATAAATCGATGTATTCGTCAAAGATGTTGCCCAGTAGGGCGATGAAAGCTTCGGAAATTAACTATCCAGCTCAGAGAACACAACCACATCAAAAAACGCATTTTCAAGGAGTCATCTTTCAAATAAAAGTGATAGAAGTAGTATATATAGTTTAACAAACCAACTTTTGTGCGTATATATATAACTCACTTTTTGTAAAAGATAGGCATAATATGCAGGCAGTTCATCACAATTAGAACTATCCGAACCAGTGTCACTGGAAAACAATAATATAAGGAAATTGAAATATAAACATAGTTTAAATATGCTTATAAGTTAAACAGAAATTACAAATTACCTATAGGATCAGAATATTTTTCCGTAACTACCATTATTATTATTATTGCTAGTATTATCATTCATTCATTCATTAAGTCCTGAGTCAAATATAAGGTCTCCACAGCTCACCTCTTTATTCCACTCGATTCGCTTCCAGCACTTCTACCTGGTTCCACAATTATCCAGAAGTTTTCGTCTATCAAAAACATGATCATCTCCATTTAACTGTCGGATTCACTTAGTAAAACCTGTCGCTTTCTATTCGGATTCCATAAGAAGGTTTGGCGCATGTGATCACTCGAAGGTCTCCTGACAGTACGTCTTTGTATCTCTGGAGTTTTTTTCTCCGCGTTTCTTGATAGGTTCACTCCAAGGGTTTCCTGTTCCCTATCTCTTCTCACTGGTTATCTGATCATCTTCAGGAACTAAACAAGTTGAAATCTAGTTTAGATGACATCCTTATTCTGTATAGGTGACATCCGAAATGATATGATTAGTGTCATTCTCGCAGATAATAGTGATGAAGTGTTGACTTTGTGAGAAATTCATCGACCACAAGATATGCTGTGACATTTGTCAGCATTAGTCAGTCAGATAAACACCACAAACGTGGGAGTACTGAACAACTTTTCCGCAATACCGTAAAAATGTTTAGGGATGAAACAATTTTACATTGACATCAATTGAATCTTCACAAAGCTAATAAATAAATAACACTCACTCACTCATACGTATTTGCAGATTCTTAATGAGAAGTCGTGAATGTTTTGGGTTCAGCGAATAGCCTCCAACAATACACCCTACTTAATGAAGAAGAAGCAAAGAGGAACCCCAAAACATAATTGCCTTCTTGGGTGTCCTCCTTACAAGAGAACAAGATGGTAGCATAAAAAGAAATTTGCATAGAAAAAGTACTTGGATAGGACAATATACACATTTTAACAGCATCGCTACTCTCCAGTACAAAAGAAATTTAGTGAAGACCCTCAGCCACAGAGCTAAAGCTATATGCTCTGAAGAACTGACTGAAGAAGAACTAAGCATTGCACATGATACTTTGACATAAAATATCTATCCAGACAAATTTATCAAGAAACACACGACGAATAAAGCGGAGAAGGACTACTCTCTATCCCTAAAAAAGAAGCCTCTTTGTATGCGACTGCGATTCAAGGGTGATATTCCAAGCGAAAACAAATACCAATAAATTACGAAAATCATTTCAAAGAACTTTCATTGCTGGCGAACTACACGTCTGATTCTCTACATGACCGATGGTGACTCCTTGACTGAAAGATGAAGGACCTAGATCAGCCTCTTCCAATTGTATCTACCAATTCAACCGCTTTTATGGCGGAGCGAGTTATATCAGCCATTGCTCTAAGGAGCTTGATTTCTCCTGTTCACTAGGGAATATCTCTCAGTATGGCTAAGTAAAGGTGTATGTAGTTAAAACCATCAACAGTTCAATGTTAGACCATCTGGTGAAAACCGGCCACAAAGCCAGCCAGCCAGCGTGGAAGAATCCTTCTCTATCATCTACCGGGTGCCTAATAAATTGCCGAAATCATCGAAGTACCTCATGCTTCAAACAGCAGAGGCTATTGCAATTCGCCTCAAACAACCAGCGCTCTGCCCTGACATGCCTTCAGTGGAGACTATAAATTCATGAAATTGTAGTAATTATCTTTCCTTATTTCATCTCGCGAAATTTGTCTTCTAAATTCCTTATTCAAACTTTGATAAAAAGGTCAAAAAAAAAAGATATCTACCAACCTGCTATTACTCATTGAATCATCTGAAGTAAGTCCATCGTCATCATCTTCTTCTCCCTCAGATCCACTTGGTTTCAACTTTTTCGATGAAACAACACGATCTCTTAAATACTGCTGGATGTATTCTATCTAAATTGAAAAGTATGCAATCAGTAGAAAATAATCGAATGCTTGAGTGAAAACACTTGAAGAAAATATCATTATTATTGATATTATTAATGCCTCATGAATTCTCATCGGATTCCGTCCCAGTATGTGAATTATCAATGCGCTCACCTCTTACGTCCTGAGTTTCGACCTCGGCTTTAAAGTCCCAAAGCGGAAGAAAACATCTGTGCATTACTATGTGGCTTTCACTGATTCTCTCACTGATAGTCAGATGGTTAACTGACTTAAAATAAATCAAATCTTTGTGATGTAACATTTGAAAATCTATGAGTCGTCAAAGGTTGTTTGAAATGTCATTAATGCATGACAGCACGCAAGAAACCTCCATTGAATTCATGCCAAAACTTATATATTTCTCTTAGGTGTGGGTATGTCCAACTGTCACGTTCTACACAGGATGGAATGTGTACTCTGTATTTCATTACTATGGCAAATACCAAATAAAGTAAACATTATCTGAATGGCTATATATTAGTGACAAAATACTATTCAATCTTCCATATAAGTTCCTGAATCAATATACCAATTTATTAATCGAGATGACTGAACCGTCTAATCAGCCTTGCAAGAAGTCACTTGACTCAAGGAGAACTGATCATTTTCCACCCGAGAATTTAAACTCCATAGTGCTATCCATTGGCCTAGTGAGCTACCGTTTGTACAATAAGCAGCCCTTATTTTTTTGAACCAATTTTTCAGTTTCCTGTTTAATGTGATTTATATTAGACTGAATATCTCCGTTTTTGTTGACATGTTGCCCTGCATAACGGACACCTCCTCAACAATACCTTGACATTAAACATGATTATACTCAGGAACACTGTCACTCGCTTGAAACACAAGGACGTACAGCCGATGACTTAAACATGGAATGGATTGAACACCATGAAGTCTACTGTTAGTCAACCGAATAGTTACCTCTTAAAATATGGGTCATCAAAGCATTCATACACATAGTCGACAACGTTAACAGAAATCTAGAAGTTTGACCCAACGATACATCAACCATCAACATTCAACTGTCGTTTTCATTATAAACTCTAACTTAATTAGGTGAACAATATCCTGTCAATATAATCTAGTCATATTAAGAACTATGTTAACCAGATCACATTCAATAATTTGAAATAAAGAGGTAGACAGAAATGAATTGACATCAAAGAGATTTATGTTTTATCAAGCCAAATAACACATATTTAATATGTTTCCATGGTAACATGATGTTTTGTTAAATATTTCTGTTCAAAAATACTATGAGAAAATACTGAAGTTTCAGATCAATTAATTAAAGCTTTAAATTACATGTCTGCTAATTAGAATTGTAAAATTTAGTTTTATGAATGTGTAAAACTTCAGCACTATGGTAATATGTAATTCCATATATCGCATAGTGAGACAGTATTATTTATTGGATGACGAAGTTTCCAACAAAATTTATTATTGTTCATAATCATATCAATTATAATCACATAACTTCGAAACTTGAGTTTTATAGTTTTCTTTGTCTTCACCCATTTGTCGTCATTGGGGTACTAGAAATTTCCAGATATCTGGCTAGACAGGTGTTGAATCATTCCTATTACACGTATTTGCAGTTGATTCGATAACACAAAGCTTCTGTTATCAATCTCTCCCTCCACCCTGCTGTTACATTAGATTTTAAAACTGTCATCTTATCCCACCCATCCTGTTGTATGGTTGTGTGTAATTGCATGTAGTGAGTGGTATAGCTGAACTATTCTCTAAATTTCCTATCTTATTCGGGTCAACCAATCTAGATTTTGCTACTAGGTTTTTATGTTCGGCTAGTCTGACTCACTGACTCTGCTCTACTATTTTGACCTATGTATTTGGCCTGTCAATAACATTAATGGCAACATGCATGTCAAACATGCTTGCATAGGATAATGACAACACCAACAATAAGGAATCGAAATCATCAGTAGTACTTCCATACAAGGAAGAAACTCTGGAAACCACCATATGGAGAATTCTTAACAAGGCAGAAGTAAAAGTTGTTGGCATTCAATCACCAGCAAACTCAATTAGAAACAAGCTTCGTCGGTTAAGAGGATCAATTTTGTGGAGCCAAATAAACAAAACCATTGAGTTTATCTAACACCCTGCAGTGATTATCAGGTCAAACACATAGGTTAAAGTAGTAGGACAGCGTTAGTCAGACTAGTGGAGCATAAAATCCTAGCAAAATCTAGATTAGTTGATCCGAGTAAGAAAAGAAATCTAGAGAATAGTTCAGCTGCACCACTCACCACTTACAATTACACATAACCATACAATAGGAGTGGACAAAATGGCGGTTTGAAAATCTAATTTAACTAGGTGGAGGGAGAGATTGATAACTAAAGTTTTATTGATTAAGTTAGCTGACTCATTGCCTATCCCAAATATCTGAAAAAACTTACTACTCATATACGAAATGGGAAGGAATACAGAGCGCTGTTAGAATCGAGTATCGAAGTTGTGTAGTTACAACTGACGATATAATTATGAAAAATAAACTGCGTGGTATACCTTATTATTATTATTAGACTTGAGCATGAATATTTAAAAAAATGTACACTCTGGGAGGATCTATGTATGGACTTGATTTCAAGAAAATAACAGTGTCAAAAGTACTTGAATGGACGAAAACTGTGCATCTTTGGTCCAGGTACACCTTTGGATATTAAGCATTGAACAACTGTATAGTTTCATATCATTTTCACTTGCTTGGTGTTAAATGTCAGTAGAATATAGAACCCAAGTCTATCTTTATTTGGGGCTAATCAAATGGATTTACCAACACTCAAGTAAGTAATTGTGCTTTTACGGAGATTTGATTCCAGCGCCTGTTGTTTCAAATACCAAAAACGTTATCACTAGGGTAAAGAGCCGATTGTACAACGCGCATCGGTTGTCATTCACTTCAAGTCATTTTGAATTTACCTCTGACTTAGTCGTTTTAATGAACTAAAATGTCAACTACTATTACGGACGCTAAGATAATGCTTTAAGTTTAACATGGTTCTAGTTGTTATATGGCGGCTTGTAGTAAAATACAGGAGGTATGTTACTTCTTATTTCATAATCACTAGCAGAATTTACCCATATCCTAGAGAATGTCGGTGTGCCTACTGAGATAAAAACCGCGTATCTATAGTTTCACCCAATATTTTACTCCGAAGAATGATTAATATAATTGTTATTGTTTCCTTTAATTCCTAAAGGAACACTGAGCTTTAGCCGCATGTCTCCATCGCGTTCGGTTCTCTGCCAACGTTTTCACCTAGCTGCACGTCTGCTCTTTGCATGAACTCCTCCTCCTCCATGTCACCCTAACACTGACGACTAACTCCCCACTCCCATTCGGGTTCCACTCGAATGACAGCTTGGCGTGTAATGTCACTTGATGGTTTTCTCAGAGTATGGCCATTCCAATCCACCTCCAATTTTTCCTGCATATTTGTTGCAAAGTCGGTTCCTGCTTGGTTGGTTCGTTCATTGCCATAGACCCCTCCCTGTTGCTGATATTTTCTGACCGAGCATCTGATCTTGAGCGGAGCACTGGGTGAAGACAGCTGTTGATGAAGGTCTGCAGTTCTTTTGAAGTGCCCTTTGTGACACTCAGTGCAAGTCTCTGATCTGTATAGTAATTAGCACTGACTTCACATTGGAGTTGAAAATCTGGATCTTATTTTTAATGCTGAGTGCCTTCTCTTTGTCTTTCCCGATTCTTGCTGCTTTGATATCCTCATCAGTTCCCTCCACCTGTAGTTGAAACGATGCTCCCAGACAGGTAGGTAGGTGAAGGAGGTTGCGTCTTTCAAATTTCTACTATTTATGCTGATTGTTGTCTGTTGTTGTTGCTGCTGTTGCTGTTGGCCAGGAATCTTCATCACTCTGTTTTCTCCGAAAAATGATACAATATCCTTTGAGTAGTTAGGACTTACCCCATAATTTATTGTCCACAGCCATAAAAGAAACGAAACAGCAGTGATCCCACTATTTAACACCTACTTTTTTAATACTACACAATGCAATTATTTTGCTTACCTTCTGATTATCGGGATCAATATAATCCAATAGGGTATCACAGAAATGTGATCCAATTTTTTCAAAATCGAATGAATTGAAATGATAACCCGCTTCCAGATCATTACCAGCTGTACCACAAAATGTTGCCTTGATTTAAAATAAAAGTAAAAATAGAAAACAATAAACAAATTCATAAAATTGTGAATTGAAAAAGGCTCAGTAAACCAGACATTTAACCAGATTACGTTTGTACTGCAGAGGTACAAAGTTCAGGAAGTGAGCGTATTGTCCAGTGGAAAAAGGTTTTCTTTGCAAACCTCTATATACTATTGCGTCTGTTTGGTTAGCCATTAGGACGTCGAAAAAGGAGAGACAGCCGTTTTCTGCTTCTACCTTAGTGAAGCTTATGCTAGGATGTGCTTATTATGTACTCGTCGGCAAATTATTGTTATGTACTGGTCGAGAATTTAATAGTCCTGACGCAAGAAAGACGGAAGTCAGAAGACCACTAGGTTTGCGATGATACTTCTATTTTCCAAAACACAAGGAGAATCAATAATGTCACACAAGAGTGTGAGAGCAAATATATATATATATATATATATATGTCCGAACAAGTGTGTGAACACAAGTGTGTGAGCGAATATCCAAAATGAACAAATCAATAGACAGTCTTAACATGATTGGCTAATTATAATGGAATATCGATCCATGTATACATAGCAAAATACAACCGACTGTCAAACAAACACACATATTATATGGATATATATCAGTGCTTTATTGAATTTATCCAATATGTCCTTAGTCTCTCTTTCTTTCTTCACAACTATAAATGTATCACCGAGATATCAGCAATAGAAATCAAGATTATATATTACATCTTTAAGTGGACCATTTTCTAGTAACGCCAGGTAAAATCTGCTAAAATTGGGTCTGGTGGTGATCCCATAGAAACACCATCTGACTGTCTAAACATTTTCTTATTGAACAAGAAGTTTACATTCATTATACACCTTTAAAGAAGCTCTTTTAAGGAAGAAACAGGAGGAATTCCAGTCTCAAAACTTTGCTTTATCAATTCATTACCTATGTAATCAACTGTTCCCATCAAAGGTACATTAGTGAATAAGGAAGATACATCCAGTAATATCGTGTATTTATCCTACACACTTAATTCTTTGATTCTTTCTACAAACTCAAAACTATCTTTTCGTCTACTTTTCACAAGTTTCTAAAGCAACGGCTGTAAAACTTTTCCACCAGCCGTTTCGCAGTTGAATGATATGGTGAGCTAGACAAATTGAGGACAAGTCTGAGTGGCAAACCGTCTATGTGAATCTTTTGTAAACCATATAACCTGGTTGTTACTATGCCAACAGGTTTTAGTATCTCGTCCAAGGTAGGTGAAATATGGTCTTGTTGTTCCAACTATTTTAAAAAGATTCTGTTAACTGTCTATCAATCCTCTCCCTAGTAACTCTGTCAGTTGTTAGTTTCTGAAATTTGTATGCACCACTTGATAAAGTCCCCATGTTGATAAGGTAGTCAGACTTATCCACGATAACGACCCCTGAGCCTTTGTCATTTCTGCAGATCACTATTAATTTCATCTGCTTTCAATTTTTTTAAAGCCTCTGGATGCTTTTTGGTTGAAATACCATTTGTACTACCTCTACTATTCATGTATTTGTAACAAAAATCGACCAAAGTTGCCTTGAACTTATTAATTTCCTCGTCCGATGAAGGCATTACTTCTACAGTTTGAGCATGAAAGTTTTCAAATTGAACTTGTATGTCCATTTTATTGACTTTTATATTACTATCACAAAATTTAAGATATAGAGATAAGAATTCTAAATCCATTATATATAGAACCACACTATAAAAATTGTGGACATGCAATTTTGGATTGGGTGGGAAATGTGCTTCCCACCTCTGATTATCAAGGCTTTGAACTAGTTGGTTTTGTTTCTTGTCTTTCCTGTTAATAACGCCACCCTTATACTGCAGGAATAGCTGCTTTAAATGGTCCGGAATTTATTTTACAGCGTAGAGTCTTTCTGCAGTATTCCTTGACAGTTGAGTGGCACATGATTTCAAAGAGTACATCTGATTGACAGCATGATGCCTAAAGGTTCTTGAGTTTGGTTGTATTCAGGAGCGACGTAACGATTCGCAGTATTTTTTTCGCGTAGCGCAGAGTTTCGATAAACTCATGGATAAAATCTATAGGCCTTTTCGACTCAGTGAGCCTTGCCCTATACTTCAGATACTCACTGAGGATCTTCAATGCAAAATGGCTGTCATACGGTTTCAGTAATTCCCAAACTCCTATCACGCATTTAGAAAAGACAATAGATTGAGCGAAGCAAAGGCAATCGGAATTCATTTGAACAAGCCAAATATGTGTGTGTTCAAACGAAATCTGGCCAACTACATTGAATCTCTGTCGATGCTGCATGACTAGAAATAACAATATGCTCCAGAATTGAGCTGTCCACTGTACCGCATTCTCCATTCAACATCCATCCTGGTAAATTGTTCATCAGCGCGTCCAGACAATGTACTGCTGTTAAGACCCTATGTATCTAACTATAAGGTACACATGAAAGTTGGAAACAGTGGAATTTCGTATTCGACGCTTTGATGAACAAGAGTATGCATGGAAAACTTAAGGCGTAGAAATGCAGTGAAAAACGTTCTCCAGGGTTTTGCCGACAGACGGCTTCGAGGGACTTCAATAATGATTGTATTTTTTTTCGGATTTCAGATTGACGACTAATTGTTTCTTTTGGCACATCCAGGTTTCGTGAAAGAATCGGTCTGCCTGCTTGAGTGTCCAACAGTGAAAGAGGCTGGATATCTATTTGTAATAAGAGCTTTTATGTGCTACTTTTTCCGGTATTTTTAACACATATACACAAATCTAAGTTCTACACATGCCTAGGCATTCATATAAGTATAAAACTTAGGCACTGTACTGGTATAGTATAACTCAATTATGGATAAGATTTTATTTCGATAAGTCACACGGTGCTGTTATACAGTAATATTAACTGATGACCACGTTTCGAGCACAAACTATTGCCACTCATAATCATATCAAGTCACTCAGACAAATTTTTCCATCATTTATATACATGAGTGGAATTGATGATTAAACATTTGAATAAAATCAGTGTAGCATAATGTACATTCAGAAATAATAATATTATGAGTGTTATTGATCAATTACAATCAGATGGGAAATAAAACGAGTGTTTTTATAGTCGTAATAAGTAACTTGTTAGAATGTTGTGATGTGTTTGAATTGAAATAGAATTTTGAGATTATTTATTATCCCCCTCTGATTTGACTGACTGACTGGTGGTAATAATATCTTCCATGCATATCTGTGGTATTTCCATTGAGTCATTTATGTTGAATGTGGTGTGTTGGGTGTAGACTCGATGAAACAGGCAGGATTCAGTAATCAATCTCTCTCTCCACCTAGATAGATTACTTCTTAGAATTTTAACCCTCTGCCAACCTGTTGTGTGGTTTTGTGTTAATCCATGCAGTGCAATTACTGAGCTTTTTTCTAAATTGCTCATCTTCCGTGGGTCAACCATTCTTACCTTAGCTAAATTCTTATGTTCCGCCAGTCTGATTACCCCTGATCTACTAGTTTGACCTATATAGTTGACCTCACAGTCATTGCAAGGTATTTTGTAAATTATATTATTTTGTCTAATTGGGTCAACCGACTAGGTTCTTTAGCCTACAGAGCATATCCTATCTGAGTGAGTTTGAAGGTTTGAATGCTACTCTAATTCCTGCTTTATTAAGAATCCTAAGTAGAGTCTCGGATGTCCCATCCTTTTATGCTTATAACAGTAGACCACTTAAATTCTCTCTTATTTATGTTATCACTACTAGTTGTATGAGTAACTTAATGTGATTATAAGCAATAATTTGTGCTCGAAATGTGGTCATCAGTTAATATTACTGTGTAACACTGTGTTATTTATCAAAATAAAACCAAGGCATTCATATTTATTAGAATAACGAAAACGGCAGCATTTATCTATCATTCTGTTTGTTATCAACCCTAGACAGTTCTACCTACATGATTCCAAATTTCTGAATAAAAAGTCCTCAGAGATGACTTACCTCCAAGGTATAACTATTCATAATCCCCTCTCTCCACATTACAATTCGTCCAGTCCCTTCTTTTTCTTTTTGAACAGAGAATTTACACTTGTCAAAGTTAAACTAAAAATGCATTTAACAGAATAAAACAGTGAATCAGTACTTAATAATCTTATGTAAAACGGATTTTCTCCTTTGAATATTATTATCATTACATATTTTCAAGTGTTGGTTTGTAGGGATTTGATTGGTTTCAGGATTTCATCATGAGCTGATATTAGTTAGAGAACCATTGGAAAACCTGGGAGTACTGGAGAGCTGTTTCGTCCTAGTTTGGGACTCTTCAGCAGTACGCACCCGCCGGGATTCGAACCCAGGACCTTCCGGTTACAAGGCGAGCTCGTATACCACTAAGCCACTGGAACCCGATCCAATGGTCCTTGGATTCTAACTTCTGCCAATTCACGACATACCGGAAGGTCCTGGGTTCGAATCCCGGCGGGTGCGTACTGCTGAAGAGTCCCAAACTAGGACGAAACAGCTGTCCAGTACTCCCAGGTTTTCCAATGGTTCTCTAACTAATGTCAGCTCATGATGAAATCCATTACATATTTGTCAGTGGAACTCAGAATGAATGCTCCGCTCTGCTTGGAATCATCAGGTGGGCGGGCATACCTTTCAATCCTTAGATTTCGTCAACAATCAACATCAATTAGAGACCACTGAAAATCGTGGAGAATTGAACCGCTGCTTGGTCTTGGTTTGGGACTCTTCATCAATTGGCACCCATAAACAACACTACATGGAACTGAAATCGAGACAAATAAGTCATTTGGAAACTAGCACAACACTAGGGTTTACCGTGACCAAGTCTTTATCAAGCTCATTCAACAGCTATATGACAATGCCAGGTGTCAGGTGACCCACAACTGAAGCCTCAGAGATGCGTTCAAAGTGAATACGGGAGCAAGAAAAGGATCCCTTCCTATTATCACCGATGATATCAGTAATTGTGGTGGACCGGATTATGCGTCAGACTGTCCACAGGAAGTGAGAAGACAGGAACATGTTGAACCAATAAAAAGACTTTAGAAGATCTGAATCTCGCATACGGATGATTTATGTCTAATGTTACACAAACCGGAAAATTTACAGACAAAAACCAACAGACTGACAGAAGAGGTAGGCAGGAGAAGACAGGACTTCAGGTGAATATAGAGAAGACAGAGGGGGATGAAAATAACCAACGAACAGCTACAACCACAGCAGCAACCAACACCAAATCACTATCAACGGGACAGATTTAACAGACATTACTTCCTTCACTTATCTGGGAAGCATCGTTTCAACAACAGGCAGTCGGAATGGATAAAGATGTCAAAGCTAATCAGCCAGCATCGGAAAGACAAGATATGCCTTCATCAACATGAAACCGAATTGGAAATCTTCTGCTGTCACTAACTAACTCAGCATAATGAACAAGATTCGGATTTCAAACACGAATGTGAAGTCAGTCAGTTAGTGCTTCTATGCGGGTGAGAAACTTTCACTGTGTGTCAGTCACGAAAAGGATTTCCAACAAGTTACAGACTTTATTAACAGCTGCCTCCTGCTCCGGCTCCCTATTGAAGATCAGATGGCTAGCTAGCCGGCAAATAAGAATTCTGTCTGTCTGTCTGTTTTCGACATAGAACTTTGCACAAATGTGCGGAAGTTCAAGTCGCCACACTCCGTGTAGCACGCGAAGCAAGAGAAGAAAGTACAAGAAAAGCATAATAGAAACAGTGAGCAGAGGTGTGAGTTTCGTTGAAGATCATAAGTCACAGGGAGTGGATGCATCTGCGCCACTGAGAACGATTTTGAGCCATGTCACCAATTGTTTCCAACCATAGATTTTTACCGTCCCGAGGACCCCAGCCTGGAAGTCTACACCTTCCTACGTGGCTTAGACCAAGTGTTGTGGATTTCATTGACTGATGCCAAGTTTTTGTTTGACCGCCGCTAGCTTTTTTCCAGCCTGACCCTATATCCGCTAACATTGCTCGTCGAGGGAGGCGATGGCTTGGCATGCATACGTAACACATGTCCTAACCATCTCAGTCTTTGTAGCTTCACGACTTCGTCGATTGATTTCCCCTGTTTACCTAGAACTCGACGCCTAACCTCCATGTTGCTCACCCTATTATACCACTTCACACGGGAAATAGAACGCAGGCACCTATGATCAAAGACAGCTAGTCTTTTCATGTCTTCCACTCTCAGTGGCCAGGTCTCACAACCATAAAGGAGGACGGAGCGGACTGATGAGCAGTACACCCGCCCTTTGGTCGATAGTCGAACATCTCGTCTACGCCAGAGTCGGCGTAAACTAACAAATGCGAAACGAGCCCCTTGTATTCGTGCTGAGATTTCGTCAGAGATCAGCCCATTGGGGCTGATGGTACTTCCCGAATAAGTGAAGCGGTCAACGTGCTCTACCACTTCACTCCCTATTTCTAATCTAGGAACAAGAAACTCTGAGAACAAACCAAGAAATAGCCGTCAGATCAACAAATAAGTTAGAGAAAATGGAGATAGATCGGGCATACATTGAGCAAGCCGTTGAATGTCATTGCGTTCAACTCAGGCCATCACTCGACAAGGAATCTCAATGGGACGAGATGAGTGAGTTTTCAGTGCAAGGATGACATAGAAGAGATCGTGTGGGAAAGAGGAGTTGGGAGATTATTGTCAATCGTGGGCCTGGCCAGATGTAGAGTACGGCAGACAATTAAACAAAGTGGAGAGGTGTTGTTCAAGCCTTATGTTCCACTGGGAACCCAAGAGTATAATAATAATGTAGGTTTGCTTTCTTGATTGCCACTTATGGTATCCATACATTTGTAATCTAAGTGATTTTAGTTTGCAATGGAAAATGAGGGTAAAATTTGCAAATTTTGCAATCCTCACAAGCGCATAGCCGGGCAGAGTTTGGGTGGTTTCGACGGATTCTGACATCTGAACTGAGTCATATAGGGTACACCACTGATGAACTCGACTCCAGATGAGCAAAACATATGTCTAGTGTTCAGAGATCCCAGTAATCTGGTTGGCTAACATATAATACTGGTTAATCTGAGTGTTATCCAACTACTCAAAAGAAACAGTCAGTAGTATGTGATATCATACAACCCATCGATATCAAAGGGATTAAATATTCATTGTTTAATAAAAAGAAACAATATTAATTAATCAACCCATCTGAACTGATCACTTTCTTTATGCATTTAAACTCTTTGCTATCACTTACTAATTCAGGTATATTTTTGCCCAACATAGCTGGAAAAATGCGTGAACAATAACGTTGTTCAGGTGTTTCACCTTTACATCCATAAATAAACATTTGCTGTTGTCGACTATGCCCGTGTAGATCACAGTAAACGACCACTTCATACTGTTTCATGATACTATGAAAACAGAAAACAAAATATACGCAATGCAAATGTATAAACTGTAGGAATTATATCTAAAGAAAATCAGGTAATTTGAACGAAAACATCAAAATACGCAGAAATTAAAACTTTAGAATAGATGTGAATCTCTCTAAATCAGTTAATAAAATGTGTTTTTGCTGAAAAAAAACTAAAAATAACCTTCATCAGTAGCACGTTATTCTCTTTCTGTGTGTAAAATATTGGCTTCTTCATCTGGCTGCATTCATGTACATCTATTAGTTGACCTGATCTGGTGGAGTAAGGTGCACTGACTCTCGCCAGAGAACACTTTCCACGTGGATTATTATTATCAAAATAATCTAGTGATTTATCCACTTTACTTTAAAGTTATTACAGATGTGTTTTGTGTTTCCGTTTCTATTATCTGAGTTGAACTCACCAAGTGATTACGTATCATTAACTCACTGATCAAATCGCTACGCTACGGATCATCATTGAACAAAGCTTGGAATGGCAGTCACCTATCTATCCCAACTTCATCGACTTTCAAAAGACCTTCGATTGTCCAGCGTCAATCGAGAGGTGATTTGGCGACTAATTCGCTGCTACGGGGTGCCGCCGACAATTATACAATTATCCTTCGAAGTAAGGACGGGGTTAAGACAAGGTTGCCTATTATTGCCGATCATTTTCCTGAATGCAGTGGATTGGATAATGCGACAGACAGAGGGCAGCGCGACTAGAAGACAGGCATAAAATGAACCCTCAAGAAAAAACTTGGAGGATCTGGACTTCGCCGATGATGATATATGTCTGATTTCTCACAAACTCGAAGATATGCAAGTGAAAAGCAACAAGTTGGCGATAGAAGAAGCATCTAGAGAAGATAGGGCTTCAGGTGAACATAGAGGTATGTAATGAAGATTCCTGGCCAACACCAACAGCAGACAACAATCAGTATAAATGGGAGGAACCTGAAAGAAACAACCTCCTCTACCTACATACCTACCTACCTGGGAAGCATCATTTCAACTACAGGCCAACGGAGCTGACGAGGATATCAAAGCAAGGATAGGAAAAGCAAGACAAGTTTGCATTACTCTCAAGTCTGTGTTGAGGTCAATAGCGCTCAGCATCAAAAATAAGATCCAGATTTTTAACTCTAATGTGAAGTTAGTGCTACCATGCTGGGCGGAGACTTGGCGCGCCATGAATAGCACCTCAAACAAATTACAGACCTCCATCAACAACTTTCTTCGCTCAATACTTCGCCAAAGATCAGATGGCCGGCCAGAAAAGATAAGCAACAGGGATCTCTGGTAGTGAGCGAACCAACCAGGAACCGATTGTGCAGCAAATAAGCAGGAATAAAAGCACATGGATTGACCATGCTCTGAGGAAACCATCAAGTGACATCACATGCCAGGCCATCGCTCGAGTGGAACACGAAAAGAAAGCGGAGAGTTAGTCGTCAATGCGAGGGTGGCATGGAGGAGGTCATGTGAAGAGGAGATGAAAACATGTGGGCAGACTTGGAGCCAGGTGAAAACGTTGGCAGAAAACCGAAAGCAATGGAGACGCTCGGTTGAAGGCTTATGTTCTTCTAGGAATTAAATGAAATAATAATAACTTATTCGCCTCTTCTTTTCATTGCTCAACTATTTTGTCAATATATCGAAAAACTGTTTCTGTTTAAACTTGGATCTACCATGTATAAGTTAGATAAGTGTAACTTCTGAGCACTATTTATTAACTTTGGCGTCTCTTGCTGCATGAAATCATGTAAGCTTTGACAGTACATTAAGATATGTCTCCGTACAGATGCAGAATACACGGGCGGTTTAATCACACAAGACTCACCAGTCAATCACACGATCCGCGTTCAATCCTCAGCATAGGCACTCTTAAACCATGCCCAGGCAATAGCAGGACTAGAAGGAAGGGAATGCTAGGCGTGAAACCAGTAATCTCACTTTGTGAAAATAGCATCACCGCAACTAAAGCTCCTAAGATTGAAGTCCTATGCCCCATTCCAAAACTCATAGAATGGAAAAAGGAGCCACGTATACTAAATAAATAAAAGTGATTTTCAGAACAAACTAATGACCCTGTTTTAATCAAAAGTGAATTATATATATACATGCAGATGTATAACACTTACTCAATAATCATATGTTTAGTATGCCAGATAGTTGGAAAGAATTTTTTCAAATTCGATGTATACTTTCGATTTAAATCACAACCTGATAAAGAGCAACGATAATTGCCAACAATAACTCCATCAGGATTTAACATTGGCACTAATTTGAATACAAAATTTGATCGTAATATCTGTAAGAGAATTTTAAAAAGTGCAAAATGTAAGACGAAGTAAATTATAGTGATATCACACCTGAACTTCGCCTATGATGACATATGTCTGATTTCCCAAAAACTGGAAGATACGGAAGTGAAAAGCAACAAGTTGGCAGAAAAAGCATCAAAATATAGGAGGGACTTCAGGTGAACATAGTGAAGACAGCCTAGCGGGCGTCCAAACCTTCAAACCTTTAGAAAATGACGTCGTAAACAAACCAACAAAATCACTTCATTCATTTCTGTGTCAACTAAAAGACTCAACAACGAAAGAAGACAAAACCAAAATCACTTACAAAATAAATTGTAACAAGTGCGAAAAATACTGAAATTGGCCAAAGTGGACGTTCCCGTTATCTTCGTATCCATGATCATTAAACTAGCCGCCAAAATACATGACGTCCACTCCCTCATATCACTACATACAGGCAACCACGGACATCAATTCGACTAGGACAACCAACGTTCAAATATTAGACAGAGGAAACATCAAGAATGCTAGAGAATTTTTACAACTCTGTCTAGTATTCCAGTGAATCGTCAATTAATAGACACATCAAGAGAGACTAAATTTATTAACCGATAAGAAAGAAACTTCACAAACAAAGGGTCAAAGTTCAAGTCAAGGAAACAATCACTTCCAATACAAGTAGCCTAGAGGTGTGAAAACACACAAAACAACCAAAGAGTCACGTTTAAGGCGGTCACCATCAGGAGAGATGATTAATAAACTCGTGGAGAAATCTAAAAGCTGACTTCTACAAATTGAAGTATTCGCCGAAGATGTTGCCTAGTGAGGCGTAATAAAAGCTTCGCAAATTAACTATCCAGCCCAGAGAACACAACCACAGCAAAAATGATACTGTTTATATGCTTGACTATGGCTAGATTTCTTACAATTTCGTCGTACTTCAGATAACATTACACGTCGAGAAAAGTAATAGTACCACTTATGTCTACTGGTGAAGCTTCCTAACTCCATCAACTGACTTATCTGTACACACCTAAACTCATTATTATTATATGCTAGTCAGTTAATGATTAACTGAAAGTCTTCAGCCTATTTGTACAAGTTTTATTTTCTGTGGCCATAAATCACACCCAGAATGTATGTCAGAAAAACATGCAAACGCTCTGATGATTAGCAGTATACTTCTCTAGTTCTAAAGGTATCGCACATGATGTTTCCTATAGCCATATCTATAGCCTGGTCACTGGACATTAATCGGGCAGATGAATAAGTAAAACGGTCAACGTATTCGACCACTTCACTTGAGATCCTATATTCTCATCTTCTATTTAACCGGAATAATTTTTTTAATGTGGTTAAGTTCTCTGAGCTGGATAGTTAATTTGCGAAGCTTTCATTACGCACCACTAGGCAACATCTTCGGCGGATACTTCAATTTGCTGAAGTCAGCTTTTAGATTTCTCCAAGAGTTTATTAGTCATTTCTCTAGGTGACCAGCTTGAACGCGATTGGTTGTTTTTGTTTGTTTTTACACCTTTTAGGTTACTTGTATTGGAATTGATTGTTTCTTTGACTTGAACTTTGAACCTTTGTGTGTAAGGTTTCCCTTTTATCGGTTGGTAAATTTACCAACTGCGAAAAACACTACATTGGCCAAATTGGACGTCCCCTTCGTTTTCGTATCCATGAGCATAAGCTAGCCATCAAAAGAAATGACATTCACTCCCTCATATCGCTACATACAGACGAATATGGACATCAATTTGACTGGGACAACCAACGTTCAAATATTAGACAAAGGAAACATCAAGAATGCTAGAGAATGTTTAGAAGCCTGCCTGGTATTGCAGTGAATCGTCAATCAATAGACACATCGAGATAGACAAAATTTATCAACGGATAAGACAGAAACTTCACAAACAAAGGGTCAAATTTCAAGTCAAGGAACAATCACTTCCAATACAAGTAGCCTAGAGGGTGTGAGAACACACAAAAACAACCAATCACTTTCAAGCTGGTCACCAGGAGAGATGATTAATAAACTCGTGGAGAAATCTAAAAGGTCACTCCCTTGAATTGAAGTATGCGCTGAAGATGTCGCCTAGTAGGGTAATGAAAACAATCACATCAAAATCATCCACCTGAGCTACAAATCTTCTCTATCATATCAAAACTGGAATAAAGTGTATGCTGAATAATAATAGGATTTATACTCAGGTGGTTCAAGAGACACTTTATTTCTCCAGTAATTCCACCACTCCAAGAGATTAGTCTTAGCTAACCAGTCGCCTTTCTTTGTATCCTTAAAATAAAAACTATAGTTTCGCAAAGTTACTAAATGATGAACGAATTATATCAAAAATTATACATGAGATAGATAACATACCTTTGCATCTGGATCTTCGCTTATCAGAAATTCAATTAAACCTTTCATCATCCAACTTCCTTGTGTTTCACCAGGATGTACACGTGCTGTAATAACAACACAACGTTTCTTATTCACTGACTGATCGTCTGCAGATTGTGTTTGAACTGTCGATTCTGACTGTAATAAAGATAAATAATTCAGATTATTGCGATAGTGTACACTTAGTCACACCGATTTTTTAGATTCAATGCACAGTCGACGCACAGTAAACCCCAACCTAGCAGACAGTAAGTCTGTAGAAGAAGGGATGGTTGTTCACGCCGTATTAAAACAACACCACTGCCAGTGAAACTGCAAACCTCAAACTTGAAACTATACATTCCCCTTGGAACGCAAGTGGTTATGAAAAAAAGACTCTCATACACTTGGACTTCATGTAACACCTAGAGCCACTGAACTCCTTTTTTTCCACCTGCAGAAGGAATTTTCAACTTTGAGTACGCAGACGAAATCGCTTTACTGTGTAATAGCCTGCAAGCTGCCCAAATCGCACTTAATCAGTTGGCGATCAGTGTCTGTGAGTATGGTATGTCCTTTGCACAGGAGCCTGTACTTGCACTTACTCTTTCAGGCGAACCTCTTGAATTTATCCATAAGTTCTTGTATTTGAGTAGTTGTGTGAGAGCTGGCAGAGGTATGTCGGATGAGATTTTCAACCGTTTCATGGAAGCTACGGAGGCATACGTAAACTTCAGCCACCTATGGTGATGTCGCGATGTGAGACAACTCTGGGTATTCATTCACCGCTATTCCTGTAGAATTGCTTGCGTTCGATGGTATCATCTTGTGAGTAATTCAAAGGCCTGGCAGTGTTCTGGACTTATTAGAAAGGGTGCAAAGAGTAGGAACTAAGCTAATAAAGGGTTTCTCAACCTTGTCATATGAGGAGAGGTTAAGTCGACTGGGTTTATTTCCACTGTCATACAGACGACTTAGGGGTGACCTAATACTAGCATACCGTATCCTAAGAAATGATTTTGGAGCTAATTTATCTAAATTATTTCTTCCTTCTAGCACCAACCAATTGCGAGGACATCACCTCAAGGTTCAAAAGCCACGGTCGAATCGTCTGCGTCTGGAGATCCGTTTTTCGCATCGAATTGTGAACCATTGGAACTCCCTACCGGAACACGTCGTATCAGCGCCATCCATTGATTCATTCAAGGCGAGATTGGACCTCCTGTATGCAATAAATCGAAAGGATTAACACAGGCATATAGCCTACTATCCTAAATAAATTGTAAACTGTAAACTGTGTATGTTTAGACGCAGTGGAAATCACCATTCATTGTGTGTCACCATCTGGAAATACCGACTTCGGTGGCTTGAACATATGCTACGAATATCATTTCGGAGGCTTTCGTATCGGGCTCTGTTCGTTAACCTTGAGATGGGATAAGAAAAGTGGAAAGGTGGTCAACCCATGACATGGCGTCGTGGGGTGAAAGATATTTGTGTTAGGTTAACATTGGTTAGTGCGTTAAGACTCAATGGTTGGAATCTGAGAGATAACTCGAATCGGTGGCGTTAATCGTTATCGGATATGACCAACAATCACAATCGTCAATGGTGAAAGTGCTGCAATTTCCTTTCTTTCTTCCTCTTTCTGACAATAATTCGACGAATGCTTTTTGGTGTTGTTAAATATATAGCTGCTTCCCTTCCGGATAATGGTGTCTATTAATTCTCTACCTATTTTTTTTCTTTTTTTATATGTTGTTTATATTATGTATGTGTGGCACATCTCCTTGATGTCATATTGTACAATGTTTTAAATAAAACAATTTTTCTACATCGTATTTATCATTTCATTTCTTAGTGTTTGTGTCGATATATCACAACCATCAATATGAATGGAGGATTTCTCCCCACCAACGCCAAAATATTAAAAATATTTCTCACTAACCCTCACAGAAGAAGATTCCTTGTTTAGTTTATTCTTTAATATTGTAAAGGTAGAACTGTTAGTCATGTCAGGTACACATAAAATGTTCACAGTAAGTAGAAGCCTCTCTGATATTAATATCGTGAATTCTAGCAGACGCGTGCATGGTTTACTAATGTTCTGATGTATTTTTTTTTTATTTTCAATTACAGCTTAAGTCCAAACTGTATTTTTGGTACAAGTATGCAATTTTCAGCATGGATATCGGTAGCCCAAATTTTGCAGGCTGACCATAGATATCAGGTGTGCGTTGGCAGGGGATCAAACCTCCGAATACGTTGGACTGATAAGAAGACTGTGGAAGATCTGGATTTGGCAGATGATTAATGTCTAATGTGCTGCGCATGCCTAACCATCGCCTCCCCCGACGACGGGCATTACTAGCTGATATAGGTAGTGCAGGTTGGAAAAGAGTAAGTGGTGGCCAAACAAAAACATGGCCTCATCAATCCATGAAATCCTTGACAGTTAAACTGAGTCGGTCAGGTAGGGAGATGCAGACTTCCAGGTTGGGGCCCTCGGGACTGATTCTAGGAATCAATGGCTGGAGACAATAGGTGACATGGCTCAAAATCGTTGTCAATGGCCAGCGCAGATGTATTCAGTCTCTGTAATCTTTCATATTCCTTTCTACAATTACCCATTCTGTTTCACTCTTATACTTGTCAGACTGTATTGATTCTCTTCACTCATCTTCTTGTCTACTTTTGTGTGGTATTTGGAACGTGGGAACTCGAAGTGCTGCACTTCGGTGCCAAGTTCTATGTTGAATCCAGACAGACAGACAGACACAAACCCGAAGACTTACAGGCGAAAACCTAATTCTTGTGAGAAGAAGCACTCAAAACAGGATTTCAAGTGAACATGGAGAAGACAGAGATGGTGAAAACTAATCAATCAACAATAACAAGCACTTATCACTATCAACGGTACAAATCAGAAAAAGGCCATTTCCTTTACTGATCCAGGAAGCATCGTTTCAACTACAGCCACTCGGAACGAATAAAGATGTCAAAGCAAATCAGACAGCATCGGAAAGGCAAGATATGCCTTCATCAACATGAAACCGAATTGGAAATCTTCTGCTGTCACTCACTCAGCATAAAGAACAAGATTCGGATTCTGTTCAACACAAAAGTCAAGTCGATCCTTCTTTAGGGGTCAGAAACTTGCACTGCGTATAAGTCACAGAAAGGATTTTCAACAGCTAGGGGCAGACTTTTATCAACAGTTGCCACCTTCTATGCTTCCATTACTGAAGATCAGATGACCGGCCAGCAGGCCAGAAAGAATTAACAACAAGAAACTCCGGCAGGCAGCGAAACAACCAAGAGCCGATCGCCCAACAAATATGAAGGAGAAAATGGAGATGAATTGGGAATACACCACTGAGGAAGCCGTCGAATGACATCGCGCGCAATATAGGGTACTGCCGAAATGGAATCGCAGTGGAAAGCGACGAGTGGGTCGTCGTTCTTAAGGGTGACATGGAGATAGTGAGAATAGTAGATGAGAGATTATGGGCAATCTTTGGTCTGGCCAGTTGAAGAGGACAGCAGAAAATAGGACAAAATCGAGATGTGTCGTTGAAGCCCTACAATCCACTTGGAACCCAAGGAAACAATAATACTGAAACTCTAACCTAGAGCCCATTGTTTTAAAAGCCAAAGCGTTGCCGACTAGGCCACTATGCCATGATAACTAGCTTTTGCACAACAGGTATCATTTATCACTCGTTTATAGCTTAATTTGTATTTTCAAGTATTGGTTTTGTAGGGATTTTGTTTGTTTGCATAGAGAATTTCATCATGAGCTGATGTCAGTCAGAGAACCATTGGAAAACCTGGGAGTACTAGATAGCTGTTTCGTCTTAGTTTGGGACTATTAACCAGTACGCACCAACCGGAATTCAAACCCAAGACCTTCTCGATACAAGGCGAGCTCGTAGACGATTGAGCTACTGGAACCCGATCCAATGGCTCTTGGATTCTAACTTCTGCCAATTCAAGATATAGCGCGACCATTTCGCAATGTCTTCTTCGATGAGTTACTGCCTCAACCTCAACCTACTGTACCCTACTGGTTACGGCTTCCTACTAGAACCACATTAGAACCATTAGAACTAATTTGTATTTCCCGATCATTTCGGTCCAATATAGCCAATCTACAGGAAACGCAAATTAAAACTAAAATGAGCGATAAATGTTAACCAATTTTGCCATATTCTTTTGTTAATATAAGTAGCTCCATGATTGTATGAATCTACACAGTAGGTTTTTTATTTCCACAAAATAAAAGCTTTTCTATCTTCTTTTCAACTAGAACAAGGCATATTCATTCCTATTGTGTCTATTTTGACATATTCACTTAAAGAGTAGTTTAAAAAAGTGGCTGCTTGGCTTTTCTGAGATGAGACTTTATCTGAACATTTAGTAGCATTGTTCAACTTCTTTTCAGGACAAAAATGTCAAATTTAATGGTCCAAACCAATAACTGTTACCTTGACATGATAGTCGAGATTGCATATCACAACGATCCAACCAACTTAACTGATTGAAACGAATGTCACTGCATATCTTACAGTGTTGAAAGGTCATTTAGACACCAGTTAGACCAAAATTATTTATCGTCACAGCGTAAGTTGTATCTCTATGTTAAGTGTCTGATTGGAAAAGTGAGGTGTTTTCATTGAATGACCAGGAAGCCACCTTTGCTACCCCTCTTCTTTGAAAAGAGGTTACTAGAAGAAATCAACCAGGAAAACTCTACATTCCGAATTACGTTGAAGCTGTCTGTAGTCGAAGGTGAGATTTGAATATGGTTACGGCCCCAAAAACCTCTTCGAAAAAGCCGACCTCAGACAGTTTTCCCTTAAGCTCCGAGATAGTGCAGATCTACATGGTAGGTATACATATCCTGGAAAGGGTGTTAGAGATTCTAAGGACGAGTGGCTTGAAACTATCGGCGATAAGGATCAAAATGGTTTTCAGTGACGAAGATATATTTACTCTTCCTGGTAACCTCCCAGATCCATTAAATTCGGTGGCACAGTGGTTAGGACTCTCACCGACTATGCACATGGTCCGGAGTTCGATCCCCTACCAACACACACCTCATGTCTATGGTCAGCCTGCAAAATTTGGGCCGATATCACATACTGAAAATTGCATACTTGTACCAAAAATACGGTGTGGAATCAAGCTGAAATCAAAAAAAAAAATTCACATGTCTTTCCATATTACTATTCTCTCTATCGTACATTTCTGCTCATTAATAAAATGCCGCAATTCTATGCGAAGTGCTGTAATGAAACTCCGTCAGTCAGTCAGTTAGTCAAACTTAATGACATTAGCTTTCATTGTTTCGACAATTATCCTAACAGCATTTTTTTCTCCTCTCCGCTCTTTTCTAATAACATTTATGTTACTTAAAGTAGTATTATTGAATTCGTGAAAAAAACATCTGAATTCTGTTTTCACCACCCATTCCTCTTCTTATTCTCTGTGCCATTTTATGTTCCCTCCTTATCAGTTCTCATCTTTACAAAGATATCATAAAAGTCAAAGTATTTCACCCTACTCTCGTCTTTATCATCTGAACTATTCAGTCAATCACCAAAACTAAGCCCCCACTATACCGTATAGACCTAAAAACTGTTAACTAGTGATTATTGGCCTTACTCAGTTCCCAAACCAAGCAGAAACAAAGTTCAGGCTCAGAAGGCTACAAGGGGACTATGTAATTTTTCAAGAAGGTACTATTAAGGAGTAAGTTACAGAAGTGCAGCGCCTGAAACTGCCCTACTCTATGCACCATAGACGGTAGAGAAAAGGAAGATAAAGGCGATTGGAAACAACTATAAACAGCAGAAATAGACGGGAGAAAAAATAGTAACATGGAAAAACATGTGTGTTTGGTAGATCTAGGAGATTACATGGAGTGAATGCAGCTGCACTATGCATAACGATTTTGGGCCATATCACCGATAGATAGTCTCCAGTCATTGCTACTTAGCGTCACGATGACTCCAACCAGTCAGTCTACACCTCTCCACGTGACTGCCTCAATCCAAAAGTTAAAGACTTCAGGCAGTGAGTGATCTGAAGTTTTGGTCTGATCGACCCTAACTCTTTTCCAAACTACTCCTATGTTAGCTAACAACATCTGCTTCCGTTGTTGGTATTGTTGGGCGCGTTGTAGGTGGCGGTCGATTTAGAAGTCTTTTGAAGTGTTCAACCCAGTGTTTTGTTTGCTTCACTTCTTTGGTGGTTGACTTTCCATTGTCATCCTTCACCGCTATAAATTGTGTCAAACTTTTGCCCTATAGGTACCTAGTTGTTTGGTTACAAACGTATCTTCGTCACTGAAAACCATATTGATTCTTATCACCGATAGTTTCAAGCCATTGGTCCTTAGAATCCCGAACAGGATGTCTATACCAACCATGTAGATCTGCATTACCTTAGAGCATAAGGGACAACTGTTTGAGGTCGGCTTTTTCGAATAAGTTCATCCAATTATACATCTCATCCAACAGTTGTACGTCATTGCTTCATGCCAGGCAATCCACAACGGTAAACTCACGGAATCCTTCGAAGTGACGACGGGAGTAAGACTAGCTGGCTGCCTACTGTCGCCAATGACTTTCCTGATTGCAGTAGATTGGACAATACAACAGAGAGCGAGCAACGAGGAAAAAGGCATAAAATGGACTCACACAAAAAACTTTGAGTAACTGAACTTTGCCGATAAGAACATATGTCTGATTTCCCACAAACTGGGAGATATGCAAGTGAAAAGCAACAAGTTGGCAGAAGAAGCATCAAAGATAGGACTTCAAGTGAACATAGATAAAACAGAGGGAATGAAGATTCCTGGCCAACAACAACACCAACAACAACAGCTGACAACAATCAGCATGAATGGAAGGAACCTGAAAGAAACAATCTCCTTTACCCAACAACCGACCTGGAAAGCATCGTTTCAACTTCAGGCAGAATTGACGAGGATATCAAAGTGAGAATCAGAAAAGTAAGACAAGCTTTCATTACTCTCAAGTCTGTGTGGAGGTCAACAGCACTTAGCATCAAAAATAAGATCCGGATCTTCAACTGCAATGTAAAGTCAGTGTTACTTACTATACGGATCAGAGACTTGCACTGCGCGTCATGAAGAGCATCTCAAACAAACTACAGACCTTCATTAACAGTTGTCTTCGCTCAGTACTCAAGACCAGATAGCCAGCCTGAAAAGATCAACAATAGGGATCTCTGGGAGCTAACCAACCAAGAACCGATTCCAAAATAAATAGGCAGGAAGAAATGGAGTTAGGTGGATTGACCATACTCTGAGAAAACCATCAAGTGACATCACTAGACAAGCCATTGCTCGAGTGAAACCCGAAAGAGAAGCGGCGAGTTAGTCGTCAATGCGAGGGTGACATGAAGGAGGTCATGTGAAGAGGAGTAGAAAACATGTGAGCAGACTTGGCAGAGAACCGAACGCAATGGAGACGCGTGGTTGCAGCCCTATGTTCCTCTAGGAATTAAAGGAAATAATGATAACAGTTATCGCTGGTCAAGGTATAACAACAGAAGACAAGGGCCAGGCAACAGATCGTTTTATTATGAAAATCAACACGTATTTATACATATTTCACATACATTATTCTAGCTTATGCAAGTAGACAAGCGCAGTCATCTGATTGGTTGTTTATCAGAAGTTAGGCAGACAAACGCAGGCTTCTGATTGGTTGTTTCGGGATTCCTCGACAAATAGAGTTCTCTATCTGCGAATCATATTTTGCCACGTTAACTTTGCTGTGATTGGTTGTTGAATCAGCCTTGCTCATATTTTCTCACGGCCTGCTCTCACCACAAAGGTAAGGTGGTGACTTGGCATATTATGCAACACTCTTTCTCTCTTAGTCATCTTAATCAATGTGTAGCCTCACAAGCAGATTATCAATAAATCTAACAGAAAGATAACTTACTTACTTTATTATTAGTGTACTGTTCATTATTGCATGGTTCTGTAATGGTCAACAAAGGAACAGGATTATTAGCCAGTGTATAACACAGTGTTGTCTGTTGGCATATTCTTCTTATCTTTGAATTCATCGCCAATTCATTTAAATACTCTTGTAATTGTGTATAGGTGTAAGGATAACATGCAGCAAAGTAGACAATATCATTTGGATAAGGAAAATTAAATTTCCAAGTTAATGAACATGTGGATCGTTTAGAATTTGATAAAAATTTTCTCATGGATGATAAACCATTTTCTGTAGGTTCAGTAAATCTATTAATAATGTAGAAGAAAAATGTAGGACACATTTCAAACATGTATTAGTTATAAAAAAATTGTAGATTATTTAAAATAAATTCTAAGAAATGATGAAAAAGAGGTGTGTAATTGTGATCTCCCTGCTTCTGGACACCGCTTTCATCTGTCACCTCGATAAGAACTCGTTGCGAATTCTTAAAGCTCAACACATTTTCAGATCAGTACTGATGACGTTGTATAAAAGGGAAATGAAGTGTTTGTTATTCAACCACCCAACTGAGAGAAGGAAAATAAACGCATCATTAAGTACAATTGGGAAAAATAAAATGATGGTTTCATTGAAACAAAAAACTTTCTTTATGACAATGTTATCAACTGTAATTCCATAGTTTATTTTATTCGATGTAACACCCACTAACACAGCCATCAAGGTTATTATTATCATTAAATTTATTATTGTTTCCTTTAGTTTCTACGGGAATTTAGGGCTTCAGTCGCACGTATCCATTCCGTTCAGTTCTCTGCCAACGTTTTCAACTGGCTCCACGTCTGCTCACATGTTTTCATCTCTTCCATGTTATCCTCGGACTAACTTCTCACCTCTACCGTTCGTGTTCCACTCGATAGCCTGTCGTGTGAGTTCACTTGATAGTTTTCTCAGAGTATGCCGAATCCACCTCCATTTCTTCCTGCATATTTATTTGTTGGACATTCGGTTCCTGGTTGACACAAGTTGACCCAATTTAGTGAGTCTATGATTTTTATATCATTTTTGTCAACCGTTTTTCACAGTGATACTACTGCTGGGGATTATTTTGTTGTTGTTGTTGTTCTCGCTGCCCTTCCTGTTGTGAATTTTTATTTTTATTTTGTTGGTATTGTTCTGATTGCTTAATTCCTTATTTTCCTGATTCTGAGGGGAACAACCCTCTGTAAACTATACATACATATAACAAACCCCTTTTCCGGGTGAGGCTAGCAAACTCACCCTGTAAACAAAGCTGCTACAGAAACTTCAGTACGATGAGCCTCCATTCATCAAGGTTACATTGGGTAATACAAAAGGGGAATTAAAATTCTAACAGTAATAATGAAAATAAATAGAAAGTTTGGATATAAGGTACAATCGGATAATACATATTGAGAAAATGGACTGTTTACGATGGATGGCCATGGTACAGACAAGGGGGTGGATATACTTCTTTTAAATGAATAACGTCTGTTTAAATTTTTTGACCGTTAATGCCTCATTTATACCCATGTCTTTATTTCGCTCTCTCTCTCTTTGAAACGTTCGATTGAATCATACGCAAAAAATTGAAGGACTTCGTAAAAGGATCTGAATGTCCTAAGATCACAAGAAGCCGAATTGACGAACAATGTGCGCACTCTTGTTCTCGCTTTGCTAGTCAGGTTGGATGGTGTTTCCGAAAGCCTTTTCCATATAAGCAACATGGTACAGCGAATATGCTCAGTTTAACGAGAGCATCAACCTGAAACCAATTCGGATCTTCCACACAGACGCGAAATCGGTCAGTTAGTGGTTCTGTACGGGTCAGAAATTTGAAACGCGTGTAACGAAATGGATTTCCAACAGCCTGTTGCAGACTTCCATCAACAGCTGCCACATTCACTGGCTCTGTATTGAATATCAAATGACCAGAAAGAATTGGTAGCAAGAAACTCTGCAGTGGAACAAACCAACAGGCGAGAGTCGACTGCTCAAAAAATATGTAGGAGAAAGTGCAGATGGATCGAGCATAGATTGAAGAAGCCATCGAATGACATCGCACTCATATCAGGCCATCGTTCTAGTGGAATCCCAATGAGGCGTGACGAGAGGGTTGTCGGTGTGAGCATGAAATGGAGATCATGCGAATAGTAGATGAGAGATTATGGTCAATCGTGGACCAAGGTGTAAAGGATGGTAGAAAATAGAACAAAGTGGAGATGTGTTGTTGAAGCCAGCCCTATGTAGCACTTGGAACCCAAGGGAATAATAATAATATAATAGCATTTAATAAACTGCAAGATCATATATACAATTCATGCTAACTTCCCACGTTTTCTTCGTTACAGACAAAATGCAGAGTCTTCTGAACACCTTGAGCAACAATCTTCGTATGTTTGGCATGCGATTCGCCCCTGCAAAATGCAGGATGCTGCTACAGGACTGGACTACGTCAACTCCTAGCTTAGTGATAGGGAGTGAAGTGATAGAACATGTTGACCACTTCACCTATTTGGGAAGTTGTATTAGCACCAACGGACTGATTGGCGATGAAATCTCAGCACGGATCCAAAAAGCTCGAGCTGCTTTCGCTGACTTACACCATCTCTGGCGTAGGCGTGACATCCGGCTATCAACCAAGGGACGTGTGTACTGCTCACCAGTTCGCTCCGTCCTTCTCTATGGCTCTGAAACATGGCCAATACGAGTTGAAGACATGAAAAGGTTGACTGCTTTCGATCATAGATGTCTGCGATCTCTGTCTCACTTTAGGTGGTTTCACAAGGTAAGTAATGTTAACGTTAAGCGTAGAGTGTTGGGCAAACAGAGAAAATCAATCGAAGACGCTATAAAGTTACATAGATTGAGTTGGCTAGGTTACGTGGTGCGCATGCCTAACCATCGCCTCTCCCGACGGGCATTACTAGCTGATATAGGTGCAGGTTGGAAAAGAGCCAGTGATGGCCAAACAAAAACATGGCCTCATCAATCCATGAAATCCTTGACAGTCCTTGACTGAATCAGGTAGGGAGATGCAGACTCCCGGGTTGGGGCCCTCGGGACTGATTCTAGGAATCAATGGCTGGAGACAATAGGTGACATGGCTCAAAATCGTTGTCAATGGCCAGCGCAGATGTATTCAGTCTCTGCAATCTTTCATATTCCTTTCTACCATTACCCATTCTGTTTCACTCTTATATTTGTCAAACTCTATTGATTCTCTTCACTCATCTTCTTGTCTACCTTGTGTGCCAATCGGAACGTGGCAACTCGAAGTGCTGCACTTCGGTTCCAAGTTCTATGTTGAATCCAGACAGACAGACTTCCAAAGACAGCTGAGGCCTTGGCAATTCATGACTTTAAGCCAGACCTTTGTGTACAGAAGAAGTAGGTACAATCCCTACTTCTGCCTTGGCCGTAGAGGGATAGATATTTATTTATTTTGTTCATCTAGTTATTCTAGGTACTTTTCCCTTATTACGACGATTATTATTATTAATATTGTCACTCTGAATCTTTTCCACTTGACCCACTTGTCATTTTAAACCCAAAATTATTATTTTTCCTATTTTTTATTTTTACAATACTGAATTCTATTTCATCAAATTTCCCACCATGTTATGTAACATTTTATATTCGTCTACTAATCCTATAACTATGTACCCCTTTCCAACATCAATACACCTTATGTATTATTCTATATATGACATTCATTTGCTTTGCCACTTGACATTTAACTATGATTATAATCACAAATATTTTAATTGCTTATCATACTACTATTATTATTATTATTTCATGTATTCACACCTTTTACCTAATTCCTTCATCGGATATAATTTCTTTAAAAAACCTTATATATACGATTGTACAGCTTGATAATAAATTCGTTGTTGAAAAGAGTCTCTTCGCTGAATTTTGGGTTCTTAGTATTTAGTTGTCACATATTCAATATATATGTACCTTTGATATCTTAATTCTGATAATTTCCTCAAAGAAGTTCGGACTAGGTTACTGAACAAAACGTTGGAATCGTTTACTTCAGTTTCACTGAGACTGATATAGATATATTCTTTTAAGTCTGGCTACTTTTCACTCAGAGCGTAGTAATTGTGGAACCATTCCATCCAACTGGTTACATTCCTATTTCTCAGATAGAAAGCAGTACACCGTATATAAAGGGAAGTCTTCCACTTCATTGCCTACTGAAGCCGGTGTCCCTCAAGGTGCTGTTCTTTCTCCTTATCTTTTTTCTTTCTTCTTGCATGACTTGCCTCACTCTGATGAAATAAACTTTGTGAAGTACGCTGATGATTTAACGGTTTCAATGGCTGTTAACTTCCAGCTAGATTGTACCGAAATAAATAGCTTTCTATCGAAAGTCAGCAAATGGTCTGAGTCTAACGGTCTTAAACTGAATCCTTCTAAGTGTCAAACTGTTGATTTCAGCTTAAGATGTAAACGACAGTTAAAAGAAGTCATCGATTCTCATGACACTTGTAAAATTGACGACAATGATATAGGAATCAAATCAGAAATTAAGTATCTTGGACTCATTCTCTCTTCTGATCTCTCCTGGTCTTCCCATGTCTTAGCAATCTCCAGTAAAATATTCCGCCTGACATTTTACATTAAGAAGTTAAGACACTCGGGTATAACTCAACCCCTCCTCTTACAGTTCATAAACTCTTGCATCCTACCTATTCTTCTTTATTGTTCACCCTTATTCTCTCCTGGTTTGCTTAAAAAGGACTATGTTACAATTTGTAGAATGCTGAAGACTGTCAGTAGGGTGAGTGGTGTCACAGTGGACCACATAGTTAACGTCGTTGTCGATAGGCACTTGACTTCATGCAATAAATTTGCTAAAGGGATTTTGTCTGACTTGGAGCATCCACTTTACCCTCAGCTTTCACCTTGCATCTCCTCAGGTAGAACAAGAAGTAACTTCAGAAAACTGTATGCTCGCACGTCTAAGTATAGAAATTCTATGATACCATACTTGGCACGTATTTTATGTGATGAAAATAGTGTCAGGCAAGAATTAACTAACCTTTTTTCATCTAGTAAATAAACAATTTCCTCCATCCATCCATCCTTACATACCTTCAAGTTTTACTTTTATTACTTCTATTATATTTATGGTCCTGTTACTTCTCTGTTTTACTCTCATAATTGCAAACACCAACTTATCTCCATGACGGCTGTAATCTTTGTTTTTCCCCTCACCATATCATGTAAAAAGAACATTATATTCAATATTTTTTTAAACATGTTAGGATTTCTATACCACATTGACAATACTGTGTGACACAAGCCAACGGCAATTTTCACTTGTATTCTTATTATTATTACCCTAGCTGTTATCATTATTATTGCTATTTCCATTTTATATGCTGCATGTTTTTGACACTACCTCTATTGTAAATGTGGAAAATTTTCTGTGTGATTAATTTTTATTTATAATTTGAGGAAATTAGATGCAATATTGTGATTAATGCTGAAAATTCCATTCTGTATCACAAGTACTGTTTTTGGAATAAAGTAAATCATTATTATTATTATTATCAAATCTTCATGAGAGTTCGCATAAATTTTATTGATCGTAATTCTATCTACCTTAGTCAACTTCTCATATGTACTGATTAAGTATTAGCTGCTATTCTTATGTGATAATGATTCATCCCTTTTTTACTGTCCAATGTCACAAGATGAAATTGTACATAAAAGCAATTGTATAGCTAAAGAAAATGTTTTTTTTACCGAGAAAAGACTCTTCGCTGAACTACTTATCTCATTCTATAAGCCATAATGAATACGCGACAACCGAATACCACCCTTTAGTTTATTATTTATTATTATTATTATTATTCCCTTGGGTTTCGAGTGCAACATAGGGCTGGTTTCAACAACACATCTCCACTTTGTTCTATTTTCTACCATCCTTTTCACCTTGGTCCACGATTGACCATAATCTCTCATCTACTATTCGCATGATCTCCATTTCATGCTTACACCGACGACCCTCTCGTCACGCCTCATTGGGATTCCACTAGAGTGATGGCCTGATATGGGTGCGATGTCATTCGATGGCTTCTTCAATCGATGCTCGATCCATCTGCATTTACTTCTACGTATCTTTTGTGCAATCGGCTATCACCTGTTGGTTTGTTTCAGTGCAGAGTTTCTTGTTACTAATTCTTTCTTGCCAGCTGATCTTTAGTATAGACCGAAGGCAGCAGTTGATGAAAATCTGTAGTGACCTGTTGGAAATCCTTTTCCGTGACCCGTATAGAAGCAATGACTGACTTCACATTTGTGCTGAAAATGAGAATCTTGTTCTTTGTGCTGAGTGAGTGACAGCAGAATATTTCCAGACTGGTTTTAGATTCATAAAGTCGTATCTCACCTTTCCGATTCTAGCTGATTTTGACATATTAATCCGTTTCGACTACCTGTGGTTGAAACGATGCTTACTGCCTAGATAGGTGAAGGTGAAGGAAGTAACCTCTTTTAAATCCTTCCTGTTGGTGATGATTGGTGTCGGTCATTGTGTTGCTATCACCATTCGTTGTTTATCTTCATTATCTCCGTCTTCCTTATGTCTACTTGGAGTCCTGTCTTCATTCCTTCTTCTGACAACATGCAGGTTTTCTGCCTGTAAGTCTTCCAGTTTGTGTGAAATTAAACATAAATCCACGTCCCCATTCTTATTTTATGCTTTCATCAAGAGAAGGCCTATGGCTTAGGGCATATAAAGTGGGGGGGGGGGACTAAAACATTCCCATTCTTTTAAGTAATATTGTAACAACAGAAGACAAGGGCCAGGCAACAGATCGTTTCATTATAAAAATCAACACGTATTTATATATATTTTCACATACATTATTCTAGCTTATGCAAGTAGACAAGCGCAGTCATCTGATTGGTTGTTTATCAGAAGTTAGGCAGACAAACGCAGGCTTCTGATTGGTTGTTTCGGGATTCCTCGACAAATAGAGTTCTCTATCTGAGAATCATATTTTGCCACGTTAACTTTGCTGTGATTGGTTGTTGAATCAGCCTTGCTCATATTTTCTTACGGCCTGCTCTCACCACAATATGAAGATTAAAACCAATAAGCATTGAATATTGAAATACAAAATTTAACGAATAAGCAAATAACACAACAAAAAATTATTTACTTCGTTTGATAATAACTAATATCACTGCCAACACGTCTCCAACCGATACCAGTTAGTCTGGCCATCTTTTCACTGTACATTAGCGGTCTCATACCTTGACCAAATAAACTAGTAGACTATAGAATGGGACAAAGAGAAGAAAAGATGATGATGATAATAATAATAACTTTTCATTTGACTACATATTCCCACTTTTGAATATTACCGAAAACAAAACCTTTCATGACACTATAAGTCTTTTCTAACGGCGCTGAAATAAACCCGTGGATAAAACAAACAGATCGAAGTAAATTAACTTAAAATAGACAGAATAAACAAACGTGTGGGTCACCTGAGGATGCTGTAAGTCAATGGATTACAGTTCAATAGCATCAATATAACAATACACTGAATGTCAGAAACGTTAGGAAAGATAATGATACAAATTCATAAATTTATAGTCTCTAGTGAAGTCCGGCCAGGGCAGTAGTATTGGCTCACTGGACTTGCTTCTTTTGAACACAGAGCAATGGTTGTTTGATGCGAATCGCAATAGCCTCTGCTGTTTGGAGCATGTGTTACTTCGATGATTTCGACAATTTATTAGGCAACCGGTAGATGATAATAGAGAAGGATTCTTCCACGCTGGCTGGCTGGCTTTGTGGCCGGCCGGTTCACACCAGATGGTCCAATATTGAACTGTTAATGGTTTTAACTACACCTTTACTTAGCCATAGTGGGAGATGTTCCCCAGCGAGCACAGAAAGTCAAGTTACTAGAGCAACGGCCGATATAACTCGCTCCACCACAGAAGAGCAATTGAATTGATAGGTACAATTTGAAGTGGCTAGCTAGTCTAGGTACATCTTTCAGTTTAGGTAGCACAATCGGTAGTGTAGAGAATATGACGTGCAGTTGGCCAGCATTAAAAGTCCTTTGAACTGATTTTCTTAATTTCCCCGTAATTATTTCGCTTGGTATATCGCCCTTGAATTTCCGTCGTATATAAAGTGGCTTCTTGTTTACAGTTAGTGGGTAGTCCTTTTCCGATTTCTTTGTCATACGTTTCTTGATAAATTTGTCTAGATAGCTATTTTCAATCAACGTATCATATACAATGCTCAATTCATATTCGATTACTTCTTTTGAGCATATAGCTCTAACTCTGTGGTTGAGGGTCTTCATTAAATTTCTTTTGTACTTGATAGGAACGAAACTGTGAAAATGTGTATATTGTCCTTTCCACGTACTTTTTTCTACGCAAATTTCTTTTTCTATGCTCCCATCTGGTTTTCTTGTAAGGAGGAAATCCAGGAAGGCAATTCTGTGAATTCCATAGCCGAATGTACTTAATTGAATTCAGTAATTACTGTACTCTTATGAGAACCATTATCACAAAGAATAAAGGTATCTTCCATATATATTGGTAATAAAATAAGAGTTTACTGAGAAGGTTGGTCAAATGTACATTTTCTAGCTTACTTAGAAAGAAATCAGCCCAAATGGGACTTAATAGGGCGCCTACTGCCACCCCGTCCACTTGTCTGTAAATTGTGAAGTAAAATTTGAAATTTAAATTCATGGTACACCTTAATAACAATTCTTTTAGGATTTCAATACGGAAGGCAGTTTTTATCGACTGGTTATCTACTTGTTCACATATGTAGTTAACTGTTTCTACTAGAAGTACATTTGTGAACAAAGATTCTATGTGCACAGATATCATGGTTATTTTAACAAACCATAAAGTTGTTAATAACACTGATTCATTCACTATATATATATAACCGTAGAGCCTGAGGATGAAACTATCAGAAAGAGTATTCTTCACAGGATTTTATCATGAGCTGACACTAGTTAGAGAACCATTGAGAAATCAACTGGGAGTACTGGACATCTGTTTCGTCATAGTTTGGGACTCTTCAGTAGGACTCAACTACCGGGATTCAAACTCATTAAGAATAATGGTATACGAATTAGTTCTCCTTGTAACCGGTAGATCCTGGGTTCAAATCCCGGTGGGTGCGTACTACTGAAGAGTCACAAACTAGGACGAAACGACTGTCCAGTACTCCCAGTTGATTTCTCAATAGTTCTTTAACCAATATCAGCTCATGATGAAATCCTGTAACCAATCAACAAAAATCCCTACAAAGCAAACACTTTGTTGAGTAACCATTCTTTTGAAAATTTCACTGGGTATTTTTAATCAGTTAACTGAGGTTTTTTGACTTCGTGGTTTTGTGATCAATATTTATTGGTCAGGTAGTGTACTGATTAAATAGATAATTAGGCACGTTGATTTAAGTAATGCTAGTATAGTGTCATTTTATGTTAGATGGTTGAATGCAATGAATAGGAAGCCATGGACCTAGAATTCCTGCTTGTAGGTACTTATCAGAAAGGTTTATCTGTGTCTGTTATGAGACTGGACTCTGGACCCACACTGCTGCACTCAAAGATGTTACCCCATCGACTGTTTACAGTCTACACAATACAATAATATTTAAATTATGAAAAAGATTCACATGACACATACACTGAAAGGGCAGAGAGAAGGATTTTTGTTTCCATTTGTGAACACCTATCAAAGAAACTGAGACCAATGAGTTCGCAGGTGCCAAACAGCACAAATGTACGGTGTAGGCTGGAAGTGCGTCGGTGGTGCAGCGGTTAGGACGCTTGCCGACCATGCACATGGTCCAAGGTTCGATCCCCGACCGACGCACTCCTTTTATCTCGCTAAACCGGAAATAAAAGCTGGTAAAGAGGAAAGGTTGAGCATGAGGCTAGCGAACCCCAATCCTGTAAAAAATTGCAAACTGCTACAGAAACTTCAAGTCTCTAGCTTGAAGCTTTCGCTATGTTCCACTGGGAACGTGAAGGACTGAAAAAAAAATATGTTCGAAACTGATTATACTGTGGACAGTTAAAGGAACCTCCATCAAACGATTAAAATGTAATCTATGCAAGCAGACAACAATACCTCATTTTGAACTACCACGAAAATAAACTCGTACATTCTTATTACATCATACATTATTCTTCTTCTCTCTGAACTTTAGTCACCTTACGCTTCTTACTATTGTGAAATATATTTTCTGTAGTTAAACAAACTGTTATACTGACACAATATTTTCTTTTTCATTTTCATACCTCTTTATTTCAAGTGGAACATTGGGCTTCAAGGTGAAGCTTTATAAAAGTGAACTAGATGGCGGGAAGGGGGTTATATTTTTACCGGATATAGTTGTTAGCTTTACTTCTAACCTCCTTCCTCTTTTATCCAGTTTACTGCTAGCCAACCACGGCTAATGAATACATAGTTTGGAAATCTAATCAGGGCCACATACGTAGTTGACAAGCATTCTATACTAATATACTGCTTCTAATTGAACTGCTTATTCAATCTAAACTTTGGCCTCCATTTTCAAGAATATTAATTTGATCCCCATAGAAATGGTCCATTCTCTTAGCACTTAATAATCTAACTAATAACAGCACTCCAGTCGTGGTTTACACATACTTCCTATTACTGGTATTAGTTGGTTGGAGGAAATCGTCAGAAAGCCCTGCTCCATCTTGGTTTTGTGCTAGTTAGCACTCATCAGCAAGGCTTATCTACAACCTCAAAGGAATTCATATCCCTTCTGAGATTCGAATCTGCGTCACCCACTAAGTACTACAGTCACAGGCTTTACCACTGTGTCAGCTATTTTGGCTCGCGATTGACTTCCTATAGGACTATATTGGATATTTTTGATTGGACGCTGGTCAGCGACTGGTGTAATGTGTCTAATCTGAGCCTGAATAGCTCAGTGGTAACGTCAACGTGCCAACTAACGCGAAACCTAGGTGGAGCAGGGCTTCCTGTGGCCGATCGCCTCCAACCATCTACTGTCAACAGTTCACAGTGTACCGTGATGGCGAGCCACCTAGCATGGTGGCCACATTGCAGTCTTGACTGATAGAATTCACTCTGCAGCAAAGAAAAGACTAGACACATTACACCAGTAATTGACTAGTGCCCAATCAAAAATAGTTCCTATTAATTAATAAGAGGATGCTTAAACCTATTTTCAGTTTGCACACATTTTGATATTCTTTAGGTTATAAATGTTTAAGATGAATCCATTATATAATCATAATGATGATAATAATGAGCTTAGACTATCCTGCTAGCATTTTTATTTATGCTTTATGCAAGTCTCCCAATGGAACAAATTGTAAGAAGTTTTTACACCCACCACTCAAAGATCACATATTATTATGATTGTGTTCTTTAATTCCCAAAAGAACAAAAGGCTTCAACCGCTCGTCTCCATTGGGTTTGGTTCTGTGAAAACGTTTTCACCTGGCTCCACTTTTTCCTATGTGCTTTCATCTCCTCTTCGCACGACCTTCTCCTCCATGTCACCTTCGCACTGATGACCGACTCTTCGCTACATATTTGGATTTCACTCGAGCAATAGCCTGGCATGTACAGCCAATCCACCTACATTTCTTCTTGCATATTTGTTTCACATAGCTGGTGAAAAATTATAAGCAACAAGAAAATCTGGTAGTCAGCAGGGGAACTAGTGAACCTATTGAATCAAATCCGAATGAAAAGTGACAGTTTAAAGTGTCAATAGTGATAAAGAGGAAATCATGTGGAGTGGAAATTTGAAAGTTAGTGAGTGATTCGCGAAGTCAGCTGGAAATGATGGTAAAGAATCTATTGCAGTGGAGATGTGCAACTGAGGTTGTGTATCTTACTTGGAAAGCAAGGAATGATCCAATAACTGAATAATAATAATAATACCTTTTCATACAGGTTGATAAGTGTTTTTCTTACCTTATAGAAATTTACAATTGTAAATCTATAACCATCAGTATTCTGTGTATTTTGTACACTGAAGTAAAACCATTGTGTATACTTTTTTGTATATAAATCTGGTCTCAAATGCAGTTCATACTCATAAGGACCACTGGAAAATAAAATAAAAAGCAAAAGAGTATAAAAGAAAAATGTGGAAATATGTATATTTCGTTTTGTCAAAAATACCTTTTTTTTATCAGTTCTGAGCCAACATGTGTGATCAGACATAATTGTTACAAATCAGTGACTAGCATTAATTATAGAAAATCGCTAAAAGCACCTAGAGAGCACTGGAGAGCTATTTAGTCCTAGTTTTGGATTCTTCAGTTGTACTCAAATGTCACCTCAAAGAGAATCCTATCTGAAACCCTCAGGTTACGAAGCAGGTGAGTTTACCATTCGGCCAACAAAATGGAATCCAGTAGTCCATGAATCTCAACTTCTATCAATCTATGATATATAGTGACACTGGCAGCCAACGTCTGTGACTAGTATCTGTCCACACACTCGAATTGATAGACACTAATGGTGACAAATTCACATCAAAGCTCTTGAAACACCCTCCCGCAGTCAATCACTAACGAGTAATTCATTAGTTTTCGACTGTCGATATGTAGTGATTCGGTTGATTCAAAGTCTCATCATTAACTGACAACAGTAAAAGAACCGGTGGATACCAGTGAATGCCGAATTCGTCCGAGTCTTGAGCTCTTCAGTAGCACTTGACAATCAACTAATCAAGAGACACTCCTATTATTGCATTATTATTTCCTTCAATTCCTAGAGGAACATAGGGCTTCAGCCAGGTGTCACCGTTCCGTTTGGTTCTCCGCTAGAGTTTTCACCTGTCTCCAAGTCTGCCCATATGCTTTCATCTCCTCTTCACAATACCTCCTCCAAGTCACCTTTGCACGTCCAACTCGCTGCTTTCCTTTCGGTTTCCACTCGAACGATGGCCTGGTGTGTGATGTCACTTGACGGTTTCCTCAGAATATGACCAATGCACCTCCATTTCTTCCTGCTTATTCGTTGCACAATTGGATCCTGGCTGGTTTCCTCCAAGAGATCCCCGTTACTGATCTTTTCTGGCCAACTGATCTTGAGAGAAGTACGCTGTTGATGAAGGTCTGTATTTTGTTCAAAGTACTCTTTATGACGCGCAGTGCAAGTCTCTAATCCGTATAGTAAATAGCACTAACTTCACATTAGAGTTGAAAATCTGGATCTTAGTTTCCATGCTGAGTAGTGCTGTTGACCTCCATACAGACTTGAGAGTAATGAAAGCTTGTCTTGGTTTCCCTATCCTTGCTCCCTTGATATCTTCATCAGTTCCATCCGCCTGTAGTTGAAACGATGCTTTCCAGGTCGGTTGTTGGGCAAAGGAGATTGTTTCTTTCAGGTTCCTCACATTTACGCTGATTGTTGTCAGTTGTTGTTGTTGCTGTCGATGTTGGCCAGGAATCTTCATCACCTACCTCTGTTTACTCTATGTTCACCTGAAGTCCCATCTTCTCTGGATGCTTCTTCTATCGCCAACTTGTTGCTTTTCACTTGCACATCTTCCTGTTTGTGGGACATCAGACATATATCATCATGGGCGAAGTCCAGATCGTCGTAGTTTTTTGCGTGGGTCCGTTTTATGTCTGTTTCCTCGCTGCCAAACAATTGTCTGTCTCATTATCCAATCTACCGCAATCAGGGAAATCACTGGAGACAGTAGTAGGCAGCCTTGTCTTACTCTGATCATCACTTCGAACGATTCCGTGATTTTCTCGTTGTTGATTACACGGCATTCAGCATTGTCGTAGAAGGCGAAGTTAAACTTTCGACACCACTAACTACCAATCAGCGAATTATCCAATGAGGTTCACGAACGCAGTTCAATGTTGTATAGCGCTTGATTCATTTCTAATGCGTGACCTTACAAGGCTATTGTTGCAATTCGAGGAGGTTAGTGTTTTCCAGTATTTCCTGGATTTGAGTTGCTCCAGAAAGAGCGAATTTGTCTTTTTGCTGGTATCATGACTTTAAAAAGCTATACCAAATCAACTGATGGGTTTGTTCATCGTTGTGCCATATGTTTGAAGCCTACTAACACTAGAGAGGGTAAGCTGATAATTTTAATATTTCGTAGGAACTTTTTTCGCTAGGTCGCTTCTCTCCCTATCCCAGATTTTGTATATCTGCATCTAATGGGTGATGAAACAGGGTGTGAGAGCAGCATGGTAATAGGTTTGTATGACACCTCCTTCCGAAAGGGATTCGTCGAAAGGATAGCAGATAGAAAAGCAACTACTCTTATACCTATTATTACCAGACTTGTTAAGCGGGGGTCAATTATACACACGGACAAGTTGAAAGGCTATAATTCGCTGTCATCTCAGGGATATATTCGTCATAGAGTCAACCATTTAAGTGATTTTGTGGATCCCGTTACGAGGACACATACAAATTCTATTGAAGGATTTTGGGGCAGGTTGAAAAATAGGATAAGAGCTATAAATGAATCTCATTTATAGTCATTTGGATGAATAAATGTACAGGATATGGTGTAACTTCTCCATTGACAGTTCCATGCTAAACTGGGAGATGTTTCTCTCACATGTTCGAGAAAGATATCCCATGTAACTTTTTTATTCTCTATTTTATGCTTTTTTTTCTATAAATATACATTTCCATTCATCATATATGCCTCTTTAATGTGATTGGTCCATTCAAGGTCGTTTGCTGATTGGTTGTTAGTGGTGTCTAAAGTTTAACTTTACCTCGTACAACTGTTGGATAAGATGTATAATTGAGGGCAGCACCACGTAGTAGGGAAGTAGTTGCCAAATCACCTCTTGATCGACGCTGTCGAAGACCTTTTCAGAGTCGATGAAGTTGAGATAGAGAGATGACTGGCATTCCAAGCTTTGTTCAGTGATGATCCGTAGTGTGACGATTTGATGAATACACGACCTGTTCCGGTCGAAATTTTTCGGCGTAGTATAAATATGACGTTGTACTGTTACACGATTAACATTCGATTGAATGTTGACAATAATTTGTCAGTTTGTCTTCAACTTGAAATCTTACACTTCTTGTTCATGTTTAAAACTTTGATACTTTAGACGAGGTTTAAATATCTTCCCATAAAAATATATATCGAGCAACAGCGTCTGCTGTCACGCTATATCGGTTAGTTTAGCAGAAAAATAACATATAGTAACACTTTAAGATGTTTCACACTTTTGCTTTGAATTCGCAGTCCAACTGGTTCTATATAAACCAACAAGTATTAGCTGCATCAACCCAGATCGCTAGGGGACATGTTAGATTGTGGATCATTTATAGATGATATAGGTCTGGATTGAAAGAAAGTTGATAGTGATCAAACCAGAATAAGGAACTAACCCACTAAGCCTCTAACAGTTAGTTTTAGCCATGTTAAGGGTCTGTGAAGACTGCCTCGATAAGAATAAGTGGCTTTAAGACAGTTTTTGATGATATGGATCAAATCGTTCTCAATGGGGCAGATGGATTCATTATTTCTAAGCTCTCAGATCCTTCATTTATTCATTATTCTTCATGGAATTATTGTTTCTCCAAATTATTTCCGTCTTTCATCTCTGTTTTACATTTCTGTACTTCTTTGTACCTTAGTGTGTGTACTTTTAAGAAGTGTGGCAACTTGAAGTGGTTCACTTTAATTAAAAACTAAGCTCACTTCCACCCTATACTTCACTGCTTAAACTTTGTTTCTAAAATGTTGTACATTAAAGTTATTATACTGTTATTTGTTATTTAATTCCTTGTGTGTTTCGAGTAGAACACTAGAGATTCAAGCATTAGCTTTGACGTTTCAGTAGCAATGACGGTTTTAGAGGATGGGGTTGCTAGTCCCATGCCTAAACTTCCCTATCTTTTTCCTATTTACAACCGGCTAAGGGAGGGAGAAAAGTGTATTCTGGCCGGGAATTGAACTCCGGGCCAAATACATCGTTGGAGAGCATTATACTGCTGAAACACCAACGCGTACATTAAAGTTACACAGAGAGTTAATTCACACTCAGATATGTATATATTATTATATTTATTCTTTTGAGCTCCTAGTGAAAAATAGAACTTCAGCAGCCCATCACCATTTCACTCAGTTCTGTGAACTCCCTTTTAGCTGACTCGACGATCGCACACAAGGTTTCATTCCCCTGTCACTCGATCATCTCTATATCACGCATGGACACACGCTTTTCCAATCGGGTTCCTGTTTAGCATGATACGGCTCTTAATGGTCTTCTCAGCTTAAAGTCCTTCTATCTCCATTTCCTCCTGCATATTTGTTGAACAACAAGCTGCTGGCTGATTTTTTTTGCTCTGGAAGAGTTCCTTGTTACTATCCTCTCTGGTCAGTCATTTAATCTGTAGTAGTCAGCCAGTGGAAACAGCTGCTGAATGGAGTCTGTATGATATACAACCTCTCTTTAACCCTACAGTTCTTTGCTACGCCATACATTTTATTTACCGCCATGTACTATTAAAAAAATATGAGAAATTTAACACTGCAATTTCATCTGCGCTGATCAACCAACCATACGTTAAGAATTATAGCAATATTAGATAGTTAAAAGCAATGAGCAGGAGGCCCCACTCGAACAAGGTTACGCGTTTGTTGGCACTGGCTAGCAAAAAGTGTCTTCAGTTTTGAAGGAACCCATATCATTTTCTGAGATTTAAACCCTGGTCACCCAAAGTTTCAGTTAGTCAGGCTTGCAATGCAGTGGAACAGCATAAGTATTGACAATTCAACTGCTGCTTCGGGGGAACCATTTATATTAGCTAATTGCTCTATGAACTGAATTTTTCCGTGCTCTACAACACCCAACCAATGTTGATAAACAAACCTGCGGTAAAAGCCATCAACAACAGTTCGATATTAAGCTATACAGCCAGTATTGATGAACACTTTTCCATCCCTTATCAGCTACGAAATAAATTTCCAAAAGCCTGTCGTCTATAACGAATACTCTAAAAGGTAAAAGCCACTCCGCTGCACTCCACTTTAAACAACCCGAAGATCTGAATGTAAATGAAATATGTCCATCTACAGTCACTCAACCTAGTCTGCTGTGGATCTGCATCATTTTTTCTTAATGTTATCTCACATTTACTGTAGTGTTTTATTGATCCAAATTGTCACTTACAGGTGCTTTTGAGCTGTAATCAATAGCTTTTTTATTGATTTGGTGTTAGCTAATGATCAGTAGTATTATAGTTAACAATAATTTATTAAATTATTACCAACACATACCTGTAGGACCTAAAGAACAGGAAGACATCGAGAAGAATATTATCAGTTCACCTATAAAAAGATGCTTTTCAAGACTTAGGTTCATGGGATTTCATCAACTGTTTCAATACTGATCAAGGATTCATGTTGTTCAGAGAGTCATTGAAAAAAATGGGGGTACTGGACACCTGTTTCGTTCTAACATGGGATTCTTCAGCAGCGCGCACCCACAACCCCACCACGGATCGAACCCAAGACCTTCGGGCTGCAAAGCCAAGCTGTTCGAACGTTCTCCCACCTGGACTACAATTCAACAGTCCACTAACTCTAACTTCTGTCATTTCATTATTTTACCGTGATCTCTCAGTAGCCTTGTAACCAGAATGTGCTTGGTTTAATCGCTGATGGGGTTGCCAGTGCGTACCAATAAAGAATTCCAAGATAGAACAAAGCATCCGTTCAGCACTCCGTGGTTTTCAATGAATCTATACGTGTAACTCACATCACAACCTATGATCGAAAAATTGAAACGACACAATCTGTAGATTAAAAGGACCGGTTGGTTGATCCAATTAAACGAAATAATATCATTTACAAAATACTCTAAAATGACTGTCAGTGAGGTCAACTACAAAGGTCAAACAAGTAGATCGAGGTATTCAGATTGTCGAAACATTAAGATTTAGCTAGTGGAAGAATGATTGAACCCACTCGCGAAGATGAGTAATTTAGAAAAAAGCTCAGTAATTGCACCACATCCATTAACACACAACCACACAAAAGGATGAGAGAGGGTTAAGATTCTAAGAAGTAATCTATCTAGGTGGAGAGAGAGAGAGAGACTGATTACTGAATCCTGCCTGGTTCATCGAGTCTACACAGCCAACACAACACATCCAACAGAAAGAACTCAATGCAAATACCACAGATATGCATGGAAGATAGTATTACCACCAGTCAGTAAGTCAAATCAGAGGAGGGTAATAAATAATCTAAAAATTCTATTTCATTTCAATTCACCTACATCACAACATTCTAACAAGTTACTTATTACTGATGACTATAAAAACACTCGTTTTATTTCCCATCGGATTGTAACTGATCAATAACACTCATATTAATTCTGAATGTACATTATCCCATATTGGATTTTATTCAAATATCTAGTCAATTTCAGACATGTATATAAATGAAGGAAAACGTTTTGTGAGTGAGTGACTTGATATGATTATGAGTGACAATAGTTTGTGCTCGAAACGTGGTCATCTGTTTATATTACTGTATAAGAGCACTCTGTGATTTGTCAAAATGAAATCTTATCCATAATGGAGTTATACTTTACCACCAGAAAATGCCCAAGTTTTATACTTATATCAAATTGAATTATTAACGTACAGAATCATCACATGATAACTGTGAACAATGAAAATGCCAGTCTTTATGTCAAGTCATTAAAGCTTATCTATCTCGCTTGCATAAATCACAATGAAATTAATTATCATTTGATATTTTGGAAATCAAAACTCACACACACACACATTTCTATTGTTTATAATTACATACTATGATAATAATTTATTCACAACGATATAGAAAAATAACATAGAAATTACAAGAGAGTAGGATGAGAAATGTAAAATGTGTATTTGTAGTACATATATAAATATATACAGAACAGAGAATACCCTTTTCAGATATATCATCATGTGACAGATCTCTCTGTGTGTATGTATACACACTTTTAGAAAAGGACACTCTTCAAGATATCTCATTTGAAGTCAAATATTCTTAATTATTCATAGTCTTTTCTTCATGTCTTTGTGTCAATTTCCCGCTGCCCTCTTCCCAGCATCACCACTGTTTACCTCCCCTTACAGAATAAATAGCTAGCTAATGCAGTTCTTGCATAATCAGAATTCTGGAAACGTTAAAGTACACCAGGTTTTAAAGTCGCCCCACTTGATAAAATCACGCATAAAGTACAAAGAAATAGAGATAGAAAGGCCAAAAAATCATAAATGCGAATATATGCTGGAAAGAATCATTCCATTAGAGAATAATGACAACCTTATTAATATATGTGTAAAACTTGGGCATTGTGATAGTAAGTACTTCCATATTGATTTGTTTATTAGATGTATCACACACAGTCAGTGAAACAGTATTATTTACTGGATGACACAGTTTCGAACACAATTAATTTATTGTTCATAATCATTCCATCAATTACAATCACACAACGTTGAAACATGAGTTGTATAGTAGAATTTTCCAGATGTCTGGGAGAACAGGTGTTGAATCATTGGAATTAGGAAGTCAGGAAGGGGAGCTTCCAATGTTAGATTGCAACGTAAAAAGTAAAGAAGATGGGAAGTTAAATACGAGTGTGTGTTTACAGGAAACCTACACATTCAAACAGATATTTAGACTTCCGATCATCCCATCCCATGTCAGTAAAAATACGACTGGTGAAATGTTTAAGTGACAGCAGGGCACAAAAACTAAGTAGTACCAAGGAAAATTTCAAACAGGATGTGATACACATAAAAGAAGCCTTGAAACTTAATAATTACCCGGATAAATTAGTCAGAAAGTATGTAGGGAAATGTAAAAGTAAAATAAATAATGATAGTAGTGAGAGTGATAATAATAATAGCGATAATAGTAATAATATTAATGACGACACTAACAATAAGGAATCTAAATCATCAGTAGTAATTCCATACAAGGAAGGAACGTCGGAAACCACCTTATGGAGAATTCTTAACAACGCTGGCAGGAATAAAAGTGACTGGCTGACATTCAAACCACCCACAAACTCAATTAGAAACAAGCTTTGTCGGTTAAACGATCAATCCTGTGAAGCCTTTAAAACAAAAAAATTTAGTTTATCTGATATACCCTGTCTGCAGTGATTGTCAGGTCAAATACATAGGTCAAACTGGTAGAACAGGGGCAGTTAGACTAGCCGAACATAAAAGCCTAGTAGCAAAATCTAGATTGGTTGACCCGAATGAGATAGGAAATCTAGAGAATAGTTCAGCTATACCACTCACTACATGCAATTGCACACAACCATACAATAGGATGGGTGGGATAGGATGACATTTTTGAAATCTGATGTCACAGGGTGGAGGGAGTGAATGATGACAGAAGCTTTGTGTTATCGAATCAACTGCAGATACGTGTAATAGGAATGATTCAACACCTGTCTAGCCAGATATCTGGAAAATTCTACTACCCCAACGACGACAAATAGGAGAGGACAAAGAAAACTATACAACTCAGGTTTGGAAGTCATGTGATTATAATTGATATGATTATGAACCATAATTAGTTGTATTCGAACCTTCGTCATCCAGGAAATAATACTGTTACACTGACTGTGTGATACATCAAATAAACAAACTAATATGGAATAATGACAACCTTTTGGATGGATATTGGTAAATACAAAGAGTGTATACTTCTGCGCCATTTAAAACAATCTTGAACCATTTTACTGACAATCTGCAGTCATTGCCCCCTTAACGTCTAAAAGGATCCCAAAATAGGCAGTGTATGCCCACCTATGTAACTACCACAGATCACCTGTCGAAAACTTCATAAATCGATATCAAACTTTGATCTGACTAACCCTTAATCTTCTATAACTTAATTATCTGTTGGGTAACATTTCTCGACAAAAAGAGGAGTAGTTTGGCATCTGTAGCTAGTCATCATATGGATGTAGCGAGAAAGAATAAGATATTAGATGGTTAGAGGCGATCGGTAGGAAGCCCCGCTCCGCCTAGATTTCATGCAAGTTGGCAATCACCAGTCAGGTAGTAACTAGTACGAAACCACGGTGGAGCGGGGCTTTCTGACGATTTAAAATGCACCTTGATGGTGAACCACCTAGTGGTATGGTAGCCATATTGCAAATTTGACTGATGGAATTCAGTCTGCACCAACCGAAGGACTGGACACACTACACACACTCGTTACTGACAAGTATCCAGTCAAAAGGAATAATAGTGTACGTTCCCAGTTGAACATATGGCCCAAACCTAGAGGCTTGAAATTTCTGTAACAGTGGTGATTATTTTTACAGGATGGGGTTTCTAGCCTCATGCCTAACCTTCCCTCTTTACCAGGCTTATAACTGGCTTAGTGAGGTAAAGGAGTGCGTCTGTGGCTGAGGATCGAACCCCGAACCACCAGCGTGGTTGGCGAGCACTCTACCTCCGTGCCAATGACACACAATAATAATGAGAATTAACTGCCTCCAGAAGATTACAAATAGTAAATGCATCTGTACCACCGAGAAGAACTTTGAGCCGTATCGGCAACAATCTCGAAGACATTGATAATTAGCACCTCAAGGACCCTAGCCAGCCCATAAATTCCTCTCAGCGTTACTGAGATCAACAGTCAAAGACTTCATCAGCTGCATTACAGTCACCTTTGATTCAACAATAGCCTGAACAAGATGTAGATTCACCCTATTCAGATATTCAACACTGCATGAATTTTACTACGTAACTCATACTGGGTTGAGTTAACCAAAAGTTGCTATCCGCATATTCAAATATTAGCAAAACAATTTCTTTAAAATTTTGAAGAATTATTTGCAAATTATTCTGTATAAATATAAATTCGTTTGAGAAAAATAAATCTTGCTGATTATGCACAAACTTACGTGCATATTGCTTTTGATAAATTACCACATTCGAAACGTGATTCAAACTTTAAGAATTTTGAATCAATTGAAGGATGTATTGGTTGATTTCCAGAGTTTCCATTAATTTTAGATGTTGTAAACTAAAGAGATCAAGACAGTGAAGAATGAATACATAATTGAGTAGTGTACTCGTTGACAAGGAAATATATAACCCAAGGTTAGATATACGAATTGGTATCAACTTAAACATGGAAATAAAAGCCTCCGTCGCCAAAAATCACAATTGTTCCTAAGAAAATAACTCTCTTCATGAACCAGAAATTCAAAGAAAACATTGAAGCAGAAATTCTTAGAAACTGACTTGGTAAAATGTTTGAAGTAGACATTTCAAGCAGTCACCTTCCATATAACACATTTGGGCAAATCAGAGTGTATTTAATTAATTTTTAATTATTTTAATTTTTGATTATAACTTCAAACCACACAGTATTTTAGGTACAAGTATGCAATTTTCAGCTTATGATATCAGTAGCCCAAATTTTGCAGGACGATCATAGATATCATGTGTGCGTCAGCAGGGGATCGAATCCTGGACCATGTGCATGATCGGCGAGAGTCCTAACTGCTGTGTTACCGTTGCACAAATAAAAGCCACACCCATGGCGGGACTTGCTTGTGTGGAGCAAAGTATGTCGGTCGTAAGTAATGTGAAGTTCACAAACGTATTCTGGAACATTATCCAGCTTGGTTAGCCAGACGAGAAGAGAAGAATAGTAGCAGCTCCATCCCGAACACCTTGTCAACTCTAGAAATTGAGCACCCCCGCATTAATGCTTCAAAGTGCTACACAAAGTCGCTCAATATCGTACAAAGGAAATTCGCATACGTCATCTGTACAGAGATGAATCATTGGCTATTCAGGATCTGAAATTGGACCTCTACATTCAAAAGCACTACACATAATCAGTTACCCTACCATAACCAGAGGACGGCTCTTACTATAATTTCCCTTCTTTTTTATTATGTAAGTTTACAACTATTATCCATAGTTCATTGTCACTCTATTTCCGTTTATTATTAACATTGCGTTTTCATAGAGATTTCATATAAAAACACTTTATCGTCTTTCCACACAATCATATTGATTAGTCATTTTCTCACACTTATTACATCATGTCAACTTCTGCCTGTTTTCTAACTATTTGTTGAAATTATCTTGAACTTCCCACTATCTGATTTCCTTGACAAGAAAAGGTTATTTTAGCTCAACAGGGTGTGTGCTTGAGTCCCCGTAGGAAGATTACCATACAGTTAGACAGATGCAAATCCGGTTGATGAGTCCTGCGTGTGACGAAACATGTGACCTGAACTCCACTATTATCTATCACCGTGTGTGTGTGTGTTGAAATAACAGTAACAGTGAACCCAGACTGAGTATTTACCTCAATAAAAAAAATATCACTGAGGTAATAATAAATTCTAACACTTGAAATCTATTCATGTTAATTTTCATTTAATCAAGACAAGTTTCTTCTAAAAAGCTGGAATCACACAAAAATTATTCAAGCATTGGTTTGTAAGCATTTGGTTGATTGGTTTCAGGATTTCATCATCAGCTGACATTGGTTAGAGAACCATTGGAAAACCTGCAGGGAGTACTGGACAGCTGTTTCGCCCTAGTTTGTGACTCTTCATCCGTGCGCACCCGCTGTCAGGGTTCGAACCCAGGACCTTCTGGTAACAAGGCAAGCTACCGATTCAAGATATAGCTCATTCTCTAGCCAATGTCTTCGGCTAGTATTTTTCCCCACACTCAACCTGCTGCACTCTATTGGTCACAACTTCTCACTAGAACCCCAGGTAAGTACTTACCTGAATATCGCGAGTCGCCAGTGAGCATCTCATTGATATTCAAGTATTGGTATTCATGGCCCACTGGACCGGATCCCAGTGGATTAATGGTTCTTTAACCAATGTCAGCTGATGATGAAATCCTGTAACAAAAATTATTAATAATTCAGTCAATCCATAAGGTAATAATGACTGAAAAAACAAAATGAAATTTTGAGACGAAGGAATTAACTTACAAATTTTCCAACCATTGGTTCATATTGAAAGACAACTGTACTGTTGGTATCATCACTCGACACTGTTGGTTGATATTCCTTACCAGCTGAAATAAAAAAGTGAAAATGATTTAAGAGTGAAACAGTTTGTTTGGTTTGTAATTTTTTCACTTGACAGACTCTTATTTATGCAGTGGAATTTATAGTGTAACAACAGAAGACAAGGGCCAGGCAACAGATCGTTTTATTATGAAAATCAACACGTATTTATACATATTTCACATACATTATTATAGCTTATGCAAGTAGACAAGCGTAGTTATCTGATTGGTTGTTTATCAGAAGTTAGGCAGACAAACGCAGGCTTCTGATTGGTTGTTTCGGGATTCCTCGACAAATAGAGTTCTCTATCTGCGAATCATATTTTGCCACGTTAACTTTGCTGTGATTGGTTGTTGAATCAGCCTTGCTCATATTTTCTCACGGCCTGCTCTCACCACAATAGTTTGAGGTTGAAACGAAGAAAAGTGATGGATTGCAGAGGATTTCGAATTGCAAATCTCTAAGTAACGGAGCTTTTTATGAGTAGTAGTTAGGTTACCTAAGAAACTAGACTGCTTAAATCAAGTTATGATTACACTTGCACCATTTTCACTTTTCAGGTCTTATCACAAATTGACATGGCTTAGGGAATCATTGGAAACCAGGGAGTACCGAACGGGTGTCTCCTTCAAACCTATGATTTTACAGAGGATAGACAGAACCCAGAACTTGCAGACTACAAGACAAAATCATTGACTATTCAGTCACTGAGATGAAGTCCAGTTGGCCATGGATTCTTGTTTCTGTCCATCAGTGACAAAATGGCTCCACGACCAGTCTGTGTGATTCATTCGTGACTTATTGCGGGATGAAATCCTGGAAAGCGGATTGCTCTAATTGGGGTGTATCGACAGATAGCCGTGGACGACATAAGTTACTGGTGGTGATAGATATCGCGAATTCAGAAAAGTAAGGATTCATGATGACACATCGGTATTTCAGTAGTAAAATATTCACCAACCACCCACTTGTTCCAGGGTTCGATCACAGGCAGGCGCACTCCTAAACCTCAGTTGGTAGTAAAGCTGGTAAGGGTTTGGAAAGTCGGGTTTGAAAATAGCAGCCCTATTCCGTAAGTAAAAATAAATTCCATTTCGACTGAAACCTACATTCTCAAGCTTGAAGCCCTAGTTCCTGCTTTATTGAGAATCCTACGTGGGTAGGGTCTCAGATGTCTCCTCCTCGTATGGTATAACAGTGGATGACTTATATTCTCTCTCATTTATGTTATTATTACTAGTTTCACAATTATGCTTAATTTACTTTTGCCCTTTACCGATCATCCTAATGAATTTTATAGGATAGTTAGTTATACAACACCAACGCTTCTTCTATCTGTTTTAGTTCATCATCTAGGTCTTTTCTTGCACTACTTTGTGCTACTGTTCGGTCTGTTAGACACTTAACTAAGACTGCCTTAACAGTTAACGGATGAGACGAATTAAAGTCTAATTATCTATTAGAATGCGTTGGTTTTCTGTAAACATTAGTGTGTAGTTTGCCTTCATCTGTTCGTTTTATTTTACAGTCTAACATTATGGCTAATTCTTCTTCTTCATTTTCCGATTCAAATTTGAATTTTATTCCCTCAACTAGTGAGTTTACATGTGTCAAAAAGCTAGTGTTTTAAGACTGTGAAAGTGTCATCCACATATCTCCACCATATTTTTGGAGTAGGATTAAATGCACTAACAGCAATAGATTTTCCAGTCTTGTGAAGTACACAGAATCATTGAGAGGATATGAGTGTTTTAAAATTCGAATCTTGTTCCTCATGATGAGTGTAATGGAATTCCATACAGATTGGTCTGTATGTTGTGTAGCCGAAATGATGCTGCCTAGCCAGGTAAGTGGAGTAGGTTACTTCCTTTTTTTTAGAAATTTCTTCTTCTATCTGACTGTGATTGGTGCTTGCAGTATCTTCACTATCTCTCTGTCTTTTCTGCATTTACTTAAAGTTCTATCTTCTCCATTTCTCCTGTCAACTTGGTGATTTTCGCCTACTGATCTTTTCTAGTTTGTATGACAATAGACATTACCATCTACTAATCTCAGCACGGATCCAAAAAGCTCGAGCTGCTTTCGCTGACTTACACCATCTCTGGCGTAGGCGTGACATCCGGTTATCAACCAAGGGACGTGTGTACTGCTCATCAGTTCGCTCCGTCCTTCTCTATGGCTCTGAAACATGGCCAATACGCGTTGAAGACATGAAAAGGTTGACTGCTTTTCATCATAGATGTCTGCGATCTCTGTCTCACTTTAGGTGGTTTCACAAGGTAAGTAATGTTGACATTAGGTGTAGAGTGTTGGGCAAACAGGGAAAATCAATCGACGAGACTATAAAGTTACATAGATTGAGATGGCTAGGTTACGTGCTGCGCATGCCTAACCACCGCCTCCCCCGACGGGCATTGCTAGCTGATATAGGTGCAGGTTGGAAAAGAGTAAGTGGTGGCCAAACAAAAACATGGCCTCATCAATCCATGAAATCCTTGACAGTTTGACTGAATCAGGTAGGGAGATGCAGACTCCCGGGTTGGGGTCCTCGGGACTCTAGGAATCAATGGCTGGAGACAATAGGTGACATGGCTCAAAATCGTTGTCAATGGCCAGCTCAGATGTATTCAGTCTCTGTAATCTTTCATATTCCTTTCTACCATTACCCATTCTGTTTGACTCTTATACTTGTCAAACTCTATTGATTCTCTTCACTCATCTTCTTGTCTACTTCTGTGTGCTATTTGGAACGTGGCAACTCGAAGTGCTGCACTTCGGTGCCAAATTCTATGTTGAACCCAGACAGACAGACAGACAGATCTACTGATTTGAAATGCAGTAGTCGTATAATAACCTAAATAATTTTTTTTTGTAAATATACATATATACGGTTAGATAACCAGGTGAAAAGCAACAGACTAGCGGGAGGCAGGCAGTGAATACAGGACTGCAGGTGAACACAGAAAAGACAGAGGTGATTAAGATAACCAACCAATTAACCACAACAACAACGACAACAACCACAATCAATCCCCATCAGAGAGGTAACTTCCTTCATTTATCTAAGAAGCACAGATGAATATGTCACAGCCAGCCAGCATCGGAAAGGCGAAATACGCCTTCATCAACCTGAAACCAATTTGGAAATCTTCTGCTGTCAGTCAGTCAGTCAGTCAGCATAAAGAACAAGATTCGGATTTTCAGCTCAAATGTGAAGTCAGTCAGTCAGTCAGTCAGTTAATGTTTCTATACGCGTCAGAAACTTGCACCGCATGTGAGTCACGAAAAGGATTTTCAACTGCGAAAGGGGAGAATTTTATCAACAGCTGCCAACTTCATTCTCTACATACTGAAGATCAAATGACCGGCCAGCCAGCCAGCCAGCCAGCCAGAGAGAATTAGCAACAAAAACCTCTGCAGTGGAACAAACCAACAGGCGACAGTCGATTGATTAATCAACAAATACGTAGGAGGAAATTGAGGTGGATTGATCAGGCATACATCACTAAGGAGGCCGTCAGATAAAATCGCGCACAATTCAGGCGATAGCTAGATAGGGGAACCCAATGGGACGCGAAGAGTGGGTCGTTAGTGCAAGGGTGATATGGAGGAGATCGTGTCTAAGGAGGAACTGGTCACATGAAGAGGGTGGCAGAAAATACCAGAAACGAGCAGATGTGTTGTTGAAGCCCTATGTTCTACTCGGAACCCAAGGAAATTATAATAATAATCATGAAGTTGCTACGCCTGTTTCTGAATTTATGTATTTTATGTCCTACTTTTTTTCAGAATTGTTCAGAAATTGATCAAAAAATATATTTCTCTTCTTTAAAATAAAAATGAAATAATCTTTGATGCTTTAAGGGGGCGGGAGGGTTAAATCAACAATACCTACTGAACTGACTCAGACTTATCAGTCCTTTAGATGATCCTATCATACGCTAAACCGGGTACCTCTTGTCATAAATAACTGAATAGATAAATATTACTATGGAAACTATATAGTAAACTTTACCAAGATATAATGAGTAGTTATCAAAACAGAGTTTTAACGTGTTCCACTGTAAATTCTGTCAATCACTTCATAAAAAATAGAGTAAATAACATAAAAATTCAAAGTGGATACAAGTACTGATATTTGGACTTCGTTTCATCCCATCACATATCAGCAGAAAAAAGTAGGATTAGTTAATAATAATAATAATTTTTCCTTCACGTTCCCAGTGGAACATAGGGCTCCAAGCTAGTGGCTTGAAGTTTCTGTAGCAGTGTTTAATTTTTACAGGATGGGGTTGCTAGCCTCATGCCCAACCTTTCCTCTTTACCAGGATAAGTTAAATGCATAAGTAATAAGTATATGCGTAAAACTTGGGCACTGTGATAGTAAGTAATTCCATATTAGTTTGTTTATTTGATGTATCACACAGTCAGTGAAACAGTATTATTTACTGGATGACACAGTTTCGAACACAATTAAATATGGTTCATAATCATTTCATCAATTATAATCACACAACTTCGAAACTTGAGTTTCACAGTTTTCTTTGTCTTCTCCTATTTGTCGTCGATGGAGGAGTAGAATTTCCCAGATATCCGATTGGACAGGTGTTGAATGATTCCTATTACACGTACTTGCTGTTGATTCGATAACACAAAGCTTCTGTTGTCTATCTCTGCCTCCACCCTGCTATTACATTAGATTTTAAAACTGTCATCCTATCCCACCCATCCTATTGTATGGTTGTGTGCAATTGCATGTAGTGAGCGGTATAGCTGAACTATTCTCTAAATTTCCTATCTTATTCGGGTCAACCAATCTAGATTTTGCTACTGGGTTTTTATGTTCGGCTAGTCTAACTGCCCCTGTTCTACCAGTTTGACCTATGTATTTGACCTGACAATCACTGCAGACAGGGTATATTAGATAAACTAAATTGTTTTGTTTTAAAGGCTCCACAGGATTGATCGTTTAACCGACAAAGCTTGTTTCTAATTGAGTTTGTGGGTGGTTTGAATGTCAGCCAGCCACTTTTATTCCTGCCAGCGTTGTTAAGAATTCTCCATAAGGTGGTTTCCGAGGTTCCTTCCTTGTATGGAATTACTATTGATGATTTAGATTCCTTATTGTTGGTGTTGTCTTGCGCATATTTGACATGCATGTCGTCATTAATACTACTATTATTAATATTATTGTCACTATCGCTACTATCATTATTTACTTTACTTTTACATTTCCTCACATATTTCCTGACTAATTTATCCGCGTTATTAAGTTTCAAAGCTTCTCTTATATGTGCTCTTTTTGTGCTCTCTCACAAACATTTCACTAATCCTATTTTCACTGACAGGATGGGATGATTGGAAGTCCAAATATCTGTTTGAATGTGTAGGTTTCCTGTAAACACACACTAGTGTTTAACTTCCCATCTTCTTTTCTTTTTCGCTGCCATCTAACTTTCGAAGCTCCCCTTCTTGACTTTCCAATTCATAAGTGAATTAAATAACCTCCACCTTTGCGTTGGTGTGTTCGAAAAATTACACAGATTAGCTCAATCTTCCACTTGAAATGTAGAGGAATGAAAATTAAAAAAGCAAATAGTGTGCCATAATTTGTTTAACTACAGAGAATATTTACCACAATAGTAAGAAGTGTAAGGTTAGTGAAGTTCAGAAAGAAGAAGTAGAAGAAGAATGTATGACGTAATAAGAATGTACGAGTTAATTTTCATGGTAGTGCGAAATGAGGTACTGTTGTCTGCTTGCATAGATTACATTTTAATCGTTTGATGGAGGTTCCTTTAACTGTCTACAGTATAATCAGTTTCCAAGGTATGCAGTACATTTGTGCTGTTTAGTACCTGTGAACTCATTGGTCCCAGTTTCTTTGATATGTGTCCATAAATGAGAACAACAATCCTTCTCTCTGTCCTTTCAGTATATGTGTCATGTAAATCTTTTTCACAATTTATATATGTTACGGTATTATGTAGATTGTAAGCAATCGGGGGGTAATATCTCCGACTGCAAAACTGGTTGGTTCAGATTCGAGTCTCATAACAGACACAAGTTCCTTCAAGATTACAAATAAACCTTTCTGACAAGTGCCTACAAGTATGAAATCAAGGAACATGGCTTTCTGATGACTGGATTCAACCATCTAGCATAAATTACACTATAATAACCTTACTTAAATTAAAGTGCCTGCTTATCTACCTAATCAGTACACTACCTAACCCATCGTGCTGAAGTTTTTTACCTACCTGGGAAGCGTCGTTTCAACTACAGACGGACGGAACTGACGAGGATATGAAAGCAAGGATATGGAAAGCAAGACAAGCTTTCACTACTCTCAAGTCTGTGTGGAGGTCAACGGCACTCAGCATCAAAAATAAGATCCGGATTTTCAGCCCCAATGTGAAGTCAGTGCTACACTACACGGATCAGAGACTTGGCGCGTCATAAAGAGCATCTCAAACAAGCTATGTAACAACAGAAGACAAGGGACAGCAACCGATCATTTTATTACGGAAATCAGCATGTATTTATATATATATATTTCACGTATATTATTATAGCTTATTCAAGCAGACAAACACAGTCTTCTGATTGGTTGTTTCTTGCTCAAGGTGACTATTTTTTCGGAAAGTTAAGCCATATATTTGCGAATCCTATTTGCCCACGTTAAGTCTGCTGTGATTGGTTGTTGAATCAGCCTTGTTCAAATTTTCTCACGGCCAATATTAGTGACCTAGACATTGGCATAAATTAATATCTACCGATTGTGCTCTCACCACAGCTACAGACCTTCATTAACAGTTGTCTTCGCTCAATACTCAGGATCAGATGGCCGGCCAGAAAAGATCAGCAACAAGGATCTCTGGCAATGAGTAAACCAACCCAGCAGGAACCGATTGTGCAACAAATAAGCAGGAAGAAATGGAGGCGGATTGGCCATACTCTGAGAAAACCATCAAGTGACATCACTAGACAAGCCATCACTCGAGTGGAACCCGAAAGGAAAGTGGCGAGTTGGTCGTCAGTGCTAGGGTGACTTGGAGGAGGTCATGTGAAGAGGAGATGAAAGTATGTGTGCAGACTTGGAGCCTGGTGAAAACGTTAGCAGAGAACCGAACGCAATGGAGATGCGCAGCTGAAGCCCTATGTTCCTCCAGGAATTAAGGGAAATATTTATATTATAATAATAATGTAAGATAACATTGGCATCCAGACTACACCTACTAGTTTTGTGAGCAAATTGTCTGGGATCATTAAAAGACTTCAATGAAGGTTCAAAGCTAAATAAAAGCAGTCTCTTTTTCTATTTTTAAAATTGTGAGGTAACAGCATTGAGGTCTAAAACAGGATTTTAATAGTACTCACATCCAACTGTGATTATTATCACTAGAGATGTTTATGGAATTGAACTAATAAATATGAGGTCATTCAGTCACAAGTTTAATTATTAGTCTATTAATGTGGTCAATATGAATGCTGTTACACATATTATATATATATATATATATATATATATATATCGAAAGACTGGTCTTTGAGGACAATCAGCTGTAGCTAGGGTCACCATGAGTAGACTAAATTTAAGTGAACTACTGATGCAGAATTCTGATCAAAAGGCGCACCACACTTCTGGAACTACATAGAAAAGAATAGAAAAGAGATGACTGACTGACTGACTAACTAAATGAGTTTCAGTGTAGAATTGTCCAAAGGAATTTCAGCAGTTCACTTCGTCACTGTAAAGGCAGTCTTAGTTAAGTGTCTAACAAACCTAACAGTAGCACAAAGTAGTGCAAGAAAACACCTAAATGATGAAATAAAACAGATAGAAGAAGCGTTGGTGTTGAATAACTAACTATCCTATAAAATTCATTAGGATGATCAGTAAAGGGCAAAAGTAAATTAAGCATAATTGTGAAACTAGTAATAATAACATAAATAAGAGAGGATATAAATCATCTACTGTTATACCATATAAGGAGGGGACACCTGAGGCCATACGTGGGATTCTTAAGAAGGAATTAGGGTGGTGGCACTCAAACCTACAAACTCACTCAGAGACAAGCTCTGTAGGCTAAAAGATTCAGTGGATCCAATTAAACGAAATAATATAATTTACAAAATACTCTGAAATGACTGTCAGTGAGGTCAACTACAAAGGTCAAACAAGTAGATCGGGGTATTCAGATTGTCGAAACATTAAGATTTAGCTAGTGGAAGAATGATTGAACCCACTCGCGAAGATGAGTAATTTAGAAAAAAGCTCAGTAATTGCACCACATCCATTAACACACAACCACACAATAGGATGGGAGAGGGTTAAGATTCTAAGAAGTAATCTATCTAGGTGGAGAGAGAGAGACTGATTACTGAATCCTGCCTGTTTCACCGAGTCTACACAGCCAACACAACACATCCAACAGAAAGGACTCAATGCAAATACCGTAGATATGCATGGAAGATATTATTACCACCAGTCAGTCAGTCAGTCAAATCAGAGGAGGGTAATAAATAATCTAAAAATTCTATTTCATTTCAATTCAAGCATATCACAACATTCTAACAAGTTACTTATTACTGATGACTGTAAAAACACTCGTCTTATTTCCCATCTGATTGTAATTGTTCAATAATACTCATATTATTATTTCTGAATGTACATTATCCCATATTGGATTTTATTCAAATATCTAGTCAATTTCAGACATGTATATAAATGAAGGAAAACGTTTTGTGAGTGAGTGACTTGATATGATTATGAGTGACAATAGTTTGTGCTCGAAACGTGGTCATCAGTTAATATTACTGTATAAGAGCACTCTGTGATTTATCAAAATAAAATCTTATCCATAATGGAGTTATACTTTACCACCAGAAAGTGCCCAAGTTTTATACCTATATCAATTCGTCACACTTTATATAGAATACGCAAGAGATGAAAAGAACAAAAAGGACAAGGGTACTATAATGAGCAAAAACTTACGCGAAAAATTAATATTAGCGTGGAAAACCATGACGATTTAATAAATCTGGAGGACTACAAAGAATGAATATATCTGCGCCACTGTAAGCAATATTACTAAAAATCTCTAACCAGTGGTTCCTAATACTTCGACGATGCCAAATAGGTAGATCCAACTTATACCTTTACTTTATGGTCAGATGGGAGTATCGGAATTGCCCAATGAGCTACACTGGTTGAAAATAATGTTTCTGAATATCCTTCCATATCACAATGGTCCTGGGATAGAGGTTAAACCAAAAACAATCACCTTTACAGTGTAAGTTAATTACACTAAGCTGGAGGTCTGTTGGCCATGCCTTAATATTGGAGAATAGAAAAAACGATAGCAGTAAGGTGTTTCTTCAGGTGTCCGACCTGTCAGCCATGCTGCCTGCCTGCTGTGGAGAAAAGGGATCTAGACAGAGGTCGTTCTGAAAGACTGTATATTCCGGTCTACCCTGCTGCGGTAAGATATTATTTCAGACTCAACTCAAATTCGATGATGACATCGAATTCCATGGTATGAGCAGACAGGAAGTAACAATCGCTTAATCAACAACTAGGCTGTCTAAACCTTCCTACGTAGATGAAAGAAGCAGTCAAAGACTTCGATAAATGATTCCAGATCTTTAGATGACCACCCCTAACATTTTTCAAAAATTATCCACCATCAGCTGATATTGCGTGTCAAGGAATACGGTGTCTCGACATGCACGTAATCACGTAATGAAATCAAAAGGAATAAAGGACGTATTAGAGAAGGAATAATTAAATAAAGATCAGTGAGGATTTTCAGATGCTAAAAGATCCTAAGGGATGAATGCCATTCGTACTACACTAAGAATGACTTCTAGCTATTTTACCCGCAGTTTGAAATCAACGATTGGACAAAGGGACGTCTTCTTCAACTCCGAGTTCCAGAACATAAACTGCATATATCAAATGACACAAATAATTTTAGTCTCACATATCAATACATGTCAGTAATTATGGACACCAAATGGACTGGGAAAATGTAGAAATTCTAGACACTGAGGACCCCAAAACGCTGAAGAATTCCTTCCTAGAGGGCTGGTACTCAAACATATCAGGCATCAACAGATAACTTATTATATATCAAATTTACCATGTCATATGACAAAAAAGTCAAAAGGATCTATGCTAATGCAAATTAACAACCATTCATAACAAAAATTGTTGGGAGAATTCGAATAATTTTTTGTCCAAATAGCTATAAACGAGCACTAGTCAAGACTCTGTACTATAGAGCGAGGAAAATATGCTCTGCAGAGAAACTAGAGGAAGAATTTACGATTCTCGAAAAGGTGCTGAGAAACAACGGTTATCCTAAAAGATTCATTAACAAATATGGGAGATGTGAAGGCTCAGATACCAAACAAATCACAGTTGAAAAAAACCTGTCTTCATTCAACTAGATTTTAAAGGTGAAAACATTGCAAAAATAGTCAACAGAAGACTGAGAACGTCACTAGCTAGAGCCTATCCTGCAGCTAATTCGGTTCCCGTCCACCTGAACAACATGCTATTTGGCGCTGTCAAAGTCGATAGATACTCTTCTCATGTTAACTCCAACCGCGTATACAAATTTACGTGTGTCTGTGGAAGCAGTTACATTGGGAAAACATAAAGAAGGGTACACCTCCGATTTTCTGAACATGTGCCGAAAAGCCTACGTCTCAAGGGAACAAACTCTCATAGTAGCGCTATTACCAGACATCTCCTCGACACGGGTCATGAGGTGGAAATCTAGAAGTCCTTCAAAATTATCAATAGACAAAGGAGCTTTATTCTCCACAAGTTTGCCGATGCAATTTCTATCAAACGCTTGAAACCAGATTTATGTGTCCAGAAAGAAGCAGTTACTAGTCTTTCCTTGCCCTGGTAACTGGATGTCTCTATTCTTTCATCTGATTACGTAATCTTTGTCTTTAACCTCACCCCCTTTTATAATCTATAATTTTGTTTGTCTCTTGTTTCTGTGATTTGAGTTCAACTCAGTACATTGTTACCTAATTTATTAGTCACTCTGCATCTAATGCACATCTCATCTTTATTACGTAACTCCTTTACCATTATATGCATACATTTATTTTGGTTTAACTTGAACTGCCTGTATAAAAACTATATAAGCGCAATTTTCTGAGCACTGTTTACTAATTGTGGAAATTTCTGTCAACTGACAACACGTAAAATTTGCAAGTATGTTAAAACTTTTCTGTACTTAGACCTGATAATTTATTTAGGCTGTAAGCAGCAGCAAATGATGAGAAGCCGACGAACGAAATAAACAAAGGATGGTACCATATTATTCTGCACAAACCACCACTTTTGTTCTTGCTTTATTCATATTCGAATAAGTTTGCGCTGAAGATATGTTATCTAGGAGGGAGACAATGAAAGCTTCTCAATTAAAGCACAAACCAACTCAGAGAACATAACCACACCAAAACCACCCATTTGATTTACAAATCTTCTCTATTAGACTATTCATAATATGTCATATTTCGCACCAGGTTCAATATTATTATATTATTACTTTTATAAAAACACAAAATAATTGAGCGAAGCGAAATCCTTTTCGATAATTTCCTCTTCTGGCTCTACATTATATATATATATATATGTTTACATACATAGAATATTGTAGAATAGCAGTCAATAACAATATTAGTGTTTTTTAAATAATATCGATTTGTAAAGTAAGATCACAATGCAATTACAGTTCATTAAAGATGCCTAAATTATAATGATAACAAAAATATAATAGCAAATAGAATGTCAACTAAAATTAAGGAAATTTCTACAAAAAATTGAGGATCATTCAAACCTAGATGGCCAGCGGGGTAAGGACACTGTCTGAACTAGCTTCTTTTGGACGCATAAATTAGGCTTCTAAATATGGATCCCAACGGCCAGCTACAACAATATTTAGTAAACGAACTCTTAAGGTGAAGTTAAGATTTGCTGGTATGCGGTAAATGACTTTAAAAGCCGCATCGTTGACATCAATCTTGTGTTCTGTTTGTATCCACAAGATGAGATAGAATAGCGCCGTGTAAATAGATTTTGTTTGTCCTTTACTTAACCACTTTTGTTATTTTTATTAACACAATTCCCTTAGGATCCTGGTGGAACATTAGGCTTCAGAAGCACATCTCAATTTCACTGTGTTCTCTGCAGTCTTTTTCTACTTGCCTCCACGATTGGTCATAAGTTTCCATGCCTGCTCTCCATACGATCTCATCCACGTGACAGTAGGACACATGCGCGACTTGTTGTGCCTATTCGGGTTCTGTTTAAGCAACTGAGACAAAATGATACTCAACGATCCATTCCATCATCATTTTTTTCTTCAACACATTAGTTTGGCGATAACTCCTTGATTGGTTTACTGCAAGAATTACTAGTTCACTGGCTCACTATCCTACTCTAAGCCCAGGAAAGGAAGGAAGCTTGAGCATTCAGCTAGCTGTCCTACCCCTGAAAAATCAGTCCAGTCACTTATTTGAGGCAGAGAGACTTTAGCTGAATACTAACAATCTCATAAAAGACTCTCACTATTAATCGAGTGAAGCATGAAATTCACTGAAAAATTATGTGAAGTTTAATATATATATATATATATATATATATATATATATACCTTTGAAGTTATAAATATCAAATTACAACTTACTCGGTTGGTATAATCGTTCTCTTCCAGGGGGTGGTTGATTTATATGAACTATACGTTCACGTATTATTTCGAAATTTAGAGGCCTGAAAAGTGTTCATAAAAAATAACAATAATAAAAATATTAGTCGTCATTCTACGAATAGTATTGTCAAATTAATCATATATTGCAGTTTAATTCTTATATTAAATTGCCTTCTCTAGCTGTCTTGAATGTTTCAGTCACGATTTATTAATCTTTAGTGTTTTTAAATTTGAGCGTTGAGTACTTCTCATAGACATGATCTGTTGATATGTTTAACCGCCAATTTACGTTATAATTGGAGTATAAAAGCAGCAGGCACTTGGGAATTAAGTGATTTTGATGCGGTTGTGTTATCTGAGCTGGATAGTTAATTTGCGAAGCTTTCATCGTCCTACTAGGCGACATCTTCGGCGCATACTTCAATTTGAAGTGGACTTTTAGATTTCTCCACGAGTTTAAGTCAGAGAGACAATCAGTTCCAATACAAGTAATCTAGAAGGTGTGAAAACACACAAAAACAACCATTCACGTTCAAGGTCATCGCCAGGAGAGATGATTAATAAACTCTTGGAGAAAGCTAGAAGCTCACTACCTTAAATTGGAGTATGCGCTGAAGATGTCGCCTAGTAGGGCGATGAAAGCTTCTCAAATTAACCATCCAGCTCAGAGAACACAACCACATCAAAATCATCCACCTGAGCTACAAATCTTCTCTATCATACCTAAATTAAATGATTCTTTTTAAACTTCGAATACTGAAAATACGAAAATTTGTGAGGAATTTTGCTTCATTTGAACAAAGTTCTATGACTGACGGAACTCTAAAGAGGCCAATTGATAGAAAGCTGTTGTGGAAAGCTCATTTGACGAATTTCTCTATCTGGGTACCATTAGTCGAAAACGAAACCTCATTTGATCAACTGCCACTCGCATTTAGCATATATGTAGTTCTCATGCTGTGAAGGAAGAGTTAAATCTTCTAAGAGGAATCCTAAGAGAAAGTGGATTTCTGCCACTTTTTATAGGCAAGACCAAAAAGTCAAAACCTATAAAATGTGACTTAACCTCTGTAACCAAGAAAATGCTGTACATGAACCCGGAATTCAAAGATGACTAAGCTGGTGATATCCCTAAAAGAAAGATCTAACAGTCTCTGAAAAGGGCATTTACTGCACAGTTTTTCAGTCAACCGATAATGTTCAACAACCTGACGGACAAGATCACACAGTCTATCAACTCTATGTGCGTTTACCAATCCACCTGCTTGTGTGAAGCTATGTATATCGGTCATTCGACTCGGATTTTGTCCAGGAGAGTGCAAGAGCATTTCCTTACGCCTTAACACTCTGTTACTTTCATATATATTCCTATGACAAGTCCATGTGTGATTAGGTTGTTCGAAATGTGTTGCACAAATACAACATTACACGATTCAGACAAATTACGTCTTCTTACTGCTTTGTCTAAATTCATGGAGGGAACTAATTGTTTTAAATTTGAATTCAACTGCATAGATTCAACATAATTATTCAAGATGTGGAGATGCATAAGAAGTGAACTTAGAGTTAGTTTGAAACAATTTTCAGAATCAAGTTCTCTTTTTTTCATTCATTTGACTTGCAAGTGGAATGTACTGATTCCAGATTTAAATAAGTTCCAGTGTGGTGAGAGCTGTCTGCTAGCCAAAATCAGTAGACAGCAATTTACATCAATATTTACGTCCCAAATCTTGGTCATAAGGCAAAACAAGAACAAAGACTAACTCAACAACCAATCATAGCAGACTTAGCGTCGGTGGATACGGTTAGCAGATATGTGGTCTGACCTTCAAAGGAACGGAAGCAAAGAGATGACGGAATAACCTTCAGCAGACAAAACAACCAGTCAGAAGACGTTGCTTCTGTGCTAACAGTAACGCTAATAATAATGTACATAAAAATCTATAAATATGTTTTGTTTTTCTCAATAAACGATCTGTTGCCTGGTCCTTGTCTTCTGTCGCTACACTAGTAGTTTCAGTTTCCGAGTTTACGATCGGTTGGTGAACTAAGTGAGACAAAAGAGTTCGTTGACTGGGAATATATTTATACATACAAAGAAGAGGCAAAGAAGAATAAGGAACCAATAAGTGATGTAAGGAGCCCCTAGATACTTAAAATCACAGTTTAAAAACTACAGCTGAAAAGAATCCCAAGAACATAGAAGAACTGGATGTCGTGGATGATTTGTGTTTAACGTCAAACAGATTCGAAGATTTAAAAGGTGAAAACCAACTAGATGGTAGAAGAATCACTGAAGACAGAATTTCAAATGAACATAGAGAAAACGGAGATGATGACAAAACCTCGTCAAAAACACCAATCACCGATCACCATCAACGAGTGAAATCTGAAAGAGGTGACTTCCTCTGACTTGTCTGGGCAGAATCGTTTCAACTACACACGGTAAAGATGAAAATGTCAAAAACCTGGATCAGAAAGGCAAGATAAACCTCTATTAATTCGAAATCAGTCTGGGAATGTGCCTCACTAGGCATAAAGTACACGATTAAGCTTTTTAACACAAATTTCAAACTATTTATTCTATATAGTCCAGAGACTTGATGTGTCACCAAAAAGCATTTCGAACAGCAGTCACACCTTTTTAAGTACGGAAGTCCACATAGTCAGAAAGGATTAGTAAAAAGAACCAACTATGCCAAGTAAAATGGAGACGGATCGAACACACACTGAGGAGACCTTGTGAATGACGTTGCACGCCTAGTCCTCGAGTGGGACGCGAATAGTAGACAATGAAACGGGTGTCCGAGTGTCACATGAAGGAGATGGGTAATCGTGGGGCCAACTACTAAGGAGGACCATAGCAAAAAAAGGACAACATGCAGATGTTCTGTTAAAGCCCTATGTTCTAATCGGAACCTAATGAAAATATATATGTATATATATAGTTTTCTCATTTTCTAAATAATTAATTAATGCCTAACTAACCTTGATATTTTATTCAGGCACTCTTATTTACATAAAAATTTGTCTACCCCTTTAGAGTCGTTGTTTTTCCTTAATTTGTGTAAATTAGCATAAAAACTTCATCACTCATCTCGTTTCCCACTGTAAAGTAAAGCTGTTAACTGATATATACTTAAAAGAATGAAAGTTAGTTTTATTTTTTTACGTATTCGTTTGAATATATGTGTAAAACGTGGGCACTGTGGTAGAAAGTAATTCAATATAAGTGTGTTTATTAAATGTATCACACAATGAAACAGTATCATTTACTGGATGACGTTTTAAACACATTCAAACAGATATTTGGACTTCCAGTCATCTCACCCATCCTATGACAGTAAAAATAGGATTGGTGAAATGTTTAAGTGACAGAGCACAAAAACTAAGTAGTACCAAGGAAAATCTAAGACACGAAGTGATACACAAAAAAAGAAGCCTTGAAACTTACTAATTACCCGGATAAATTAGGCAGGAAATATGTGAGGAAATGTAAAAGTAGAGTGAATAATGATAGTAGTGAGAGTGACAGTAATAATAATAATAACAATATTATTGACGAAATGCAAGTCAAATGTGCGCAAGACAATGCCGACAATAAGGAATCTAAATCATCAATAGTAATTCCATGCAAGGAAGGAACCTCGAAAACCACCTTACGCAGAATTCTTAACAACGCTGGCAGGAATAAAAGTGACTGGCTGGCATTCAAACCACCCACAAACTCAATTAGGAACAAGCTTTGTCGGTTAAGCGATCAATCCTGTGGAGCCTTTAAAACAAAACAATTTAGTTTATCTAATATACCCTGTCTGCAGTGACTGTCAGGTCAAATACATAGGTCAAACTGGTAGAACAGGGGCAGTTAGACTAGCCAAACATAAAAACCTAGTAGCAAAATCTAGATTGGTTGACCCGAAAAAGATAAGAAATCTAGAGAATAGTTTGGCTATAGCACTACATACAATTGCACACAACCATACAATAGGATGGATGGGATAGGATGACAGTTTTAAAATCTAATGTCACATGGTGTAGGGAGAGATTGATAACAGAAGCTTTGTGTTATCGAATCAACTGCAAATACATGTAATAGGAATGATTCAACACCTGTCCAGCCGGATATCTGGAAAATTCTACTACCCCAACGACGACAAATAGGAGAAGACAAAGAAAACTATAAAACTCAAGTTTCAAAGTCGTGTGATTACAAATGATATGTTTGTAAACAATTAATTTTGTTCGAAACTGTGTCATCCAGTGAATATTACTGTTTCACTGTGTGATATATTTAGTAAACAAACTTATATGGTATTCGTTTGAAATTTCCTTGTAGTTGACAATTAGGGTATGCAATCCTAAAGTATCTTAGCTATTTTCCACTGCCGAGCCATCATCATGTATTTCATGACAAGGTATGGAAAGGGTGGCTCTGAATGCTTCGACTCTATACGTCAAAAAATATGGAATGTGTAGAACTAAGCCCGAAAAGACGCCCGTTAGTTAGGAATGTCGAATCTCAGATGTTTTTAAGTGATAATGTTATTGATTGCTAATAAACAGGAATATAGTATAACCATATGGAATACTGATTAATGCATAGCAGATACAAATCAATCATCAGGAACTTAATATCCAAACCTAAGGATTATGTTTGATAAAACCTGATAGTTGTCAGGTTAAACCAATGAAACCAATGTAATAATATTCCTCTCTATTCTGTCCATACTTTTGAGTCCGAAGAGGGACACAGGCCTTCTAACTTACTAAAGCTTCAGTAATGGTGGTTTTATTGCTTTTAGAGGACAGGATTGTTAATCTCACGTCTTATCTTCCCGCTTTGCTAGACTCACTACCATCTACGCTCGCCCCTAAAATCTCAACACAATGATGTAAACTTTTGACAGGGTAGGATAAATCTCCTGATTTCAGTTTATATGCCAACTTACACAAGAGTCATCGTAATTAATGACAACAGTTTACTGTTGCTCACTTGCAGTTGTTGGCTTTAGAATACTTAAGAGTGATATGCTTACAACTTTAGACACATTTTTAGTGATGCCTGAACTAAAAGTTGCATTCAGACAACTTGTCTAAGTAGGATTATAAGAAGTGAACACAGTTGAACAAAATGACCACACGAACTATCCCCAGGATAACAAGGAGAACGACAGAAGAAACTGATTGTTCCCCATTATGGAACGAATGGAAAACAGATATGATGTCTCATTTCCTACGCAAAAGGTGTGAACAACCCAGAAGTTGTTGCATAAGAGTACATATGTTAAGAATAACGACAGCGTCATCAACCGTGAGAACTAATTTCAATAAGAACAGTTTTTTGTGTCTTCACTCCACAAATGCGAAAGTATGGAGGAATAGAGCTTTGGAAAATTAAATTACTGACGCTATCCCCAATCCTTATATTTGCAAATAAAACATGCGCATCTAGATTGTATATTGAAGGCCGAAGTTTGCCTCACCTATTTTATACATCCCTAGAACAATGAGGGCTGGAGAAAATCCAATTCAGAACCACATTGGTGTCCGCGAATCGAAGTAGAAAAAAGAACTGACAGCCAAAATTAAAACACGAAGTTCCAAAACTAATAATCCATATGATGCATTCCATAATTTTATTAATTCTTAAGAATTTTCGTAATTACGAAAATAAAATTAGGACATCATAAATTGCAATCAAAATTTTTTGGATTTTGAATTAAATATCCGAATGAGACCATGAATCACATTCAATAAATTTAAGTGCCAATGTATTCAGTAGCACGTGGGGTCATATAATAATGCGTATTAAATCAACTTACCATTTAATTGATTTTGCTTTATGTAATACTGCAGTATCAGTATTCAGTGGCCTAGGCTTACTGAGCTTGGCAGTTATTTTACCATCGCTTATGGAAGAATAATAAATCTGTCTGCTTTTAAATACATCCTTTGGTTTTTCTTAGGAAACAATGCTGTTATGCACATATAGGAATACCGTACTTAGGACTTCATTAATCCACTCTTCCTTTGAGATTGCACTTCTCCCTGTATAATTTGAATCGTCATTGATAAAATGAGTTTTAGGTGCCTCAGAAATCATTTCTGATCATGATTTCGTATATCCGCAGTTCTAAATTTCTTATCGACCTTGAGGTTACCAGATAAGTATATGGTTAAAACATGTATTAATTTGAAATTGTATAGAGATGGGGAAGTGAAACAATAACCTTCAAAATGCTTGAATAACGAAATGCCAGGCTGTCCGCGAACTAGGATTACTCTTAGTTTGCATCGTATGTTGTATATAAGGCGATAAAACTTCAAGTATCCAGTGTATTGTGCATCTTATCAGAGGTTCACTTTGTCCTCAAGGCCGTTCAATTCAGTGTCAGAATGATAATATGCATCCTTTAAATACGAAGTGCGTTTCCCTCTCTAACCAAAAAATACTTATTTTATGAATTATCCACTGAGGAAACGTAGTCTCCCCAACCAGTGAATCTAATTCAACTATTACTTCCACATTGAACCTCTCTTTGGCGAGTAACTTTATCGCATATCCCCGCTAATTGTAGCGTTTGCGTCCTCTGCTATGTTGGTTGAGTAACAAGTTGTGTTTTTATATGCCTTATAAGTGATATTTTGCACTATAAAACTTTTCCGACGTACATAATTTCGGTGGCACTTGGACTGCATTAAATTTGCTGCGCTTGTACCAAGAAATGTAGCTTGACGCTGATATCTGCGCCGTGTGATAGATTAAAACAGGTAAGAAGTTGAAAATTTAAACGTATACTTTTGAATTATCATGGAGCCATACTGGTATATTCCGCCTACTTATTGAAATGCTATTGCCTGAATTAATTTAGGTAGTTGTTAGTATTCGTAGCTCAATTTTAGCTTTAATTTCAGTTTTTAATGTACTCTTAACAGTCGGCTTTTCACTTTAGGACAAAATTTGGTTTCCTACTGATAGTCAACCAATGAACATCTTATAAGTGGGTAAGTGTGATGTCTACACATGATTAAAAACTATTTCATAGAGAAGAGCATCATGAGAAACTGCAAAATGGCTTAGTACTCAATTAATGTATTACTGAAAGCATATTTACAAGATATATGCAGGCTCTAGCTATAGAGTCCTTGGAATGATTATGTGAATTCCCAATGTATAATGTAACCATATTGGTCTTACCATGGAAACAATGACATCTTCGATGAAAACATACCTTTCCTCAAACATTGGTATCGTTGTGTCTTTTAATCAGTACAACGGGACTACAAGGGCACGAAGAATATAAATGAAAACAGTATGTTTTGGCTTCATTAGAAGCTTAGACGGTTGGGATATAACAGAGTGGAAAGTGCTTAGATAGAAAATTGAGAAGTATATAACCGATAGTTTGACGAGAAGTGGCCTCAAAGACCTAAAAATTGCAACATAGAGGACATGCCTATCCGTAAGAGGTTGCCCTAATCTGCGTAAGGCCAACAGCGTTGCATCTTGACAATAGGCTGGGTAAATCTGAAGATGTTAGGAGCACAAGAATAATTTTTCAGGTCTATTCTGTTTGTTTATTCTTTTTCGTTTTTAATGGAACGTAGGGCATCTGGATAAAGACCTGAAGTTTCAGTCCAAGTGTGGTTCACTTTTGAGAGATGGAGTAACTAGCTTCATGCCCAAATTTTCTTCTTCACTGTTCCTATAAACCGGCTTATCGAGGCTCAGTAGTTCATAGGCAGCGATCGAATCCAGGACCACATGCGTGGTTACCGAATATTCTACAGCTGAACCATAATCATCACTCTTATTTTATCTTGAAAATCTATATTCATGTTTGGTTCTCAGGCTGTCAAAAGTGCGAGCTGCTGTCCTACAGACTGCAGCGATTTACATTTATGAACACAACCGTTTACGCTGAACAACACAAGCCTGCCCTCCTCTAATGTGGGAATCTGCAAGACGACATTGAGATTCGTCGGAACGCAGTGTGTTAATTAAGAGCTAATCCTTTTTCTTAAACAGTACCCATTTACTATGAAACTATATATATCAAGTGATAATTTATGGCTCAACACAGAAAGACTGTCTATTCTAAGAGTCTGAGTCTTTGGCAACTGCACGGATCACAGTTCATACAGCATGTATTCAGCAGAATGCCTGCGACTTTAGTGAGCCATGTAGTGTCTTCTGTATTAGAAACAATCTTTTTTTCATACTTTGATTGAAGGCCAGATGGTAATTAACAAGTGCTATTAGCTTCATCCTGTGCTTGGTGCAAAATGAATTCTGCCAGTCGGGTTCCCGATATGGCCACCATGTTAGGTGCCTCGCCATCACGGGATACCTGGAATTCTGGCTATTAGACAGCTGGAGGCAATCAGCTGCGTGACATTTACGCTCAAGACCCCCTGCCGATGGCCTCCGGCTACTTGATCATGACAATGCAATGATGGCTGTCGCTTAGCGTCCATTAAACCCAACATTTTATAGCTCTATATGAATTTGATTCGACTTATTCTATTCCTATTCTCTGGAGGGTACGGTTGTGCACCAAATAGACAAAAAGGCATGAAATAAAAACAACTGGCTTTAAAATAATTGTATTAAAGCCAAAAGTGGACATCATGATAGTACAAAATATATTGGTTTTATTATACATTGCAAATGAACGTTGTCGGCCTAAGGATTAATTACTTCCCCATTCTGTTTTCTATATAAATGTGTTTATTAATGATATATTTCACTCACTTATTCTATTACACTTTAATGTTTCACCTTAGCACTTTAACTTTTCTAAAACAGCTTCCAATCCCTTGTTAACGTTATACTTACCTCAATATTGGTTGGTTATCGTATGCCTACAACCACGGGATGAAAACGAAACGAAGCCGATTTTCCCGCTCAACCTGGAGGACAACTGTACAATTCAATAACTATACGGCCTGGTTCAGACAATGAGTTTAATTATACATATGTATCAAATATTTAACTGTTGAAACATTAATAACTTGTAGACAATTTAAGATTTGACATTATAACATACTTGATCGTGCCTGTAAAAATGGCATGCATTTTCATGTAAATCTATGTTTATATGAAAATAAAATTATTATTATTATTAATAGTTAATTGTTGCCTAATGTTTAATCAAAGTAGCTGATACAGTTCTACAGGAGGTCAATCGCGAGTTTGAATACCTCATTGGTGACGCCTCTGGCTGCATTATTGTGTGACACGGGTTAGAATTTCAGGGGCTAGTGAGTCGGCTCAAGGTTGCAAAAACTGCTTGCAGACTGGTGAGTGCCAGCAAGCACGAATGTTGAGTCAAGGCTTACCGATGATTGTGTCCAACTATCTACTAGTCACTCTTCATGTCCAATACCTTGATGTGCTCAAGCAGTAACGTAGCTTATCAGCCTTACGGTTCGTGGCAATACTTTAAATTAAATACTAAATCTGCTCGAGTGATTAGGTGACCTCAGTGCATCTCCTAACCCCAAAGTAATAGGAACCGCTTCCTTAATTTTCATCAGACAGCTGGGTACAGAAAAAGAGAGTATTAAAGTTTTTGCCCTAATATTCACCCTGAGAGTCACTTCGCTTCTACCAACGTGGTCCCTTGTCGTTACCTGTAATGTAAATATACTTTTCAATAATAAAAACATTTACTACTCAAGAAAATGAAGAAAGGATAGTTTTCGGAATAAATGTGTCTAATATACGTGCAAAATTATTGGATAGAGTGCTGCCAACTATTTGAGGCTAATTGAGCCCGATAGATTTGTGTCATCTGTCGTTGCAGATTACGGAGTTATATGCCCGGGATGCTTTATTGGGGTTTTGAATAGAGTAGTGGGAAAATCGGCTAGATAGGAATAGGGTCTGCTTGAGAGCACACGTGCCTTTAGCTACCAGCGCTATACACAATAAGCGATTTATGTTTGAAAACGCAGAATGAGAATGTAGGAAAGCTCGATTCGAGTGCAAGCTGTAATGACCGCTACAGTAGAAATTAGTCATCAACTATGACAGATAATCCTAAATTATGTTTTACGAGGCACTTAACGTTATACTTAAAACTCTTATTACGGCAGTTAGGACACAACTAACTGCAGACCAAAGAAAATTCAGGAACTCAGTTTTCTTATTGAAATCCTGTGTCGAAAGCATTTACCGACGTACTGACCTTTTAGACAATAAACTTTTACCGTTTTGTGCTTTTCTAACTAAGTTGCATCATGGCCTCCCGTTTTCTGTTTTCAAGCTTAAGTACCTTGTTTTAGATTGCATGCACCGGCCCAGATAAATACAATGAGAGATAACTGCAATAGACAACCTGTTCGCAACACTAGCTCTGCACTCTTGTTTCTGCAAAAAACTTTCCTTCAGCTTCCACAGTAGAATTAAAAGTGATTTTGATTGAGGAAGATAAATAATTGTAGGCTCACTGGTTCCATGGGAACAAAACCCATCCACTGATAAAAAGCAAAGTTAACGTACAAACTCCATGTACTGTATGAGGCCGACGCTTAGTAAAGTTAATGAATACGGATGTCAATCACGTCTCATAAACCGTTAATGCCCAGCTCCCGCTACGCTCGGGCCCACGCTGTTCCTTGAAGATTTCAGAAACGCTTAGTTATAACGGACGAAAAAACCAAAACACCGATCTGCCGTTTGATATTTCTTTATTGTTACACCAACATATAAAAAGAATAAGTGAACTAAGGTTTGAAAACAAATATTACAATAATAAATCATTGTATTACTTCTGACGATGTTTCACTCTTCTTTCTGAACAGCGACCGATGAGACGGGTGAGGATATACGTTATGACGTGGTTATATTTTCCGCGATTCAGGTTTTCTCGTCTTTCATTGGCTAGAACGGTGGCGGTCAATTGGATATTTGATTTGTCCTTTGTAGGTCGTATCGTGTGAGGTTTTGTGTGGTTGTGTTATGCGCCGTTTGCAAGCAAATTTGACAAAGATAGATGTAATTTTTGACTATTTTAACATTGTTTCACTGTTTTTTTACACAGATACACTTCTCTTTTCGCTATAAACTCCCTGGAAACTGGTCAGGCATTATGGTTCCTATCAGTGACTACCATCCCGTGGGTGCCAATGCATTTCTTGAGTTGTGTTTTTAGGTACAGTATTTCCTACTTCGTGATTTCTCACTCACATAGTCTGGTATCCTGTGTTTCTTGCGACTTAGCTGTCACAAGCTGTTGTAATAATGTGCTTCGTTAACGAGCCCTTTTTCTAGAATTTCATCGCAGGTAATCAGCGCGAGCGCAAGCAGCACATATGTAGGAAGCTACAAAAGCATTAGAAGACTTTCAAAAGGCGTGAACTTCATATATTGCTAACAGTGACGAACTTTTCCGCATACCAGTATGTGGATACGTTCACACGCGTATAGGAAATCCACGAGTGGGACATTGTATTTTAGTGGGACAGTTTTGTGAGACTTTCATCTAGCCCGTATGTTTCGGTCTAGTATTTCTGTCCCTCAGACCACTAACAAAGTATTATCAAATGCATTCTTGTAGTATGATTCGATGGCACAATTACTGGCAGTTAATAATATTATTTATGCGTAATGTTCATGATATTTTCTGCACCATTAACGTGCTCCACATTTCAAAAAAAGTGTAAATTAGGAAGACTAAACTTAGCTTATACTTAACTCAAATATGTTCATGCATGTTAATTATGTAAATGCTTAATTTATGTAAGTGAATTTAGTCTGTATCACTTTCAGGAATGATGGGTCGCAATGAGGTCAGTCAGTTCATTAAATCCAGTGAAAGCAGATGTAGCTGCATTCGGACAAAGGCATCCGAAAAACAGTGATGAGCGTTTTACGACTTATAATCGGATACATTTGCATAATCAGTTTTAGAAATTGATTCTGCATACAACAAGTGGAGGTAAGTTCACTCATTCATGTATAACCATGCAGATATTCTTTTTTACAGTTTGTGATACCGGATAGATTTGCATGTGGGCGTAGAGTTCTGTTTGCTTGAATTTTGGAAGAATTCAAAGGTGACGCACTTCGGACACTGGACAGTTTCCGTCGAATAATGGGAGATACTTTCCAAACGAAGACTTTCATCTTTGACTGTGCTCAGATAATACATGTAAATAAACTTGTTTGCGTTGCAGTAAAATAAAATTTTCTATCTAATATTCTTGTGTTGTATTTGTTCTGCATGCGGTGGGAATACGGCATGGTAGACCGGTACTCCCTAGGATATGAACGCGTTACTGTATATAGGTGTAATTCTGTAGGAACACTATCGATCGATATAAGTAGTGAATTATAAGTACTTAAGTCAAGCCCAAAAATCTGCCTAAAGTTACGCGATTACGTCTCCTAGTCATAGGGAAGTCTGTAGGGACCAAGTACAAAAATACTTCAGTATTTGAAAAATAAGAAATGAACTTAGGCACTGCAATTGAGTCGATTTCTTATAAGGTAAAGTGTATTCAAAAGCAGTTCATTACCAATATTTCACTTAAAGCGTGATGTCGATTCATATGATTATGGGTGTTAACTTACAGTGTAAGGTGAAGTGTACACGAGACGAATAATTGAATAGGTTGAGCTGTAGCAATCGTAGTCACATTTACATTACACTGAAATATGCCACCAATTACTTCGTCGGGTCTCATTGATAAGTGATGCCTGCATCTAGTCATCATGACAAATATGGGTACACTCAGAGAGAACAAGAAAGGTCTGGTAAGCATGATGTTAAATATATTTAATGAAAAATAATAACAAGCAAATGTCTTTACGCAGTTGTTTGTCGTAATAATTGGGGCAATGTCGAATCGCTGTGACCGGGTTGACTGACGTTACCGGATATCTGCAAATAAGTAAACAAAGTGTTTTTTTAAATCGCTGAAGCAAGAAAGGAGTAATTTTAAGTTGAACGCTTTGCATTTGCCTACCTTTGCTGAAAATGGTTCATTCTCCTTTCTCATTCTTCGTTCATGACAGCATTCTTCTGTGGTTTTTACTGTCACACATATTGTTCATCTTCTAAAGGATAGCAGCAAGCAAATAATAATAATTAGAACAGGTTATGATAAGATTTAGATTGTAAACCCTTAACAATGAACACTGTACATTTGGTTAAGTGCTATGTCCTTGGAATGTTGGTATACATTTGCAATGTTTAATGCAAACCATATCGGTGTAAGCATAGAAAATATGACGTTTTCCATGAAAATACAGCTTTGTTCAAACACTGGTGCTGTTGTGTTTCTAATAAAGGCAACTAGACTGTAAGCAAGCAACTAATAGGCACAAAGAGTAAGTCTCAGCTTTAATAAAGGCATATCCAGTTAAGATAAAATGTAGTGTAATAGTGCACAAATGAAAAGACCATCGTGAAGTAGATAAGTGATATTTCAGTGACAGGTAAATTGAAATATCTGCAACCTTACAATTCCTAAGGCAACCTGACGTGTAAGATCTCTCACAAATTTCTGTAGGGCCTGTGGGGTACCATGGATGGTTTGCCGTTAATCTGAGCTTTTGAAGGATGATTTACAAATGCAAAAGGTAATAACCATCGATACTGAGGTAGTATTTCCTAGCTGTTCGGCATTTTTTCCTTTGAGGCAGTTTCTTATCAACAGTTTGCAGTATTCATAGTGAGTCTATAGGAACCTTCATTGTATCATGATTTTCACCAAATATCCCTTAACTCACAGAAGCAGGCAGTAACCCCATACACTCAAGCATTGTAACCAGAACATCACAAAATGCTTACAGATAACTTGTTTAGTAATAACTGCTTGAAATATAAGGGCTATAAGTGCATCTTTCATAGCCATAATTAAGTCATTAAGAATCTCAGAATATTTTAGTGATTTGAAACAAAATAATTATTAAGATTGATATAATCTATGTAACAGGTGTAGTAGTTGTATGACACACCTGCTAGCTACTAATCAACAGATAGCTGATACTCATTTTAAGTACTCTGACATTAAGTACTCTGCCATTGCCTGTAGTATATTTACAACCTTAAGATCTGAAACAAATTGCGAAAAACAAACCCTCAACGCACTATAATGCAAATAATAGTCTTTCTATGCGAACTTTCTTAAAAAGGATGACTTCTTTATTGATAATCCGTCCGAGCTATAATATACAATTTTGCGCTTTACTACGAACAAAATACTGCCGTCTGGCTCCAGAAGTCTAAAACTAGTCAAATATGATCTATTTCCCAAAAATTAGGCGATTATAACGCCTGTAGCCGTGAACGCGGTAACCGATGTCACTGCGCGATAACACCTGGTTATAGCGTATATCCTCACACCGATGAGACGATGACTCTCGTATTGATGCCTCCGCGAAAATTAGGGAAGTTGATTTTAAGCAAACAACCAAGAATTGATCGTTCAATCTTCAACTCCACTGACAACGGATTCCATTTACTCAAATTTTTGTTTCTCTATGAGTAGAGAGTCTAAGGTAATTATGGCATGTTAAATGCCATAAAACTCCCTTATTCTCTTGCTTCTAACGGCTCAAGTAAACTTTTTCATAGCTACCTAGCTCAAATCATAAATCCCATTCGATTTCCAAATTATCTAGACTTCCATACAGCTACGTTCAGCACTAGCCAACTAGATTACTTTGGTTTCCAAGCAAACATGCTGGAAAAATACTTATAACATTGTGTATATAAATATACACTCGCAAACTGCGAGTGTAGACTGGTTAACGTTCCAGGAACCACCTTTGGTAAATTAGATAATCGAATTAAATAGTTGACCGAAACAATCCTGACTCTTACAAAATTTCAAGAAGAAACTGACTTCGTGGAAAACAGTATTCACTGATTTTGTCCTACAGCTCTTTAAACGGCCAAAAGTATAGACCGCTCAATCAAAATTCTCAAGATATTTGGTGGCAGATGGATTAAATAAGCTTATTGCTCCTTCTTGAATCCGGATATCGTCCAATTGGCTGTATTTTGGCATAGCAGACACGCGATTAAACGTAAACTCGTCACCACTTCTTCGCCAAATCTATTATCGCGCTCACACCTAGAATATGACTTGCTTCCTTCTCTCCAACCGGAAAATAGCTATTTTGTGAATTATCCGCTTGAGAAACCTCATCTTCCTAGTCGGTGAATGAAATTCAACCATTGCTTACTTATCAAATCTCCATATGGTGAGTCTAACTTTCTCGAACTACTGCCAAAGCTTCAGGCGCTACTTCAGTAGTGGCATCTTCCTCACTAGCTCAGATAAACAAGACTTGTTGGTCTACCATACGATTACTGTGAAGCCAATTAACCTATAAGTACTAGATAAAGTCGAAAACCTTTTCTTTTCCTTATCTTGTACTGTCAATGGGAGTGAACATTGAACGTTGGTTCATTGGCCTTGGTCGCCATTGGTGAGCAACTCGAAGACGCGAATGGTTCGATCGCGTACAAGTTCAACGAAGGCGAACGAAAACAAATAAAAGTACATAATAATTTTGTACAAAACATTTGTTTATAGACTTGTATTATTTTTCGCTTTAATTTCCAAACAATATAACTTCCTTCTTACAGTACTGGTGTTTTGGAGTTAAAGCCGAAGAAAGTACATAGTATTTATCAGTGCGGAGCGTTTCCGTAACAATAGGAACTTACGGATAAGCTCCTTGACAGTTTTTATTCGTTTTCTGGTGTGCCTTCTGGGACAGCTTTGTTCATCTGTTCGTTGCCGGAGCGCCTTCTAAAGCTCTTCCGGGTGTACTTACTGGGCCTGCATCTCTTTGAACGCTGAATATCAATGCAATTTGGATCCTTTGGTGACGCTGGGTAATGCCCGGGCCAAGAAAGGGACATGGCACCGTGGAAGCAGACAAGAAAGTAAGTAACTGATGTCAGCTCATGATTAAATCCTCCATGCAATCAAACAAAATCCCTACAAAACCAATACTTGAAGAAAGTAAGTAACGATGAGTTGCCTGGTAGTTTTAATGATATGCATGTTGCTCAGCATGTTGAGTCTGATGTTCACGTTTCGCCATTTGCAGATAGTAGTGCTTTAAGTCTCACTAAGTTTGAACCTCGATACTTTGATGGAAACCCAGCCGACTACCCACAGTTTATCAAGGAGTTTGAGGTCATGCTGAGTAGTTTTGTTTTAAATGGCGAAATGAAGTTAATGTATTTGTTGAGGTATTGCGCTGGTGTTGCTGCAAGAGTCATACAGTGCTGCAAGTTTATGTCCCCGAAGGAATAATATACGAAGGCTTTGAGGATACTACGCCAAAGGTTTGGAAAGCCATTTATGATATCCCGTAGTATTTTTGAGAGCGTGAAATGTAATGGGTAACAGTTAAACGGTAATTCAGAGGAACTCGCGGAGTTCTTGGACAGTTTAATGGTATGTAGAAACACTCTTGTTTCCTCTGATTGCGTAGATGAGTTGAACTCAAGCTCCGTGCTCGAGACAGTTGGCAAGAGATTATTGGTTCGTCAGCAAAATAAGATCATGAAGGTCTGGTCACCTCCAGAGGAGGAGGGTTTAGAGCCCTGGTTGGATGACATTGTGAACCTGTTGAAGGGCAGTGTCAACCAAGCTTTGAGCACGTTTGCTAATGAACCGCTTCCCAAAGCTGGAATAGAGAAATCAGAGAGCGAAACGCGATCACATATGACGAAAGAGTCTCAGAGAAGCGGACATTGAGAATGCTTTATAGTGCCTAGTAATCTATACAAACATAATCAGTGTGAAAGCGTTCGTGGGACGTCCCCAACAGATAGGTTACAAGCTAAAAGACAAACACGGCCGTGTTTGCAAGAAGTGCATATGTGAATGTAGTTGAAGAATGAACGATCAATTCTCAGGCAGTACGTTCAAAATTGGTGACATTTTTGCACGTGTTTGCTCTGAAATTTATTTACTGCTTATTGTCATATAATTCTTGAAATTATGGTCCAAATCTCTAAAAAACGTGTTCGTAGAAACACAATTGTTTTAGATAGTGGCTCAAATTCGGTTATAACTGCATTACCGCCGTGTAATACAGTATCAACTACTAGCTCTCAAAATGGTTTGAGTGCAGATCTCACTCCTGTGATACAGGTGAAAGATGTTCTGTTAGAGAACTCTGAGTTCTGTAAACTAAACCTCCTTTTGAAAGATATGCAGAGGCAAGTAAGTGAAATTCAGAAAAAATTAGATCAGTTTGATAGTATGTCACTGCCAATCTCAAATACCACGGAGAGGTGTTCTGATATTGGCCAGGTTAAGTGTTTACTGGATGTAACTCAAAACAAGCTTTTAAATTTAGACCCAATAGCCTGTCTGTTAAAACAACATCCTAAAATATCTCCAGACAACCTAAATAAAGCTGAAAATCTGATTGACTGCTTGGCTACGGAGGTGATGAAGCGTATAACCTCTTCTCACCAAGCTATAGTTTACAACGTCCCAGATTCTCTGCCCCTGAAAACTGTAAGACACAAAATCCTGATTTGTTGCGGCATGGCTAGTGTTCCATGTGAATGCAAACGACTTCGTAAAAAGTCTAACCAGGCTAATTGCCCAATCATTTTTAAATTCAGTAATTCCCTTGATGCTAGTAAGTTTACTAAATGTCAGGATCACTTAAGACTGAATAGCAGTTATAAGTCTATAACCGTAGCTCAGGATAAAACACCGTGTCAGCGCAGAATAATGCGTAGTAATAACCTGGTCACCTCCTCTAGCTTAGGTTTACCAAAAAAGGATCGTGCACAGCAACAGACACCTAGTGCTGAAACTAGCATTCAGCAAACTACACAACAACCACACCTGCCAATGGAACTAGGAACTGATTTAGATACCAGTACCCCTGTAAATAAAGCCTCATCGAAAGATGTTAAAATGACTAGAACTTCTGCAAGTTGTTCTAAGAAATTTCCCCCCAAACGTAGTAACCTCACCACGATGAACAAATTTCGCAGGGTTGAGACTAATGATGGGGAAGAATACTTTGTATTCAATAAGCCTGCTGAGAGTAAGAATGCCAACAAACCATCACTTGTTACGAAAAACTCCTCTCGAAACATAAGTAAATCTGGAGGTGTTCCGCATGCTCCACCTTATAGAAAGTCAGGCTCCAAGACTCCTAAAGTCTTGCAGCCAAAGCACCTTCCTTCACAATTCCCTTTAAGTTATAAAAACAACCCGAAGGTGTACCGGTATGACGAATAGCAGTTGGATGGGTAGACCTATGCTATGCCTTTTAACCGTCAACCTAGGCCCAACCTGTACTACCCTTATATCCAGGAACACATGGTAAATTTTCCAGGTGTCCCGAATCACTGGTACGACCCATGGCACCTAGGACCACCTCATTGCACACCAATCCCGATGTACAGACACCCAGTCCGACCTCCTTTTCATTCATAAATTCTTGCGGTGCTGACGCACAAATAGATTTAGGTTATGGTGACATTTTAAGCCAGTTTGTAGTATCCCGTGACTTATTCACGATATTGCTAATTAATGCACGTTCCTTAATCAATAAGATATCTGAACTAAGGACATTATTATTAGTCGCCAAGCCTACTGTAGCTCTGATTACTGAATCATGGTGCTCATCCTCTGTACTTGATGTGCATATAGGTATCGATGATTACACTGTACACCGTGCAAACAGAGATTGCAAGCGTGGTGGAGGATGTCTCATATATATACATAGCTCATTTGTAGTCAGTAAGGTGGAAAATGAAATATTGAATAATGTACCTGACTCACTCTGGGTTGTCTTACATGGAGATAAGTACAAACTTCTCATAGGCTGTGTTTATCGAGCACCAAGCGCAACAAAAGAAACTGATGCGTTATTAGCTAAATCGTTTGCACACGCATCCTCGTTTAGTGCTAATTACAAAATAATTGCAGGGGACTTCAATCTTCCAGAAGTCAATTGGCTAACTAGTTCCGGCCCCCAACGCTTCGACGAATTACTTGCCACTATAGACTGTTATGGATGGCAACAACACGTCCAGACACCTACTCGTGGTGACAACATGTTGGACCTTGTTTTTTGTCATGACACAATCCCAGTATCCACCTATGTTGGTAATAGATTTTCCAGTAGTGACCATAGAATGGTACTCTGCTCTCTGCCTTTCTCACCACTAAATACAGGAAACAAACAAGACTCAGGAAGCACAATATGTCGTAGTTACAAATATACAGACTGGGGATTAGTCCAAGAACTTATTCGACTCTGTCAATGGGATGACTATTTTACCACTGACTCCCTGGAGGCCTTAGTAACCCTGTTTTACAGGAATGTTACCCTTTGTCTAGATACAGTTGCTCCAAAGAAAATAGTGAAATTAAGTAGACACCGAACTGAATATATTCCAAGGGCACACCGTAATAAGTTAAGGAAGTTGAAGAAACAGTACTATTCCACTAAGGACATATCACTATTGCTCTCAATCCACGAGTCTCTTGAATCTATCAAGCGCCTACGCTCTCAAAAGGACCTCGACGAAGAGTTAACGGCACTTGAAAGTACCTCCAAAGTTTATAACTTAACGGCGAGGGAAATCCCATACTTACTTCACGACAAAGTAATCTACAATGAACCTGCCACTATCTGTGAACTTTCAGTGATTGGTTTGCAAACTTTAGTTTAGAAACACATATGCCTGGTGAAACCGCCCCCTTACTATCTCTTCCCTTGAAAGCATTGTGTTCACTAATCAGTTAATAGTACAAGCAATTAAAAGCCTTAAACCTTCCACTAGTACGGGACCGGATGGCCTCGCTTCGATAATTTTCAAAAACAGTGGGTGTGATATACCCCTGTTACTTCTTAAATTCTTCTCAATATCTATGGACACTGGCACTTACCCTAGTGAGTGGAAAACTAGCTTCATAATTCCACATTACAAATCTGGTGATAGGGCAAACGTCCGCAATTACAGACCCATAAATATAACCCCAGTTATCTCACGAATCATGGAGAAAGTTGTAAAAGATCAATTGTCAGACTACCTAATTAGGGAAGATCTTGTTACAAGGTCTCAACACGGATTTCTCAAAAATAGATCCTGCGTTACTTGCCACTTCGACTTTTTCAACTGCATCACTAGTAGTCGCGAAGCACGTAAGCTAGTCGTTGTTCTCTACTTCGATATATCTAGGGCATTTGACATGGTATCTCACAGTATTCTCTTTGAGAAGCTGTACTCTTGTGGAATTCGCAACCCATTACTGAACTGGTTAAAATCGTTTCTAAGCAACAGCGAACAAATAACCAGAGTTGGATCTGTATTTATTTTTTATTTTTTTTATTTTTGATTACAGCTTGATTCCACACCGTATTTTTGGTACAGGTATGGAATTTTCAGCATAGATATCGGTAGCCCAAATTTCGCAGGCCGACCATAGATATAAGGTGTGCGTCGGCGTGGGCTCGAGCCCCGGACCATGTGCATGGTCGGCGAGAGTCCTAACCACTGTGCCACCGACGCACACATCCTAGGCATATCTCAAGTGGGGTTGCGCGAGGTAGTGTCCTAGGACCACTTTTATTTACAGTCTACATTAACAGCATTTGCAAGCGCTTCACCTCAGGTAAACCATTCCTATATGCTGACGAACTCAAAGTCGTCTACTGCTGCTACACTCATGAATTTAGCGATATAGTTACCAAAATACATCTTGAACTAAGTAGTCTTGCAACATGGTGTGCTGAATCCTGTCTAAATTTTAACATTGACAAAGGTGGCTGGATTTGTATCGGCAACAGTAATCTTGACCTGACTCTTGAAATAAATGGGCGAAAACCAACTTAGCTCAACTCAGTCATAGATCTCGGTATTAGATACTCTGGTAACCTAACGTTCTCTGGACAGACTGATTATGTCAGACGTAAAACACGAAGGCTGATAGGATGCATAACACGCAATTTCTTTTGTTGTGAAACTAGGGTTTTATTTTACAAAGTATGTGTCCTACCTATTTAAGAATACTGCCCGTTTATTCTTAGCGGACTCAGACAAAATGACAAGCTTAAATGAGAGGGAGTGCAACGGCAGTTTACCTCAAGAACTCTTGGTTTAGAAAGTGGTCTGGTATACCATGGGTGATGCGACGGACTAGGACTAAAGCCACTCTGGAAAAGACGTCTTAAGCTAAACTTTATCTTTTACTATAAGCTAACTAATCTTCCTGTGCATTCCTCCGAGCCAATAACTAAACCTACCTCTGTCATCAGTTACAGTCTTAGAAATCATCACAACCTAGCTGCTGTAGAGCACTGTCAGACCTATGCGCAGTACAACTTCTTCTTGTCACTTGATGTCGAAAATTTGCTAAATGAATTTTGTCATACTGTGAGCATCCCCGCACTTTACCCGCACCTCCAACCCTGTGTCTCCTCCTCAGGTGAAACAAGAAGTCTCTTCTGAAGACTTTATGCATGTACGTCTGAGTATAAAAATTCCACTATACCATATTTAGCCCGTACTTTATATGATAATAATATATTTCTTACTGTTCATCCAGGAACATACAAATTGTACAGGTATGGATAAGTTATTATATAAATTTCACATAATTTGAAGTATGATGAATTTAGAGTTTGGTTGTTCATTCTGACATTAGAGTCCATCGGAACAGTCTGCTATAAAGTCTGCGTCAATGCAGTTGAAGATTGAACGATCAATTCATTGTTATTTGCTCAAAACCAACTTCCCCAATTTTCGCGGAGGCATCAATACGACAGTCATCGTCTCATCGGTCGCTGTTCAGAAAGAAGTCAGCAATAAACCGTCAGAAGTAATATTGTGATTTATTATTGTAATATTTGTTCACAGACCTTAGAGGAATTATTTTTTATATGTTGGTGTTACAATAAAGAATTCTCGAGCGGCCAATCGGTCTTTTGGTTTTTGCGTCCGTTATTACTAAGCGTTTCTGAAAAACTTCAAGGAACAGCGTGAGCCCGAGCGTAGCAAGAGCTGGGCATTAACGGTTTACGAGACGTGACTGACAGTTTCTGACGGTAGAAACAGATTCTGGCCGATTCAGATAGCTGGTAACAGTTTGGATAGTCACCGTTCATCTTTCCTGGTGCCGGTCAAGTCCTCTTTGAACAAGCAATATCTGGAACGTTTTTGGAATTGGGTCAAGTTCAACAATGCCTGGGTCAGAGAAGGGACAGAGCGTCTTGGATGCAAACAGGAAGGTAAGTCATGGTGACTTCTCTGTTACTTGTAACGATGTGTCTGATGTTAAGTATGACATGGTTGATGTTACTGTTTCGCCGTTCAGGGATAATAGGAACATCAAACTCCCTAAATTTGAACCACGATGTTTTGATGGAAACCCGGCTGATTATTTACAATTTGTAAAGGAGTTTGAGATCATGCTGAGTGGTTTTCATTAACTGATGAAATGAAGTTAATGTATTTGATGAGGTATTGCACTGGAATTGCTGCAAGAGCTATACAGTGTTGTAAGTTTATGAAACCGAAAGAGGGCTATGATGAGGCTATGAGCATATTACGTCAAAGGTTTGGAAGACCTTCAATGATTGTAAGGAACGTATACGAAGCTGTCAAAGGTAACGGCAGTCAACTTCAAGATGACTCCAAGGCACTTACTGAGTTTTTAGATAATCTTATGACTTATAAGAATACCTTGATTTCGATGAATTGCATGAGTGACCTCAACTCGAGTTTTATACTAGAAGTAATAGCGAGACGCCTACCTACTCGACTGCAAAGGAGGTGGGTGAAGATAAGCTCCCGTATGGAGGATGAGGGTATCGAGCCAAAATTTGATGATATCCTGAAACTAGTAGAAGATAGTGTCAATCAATCGATGAGCAAGTTTGCCAGTATATTGAATCTCACCCCTAGAATAGAGCAGTCTGAGGGTAAAACGCAATCATTGATGACGAAAGGGCCTCAGAGAGGTGGATATCGAGAAGGCTCCATGATGTCTAGTAATGCATATAGACCTAGTGAGTGTAACAGGTTTCGTAGTACATCCTCAACAGATAAGTTACAAGATGCAAGACAAACACGGTTGTGTTTTACACGTTTGCAAGAAGTGCATACAAAGGTGAACTGTGAACCAGTAAGCAAGTTCAGTGATAAGCTAAATGTAAACTCCAGGCCTGACTCCGAATTGTGTGACGATAACGGTGCGGTCAAGAAGTCTGTAGTTGCAACTGGTAAGCCATTGTTGAATAGAGTGTCACAGAATAGAGTTATTGCTTCAGAGTGCAGTTCTGACCCTACAAGTTTACAAGGTATTACTAGTCAGAGTGAAGTTACAAAACCTTTTAGGATTTGCGAGGAGGAACCAAAATTGTCTACTTCTGTTATTAAAGAGTTTGAAAATGATGAAGTTGACGGTAAAATGAATATTTGTGATAATGATCATGATACTTCACAGTTGTCTTTGGTTGATCATGATGAGATGATAGATATGCCTACTACTGCTAAGTTGAACAAAGGTTCTGTACAACTTGAACGTGAAGTAGAAATAAATGCAGGTGCAGTTGCAGAAGGCATGCATACTTGTGAGACCGTCAGTGTAAGTGATCAGCATGTAGCCCACCTATCATCAGATGCTATTGCTAAACCTGAGCTGATAGTAAAAGACAGCAGTGGTGGTGGTCTTGGAGTTAGACAATTTTCTGAAAGTCGAGCAACAACAGCTTTGGATCCACCGCTAACTTCATCAACTGATATCAGTCAGTTGTCGTTGGTGTTGTCATCCACAATGAAACAGACGCCCATCAACTCAAGTATCTTGTGCAATGACTATGATAATATCAGTTCGTTTGAAAGGACGAATATCAATGGTCAGTTTAGTGAGGATAAGCCAAGTGTAAACGAGAGAGTAATTGTTAAATTGACTTGCATGAATAAAGGCATTTCAAGTTTCAAGTTACTATTTGAATGCTATTATCTTTGGTGTAAATTACTCTGTGCCTACGCTTGGTTGACCAGATACGTCGTGTGTTTGTCAGTCATCTATATTCTACGATACAATGACATGAGCGTGTTGCTGTTCAGATTTGAGGATATAGCTCATAGAAGGAAGTCAGCAAATGAACTCTTCGATGATTTTCCAACCTAGGGCGTCAACCTGAGAAGGGTTGTAGGCGTACTGCTGTAAGTCCTACAATTCTTCAAAGGGTAGCGCATCAATGAGCAGTCCAATGTGCTTGGTGTGTGATTTTGTACATATGTTCATATTGTATATACTGAATTGATATCATCTGTCATCTAGCTGTTGGTAATTCTGTTTGTGTCCGGACGACTTCCACTTGGATCATCAACCTGAGAAGGAATGTAGGCGTACTGCTGTAAGTCCTACAGTTCTTCAATGGTAGTTCGTCAAGGCAGAATCCACCACATTTGATGTGTTGATTGTACATATGTTTGTGTTAAATAATTGTGTGAGTTCCAATTATTGTAATTGTTGGTTAATCTTGTTTGTGTCCGGACATTCCACAACTTACAATCGTCAACGTGAGAAGGGTTGTAGGCGTACTGGTGTAAGTCCTGCGATTCTTCAAAGGAATTCCATCAAGACATGATCCCCGAGTTTGTGAGTACTGTTTGTATATATGTGTGGTGCATCATTTCAATTGGTGTTTTTTGGATTCATTGTGTTTACTCGTTGTTTTCGTACCTTGTTTTTATTGCATAATTTTGTTAAAATTTTCGTCGTGATTACTTCTGAAGTTGTTTCTTGTCTTCTACATCCGCGAATGAATTGATTGATGTTAGAGACAGCAGATGGGTCGTATACGCCGGGGAGGCTATTGCTGAGAGTGAAATGCATACGGAGATAATTGTTAGGTGTGATCCCACACGCCGGGGAGCGGGAGTGTAGACGACTGAGGCTCGCATACGTCATCGTTACTAGAATTGAGGCAGAATGAGTGACAAGCGATTGCAGTGGTAATTGGTAGTGAGTAGATAAGAGGATGTGCGTAGAGTATCATGAGGTGCTACTGTGGTCACGTTGCATTCTGCAAGAGTCATTCTAGCAAGTGGCGATTGTGTTGCAAGAGGAGGTGTCAAGAGGATGCCTTTAACTGGAAGGCGCAGGTCGTCATTGATGTGTGAGATTGTGCTGTGAGTATGCTTGTGGTGTGTTGGCTTTTCTGTTTGTTTTCCATTTCAGCTCTGTCCGTGTGACCCAGGTTCTCGCAATGGCATCCAAGTCAACGTGTATTGGTCGTGAAGAAAAAAGGGATGGATCCGTATTTTGCCGGGGAGTGTCAATGTAGTTGAAGATTGAACGATCAATTCATTGTTGTTTGCTCAAAACCAACTTCCCCAATTTTCGCGGAGGCATCAATACGACAGTCATCGTCTCATCGGTCGCTGTTCAGAAAGAAGTCAGCAATAAACCGTCAGAAGTAATATTGTGATTTATTATTGTAATATTTGTTCACAGACCTTAGAGGAATTATTTTTTATATGTTGGTGTTACAATAAAGAATTCTCGAGCGGCCAATCGGTGTTTTGGTTTTTGCGTCCGTTATTACTAAGCGTTTCTGAAAAACTTCAAGGAACAGCGTGAGCCCGAGCGTAGCAAGAGCTGGGCATTAACGGTTTACGAGACGTGACTGACAGTTTCTGACGGTAGAAACAGATTCTGGCCGATTCAGATAGCTGGTAACAGTTTGGATAGTCACCGTTCATCTTTCCTGGTGCCGGTCAAGTCCTCTTTGAACAAGCAATATCTGGAACGTTTTTGGAATTGGGTCAAGTTCAACAATGCCTGGGTCAAAGAAGGGACAGAGCGTCTTGGATGCAAACAGGAAAGTAAGTCATGGTGACTTGTCTGTTACTTGTAACGATGTGTCTGATGTTAAGCATGACATGGTTGATGTTACTGTTTCGCCGTTCAGGGATAATAGGAACATCAAACTCCCTAAATTTGAACCACGATGTTTTGATGGAAACCCGGCTGATTATTTACAATTTGTAAAGGAGTTTGAGATCATGCTGAGTGGTTTTCATTAACTGATGAAATGAAGTTAATGTATTTGATGAGGTATTGCACTGGAATTGCTGCAAGAGCTATACAGTGTTGTAAGTTTATGAAACCGAAAGAGGGCTATGATGAGGCTATGAGCATATTACGTCAAAGGTTTGGAAGACCTTCAATGATTGTAAGGAACGTATACGAAGCTGTCAAAGGTAACGGCAGTCAACTTCAAGATGACTCCAAGGCACTTACTGAGTTTTTAGATAATCTTATGACTTATAAGAATACCTTGATTTCGATGAATTGCATGAGTGACCTCAACTCGAGTTTTATACTAGAAGTAATAGCAAGACGCCTACCTACTCGACTGCAAAGGAAGTGGGTGAAGATAAGCTCCCGTATGGAGGATGAGGGTATCGAGCCAAAATTTGATGATATCCTGAAACTAGTAAAAGATAGTGTCAATCAATCGATGAGCAAGTTTGCCAGTATATTGAATCTCACCCCTAGAATAGAGCAGTCTGAGGGTAAAACGCAATCATTGATGACGAAAGGGCCTCAGAGAGGTGGATATCGAGAAGGCTCCATGATGTCTAGTAATGCATATAGACCTAGTGAGTGTAACAGGTTTCGTAGTACATCCTCAACAGATAAGTTACAAGATGCAAGACAAACACGGTTGTGTTTTACACGTTTGCAAGAGGTGCATACAAAGGTGAACTGTGAACCAGTAAGCAAGTTCAGTGATAAGCTAAATGTAAACTCCAGGCCTGACTCCGAATTGTGTGACGATAACGGTGCGGTCAAGAAGTCTGTAGTTGCAACTGGTAAGCCATTGTTGAATAGAGTGTCACAGAATAGAGTTATTGCTTCAGAGTGCAGTTCTGACCCTACAAGTTTACAAGGTATTACTAGTCAGAGTGAAGTTATAAAACCTTTTAGGATTTGCGAGGAGGAACCAAAATTGTCTACTTCTGTTATTAAAGAGTTTGAAAATGATGAAGTTGACGGTAAAGTGAATATTCGTGATAATGATCATGATACTTCACAGTTGTCTTTGGTTGATCATGATGAGATGAGGGATATGCCTACTACTGCTAAGTTGAACAAAGGTTCTGTACAACTTGAACGTGAAGTAGAAATAAATGCAGGTGCAGTTGCAGAAGGCATGCATACTTGTGAGACCGTCAGTGTAAGTGATCAGCATGTAGCCCACCTATCATCAGATGCTATTGCTAAACCTGAGCTGATAGTAAAAGACAGCAGTGGTGGTGGTCTTGCAGTTAGACAATTTTCTGAAAGTCGAGCAACAACAGCTTTGGATCCACCGCTAACTTCATCAACTGATATCAATCAGTCGTCGTTGGTGTTGTCATCCACAATGAAACAGACGCCCATCAACTCAAGTATCTTGTGCAATGACTATGATAGTATCAGTTCGTTTGAAAGGACGAATATCAATGGTCAGTTTAGTGAGGATAAGCCAAGTGTAAACGAGAGAGTAATTGTTAAATTGACTTGCATGAATAAAGGCATTTCTAGTTTCAAGTTACTATTTGAATGCTATTATCTTTGGTGTAAATTACTCTGTGCCTACGCTTGGTTGACCAGATACGTCGTGTGTTTGTTCGTCATCTATATTCTACGATACAATGACATGAGCGTGTTGCCGTTCAGATTTGAGGATATAGCTGATAGAAGGAAGTCTGCAAATGAACTCTGCGACGATTTTCCAACCTAGGGCGTCAACCTGAGAAGGGTTGTAGGCGTACTGCTGTAAGTCCTACAATTCTTCAAAGGGTAGCGCATCAATGAGCAGTCCAATGTGCTTGGTGTGTGATTTTGTACATATGTTCATATTGTATATACTGAATTGATATCATCTGTCATCTAGCTGTTGGTAATTCTGTTTGTGTCCGGACGACTTCCACTTGGATCATCAACCTGAGAAGGAATGTAGGCGTACTGCTGTAAGTCCTACAGTTCTTCAAGGGTAGTTCGTCAAGGCAGAATCCACCACATTTGATGTGTTGATTGTACATATGTTTGTGTTAAATAATTGTGTGAGTTCCAATTATTGTAATTGTTGGTTAATCTTGTTTGTGTCCGGACATTCCACAACTTACAATCGTCAACGTGAGAAGGGTTGTAGGCGTACTGGTGTAAGTCCTGCGATTCTTCAAAGGAATTCCATCAAGACATGATCCCCGAGTTTGTGAGTACTGTTTGTATATATGTGTGGTGTGTCATATCAATTGGTGTTTTTTGGATTCATTGTGTTTACTCGTTGTTTTCGTACCTTGTTTTTATTGCATAATTTTGTTAAAATTTTCGTCGTGATTACTTCTGAAGTTGTTTCTTGTCTTCTACATCCGTGAATGAATTGATTGATGTTAGAGACAGCAGATGGGTCGTATACGCCGGGGAGGCTATTGCTGAGAGTGAAATGCATACGGAGATAATTGTTAGCTGTGATCCCACACGCCGGGGAGCGGGAGTGTAGACGACTGAGGCTCGCATACGTCATCGTTACTAGAATTGAGGCAGAATGAGTGACAAGCGATTGCAGTGGTAATTGGTTGTGAGTAGATAAGAGGATGTGCGTAGAGTATCATGAGGTGCTACTGTGGTCACGTTGCATTCTGCAAGAGTCATTCTAGCAAGTGGCGATTGTGTTGCAAGAGGAGGTGTCAAGAGGATGCCTTTAACTGGAAGGCGCAGGTCGTCATTGATGTGTGAGATTGTGCTGTGAGTATGCTTGTGGTGTGTTGGCTTTTCTGTTTGTTTTCCATTTCAGCTCTGTCCGTGTGACCCAGGTTCTCGCAATGGCATCCAAGTCAACGTGTATTGGTCGTGAAGAAAAAAGGGATGGATCCGTATTTTGCCGGGGAGTGTCAATGTAGTTGAAGATTGAACGATCAATTCATTGTTGTTTGCTCAAAACCAACTTCCCCAATTTTCGCGGAGGCATCAATACGACAGTCATCGTCTCATCGGTCGCTGTTCAGAAAGAAGTCAGCAATAAACCGTCAGAAGTAATATTGTGATTTATTATTGTAATATTTGTTCACAGACCTTAGAGGAATTATTTTTTATATGTTGGTGTTACAATAAAGAATTCTCGAGCGGCCAATCGGTCTTTTGGTTTTTGCGTCCGTTATTACTAAGCGTTTCTGAAAAACTTCAAGGAACAGCGTGAGCCCGAGCGTAGCAAGAGCTGGGCATTAACGGTTTACGAGACGTGACTGACAGTTTCTGACGGTAGAAACAGATTCTGGCCGATTCAGATAGCTGGTAACAGTTTGGATAGTCACCGTTCATCTTTCCTGGTGCCGGTCAAGTCCTCTTTGAACAAGCAATATCTGGAACGTTTTTGGAATTGGGTCAAGTTCAACAATGCCTGGGTCAGAGAAGGGACAGAGCGTCTTGGATGCAAACAGGAAGGTAAGTCATGGTGACTTCTCTGTTACTTGTAACGATGTGTCTGATGTTAAGTATGACATGGTTGATGTTACTGTTTCGCCGTTCAGGGATAATAGGAACATCAAACTCCCTAAATTTGAACCACGATGTTTTGATGGAAACCCGGCTGATTATTTACAATTTGTAAAGGAGTTTGAGATCATGCTGAGTGGTTTTCATTAACTGATGAAATGAAGTTAATGTATTTGATGAGGTATTGCACTGGAATTGCTGCAAGAGCTATACAGTGTTGTAAGTTTATGAAACCGAAAGAGGGCTATGATGAGGCTATGAGCATATTACGTCAAAGGTTTGGAAGACCTTCAATGATTGTAAGGAACGTATACGAAGCTGTCAAAGGTAACGGCAGTCAACTTCAAGATGACTCCAAGGCACTTACTGAGTTTTTAGATAATCTTATGACTTATAAGAATACCTTGATTTCGATGAATTGCATGAGTGACCTCAACTCGAGTTTTATACTAGAAGTAATAGCGAGACGCCTACCTACACGACTGCAGAGGAGGTGGGTGAAGATAAGCTCCCATATGGAGGATGAGGGTATCGAGCCAAAATTTGATGATATCCTGAAACTAGTAGAAGATAGTGTAAATCAATCGATGAGCAAGTTTGCCAGTATATTGAATCTCACCCCTAGAATAGAGCAGTCTGAGGGTAAAACGCAATCATTGATGACGAAAGGGCCTCATAGAGGTGGATATCGAGAAGGCTCCATGATGTCTAGTAATGCATATAGACCTAGTGAGTGTAACAGGTTTTGTAGTACATCCTCAACAGATAAGTTACAAGATGCAAGACAAACACGGTCGTGTTTTACACGTTTGCAAGAAGTGCGTACAAAGGTGAACTGTGAACCAGTAAGCAAGCTCAGTGATAAGCTGAATGTAAACTCCAGGCCTGACTCCGAATTGTGTGACGATAACGGTGCGGTCAAGAAGTCTGTAGTTGCAATTGGTAAGCCATTGTTGAATAGAGTGTCACAGAATAGAGTTATTGCTTCAGAGTGCAGTTCTGACCCTACAAGTTTACAAGGTATTACTAGTCAGAATGAAGTTACAAAACCTTTTAGGATTTGCGAGGAGGAACCAAAATTGTCTACTTCTGTTATTAAAGAGTTTGAAAATGATGAAGTTGACGGTAAAATGAATATTTGTGATAATGATCATGATACTTCACAGTTGTCTTTGGTTGATCATGATGAGATGATAGATATGCCTACTACTGCTAAGTTGAACAAAGGTTCTGTACAACTTGAACGTGAAGTAGAAATAAATGCAGGTGCAGTTGCAGAAGGCATGCATACTTGTGAGACCGTCAGTGTAAGTGATCAGCATGTAGCCCACCTATCATCAGATGCTATTGCTAAACCTGAGCTGATAGTAAAAGACAGCAGTGGTGGTGGTCTTGGAGTTAGACAATTTTCTGAAAGTCGAGCAACAACAGCTTTGGATCCACCGCTAACTTCATCAACTGATATCAGTCAGTTGTCGTTGGTGTTGTCATCCACAATGAAACAGACGCCCATCAACTCAAGTATCTTGTGCAATGACTATGATAATATCAGTTCGTTTGAAAGGACGAATATCAATGGTCAGTTTAGTGAGGATAAGCCAAGTGTAAACGAGAGAGTAATTGTTAAATTGACTTGCATGAATAAAGGCATTTCAAGTTTCAAGTTACTATTTGAATGCTATTATCTTTGGTGTAAATTACTCTGTGCCTACGCTTGGTTGACCAGATACGTCGTGTGTTTGTCAGTCATCTATATTCTACGATACAATGACATGAGCGTGTTGCTGTTCAGATTTGAGGATATAGCTCATAGAAGGAAGTCTGCAAATGAACTCTTCGATGATTTTCCAACCTAGGGCGTCAACCTGAGAAGGGTTGTAGGTGTACTGCTGTAAGTCCTACGATTCTTCAAATGGTAGCGCATCAATGAGCAGTCCAATGTGCTTGGTGTGTGATTTTGTACATATGTTCATATTGTATATACTGAATTGATATCATCTGTCATCTAGCTGTTGGTAATTCTGTTTGTGTCCGGACGACTTCCACTTGGATCATCAACCTGAGAAGGAATGTAGGCGTACTGCTGTAAGTCCTACAGTTCTTCAATGGTAGTTCGTCAAGGCAGAATCCACCACATTTGATGTGTTAATTGTACATATGTTTGTGTTAAATAATTGTGTGAGTTCCAATTATTGTGATTGTTGGTTAATCTTGTTTGTGTCCGGACATTCCACAACTTACAATCGTCAACGTGAGAAGGGTTGTAGGCGTACTGGTGTAAGTCCTGCGATTCTTCAAAGGAATTCCATCAAGACAAGATCCCCGAGTTTGTGAGTACTGTTTCTATATATGTGTGGTGCATCATTTCAATTGGTGTTTTTTGGATTCATTGTGTTTACTCGTTGTTTTCGTACCTTGTTTTTATTGCATAATTTTGTTAAAATTTTCGTCGTGATTACTTCTGAAGTTGTTTCTTGTCTTCTACATCCGCGAATGAATTGATTGATGTTAGAGACAGCAGATGGGCCGTATACGCCGGGGAGGCTATTGCTGAGAGTAAAATGCATACGGAGATAATTGTTAGGTGTGATCCCACACGCCGGGGAGCGGGAGTGTAGACGACTGAGGCTCACATACGTCATCGTTACTAGAATTGAGACAGAATGAGTGACAAGCGATTGCAGTGATAATTGGTTGTGAGTAGATAAGAGGATGTGCGTAGAGTATCATGAGGTGCTACTGTGGTCACGTTGCATTCTGCAAGAGTCATTCTAGCAAGTGGCGGTTGTGCTGCAAGAGGAGGTGTCAAGAGGATGCCTTTAACTGGAAGGCGCAGGTCGTCATTGATGTGTGAGATTGTGCTGTGAGTATGCTTGTGGTGTGTTGGCTTTTCTGTTTGTTTTCCATTTCAGCTCTGTCCGTGTGACCCAGGTTCTCGCAATGGCATCCAAGTCAACGTGTATTGGTCGTGAAGAAAAAAGGGATGGATCCGTATTTTGCCGGGGAGTGTCAATGTAGTTGAAGATTGAACGATCAATTCATTGTTGTTTGCTCAAAACCAACTTCCCCAATTTTCGCGGAGGCATCAATACGACAGCCATCGTCTCATTGGTCGCTGTTCAGAAAGAAGTCAGCAATAAACCGTCAGAAGTAATATTGTGATTTATTATTGTAATATTTGTTCACAGACCTTAGAGGAATTATTTTTTATATGTTGGTGTTACAATAAAGAATTCTCGAGCGGCCAATCGGTCTTTTGGTTTTTGCGTCCGTTATTACTAAGCGTTTCTGAAAAACTTCAAGGAACAGCGTGAGCCCGAGCGTAGCAAGAGCTGGGCATTAACGGTTTACGAGACGTGACTGACAGTTTCTGACGGTAGAAACAGATTCTGGCCGATTCAGATAGCTGGTAACAGTTTGGATAGTCACCGTTCATCTTTCCTGGTGCCGGTCAAGTCCTCTTTGAACAAGCAATATCTGGAACGTTTTTGGAATTGGGTCAAGTTCAACAATGCCTGGGTCAGAGAAGGGACAGAGCGTCTTGGATGCAAACAGGAAGGTAAGTCATGGTGACTTCTCTGTTACTTGTAACGATGTGTCTGATGTTAAGTATGACATGGTTGATGTTACTGTTTCGCCGTTCAGGGATAATAGGAACATCAAACTCCCTAAATTTGAACCACGATGTTTTGATGGAAACCCGGCTGATTATTTACAATTTGTAAAGGAGTTTGAGATCATGCTGAGTGGTTTTCATTAACTGATGAAATGAAGTTAATGTATTTGATGAGGTATTGCACTGGAATTGCTGCAAGAGCTATACAGTGTTGTAAGTTTATGAAACCGAAAGAGGGCTATGATGAGGCTATGAGCATATTACGTCAAAGGTTTGGAAGACCTTCAATGATTGTAAGGAACGTATACGAAGCTGTCAAAGGTAACGGCAGTCAACTTCAAGATGACTCCAAGGCACTTACTGAGTTTTTAGATAATTTGCTAATTTACAAGAATGGGATGATTTCGATGAATCGAATGAGTGACCTCAACTCGAGTTTTATACTAGAAGTAATAGCGAGACGCCTACCTACACGACTGCAGAGGAGGTGGGTGAAGATAAGCTCCCATATGGAGGATGAGGGTATCGAGCCAAAATTTGATGATATCCTGAAACTAGTAGAAGATAGTGTAAATCAATCGATGAGCAAGTTTGCCAGTATATTGAATCTCACCCCTAGAATAGAGCAGTCTGAGGGTAAAACGCAATCATTGATGACGAAAGGGCCTCATAGAGGTGGATATCGAGAAGGCTCTATGGTGTCTAGTAATGCATATAGACCTAGTGAGTGTAACAGGTTTTGTAGTACATCCTCAACAGATAAGTTACAAGATGCAAGACAAACACGGTCGTGTTTTACACGTTTGCAAGAAGTGCATACAAAGGTGAACTGTGAACCAGTAAGCAAGCTCAGTGATAAGCTGAATGTAAACTCCAGGCCTGACTCCGAATTGTGTGACGATAACGGTGCGGTCAAGAAGTCTGTAGTTGCAACTGGTAAGCCATTGTTGAATAGAGTGTCACAGAATAGAGTTATTGCTTCAGAGTGCAGTTCTGACCCTACAAGTTTACAAGGTATTACTAGTCAGAATGAAGTTACAAAACCTTTTAGGATTTGCGAGGAGGAACCAAAATTGTCTACTTCTGTTATTAAAGAGTTTGAAAATGATGAAGTTGACGGTAAAATGAATATTTGTGATAATGATCATGATACTTCACAGTTGTCTTTGGTTGATCATGATGAGATGATAGATATGCCTACTACTGCTAAGTTGAACAAAGGTTCTGTACAACTTGAACGTGAAGTAGAAATAAATGCAGGTGCAGTTGCAGAAGGCATGCATACTTGTGAGACCGTCAGTGTAAGTGATCAGCATGTAGCCCACCTATCATCAGATGCTATTGCTAAACCTGAGCTGATAGTAAAAGACAGCAGTGGTGGTGGTCTTGCAGTTAGACAATTTTCTGAAAGTCGAGCAACAACAGCTTTGGATCCACCGCTAACTTCATCAACTGATATCAGTCAGTTGTCGTTGGTGTTGTCATCCACAATGAAACAGACGCCCATCAACTCAAGTATCTTGTGCAATGACTATGATAATATCAGTTCGTTTGAAAGGACGAATATCAATGGTCAGTTTAGTGAGGATAAGCCAAGTGTAAACGAGAGAGTAATTGTTAAATTGACTTGCATGAATAAAGGCATTTCAAGTTTCAAGTTACTATTTGAATGCTATTATCTTTGGTGTAAATTACTCTGTGCCTACGCTTGGTTGACCAGATACGTCGTGTGTTTGTCAGTCATCTATATTCTACGATACAATGACATGAGCGTGTTGCTGTTCAGATTTGAGGATATAGCTCATAGAAGGAAGTCTGCAAATGAACTCTTCGATGATTTTCCAACCTAGGGCGTCAACCTGAGAAGGGTTGTAGGTGTACTGCTGTAAGTCCTACGATTCTTCAAAGGGTAGCGCATCAATGAGCAGTCCAATGTGCTTGGTGTGTGATTTTGTACATATGTTCATATTGTATATACTGAATTGATATCATCTGTCATCTAGCTGTTGGTAATTCTGTTTGTGTCCGGACGACTTCCACTTGGATCATCAACCTGAGAAGGAATGTAGGCGTACTGCTGTAAGTCCTACAGTTCTTCAATGGTAGTTCGTCAAGGCAGAATCCACCACATTTGATGTGTTAATTGTACATATGTTTGTGTTAAATAATTGTGTGAGTTCCAATTATTGTAATTGTTGGTTAATCTTGTTTGTGTCCGGACATTCCACAACTTACAATCGTCAACGTGAGAAGGGTTGTAGGCGTACTGGTGTAAGTCCTGCGATTCTTCAAAGGAATTCCATCAAGACAAGATCCCCGAGTTTGTGAGTACTGTTTCTATATATGTGTGGTGCATCATTTCAATTGGTGTTTTTTGGATTCATTGTGTTTACTCGTTGTTTTCGTACCTTGTTTTTATTGCATAATTTTGTTAAAATTTTCGTCGTGATTACTTCTGAAGTTGTTTCTTGTCTTCTACATCCGCGAATGAATTGATTGATGTTAGAGACAGCAGATGGGCCGTATACGCCGGGGAGGCTATTGCTGAGAGTAAAATGCATACGGAGATAATTGTTAGGTGTGATCCCACACGCCGGGGAGCGGGAGTGTAGACGACTGAGGCTCACATACGTCATCGTTACTAGAATTGAGACAGAATGAGTGACAAGCGATTGCAGTGATAATTGGTTGTGAGTAGATAAGAGGATGTGCGTAGAGTATCATGAGGTGCTACTGTGGTCACGTTGCATTCTGCAAGAGTCATTCTAGCAAGTGGCGGTTGTGCTGCAAGAGGAGGTGTCAAGAGGATGCCTTTAACTGGAAGGCGCAGGTCGTCATTGATGTGTGAGATTGTGCTGTGAGTATGCTTGTGGTGTGTTGGCTTTTCTGTTTGTTTTCCATTTCAGCTCTGTCCGTGTGACCCAGGTTCTCGCAATGGCATCCAAGTCAACGTGTATTGGTCGTGAAGAAAAAAGGGATGGATCCGTATTTTGCCGGGGAGTGTCAATGTAGTTGAAGATTGAACGATCAATTCATTGTTGTTTGCTCAAAACCAACTTCCCCAATTTTCGCGGAGGCATCAATACGACAGCCATCGTCTCATTGGTCGCTGTTCAGAAAGAAGTCAGCAATAAACCGTCAGAAGTAATATTGTGATTTATTATTGTAATATTTGTTCACAGACCTTAGAGGAATTATTTTTTATATGTTGGTGTTACAATAAAGAATTCTCGAGCGGCCAATCGGTCTTTTGGTTTTTGCGTCCGTTATTACTAAGCGTTTCTGAAAAACTTCAAGGAACAGCGTGAGCCCGAGCGTAGCAAGAGCTGGGCATTAACGGTTTACGAGACGTGACTGACAGTTTCTGACGGTAGAAACAGATTCTGGCCGATTCAGATAGCTGGTAACAGTTTGGATAGTCACCGTTCATCTTTCCTGGTGCCGGTCAAGTCCTCTTTGAACAAGCAATATCTGGAACGTTTTTGGAATTGGGTCAAGTTCAACAATGCCTGGGTCAGAGAAGGGACAGAGCGTCTTGGATGCAAACAGGAAGGTAAGTCATGGTGACTTCTCTGTTACTTGTAACGATGTGTCTGATGTTAAGTATGACATGGTTGATGTTACTGTTTCGCCGTTCAGGGATAATAGGAACATCAAACTCCCTAAATTTGAACCACGATGTTTTGATGGAAACCCGGCTGATTATTTACAATTTGTAAAGGAGTTTGAGATCATGCTGAGTGGTTTTCATTAACTGATGAAATGAAGTTAATGTATTTGATGAGGTATTGCACTGGAATTGCTGCAAGAGCTATACAGTGTTGTAAGTTTATGAAACCGAAAGAGGGCTATGATGAGGCTATGAGCATATTACGTCAAAGGTTTGGAAGACCTTCAATGATTGTAAGGAACGTATACGAAGCTGTCAAAGGTAACGGCAGTCAACTTCAAGATGACTCCAAGGCACTTACTGAGTTTTTAGATAATTTGCTAATTTACAAGAATGGGATGATTTCGATGAATCGAATGAGTGACCTCAACTCGAGTTTTATACTAGAAGTAATAGCGAGACGCCTACCTACTCGACTGCAAAGGAAGTGGGTGAAGATAAGCTCCCGTATGGAGGATGAGGGTATCGAGCCAAAATTTGATGATATCCTGAAACTAGTAGAAGATAGTGTCAATCAATCGATGAGCAAGTTTGCCAGTATATTGAATCTCACCCCTAGAATAGAGCAGTCTGAGGGTAAAACGCAATCATTGATGACGAAAGGGCCTCATAGAGGTGGATATCGAGAAGGCTCTATGGTGTCTAGTAATGCATATAGACCTAGTGAGTGTAACAGGTTTCGTAGTACATCCTCAACAGATAAGTTACAAGATGCAAGACAAACACGGTCGTGTTTTACACGTTTGCAAGAAGTGCGTACAAAGGTGAACTGTGAACCAGTAAGCAAGTTCAGTGATAAGCTGAATGTAAACTCCAGGCCTGACTCCGAATTGTGTGACGATAACGGTGCGGTCAAGAAGTCTGTAGTTGCAACTGGTAAGCCATTGTTGAATAGAGTGTCACAGAATAGAGTTATTGCTTCAGAGTGCAGTTCTGACCCTACAAGTTTACAAGGTATTACTAGTCAGAGTGAAGTTACAAAACCTTTTAGGATTTGCGAGGAGGAACCAAAATTGTCTACTTCTGTTATTAAAGAGTTTGAAAATGATGAAGTTGACGGTAAAGTGAATATTCGTGATAATGATCATGATACTTCACAGTTGTCTTTGGTTGATCATGATGAGATGATAGATATGCCTACTACTGCTAAGTTGAACAAAGGTTCTGTACAACTTGAACGTGAAGTAGAAATAAATGCAGGTGCAGTTGCAGAAGGCATGCATACTTGTGAGACCGTCAGTGTAAGTGATCAGCATGTAGCCCACCTATCATCAGATGCTATTGCTAAACCTGAGCTGATAGTAAAAGACAGCAGTGGTGGTGGTCTTGGAGGTAGACAATTTTCTGAAAGTCGAGCAACAACAGCTTTGGATCCACCGCTAACTTCATCAACTGATATCAATCAGTCGTCGTTGGTGTTGTCATCCACAATGAAACAGACGCCCATCAACTCAAGTATCTTGTGCAATGACTATGATAATATCAGTTCGTTTGAAAGGACGAATATCAATGGTCAGTTTAGTGAGGATAAGCCAAGTGTAAACGAGAGAGTAATTGTTAAATTGACTTGCATGAATAAAGGCATTTCAAGTTTCAAGTTACTATTTGAATGCTATTATCTTTGGTGTAAATTACTCTGTGCCTACGCTTGGTTGACCAGATACGTCGTGTGTTTGTCAGTCATCTATATTCTACGATACAATGACATGAGCGTGTTGCTGTTCAGATTTGAGGATATAGCTCATAGAAGGAAGTCTGCAAATGAACTCTTCGATGATTTTCCAACCTAGGGCGTCAACCTGAGAAGGGTTGTAGGTGTACTGCTGTAAGTCCTACGATTCTTCAAATGGTAGCGCATCAATGAGCAGTCCAATGTGCTTGGTGTGTGATTTTGTACATATGTTCATATTGTATATACTGAATTGATATCATCTGTCATCTAGCTGTTGGTAATTCTGTTTGTGTCCGGACGACTTCCACTTGGATCATCAACCTGAGAAGGAATGTAGGCGTACTGCTGTAAGTCCTACAGTTCTTCAATGGTAGTTCGTCAAGGCAGAATCCACCACATTTGATGTGTTAATTGTACATATGTTTGTGTTAAATAATTGTGTGAGTTCCAATTATTGTGATTGTTGGTTAATCTTGTTTGTGTCCGGACATTCCACAACTTACAATCGTCAACGTGAGAAGGGTTGTAGGCGTACTGGTGTAAGTCCTGCGATTCTTCAAAGGAATTCCATCAAGACATGATCCCCGAGTTTGTGTGTACTGTTTGTATATATGTGTGGTGCATCATTTCAATTGGTGTTTTTTGGATTCATTGTGTTTACTCGTTGTTTTCGTACCTTGTTTTTATTGCATAATTTTGTTAAAATTTTCGTCGTGATTACTTCTGAAGTTGTTTCTTGTCTTCTACATCCGTGAATGAATTGATTGATGTTAGAGACAGCAGATGGGTCGTATACGCCGGGGAGGCTATTGCTGAGAGTAAAATGCATACGGAGATAATTGTTAGGTGTGATCCCACACGCCGGGGAGCGGGAGTGTAGACGACTGAGGCTCACATACGTCATCGTTACTAGAATTGAGACAGAATGAGTGACAAGCGATTGCAGTGATAATTGGTAGTGAGTAGATAAGAGGATGTGCGTAGAGTATCATGAGGTGCTACTGTGGTCACGTTGCATTCTGCAAGAGTCATTCTAGCAAGTGGCGATTGTGCTGCAAGAGGAGGTGTCAAGAGGATGCCTTTAACTGGAAGGCGCAGGTCGTCATTGATGTGTGAGATTGTGCTGTGAGTATGCTTGTGGTGTGTTGGCTTTTCTGTTTGTTTTCCATTTCAGCTCTGTCCGTGTGACCCAGGTTCTCGCAATGGCATCCAAGTCAACGTGTATTGGTCGTGAAGAAAAAAGGGATGGATCCGTATTTTGCCGGGGAGTGTCAATGTAGTTGAAGATTGAACGATCAATTCATTGTTGTTTGCTCAAAACCAACTTCCCCAATTTTCGCGGAGGCATCAATACGACAGCCATCGTCTCATTGGTCGCTGTTCAGAAAGAAGTCAGCAATAAACCGTCAGAAGTAATATTGTGATTTATTATTGTAATATTTGTTCACAGACCTTAGAGGAATTATTTTTTATATGTTGGTGTTACAATAAAGAATTCTCGAGCGGCCAATCGGTCTTTTGGTTTTTGCGTCCGTTATTACTAAGCGTTTCTGAAAAACTTCAAGGAACAGCGTGAGCCCGAGCGTAGCAAGAGCTGGGCATTAACGGTTTACGAGACGTGACTGACAGTTTCTGACGGTAGAAACAGATTCTGGCGGATTCAGATAGCTGGTGAAAGTTTGGATAGTCACCGTTCATCTTTCCTGGTGCCGGTCAAGTCCTCTTTGAACAAGCAATATCTGGAACGTTTTTGGAATTGGGTCAAGTTCAACAATGCCTGGGTCAAAGAAGGGACAGAGTGTCTTGGATGCAAACAGGAAAGTAAGTCATGGTGACTTGTCTGTTAATTGTAACGATGTGTCTGATGTTAAGCATGACATGGTTGATGTTACTGTTTCGCCGTTCAGGGATAATAGGAACATCAAACTCCCTAAATTTGAACCACGATGTTTTGATGGAAACCCGGCTGATTATTTACAATTTGTAAAGGAGTTTGAGATCATGCTGAGTGGTTTTCATTAACTGATGAAATGAAGTTAATGTATTTGATGAGGTATTGCACTGGAGATGCTGCAAGAGCTATACAGTGCTGTAAGTTTATGAAACCGAAAGAGGGCTATGATGAGGCTATGAGCATATTACGTCAAAGGTTTGGAAGACCTTCAATGATTGTAAGGAACGTATACGAAGCTGTCAAAGGTAACGGCAGTCAACTTCAAGATGACTCCAAGGCACTTACTGAGTTTTTAGATAATTTGCTAATTTACAAGAATGGCATGATTTCGATGAATCGAATGAGTGACCTCAACTCGAGTTTTATACTAGAAGTAATAGCAAGACGCCTACCTACTCGACTGCAAAGGAAGTGGGTGAAGATAAGCTCCCGTATGGAGGATGAGGGTATCGAGCCAAAATTTGATGATATCCTGAAACTAGTAAAAGATAGTGTCAATCAATCGATGAGCAAGTTTGCCAGTATATTGAATCTCACCCCTAGAATAGAGCAGTCTGAGGGTAAAACGCAATCATTGATGACGAAAGGGCCTCAGAGAGGTGGATATCGAGAAGGCTCCATGATGTCTAGTAATGCATATAGACCTAGTGAGTGTAACAGGTTTTGTAGTACATCCTCAACAGATAAGTTACAAGATGCAAGACAAACACGGTCGTGTTTTACACGTTTGCAAGAAGTGCGTACAAAGGTGAACTGTGAACCAGTAAGCAAGTTCAGTGATAAGCTAAATGTAAACTCCAGGCCTGACTCCGAATTGTGTGACGATAACGGTGCGGTCAAGAAGTCTGTAGTTGCAACTGGTAAGCCATTGTTGAATAGAGTGTCACAGAATAGAGTTATTGCTTCAGAGTGCAGTTCTGACCCTACAAGTTTACAAGGTATTACTAGTCAGAGTGAAGTTACAAAACCTTTTAGGATTTGCGAGGAGGAACCAAAATTGTCTACTTCTGTTATTAAAGAGTTTGAAAATGATGAAGTTGACGGTAAAGTGAATATTCGTGATAATGATCATGATACTTCACAGTTGTCTTTGGTTGATCATGATGAGATGATAGATATGCCTACTACTGCTAAGTTGAACAAAGGTTCTGTACAACTTGAACGTGAAGTAGAAATAAATGCAGGTGCAGTTGCAGAAGGCATGCATACTTGTGAGACCGTCAGTGTAAGTGATCAGCATGTAGCCCACCTATCATCAGATGCTATTGCTAAACCTGAGCTGATAGTAAAAGACAGCAGTGGTGGTGGTCTTGCAGGTAGACAATTTTCTGAAAGTCGAGCAACAACAGCTTTGGATCCACCGCTAACTTCATCAACTGATATCAGTCAGTCGTCGTTGGTGTTGTCATCCACAATGAAACAGACGCCCATCAACTCAAGTATCTTGTGCAATGACTATGATAGTATCAGTTCGTTTGAAAGGACGAATATCAATGGTCAGTTTAGTGAGGATAAGCCAAGTGTAAACGAGAGAGTAATTGTTAAATTGACTTGCATGAATAAAGGCATTTCTAGTTTCAAGTTACTATTTGAATGCTATTATCTTTGGTGTAAATTACTCTGTGCCTACGCTTGGTTGACCAGATACGTCGTGTGTTTGTCAGTCATCTATATTCTACGATACAATGACATGAGCGTGTTGCCGTTCAGATTTGAGGATATAGCTCATAGAAGGAAGTCAGCAAATGAACTCTGCGACGATTTTCCAACCTAGGGCGTCAACCTGAGAAGGGTTGTAGGTGTACTGCTGTAAGTCCTACAATTCTTCAAAGGGTAGCGCATCAATGAGCAGTCCAATGTGCTTGGTGTGTGATTTTGTACATATGTTCATATTGTATATACTGAATTGATATCATCTGTCATCTAGCTGTTGGTAATTCTGTTTGTGTCCGGACGACTTCCACTTGGATCATCAACCTGAGAAGGAATGTAGGCGTACTGCTGTAAGTCCTACAGTTCTTCAAGGGTAGTTCGTCAAGGCAGAATCCACCACATTTGATGTGTTGATTGTACATATGTTTGTGTTAAATAATTGTGTGAGTTCCAATTATTGTAATTGTTGGTTAATCTTGTTTGTGTCCGGACATTCCACAACTTACAATCGTCAACGTGAGAAGGGTTGTAGGCGTACTGGTGTAAGTCCTGCGATTCTTCAAAGGAATTCCATCAAGACATGATCCCCGAGAATTTGTGTACTGTTTGTATATATGTGTGGTGCATCATTTCAATTGGTGTTTTTTGGATTCATTGTGTTTACTCGTTGTTTTCGTACCTTGTTTTTATTGCATAATTTTGTTAAAATTTTCGTCGTGATTACTTCTGAAGTTGTTTCTTGTCTTCTACATCCGCGAATGAATTGATTGATGTTAGAGACAGCAGATGGGCCGTATACGCCGGGGAGGCTATTGCTGAGAGTAAAATGCATACGGAGATAATTGTTAGGTGTGGTCCCACACGCCGGGGAGCGGGAGTGTAAACGACTGAGGCTCGCATACGTCATCGTTACTAGAATTGAGGCAGAATGAGTGACAAGCGATTGCAGTGGTAATTGGTAGTGAGTAGATAAGAGGATGTGCGTAGAGTATCATGAGGTGCTACTGTGGTCACGTTGCATTCTGCAAGAGTCATTCTAGCAAGTGGCGATTGTGCTGCAAGAGGAGGTGTCAAGAGGATGCCTTTAACTGGAAGGCGCAAGGCCGCAATGATGTGTGAGATTGTGCTGTGAGTATGCTTGTGGTGTGTTGGCTTTTCTGTTTGTTTTCCATTTCAGCTCTGTCCGTGTGACCCAGGTTCTCGCAATGGCATCCAAGTCAACGTGTATTGGTCGTGAAGAAAAAAGGGATGGATCCGTATTTTGCCGGGGAGTGTCAATGTAGTTGAAGATTGAACGATCAATTCATTGTTGTTTGCTCAAAACCAACTTCCCCAATTTTCGCGGAGGCATCAATACGACAGTCATCGTCTCATCGGTCGCTGTTCAGAAAGAAGTCAGCAATAAACCGTCAGAAGTAATATTGTGATTTATTATTGTAATATTTGTTCACAGACCTTAGAGGAATTATTTTTTATATGTTGGTGTTACAATAAAGAATTCTCGAGTGGCCAATCGGTGTTTTGGTTTTTGCGTCCGTTATTACTAAGCGTTTCTGAAAACTTCAAGGAACAGCGTGAGCCCGAGCGTAGCAAGAGCTGGGCATTAACGGTTTACGAGACGTGACTGACAGTTTCTGACGGTAGAAACAGATTCTGGCCGATTCAGATAGCTGGTAACAGTTTGGATAGTCACCGTTCATCTTTCCTGGTGCCGGTCAAGTCCTCTTTGAACAAGCAATATCTGGAACGTTTTTGGAATTGGGTCAAGTTCAACAATGCCTGGGTCAAAGAAGGGACAGAGCGTCTTGGATGCAAACAGGAAGGTAAGTCATGGTGACTTGTCTGTTAATTGTAACGATGTGTCTGATGTTAAGCATGACATGGTTGATGTTACTGTTTCGCCGTTCAGGGATAATAGGAACATCAAACTCCCTAAATTTGAACCACGATGTTTTGATGGAAACCCGGCTGATTATTTACAATTTGTAAAGGAGTTTGAGATCATGCTGAGTGGTTTTCATTAACTGATGAAATGAAGTTAATGTATTTGATGAGGTATTGCACTGGAATTGCTGCAAGAGCTATACAGTGTTGTAAGTTTATGAAGCCAAAAGAGGGCTACGATGAGGCTATGAGCATATTACGTCAAAGGTTTGGAAGACCTTCAATGATTGTAAGGAACGTATACGAAGCTGTCAAAGGTAACGGCAGTCAACTTCAAGATGACTCCAAGGCACTTACTGAGTTTTTAGATAATTTGCTAATTTACAAGAATGCGATGATTTCGATGAATCGCATGAGTGACCTCAACTCGAGTTTTATACTAGAAGTAATAGCAAGACGCCTACCTACTCGACTGCAAAGGAAGTGGGTGAAGATAAGCTCCCATATGGAGGATGAGGGTATCGAGCCAAAATTTGATGATATCCTGAAACTAGTAAAAGATAGTGTCAATCAATCTATGAGCAAGTTTGCCAGTATATTGAATCTCACCCCTAGAATAGAGCAGTCTGAGGGTAAAACGCAATCATTGATGACGAAAGGGCCTCAGAGAGGTGGATATCGAGAAGGCTCCATGATGTCTAGTAATGCATATAGACCTAGTGAGTGTAACAGGTTTCGTAGTACATCCTCAACAGATAAGTTACAAGATGCAAGACAAACACGGTTGTGTTTTACACGTTTGCAAGAGGTGCATACAAAGGTGAACTGTGAACCAGTAAGCAAGTTCAGTGATAAGCTAAATGTAAACTCCAGGCCTGACTCCGAATTGTGTGACGATAACGGTGCGGTCAAGAAGTCTGTAGTTGCAACTGGTAAGCCATTGTTGAATAGAGTGTCACAGAATAGAGTTATTGCTTCAGAGTGCAGTTCTGACCCTACAAGTTTACAAGGTATTACTAGTCAGAGTGAAGTTACAAAACCTTTTAGGATTTGCGAGGAGGAACCAAAATTGTCTACTTCTGTTATTAAAGAGTTTGAAAATGATGAAGTTGACGGTAAAATGAATATTTGTGATAATGATCATGATACTTCACAGTTGTCTTTGGTTGATCATGATGAGATGAGGGATATGCCTACTACTGCTAAGTTGAACAAAGGTTCTGTACAACTTGAACGTGAAGTAGAAATAAATGCAGGTGCAGTTGCAGAAGGCATGCATACTTGTGAGACCGTCAGTGTAAGTGATCAGCATGTAGCCCACCTATCATCAGATGCTATTGCTAAACCTGAGCTGATAGTAAAAGACAGCAGTGGTGGTGGTCTTGGAGTTAGACAATTTTCTGAAAGTCGAGCAACAACAGCTTTGGATCCACCGCTAACTTCATCAACTGATATCAGTCAGTTGTCGTTGGTGTTGTCATCCACAATGAAACAGACGCCCATCAACTCAAGTATCTTGTGCAATGACTATGATAATATCAGTTCGTTTGAAAGGACGAATATCAATGGTCAGTTTAGTGAGGATAAGCCAAGTGTAAACGAGAGAGTAATTGTTAAATTGACTTGCATGAATAAAGGCATTTCAAGTTTCAAGTTACTATTTGAATGCTATTATCTTTGGTGTAAATTACTCTGTGCCTACGCTTGGTTGACCAGATACGTCGTGTGTTTGTCAGTCATCTATATTCTACGATACAATGACATGAGCGTGTTGCCGTTCAGATTTGAGGATATAGCTGATAGAAGGAAGTCAGCAAATGAACTCTTCGATGATTTTCCAACCTAGGGCGTCAACCTGAGAAGGGTTGTAGGCGTACTGCTGTAAGTCCTACAATTCTTCAAAGGGTAGCGCATCAATGAGCAGTCCAATGTGCTTGGTGTGTGATTTTGTACATATGTTCATATTGTATATACTGAATTGATATCATCTGTCATCTAGCTGTTGGTAATTCTGTTTGTGTCCGGACGACTTCCACTTGGATCATCAACCTGAGAAGGAATGTAGGCGTACTGCTGTAAGTCCTACAGTTCTTCAAGGGTAGTTCGTCAAGGCAGAATCCACCACATTTGATGTGTTAATTGTACATATGTTTGTGTTAAATAATTGTGTGAGTTCCAATTATTGTAATTGTTGGTTAATCTTGTTTGTGTCCGGACATTCCACAACTTACAATCGTCAACGTGAGAAGGGTTGTAGGCGTACTGGTGTAAGTCCTGCGATTCTTCAAAGGAATTCCATCAAGACATGATCCCCGAGTTTGTGAGTACTGTTTCTATATATGTGTGGTGCATCATTTCAATTGGTGTTTTTTGGATTCATTGTGTTTACTCGTTGTTTTCGTACCTTGTTTTTATTGCATAATTTTGTTAAAATTTTCGTCGTGATTACTTCTGAAGTTGTTTCTTGTCTTCTACATCCGTGAATGAATTGATTGATGTTAGAGACAGCAGATGGGTCGTATACGCCGGGGAGGCTATTGCTGAGAGTGAAATGCATACGGAGATAATTGTTAGGTGTGATCCCACACGCCGGGGAGCGAGAGTGTAGACGACTGAGGCTCGCATACGTCACCGTTACTAGAATTGAGGCAGAATGAGTGACAAGCGATTGCAGTGATAATTGGTTGTGAGTAGATAAGAGGATGTGCGTAGAGTATCATGAGGTGCTACTGTGGTCACGTTGCATTCTGCAAGAGTCATTCTAGCAAGTGGCGGTTGTGTTGCAAGAGGAGGAAGGCGCAGGTCGTCATTGATGTGTGAGATTGTGCTGTGAGTATGCTTGTGGTGTGTTGGCTTTTCTGTTTGTTTTCCATTTCAGCTCTGTCCGTGTGACCCAGGTTCTCGCAATGGCATCCAAGTCAACGTGTATTGGTCGTGAAGAAAAAAGGGATGGATCCGTATTTTGCCGGGGAGTGTCAATGTAGTTGAAGATTGAACGATCAATTCATTGTTGTTTGCTCAAAACCAACTTCCCCAATTTTCGCGGAGGCATCAATACGACAGTCATCGTCTCATCGGTCGCTGTTCAGAAAGAAGTCAGCAAAAAACCGTCAGAAGTAATATTGTGATTTATTATTGTAATATTTGTTCACAGACCTTAGTGGAATTATTTTTTATATGTTGGTGTTACAATAAAGAATTCTCGAGCGGCCAATCGGTGTTTTGGTTTTTGCGTCCGTTATTACTAAGCGTTTCTGAGAAACTTCAAGGAACAGCGTGAGCCCGAGCGTAGCAAGAGCTGGGCATTAACGGTTTACGAGACGTGACTGACAGTTTCTGACGGTAGAAACAGATTCTGGCCGATTCAGATAGCTGGTAACAGTTTGGATAGTCACCGTTCATCTTTCCTGGTGCCGGTCAAGTCCTCTTTGAACAAGCAATATCTGGAACGTTTTTGGAATTGGGTCAAGTTCAACAATGCCTGGGTCAAAGAAGGGACAGAGCGTCTTGGATGCAAACAGGAAAGTAAGTCATGGTGACTTGTCTGTTAATTGTAACGATGTGTCTGATGTTAAGCATGACATGGTTGATGTTACTGTTTCGCCGTTCAGGGATAATAGGAACATCAAACTCCCTAAATTTGAACCACGATGTTTTGATGGAAACCCGGCTGATTATTTACAATTTGTAAAGGAGTTTGAGATCATGCTGAGTGGTTTTCATTAACTGATGAAATGAAGTTAATGTATTTGATGAGGTATTGCACTGGAGATGCTGCAAGAGCTATACAGTGTTGTAAGTTTATGAAGCCAAAAGAGGGCTACGATGAGGCTATGAGCATATTACGTCAAAGGTTTGGAAGACCTTCAATGATTGTAAGGAACGTATACGAAGCTGTCAAAGGTAACGGCAGTCAACTTCAAGATGACTCCAAGGCACTTACTGAGTTTTTAGATAATTTGCTAATTTACAAGAATGCAATGATTTCGATGAATCGCATGAGTGACCTCAACTCGAGTTTTATACTAGAAGTAATAGCAAGACGCCTACCTACTCGACTGCAAAGGAAGTGGGTGAAGATAAGCTCCCGTATGGAGGATGAGGGTATCGAGCCAAAGTTTGATGATATCCTGAAACTAGTAAAAGATAGTGTCAATCAATCGATGAGCAAGTTTGCCAGTATATTGAATCTCACCCCTAGAATAGAGCAGTCTGAGGGTAAAACGCAATCATTGATGACGAAAGGGCCTCAGAGAGGTGGATATCGAGAAGGCTCCATGATGTCTAGTAATGCATATAGACCTAGTGAGTGTAACAGGTTTCGTAGTACATCCTCAACAGATAAGTTACAAGATGCAAGACAAACACGGTTGTGTTTTACACGTTTGCAAGAGGTGCATACAAAGGTGAACTGTGAACCAGTGAGCAAGTTCAGTGATAAGCTAAATGTAAACTCCAGGCCTGACTCCGAATTGTGTGACGATAACGGTGCGGTGAAGAAGTCTGTAGTTGCAACTGGTAAGCCATTGTTGAATAGAGTGTCACAGAATAGAGTTATTGCTTCAGAGTGCAGTTCTGACCCTACAAGTTTACAAGGTATTACTAGTCAGAGTGAAGTTATAAAACCTTTTAGGATTTGCGAGGAGGAACCAAAATTGTCTACTTCTGTTATTAAAGAGTTTGAAAATGATGAAGTTGACGGTAAAGTGAATATTCGTGATAATGATCATGATACTTCACAGTTGTCTTTGGTTGATCATGATGAGATGAGGGATATGCCTACTACTGCTAAGTTGAACAAAGGTTCTGTACAACTTGAACGTGAAGTAGAAATAAATGCAGGTGCAGTTGCAGAAGGCATGCATACTTGTGAGACCGTCAGTGTAAGTGATCAGCATGTAGCCCACCTATCATCAGATGCTAGTGCTAAACCTGAGCTGATAGTAAAAGACAGCAGTGGTGGTGGTCTTGCAGGTAGACAAATTTCTGAAAGTCGAGCAACAACAGCTTTTGATCCACCGCTAACTTCATCAACTGATATCAATCAGTCGTCGTTGGTGTTGTCATCCACAATGAAACAGACGCCCATCAACTCAAGTATCTTGTGCAATGACTATGATAGTATCAGTTCGTTTGAAAGGACGAATATCAATGGTCAGTTTAGTGAGGATAAGCCAAGTGTAAACGAGAGAGTAATTGTTAAATTGACTTGCATGAATAAAGGCATTTCTAGTTTCAAGTTACTATTTGAATGCTATTATCTTTGGTGTAAATTACTCTGTGCCTACGCTTGGTTGACCAGATACGTCGTGTGTTTGTTCGTCATCTATATTCTACGATACAATGACATGAGCGTGTTGCCGTTCAGATTTGAGGATATAGCTGATAGAAGGAAGTCAGCAAATGAACTCTGCGACGATTTTCCAACCTAGGGCGTCAACCTGAGAAGGGTTGTAGGCGTACTGCTGTAAGTCCTACAATTCTTCAAAGGGTAGCGCATCAATGAGCAGTCCAATGTGCTTGGTGTGTGATTTTGTACATATGTTCATATTGTATATACTGAATTGATATCATCTGTCATCTAGCTGTTGGTAATTCTGTTTGTGTCCGGACGACTTCCACTTGGATCATCAACCTGAGAAGGAATGTAGGCGTACTGCTGTAAGTCCTACAGTTCTTCAAGGGTAGTTCGTCAAGGCAGAATCCACCACATTTGATGTGTTGATTGTACATATGTTTGTGTTAAATAATTGTGTGAGTTCCAATTATTGTAATTGTTGGTTAATCTTGTTTGTGTCCGGACATTCCACAACTTACAATCGTCAACGTGAGAAGGGTTGTAGGCGTACTGGTGTAAGTCCTGCGATTCTTCAAAGGAATTCCATCAAGACATGATCCGCGAGTTTGTGAGTACTGTTTGTATATATGTGTGGTGTGTCATATCAATTGGTGTTTTTTGGATTCATTGTGTTTACTCGTTGTTTTCGTACCTTGTTGTTATTGCATAATTTTGTTAAAATTTTCGTCGTGATTACTTCTGAAGTTGTTTCTAGTCTTCTACATCCGCGAATGAATTGATTGATGTTAGAGACAGCAGATGGGTCGTATACGCCGGGGAGGCTATTGCTGAGAGTGAAATGCACACGGAGATAATTGTTAGGTGTGATCCCACACGCCGGGGAGCGGGAGTGTAAACGACTGAGGCTCACATACGTCATCGTTACTAGAATTGAGGCAGAATGAGTGACAAGCGATTGCAGTGATAATTGGTAGTGAGTAGATAAGAGGATGTGCGTAGAGTATCATGAGGTGGTGCTATGGTCACGTTGCATTCTGCAAGAGTCATTCTAGCAAGTGGCGGTTGTGTTGCAAGAGGAGGTGTCAAGAGGATGCCTTTAACTGGAAGGCGCAGGTCGTCATTGATGTGTGAGATTGTGCTGTGAGTATGCTTGTGGTGTGTTGGCTTTTCTGTTTGTTTTCCATTTCAGCTCTGTCCGTGTGACCCAGGTTCTCGCAATGGCATCCAAGTCAACGTGTATTGGTCGTGAAGAAAAAAGGGATGGATCCGTATTTTGCCGGGGAGTGTCAATGTAGTTGAAGATTGAACGATCAATTCATGGTTGTTTGCTCAAAACCAACTTCCCCAATTTTCGCGGAGGCATCAATACGACAGTCATCGTCTCATCGGTCGCTGTTCAGAAAGAAGTCAGCAATAAACCGTCAGAAGTAATATTGTGATTTATTATTGTAATATTTGTTCACAGACCTTAGTGAAATTATTTTTTATATGTTGGTGTTACAATAAAGAATTCTCGAGCGGCCAATCGGTGTTTTGGTTTTTGCGTCCGTTATTACTAAGCGTTTCTGAGAAACTTCAAGGAACAGCGTGAGCCCGAGCGTAGCAAGAGCTGGGCATTAACGGTTTACGAGACGTGACTGACAGTTTCTGACGGTAGAAACAGATTCTGGCCGATTCAGATAGCTGGTAACAGTTTGGATAGTCACCGTTCATCTTTCCTGGTGCCGGTCAAGTCCTCTTTGAACAAGCAATATCTGGAACGTTTTTGGAATTGGGTCAAGTTCAACAATGCCTGGGTCAAAGAAGGGACAGAGCGTCTTGGATGCAAACAGGAAAGTAAGTCATGGTGACTTGTCTGTTAATTGTAACGATGTGTCTGATGTTAAGCATGACATGGTTGATGTTACTGTTTCGCCGTTCAGGGATAATAGGAACATCAAACTCCCTAAATTTGAACCACGATGTTTTGATGGAAACCCGGCTGATTATTTACAATTTGTAAAGGAGTTTGAGATCATGCTGAGTAGTTTTCATTAAATGATGAATTGAAGTTAATGTATTTGATGAGATATTGCACTGGAGATGCTGCAAGAGCTATACAGTGCTGTAAGTTTATGAAGCCGAAAGAGGGCTACGATGAGGCTATGAGCATATTACGTCAAAGGTTTGGAAGACCTTCAATGATTGTAAGGAACGTATACGAAGCTGTCAAAGGTAACGGCAGTCAACTTCAAGATGACTCCAAGGCACTTACTGAGTTTTTAGATAATTTGCTAATTTACAAGAATGCAATGATTTCGATGAATCGCATGAGTGACCTCAACTCGAGTTTTATACTAGAAGTAATAGCAAGACGCCTACCTACTCGACTGCAAAGGAAGTGGGTGAAGATAAGCTCCCGTATGGAGGATGAGGGTATCGAGCCAAAATTTGATGATATCCTGAAACTAGTAAAAGATAGTGTCAATCAATCTATGAGCAAGTTTGCCAGTATATTGAATCTCACCCCTAGAATAGAGCAGTCTGAGGGTAAAACGCAATCATTGATGACGAATAGGCCTCAGAGAGGTGGATATCGAGAAGGCTCCATGATGTCTAGTAATGCATATAGACCTAGTGAGTGTAACAGGTTTCGTAGTACATCCTCAACAGATAAGTTACAAGATGCAAGACAAACACGGTTGTGTTTTACACGTTTGCAAGAGGTGCATACAAAGGTGAACTGTGAACCAGTGAGCAAGTTCAGTGATAAGCTAAATGTAAACTCCAGGCCTGACTCCGAATTGTGTGACGATAACGGTGCGGTCAAGAAGTCTGTAGTTGCAACTGGTAAGCCATTGTTGAATAGAGTGTCACAGAATAGAGTTATTGCTTCAGAGTGCAGTTCTGACCCTACAAGTTTACAAGGTATTACTAGTCAGAGTGAAGTTATAAAACCTTTTAGGATTTGCGAGGAGGAACCAAAATTGTCTACTTCTGTTATTAAAGAGTTTGAAAATGATGAAGTTGACGGTAAAGTGAATATTCGTGATAATGATCATGATACTTCACAGTTGTCTTTGGTTGATCATGATGAGATGAGGGATATGCCTACTACTGCTAAGTTGAACAAAGGTTCTGTACAACTTGAACGTGAAGTAGAATTAAATGCAGATGCAGTTGCAGAAGGCATGCATACTTGTGAGACCGTCAGTGTAAGTGATCAGCGTGTAGCCCACCTATCATCAGATGCTAGTGCTAAACCTGAGCTGATAGTAAAAGACAGCAGTGGTGGTGGTCTTGCAGGTAGACAATTTTCTGAAAGTCGAGCAACAACAGCTTTGGATCCACCGCTAACTTCATCAACTGGTATCAATCAGTTGTCGTTGGTGTTGTCATCCACAATGAAACAGACGCCCATCAACTCAAGTATCTTCTGCAATGACTATGATAGTATCAGTTCGTTTGAAAGGACGAAAGATATTGCTCAGTTTAGTGAGGATAAGCCAAGTGTAAACGAGAGAGTAATTGTTAAATTGACTTGCATGAATAAAGGCATTTCTAGTTTCAAGTTACTATTTGAATGCTATTATCTTTGGTGTAAATTACTCTGTTTCTACGCTTGGTTGATGAGATATGTCGTGTGTTTGTTCGTCATCTATATTCTACGATACAATGACATGAGCGTGTTGCCGTTCAGATTTGAGGATATAGCTCATAGAAGGAAGTCTGCAAATGAACTCTTCGATGATTTTCCAACCTAGGGCGTCAACCTGAGAAGGGTTGTAGGTGTACTGCTGTAAGTCCTACAATTCTTCAAATGGTAGCGCATCAATGAGCAGTCCAATGTGCTTGGTGTGTGATTTTGTACATATGTTCATATTGTATATACTGAATTGATATCATCTGTCATCTAGCTGTTGGTAATTCTGTTTGTGTCCGGACGACTTCCACTTGGATCATCAACCTGAGAAGGAATGTAGGCGTACTGCTGTAAGTCCTACAGTTCTTCAATGGTAGTTCGTCAAGGCAGAATCCACCACATTTGATGTGTTAATTGTACATATGTTTGTGTTAAATAATTGTGTGAGTTCCAATTATTGTGATTGTTGGTTAATCTTGTTTGTGTCCGGACATTCCACAACTTACAATCGTCAACGTGAGAAGGGTTGTAGGCGTACTGGTGTAAGTCCTGCGATTCTTCAAAGGAATTCCATCAAGACAAGATCCCCGAGTTTGTGAGTACTGTTTCTATATATGTGTGGTGCATCATTTCAATTGGTGTTTTTTGGATTCATTGTGTTTACTCGTTGTTTTCGTACCTTGTTTTTATTGCATAATTTTGTTAAAATTTTCGTCGTGATTACTTCTGAAGTTGTTTCTTGTCTTCTACATCCGCGAATGAATTGATTGATGTTAGAGACAGCAGATGGGCCGTATACGCCGGGGAGGCTATTGCTGAGAGTAAAATGCATACGGAGATAATTGTTAGGTGTGATCCCACACGCCGGGGAGCGGGAGTGTAGACGACTGAGGCTCACATACGTCATCGTTACTAGAATTGAGACAGAATGAGTGACAAGCGATTGCAGTGATAATTGGTTGTGAGTAGATAAGAGGATGTGCGTAGAGTATCATGAGGTGCTACTGTGGTCACGTTGCATTCTGCAAGAGTCATTCTAGCAAGTGGCGGTTGTGCTGCAAGAGGATGTCAAGAGGATGCCTTTAACTGGAAGGCGCAGGTCGTCATTGATGTGTGAGATTGTGCTGTGAGTATGCTTGTGGTGTGTTGGCTTTTCTGTTTGTTTTCCATTTCAGCTCTGTCCGTGTGACCCAGGTTCTCGCAATGGCATCCAAGTCAACGTGTATTGGTCGTGAAGAAAAAAGGGATGGATCCGTATTTTGCCGGGGAGTGTCAATGTAGTTGAAGATTGAACGATCAATTCATTGTTGTTTGCTCAAAACCAACTTCCCCAATTTTCGCGGAGGCATCAATACGACAGCCATCGTCTCATTGGTCGCTGTTCAGAAAGAAGTCAGCAATAAACCGTCAGAAGTAATATTGTGATTTATTATTGTAATATTTGTTCACAGACCTTAGAGGAATTATTTTTTATATGTTGGTGTTACAATAAAGAATTCTCGAGCGGCCAATCGGTCTTTTGGTTTTTGCGTCCGTTATTACTAAGCGTTTCTGAAAAACTTCAAGGAACAGCGTGAGCCCGAGCGTAGCAAGAGCTGGGCATTAACGGTTTACGAGACGTGACTGACAGTTTCTGACGGTAGAAACAGATTCTGGCCGATTCAGATAGCTGGTAACAGTTTGGATAGTCACCGTTCATCTTTCCTGGTGCCGGTCAAGTCCTCTTTGAACAAGCAATATCTGGAACGTTTTTGGAATTGGGTCAAGTTCAACAATGCCTGGGTCAGAGAAGGGACAGAGCGTCTTGGATGCAAACAGGAAGGTAAGTCATGGTGACTTCTCTGTTACTTGTAACGATGTGTCTGATGTTAAGTATGACATGGTTGATGTTACTGTTTCGCCGTTCAGGGATAATAGGAACATCAAACTCCCTAAATTTGAACCACGATGTTTTGATGGAAACCCGGCTGATTATTTACAATTTGTAAAGGAGTTTGAGATCATGCTGAGTGGTTTTCATTAACTGATGAAATGAAGTTAATGTATTTGATGAGGTATTGCACTGGAATTGCTGCAAGAGCTATACAGTGTTGTAAGTTTATGAAACCGAAAGAGGGCTATGATGAGGCTATGAGCATATTACGTCAAAGGTTTGGAAGACCTTCAATGATTGTAAGGAACGTATACGAAGCTGTCAAAGGTAACGGCAGTCAACTTCAAGATGACTCCAAGGCACTTACTGAGTTTTTAGATAATTTGCTAATTTACAAGAATGGGATGATTTCGATGAATCGAATGAGTGACCTCAACTCGAGTTTTATACTAGAAGTAATAGCGAGACGCCTACCTACACGACTGCAGAGGAGGTGGGTGAAGATAAGCTCCCATATGGAGGATGAGGGTATCGAGCCAAAATTTGATGATATCCTGAAACTAGTAGAAGATAGTGTAAATCAATCGATGAGCAAGTTTGCCAGTATATTGAATCTCACCCCTAGAATAGAGCAGTCTGAGGGTAAAACGCAATCATTGATGACGAAAGGGCCTCATAGAGGTGGATATCGAGAAGGCTCTATGGTGTCTAGTAATGCATATAGACCTAGTGAGTGTAACAGGTTTTGTAGTACATCCTCAACAGATAAGTTACAAGATGCAAGACAAACACGGTCGTGTTTTACACGTTTGCAAGAAGTGCGTACAAAGGTGAACTGTGAACCAGTAAGCAAGCTCAGTGATAAGCTGAATGTAAACTCCAGGCCTGACTCCGAATTGTGTGACGATAACGGTGCGGTCAAGAAGTCTGTAGTTGCAATTGGTAAGCCATTGTTGAATAGAGTGTCACAGAATAGAGTTATTGCTTCAGAGTGCAGTTCTGACCCTACAAGTTTACAAGGTATTACTAGTCAGAATGAAGTTACAAAACCTTTTAGGATTTGCGAGGAGGAACCAAAATTGTCTACTTCTGTTATTAAAGAGTTTGAAAATGATGAAGTTGACGGTAAAATGAATATTTGTGATAATGATCATGATACTTCACAGTTGTCTTTGGTTGATCATGATGAGATGATAGATATGCCTACTACTGCTAAGTTGAACAAAGGTTCTGTACAACTTGAACGTGAAGTAGAAATAAATGCAGGTGCAGTTGCAGAAGGCATGCATACTTGTGAGACCGTCAGTGTAAGTGATCAGCATGTAGCCCACCTATCATCAGATGCTATTGCTAAACCTGAGCTGATAGTAAAAGACAGCAGTGGTGGTGGTCTTGGAGTTAGACAATTTTCTGAAAGTCGAGCAACAACAGCTTTGGATCCACCGCTAACTTCATCAACTGATATCAGTCAGTTGTCGTTGGTGTTGTCATCCACAATGAAACAGACGCCCATCAACTCAAGTATCTTGTGCAATGACTATGATAATATCAGTTCGTTTGAAAGGACGAATATCAATGGTCAGTTTAGTGAGGATAAGCCAAGTGTAAACGAGAGAGTAATTGTTAAATTGACTTGCATGAATAAAGGCATTTCAAGTTTCAAGTTACTATTTGAATGCTATTATCTTTGGTGTAAATTACTCTGTGCCTACGCTTGGTTGACCAGATACGTCGTGTGTTTGTCAGTCATCTATATTCTACGATACAATGACATGAGCGTGTTGCTGTTCAGATTTGAGGATATAGCTCATAGAAGGAAGTCTGCAAATGAACTCTTCGATGATTTTCCAACCTAGGGCGTCAACCTGAGAAGGGTTGTAGGTGTACTGCTGTAAGTCCTACGATTCTTCAAATGGTAGCGCATCAATGAGCAGTCCAATGTGCTTGGTGTGTGATTTTGTACATATGTTCATATTGTATATACTGAATTGATATCATCTGTCATCTAGCTGTTGGTAATTCTGTTTGTGTCCGGACGACTTCCACTTGGATCATCAACCTGAGAAGGAATGTAGGCGTACTGCTGTAAGTCCTACAGTTCTTCAATGGTAGTTCGTCAAGGCAGAATCCACCACATTTGATGTGTTAATTGTACATATGTTTGTGTTAAATAATTGTGTGAGTTCCAATTATTGTGATTGTTGGTTAATCTTGTTTGTGTCCGGACATTCCACAACTTACAATCGTCAACGTGAGAAGGGTTGTAGGCGTACTGGTGTAAGTCCTGCGATTCTTCAAAGGAATTCCATCAAGACAAGATCCCCGAGTTTGTGAGTACTGTTTCTATATATGTGTGGTGCATCATTTCAATTGGTGTTTTTTGGATTCATTGTGTTTACTCGTTGTTTTCGTACCTTGTTTTTATTGCATAATTTTGTTAAAATTTTCGTCGTGATTACTTCTGAAGTTGTTTCTTGTCTTCTACATCCGCGAATGAATTGATTGATGTTAGAGACAGCAGATGGGCCGTATACGCCGGGGAGGCTATTGCTGAGAGTAAAATGCATACGGAGATAATTGTTAGGTGTGATCCCACACGCCGGGGAGCGGGAGTGTAGACGACTGAGGCTCACATACGTCATCGTTACTAGAATTGAGACAGAATGAGTGACAAGCGATTGCAGTGATAATTGGTTGTGAGTAGATAAGAGGATGTGCGTAGAGTATCATGAGGTGCTACTGTGGTCACGTTGCATTCTGCAAGAGTCATTCTAGCAAGTGGCGGTTGTGCTGCAAGAGGAGGTGTCAAGAGGATGCCTTTAACTGGAAGGCGCAGGTCGTCATTGATGTGTGAGATTGTGCTGTGAGTATGCTTGTGGTGTGTTGGCTTTTCTGTTTGTTTTCCATTTCAGCTCTGTCCGTGTGACCCAGGTTCTCGCAATGGCATCCAAGTCAACGTGTATTGGTCGTGAAGAAAAAAGGGATGGATCCGTATTTTGCCGGGGAGTGTCAATGTAGTTGAAGATTGAACGATCAATTCATTGTTGTTTGCTCAAAACCAACTTCCCCAATTTTCGCGGAGGCATCAATACGACAGCCATCGTCTCATTGGTCGCTGTTCAGAAAGAAGTCAGCAATAAACCGTCAGAAGTAATATTGTGATTTATTATTGTAATATTTGTTCACAGACCTTAGAGGAATTATTTTTTATATGTTGGTGTTACAATAAAGAATTCTCGAGCGGCCAATCGGTCTTTTGGTTTTTGCGTCCGTTATTACTAAGCGTTTCTGAAAAACTTCAAGGAACAGCGTGAGCCCGAGCGTAGCAAGAGCTGGGCATTAACGGTTTACGAGACGTGACTGACAGTTTCTGACGGTAGAAACAGATTCTGGCCGATTCAGATAGCTGGTAACAGTTTGGATAGTCACCGTTCATCTTTCCTGGTGCCGGTCAAGTCCTCTTTGAACAAGCAATATCTGGAACGTTTTTGGAATTGGGTCAAGTTCAACAATGCCTGGGTCAGAGAAGGGACAGAGCGTCTTGGATGCAAACAGGAAGGTAAGTCATGGTGACTTCTCTGTTACTTGTAACGATGTGTCTGATGTTAAGTATGACATGGTTGATGTTACTGTTTCGCCGTTCAGGGATAATAGGAACATCAAACTCCCTAAATTTGAACCACGATGTTTTGATGGAAACCCGGCTGATTATTTACAATTTGTAAAGGAGTTTGAGATCATGCTGAGTGGTTTTCATTAACTGATGAAATGAAGTTAATGTATTTGATGAGGTATTGCACTGGAATTGCTGCAAGAGCTATACAGTGTTGTAAGTTTATGAAACCGAAAGAGGGCTATGATGAGGCTATGAGCATATTACGTCAAAGGTTTGGAAGACCTTCAATGATTGTAAGGAACGTATACGAAGCTGTCAAAGGTAACGGCAGTCAACTTCAAGATGACTCCAAGGCACTTACTGAGTTTTTAGATAATTTGCTAATTTACAAGAATGGGATGATTTCGATGAATCGAATGAGTGACCTCAACTCGAGTTTTATACTAGAAGTAATAGCGAGACGCCTACCTACACGACTGCAGAGGAGGTGGGTGAAGATAAGCTCCCATATGGAGGATGAGGGTATCGAGCCAAAATTTGATGATATCCTGAAACTAGTAGAAGATAGTGTAAATCAATCGATGAGCAAGTTTGCCAGTATATTGAATCTCACCCCTAGAATAGAGCAGTCTGAGGGTAAAACGCAATCATTGATGACGAAAGGGCCTCATAGAGGTGGATATCGAGAAGGCTCTATGGTGTCTAGTAATGCATATAGACCTAGTGAGTGTAACAGGTTTTGTAGTACATCCTCAACAGATAAGTTACAAGATGCAAGACAAACACGGTCGTGTTTTACACGTTTGCAAGAAGTGCGTACAAAGGTGAACTGTGAACCAGTAAGCAAGCTCAGTGATAAGCTGAATGTAAACTCCAGGCCTGACTCCGAATTGTGTGACGATAACGGTGCGGTCAAGAAGTCTGTAGTTGCAATTGGTAAGCCATTGTTGAATAGAGTGTCACAGAATAGAGTTATTGCTTCAGAGTGCAGTTCTGACCCTACAAGTTTACAAGGTATTACTAGTCAGAGTGAAGTTACAAAACCTTTTAGGATTTGCGAGGAGGAACCAAAATTGTCTACTTCTGTTATTAAAGAGTTTGAAAATGATGAAGTTGACGGTAAAATGAATATTTGTGATAATGATCATGATACTTCACAGTTGTCTTTGGTTGATCATGATGAGATGATAGATATGCCTACTACTGCTAAGTTGAACAAAGGTTCTGTACAACTTGAACGTGAAGTAGAAATAAATGCAGGTGCAGTTGCAGAAGGCATGCATACTTGTGAGACCGTCAGTGTAAGTGATCAGCATGTAGCCCACCTATCATCAGATGCTATTGCTAAACCTGAGCTGATAGTAAAAGACAGCAGTGGTGGTGGTCTTGGAGTTAGACAATTTTCTGAAAGTCGAGCAACAACAGCTTTGGATCCACCGCTAACTTCATCAACTGATATCAATCAGTTGTCGTTGGTGTTGTCATCCACAATGAAACAGACGCCCATCAACTCAAGTATCTTGTGCAATGACTATGATAGTATCAGTTCGTTTGAAAGGACGAATATCAATGGTCAGTTTAGTGAGGATAAGCCAAGTGTAAACGAGAGAGTAATTGTTAAATTGACTTGCATGAATAAAGGCATTTCTAGTTTCAAGTTACTATTTGAATGCTATTATCTTTGGTGTAAATTACTCTGTGCCTACGCTTGGTTGACCAGATACGTCGTGTGTTTGTCAGTCATCTATATTCTACGATACAATGACATGAGCGTGTTGCCGTTCAGATTTGAGGATATAGCTCATAGAAGGAAGTCAGCAAATGAACTCTTCGATGATTTTCCAACCTAGGGCGTCAACCTGAGAAGGGTTGTAGGCGTACTGCTGTAAGTCCTACAATTCTTCAAAGGGTAGCGCATCAATGAGCAGTCCAATGTGCTTGGTGTGTGATTTTGTACATATGTTCATATTGTATATACTGAATTGATATCATCTGTCATCTAGCTGTTGGTAATTCTGTTTGTGTCCGGACGACTTCCACTTGGATCATCAACCTGAGAAGGAATGTAGGCGTACTGCTGTAAGTCCTACAGTTCTTCAAGGGTAGTTCGTCAAGGCAGAATCCACCACATTTGATGTGTTAATTGTACATATGTTTGTGTTAAATAATTGTGTGAGTTCCAATTATTGTAATTGTTGGTTAATCTTGTTTGTGTCCGGACATTCCACAACTTACAATCGTCAACGTGAGAAGGGTTGTAGGCGTACTGGTGTAAGTCCTGCGATTCTTCAAAGGAATTCCATCAAGACAAGATCCCCGAGTTTGTGAGTACTGTTTCTATATATGTGTGGTGCATCATTTCAATTGGTGTTTTTTGGATTCATTGTGTTTACTCGTTGTTTTCGTACCTTGTTTTTATTGCATAATTTTGTTAAAATTTTCGTCGTGATTACTTCTGAAGTTGTTTCTTGTCTTCTACATCCGCGAATGAATTGATTGATGTTAGAGACAGCAGATGGGCCGTATACGCCGGGGAGGCTATTGCTGAGAGTAAAATGCATACGGAGATAATTGTTAGGTGTGATCCCACACGCCGGGGAGCGGGAGTGTAGACGACTGAGGCTCACATACGTCATCGTTACTAGAATTGAGACAGAATGAGTGACAAGCGATTGCAGTGATAATTGGTTGTGAGTAGATAAGAGGATGTGCGTAGAGTATCATGAGGTGCTACTGTGGTCACGTTGCATTCTGCAAGAGTCATTCTAGCAAGTGGCGGTTGTGCTGCAAGAGGAGGTGTCAAGAGGATGCCTTTAACTGGAAGGCGCAGGTCGTCATTGATGTGTGAGATTGTGCTGTGAGTATGCTTGTGGTGTGTTGGCTTTTCTGTTTGTTTTCCATTTCAGCTCTGTCCGTGTGACCCAGGTTCTCGCAATGGCATCCAAGTCAACGTGTATTGGTCGTGAAGAAAAAAGGGATGGATCCGTATTTTGCCGGGGAGTGTCAATGTAGTTGAAGATTGAACGATCAATTCATTGTTGTTTGCTCAAAACCAACTTCCCCAATTTTCGCGGAGGCATCAATACGACAGCCATCGTCTCATTGGTCGCTGTTCAGAAAGAAGTCAGCAATAAACCGTCAGAAGTAATATTGTGATTTATTATTGTAATATTTGTTCACAGACCTTAGAGGAATTATTTTTTATATGTTGGTGTTACAATAAAGAATTCTCGAGCGGCCAATCGGTCTTTTGGTTTTTGCGTCCGTTATTACTAAGCGTTTCTGAAAAACTTCAAGGAACAGCGTGAGCCCGAGCGTAGCAAGAGCTGGGCATTAACGGTTTACGAGACGTGACTGACAGTTTCTGACGGTAGAAACAGATTCTGGCCGATTCAGATAGCTGGTAACAGTTTGGATAGTCACCGTTCATCTTTCCTGGTGCCGGTCAAGTCCTCTTTGAACAAGCAATATCTGGAACGTTTTTGGAATTGGGTCAAGTTCAACAATGCCTGGGTCAGAGAAGGGACAGAGCGTCTTGGATGCAAACAGGAAGGTAAGTCATGGTGACTTCTCTGTTACTTGTAACGATGTGTCTGATGTTAAGTATGACATGGTTGATGTTACTGTTTCGCCGTTCAGGGATAATAGGAACATCAAACTCCCTAAATTTGAACCACGATGTTTTGATGGAAACCCGGCTGATTATTTACAATTTGTAAAGGAGTTTGAGATCATGCTGAGTGGTTTTCATTAACTGATGAAATGAAGTTAATGTATTTGATGAGGTATTGCACTGGAATTGCTGCAAGAGCTATACAGTGTTGTAAGTTTATGAAACCGAAAGAGGGCTATGATGAGGCTATGAGCATATTACGTCAAAGGTTTGGAAGACCTTCAATGATTGTAAGGAACGTATACGAAGCTGTCAAAGGTAACGGCAGTCAACTTCAAGATGACTCCAAGGCACTTACTGAGTTTTTAGATAATTTGCTAATTTACAAGAATGGGATGATTTCGATGAATCGAATGAGTGACCTCAACTCGAGTTTTATACTAGAAGTAATAGCGAGACGCCTACCTACTCGACTGCAGAGGAGGTGGGTGAAGATAAGCTCCCATATGGAGGATGAGGGTATCGAGCCAAAATTTGATGATATCCTGAAACTAGTAGAAGATAGTGTAAATCAATCGATGAGCAAGTTTGCCAGTATATTGAATCTCACCCCTAGAATAGAGCAGTCTGAGGGTAAAACGCAATCATTGATGACGAAAGGGCCTCATAGAGGTGGATATCGAGAAGGCTCTATGATGTCTAGTAATGCATATAGACCTAGTGAGTGTAACAGGTTTTGTAGTACATCCTCAACAGATAAGTTACAAGATGCAAGACAAACACGGTCGTGTTTTACACGTTTGCAAGAAGTGCGTACAAAGGTGAACTGTGAACCAGTAAGCAAGCTCAGTGATAAGCTGAATGTAAACTCCAGGCCTGACTCCGAATTGTGTGACGATAACGGTGCGGTCAAGAAGTCTGTAGTTGCAATTGGTAAGCCATTGTTGAATAGAGTGTCACAGAATAGAGTTATTGCTTCAGAGTGCAGTTCTGACCCTACAAGTTTACAAGGTATTACTAGTCAGAATGAAGTTACAAAACCTTTTAGGATTTGCGAGGAGGAACCAAAATTGTCTACTTCTGTTATTAAAGAGTTTGAAAATGATGAAGTTGACGGTAAAATGAATATTTGTGATAATGATCATGATACTTCACAGTTGTCTTTGGTTGATCATGATGAGATGATAGATATGCCTACTACTGCTAAGTTGAACAAAGGTTCTGTACAACTTGAACGTGAAGTAGAAATAAATGCAGGTGCAGTTGCAGAAGGCATGCATACTTGTGAGACCGTCAGTGTAAGTGATCAGCATGTAGCCCACCTATCATCAGATGCTATTGCTAAACCTGAGCTGATAGTAAAAGACAGCAGTGGTGGTGGTCTTGGAGTTAGACAATTTTCTGAAAGTCGAGCAACAACAGCTTTGGATCCACCGCTAACTTCATCAACTGATATCAGTCAGTTGTCGTTGGTGTTGTCATCCACAATGAAACAGACGCCCATCAACTCAAGTATCTTGTGCAATGACTATGATAATATCAGTTCGTTTGAAAGGACGAATATCAATGGTCAGTTTAGTGAGGATAAGCCAAGTGTAAACGAGAGAGTAATTGTTAAATTGACTTGCATGAATAAAGGCATTTCAAGTTTCAAGTTACTATTTGAATGCTATTATCTTTGGTGTAAATTACTCTGTGCCTACGCTTGGTTGACCAGATACGTCGTGTGTTTGTCAGTCATCTATATTCTACGATACAATGACATGAGCGTGTTGCTGTTCAGATTTGAGGATATAGCTCATAGAAGGAAGTCTGCAAATGAACTCTTCGATGATTTTCCAACCTAGGGCGTCAACCTGAGAAGGGTTGTAGGTGTACTGCTGTAAGTCCTACGATTCTTCAAAGGGTAGCGCATCAATGAGCAGTCCAATGTGCTTGGTGTGTGATTTTGTACATATGTTCATATTGTATATACTGAATTGATATCATCTGTCATCTAGCTGTTGGTAATTCTGTTTGTGTCCGGACGACTTCCACTTGGATCATCAACCTGAGAAGGAATGTAGGCGTACTGCTGTAAGTCCTACAGTTCTTCAATGGTAGTTCGTCAAGGCAGAATCCACCACATTTGATGTGTTAATTGTACATATGTTTGTGTTAAATAATTGTGTGAGTTCCAATTATTGTGATTGTTGGTTAATCTTGTTTGTGTCCGGACATTCCACAACTTACAATCGTCAACGTGAGAAGGGTTGTAGGCGTACTGGTGTAAGTCCTGCGATTCTTCAAAGGAATTCCATCAAGACAAGATCCCCGAGTTTGTGAGTACTGTTTCTATATATGTGTGGTGCATCATTTCAATTGGTGTTTTTTGGATTCATTGTGTTTACTCGTTGTTTTCGTACCTTGTTTTTATTGCATAATTTTGTTAAAATTTTCGTCGTGATTACTTCTGAAGTTGTTTCTTGTCTTCTACATCCGCGAATGAATTGATTGATGTTAGAGACAGCAGATGGGCCGTATACGCCGGGGAGGCTATTGCTGAGAGTAAAATGCATACGGAGATAATTGTTAGGTGTGATCCCACACGCCGGGGAGCGGGAGTGTAGACGACTGAGGCTCACATACGTCATCGTTACTAGAATTGAGACAGAATGAGTGACAAGCGATTGCAGTGATAATTGGTTGTGAGTAGATAAGAGAATGTGCGTAGAGTATCATGAGGTGCTACTGTGGTCACGTTGCATTCTGCAAGAGTCATTCTAGCAAGTGGCGGTTGTGCTGCAAGAGGAGGTGTCAAGAGGATGCCTTTAACTGGAAGGCGCAGGTCGTCATTGATGTGTGAGATTGTGCTGTGAGTATGCTTGTGGTGTGTTGGCTTTTCTGTTTGTTTTCCATTTCAGCTCTGTCCGTGTGACCCAGGTTCTCGCAATGGCATCCAAGTCAACGTGTATTGGTCGTGAAGAAAAAAGGGATGGATCCGTATTTTGCCGGGGAGTGTCAATGTAGTTGAAGATTGAACGATCAATTCATTGTTGTTTGCTCAAAACCAACTTCCCCAATTTTCGCGGAGGCATCAATACGACAGCCATCGTCTCATTGGTCGCTGTTCATAAAGAAGTCAGCAATAAACCGTCAGAAGTAATATTGTGATTTATTATTGTAATATTTGTTCACAGACCTTAGAGGAATTATTTTTTATATGTTGGTGTTACAATAAAGAATTCTCGAGCGGCCAATCGGTCTTTTGGTTTTTGCGTCCGTTATTACTAAGCGTTTCTGAAAAACTTCAAGGAACAGCGTGAGCCCGAGCGTAGCAAGAGCTGGGCATTAACGGTTTACGAGACGTGACTGACAGTCTGTTTTTGTAGCACATAAAGTGATATAGGAATATTGTCTTCGCATTAATAAAAAACCCAGAATTCCGATGGATGTAATACAGATAACTCTCTCTCATTCTGTCTTATCAATGCTCGCTTTTTACTCAACAAAATGTTCGACTTCACGACATTATCCCTAATTTGCAATCCGTCTCTCATAATGATTACTGAGACATATTGCACTCCTCAGATTTGCGATAAAGATATTTCTATTGATAACTATTATGTATTCAGAGGCGACAGAAACTATGGTAGAGGAGGAGGATGTGCTATGTATATCAGGTCTGATATTAAGGCCACACAGTGCTTCTACCCAGAGCTCATCACACATAACGATTCAGTGTGGGCTATTCTAAGACTGTCTCACTCCAGTTCTTATCTTATAGGTTGCATCTATCACCCCCCGTGCTCAACTGTTGAAGGTAATATGAAGCTTGCTAGCACGTTCGCTTACGCCACTTCACTACCTCACACGGCTAAAATTATATGTGGGGACTTTAATATGCCCGATGTAGTCTGGCAACCACTTTCCTCACCAAAACGGTACAATGAATTTATCAACATAATAGAAACAAAAGAATGGCAACATCACGTACAGTATCCTACCAGGCTATCTAAGATTTTAGATCTAGTTTTCACTAATGGTATCATCCCCACTACCCTTCGAGTAGGTAAAGAGTTTCCTGGCAGCGACCACAGAGTAGTATTTGGTACATTTAATATTTGCACTAGCATGAGTTCGACAATAAGCGCCAACAAAGTATTACTCAGGGGTTACAGACATTCTCAGTGGGATGAACTGCAACCATACATACGCACCCTAGACTGGTAGCCATACTTTACGTGCAGCTCGCCTATAGAGACAAACAAATTACTCTATGAGAACCTAGGATTTGCACACGACTTCATCGCTCCAGTAAGACTTGTGAAAACGAGGCCTAAACAGCCCGACTTCATCCCCGTAAAGATTCGAAACCGACTGCGTAAGCATGCTAGGCAATTCTACAGATATAATGACTTTTCATCACTCATTACACTCAAGCAAACTTATGATTCATACAAATCTAATCAGTTATCTGAGTCCATCAAACTAGAACGCATCCTCCACTCACGACCTGATAATACAGAGGCATTAGTTAAACTAATTAAGTCACGAATCAACAACAACAGAATAAGTATCCCTAACTTATTACTAGATGGAGAAAAACTACACGAAGACCCGCAGGAGATATGTGAGTTATTCAGCTCCCACTTTTCTAGCTACTATACTATCGAAGAAACAGTAGATAGTCTTGAAGTTCCGACAATACCAAATCACTTTTTGGGTAATATAACATTCACCCAACAAAAGATTTCCTCCGCTATAGCATCCCTCCGGACATCATATAACGCTGGGCCCGATGGAATTCCATCTATCTTGTTGAAAAGAGGTGGTGAGGATATACCCATTATCCTACTTAAGTTTTTCATTCTGTCCTTAAATAATGGCAGTTACCCAGAATGCTGGAAACTGTCGTTTATAACCCCTAGGCACAAACAAGGACCAACTTCTAACATCGAAAACTACCGACCGATTAATATCACGTTAGTAGTTTCCAGGGTTATGGAAAAGGTTATAGGGCAAGATATTGCTTCATACCTCCACCTTCACAAAGTGTTTACTCCAGCACAACACGGCTTCTTGAAAAATCGATCATACTCCACCTGCCTACTTGACTACTTTGATGATGTTACCGCTAAGCGTGATCATGGTTTGTATGTTGCAACTCTCTTCTTTGACTTCAAAAAAGCCTTTGATAAAGTCCCACACAAGAGACTAATCCAAAAACGCGTATAGTGCCCTGTCATAATTCTCATGCATTCAGTAGGGGTCACATGCCAATTTCAGCGCAATGGTCATCATGGCCTGGGAAGTACTCTAATCAGACACAGGGATCTAAGTCATATGCACACAACAACACGCCGATCACACATTTCGGTTATAACTATGCAGATTACACGACACTAGCCAATCCATATGACCAAAATTTTCTCCAGCGACAACTGGCAGAAACGCCTGGGATCATGCACATAGCACGCATGATATCAGACCAATTCCTTGCTGGTATAGCGAACACCTTACAACAGGGAAACTGCTTCTTCCCCGAAAGATAGCAAACATCTTATACACACCTAATACCAATAGTAATACCTTAGATTATCATACTAGTATCTCCCATAGCACGCAATATCTAAACGACCAACTACTCACGAGTGACATTTCACAACCCATCCCTAACTATCAAATTAAAGAAACCGTCTCTAGTGATCAAAATGTTGTAATTAATGAATCCAATAACGACTGCACATATTCAGTTGATAACCATAGAGTATTTTATTATGATATTGCCCATACACTAAAACCACTTCGTCAAAGTCTATCCGTCATCCTCATAAATGCTAGATCAGTTCTTAACAAACATTTAGCATTATGTACGTTAGCCTCTATATGCAATCCGTCGCTCATCATGATCACTGAAGCCTGGTGCTCAAGTGACATTGTGGATGGTAGCTTATCAATTGATAAGTACAATCTTTTTCGAGGGGATAGGGAAACAGGTCGTGGGGGTGGAACACTCATATACGTTAAACAACCCATTTGTGCAACGCATTTTAGTCACCCTATTCTGTCACAACTTAATGATTCGGTGTGGGTCGAAATAAAAGTTCTCAGAAGTAAACCTATCCTTATAGGGTGCGTATACCGACCGCCATCATCCAACCGCGAATACGATAACGTACTCAGCAACATATTTAGTGTTGCATCCAATCTCCCCTTCAGTTATAATATAATTGGAGGTGACTTCAATTTGCCTGATATATCATGGCGTACACTTCGTGGACCCTCGAGGTATGATAATCTTCTTAATTCCATCATTACTGGAGGATGGACGCGACACATAAATGTACCCACTAGGTCCAATAACATTCTTGATCTTATATTCACGATCAACGTAGCACCATCTACAATTCATGTGGGACATGAATTCCCAGGTAGCGATCATAAAATAGTTGCATGTTCGTTTAACATTTCCCCAGAAACTATACACAGAAACGAAGTTAGTCGAACACCTATAAGACCATACACGCGGGTTGATTGGGACTTGTATCAGGACTTGATTAGATACTCTAATTGGGATTCCTACTTTACAAATGACTCCTTAGAGGAAGTCCTTAAAAACTTCTATGACAATATACAGTCGGTTAATGATGTCATAGCGCCTGTGAAACTGTTTAAATTCAAAATCCCTCAAGGTGATCTTATTCCAATATCATTAAGAAGAAGTTTGCGGAAGCATTCATTAAGTTACTATAGACATGACGACTTATCGTCGTTAATCGCTATCAAATCAATCCTCATTAGAATCCATGTGCCAATGGAGTTGAAGATTGAACGATCAATTCTTGGTTGTTTGCTTAAAATCAACTTCCCCAATTTTCGCGGAGGCATCAATACGACAGTCATCGTCTCATCGGTCGCTGTTCAGAAAGAAGAGTGAAACATCGTCAGAAGTAATAGAAAGATTTATTATTGTAATATTTGTTTTCAGACCTTAGTTTGCTTAGTTCGTTTATTCCTTTTATATGTTGGTGTAACAATAAAGAAATAACAAGCAGCAGATCGGTGTTTTGGTTTTTGCGTCCGTTATTACTAAGCGTTTCTGAAACTCAAAGGAACAGCGTGGGCCCGAGCGTAGCGAGAGCTGGGCATTAACGGTTTACGAGACGTGACTGACAGTTTCTGACGGTAGAAACAGATTCTGGCCGATTCAGATAGCTGGTAACAGTTTGGATAGTCACCGTTCATCTTTCCTGGTGCCGGTCAAGTCCTCTTTGAACAAGCAATATCTGGAACTGTTTTGGAATTGGGTCAAGTTCAACAATGCCTGGGTCAAAGAAGGGACAGAGTGTCTTGGATGCAAACAGGAAAGTAAGTCATGGTGACTTCTCTGTTACTTGTAACGATGTGTCTGATGTTAAGTATGACATGGTTGATGTTACTGTTTCGCCGTTCAGGGATAATAGGAACATCAAACTCCCTAAATTTGAACCACGATGTTTCGATGGAAACCCGGCTGATTATTTACAATTTGTAAAGGAGTTTGAGATCATGTTGAGTAGTTTTCTATTAAGTGATGAATTGAAGTTAATGTATTTGATGAGATATTGCACTGGAGATGCTGCAAGAGCTATACAGTGTTGTAAGTTTATGAAGCCGAAAGAGGGCTACTGCGAGGCTCTGAGCATATTACGTCAAAGGTTTGGAAGACCTTCGATGATTGCAGGGAAATTATTCGAGGCTGTTAAGGGTAATGGTGGTCAATTACAGGATAACCCCAGGCACTCACTGAGTTTTTAGATAATTTGCTAATTTACAAGAATGGGATGATTTCGATGAATCGAATGAGTGACCTCAACTCGAGTTTTATACTAGAAGTAATAGCAAGACGTCTACCTACTCGACTGCAAAGGAAGTGGGTGAAGATAAGCTCCCATATGGAGGATGAGGGTATCGAGCCAAAATTTGATGATATCCTGAAACTGGTAAAAGATAGCGTCAATCAGTCTATGAGCAAGTTTGCCAGTATATTGAATCTCACCCCTAGAATAGAGCAGTCTGGGGGTAAAACGCAATCATTGATGACGAAAGGGCCTCATAGAGGTGGATATCGAGAAGGCTCTATGGTGTCTAGTAATGCATATAGACCTAGTGAGTGTAACAGGTTTTGTAGTACATCCTCAACAGATAAGTTACAAGATGCAAGACAAACACGGTTTTGTTTTACACGTGTGCAAGAGGTGCATACAGAAGTGAACTGTGAACCGGTGAGCAAGTTCAGTGATAAGCTGAATGTAAACTCCAGGTCTGACTCCGAATTGTGTGACGATAACGGTGTTGTGAAGAAGTCTGTAGTTGCAATTGGTAAGCCATTGTTGAATAGAGTGTCACAGAATAGAGTTGCTGCTTCAGAGTGCAGTTCTGACCCTACAAGTTTACAAGGTATTACTAGTCAGAATGAAGTTACAAAACCTTTTAGGATTTGCGAGGAGGAACCAAAATTGTCTACTTCTGTTATTAAAGAGTTTGAAAATGATGAAGTTGACGGTAAAATGAATATTTGTGATAATGATCATGATACTTCACAGTTGTCTTTGGTTGATCATGATGAGATGATAGATATGCCTACTACTGCTAAGTTGAACAAAGGTTCTGTACAACTTGAACGTGAAGTAGAAATAAATGCAGGTGCAGTTGCAGAAGGCATGCATACTTGTGAGACCGTCAGTGTAAGTGATCAGCATGTAGCCCACCTATCATCAGATGCTATTGCTAAACCTGAGCTGATAGTAAAAGACAGCAGTGGTGGTGGTCTTGGAGTTAGACAATTTTCTGAAAGTCGAGCAACAACAGCTTTGGATCCACCGCTAACTTCATCAACTGATATCAGTCAGTTGTCGTTGGTGTTGTCATCCACAATGAAACAGACGCCCATCAACTCAAGTATCTTGTGCAATGACTATGATAATATCAGTTCGTTTGAAAGGACGAATATCAATGGTCAGTTTAGTGAGGATAAGCCAAGTGTAAACGAGAGAGTAATTGTTAAATTGACTTGCATGAATAAAGGCATTTCAAGTTTCAAGTTACTATTTGAATGCTATTATCTTTGGTGTAAATTACTCTGTGCCTACGCTTGGTTGACCAGATACGTCGTGTGTTTGTCAGTCATCTATATTCTACGATACAATGACATGAGCGTGTTGCTGTTCAGATTTGAGGATATAGCTCATAGAAGGAAGTCTGCAAATGAACTCTTCGATGATTTTCCAACCTAGGGCGTCAACCTGAGAAGGGTTGTAGGTGTACTGCTGTAAGTCCTACGATTCTTCAAAGGGTAGCGCATCAATGAGCAGTCCAATGTGCTTGGTGTGTGATTTTGTACATATGTTCATATTGTATATACTGAATTGATATCATCTGTCATCTAGCTGTTGGTAATTCTGTTTGTGTCCGGACGACTTCCACTTGGATCATCAACCTGAGAAGGAATGTAGGCGTACTGCTGTAAGTCCTACAGTTCTTCAATGGTAGTTTGTCATGCCGGAATCCACAACATTTGATGTAGTGATTGTACATATGTTTGTGTTAAATAATTGTGTGAGTTCCAATTATTGTGATTGTTGGTTAATCTTGTTTGTGTCTGTACATTCCACAAATTACAATCGTCAACGTGAGAAGGGTTGTAGGCGTACTGGTGTAAGTCCTGCAATTCTTCAAAGGAATTCCACCAAGACATGATCGACGAGGTTGTTTGCACTATTTGTATATACGTGTGGTGTGTCATAGCAATTGGTGTATTTTGGATTCATTGTGTTTACTTGTTGTTTTCGTGTCTTGTTGTTATTGCGTAATTTTGTTAAAATTTTCGTCGTGATTACTTCTGAAGTGGTTTCGAGTCTTCTTTATCCGTGGATGAATTGATTGATGTTAAAGACAGCAGATGGGTCGTATACGCCGGGGAGGCTATTGCTGAGAATGAAATTCACACGGAGATAATTGTTAGCTGCGGTCCCACACGCCGGGGAGCGGGAGTGTAAACGACTGAGGCTCGCATCTGTCACCGCTACTAGAACTGAGGCAGAATGGCTGACAAGCGATTTCAGTGGTAATTGGTAATGAGTAGATAAGAGGATGTGCGTAGAGTATCGTGAGGTGCTGCCATGGTCACTTTGCATTCTGCAAGAGTCATTCTAGTAAGTGGCGATTGTGTTGCAAGATGTCAAGAGGAGGTCTCTGTCTGGAGGCGCAGGTCGTCATTGATGTGTGAGATTGTGCTGTGAGTATGCTTGTGGTGTGTTGGCTTTTCTGTTTGTTTTCCATTTCAGCTCTGTCCGTGTGACCCAGGTTCTCGCAATGGCATCCAAGTCAACGTGCATTGGTCGTGAAGGGAAAAAGTGTTGGATCCCTTTTTTGCCGGGGAGTGTCAATGTAGTTGAAGATTGAACGATCAATTCATTGTTGTTTGCTCAAAACCAACTTCCCCAATTTTCGCGGAGGCATCAATACGAGAGTCATCGTCTCATCGGTCGCTGTTCAGAAAGAAGTCAGCAATAAACCGTCAGAAGTAATATTGTGATTTATTATTGTAATATTTGTTTTCAGACCTTAGTTTGCTTAGTTCGTTTATTCCTTTTATATGTTGGTGTAACAATAAAGAAATAACAAGCAGCAGATCGGTGTTTTGGTTTTTGCGTCCGTTATTACTAAGCGTTTCTGAAACTCAAAGGAACAGCGTGGGCCCGAGCGTAGCGAGAGCTGGGCATTAACGGATTATGAGACTTGGCTGACACCATGAGTTAAAAAATCTAAGTCTTAGGAATAAAGAAACGCGGGCAATTCAGTCGCCACATAACACTGGAGAAATAGCCAAACTCTTCAAAAGTAGGTTAACTAACTCCAAATCAACATATCCAAAAATAATACACCTAGGTGGCATTACTCACGAAAGTGCTGAGGATATATGTGAGGTGTTTAGCACGCACTTTGCCAAACTGTACACTCTAGAAAATGACCAGGATATAGATTTCCCTCGTAAAACAGAAAAGTGTCTAAGCGATGTAGTCTTAAACGCCCAAGAAATCGATAAAGCTATCACAACTCTTAAGCTTACTAATACTCCCGGCCCAGATGGAATGTCTTCCGTCCTCTTAAAAAATGGTGGAAATGACATGAATCTACTTCTTCTCAAGATATTTTCAACTTCGATAAGGAGTGGAACATATCCAAATAGCTGGAAGAAATCCTACGTTGTACCCATTCACAAAACCGGACCTACAGCGGACATAGATAATTACCGCCCCATCAACATTACTTCCGTAGTTTCACGTGTGATGGAAAAGATTGTAAAGAAGCAAATTGTTCAGTATTTGCTCTCGAATGACTTAATATCCCCTTTCCAATACGGTTTCCTAAATAGAAGATCGTGCATTACGTGCCAGTTAGATTATTTCGACCACATTACTGAATGTGTAGACAAAGGTCGTTCGGCAGCAACATTATTTCTAGATGTTAGGAAAGCTTTTGATAAAGTCCCACATAAAAGACTCATACTGAAACTCCTATCTTATGGAATAAGTGGAAGGCTTCTTGAGTGGATAACTTCCTTTCTTACAGGAAGAGAACAGTTAGTTAAAGTCAACCATCACTTATCAACATCCAAACCGATAACCAGCGGCGTGATACAAGGTAGTGTTCTTGGCCCTACCCTATTCATTGTATTCATAAATGATATTGTCTCTATGATCAAGTATGGCAAGCCATACCTCTTTGCAGATGACCTCAAAGTTGTCTATGATTTTGACTATAATGATATGAATATTGTTAGTAAAATCCAAGAAGACCTAAATAGTCTATGTAATTGGAGTGAAAAGTGGCAGTTAACGTTCAATCCAGCTAAATCTGGGATAACATACTTCGGACGTTGGAAACCTAGCATGTGTCTATACATGTACGGTGACCTTGTCTCAAACACAAACACAGTCACAGATCTCGGGATAACATACTCAGATCTTACCTTTACTGAACATGCAAATAAGGTGGTATCTGATTGTAAACGTCTAACCGGCTTTGTGCTACGCAACTTTTACACTCCAGAAGCCAGATTAGCCATATATAAGATATGCATTCGCCCCAAACTTGAATACTGTGCCCACTTATACAGTAGCTTTAAATCAGCAGACAGAAAAAAGTTGAAAGTGTCCAAAGATTCCTTACGAAACGCATATTAGGCTATGGTCAGCAAATAGAATACCTTGACAGATGTATTCGACTGGACTTAGAGCCCTTATGGTTAAGGAGAGTGAAGTGCAATTTATTTCTCTTATTCAAAGTTATAAGAAAGCACTGTAACAGTAACTCGTCCATAACCTGGGCTAATCCTAAATCGTATGGACTACGCAACCACAACTACCTTCTCAAGGTTAACACCCATAAACTCACCACTAGAGCTAACTTCTTCACCATTAAATATTGCAAACTTTGGAACCAACTACCCTCTGAGATAAGATCCTGTGAAAGGCCTGACAGTTTCAAAAGGAGCCTAGAAAAACATATAAACATGTCCACCCTAGCCCGCCTCAAAGATCTCAACTGCTGGTAGAGTGGAGAGACAATGGCTTTTCAATATTTAACTACGGAAAGTACACTAGTCCCAATACCAATATAATAACACTTAGTAATTATGTAGGTTCAATACTTGAAATTCGATTGTCATTAAAATACTTAAAATGATTAAAATAGCTATGCGGCAAGTGTTCTCTTGCTTTACCATGCTTGTTTCCCTTATAACACTCAGTTATTGAGCCTAATGTATTCTTTGATAATACGAATTATGACACTGACTATGCTCTTATTATACATAGATTGATTTACTTTACGACTACCTGTAGTACTAACTACCCTTCTGTAGTATTGTTAAACAAATGCTGAAATTTTGTTGGTTCTGTTAATATCTTTTTATAATATGTTTAGACACGTTACTTTGCAATGTCAGATGTCTACTATATACAAGACTGTCATGATAATTTAGTACACTAAGTCCTGCCAACCGACCTTACCTTCAGTTCATACTACCTACATTGATCCCTAACTATATTGTTCTGCTGAATCTTGCTTCACTATTCACAAAACCTATTCTTTTTATTCTTTAAGGTTCTAACTTCTTGTAAAGTAATCTGTTCATTAGGACGCATGCATACATATATAATGTTCATAAAGATGTACGCGGAGACCTATTGGAAGCACTCATTAAGAAAGCTAGGGAGATGGAATATGAGGTACGAACATGTCTGGTACCAAGCAATATATTTGCGGTAGCCATAATAATCATAGTCTCAGAGCTTAACATCAAAAAAGGAGGGAGGGTGGCGTTAGCTGATCAGTAGATATGGTGGGGGTCACTAAGGTGAATCGCCCCATTCTGCAGGAACAGCAATACAAATTAAAGGCTCGAGATATTTCTGATTTTTATGAGGGCTTAGATCTTTATCTTGAAAAAGATAATAATGAACGCCTTGACAGATCATGCTTCTACCTCTAAATATATACTATTCGCCCAGCCTATTGTTGAGATGCGACCATGTGGGATCTGCACAGATTTATGGGGCATCTTATAAACTAACTTGCTGTCCATTGACTGATCTTTAAATACCACTTCACAATGTCTTATCTCATTCATTTTCCAATAACGTCTTTACTTGATCCTCATTATATCCCATTAAACCTAACATTTTACAGCTCTTTATGACTTATTATATTCCTACTCTCTGAAGGGTACGGTTGTACATTAAATGCACAAAAAGGTATAAAACAAAAACAACTGGCACAACTGAGGATAAATGTATTAAAACCAAAAGTGGACATCATGATAGTACGAGATATACGTGTAGCATTATACATTGCAAATGAACGTTGTCAGCCTAGGGAGTTTTCTTTTTTAATGCATTTATTAATGATACTTGCACTTACCTATTTCATTACAATTTAATGATTCACCTCAGCACTTTTACTTTTCTAAAACAGCTTTCAATCCCTTGTAAACGTTGTACTTACCTCAATATTGGTTGGTTATCGTATGCCGACAACCACGGGATGAAAACGAAACGAAGTCGATTTTCCCGCTCAACCTGGAGGACAATTGTACAATTCAATAACTATACAGCCTAGTTCAGACAATGTGTATTTATATATATATCAAATATTTAACTGTTGAAACATTATTAACTTGTAGACAATCTACGATTTGATATTATATCATACTTGATCGTGCCTGTAAAAATGGCATGCATTTTCATGTAAATTTATATGTTTATATGAGAATATACATTATTATTATTAAGCTAAAGTCGTACGGGTTCCAAGACCCCTTGTTATCCTGGCTCATTTCTTTCTTGGAAGATCGTTCCCAAGTTGTGAAATTTGCAAATAATTACTCGTCACCCAGACCTATAAGAAGTGGAGTGATTCAGGGTAGTGTACTAGGTCCACTGCTTTTCGTAATCTACATTAACGACATCTGCAGCGTAATCAAGCATGGTACCCCATACCTCTTTGCTGACGACTTAAAGATTGTATACAGCTTCCCCCATTCTACACTAAACGAAGGATTCACACATATTCAAGATGATCTGGATAGGTTACATAACTGGAGCAATGACTGGCAACTGCCATTCAATTCTGATAAATGTGGTGTCCTATATTTCAATAACTCCCATCCGAATTTCAGGTTACACCTAGGTAACTCTTTTCTCCAAACCCTCAGTTCCATAAAAGACCTGGGAGTTACCTACTCACAAAACTTAACATTCAGTCAGTACGCAAAAGCACTTGTTTCTAAATGCCGAAGACTCACAGGCTTGTTACATCGAAAAATGTACACAAATGAGGCTAAAGTCCTTTTATACAAAGTCATGGTTCGTCCAGTACTTGAATACTGCACAATTGTCTTCGGTTTCATGCATGGGTATGACAGGGTTCGTATTGAAAATATTCAGCGAAGTTTTACTCGACGCCTATTATACAAACATGAAGGACTGACTTACGCTGATAGGTGCAAAATGTATGGACTTCAGCCACTTTGGTTAAGGCGCCTGAAACTCAACCTTACATTCCTCTTTCGCCTTTTACACGGCTACATCAAAAGCAGTAATCCAATAGCTTTCAACAATTTACCCATATATACTCTTAGGAATCATGAAAATACTCTATCCATAAGCCGGTTCCGGACAAAACTGCGATCACGTTTCTTTAAAATACAGTACAGTGCATTATGGAACGAACTTCCACTTACTGTACGTAGTTGCCGATCTCCTACTGAATTCCAGCGTCTACTTAACGAGTTCCTATCAACAAAAGAGCTTCGGTCTACTTATCCATACTTTATCCATATGGGCCGCTCAACTAGCTTTAGTACTACAGACCCCAGTGCAATACCCCCAATTTGAGGAAACTCATTTGCCCCGGCAACCGTACCTCATCTATAACGTGATAAAACCAACCTAATCTCTCCCACATGCCTTTACCTAAGGTCCGGTTATTCAGCTTACTAGAGATCCTATCGATATTTCTTCAATCGGGTTTATAAACTCATAAGACTCTCTATAATTTTCCTGGATGTATAATCCCAAATTAGTTGTGATAGTTCTCCCATAATATAAGCAAACTGGTACTTTGTAATGTCTAAAGCATGCCATATGAAAAGTGGCCAGGAATACCTAGCAATAACAAACTCAACCAACCAACCATTTTCCCCAAGTTCATTCAACCTACCCTTATCCCTAATCGTACCACTATTCACTACACTCTACTCAGTAGAATATGACTTAATTTGCTCCGGTGCTCAAAACTCTTCTACCCTTTACTTTTTAAAAAAGACGTTTTAACTACTAACTGCACAGTAGCCGTTTAACTAACTCACTGGTTTCCTCTTCACTGTAATCTTCAATAAGTTCGTCAGTATAATTATTTCCGAAAACCATTACATTAGCAACCATATCTTTTAATATTTTACGAATATACTTATATTATTAGCATAATACACTGCACTATTTTTGAGTTGAATTGATTATCTTCAGTCAACAGTTACCCATTCTCATATAATTTTCTAAAATTCATAATGTTAAAGCTATGTAGTATTTCTGTTAATATCTTTTATAATATGTTTAGACACGTTACTTTGCAATGTCAGATGTCTACTATATACAAGACTGTCATGATAATTTAGTACACTAAGTCCTGCCAACCGACCTTACCTTCAGTTCATACTACCTACATTGATCCCTAACTATATTGTTCTGCTGAATCTTGCTTCACTATTCACAAAACCTATTCTTTTTATTCTTTAAGGTTTTAACTTCTTGTAAAGTAATCCGTTCATTAGGACGCATGCATACATATATAATGTTCATAAAGATGTACGTGGAGACCTATTGGAAGCACTCATTAAGAAAGCTAGGGAGATGGAATATGGGGTACGAACATGTCTGGTACCAAGCAGTATATTTGCGGTAGCCATAATAATCATAGTCTCAGAGCTTAACATCAAAAAAGGAGGGAGGGTGGCGTTAGCTGATCAGTAGATATGGTGGGGGTCACTAAGGTGAATCGCCCCATTCTGCAGGAACAGCAATATACAAATTAAAGGCTCGAGATATTTCTGATTTTTATGAGGGCTTAGATCTTTATCTTGAAAAAGATAATAATGAACGCCTTGACAGATCATGCTTCTACCTTTAAATATATACCATTCGCTCAGCCTATTGTTGAGATGCGACCATGTGGGATCTGCACAGATTTATGGGGCATCTTATAAATCAACTTGCTGTCCATTGTCGGATCTTTAAATACCACTTCACAATGTCTTATCTCATTCATTTTCTAATAACGTCTTTACTTAATCCTCATTATATCCCATTAAACCTAACATTTTATAGCTTTTTATGAATTTGATTCGACTTATTCTATTCCTATTCTCTGTGAGATACGGTTGTGCACCAAATGCACAAAAAGGCATAAAATAAAAAAAACCGACATAAGGAAAAAATGTATTAAAACCAAAAGTGGACATCATGACAGTACGAGATATACGCGTAGCATTATACATTGCAAATGAACGTTGTCAGCCTAGGGAGTTTCCTTTAATAATGCATTTATTAGTGATACTTGCACTTACCCATTTCATTACACTTTATTGATTCACCTTAGCACTTTTACTTTTCTAAAACAGCTTTCAATCCGTTGTAAACGTTGTACTTACCTCAATATTGGTTGGTTATCGTATGCCGACAACCACGGGATGAAAACGAAACGAAGTCGATTTTCCCGCTCAACCTGGAGGACAATTGTACAATTCAATAACTATACAGCCTAGTTCAGACAATGTGTATTTATATATATATATCAAATATTTAACTGTTGAAACATTATTAACTTGTAGACAATCTACGATTTGATATTATATCATACTTGATCGTGCCTGTAAAAGTGGCATGCATTTTCATGTAAATTTATATAAAGCTTGAAGTCAATACTCCTATGTAACTTTGTTGTGAACAGCACCCTTGGCCTAAAGTTTATTTATGTATTATGTTGAGATCAGTGATATATTTATTCCATTTTTGCAGCAGTCTTATCGTAGTTTTATAACAGGAAAGAAATTTGATCGTGGATGCGAAAACTACATTAGGTCATGTTAAGTTTTTTTACTGCATCAAATGGTGCCGAGGTCGATTCCAGAATTCTCCATTTGCTCCATTTGTGTCTGCATGGCGGACTGTATTCGTAAGTTGAGTAAAATGTTGAAAACTATTTGAAGGCCAGTTGCTTCTTCATTTCAGATCATGAATACTCATTTACAGCATGTTCGCCAGCGTCTTCAAATGGTAGAATTGGATCGTTCATGGAATTTGAGTGGTTATGAGATAGACGGTTTGGAGTTAATCCTCATTTCAGTTTAGATACAGGGTTGTTCGACCTCGACCAGAAGATGAATAGGAGCAGCAAAATACCAGAAAGAGAAAGTATGTGAACATGAGAAGGACATTTATATATTATGCATTTATAAATGTTTATCTTAATTGTATATTATACTTAAGTAAACATTTTTCTATATTGTATTTGTTTTCACGTATTTATGCGAAGTCTTGGAGTTTATTTAGTGTCATAATGTGTAATAATGAGTCTGAGCGATTTAGTGTTCTAATGACTGATGCGTTTTAGAAATATGTGATGGGTTGTGGTAGGGATAGTTACTGGGATAAAACAGTTTACATGGTAAGCGTTTGAAGGTTACAGTAGAGTGGCAGGTTCTATTTTTAAGGGTAAACCATTCCTGTATGTTTCGTACTAAGTCTTTTTATGCATATATGCGACTAGTTTATTTATAGTTTTTAGATTGCTAGGGGTGTTGAAGTGCGTATTTTAGGTGCTGTAGTAGATTAGTAGTTGATTCGTTCTAGGAGTAAATAGTTCATTAATATAATCAGTAGAGTGAAACAGTCTGTATAGAGGGCGTTTGAAGCTTGTAACCGAAGAGCAAGTCCTGACATCTAGGGGCAGGCTATTCCATATTTTAGAATGTTAGGCATGAACTAACTAACCTTCTTTGCACTACTAAATAAACCATTTCTTCCACCCTTACAGTGCCAAACTTTATTGTTATTGTATTTCTTATATTTATAATCCTCTCAATTTTTTGTTTTTATTTATATACTTTTCATAAGTGTGAACACCGTTTAGGCTGTATTACCACTGTTAATCTTGTATTCCTCTTCACTATATTGTATCAACAGAACATTAGATCCAACAATCTATAACATGCTAAAATTTCCAAACTGAATCGACAATACTGTTTGAAACAAACTCACTGATATTATTATTATCATTATCACATTTAATGATCTCACTTGATGCTTCGGATGTTTTTGAATTTAGATCATGAACTTGGACAAATTCCTCTGGTTACTTTTGTGTTGATGTCTAATTTTATTTATATTTTAAGTAAATTAGACTCAATATTGTGGCAAATGCTTAGAATTCTATTCGGCATTATAAGGACTGTTTTTGGAATAAAGAAAATTATTATGTTTGTTAGTCATCTACATTACACGATACAATGACATGGGCGTGTCACCGTTCAGAGTTGAGGATATAGATGATAGAAGGAGGTCAGCAAATGGACTCTGCGATGATTTTCCAACCTAGGGCGTCAACCTGAGAAGGGTTGTAGGCGCAATGCTGTAAGTCCTACAATTCTTCAAGGGTAGTACGTCGAAACTCAGTCCATTGTACTTGGTGTGTTTTTTGTACATATTTTCATGTTGTATGTACTGAATCGGTATCATCTTTCCCCTATCTGTTGGTTAATTTTGTTTGTGTCCGGACGCCTTCCACTTGGATCGTCAACCTGAGAAGGAATGTGGGCGTACTGCTGTAGGTCCTACAGTTCTTCAAGGGTAGTTTGTCAAGCCAGAATCCACAACTTTTGATGTATTGATTGTACATATGTTTGTGTTGAGTAATTGAGCGGGTTCTGGCTTATTTAATTGTTGGTTTAGTTTATAGTTGTCGCATTGTGTGAATCATCTTGTAGTGTTATTGTAAGTACTTCTGAAGTCGTTTCTAGTCTTCTAAACTTGTGAACGAATCGAGTGGTGTCAGAGTCAGTGCATGCGATTTGATACGCCGGGGAGGGGATTGTGACAGACTGATATGAAGCAACCAACACCCCTTGGACCAGATCAGTGATGGCGCTGTGGATCGAGTGCGCTGGAAAGTTCCGATCACCGAGGAAGATCCCAAACGGCGGGGAGAGCGTACTGGTGTGATTGGATATGCTTGTTGTATGTTGGGCTCTTTCGTCTTGCTCTTCCATTTCAGCCTAGTCCCGGTTGGCCCGGGTTCCCACGTTGGCAGTTCAGTTCAAGGTTATAGGCGCTATGGAATACAGGGATGGACCCTTTTTTGCCGGCGAGTGTCAATGGAAGTGAACATTGAACGTTGGTTCATTGGCCTTGGTCGCCATTGGTGAGCAACTCGAAGACGCGAATGGTTCGATCGCGTACAAGTTCAACGAAGGCGAACGAAAACAAATAAAAGTACATAATAATTTTGTACAAAACATTTGTTTATAGACTTATTATTTTTCGCTTTAATTTCCAAACAATATAACTTCCTTCTTACAGTACTGGTGTTTTGGAGTTAAAGCCGAAGAAAGTACATAGTATTTATCAGTGCGGAGCGTTTCCGTAACAATAGGAACTTAGGGATAAGTTCCTCGACATGTATTTTATCACCCTTGTTCTTGTTCTTTTGGGTAGATACTGTTGCTCTCATATTCTTACATAGCATAAGCTATAGTGATTGCTAATATAGCGGTTGAAAGTAGCCCGAGAGAAAGCACTAAAACACCATATTCTGTAGTTGCAAGGGCTTCATAAACTGAAGACTCCCAAAGTTACAACAGAAACAGCGAGGGAAGACGTAAATGTAAAACCTCAACTTGCACCCGCTAGCAAGCATGGCAACATAAAAAAGACTAGTCCAGACCTGATGAGGTCTAAATCGACCGACCCTACAAAGGAAGAAAACCAGTCGTACCTCCATTAAGGGTGATATTTATTTTATTTTTTTGATTACAGCTTGACTCCACACCGTATTTTGGTACAAGTGTGGAATTTTCAGCGTGGATATCGGTAGCCCAAAATTCGCAGCCCGACCATAGATATCAGGTGTGCGTCGGCGTGGGCTCGAACCCCGGACCATGTGCATGGTCGGCGAGAGTCCTAACCACTGTGCCACCGACGCACTAGGCTCTGTTCAGGAGGTTAAAAGAATATTGTCACTGACAAAAATATTGGCTATTGACAGGAGTTACAACGTAAGAGTGAGAAATGTTACGCCGTGGGCTAACAGGCAGGTGGTTAGGGAGTCACCGGAACTGATACCTTCTGCCTCTGTGATCATGCACGGTGTTTCGGAGCTGGAAACTGGTACTGCCTGTGAAAAACACACGCATGACTTACAGCAATGGAGATTGCTGTTATCTCAAATGGCCCTTGGTGCCTCTGGGCAATCTTCATTTTTCGACCCCTTCGCCCGCTTGCCTCACTCTGATTAGTTTCGCAAGGCTGCTAAGTGTCAAATTCAACTCTCCGGAACACCTGGCTCTAGTACCTCAACAGTGGTGCAAGAGCAAGGGGAAAATGGGAGGACACATCCGATGCTGCGAAAGCAGACCACGAACCATAAGGAGGCGGCGAACTGAGGCCTAAACACGTTTCCAAGGCTCAGCGACACTAGAGCGATGCGGTATTGAGAATAAAAGTCAGTATCACCTAAGTGTCCTACACGATAAAAAGGACAAAAGACAACCGGCCGGTACCATCGGAAACGGCCAAATAGTCCCAATATTAAGTCCGCTACCAGCAGACAACGTAATGTCAACTCCCCACACACGCTGAGTTTGTGAGACTCACTGTCAGCTGCCTGTATAGCAATGCGAGAGGGCTGGGAGGAAACTTAGGTGAGCTCAGAGACATCCGGTCGTATCTGCACCTTAAAATAACAATTCTCACTGAAACTGGCTAACTCCCACCATCACCGGCAACGAAATCAGTACGGGGGATATGGTTCTGGTCAGGAGAGACAGGGATAATAAGAAAGGAGGGGGAGTTGCTATATACTTTGATAAGCAACTTAAGTGCACACGCGCGACAGACGCACACTAATTGAACTTCCAGACTCCGTATGGTGTCATTTCACAGTAGGCCACACGAAGCATTCACTGAGTGCCATCTACCGATCACCCACCTGTGGAGCAGAACGAAACCAGCTACTTTCCAGCACCATCACAGGGATACGGGACTCCGGCTATGACTAAATCAATATAGTTAGAGATTTTAATGTCCTATTCCTGGACCTTGGATTGAGGTGTGCTCAGGCAAATTTAGTCGAAATCTACTCCAAACCATTCGAAATACAGGACTGATTGAGAATGTCGGGGACGACACTAGGTCATCGAAACTAGATCGCATTCTAACTAGTGACTAACTATTCGCCGAAAAAGTCAGATGATAAATCCTCTAGCAATTAGTTATGATGCAGTCATAGGACTCGATGTTGTTCTCCGTCAACACTTGCAGTGGGGCGTTGCGTGACAATTTCTGTGCTACAATAAGGCGAACTATTCTGAAATGTGGAGGCGTTTGTCCGACACCGAATGACCCATAGACTGGATTGAGTTATTCGTGAATGAACAATGGGAAGTGGTAAGCGATTATTCACAGAGCATTGTCGGATATCGTCTCTGTAGTAACAATACAGCCGAAGAGAAGGTCCTCATGGTTGAAGAGAGGTATGCAACGTATTCTGCAAGCAAAGCAGAAGTCATGGTTTACTTGGCGAGTATTCAAGAGCCAGACCTCCCATGACGCATACCTGGAACTCAGGAACCGGAGAAAGGCGAGAGTCAGGAGTGACAGGAGGTCATTCCAGGCTGAACTTGCAATAAAAACTCTTCGCGGACCTCAAAAAGTTGTATCCATTCAAGTCGGAAATAAAACCAACCGACCAGTGGGTGTGCGCCTTAGTAGGACCAAGTAGTGATACCTCACTAGTTTGGAAATGGCGAACACATTCAGTTTAACCTTCGCCAAACATTTAAGCAGCAATGTGGGTATTACCGGTTCGGACTTAGGTGGGGGGCACTACTATTTCACCGAGGGGAATACGTAGTGGCTACTCCCCAGATAAACCTGGCAATAGTGCCAGGGAAGCTACACAGACTCACACCTGGAATGTCCCCAGGTTTTGACGACATCAGGCAATTTGTTCTGACGCACTGGACCGAGGCTCTCTATTGGCCCTTATGTGACTTGTTCCAACACTTGATGGATTCGGGGAAACTGCCAAGGGAGTGGAAAAAAGTCATTCCTTCTCCTATTTTCAGGGATGAGGATCTGCAAAATGCCGCCAATTGTATACCAGTAGCACTACTCCCGGTGGCATCAAAAGTACTGGTAAGTATTATTGATGATCACATCAGGGAGCACCTCAATAGGACTAATATATTCCATGAAAGCCAACGCGGCTTAAGGAAAGGCAGATCCTACTGTCAGCTTGTGACGATTGGACATCATGCCGGGGTATGAATGTTCCAGTCCATCTGGTCTTACTAGACTTTGAGAAGGCATTTAGCACACTTCCCCATGACCTCCTTCTACACAAAACAAGTCAGGCATGTATAGGTAAGCCACTTCTGTCATGGTTGAGAGGCTACCTAACTGAAAGGAAATTTCACGCTAAGGTCAATCGAGTCTAATCATCTTATTACGGCTCGTTATACGGAGTGTCGTGGGGTTCTATCCTAGGCCCATTGACGTTTTTGATTTTTATCAGTGACCTACCACGACGTCTCAGCTACGCGACTCTTTCATACGCGGGTGACGTAAAGAAATGGAGGACAATAAGGTGCTCGGAGGACCCGCACAGCCTGCAGGCAGATCTAAGGCTTCTAGAAGACTGGGCGGTGGCCGGTGGCACGACTTTCAACCTGAAAAAGTGTAAGGTAGTGAAGTTATGCATCTGTAGAGTGTGGAATGCAAGTTACACCCTGTGCAATGGGAGCTTGTCCTGCATAACGTTGAAGCGCGACTAGGTCTTGTTCTGACGGAAAAAGTGAACATAGGTGTAAATCACGCGGGCGATGTAGCGAAGACATATGCGGTCATACACTTTACAGATAGAGAGTTAGGTGCACTCACTTCTTAGCTTTCTCTGGGTGTCAATGTAGTTGAAGATTGAACTATCAATTCATAGTTGTTTGCCCAAACCCAACTCCTCCAAATTTTTCGCGGGAGTTATCAATCCATCAGTCATTGTCTTATCGCTCGCTGTTCAGTAGAAGAAAGAAAACTACCAGAATCATTATCGTGATTTATTGTTATAACATTTATTCTTAGACCTTGTGTATAATAACCTTATTGTTTGTTACATATTGGCGTAAGAATAAAGGATTCTCGAGTCTGCAATCTGTGTTCTGGTTTTTCGCGTTGGTCATTACAAATTGTTTCTGAAAGTCTTCGAGGGACAGCGTGAGGTTCAGCGTAGTAAGAGCTGGACATTGACAGTTTCTGAGTGTTGGCTGACACTGGGGTTGTACATAACATACATCATACCACACCTCAAAGTGCATAATATTATTGCACCTCCACTGCTTGGAAGAGATCTAACCTTTCGGAAAGAGCCTGAAAACGGGTGGCAAGGGGAGTGGTTGGTCTCCGAAACAAACTACATGATGAAAGGCCAAAGAAATTAGGCTTGTTCACACCTAGCTACCATTGACTTAAGGCGGATTTGGCTACTGCCTACAAGATAAAAATGACGAGAATCACCCAAATAAAGGTGCTCTGCCAGTGTCCTCGTGGAAATCCCAGAAGGATAGCTCACCAGAAGGCTAGGCCTCGAGTGCGCTCCCACTCCTTTTAGCTGTGGATTGGCCGTCCCTGAAACTCCTTACCGGGGGATGTAGCTATGGCACCGTCTGTGGACACTTTCAAGCGAAGGCTGGACAATCATGCAGCAACACAAGGGCTGCGTCCAAATAGCCTATCTCCATGAAATCTCATACACTATTTAGGATAAGCATCTAAACTCATTGGTTTACCTCTTCACATTCTCTCCTGCCTTCTTCTCCTGACAACTTTGATTACTACACTTATTATTATCATTCTTGTCACTGATTATATATATACATACACATCAACATCAGATTTGATTAGCCACGTTTTACGTTATCTTTATTTCTTTTCCTGTCGTTTAGTCTAAATAACCTACACTGATTGCATCTATTATTATTATATCTTCTCCTTTGACGACGATACCGGAGGACTAACTGGTCAAAGGATCAACTCCATTCACAGTAGTAACAGTCCTAACACACCGCTCGCTACAAATAACATAATTAATCCCAGCACTACTCCTTAGGGAGTCAACTAAAGCTAAAACCGTCGATTAGTGGGACGAGCTACGCAGAAGTTTACCGATGGTTAGGAACCTTCACTTCACAACCAAGAGGCGAGCACATGGAAGTCAAATTCGTTTATACTAGCTCGTAAAAACGATATTGGATCAGATAATTGCACCGAAAAATCTGTTTTGTGTTGTAGTCATTGGAGAGAGGATAAAAATTAATTTTGCCTGTAATTTTTATCCAACTATAATTTGCTTGAGAAAAGTAACCTTTTAGTTTGCTGTCTCTGTGGGTGTGACCTAACCGTGCATGCAGTAAAGTCATAACCGCCAGACATGAATTCCAGGCGTACTGTGCTTTCGTCCTTGACAAAACGTGTTAGCCAAATACGTAATGTTTGTATATTGGCTCATGTTGATCATGGTGAGTCTTCTTAAGTACTCGAAAAATTTCGTTTCGCCATACTGAAACAACGGTCTGTTTGTTTTCAAGAAGAACCAACTCGTAAAACCTACTATACAAAAATAATTTTTTTTAGATTTACAGCTTGATTCCACACTGTATTTTTGGTACAAGTATGGAATTTTCAGCATGGATATCGGTAGCCCAAATTTCGCAGCCCGACCATAGATATCAGGTGTGCGTCGGCGTGGGCTCGAACCCCGGACCATGTGCATGGTCGGCGAGAGTCCTAACCACTGTGCCACCGACGCAGTGGCCTAATGACCAAGCGTAATCAAAAGCATATGGCTTAACGTTGTTGTGGGTTTTATTGGCAATACTGTTTTAGTCTTCCTATTATTTTACGACCGTTTTTGGTTTACTGGAAGTGGTTGTCTTTCAAGTATAAAAGCTTATTGTGACACCAGCCCGGTTCTCTCATATTATATGGGGACTCCAAAGGACACAACGAACCAGTTGAGGTTGCAGACACTATTTCTTATGGGAGTCGGTTCCAAGAGTTTATGACTCGGTGTGAGAACCAGTACTCAACAGCAATATGATTTTTTGACTTTTGAAATTTCCTGCTATGTCCTATAAGGTGTTCCGACCTGGTGGGAAGGAAAAGACAGAATAGGTCAGGTTCGTAGTCATTATTTAAAATTTTAAACATTGCGACTAAATCTCCTCTCTGCCAACTATATGACGGGGAGAAGAGATTTAAACTGTCTAGTCTTTCCTCGTATGATAAGTTAGTCATGCCGTGAACTAGCTGTCTTTGATCATAGGTGCCTGCGCTCTATTTCCCGTGTAAAGTGGCATAATAAGGTGAGCAACATTGAGGTTAGGCGTAGAGTTCTAGGTAAACAGGGGAAATCAATCGACGAAGTCGTGAAGTTACATCGACTGAGATGGTTAGGATATGTGTTACGTATGCCTAGCCATCGCCTCCCTCGACGAGCAATGTTAGCGGATATAGGGTCAGGCTGGAAAAAAGCTAGCGGCGGTCAAACAAAAACTTGGCTTTACCAGTCAATGAAATCCACAACAGTTGGTCTAGGCCACGTAGGAAGGTGTAGACTTCCAGGCTGGGGTCCTCGGGACGGTAAAAATCTATGGTTGGAAACAATTGGTGACATGGCTCAAAACCGTTCTCAGTGGCTAGCACAGATGCATCCACTCCCTGTGACTTATGATCTTCAATGAAACTGTTTTGTATTTCTTTATTACTCCTTTGTCTCACACCTCTGCTCACTGTTTCTATTATGCTTTTCTTGAACTTTCTTCTCTTGCTTCGCGTGCTACACGGAATGTGGCGACTTGAACTTCCGCACATTTGTGCAAAGTTCTATGTCGAAAACAGACAGACAGACAGATAGTGGATATGTCCTCGAGCACGAAAAATCAAGTTCCTAGAGCGACTGTCAATATAACTCACTCCACCACAAGCGCAGTTGAATTGGTAGATAGAATTTGAAGTGGCTAGTCTAGGTACTTCATCTTTCAGTCGAGGAATCACCATCGATCGTGTAGAGCATAATACGTGTAGTTCTCCAGACTTGCGGCCTGGATGTACTTTTCCAGTCTTAACCTCACCAGAGGTGTATATAGGAAGGTGAACATCTGACGAGTCCCAAATAGGACGAAATGCGCATCCTGGATTCCACTGCCAGCCACCATCCACCATTTGTATACAAATCAAATCCCCAGACATCGTCGAAGCATCCGCACAAGAAGCCGACATGTCAACCTGAGACCGAGCACTTCGGTCCAATCAATCGACGGGAAAATCAAAAATTCAATTCAATAATTAATATATGACTCGTTGCACAAGAGGTGGCTCTCGTGGCCCAAGTGGTCTAGTGGATAACGCTTTGGCGTTTGAAACTATGGGCACGGGGTTCGAGCCTCGGTGGGAACATCATCACTCACTGAGAAATGCAGGTACATTCAGATGACGAGTCCCAAATAGGACGAAATGCGCATCCTGGATTCCACTGCTAGCCACCATCCACCAATTGTATACGAACATATCTTTGGTGATTCTACTAAAGGCTCTGCAAATTGCCCATAAGGACCTAAAACTACGTGCAGCCACCTCGCGACAGTGTGCTGTAGTTTTTAAATCGTGGCTAACTATGACACCAAAGTCCAAGTGAGTCTAAACTGATGGAAGTCTTATTCCCTCTAGTTCGTAGGAGCTCGTGCTTGCTTGTCCAGTGCGCATGGTTGCATATTTTGCTACATTTATCGGGAGCATCCATTCTATGAACCACTCTGACGATTTGTTGAGGTCCTCTTGCCCTTCAGCTCTCTCCAGATTTTTAAGTCATCTGCGTTTAGGACCATACGGGAGTCGGTGAGCAGAGATAACTCATTGATATACAAAATAAATAGGAGAGATTCGAGTACCGTGCCTTGTGGCACTCCGCTACGTACTGCTGTCCAAGAGGAGAGTTTCGAATTGACCCTAACCCTCTGCCCCCTATCTATGAGGAATTCCCTGGTCCAGTTTAGTAATCTGCCTTTGATATCAAGACTTTCCAACTTCATGAGTAGTCTTTTATGAGGTAACTGCATATTAACTTCTTATTGTACTTTGTAGGAAAAACTACTATGGCTGATGCTCTGTTGGCCACCAATGGAATTGTGTCTTCACGCCAATCTGGGAAATTGCGTTATATGGACAACACTGAAGCAGAGCAAGAGCGTGGGATAACAATGAAATCTAGCGTAATTGGGCTTGTTTTCAATCGGACTATCTCTCCTTCAGATAAAAACAGTGAAAATTACTATCTCATAAATCTAGTCGACTCTCCTGGGCATGTTGACTTTTCTTCAGAAGTTTCGACAGCAGTTCGTCTGTGCGATGGTGCAATCATTGTGATTGATGTTGTTGAAGGAGTATGTCCACAGGTATGGTGTTTAATTTTCTTTGTCTTAGATAATTTCTCAATTGTAGACACGTACAGTGCTTCGTCAAGCTTGGGATGAAAGATCTACCCTGTTATTAGTTCTTAATAAAGTTGATCGATTGATTTTGGAGTTAAAGATGACACCATTACAAGCCTATGAGACAATGTGTCGTGCAATAGAACAAGTGAATTCAGTTCTTGCTGAAATGTATTCTGCAGATGTGATGCGTCAAAGAAACAGTTTGTGGGAAACAAGTCTTAGTAACCAAGTGAGTGATAATACCATTGGTTAAACAGTTTTTTTGTTTGGATAAGATGCGTCGGTGGCACAGCAGTTGTGACTCTCGCCGACCATGCACGTGGTCCAGGGTTCGACACCCTGCCGACGCACACCTGACATCTATGGTCGACCTGCAAAATTTGGGCTATCGATATCACATGCTGAAAATTCCGTACCTGTTCCAAATATACGGTGTGGAATCAAGCTGTAATCAGAAATATATATATATATATATATATATATATATATATATATATATATATATATGGAAATAGTGTTCGTAATTAAAGGTTTAGCTGTTTTTCCTTGAAAGGTAACATATTGTGCTAAATGAAAGTCGCATCTGCCTTATTGATGAGATTCTCATGACCTGATAAATAATGTTCATGTTTTTAAATGCATTTCAACAAATGTCTACTTCAGTTATAACTCCATTCGGTTGCAATCGAGATAGATGAAGGGTTGATTGTTTGTTTTTGAACCATGCTTACTTATGATTTAGTTTACACTAAACTGTTTATCTGAGATGAAAAAGTGACCTAGTTGTTATTCGTGTAGATGTAAGCGATGAGGGGAAGGCTGACTCACACGACTGCATCCCCAGTGACAGTCCTTAATATGTTAGACTCAATGTGTTACAAGAAAAGCTACGTATTTTTTTCGTATCTGCATAGTGTTTCACAGATATAACCTCAAATACAACAGGTATACACTACTGAAAAACCATGAAGTAGAATAAAACAATCATCTTTTCAGCTTTCCAATGTCAATCCAACTTTCGATTAGTATTGAAAACTACCCCATTCCCCGGATAAACTTTCGAATCGTGACTTTATTTTTTAAATGTATGCACTTCAAAAAATTTTTACTGTTTAAGTTGTCTGTACAGAGCACATAGCCGGTTAAACCTGTCTCACTTGACTCATAGCAGTTTGACAGAAGAATCTTTGCATGCAGTTAACTTTAGCGGACTATATGAATCAACTGGTTAACTCATGGTGTCGTTTTTTTAACGGATTGCACGAAATGAAAACTGCATTTCCACTGTTAATGATTAGATCCTATTGTAAAATGTCTATCTGTTTTCGACATAGAAGTTCGCACCGATGTGCAACAGTTCAAGTCGCCACATTCCCTTTTTGTAGCACACAAAGCAAGAGAAGAAAGTAGAAGAAATGCATAATAGACACAGTAAACAGAGGTGTGAGACAAACGAATAGTAATAACAAAGAACAATATAGTTTCATTGGAAATTATAAGTCATAAGGAGTGGATGCATCTGCGCTAGACATTGAGAACGATTTTGAGCCATATCACCAATTGTTTCCAACCATTGGTTTTTGCCGTCTCGAGGACCCCAACCGGTCAGGAAGTCTTCACCTTCCTAAGTGGCTTAGACTAACTGTTGTGGATTTCGTTGACTGGTGCCATGTTTTAGTTTGACCTCCACTAGGAATCTGTGGAAGGAAGATTATTGACATGGGGAATAATAACAAGAATAACAATAATAACAATAACGTCCAACAATCGTTATATTTCTTGACCTAAAGGCGGCATTAGATTCTGTCGACCGAGAGGTACTCTGTCGATGCTTGGCTGTAAACGGAATACCGAGAACATACATTACACTGATCAAGGCACTCTACTCGAACTCATGCAGCCAGCCAGGTGGGAGCTCACGGCGAGTTGTCATCTGAAGTGGTGAAAACTAGTGGTGTTCGACAGGGATGCCCAATATCCCCACATCTATTCAACTTCATCATAGATGCACTAGTGGACTTAACCCTAACTAGCTTCAGCGACTCAGGGATTGACTTGCTACCAGGGAATAATCTCACTGAATGTGCAGATGATATAGTCCTTCTAGACGAGAACGCTGACAAAATGCAGAGTTTTCTGAACATCTTGAGCTGCAATCTACGAATGTTTGGCATGGGATTCGCTCCCACCAAGTGAACATAGACAAGACGGAGGTGATGAAAATAACCAACCAACAACAACAGCAACATCCAGCGTCAATCACCATCAACGGGAGGGATTTGAAAGAGGTCACTTCACTCATCACTTATCTAGGGAGCATTGTCTCAACTACAGGAGGAACGGACGGAGATGTCAAATCGACTGCTCAGCAGTCCACTCCGTCCCCCTTTATGGACAGGCCGAAGTGCTATGCAGTAAACATCTACGCCAGAAATGATATGTATTCATAAATGCCACTAATCACTAAACACATGAAACAACTGTCACAATTGCAGTTAATAAAGCGGTATAACATTTATTTACAAGTACCGATAGTACCAGAATAGAATTACTTGGGTGTTTTATGTGTTCTATTTTTTTTTTAAATGTCTGTTTAGCACCTGCATCCTGTCTGTCTGTCTGTTTTCGACATAGAACTTTGCACAAATGTGCGGAAGTTCAAGTCGCCACATTCCGTGTAGCACGCGAAGCAAGAGAAAAAAGTACAAGAAAAGCATAATAGAAACAGTGAGCAGAGGTGAGACAAAGGAGTAATAAAGAAATACAAAACAGTTTCATTGAAGATCATAAGTCACAGGGAGTGGATGCATCTGCGCCACTGAGATCGATTTTGAGCCATGTCACCAATTGTTTCCAACCATAGATTTTTACCGTCCCGAGGACCCCAGCCTGGAAGTCTACACCTTCCTACGTGGCTTAGACCAACTGTTGTGGATTTCATTGACTGATGCCAAGTTTTTGTTTGACCGCCGCTAGCTTGTTTCCAGCCTGACCCTATATCCGCTAACATTGCTCGTCGAGGGAGGCGATGGCTAGGCATACGTAACACATATCCTAACCATCTCAGTCGATGTAACTTCACGACTTCGTCGATTGATTTCCCCTGTTTACCTAGAACTCTACGCCTAACCTCCATGTTGCTCACCTTATTATGCCACTTTACACGGGAAATAGAGCCTGCATCCTACCTATTCTTCTTTATTGTTCACCCTTATTCTCTCCTGGTTTGCTTAAAAAGGACTATGTTACAATTTGTAGAATGCTGAAGACTGTCAGTAGGGTGAGTGGTGTCCCAGTGGACCACATAGTTAATGTCGTTGTCAATAGTCCTCCTTGACTTCGTGCAATAAATTTGTTAGAGGGATTTTGTCTGACTTGGAGCATCCACTTTACCCTCAACTTTCACCTTGCATCTCCGCCTCAGGCAGAACAAGAAGTAACTTCAGAAAACTGTATGCTCGCACGTCTAAGTATAGAAATTCTATGATACCATACTTGGAACGTATTTTATGTAATGAAAATAGTGTCAGGCAAGAATTAACTAACCTTTTTTCATCTAGTAAATAAACAATTTCCTCCATCCATCCTTATATACCTTCAAGTTTTACTTTTATTATTTCTATTATATTTAGGGTCCACTTGCTTCTTTGTTTTACTCTCATAACTGCAAACACCAACTTATCTCTATGACTGCTCTAATCTTTGTTTTTCCCCTCACCACATTATGTAAAGAAAACATTATATTCAATATTTTTTTAAACATGCTAGGATCACTATAACGCATGACAATACAGTGTGAAAGAAGCCCACGCCAATTTTCACTTGTATTCTTATTATTATTATTACCTTAGCTATTATCGTAATTATTTCCATTTTATATGCTGCATGTTTTTGACATTACTCCTTTTGTAAATGTGGGAAATTTTCTGTCTGATTAATTTTATTTATAATTTGAGAAAATTAGATGCAATATTGTGATTAATGCTGAAAATTCCATTCTGTATCTGAAGTACTGTTTTTGGAATAAAGTAAATCGTTATTATTATTATTATTATTAACTAAACTTACTAAATATACTTGAAAAATCATCCATTTGACTTGCGCTTTGTCTACTTTGTGTGTTGAGTAATTATTATTATTATTATACTCTCTTATTTTATAGAATTCTTCAAGTGCCATAAACAATGATACTACTGCATATGATTGGAGTACTGGTCTTGAAAAAGCTGATGACTCAAATTTATACTTTTCACCTGAAAAAGGCAATGTTGTCTTTTGTTCGTCTGTTGACTCATGGGGTTTTCGTGTTGACCAATTTAGTAAAACATGGTCTGAACGCTTGTCTATCCCTTGTTCAGTGTTACAAAAATCTCTATGGGGTGATTTTTATCTAACTGCTACTGCTGCTGCCGCGACCACTGGTGCCTCTTCTACAGAGTTGATGAATAAAATGACTGTCAAGACAGGTGCTAAACAAAAACAAAAGAAACCTATTTTTGTCCAGTTAGTTTTAGAGCCTTTATGGAATGCATATCAGGTAAGAAATGAGTTGTTTCAGTTGGTGTTGTATATAGATATTCATAAATGTATATTTGCTAGGTGCTCGCTCACCAGCCACACATAGGAGTCTGGGCTCGATTTCCCGCCGACGCACTTGAGTAGTTGTATGCCACTCGCATCAGCCTGTTAGCCAGATCGAATTAGTCTAAACACTGGACGGCCGTTTCCCTTCTTCGGCGCCAAGCTCCTCAGCTCTGTACACCTGGCTTGACCCAGTGTATCCACAGAGCCGAATCAATTCAAACCACCCCGGTTTCTGGTGGTCAGTTAATTAGGCGAACTGGTAATACAAGCAAATTGCACACTGTGTTCTGAATAATTTCAGTTTCTAAAGGCGACTTTGGTCGGAATTTCACCTCGAACTGTGTTTTAACTCATCGTTGTAAGCATATTTAGCTTTCAATCACCTATGCAAGGGCTGGAATTCTGTGAATCTGACTGACTAAATGACTGACTAGGCTTCAACATAGGACTTTTCGGGGGGAGTGGAGAAGTTTACAAGTTGCCACACTCTATTTAGCCAAAATAGGTAGAAAATTCAAAAGGTCTAGTGGGAAGAGATATACAACAGAATAAAGGATACTCACAATGAAGAAGCATGAAAATCTGGTGGATATGAGAGATTACAAATAGGCGATGCGTCTGCTGCACCATTGACGACTTTTACTCTTATCACTAACAGTCTCAAGTCTAGTCTACACCTCCCTATGTGGTTGGCTCAAACCAAATATGAAAGACTTCACAGATTGAAGCTAGGTTTTGATTCGACTACTTCTTAATCGTTCGCAACCTAATCTTGTGTCAGCTAACGTTAACCAACGAGGAAGACATTAACTCAACCCTTGTTACGTACTGTCAACTATTAGTGATCTTGGTTAGGAGACTGTCGTCTTACTACCTGGTGTTGAAAGACCGTACCAACATGGGACCTACTACTACCGAGTAACGATCGAAGCTACCCCATCGCAAATTTGCGCACCAAGTAGATCATAAAAGAGATGTGATCGAAAGTCGTAGAGTGTTACGAGATAGAGGATTAAAAAAATAATAATAATAAAGAATTGTGCTGCTTTATAACACATCTAAACCGTTTCTATCTCTTCTGAGATACATCATATAAAGTCTGTAATTATATAGGTCCCTAAGGTGTTACATTGATCGTAGGTAACTAACCGGAAACTCCCTACCCGGTTCAGTCACTTTGATACTATGTTAAACAGACAATGAACTGACATTTCTTATGCGGTAATCTCAGCCAAAATTTCATAAACACAAAATCATCGGGATTAATTTTGGTTATCAGGTTAACACATCTGACCACTTCACGTTCTTTACTGAAATAACGTGTCAACGCCAGTTAGTCTTGAAGTATTCGCGTATGTTAAAGTGTATGCATCCATGTTTGTTTATTTACAACTATCAACTGTGACAAATCTCTTAGTGCTCATAATGTGCCAAGTTCTTATTTTAATCAGAATAAAATCGATTGTGCATAATGCTTGATTTATCTCCTATCGTTTTTGGAAGTCTTGGGTGCGTACGTTTGCAGAGTCCCAAAATTAAGACGAAACAGCTATCCAATACTTCTTGGTTTTTCACGGTTGTCCAACTGAAGCCACCTCCATATTAATTTGTTTATTAGATGTATCACACATTGAAACAGTATCATTTACTGGATGACGAAGTTTCGAGCACAATTAATTATGGCTCATAATCATATCAGTTATAATCACACGACTTCGAAACTTGAGTTTTATAGTTTTCTTTGTCTTCACCTATTTGTCGTCGTTGGGGTACCAGAATTTTCCAGATATCTGAGTGGAAAGGCGTTGAATCATTCTTATTACATGCATTTGTAGTTGATTCGATAACACAAAGCTTCTGTTATCAATCTCTCCCTACACCCTGCTGGTATATTAGATTTTAAAACTGTCATCTTATCCCACCCATCCTGTTGTATGGCTGTGTGTAATTGCATGTAGTGAGTGGTATAGCTGAACTATTCTCTAAATTTCCTATCTTATTCGGGTCAACCAATCTAGATTTTGCTACTGGGTTTTTATGTTCGGCTAGTCTAACTGCCCCTGTTCTACCAGTTTGACCTATGTATTTGACCTGACAATCACTGCAGACAGGGTATATTAGATAAACTAAATTGTTTTGTTTTAAAGGCTCCACAGGATTGATCGTTTAACCGACAAAGCTTGTTTCTAATTGAGTTTATGGGTTTGAATGCCAACCATTTTTATTCCTGCCTTGTTAAGAATTCTGCATAAGGTTTCCGAGGTCCCTACCTCGTATGGAATTACTACTGATGGTTTAGATCCCTTATTGTTGGTGTCGTCATTTATGTTATTATTATTATTATCATAATTATTATTTTCAGTATCACTACTATCATTATTTATTTTATTTTTACATTTCCTTACATATTTCCTGACTAATTTATCCGGGTAATTAGTAAGTTTCAAGGCTTCTCTCATATGTCTCACTTCCTGTCTTAGATTTTCCCTAGTACTACTTAGTTTTTGTGCTCTGTCACTTAAACATTTCACCAATCCTATTTTTACTGTCATAGGATGGGTGAGATAACTGGAAGTCCAAATATCTGTTTGAATGTGTGGGTTTCCTGTAAACACACACTCGTATTTAACTTCCCATTTTCTTTTCTTTTTACGTTGCAATCTTAAAATCTAATGTAATACCAGGGTGGAGGGAGAGATTGATAACAGAAGCTTTGTTTATCGAATCAACTGAGAGGGAATACATGTAATAGGAATGATTCAACACCTGTCCGATCAGATATCTGGAAAATTCTACTACCCCAACGACGACAAATAGGAGAGGACAAAGAAAACTATAAAACTCAAGTTTCGAAGTAGTGTGATTATAATTGATGAAATGATTATGAAGAATAAATTTTGTTCGAAACTTTGCCATCCAGTAAATACTACTGTTTCCCTGTGTAATCCATCTAATAAACAAACTAATATGGAATTACTTACTATCACAATGCTCAAGTTTTACACATATATTAATATGGAGCCACCTCGTTATCTAATTTGATACCAGTTAGGTACTACTTGGAGGGGGTAATTTCTGTAAATGCAAACCATCTCTGTATACAGATGCTAATTACTCTTAATATGTAGTAATTTTGTTTATTTGATATTTTAGACCTTATTATTGGATGATAAACGAGACAAAGTGTTTGTAATGGCGGAAAAAATCGGTGTCAAGCTGGACCAACGTGTTATCCGTAATGTGGATAGTCGTGGAGTTCTACGTGCTTTGCTAAGTGCTTGGCTACCCTTGGGTTATACACTAATGCAGGCTATAACAGATATCTGTCCCAGTCCGTCTAAAGCAGTATCTGCTGATCGAGCTGTACATATGCTTTATGGCGATACGGTTCTGTGTGATCTACCACCTCTTTTGACGGCTGACAGTCCTATTTCAATTGATCAAACATCACGTGTACCGATAAATTCAATCTATTCATCATCGGGTGCTAGTTTGGGTAAGTGTGAAATGTGGTTAGTTTTTTTATTCAATGTAAATTTAGTTGTGTTGTTTATTTTGCGTGTGTGTGTGTGTGTGTGAAGATATGTGATCCATTGGCTGTGAGATACTTGACTTGATCAGACTTCAAAACGTGGCTGTACTTACTTCATTTGATGATGATTGATCTAATCTTTTACATTACAGCTAACCAATGGGTTCCAGGTTCGAGTCTTACCTCGCGCCTACTTCATCAGTTCTCACATAAAAAGTATGTTCAAGAGGGATTTTCATGTCAGTCATTCTGCTACATGGTTTTGGACTTTCATTAGCCAGCAGGTCTTAATAGGTGTATTGGGATTAAAACCACCTGGTTGGAAGTTGAGCGCCTATTTTGATGAACCACAACTCCACCGTTCCAGATATATGTCAACAGCAAACCACAAATTTTGAATAGATAATAGATAAACAGTAATGTTCAAATCATTTCAAAGTTTCCAGTTTGTCATCCATTAGCCTAAGTATTCTGTTTTCAGCTAATAAGTTACCCAGGTTCGAACTCCACCTAGTTCACATGCTGGGTGAGTGTTACAAACACTCATACAATAGATTTGCCGCATATTCACTGTGATTGATTGGCGCTAAGCTTTGCACAAAAGCGTAGCGGTTCAATTCACCATACATACTTCATATATCCAAACAAAGGTAGAGGAAAGAGAGAAAAGGTGATTGGAAAGAAATGAAGTAAGCAGAAATATGCAAATAAAACAAAAACAGTGAAAAGCATAAGAATTTATTGGATCTCGGAGATCACAAAGAGAGGATGCGTCTGCGCCACTGACAACGATAGTGAGTCATATCACAAATAATAGTTTCCAGTCATTAGTTCTTAGCATCCCGAGGAACCTGACCGACCAGGTAGCATACACACCTCCCTATATAGGGTTCAAACCATCAATCAAAAACTTCATCGACTGATGACAGGTGTTGATTTGAAAACGCCCCGCCCCCCACCGCCCAACCCCTTTGTGGCCGTAACTCTTTCCAAACTTAATCCTCTGTTAATCATCATCACCCATCAATGAAGACAATAGTTCTTTATCAACAGAAGACAAGGGCCAGAAAACAGATCGTTTATTAAGGAAATCAACACATATTTATAGATTTTCATGTACATTATTATAGATTATTGTTAGCAGAAAAAAACAAAGTCTTCTGATTGGCTGTTTCCCACAGAAAGTTAACCTTGCATCTCTTTATGGCTGTTTCTTGAATGTCAGATCATCTATATGTTAACTGTATCCGCCTACGCAAAGCCTTTCTTCTCATTTTTCCCACGACCAATATTGGGGACAAAAACATTGATGTAAATTACTGTCCACCAATTTTGGCTAACAGTCAGCTCTCACCACAGTTCAGCGTGCGCAATACCTAGACACTGTTCCAGGTAAAACTGACTTCTAACAACCTGTATTTTGCTGACTAATCTGTTAGTATGGTAATAATCAATAAGCGATCACTTCAAAACAATGTTCGTTCACTCTTCTCTTCTTTCTTTTCTTCTGATAATTTTAGCTCTTCAAGCGTGTGACTCCTCTGCAGAATCGCCAACTATTATTTTCGTCGCTAAAGTATTTTGGACGGATAAGTTACGACCTACTTCAAATGCTTGTGATCGTCCTATCCCCCCTGAGGATATAAAGTAATTCATTCCATTGTTAATGTCTAAATATTACTTGCAATATGTTTTTCTCTTGGAAATGTGTGTATATATACGCGTAGCAAAAAAAAAGAAATGAGCGGTAGCTGAAATTTTATGACTTCAGTCAGTGTGGGGTGGTTTATTCAGCGTTTTGAATGATTCATGCGAAATTCCCATTTTAATACATAAAGGAAATCAAAACAAGTGGTGATTCAGCGAAGAGACTCTTTTCAACGAACATATTATCAAGCTGTACAATCGTGTATATATGGTTTTTTTAGGCAGTTACATCCGCTGAGGGAGTTGAATCATAGCTGTGAATGCATAAAATAATGATAATAGTATGAAATGCATTTCAAAGGATGTATAGAACTTGGAAGGGGTCTGCAATTATAGAAAAGGTTCATTCAACCCCTCCAACTTTCATAGTCTTAATCCCTCTATGCTAAAGAATAGTGATCCCTATTCATACTTCGGCTCTACCAATTTTTTTCATTTTGTCTGTTGAATTTGTATACTCTTCCTTTATTATGTCAATTGTTACTATTACTATTCTCACTTTGAACAACTGCCCCCGGTATTATTTCACTTGTTCCACTTGTCATTCTAAATCAATTCTTCTTTTTTACAACGTTAAATTCTATTCTATCAAATTCCACACAATATTACGTAACGTTTTTGTGTTTTATTCGATTTGTCTACTAATCTTATAATTGCACACCCCTTCCAAGTTCTATCCATCCTATGAATTATTCTGTATATTGCATGGAGGATTTCACCATGAGCTGACATCAGTTGCGAATTGGTCCCGCTATGTCGTGAACTGGCAGAAGTTAGAATTCAAGAACCATTGGATCGGGTCCCAGTGGCTCAATGGTCTACGAGCTGGCCTTGTAACAAGAAGGTCCTGGGTTCGAACCCCGGTGGGTGCGTACTGATGAGGGGTCCTAAACTAGGACGAAACAGCTGTCCAGTACTCCCAGGTTTTCCAATGGTTCTCTAACTGATGTCAGCTCATGATTAAATCCTCCATGCAATCAAACAAAATCCCTACAAAAACAATACTTGAAAATATTCTATATATGACATTAATTTACTTTGCCACTTTACTTTTAACTATGATTATAATCACAAACATTTTAGTTTTTAATTGCATTTCATACTACTACTATTATTATTATTTTATGCATTCACACCTATGATTCAATTCCATCACGGATATAATTTCTTAAAAACGTCATCATATACGAGTGTACAGCTTGATGATAAATTCCTTGTTGAAAGGAGTCTCTTCGCTGAATCATTTGTTTTGATTTTGAATGATTCGCGCTGAGTTTTAGTCATGCACTGAAAAACTATAAATTATACAACTTCAGTCTATATAACCTAATCTAATGATTATTGTTTAGAGTTTCGTCAAGAACCGAGATTAGTTAAGTGTGAATCATTGAAAATCAAGGAGTACTAGATATCTGTTTCGTCCTATTTTGAGTAGTGGACTCCCAAACCCGTGTGAAGAGGTATAATAAGGTGAGCAACATCGAGGTTAGGCATCGGTCGAGTTCTAGTTAAGGAGGAGAAATCAATCGATGAGTCTGTGAGGCTGTATCGACTGAGATGGTTAGGACATGTGTTACGCATGCCTAGGCATTGCCTTCCTCTACGGGGAATGTTAGGTGACATAGGGTCAGACTGGAAAAGAACTAGCGGTGGTCAAACCAAAACATGGCTCCACCAGTCAATGAAATCCCCAACAGTTAGTTTAACCCACGTAGGAAGGTGCAGGCTTCATGACTGGTTGGGCTTCTCGGGACGGTAAAATCCAATGACTGCTGGAAACAAACTCATCGTTCTCAATGGCTAGCGCAGATGCATCCACTCCTTGTGACTTATGATTTTCAATGAGACTATATTGTTCTCCGTTATTACTATTCCTTTGTCTCACACCCTGCTTACTGTCTCTACTATGTATTTCTTCTCTTGCTTTGTGACGACTTGAACTCCTGCATATCGGTGCAAAGTTCTATGTCGCAAACAGACAGAGAGACAGACTCCACCAGGCATTGAAGTTAGTCAGTGATACCGTATTCAGTGTTATTTACTTGATGTGCTCCTAGCCTAGCTCTAAATACTTTGATCATGAATAAATGCGTTTTATCAACAGCTTATCTGGTTGCCTTTTTTTCATGACTCACGAATAGTTTCTATTCTTACAATGTCTGCCTATGATTAATATGCTCTTTATATATTCCTTTCTATTTCTATCTGTTATAAAGATTTGGTCAAGAGAAAGGAAGCTTTTGTCTAGTTTTGTTAGTTTTATTCTAAAATTCTAATATCCTTCACTTTAGAAACTGAGATGTTCTGAATACAGAGCATAATTAGTCGATTAGGCAATAGGCCTTGGTATTAAGAAGTTCAACAAATAGGCCGGTACATTTAGTGTTAAGTTAACCTCAGAGTAGTAGTTTGCATCAAGCTATACAAAGTTCAGTGACTAAATGTATTTTCAAAAGAATGGATACTGAACAAAGAGTACTCTTTTGCGGTAGCCCCTTCATCATCAAGCTCTACATTTATGCATACATTATAGTGAATGAATGAATTAGTGTTATGAACAACATTTATGTTCCTGTTTAAATAACATCGAATCAATAATATCAACGGATTACAGCTCAATAGCATCGACATAACAATACACTGAATGTCAGAAAAATTAGGAAAGATAATATTACAAATTCTTGATTTTGTAGTCTCTACTGTAGGCTGGCCAGGGCAGTAGTAGTGGTTGGCTAGACTTGCTTCTTTTGAACACAGACCACTGGTTGTTTGATGCGAATCGTAATAGCCTGTGCTGTTTGGAGCATAAGGTACTTCGATGATTTTGGCAATTTATTTGGCACCTGGTAGGTGATAGAGAAGAGGATTCTTCAATGCTGGTTGGCTGGTTTGTGTCAGGTTTGCAGCAGATTGTCCAATATCGAACTGTTAATGGTTTTGACTACACCTTTACTTAGCCATAGTGGATATGTGGTTGTGAGACCTGGCCACTGAGAGTGGAAGACATGAAAAGACTAGCTGTCTTTGATCATAGGTGCCTGCGTTCTATTTCCCGTGTAAAGTGGCATAATAAGGTGAGCAACATGGAGGTTAGGCGTCGAGTTCTAGGTAAACAGGGGAAATCAATCGACGAAGTCGTGAAGCTACAAAGACTGAGATGGTTAGGACATGTGTTACGCATGGTAGCCTAGTCGTCGCCTTCCTCGACGAGCAATGTTAGCGGATATAGGGTCAGGCTGGAAAAAAGCTAGCGGCGGTCAAACAAAAACTTGGCCTCACCAGTCAATGAAATCCACAACAGTTGGTCTAAGCCACGTAGAAAGGTGTAGACTTCCAGACTGGGGTCCTCGGGACGGTAAAAATCTATGGTTGGAAACAATTGGTGACATGGCTCAAAATCGTTCTCAGTGGCTAACGCAGATGCATCCACTCCTTGTGACTTGTGATCTCCAATGAAACTGTTTTGTATTTCTTTATTACTCCTTTGTCTCACACCTCTGCTCACTGTTTCTATTATGCTTTTCTTGAACTTTCTTCTCTTGCTTCGCGTGCTACACGGAATGTGGCGACTTGAACTTCCGCACATTTGTGCAAAGTTCTATGTCGAAAACAGACAGACAGACAGATAGTGGATATGTCCTCGAGCACGAAAAATCAAGTTCCTAGAGCGACTGTCAATATAACTCACTCCACCACAAGCGCAGTTGAATTGGTAGATAGAATTTGAAGTGGCTAGTCTAGGTACTTCATCTTTCAGTCGAGGAATCACCATCGATCGTGTAGAGCATAATACGTGTAGTTCTCCAGCATTAAAAGTTCTTTGAACTGATTTTCTTAGTTTCTTCGTAGTTATTTCACTTGGTATATCGCCCTTGAATTGCAGTTGTATATAAAGTGGTTTCTTGTTTACAGATAGTGAGTACTCCTTTTCCGCCGCTTTCTTTGTCATATGTTTCTTGATAGATTTGTCGGGGTAGCTATTTTCAATCAAGATATCATATACAATGCTTAATTCATCTTCAATTACTTCTACAGAGCATATAACTCTAACTAACTCTGTAGCTGAGGGTCTTCACTAAATTTTTCTTTGTACTGGAGAGGAACGAAGCTGTGAAAATGTGTATATTGTCCTGTCCAAGTACTTTTTCTATGCTCCCATCTGGTTTTCTCGTAAGCAGGAAATCCAGGAAGACAATTCTGCTAAGGGATTCCTTTACGCATGTGAATTTCATAGCCGAATGTACTTCATTGAATTCAGTAATTATTGTACTCTTATCAGAACCATTATCACAAAGAATGAAGGTATCATTCATATATCGATAATAAAATGACAGCTTACTGATAAGGTTGTTTAAAGGTCCATTTTCTAGTTTACTTAGAAAGAAATCAGCCAGAATGGGACCGAACGCATTTCCAACAGGTTACTGCAGACTTTCATCAACAGTCTGTCTTCTCCCGATACTAAGGCTCACGAGAGCCTGGAAGGATAAGCAATACGGAACTCTGGCAGTATAGCTACCCAACCAGGTGACTTGTCTCACCCAACAAATATGCAGAAGAGAGTAGAGTTGGAGTGAATTTACGCTGAGGAGGCTGTTGAGTAACATCGAGCTGACATGAAGAGGATTGTTGTGAGGAGAAAATGAAATCTTGTGGTTTAATTCAGGAGCCAGTATAAATTGACGGGTGAAGAATTAAGTACAGTTGAGGTGGAACACCGAACGAAGCCCTATGTTCCCCTTACATCTTGTAGACTACTGTCAAAAAGTCTACTTCCCGCCTCTTACATAACTCAAACCAGTAATCAGAAGCTTTGCTAATTTATCCCATGTTTCTGTCTTATTTACATTCCGAATGAGGTCGTAATGTTGTTTTGTTAGGGGTGTGGTGATGGGTTTCCTTATCCCACAGCCAACCTTTCGCTTTTTCTGGGTTTAGTACCGGCTAGCGAACTCCAGAAGGTTCTGCAGTGCTTCAGCAGGGAGTCGAGCCTAGATCGCCCGAGTGTGTCTGGTGAGCATTCTACCATCATAGCATATCGTAATGGAAAGAAGTTTGTTCTTTAAAGTTTAGTGTAATTGTAGTTTATTTTTCTGTAGGCTAATGTGACCTTAGGTATTTTAATAATTTTTTTATACGGATCTATCTTCATCTCATAACATTTGCTTTTGTATTTTGTATTTTCAGATCAGAAAATACATGTCATATCAGTACTGTACAGTCTTGTGATCCAGAAAATTCAGATATTAATCATCCGTGTGTTGTTCCCCAACCCTCTCTTTGTTGTAACACTTCAGCCAGACAAGTTAATAATACTAGTCTACGATCTCCTTTGGTATCGTGTAATCCATTCGCCGATACTGATTTTGTTGCTTTAGCCAGAGTTTTTAGTGGTACCGTTTATCCTGGTCAAAAATTATTTGTTCTTGGACCGAAATTTGACGGTCGAAAGGTTAGTAACACATTTTTGGTTATTAATAATTTTCAAGTTTGTTCACGGACTGATGTCAGTTAGACTGCTGTTTCCTCCCAGTTTGTGACTCTTCATCAGCACACACAGACCCTTGATCCCACTAGAGAGTCGAACCTAGAACTTTCAGGTTACGAGGCCAGGCTCTCTGACCATCCAGCCATTTTGGGGGCAGAATCTGATGGCCCATGATTTCTAACTTTTGTCAGTTCGCGATATTTTTTTAAGAAGAGACGTAATGTGCTGAACAAACTGAACCACTGCCTGGGTGTGACGCTCGGGTTTGTATATCGCAACGATCCAACAGGCTTCAGTGGCTGGAATAAATGTCCCTTCAGGTTTTGCTGATATGTCAGAAAAGTCGTCTGGACAACAGTTAGACTAAAAGCAGTTACGTTGTACTTTAAGTAGTTTACGCTGTATTTGCGGATCTGTAAACGAAGTCATACTGCGGACGAATAGGGTTGTAATAGCAGTAATGTGTTTCCCTCAGGTGACCAGCAAACCAGCTGGTCTGACTCTCATAGTGTACATCCCAACCTGCCTTGCGACACTTCATAGCGTAGCCGGCGGTAAGGTTTTAATACAGAGATAACTCCCGAAACCAACTCCATGGCGTTGTGTGTGTGTGTGTGACTTTTCTCGAGCAGTTGTCCCTGGGCTTTTTGGTCACGCAACACATTGGTGCTCCTTCTGTTTCAGGTATTTCAAGAAGACATCAACTTCAATGGGGTGGGCAGCCCGCCTATATACTCCTATCTATTGACTTGGAATATGCAGACGATATAGTCCTTCTAGGCGAAGACGCTGACGAAATGCAGAGTCTTCTAAACACCTTGAGCCGCAATCTACGAATGTTTGGCATGCGAGCGATTCGCTCCCGCCAAATGCAAGATGATGTTACAGGACTGGACTACATCGACGCCTAGTTTAAAAATAGGAAGTGAAGTGGTAGAGCACGTTGACCGCTTTACTTATTTGGGAAGTACCATCAGCCCCAACGGGCTGATCTCTGTCTGTCTGTCTGATTGTGAGGGCGTTTGTAACTTCCCGGCTGCCCACACCGTGGAAGTTGGTTGCGTGACCGCAGAGCCCAGGGGACAACTGCTTGAGGCCGGTCACACGCGGCCTGTTTATGTTTGTTCTTTTTTGTTTGGTGTGCCTCAGTAGCATACTTATCACTCCCGCCCTGTGACATGGCAGCAGGAAGCGCGGTCGTTGTTAATCCGGGCCACGGCCGATCCGGCATGAAATTTTGTGAATTTGTTTGGATCATGATATTGGATGAGGTAGCTGCTTTTTGTTTAACCGCTATCCAAACAACCTTCCTGGCATGGTAGAACCTCAAGAGACATAAGTCTCAGCCAGTATAGCTTGATTAGGTCATTGCGGTGTTCAAGCCCGACCACCACGTCAAGGTAGCAGCATCTCTGACGAAATCTCAGCACGAATACAAGGGGCTCGTTTCGCATTTGTTAGTTTACGCCGACTCTGGCGTAGACGAGATGTTCGACTATCGACCAAAGGGCGGGTGTACTGCTCATCAGTCCGCTCCGTCCTCCTTTATGGTTGTGAGACCTGGCCACTGAGAGTGGAAGACATGAAAAGACTAGCTGTCTTTGATCATAGGTGCCTGCGTTCTATTTCCCGTGTAAAGTGGCATAATAAGGTGAGCAACATTGAGGTTAGGCGTAGAGTTCTAGGTAAACAGGGGAGATCAATCGACGAAGTCGTGAAGCTACAAAGACTGAGATGGTTAGGACATGTGTTACGTATGCCAAGCCATCGCCTCCCTCGACGAGCAATGTTAGCGGATATAGGGTCAGGTTGGAAAAAAGCTAGCGGCGGTCAAACAAAAACTTGGCCTCACCAGTCAATGAAATCCACAACAGTTGGTCTAAGCCACGTAGAAAGGTGTAGACTTCCAGACTGGGGTCCTCGGGACGGTAAAAATCTATGGTTGGAAACAATTGGTGACATGGCTCAAAATCGTTCTCAGTGGCTAACGCAGATGCATCCACTCCCTGTGACTTATGATTTCCAATGAAACTGTTTTGTATTTCTTTATTACTCCTTTGTCTCACACCTCAGCTCACTGTTTCTATTATGCTTTTCTTGTACTTTCTTCTCTTGCTTCGCGTGCTACACGGAATGTGGCGACTTGAACTTCCGCACATTTGTGCAAAGTTCTATGTCGAAAACAGACAGACAGACAGATTGGCAGTCATCATCCAATAAGACTTGAAATGGTTACTTAGCTTGTGGCTGGATTCAAGCATACAGCCACAGACCTATTAGCATGATAATGAAACACTGATTAAGCTTCCGCTATTCAGCATCAGTCATCAAGGATTCTCGGCAACACTCTTGTAAATTGGTGAAAATGTCACGATCCGATTAAATATTAACTAACAACTTCTCGATGCATTCGCGATTGAAAGGAAACCAAAGGCAAAAATGTGACTGACTATCAATTCATATAATGTTACTCAACAACAACTATTTGTAATTGTATGCAGTTAGCAATGATTCACACCTATTGCGTGGGGGGGGGCGTGGTGTAACCTGGCTATTCAAACCTCTGTGGGTAGGAAAAAACTCGATTCGGTTACCCACCGGTTGGAAATCGACCACCTAGACTGCTAGATCACAGTAATTTTCGTTTATACTATTTAACATGGGATTGGTTTAATTCACTACCCTGATCGCCCTGCTGAATAAAGACTGTTTATGTAGCGTAGCGGGTGAGCGCGTCGGTGACTCAGTGGTGGTAGAATGCTGGGTCAACCATGCACATGGTCTGAGGTTCGATTCCCCCGTACCCGTCCCTATCTAGTGGTTATTCCGGTTAATAGGGAAAGTTGAGCCTGAGTCTAGCAACCCCACCGCGTAAACAGACACCACTGCTAGTGAAACTCCAGAGCCCAAACTTGGAACCTTATGTTCCACTAGGAACTCATAGGAATGGTTTGCAGCTGGCGGATTTCACTTCCAATTATCCCCCCACTGCATGAATGACACAGTCTGTCAACCCAAGACAATCTCAGATAGTCTTACCATCAAAGGCTATTTAGCTTAAATCCTATCTGTATGGTTTGTATTGCGGAGATAATACATATTTTTATGTGAAACCGTCTGGATTATCGTCAGTTCATGCTATGTTACTGAAAAGGTCCACTTGACAGATCTTCACAATTAAAGACTACAATGAAGGTGAACTCTGTGAAACATTCAGCATTAGAGCTAAACATCTGCTCTTTTAATTTGTTCAAAGATGTTTTTTTTTAAGATTGAGTATGAGTACTAACGCACTAGTGACTTTAACAAACTTGCTTAATGTCCCTCCATGTAACTCCATTATGGATAAGATCTTATTTTGATAAAGACTCACACAGTGCCACTATACAGTAATATTAACAGATGACCACGTTTCGAGCACAAACTATTGCCACTCATGATCGTATCAAGTCACTCACTCACACAACTTTCTTCCTTCATTTATATACATGTGTGGAATTGACTATATATTTAAATAAAACTCAATATGAGATGCTGTACATTCAGATATAATAATATGAGTGTTACTCATCAATTACAATCAGATGGGAAAAAAGAAGAGTGTTTTTATAGTCATAATAAATAAGTAACTTGTTAGAATGTTGTGATGTTCTTGAATTGAAATAGAATTTTGAGATTATTTATTATCCTCCTCTGATTTGACTAACTGACTGGTGGTAATAATATCCTCCATGCATATTTCTGGTATTTGCATTGAGTCATTTATGTTGCATGTGGTGTGTTGGGTGTGTAGACTCAATGAACCAGTCAGGATTCAGTAATCAGTCTCTCTCTCTCTCTCCACCTACATAGATTACTTCTCAGAATCTTAACCCTCTCCCACCCTATTGCGTGCGGTGCTGTAGCTGAGTTTTTTCTAAATTACTTAACTTCTCGGGATCAATCATTCTAACCTTAGCTCAATTCTTATCTTCTGATAATCTCACTATTCCCGAGCTACTAGTCTGACATATGTAGTTGACCTCACTCACAGTCATGGTACCTCACATTTACTGTATTTAAATTCCAGAACAAAATATTTAGACAAGCAGAAGGTGTAGCCATGGGATCACCAATATCCCCTATATTAGCAGATATATTTATGGACAGTTGGAAAAATAGTGCTCTGAATACATTTAATCCCACCTCCGACACACGCTTTTTTAGCCTCCAAAGCCTCAGGATGGTCGGGGGTGGGTGCCTTGCGCTGCGGGTTGGCCACCCCTCCGTACACCTCTTGAAATGCTCCCATATGACCGGGCGTCTTACATAGCCTCTCCTGAGGAAGTCCTACTCACTGCCTTCACGTGGCGGAGGTGTTTTCACCGAAGTGAGAGGGCAAAAGCGGATGTCCGGCGCTCTCCACCGGGTTGATTGTCCATTGGATGACAGTCTAGGGGAGATGGCTAAACCCTGATTCCAAACCTCCAGCGACTGGCGTATGAAGCTCACCGGAGCTCACCAGCAGACGTATGGACAAAGAGCTTATTGGATGCCCTGGATGTTTGGCCCCATTCAAAAAGGCGTATGAACCGGACTCCGGTCACCGGCTGCCAATGGATAGTGGACTTCCTACTCCACTCCTACTGCCTTGTAGGTCACACTTGGTTGTGTAAAGGCTAGAGCTGCACTCTCAAACAAAAGGCCGAGCGATGCTGGGGACATCACTCGTACCTAATTCCCATGAAACTTCATGAACTCATGTTCATGAAGCCGGCTCATCCTCCCGTAGGAGATAGCCGAAGTAAATTAAAGTAAGTAAGTATTTAATCCTACTCCAAAAATATGTTGGAGATAAGTGGATGACACTTTCATACACAGTGTTAAAAACAGAACATATCTCTAGCTTCTTGACACATATAAATTCACTAGTAGAGGGAATAAAGTTCACATTTGAATCGGAAAATGAACAAGGAGAATTAGCTATGTTAGATTGTAAAATAAAACGAATAGAAGAAGGTAAACTGCACCCTAGACAAGTCTTCCTGTGATAATCACAGAGGGATTAGCTTGACTAATATAGTATCTAAAGTCTTAGGCTCAATAATCATGCGTAGACTGAGTGGTGCTCGGGAAGCACAAACACGAGAGAGCCAGGCAGGCTTTAGACCAGGAAGAGGGTGTATTGATCATATCTTCACCCTCCGACAGATTCTAGAACATAGGCATTCCTACCGGCGTCCAACAGTCATTATATTTCTTGACCTAAAGGCAGCATTCGACTCTGTCGATCGGGAAGTTCTCTGGAGATGCTTGGCTGTAAAGGGAATTCCAAGAAAATATATTGCACTGATTAAGGCACTCTACTCGTACTCATACAGCCAGGTGAGGGCTTACGGCGAGCTGTCATCTGAACTGATGACGACCAGTGGTGTCCGTCAAGGATGCCCATTATCTCCTTTTCTATTCAACTTCATCATAGATGTGTTAATGGACTTAACCCTAGGTGACTTCAGCGACTCAGGGATTGACTTGCTACCGGGGAATAATCTCGTTGACTTGGAATATGCAGACGATATAGTCCTTCTAGGCGAAGACGCTGACGAAATGCAGAGTCTTCTAAACACCTTGAGCCGCAATCTACGAATGTTTGGCATGCGATTCGCTCCCGCCAAATGCAAGATGATGTTACAGGACTGACTGGACTACATCGACGCCTAGTTTAAAAATAGGAAGTGAAGTGGTAGAGCACGTTGACCGCTTCACTTATTTGGGAAGTACCATCAGCCAGTGCCAACGGGCTGATCTCTGACGAAATCTCAGCACGAATACAAGGGGCTCGTTTCGCATTTGTTAGTTTACGCCGACTCTGGCGTAGACGAGATGTTCGACTATCGACCAAAGGGCGGGTGTACTGCTCATCAGTCCGCTCCGTCCTCCTTTATGGTTGTGAGACCTGGCCACTGAGAGTGGAAGACATGAAAAGACTAGCTGTCTTTGATCATAGGTGCCTGCGTTCTATTTCCCGTGTAAAGTGGCATAATAAGGTGAGCAACATGGAGGTTAGGCGTAGAGTTCTAGGTAAACAGGGGAAATCAATCGACGAAGTCGTGAAGCTACAAAGACTGAGATGGTTAGGACATGTGTTACGTATGCCAAGCCATCGCCTCCCTCGACGAGCAATGTTAGCGGATATAGGGTCAGGCTGGAAAAAAGCTAGCGGCGGTCAAACAAAAACTTGGCCTCACCAGTCAATGAAATCCACAACAGTTGGTCTAAGCCACGTAGAAAGGTGTAGACTTCCAGACTGGGGTCCTCGGGACGGTAAAAATCTATGGTTGGAAACAATTGGTGACATGGCTCAAAATCGTTCTCAGTGGCGCAGATGCATCCACTCCTTGTGACTTGTGATCTCCAATGAAACTGTTTTGTATTTCTTTATTACTCCTTTGTTTCACACCTCTGCTCACTGTTTCTATTATGCTTTTCTTGTACTTTCTTCTCTTGCTTCGCGTGCTACACGGAATGTGGCGACTTGAACTTCCGCACATTTGTGCAAAGTTCTATGTCGAAAACAGACAGACAGACAGACTAGTGTTTATAGAAAACCAACTCATTCTAACAGATATTCAGACTTTAATCCATCTCATCCGTTAACCGTTAAGGCTGGCTTAGTTAAGTGGCAACCAAACCGAGGCATAGCACTTAGTAGCACAAGAAAAGACCTAAATGATGAAATGAAACAGATAGAAGGAGAAGCGTTGGTGTTAAATAACTAACTATCCTATAAAATTCATTAGGAAGATCGAAAAAGGCGAAAAGCAAATTAAAAAATAATTGTGAAACTAGTAATGATAACATAAATAGGAGAGAATATAAGTCATCTACAGTTCCTGTCATATGAGGGAGGGGACATCTGAAACCCTACGTAGTGGGATTCTTAATAAGGCAGGAATTAGGGTGGTGGCATTTAAATCTACAAACTCACTCAGGTAGGACAGGATCTGTGAACCCAATTAGATAAAATAATATAATTTACAAATTGCCTTGCAATGACTGTGAGGTCAACTATATGGGTCAAACTAGTAGAACGGGAGTAGTCAGTTTGTCGGAACATAAGAATTTAGCTAAGGTAAGCATGGTTGACCCCACCCGAGGAGATGAGTAATTTAGAAAAAAGCTCAGTAATTGCACTACATGCATCAACACACAATCATACAACAGGGTGGAAGAGAATAAAAATTCTAAGAAGTAACATAAGTAGGTGGGGATAGAGGGAGATTGATCACTCAATCCTGTCTGGCTCATTGAGTCTACACCCAACACACCACATGCAACAGAAATGACTCGAAGCAAATACCAGAGATATGCATGGAAGATATTATTACCACCAGTCAGTCAAATCTGAGGAGGATAATAAATAATGTTAAAATGTATTTAAACGTCATCAGTTAATATTACTGTATAATGGCACTGTGTGATTTATCAAAATAAAATCTTACCCATAATGGAGTTATACTCTACCAGCAAAGTGCCCAAGTTTTGCGCTTATATCAATAACATATCAATTCCGCATCCGTATCATACATTTACACACACACACACACTATCGAGGACTTTCAAAAGATTTTAAGCCTACCTATCCAATTTCGCTCTCAGGTACCTTCATATCTCTTGGATTCAGATCCAGAAAACTTTCCACTTGGTCCTGTTCGTTTACGCAAAGAAGAAGAAGAAAAAGAAGAACAAGATTTGGGTCTTTCAAGTACAAGTCATCATAACAATTCATTCGATGATCTGGGGAAAGCTAGTTCAGTGAATTCCGGCTCATTCTCTATCAGTCGTTCAGGATCCGTTGGTGGTGGTTCAAGTGAATTTCGACTATCCGGTCCGCGATATCTACGTCATGTGTATGTCGCTTCGATTGTTCGTGTCCTTCAACTATTGGGTAGTCAATCAGATATGGTTGAAATTGTTGATCCTGTACCAGCTGGGAATATAGTTGGCCTTACTGGTCCCGATCTAATTGCATGTCTGCCTAAATCTGGTCTACTTGTTAGTCGATTATCATTGGTCGCTTCAATGGCTAGTAAAACAGATAATTCTGAGACAGAAATAGCTCCTGTTCTACCTTTAGCTGGTTTAGCTGTTTGGCATGGTGCACCGGTTATATCAGTCGCTGTTGAACCAGCATCTGCTGCGAATCCTGAAGATGTTTATCGACTCGAGCGTGGTCTTCGTCTGTTAGATCGAGCTGACCCGTGTGCAGAGGTAATTTTTTATACTTTGTATCTATATGTGTATCTCAGGTTTTGTCATTTACTTTTTGAATTCATTCAATTTATAATAATTGTAAAACTTAAAGAGAGACTAATCGGTACTGAATAGCTGTTTCGTACTAGTTTGGATCTCTTCATTATTGCATGCGCTTACTACTGTTACCACCCTCATCAGCTGTCCAAGTCGAGAACTTTCAGGTTGTTAGTTGAGCCATTTGACTACTCATGCACTGAGTTGGAATTCAATGAACGCATCAATTTTGAGCTTCTGTTTATTCGTGATACATAGTGCTACCACCTGCAGCCATCGCCATAAACTGGCATCCGCTGTATCCTGACATAGTGTAACCCACCAATCACGGCTTTTCAGCAGAATTCCAGAACTTTCTTCCTATAGCAGTGACTGGTATTTAGGGGATTTCGGATTTTGTAATAATTTGGGTTAATTTCAAGTTGTTTTTTGTCACGCATTAACATCAATCAGCTGCCTTCATTACCTCAGGGTCATTGATGATCCCCTGTAAAGAGCCTCACATTACAATCAAAAATAGCTCCTTATGTCTCAGTCACTCTTTAACTGATGTTGGTTTTATGACGCGAATTACAGTGAAATTAATCCAAGCCCATATAAAAGCCATTACCTAAAGAAGCAGTTGCTCTCGTTGACAATGTGGCTGTTTACGCGTAATAAGCTTTACTAAATGACCAATGAATCTGAATTTGACAGTTTCTAAGTTTTCCTGTGTTGATAACTGTGTGTAATCAAATGACTGGTAAACGAATTGTGTGAGTTGATATTATTATTATTATTTTCTATGATTGATTTTTAAGGATTAGATTTGTTTTTACGAGTTGATCACGGATCGATATCAGTTAGAGAACCATTTAAAAGCAGGGAGTACAGGACAGCTGTTTCAGCAGCCTAGTTTGGGAATCGTCGGCAGTACGCACCCACCACAAGAGGTTCGAACCCAGGACCTTTCGGTTGGGTTTCGTTCAGGTCGTGGATGCATTGATCATGTGTTCACCCTTCGTCAGTTGTTGGAACACCGCCACACGTATTGCAGGCCAACGATCGTTGTGTTTCTTGATATTAGGGCTGCCTTCGATTCGTTGGACAGAACTGTGCTCTGGAACTGTCTGTTAGAGAGAGGTGTACCTGAGAAATTTGTTAACATCCTGAAAGCCCTATACAGAAACACCTCAGGTAGAGTGAGGGCATACAACCAACTATCACCACTGTTCCCAACCAACAGTGGGGTTAGACAGGGTTGCCCAATCTCTCCGTTTCTCTTTAACTTTGCCATCGATGACATTCTGGAGTCAGCTCTGAAGGATGTGCGTGAAGGTGGTGTAGATCTGCTACCTGGAGATAGACTTTTCGACCTCGAGTATGCAGACGATATCGTCTTACTGTGCGATAGCATGCAGGCTGCCCAAATCGCACTTAATCAGTTGGCGATCAGTGTCTGTAAGTATGGTATGTGCTTTGGGCCGTCTAAGTGCAAAGTACTGTTACAAGATTGGCAGGAGCCTGTACCTGCACTCACTCTTGCGGGTGAACCGCTTGAAGTTGTTGATAAGTTTGTGTACCTGGGTAGTTGTGTGAGTGCTGGCGGAGGGGTGACGAATGAGATTTCCAACCGTATAATGAAGGCTAGGGTGGCATACATCAACTTGAGCCACCTCTGGCGCCGTCGCGACGTTAGCCTGGCTGTCAAAGGTCGGGTATACAATGCTTCGGTGCGAGCTGTCCTGCTCTACGCCTGTGAAACCTGGCCTCTCCGAGCTGAGGATGTGCGGCGACTCTGTGTGTTCGATCACCGCTGTCTCCGCAGGATTGCTTGCGTTCGATGGCATCATCGCGTGAGTAATTCTGAGGTTCGGCGGCGTGTGTTTGAACAAAGTGGAGACCACTATTCCTTGAATGTCGTCATCTGGAAACACCGGCTCCGGTGGCTTGGACATGTGCTCCGAATGTCACCCCAGAGGCTTCCGTACAGGTCTCTGTTCGCTAGCCCTGGGACGGGATGGAAAAGGCGGAGAGGTGGTCAGTCCATGACGTGGCGTCGTGGGATGAAGGATTTTTGTGCTAGATTAGCATCGGTTGGTGTGTCACGACTCCCTGGTTGGGGTCCGAGAGATAGCTCAAATCGATGGCTCGAAACGTTATCGGATATGGCCAAGAATCGTAATCAGTGGCGAATGTGTTGGGATTTCCTTCTTTCTTCCCTTCCCGATGATAGCTAACGAACACTGTTTGAACTTGTTAAGCATGACTGTTTTCCTTCCAGATGAAGTTCTTTATCCGTTCTCTACTTATATATATTTATTCTTTTCCTTCCTTCCTTTTTTTTGATCTATGTTGTTTTATTATTATTGTGTGGCGCATCTTTCTTGGTGCCATATTGTACCAAGTTTTTTATGCGTTTAAATAAATAAATAAATAAATAAACCTTTCGGTTACAAGGCAAACTGGCTCATATACCATTCACCCTCTGGGACCCGACTCCTAAATGACCAGCCCATGAATTCTAACTTCTAACAGTCTCTGATTTATCGCGACCCAAACTAATGTCGTTGGTGGGACATCCATTCTCACACTTGACAGGATGAACCTCTCTGGTCATGACTTCTGACTAGAACTCCAGGAAACCCCATTCTGTAGCTAGTCACTGGTGAGCATCCGATTAATTTTCTATGATTGATTTGTCCAGTACTCCCTGGTTTTCAGTGGCGCTCTAACTGCTATCAATCCGTGATCAAGGTGTATTATTATTATTAATTTATTCCTTCACGTTCCTAGCGCAACATAGAGCTTCAAACTAGAGCTTTGAATTTTCGGGAGCAGTTGTCTCATTTTTACGGGGTAGCGTTGCTAGTCTTCCCCTTAACGGGGATTCCTAAGGGCCTAGAGAGGTTTAGGAATGCGCCAACCAAAGATTGAACTCTAGACCACATGTGTGGTTGGCGAGTGTTCAACCGACGAATCACCGATGCCTAGGAAGTTAATATTAATTTGCTCTTATTCGCTTAATGGTGTGGCTAGTATTGGAACTTAGGATTCACATTTCGTCCTATTTGGTACTCATCAACTGGATATATCTGCATCATTCCAGTGAGCAATGGATGGATGGTTTTCCCATCGTTAATTTAATCCAAGTTATGTGTATAGATTCTAATGTGTTCGAAGTAGGATAAAGTGGACGATTTACTCCACGGGTTTTTTTAGGTAAATAAAACAAAAATATCTATAGCTTATGTAAACCGCGTCAAATATATTTGGTCAACTTTCTGAATACCTTTTTATTTCCACTTTCTCTAAGTGTATGCTGTACTAGAAGTGACCATAGGCAATCGATTTTTTGATGCCAATGCAATGTGGTAACTGAGATTCTAAGTATTTGTTTTGGCATGTCTCTTACTGATCTAATATATACTTTCTCGTATGTAATGGTAAAGATTTGTAGCTTAGGTGGATATTTTGCCAATGTTTGTGTTCTGTGAACTGAATAATTTAATCGTGAAACCTCCATTATCTTACTGGACAACATCGTCAATGCTAACTTCAACGTGAAGACAACATATGAAAATATTTCTTAGATGGAATATTTGTATCTGCTGAAGACCTTCGCTGCGATTAGTTATTTTCTATAGACTTCCTCCCCATGTATGTTAATTGCAAGATCAGCAGATGTGAATACACTGATATACATCCTGTTGGATAACACTCCGGTGTGCGTCGTTAGTTTATTAGTAGGGATGGTCGCCGTCCACACGAGAGGTCTGCGTCTGATTCCTAGTCGATTCACTGCCAAACTTCGCCTAGCCAATAGTAAACCGAGAAAAAAAGGAGGTAGTCTTGTTTCTGTTTTTATCGTCGAATTGGTTTACTCTTGTGGAATTATAGGAGAGAGGCTAATAAACAATTAGACCATCGCTTTGCCATTGGAGCTGTTTTGCTCATATCGAAAATAAAATGAGCGCTAAATACTATGAGTGAATCATCAGACATTTGGAATTAGTTGTGTTCTCTGACCGGGTTGGTTTAATTACGAAGCTTTCGTCGCCCTTCTGGACAACATCTTCAGCTCAAGTTTTAGTATAAAATGAACTGATTTAAATTCTTCATAATTGATAGAATTCGGTCTCCTGGCAACTATCTTCGTGACTGGTAGTCGATTTACGAAAATCTATTGATCATTTTTCTTATTGACTGACTTGGAATTCGAACTTTCTTGTCATGTGACTTACTTTTTATTAGTTGGTTAACTTTACCACCAAACTCTTCTTGTTATAGAATAGGTCACGAGGTGAAGTCGGTTAGAGAACCACTGGAAAACCTGGAAGTACTGGACAGTTGTTTTGTCCTAGTTTGGGACTCTTCATCAGCACGTATCCCCATCGGGGTTAGGATCCAGGACCTTCCGGTTACGAGACCAGGTCGTAAGACATTAAGCCACTGAGACCTTACCTTACCCACTGGTCGATGATTTCCGATTTCTGCCATTTCGTGATATACATCCCAGTACTTGGATTCCGTATCTTTTCATCTCGTTTGCGATCTGGGCAGCTTTGCCAATCTCGTACATGGTACGGACGTTCCATGTCCCCATACAGACTTTTTCTTTTGGCGCAAAGAGATTCATCGTGCTGAAGTTTCTGTAGCAACTTTGTTTACAGGGTGGGAAGGAATGGTTACATTAAGATAAACTGTAGAGAGAAGCGACCTTGTGGGTTGCTCCCCTTAAAATCGGAAAACAAAGAATAAAACATATAAGAATAAAACTTGTGCACTGTGGTAGAGTGTAATTCCATTATGGGTAAATTTTGTTTTTTGAGACTTTATCAAAACAAAATTGACCCATAATGGAAGGAATAAAACAATCAGAACAACCTCCAGCTACTGTGACCGGCGAATATCTGTTATCCTCTTGTTATAATTCACCATCTATAGGATTTGTTGATCTTCACAAATTAATATCAGATTGGTAGTTATGTAGCTATTCACTCCTAATTATATATTGATCCAAGACTATCGATCAGCTGATCGCTCGTGTCTTAAACAATAATAATATTAAAGTTATTGATTCTGACACACAATGACACGGGTTTGAATCGGCTGTAGATAAAGACACTGATCAGCTGATCAGCTGTGGTGTCAACAGTACACTAGATTACCAGCATAACACCTACGCATGTATACGCAACCTACTTGTCTTGTGATTGGCGAATTTTAGTTTTGCTGACATCGATGGTAATCAGCTTTGGACTTTATCTACTGGTGTTTGATAAGTCCTCAAGATTACAAATATGCCTTGCTGTGTGAGAGTGGCGTCAAGAAATACAACACCAAAGTTCAAGTCGTCATACTGATCATTCTATAAGGATGTATCACTCAGCGTATTAATCATTATTATTATTATTGTTTCCTTTAGTTCTTAGAGGAACATAGGGCTTCAGCCGAACGTCTCCATTGCGTTCGGTTCTCTGCCAATATTTTCACCTGACTCCACGTCTGTCCCACACACTTTCATCTCCTCTTCTGATGACCTCCTCCATGTCACCCTCGAACTGACGATCAACTCACCGCTTCCCACTCGGGTTTCACTGGAACAGTGGCCTGGAGTATGATGTCACTCACTTGATGGTTTGTTTTCTCAGAGTATGGCCGATCCACCTCCATTTCTTCCTACATATTTCTTGTACAATCAGTTCCTGCTGGTTTGGTTCGCTCATTGCCAGAGATCCCTGTTGTTGGTCTTTTCTAACCGTCTAATCTAAAGTATTGAGCGAAGACAACTGTTGATGAAAGTCTGTAGTTTGTTCGAAGTGCCCTTCGTGACACTCAGTGCAAGTCTGTGATCCGTATAGTAGCATTGATTTCACATTGGAGTTGAAAATCCGGATCTTATTTTTAGTGCTGTGTGCTATTGACCTCGACACAGACTTTGAGAGTAATGAAAGCTTGATTTGCTTTCCTGATCCTAGCTTTGATATCCTCATCAGTTCCACCGGCCTGTGGTTGAAATGAGCGTCAGATTAATTTTGTAAAAGCTGATAAAAATCTACCAAAAATGCATATTCCATAACTAATATGGAATTACTTAATACCACAGTGCCCAAGTTTTACACATATAAAAATGCATATTTTCTTACTTAAATGGTGTTTTACAGTGGAAATTAATAAATTATTATTTCCTGCCCTTTTTCAACCCATTACATTTCCACTCCTTTTGATGAGACTTGTGTTAAATTTTGACTCTCTGAATCATATAGGAGCACTGATTTCATTATTAGGGTTGAAAACCGAGATCTTGTTCTTTAGATTCGTTAGATTTTCTCCATTGATTTCAGATTAATTGAAGGCGTGACTTGCTTTTCCGATCCTGGTTTTGACGTCTTCATCCATGACGTCTGTTTGTAGTTGAAACGATGCTGCTCAGTAGGGTTGGTCGCTGACGAAATCTCAACATGGATATACAGAAGGCTAGTATGGCATTTGACAACTTACTTCATCGTTGGCGTTCTATCTCCCGTGTTAAGTGGTAAAATAAGTTGAGCAATATTGAGGTTAAGCCATCGGTTGAGTGCTAGGTAAGGAGGGGAAACCAATCGATGAGGCTGTGAAGTTATATCGATTGAGATGGTTAGGTCATATGTTACGCATGCCTAGCCATCACCTTTTCCGATGAACAATATCAGCTAACATAGGATCAGGTTGTGGAATGAGCCATTGGTGTAGTCAAATGGAAACATGGCATTAGTCAGCAAAATCCAGAACAGTTAGCTTAAGCCGGCCATGTTGGGATGGTGTAGACTGCTGTCTGGTGGAGGTCCTTGAGATAGTAAGAACCAGTGAAAACCAAAGACAATCTGTGATATGGCTGGAAATCCTTGTTGTCGATGGGGCAAAATTCAGGTGTTCTGGAGATTCTTCTTGTTGTCGGGCCAACGTGTGCCGGTCTTCGCTTATTTTCTACAGTTTGTTGGGTATCCAGTCCACTGCAATCAGGAATAACATTGAAGTAGCAGCCTTGTCTTGTCTTACTTCTGTTTTCATTTCACAAACTCTTCACTCAGCTTTTCTGTCGTGAATCACTTTTTAACTAAAATTCGACAATTTTAATCAGACTCATCTTTTGAGACAACATTCCTTTGCAATTAATAGTGTTCTGTGAGCTGGTTGGTTTAGTTGCGGAGCTTTCGTTGTCCTCCTGGACATCTTCAGCGCAATATTTAGCATAAAGTGAAATGATTTAAATTTCTTCATGAGTGATATAATTGCGTCTCCCGGCTACCATTTTTGCATATATGTTGATCATTTTCTATTGACTTGGATGGATTTTAAACTTCCTCGTCACATGATTTACTTTTTATTAATTGGTATATTTGGTCTATTTAAACGTGTCTGTTAATTGCATATTCGTTTGAGTACCAGGCTTCTATGAATTCCCTGACTGCACTTTTGGTGTTTCCTGTCTGTCTAAGATTTCGACAATATCTCAATCAAACTGATATCCATAATTGTCTATGTGCATTGATATGAAACAGGAATATATATCGTGTGTTTTCACGGCTAATTTGTGTTCCTGGATTCAGATTCGAAGGGGACACCCATTTTGACCAATGTAATGCCTGTTACAGCTCATACATGCAATTTATTTTGTAAATGGTATTAATTTTATCTCCTTTTCCTGATGGATGTGTCTTTTGGTTTGCATAATATCGAATTAAGTGATTTGACTCGCTTGTGTGCTATATCTATATCAAACGGTTTCAGTATTCTAGCTGTTATTTCAGAGATATTTTTCATGTATGGTGGGATGAATTTTCTTGTGGTCTTTGATGATGGTTCCTTTCATCATTCCTTTCTCGCTAGACGATGAAGATGTGTGTTCCTATGCATAGCTTGAGATATTGATATCACCAAAAATCGTTTCTTTAAAATTAATATCAAAATTGTTGATATAAGAATGGAGCTTGTGCACTGTAGTAGAGTAAAAATGCTATTGTGAGTAAAATTTATTTTGATAAAGTCTCACAGTAATATTTACTGATGATCACGTTTCGAGTACAATTTATTACGGCTCATAATCACATCAAGGCACTAATCACACAACTTTCCAACTTCGTTTATATAATTCCATTATTTCAATTTATCGCTTGACTTGATTGGTAGTAGTATTTTCCATATTTCCGTTATGAGTGATGAGCCATTCGTATTGTATTTGTTGGGTGTAGACTCGATGAATCACTCCGGATTCAGTAACCAACCTCTCCCTCCCTCCACCTACTTTATGTTACTTCTTAGGATTTTAACCTCCCACCACCCTATTGTTTGGTTGTGTGTTAATGCATGCAGTGCAACCGCTGAGCTTTTTTCGAAATTACTCATTTTCTCGGGGTCGACCATTCTCACTTTAGCTAAATTTTAATGTTTCAACAATCTGACTAGCCCTGACCTACTAGTTTGACCTATGTAGTTGACTTAACTCAGAGTCATTGTAGGGTATTTTGTAAATTTATACTATTTTGTTTAATTGGATCCACCGGGTCTTTTAGCCTACAGAGCTTGTCCTACATGAGTGAGTTTGTGAGTTTGAATGCCACCACTCTAATTCTTGCTTTATTAAGAATCCTACGTAGGGCCTCAGATGTCCCCTCTTTATATGGTATAACAGTAGGTGGCTTATATTCTCTCTTATTTATGTTATCATTACTAGTTTCACAATTATTTTTTAATTTGCTTTTCGCCTTTTTCGATCTTCCTAATGAATTTTATAGGATAGTTAGTTATTTAACACCAACGCTTCTCCTTCTGTCTGTTTCATTTCATCATTTAGGTCTTTTCTTGTGCTACTTAGTGCTACTGCTCGGTTTGTTAAACACTTAACTAAGCCTGCCTTAACAGTTAACTGATGAGATGAATTAAAGTTTAAATATGCATTAGAATGCGTCAGCTTTTTATAAACGCTAGTGTTCAGCTTACCTTCTTCTATTAGTTTTATATTACAATCTAATATCATGGCTAATTGTCCTTGTCACATTTTCTGATTTGAATGTGAATTTTATTCCCTCAACTAGTGAGTTTACATGTGTCAAAAAGCTAGAGATATGTTCTGTTTCTAACACTGTGAGTGAAAGCATCATCCACACATCTCCACCGTATTTTTCGAGTAGGATTAAATGTTGTATTAAGAGCAATATTTTCCCAGCTGTCCATAAAGATATCTCCTACGATGGATGATATTGGTGATCATCCGTCCGATCGCTACACCTTCCGTTTGTCTATATATTTTGCTTTCGAAATTAAAGATATTAGATGTCAGACAGCATAACTGAACTCCTAAAATAATTTCTTCAATGGGCAACTTTGTCTAATGAGTGAGTATGTTCAGAATCAGCAGTCAGTTCTCTTTTATTTTTTTTTATTTTATAGGTTACAATCACCGCCAGTGGAGAATACATTATACGTGCTGCTGGTGAAATCCATTTACAAAAGTGTATAGAAGACTTAGTCAAGTATTTTGCACCTGATGTTGAATTACAAATCTCTCCATTTGTTGTACCATTTCGTGAAACTATCATTGATACATGCTCAACGCTGAATTCACCTTCAATAACTGTGCTATCTAAATTATCATATGAAAAAGCTCGTGCTCAATATGAAAGTATACTTCAAAAACGTAATTTAACCTCTGAGTTAAATATTAATCAGCTAGAGAAATTGAATTTGAATTCACCGCCGTTGCCACAGCAACCGTTGACAACATCACCCATTAAAACAACAGCAATAACAACAACAGTAAATATTGACAATAAGACAAATGACAGTTTAAAGTTAAGTAATACTACTACTACTACTAACAGTATTATGACTAGTGCTCATCATCATTTACAAGGCATACCTAATTTTGCTAACTGTGATATAACTGATTTTCCAATCAGTGTATTTCAACTGCCGCATAGTAAGCCAAGAACACGTATTCTAATCCGAGTTACTGCTCATCCAATGCCAAGTGAATTATTAAATTGGATTGAACATCGTGGTTCATCAAAAGTCTCACATTTAATTCGAGCATTTAAAAGTAAGGTAAGTTTGAAAAAAAAATTAATTTCCCGGTTGGTTTACTTCGCCTTTCAGCAAAACATATAAAAGTAGTGTAAAAATGAAAAAAAAACAAAAAAAAATAATGGGTTTGCAAATATTCTACAAATTTTTATTTAAGAATGAATATATATCGTTAAAAGTTGTTTTACCGAGAACTTCTTTCACTTCCATGCTGAGGTGGTAATTGATTCTGTCTATTGTAGGTTTATGTGGGTGGGGTGGGAAGGGGTGGCTTGACCTCTGTAGGTAAGGTGGGCTTTGTTTTTACGAGTGGATCACGGATTGATATCAGTTAGGAAACCATTGAAAACCAGAGAGTACTGCTAGACAGCTGTTTCCTCCATCCTAGTTAGGGAATCATCGGCAGTACGCACGCACCACAGGAGGTTCGAACCTAGGATCTTCCGATTACAAGGCAAGCTGGCTCGTATACCATTCAGCCACTAGATGCCTGCGTCCTATCTCCCATGTGAAGTTGTATAATAAGGTGAGCAATATTAAGGTTAAGTATTGATTCCTAGATAAGGAGGGGAAATCAACAGATGAGGTTGTGAAGTTACATCGACTGAGATGGTTAGCACATGTGTTGAACATGTATGTCTAGCCGTCGCCTTCCTCTATGGGCAAAGTTAGGTGACATAGGGTCAGGGTGGAAAAGAGCTAGCTGCGGTCAAACCAAAACATGGAGTTAGTCAATCGAATCCACAACAGTTAGTTTAAGCCAACCACGTAGGAAGGTGTAGACTTCCTGACTAGTTGCGGTCGTCAGGACGGTAAAAACAAGTGGTTGGAAACAATCGGTGATATGGCTCAAAGTGATCGTTCTCAATGGCTGGCGGAGATGCATCCACTTCTTGTGACTAATAATTACCAATGAAACTATATTGTTCTTCGTTACTACTATTACTTTTGTCTCACACCTCTGTTTGCTGTCTCTATTGTACATTTCTTCTACTTCTCTTGCTTTGTGTTCTACAAGGAGGGAGTGTGGCGACTTGAACCGGTGCACATCGGTGCAAAGTTCTATGTCGAAAACAGACAAACAGAAGATAGGCTTTGAACTCGTGACTTGTTGTCTGGAGACTGACAGCCTAAACCAATATGCAACAGTTATATAATTGGTGTCTATTGTTTTCACTATACTCGTAGTTTGAGATGCTTTTGAGTAGTCTAAATTGCTTCCATTACCTTTTAATAATGTTGAATTAAAGTTATGTGAAATGATTGAGAAGCAGTCATTAAATATTGATTTTGTGACCAGGGATTGATAAGTGCTTTGAAATAGATGTGGCCAGATTTCCATTCAGACTAAATGCATTTTTGATTTTTTATGTGACCCTTAAAGAACACTTTCTTTCAGACGACACTGGAATATTCTATAAGTTCTACCTGTATATGTGTCACGTCAACTGCAGGTTAACTTGTAGATACATTCGTGAAGTGCAGCTTATAGGATCTTGTCGTTTTAATCGTAGGCGCAAGAATCGAAAATGTCTGAAATGTAAGGCAAAAGGGATGCAGCGTAGAATTTTCGCTGATTGGCGGCTGGTTGAACCTTTTGAGCTATCACTTGCATGATTTGACCACCCTTAAATGGTAGTTCAGTAGTTATTATTATTTACTATTATTTCCTTTAATTCCTAGAGGAACATAGGGCTTCAGCCAAACGTCTCCATTACGTTCCGTTCTCTGCTAAAGTTTTCACCTGGCTCCACGTCTGCCCACATGCTCTCATCTCCTCTTCACATGACCTCCCCCATATCACCCTTTCATTGACGACCAACTCGCCGCTTCCCTTTTTACGTTCCACTCGAGTGATGGCTTGTCTAGTGATGTCACTTGATGGTTTCTTTAGAGTATGGCCAATCCACCTCCATTTCTTCCTGCCTATTTGTTCCACAATCGGTTCCTGGTTGGTTCGCTCATTGCCAGAGATCCCTGTTACTGATCTTTCCCGGCCGGCCGTCTGATCTTGAGTAAGTATTGAGAGAAGACAGCTGTTAATGAAGGTCTGTAGTTTGTTGGAGATGCTCTTAATGACGTGCAGTGCAAGTCTCTGATCCGTATAGTACCACTGACTCGGCAATGGAGTTGAAAATCCGGATCTTGTTTTTCATGCTCAATGATGTTGACCTCCACACAGACTTAAGGGTAATGAAGGCTCACCTTGCAAGGATGAATATCATTAAATAGAGTAATGGAGTTGGAGTCAGTCGATTCATCATTGTCACTAATAGTGAGCGTATATCAAACAGATAACGTTTATTAAGCGTGAAGTCTGCTAGCATACCTCCAAGTTCTTTTTGTTATCAGGAGCCGAACAGGTTCTCCTGTTGTGCAACACCAGCAATTTCCTTGTTGTTCCATTGAGAACGATTTTAAACCATGTCGCCAAAAGCTTAAAGCCACTGGTTCATAGCTTCTTGGGGAGCCCAGTTTGCACTTTTCAACAATGGCTGCTCAAAAGAACAGTTGGAGAATTCATGGATTGCCGCCATGTTTTGATCTTTGCATCCCCAACACTTTTCCGACCTTATCGTACATCAGATAACATTGCTTGACGAACGAGGCGGTGGTGGCTCAGCACGCGTGATACGTCCTCATTGATTGACCTGCCTTCCTTACCTGGCACTCTACGCCCAACCTCAATATTGCTCACCAACGTATGAGATAGAACGCGAACGTCTGTGGTCAAAGATAGCTAACCTTCTCATGTCTTCCACTTTCAATGGCGGCCATATTTTACAGCTATAAAGAAGGATAGAGCAGACGTATTTGTTTTTTTACAAATGTATTGAATGCAACTATTACCTAAGCGAATTAATTTTCATCAATAAAAGACTTTAAAAATTTTATTTTGATGAATGAATCTTTAAAACAATTAGTCCCTTTTATAGACTAAGAAAACGAAATATTGATGGATTGTCTTGTTGAAAACGGATATCCTTTAAAATTTTTAAACAGGTGTAGAAGTCAATTAGTCTCTAAATCTACATATATACTACCCCTAAGACAAATGTCTTCATCAAATTACCATATAATGGGGAAATAAACAGTAGGATTTTGAGACAATGGTTGAATTCAATCATCCGTAGAACCTACTATGCAGCCCAGCTTGTAATTGTGGAAAAAGCTAACAATATGCTTCACTGTAAACCCCAAAAGTGCACAAGTGATTATATCACATCCCACACAATTTACCAATTTTCGTGTGTGTGTGGACAATCATACATAGGGAGGAGTAATCGTGCTTTGCACGTGAGGGTGGGAGAGCATATCCCAAAAAGGTTAGAAAAACAGATGAATTGTGACAAGCTAATAAATGCAGGTGGCAGACTACAAAATTCGTCTATAGCTAAACATCTAATCGAGATGAACCATAAGATTGATGTTAACTCAGGCTTTAAGGTCATCTATCAAAACGGTCAAGGGCGTTTACTGAAATACACTGAGGCTATAGCTATTCATAGACTTAAGCCCCCCCCCCCCTTGTGTATTCAAAAACAGTTTATTATTACTCTTAACCTACCTTGGTAATCCTTATTTGATTGGATTACCAAACGTTTGTGTTAATTATTCTTAATTCCGTTTTCTCTCACTTTGTTTAATTTAACCTTTCTATATATATTGACTCGACAAGTAAACGTGTGAGTGATCAGATTGTTCGAAGTGTATAGCGCAAATACATCCCACATTGCTTTTCAGATAATCTCCGTCTTCTAATGAATGAATTTGCTATTAGTTTGTGTTGTATAAAAATTTCACTACTAATTTCAGCCACATATGTACATACATATTCTTATTATTTTTAACCCATTAGGCATCAAACTACTCTAAACTACTTTCGGAATTTGAACAACAACTGTTAAGCGTGTGCTCTGAATTAACCTCTAAATGTAGCCCAGCGTGTTCTATTAACTGGAAACACATAACCTCCTCCCTGCTGGCATTTGGACCAAATCAAATAGGACCAAATCTACTGATAAGTCATTTAAGTAGTGATACATTTCCATTGTGTACAGCTTGGGGTAAAAAGTTGACCGCCTCATCACCATCAACTTCTACTAGCAGTAATGATAAATTCTCAGACAGTGATGTTAAAAAGACTTACAGCCTACCATTGGTAAGTTATGGGAAAGCGTTACTGCGTGGATTTCAGTTGGCCAGTTTAAAAGGCCCGTTATGCGCAGAACCAATGTATGGTGTTGTGTTTGTCTTGGAAGAGATTGTTACAGAATATTTGACTGCTTTAAAATTGCCAGATAAGACTGATACCGCTGATACTAGTCAAGATAAGACGCAACAATCTGATCCAAGTTGTCTGTTGTCATTGACAACTGATGGAAATCAAACATCTCCTCCACCTGCTGCAACACTGCCGACTTCAAGGGATTCAGTTGACAATCCAGTATGTACTACTACGACTACAACTACCGCTATTAGTTCTGCAAAACGTCGTCGAAAATCAAAACGATTGACATCAATTTCATGGTTGAACGATTATGAAGATGATGATGATGATATTGCGAATACTTGTCATAGCAGTGATAATTCAGAAGATGAAACTGACGAAAATTATGATAATGAGCCAAATGACGACTGGCGTTCGAATTCCTCTTCTTCCGAAGACGAAGAAGACATAGTAGAAGATTACCAATCGGATGTTGAGAATACAAATGCAGTTAGTTTACAGGTAAAATGTGAATTAATTGATTTTCTCTTCTACTTTTTTTGTTTCATCTGTTTTTCTTATATACGTCTACCTGCCTACATGCGGCGTGTGAGGTGTTCTTCACACAAGAGAAAGGATGAATGAATGTGGATGTGTTGGCGCGCTTACAATTAGACTGACTGGTGGACATGCTAGTCTACACCTTGGGGTGGTGGTGGTGGTGGTGGGTTGGAAAACCTCGATTCCAAACCTGTGATGTATATGGACTCTTGAATCTGGAAGGGTAGAATAAGGGATGAACCTGGTTTGGTCACGACCAGCTGCGGGAACACAGCGCCTGACTCCGCTCTATTATCTTGTGGAGCAGACCTTAAGTAAAGGGCTTGGAAGGGATGATCCCTTTAAGAGATGGTTACCTGTTTCGGTCTAAGTGGTCCGATTATTTTTATTATTTTTTATTTTTGATTACAGGTTGATTCCACACTGTACTTTTGGTACAAGTATGTTATTTTCAGCATGGATATCGGTAGCCCAAATTTTGCAGGCCGACCACAGATATCAGGTGTGCGTCGGCAGGGGATCGAACCTCGGACCATGTGCATGGTCAACGAGCATTAATAATAAGAAAGGTCAAGTTAAACTTTAAGCACCACTAACTACCAATCAGCGGATGGCCTCGTATGTTCCAGTGAGGTTCATGCAGGCGAGTTCAAGGTTGTATAGCGCTTGGTTCGTGTCAAACGAAGTTACGCTTGCAGTTAGATGAGAATAAGGTTTTGCAGGATAGCTTGGGTTTGGGGTCGCTTAGGAAGGAGAGATATCGCTTCATGGAAAATGGAGAGAATTACTTCGTTGTTAGGCGGAGAAGGTATCGTCGTACACGTGAACGAAACTGTGTTACTGAAGAAAAAATACAACCGTGGTCGTGAGCAAGCCAACAATGTTTGGGTGATCGGTTTTTATGACACTTTCCTGCGGAAAGGATTCATGGAGAGAATATCAGACAGAAAGTCTGCTACCTTAGTACCTTTTGTCACTCGACTCGTGAAACAGGGATCCATTGTACCTAGTGAAGAATAGAAAGGTTATAACTCTCTGTCATCTCTTGGATAGATTCCTCATAGAGTGAACCATTCCAGTGATTTTGTGGACCCCATTACGGGGACACAAATTCTATAGAAGGATTTTGGGGAAGATCGAAATATAAGATTAGGACTATAAATGGATCTCAAAAGGATCTCATTTATAGTCATTTGGATAAATATATATGTAAGGAATGTGGTGTAACTTTTCTGTTGACTCTCCCATGCTAAACTCGGAGATGTTTCCGTCACTTGTTAGAGAAAGATACCCTGTGTAACAGCTTTATGCAGTTTTTATGCAATTTTTCCTTAATCGAAAGTCCCTCTTTCTTGTGATTGGTCCGTTGATGGTAGTTCGCTGATTGGTAGTTACTGGGGCTTAAAGCTTAACTTTGCTATAAGAAATAAAATAATCATTGAAGGACAAATAGTTTGTTATATGCGTGGATTTCTTCACGAATCCATATCAGTTGGAGATTCATTGGAGATTAAAGAGCACTGAACTGTTATTTCATCCTAATTTGAATCTCTCCAACTATACAGCCCCACAACTCCATCAGGAAATCGTTCCTTGGACTTCCGGGTTGAGATACTACTCTGTTGGTTAGTAAATCCCCCATTCGGTTGGAACGTAGTAGTGGCCTGTGAACTCTAACCTCTTTGATTGGACACTAGTCAGTGACTAGTGTGATGCGTCTAGTTCTTTCTTTGGTGCAGGCTGAATTTTATCAGTCAGGTGTGCAATATGGCCACCATTCTAGGTAGCTTGTCACCAGGATGCACATTGATTTGATGATATTAGATGGTTGGAGGCGATCGGCCACAGAAAGCCTTGCTTGACCTAGGTTTCGCGCTAGCTGGCACTCGTCAGTCAGTCAGCAAGGCGTATCTGCAACCTTGAAGGAACTCTTGTCACACGTCTGTGAGATTCGAACCCACGTCATGCAATGCTGCAGTCAGAGACGTTACCACTGAGCCAGCTATTCGGGCTCGCGACTGACTTCCTGTGGGACTGTTGTGGGTACTATATAGTATCATCAAGTTCTAACTTCTTTTAATTCGTGACATAACCTTAACGTCAACAAATGGCATCGACAATCATCTACTTCACATCCTGTATGGTGGACTTCACCTGTCATTATTTATCATTAGAACTTCGGGACATCTTCTTAGTGACTAGGCATAATGAGCAAGAAATTGAGTTTAATGGGTGGATGGTGACTAGCACTGGAATCCAGGACGCATACTTCATCCTACTTAGGACTCGTCAGCTGGCTGCACCTGCATTCCTCAATGAGTGATGATGTTCCAAACCGAGACTCGAACCCAGTGTCTATAGTTTCAAACATCAAAGCGTTATCCACCACTAGACCACTTGGGCCACACGACAGCCACCTCTCGTGCATGCATCGGGTCATATTAATTATTTAATTGAATTTTAGATTTTCCAGTGGATTGATTGGACCGAAGTGCTAGTCACCATCCACTAATTCACTTCTAATTTCATGCGCAGACATTGTCGAAGCATCTACACAAGAAGAAGCCGAAAGACATATCAACCTGAGACCGAGCACTTCGATCTGGCCGATTGACGGGGAAATCGAAAACTGAATTAGATAAAAAATTGAGGGTTACTCAAGAATGCGTCTTTAGATTGAATGATATATATTAAGTTAACTGAATACTTGTCAGTTAGATCTGCCCCCAATCCTGTTGAGCTCCATGTATTATTATTATTGTATGCTTAGTTCAAGTTTACAAAACGATATAACAGCATGATAGATGATTAGGTGGAAAAAGAGTTAGGTGCAGTCAAATCAACACATGGAGTCAATCAACGAAGGAAGCCCTCGACCGTTGGTTTTCATTTAGTCATATAAGAAGTTGTTCACTGGCCTGTTGGAGAGCCGCCATGATGCTAAGGATCAACAGCTTGGAACTGTTGGTGATTTGGTTGAAAACCGTTCTGAGTTTGGGGCATCTGCAGTTACCTTTTTGTAATCTCCGAGATCTATGAAATCCTCATGTTTCTTCCTAGTTAATATCCTTCCTCTCAGACCATTCAACCACTGGTACCCGATGGTCTACGAGCTCGCCTTGTAACCAGAAGGTCCTGGGTTTGCACCCCAGTGGATGTATGTTGATGAAGAGTCTCAGACTAGTGAGATGAAACGGCGGCTGTTCAGTACTCCCAGGTTTTCCAGTGGTTCTCTAACTAATATCAGCTCATGACGAAATCCTGTAAGCAATAAATCAAGTTTGTAGACTGAATTATTGTTCATCGGTAACCGTGTTTTCTGCTGTTAATGCCTACTTTCTTCTAAAATGTGTAATTCTGAATTTTTATTGTTAATTATACTCTGTCTGTGTTATCTTCATTTGTTTTTTATATTATATATTTTGCCTTCTAGAATGCTAAACCTGAAGCATACTTTGATACAACAAAAGAAATACCCTATTGGCAACAACGACAAGATATATCATGGTTACATGATATATCACCAGGACTTCTCACCTCAGCTATGACAAGAGCATGTATCACTGCATTTCAATCGTGTTCATGTCAACGTTTAATGATTGCTGTTTATGATTTAGAATTACAAGTATGTTGTTTTTTAAGAAATGGAGGAGAGTTTATTTTTCATAGGCTTCTAAAAATTTATTTTTATTCCTTCACGTTCTCAGTTGGAACATAGAGTGGCTTCAAGCTAGAGACTTGAAGTTCCTCTGGCAGTGGTGTTTATTTTTACACGGTGGGTTTGCTAGCCTCATGCCCAACCTTCTCTCTTTACCAGCCTTATTACTGGGGCTCAATTACCGGTCGACGCACTCATACGGTAAATGAGTGCGAAATGTAGCTCAGTAAGGCAGAGATCTTCACGTATCCCTTTTGTTGCACCTTTCAGTTGAACATAAAAGGATGAATACTTGGTAAGGGTTACAGGTTTTTGACTATACATATCTTTTCAGCAGTACGCACCCACAGCAGGGGTTTGAACCCAGGACCTCCTGTCTGTCTGTCTGTCTGGATTCAACATAGAACTTGGCACCGAAGTGCAGCAGTTCGAGTTGCCACGTTCCAAATAGCACACAGAGGTAGACAAGAAGATGAGTGAAGAGAATTAATAGAGTTTGACAAATATAAGAGTGAAACAGAATGGGTAATGGTAGAAAGGAATATGAAAGATTACAGAGATTGAATACATCTGCGCCATTGACAACGATTTTGAGCCATGTCACCTATTGTCTCCAGCCATTGATTCCTAGAGTCCCGAGGGCCCCAACCCGGGAGTCTGCATCTCCCTACCTGACTCAGTTTAACTGTCAAGGATTTCATGGATTGATGCCATGTTTTTGTTTGGCCACCACTGGCTCTTTTCCAACCTGAACCTATATCAGCTAACAATGCCCGTCGGGGGAGGCGGTGGTTAGGCATGCGCACCACGTGACCTAGCCATCTTAGTCTATGTAACTTTATAGCCTCGTCGATTGATTTTCCCTCTTTGCCCAACACTCTACGCCTAACGTCAACATTACTTATCTTGTGAAACCACCTAACGTGAGACAGAGATCGCAGACATCTATGATCGAAAGCAGTCAACCTTTTCATGTCTTCAACGCGTATTGGCCATGTTTCAGAGCCATAGAGAAGGACGGAGCGAACTGATGAGCAGTACACACGTCCCTTGGTTGATAACCGGATGTCACGCCTACGCCAGAGATGGTGTAAGTCAGCGAAAGCAGCTCGAGCTTTTCGGATCCGTGCTGAGATTTCATCGCCAATCAGTCCGTTGGTGCTAATACAACTTCCCAAGTAGGTGAAGTGGTCAACATGTTCTATCACTTCACTCCCTATCACTAAGTTAGGGGTTGACGTCGTCCAGTCCTGTAGCAGCATCTTACATTTTGCAGGGGCGAATCGCATGCCAAACATACGAAGATTGCTGCTCAAGGTGTTCAGAAGACTCTGCATTTTGTCAGCATCCTCCCCTAACAGGACTATGTCATCTGCATATTCTAAGTCCATTAGATTATTCCCTGGTAACAAGTCGATTCCTAAGTCACTACGTTCAGTTAAGGATACTTCCATTAGCATATCTATGATGAAGTTAAACAGAAATGGGGAAAGTGGACATCCCTGTCGGACACCACTGGTTGTTACTAATTCAGATGACAATTCCCCATAAGCCCTTACACGACTACGTGAGTTTGAATAGAGTGCCTTGATTAGTGCAATGTACTTTCTTGGCACTCCCTTCACAGTCAGACATTGCCATAGTACTTTTCGGTCCACGGAGTCGAAGGCCGCCTTCAAGTCAAGAAATATGACAATTGTTGGACGCCGAAAAGTGTGTCTATGTTCTAGAATCTGTCGAAGAGTGAAGATATGATCTATGCACCCTCTACCTGGTCTAAAGCCTGCTTGATTTTCCCTTGTCTGTTCCTCCCGAGTTCTGCTTAGTCTATGCATGATTACTGAGCCTAGGATTTTAGAGACTATGTTCGTTAGGCTGATCCCCCTATGATTATCACACGAGGACTTGTTTCCCTTCTTGAATATCGGTATAATGAGTGACTTACCCCAGTCTGATGGTACTGTCTCTGATTCCCAGACTTTGCCTAGTACCTCAGTTAATCTACAAACTAGTATGTCACCCCCATATTTAAACACCTCCGGAATAATTCCGTCGGGTCCTGCCGCTTTGCCTCGTTTCAAATTACTGATAGCTTTTGTAACCTCACCTACAGACGGCGGACCAGTGTCTATATCCCATTCGGGTACGTGGTGGATGGCGGGGAGGTTCAGTGTGGCTGTAGGCAAGTTAAATTGTTCCTCAAAGTGTTCTTTCCAGCGTTCAAGGCGTCTATCCTGAGAGCTAATTAAGGAGCCATTTTTCTCAGAAATAGTCTCACTTATGAATTGCCTTTTCCCGCCCGATTCTGTGATGAGTCTAAAGAGTTGCCTAGTGTTGCCTATCGCCAATGCTTTTTCCATCTCTTTCGCCTTTGTCACCCACCACTGTTCACGGTCTTTGCGGAGACTTTTAGTAAGTTTCCTTTTGTGCAGCTTTCGCTCCTCATTGAATTCGGAGCTCGCCGGAATAAGTCTTCTAGCATCTATCAGTTCGGATGAGGCAGTCGAAATCCAGTGGTTTTTACTCACCTTTGGATTTGTCTTATTCACAGCTTTTACAGCTGTATCTATAGCTGACTGAATATTCTTCCAGGCTTCTCCAGGGTGAGCACAGCTGTCGGATTCAGATATGCGTTTAGCTAGTTCTTCCTCAAATAGGGATTTAGTTTCCTGATCGAGCTGGGGGCGTAATGGTTTTACCGCCAGCTGTTTCCTACGTCCGTTCAGTCGTAAGCACACACGAGCCCGGACCAGTGCGTGATCGGTATCTACACACGTGTTCCAGAAGGAGCGACAATCTCCTACCGACCCACGCCAACGATAGCTTATTGCTATGTGGTCTATTTGTGTCCAGCGTTGGTTTGATGATGGGGGTCGCCAGGTTAAACAGTGTCTCTCCTTGTGTTTAAAGTTAGTGCTTACAAGAAACAAATGATTATCTGAACAGAACTGTAGGAGACGGTCACCGTTGTCGGTTCGCTGGCACGGAACTCCATAGGTGCCACCGACATCCTTCTCAGATTGACACAATTTCCCTACTTGAGCGTTGAAGTCACCAGCTAGAACGACTATATCTGAGCGTTTAGCCTTTCTCACCAAACTAGACAGCTTTTGGTAGAACTCATCCTTCGTTTCATCCGAACTGCAGTCAGTGGGGGCGTAGGCGGAGATTACGAAAAGGCATCGGCGAGTAGTGCAGTCCTTTCTCCTTCTTACTGATCCGTTCAGACGGACAGCACACATTCGGCTATCTACTGGGATCCAGTCAAGCAATGTCTTTTCTGCCCTAGTACTCAGAGCTATCCCTACGCCAGCTAATCCCGTGAACTAGCTGTGGCATCTCCTGACACCCTCAAGGTGAATTTTGAAGATTCATCCTGTTGGCCAGGTGGGGTTAGGTGAATAACCACACTTGGGTCTTGTATGCGTGTTTCTGAAACACAACATACATCAATGGCTCGAGATGCCAGGGTCTTAGCTAGTGATGCTTGTTGTCCTATTTGGCAAAGTGTCCTTACATTAAATGCTCCTATATGAAATTGGTGGCGTGGCTTTAGGAGACTATCCGTGGTGGTTTTTTGGCTTTCGTCGTTTTTAGTGGACACAGAGTGAAGAGGGAGTGAGGAGCCATCAAGTAGAGGAGTTGCATCACTGGGGGAAGGTAAGGTAATAGAGATGAAGATGAAGACAAAGATAAGTGAGGATTAGAGAGGTTTTGTGTGCGTTTTGGATTGTGAGGGCGATTGTTACTTCCCGGCTGCCCACACCGTGGAAGTTGGTTGCGTGACCGCAGAGCCCAGGGGACAACTGCTTGTGGCCGGTCACACGCGGCCTGTTTTTGTTCGTTCTTCGTTGTTTTGTGTGCCTCAGTAGCATACTTATCACTCCCGCCCTGTGACACGGCAGCAGGAAGCGCGGTCGTTGTTAATCCGGGCCACGGCCGATCCGGCATGAAATTTTGTGAATTTGTTTGGATCATGGTATTGGATGAGGTAGCTGCTTTTTGTTTAACCGCTATCCAAACAACCTGCCTGGCATGGTAGAACCTCAAGAGACATAAGTCTCAGCCAGTATAGCTTGATTAGGTCATTGCGGTGTTCAAGCCCGACCACCACGTCAAGGTAGCAGCTTTCGGTCGGGAGGACCTCCTGGTTACAAGATAGTTACAATAGGGTCCTGGGTTGGAACGCTTATGGTGGATGCGTACTACTGAAGATTCCCAAACTAGGACGAAACAGTCGTCCAGTATTCCATGCAGGTTTTCCAATGGTTCTCTACATGATGTTAGTTCATGATGAAATGCTCTAACCAATCAAATATACATATCTGTGTTCAGTTTTCCCCGTTAGATGATCAGTAAGATTTACTGATCAGGGCCGAAATTAAACTTGTAGAGTATTAGGTAAGAAAGTTAAGTTGATCGATAAAGTGCTTTTACTATGTGTTACACCTACAGTATTGCTGTTGTTATTATAATTCCTTCAGGTTCTAAGTTTAACATAGGGCTTCGACATTATGCCTCCACTTTGTCGTGTTATGTGCAACCACCAATACCCATGAGCTTTCATCTTCTCCTCATACAATCTCCTCCACTTAACCCTTGGATGTCCAACTGGGCGTTCCACTTGAGGATGCCATCCTACGGTCTCTTCTCTATGTGTCTGATTCATCTCTATTTTGTCTGGCATATGTGTTGAGCAATAGGCTCCTGGTTGGTTTGTTGCCAGTTTCTTGTTAGTAGTTCTTTCTGGCTGGGTATCTGATTTTCACTATGGGACTAGCGAAGGCAGGTGTTGATAAAAGTCTACAGCCTGTCTGTTGGAAATGCTTTCGACAATGCTCCCAGTTTCTGACCCAAATAGTAGAACTGACTTAACGTTTCTTGTTGGAAACGCAAATTTTGTTGTTTATACTGACTGAGTGCAGAAAATTTCCAAATTGATTCCAGAGTGATGAAGGCCTATCCTGCCTTTCCGATTCTGGTTTTGACATTCTCACAAGTGCTGTCAATTGTAGTTGAAAGAATACTTCCTAGATAAGGGAAGAAAGTCAACTCCTTCAAATTTATTCCGTTGGTAGTGATTGCCACCTATTGTTGTTGTTGTTGTCTTCGTCGTTGGTTAGTAATCTTCATCACCTCTGTCTTTGCTATGTTCCCATGAAGTCGTATGTTTGCTGTCTGTCTTTTCAGCCAACTTGTTTATCTTTGCGCTTGTAAATCTTCGAATTCATGCGAAATTAAACACAAATCATTCGTGACGCCCAGATGTTATACAGTCTTCTTACACCAGTTGAACGCATTCCTGTCTTTTCACTGTCCACAGACTTCCGCATAATTCAATCCACCAAAATTAGGAGTATCATCGGTGATAATAGACAGTTCTGTCTTACACACACACAGTGCTTATCCGCTAATCGTATATAGTATTCATTGGTTCGTGAATACTCGGCAACTGTGAGCACATAGTCGGGGGTTTGACTCCCTGCGACCGACTCACTCCTGTAACCTCATTTAGCCTCAGTAAATTGCGTAAGTTGAATGTCGAACAAGTAACCCTACCCCGTAAATAAAATCACCGTTTCTACTGAAACCTCCAAGCTTAAAGCTTGACGCCTTATATTCCACAGAGAATGCTGTAAACCACCGACAGAAAAAATATATTGGTAGATCTAATCCGCCTAAGAGTTTATGTCTAGCTGAGATTTTCTCAACGACAAAATCATATTGATGTGATTGAACATTGCTCACAATAGCACAAATGTTTTCTTTATCCAGTCATTGTCTTTTCCCATACTTCCTCCTCTTTCTTTGTAAATATCGCCATTATTCTTTCTTGTGTGTATGTATGTTGCAATAAGGTGCAGTAATCTTGGCCGGGGAACATTTTTTGCAGACTTCTAATTTTCTTTAGAGCAAAATTCGCCGTCTTAGTGACATGTTACCTCCTATTACGGACACTTCGACGATGTCTGAGGATTAACACAATGTTTTTTTGTTTTTTGTAACGCTTTGGAGTTTGACACAATGGGTGTTGGATTTGTGTCTTAGTCAGTGGAGAACACTATCACTCACGAGGAATACTGTATGAGTCTTAAATGGAATAAAACGCGACTGTCTTGGGCATTCCACTTCTAACCACTATCAATGATCAATCAAAACATAACTAACCCTTACAAACCAAAACTACAGAAATCCATATATGATGATCCAAGTTTCTCACCCAAATAGAAGATTCTAGATTAGTAGTTAATAATAATAATTTAAATAATATCGGTTTGTAAAGTATGATCAATGCAATTACAGTTAATAATATTAAATGGTTGCTAAGTGAGAATGGTTATCCTGAAAAGTTTATTGATAAGAATATGAATCTGAAACCAAAGCAGCCCAAGTTACCAACAGTTCCAAAAAAGGCCTTATTCTTACAGATGCAGTTCCTTGGGGACAACACCAGCGAGATACTAACACAGCGCCTTAGAAATGAGGTAAAAAGAGCATTCAGTGCTGCTGCTGAATTACGTTGTATCTTTAAGATCACTCCTCTTCTGCGTTCGGGAATAAAAGACAAACTGCCTAATTTCTCCTCTTCCATGCGTATCTACCAATTACTTTGCAAATTGATATTATTTAAAAAACACTGATATTGTTATTAACTATAAAGAAAGTGACCTTATAACCCTAAAATCCTATAGTAAACACAGCATAAGCTATATAGGCGATATGAGCGTGGGTTAGATGGTTCTCATGGCTCGCTTATATGACTGTGTATGGTTTTCTATAGTCTCGGTAGACGTATAGAAGCTATTTGCATGCTAAACCTGGTTGGCAGGGATAGCGATTTCATTGAGTTTGGTGGCTACCGGCTTCGTTTATAGGGGCTTATTGTCACTAAAGTGTCGCTATGCTTGCTACACTTTTGCATATAATAATACGTTTGGCTAGTCTTGTTTGCGAGATGAGTTCTATTGGGCTTGTCTATGCAGTGCATAATTGATTGACGCGATCAATGATCGGCGTAACAGTGCTTACCTATGCATTACTAATGTATACTAACGGTACGAATGCTCCACCGAGGGAGAGGACTGTCGAGTGGTTGCGTCACGGGATGATCCTGCATGCTGGTCTCGTCTCGCAAGAGGCAGGAATTGGTGTGTTCGATTCTCTTGAAAAGTAATGCCCAATCAATGGGTGTATCACTGTGTGCATAAAATGGTTGATCCTGCCAGTAGTCATATGCTTGTCTCAGAGATTAAGCCATACATGTCTAAGTACATACCTTAAAACAGTGAAACCGCGAACGGCTCATTAAATTAGAAAGTGAACTCTTTCAAATTTCTTCCGTTTATAGTGATTAGGGCCTGTTGTCAATGTCATCATTGTAGTCTTCATATTCTCGATGTTCACGAAATGCGCATCCTAGATTCCACTACTAGTCACCATCCACTAATTAACCTAGAAATCCATATATAGATGAATATATATTCTCTGTGTCTTCAGTGGAAAACAGGGCTTCTGCCCTTGAAGTTTCAACAGGAGAGATGTTGCTTTTACTATCGAGTGGTGTTTCTAGTCTCACACTTAGTCTTCTCTCTTTATCATGGACTTAGTAAGTAAATTAGGCAAGGTTCTGAGGTGACGTACCGGTTGGAAGTTGAGTGATCACCACCACCTGTGTGGCTCGAGAGACAAGCATTTTCCCATTGAGCCACTGATGATACCCAGGAGAATTATCAAAATGTTTTCACTTAATGATGAGTATTCTCTCATTGATTGATTCTCTCTCTCTCTCTTTCTTTATTCACATTTGAATGATGCACCACGATTTCTAATTTCACATTTTTAGGCACGTTCTGATGTTCTAGGACGTATGTTTGGTGTTCTACGCCGTAGATATGGTCGTGTTATCGGGGAAGATTTTCGTGAAGGTGAAAATATCTTTGTGATAAACGCTCGACTACCTGTCATTGAAAGTTTTGGACTAGCCGATGAAATAAGAAAGCGTACAAGTGGTATTGTCAGTCTACCACAATTACGTCCTGGTGGTTGGGAATTATTAGACATAGATCCATTACAACAACAACAACAAAAGGAGACAGTATCATCAACAGATACTAAAGAAGACACGTCATCATCATCCTCCTCCTATCGTCTGAAAACGACAACAGGGAAATATTCATCACGGTCGAAAGTCAATGTTGTCAACACTGGTGGCAGTGTTGCCATTGGTGATGATGGTACCGGTGAAAATGTGGAGGAATCAACAAGTCAATTCTCTAGAGTACAACGATATATTCGTGAAGTAAGACTACGTAAAGGTTTACCGTTAAATGAACAACTCGTGCTAAATGCTGATAAACAGCGGACATTGAAAAAGAATAAATAAATAAATAAAGCTCTTTCTTTCTTCTATATTTTATATAAACAATAAATTCAATTGTATATTATGCATATATCTATCTGTCTATATATTTGACAAGAAATACGCTTCAGAATAATAATATATTTTTTCAAAAAACAATCTTATATATAAAGGTGATTTGTATTCATAAAGTGTACTGTTGTTACTTTCTTCTTTCCTTCCTTCCCACCTTCCTTAAGTAGGACTTATAATAATAATAATAATAATCTGCTTTATTCCAGAAATAGTACTCGTGGTACAGGGTGGAATTTTCAGCACATATCTACAATATTGCATCTAATTTTATCAAGCATTTAAAAGGGGTATTTCGAAAAATAAATATAAAAAAACAACAACAAAAATAAAAAATAACAAAGAAATGCAAAAAAAATACCAACAAGTAGAAAGGAAAATAAACACCAATAATGAATAATATCTGAGTATTGGGTAGTGAAAGCTATGATACGGTTATGCGTGGTGAAGAGTAACATCTATAATCATACAAGAAGTCATGAAAATGATATTTTACAATGTTTGTAGCCAAGATGATCAGTTAATTTGATTGAACAACACTAAACAATCATAAAATAAACATTTCGGGGTGTTTTTTTATTGTCAGCTGTAACGCGGTGTTTGTAGTGGTAGTGTGAGTAATCATGCATAATACAAAAATTTTAGGATGGTAATAATGGCATCGACAACCAAGATTGTCAGTTAATACTACCGAACAAAAAAACAACCACAAAACTAATATTACGTGAAGGCTAATGACAAGACAATTTTGTAATACTCATAGTGATAATATAGTCGGAACCAGTAGATATACAAAAGAGGGAATAGAGTAAAGTACAAAAAAAGGTAAGCCAATGTTAATAATTTAGGTAGCTAAGTATGTTTAAGAAGGTGTTCACTATAGAATACAAATAAGAGTGAAAAATAAAAGAGCCAGAATTATGTTATTAACAACAAAGCAAGTCATAAGTTTCGCGCTTAACATTCTCTCTGTCACACAGAACACGGGCAGGCCAAATATGGTATCGTTAAGTTCTTATACTTGGTTGCACGAGCATATATTATTTTGTACTGATTTCTGGTTCTACCTGATGAGATGCAAGGAGAAAGTTGGGAATAGAGGAGGTGTTGGGGGTACAGGCATACCTGGTCTAATGTTAAGACGCCAGAAGATCTGGACATCGCGGATGACTGATGATCTAGATGAGATAACCGAACAGAACGAATAAGTGACAAGGGACTCCGGCAGTGGACAAACCAAGAAATACGTCACCATAATGAAATGGAAATGGACTAGACATAAGTTGAGTGACTCCATTTGATAGGTGGTCGAGTGGAAACTAAGTGGGAAACGACGAGTTAAATTCCCTACGATTTACTAGCTAACTTCAGTTAAAATGGTGAAATATATTCCAAGCATGTATACCCCAAGATATGGTATATAGATGAAAGGCATAGTTTATATGAATTATATATACGATGGCAGACTTTTATTCGGCGCTAACCAGGTTCACGATTTCCAATTGATTACCTTTACTCATCTAACACTGAGTCAAAAAATGCACCATGATGGTGAGTCTCCTAGCCTACTGATTATACTTCGTTACTAAATCGATAATGACTTATCAATCAACTATAATCCCATAGTAAGTACGTCAAACATGAGCCTGAATAATTCACCAGTAAATAATATTATTATTCCCTTGCATCGGTAATTGGTAGGTAACACCAGGCAACTATTTAAGCTTATCGAAGAAACAGGTGGTAAAAGGCAAATGATAGGTGAAACAATCTCTGAGGAAAATGGCACCATAATTAGCTGTCAGGATAGGCGACTGGAAGGTATGAAGGAACAATTTAATTGGCCTAGGGACATGATGAACTTACCCAGCATACAATACCTTACTGAATGGGATATGGATACAGGTCCTCTCCGTTCCTAACTGAGGTTACAAAAACTGTCACTAGTATGAAACTAGGCAAAGCTGCAGGACCCGATGGAATGACTCCAGAGGTCTATAAGTACGATGGACAGAGTTTACTGTCTGCGTTAACTGAGGTGATAGGCAGCGTGTGGGAATCAGAGGAAGTCCCGTCGAGTTGGTATAAGTCATTGATTATGCTGATATACAAGAAGGGAGGCAAGTCTTCGTGTGATAATCACAGGGAGATTAGCTTGACCAATGTGGTATCTAAGGTTTGAGACTCAATAATAATGCGTAGACTAATTGATGCTTAGTGGTACTCAGAAGTGGCTTCAAAAGTAAAAATGAAAGTCGTAAATTACGCAGTGCTCAACAGTACGAAGGAAGAAAGCGTTAAAAATTTGATAAGGTTAAAATTGTTATTGAGTGAGAATAAACGTAGTTGAGTGTCCATTTAACAAGCATGAAAAGGGTGAGAAGATGTATAAACGGAACATATGAGAGTGATAATAGTGAATTAATTAATAAAGCAAAATAAAAATAAAATTGAGAATTTTAAAACGTTAAAATTTATTTTTGCAGTGAACGAATAGTGGAGAGGTTAAGACCTAGGTAGATTGAGAGAGTGGACAAACTTTTTCTGTATACGCAGTTCAGGGTTGTATTGACGAATTTCCAGCGCCTCCACCATATACAAAAGCCGAAACCTGACACCCTTTGTACCATTTGACCTCACCTTGTAGATGATTTTGAAAGACGACTCTGGTGTAGCTGCATGGTTTGAATTCACCAATTGGTCGAGAATTGAAGTAGTAATTGTCTTGCATTGTTCTTTTGCTAACCATGCTAGATAATGTTCAGAGATGCGTTTGGAAAGTGTGCACCTTGTTTGGCTAATATAACTAGTTCCACAGGAGCACGTGAATTTATAAACACACATTGAAGTGGCTCGTTCAAAGCCGTAGTTGATCATTTGTCAGCTGTAGAAAATGATCCGTATCTCAGCTGAAAAGAAGGCTTTCAGTAGTGATCTGAATAAGCGGTTCTCCAGAATCTCAGCTGCAGTACCACCTTTAAATTCAACGTTCACGAATAGCACTTTCTTCTCCAGCGTCTGTGTGTTCTTTGGGGTAAAATCCATCGTGCTTTCATAGGTTTCAGAAATCTCGTATATTACTCATACTACTCATGAGTAGACTGAATAAACAAATAAAATTTTTACGATTGGAAGATCGAGTTAAGCTGACGCATTCGGCAGAATACATTTCGAAAAATCTGATGATACACTTCTTTGTCAATTCATTTTAACTGAAAAATAAAAGGCGAACTAGAGTAAAAAATATTAAGGGATTTTTGAGAGTAGGGGGGATTTATTTCAGTTAGTTCGCTGGGATTTGATTTGTGATTGAAATTTGTTCAAAGATTGATATCAGTTAGGTAACCAGTGAAAACCGGAATGTACAGGGCAGCTGTTTGTCCTCTTTGGAGATGGGGGATCTTCAGCAGTACGCACTCGTGATCCCACCAGTGATCAAACCCATTATCGTTCAGTTACAAGGCAGGCTTGATGACTATTCAACCACTGATATAGAATCTAGTGATCCATCAAATCCTAACTTTTGCGGATTCATAAACCTATAAACTGCTGGTTGATTGAGATGAATAACCAACTGTATACCACTCGTACCAGCTAGTAGTGCTTGCAGGCCAGATCTAGGCGAAATAAGCACTCTTTTAGGATATGAATTAAACGAACGTCAGTCAATGTCAGCGTCCTTTAGTTGACCTAAAACCTAACCTGATAAAACTCGCTGGTCATGACTTTTCACATGAACTGCAAGCAACTCCATCGTATATGCAGTTAGTCTTAGGCATTTTATTCACTATCAAAGAAGAGTAGTGGTAATTCACAACTGCTGAGAGGTTAAAATTAAGAGGGGAATACTGAAATTCTATGCCTCATAATTTACAACCTCCATCGATTTTCAATGCAGGCATTCCACTGTTCATTCAATGTGTCGTTACACAGTACCTAGTGGATGCTCACCAGCTGTTCCTCATCATAATTACATCGAGATATTCTTTTAGGTTGACAATGAATTGTCGAATCTGATTGTTTTTTTCAAATGGGATAAGGTACTTTTCTTTTGTCAAACCTCTAACACAGCTGGTTTATAAACAGCTTATCAATAAAGTTAGTGTTAAGAGTATTACTGAAGGGTAATATTAACATATTAAACGGTATTCTATAAGCTTAGATTGCGTAGATTGCTAGCTTTTAGGTCTCAAAGGGAATACTATTATTCGCTAGAATACAGATGCATCTAGTTGATGAGTCTTCAGTGGGACGAAACACACATTCTAGGTTTGTCTACAAACCATTTAAATTAACCCAAACTAGTAGCGTTAGAATTAATTAACTTCCTAATCTTAGTGAAAGTGAATGCAATAGTAAGACAGGGATGTCTGTCTATTATCACCGACGATGATGTTCTTAATTGCGGTGGACTGAGTCAGACTGTGCGTTGGGAGCGAGGAGTCAGGAATACGGTGGAACACCAATAGGAAGACTCTAGAAGATTTAGATTTCGCGCGTACATGATATATGTCTAATGTCACACAAACTCTAAGACTTACAAGCGAAAACAGGACTCCAGATGAACATGGAGAAGACAGACGGAGGTAATGAGTATAACCAACCAATAAACAGCAACAACAACCACCAGCACCAGTAGCCATCAACAGGAGAGATTTAATACAGGTTACCTCCTTCACTTATCTGGGAAGCATCCTTTCAACTACAAGCAGTCGGAACGGACAAAGATGTCAAAGTCAGAATTGGAAGGGCAAGATATGCCTTCATTAATCTGAAGTCAGTTTGGGAATCCTCTATACTCAGTTAGCAGAAAGAACAAGATTTCAATTCTCAACACCATTGTTGAGTCAGTTCTAAATAGGTCACAGACTTGACTCATGAGTCACGGGAAATCAAATATGACAGTGAGCTGAAGTCTTTTATCAGCAATGGTCTCCGCTTTATGTTGAAGATCAGATGGTTAACTGGAAAGAATCCGCAACAAGAAACCCTGGCGACGAACAAACCAACCAAAAACTTGTCGTTCGAACAAATATGCAGGAAAAAATGGAGATGGACTGGGCATATGCTAGTGGGGAGGCCATTGAATGACTTCGCACTCCAACCAAGCAGTCGCTGGAGTGGAATCTGAATGAGAAGCGACGAGTGGATCGTCCTAGAGTGACATAGAGGAAATGACAGATTGCCGTCAGTCGTGGAGCCAGCTGAAGAGGATGGTAGAAAACGGAAGAAAGTGGAGATGTGTTGTTGAAGCCTTATGTTCCACTCGGCACCCAAGGGAATAATAATACCTAGATCTTATCACTGTAATACAACAATATTTAAGGATCAATCATTGATTAAAATATGCAAAGACTATTTGCTGGACATTTTTACTTGTGATCCTGTGATCTTACCTATTCTTTAGAAGATAATTAATCATAGTTAACTGAAATATTTTATTTTATTTTTTCACCACAATGTTTTACAAGCAATTAGCTATCATATGACAGGAGTAGTAATAACACACATAAAAGATTTCAATGAAGAGAGTACTGGGCTTATTTATTTCTCTTTAGGTGCCGATTGATTGATTATGTTCGACTGAAATGCTCAGTCTCCACTGATATGTCGTCTTGTGGATAACGCTATGGTGTTTAAAATGTTGGGTGCAGGGATCGAACCTCAGTGGGAACGGTATACATCGTTCAGTGGCAAGGCAGGTACACTCAATCGATTGCATGCAGTGCAATCGCTAAGGTTAGAATGGGTGACCTCGAGAAGATAAGTAATTTAGAAAAAAGCTCAGCGATTTCACTGCATGCATTAACAAACAGTTATACAGTAGTGTGGTAGGAGAGGGTTAAAATTCTAAGAAGTAATCTGTGTAGGTGGAGAGAGAGAGGTTGCTTACTGAATCCGTGTTCATTGAGTCTACACCTAACACATACAATACGAATGACTCCACCCATAACGGAAATATGGAAAATACTACTACCAATCAAGTAAAGCTGTAGAAAATAATGGAATTATATAAATGAAGTTAGGAAGTCGTGTGAGTGACTTGATATGACTATGAGCAATAAATTGTACTTTGATTGGACACTGGTAACTAGTGTGACGTGTCTAGTTTCTGACTGCAGCACTGGGTGACGCGGGTTCAAACTTCAGATGGTTGGGACATGAATTCCTTCAAGGTTGCAGATACGCCTTGCCGACTGACTGGTGAGTGCCAACTAACACGAAACCTAGGTCACGCAAGGCTTTCTGTGGCCAATTGCCTCCAACTATCTAATATCACCAAAGAAATAATCTGTGCTCGAAACGTGGTTATCGCTTAATATTACTGTATAACACTTTGAGATTTTATCAAAATAAAATCTTATCTTAAATGGAATTCCTTTGAAATTATTAATTTTAAAACATACTTCCTACATATTCCGAATATCATACCCTTATGAATAATATTATTGCTTCAACAAGACATGCAGTTTTAGAGATAATCAATTCTGAGCTGTGTTCATCACTTAATGTAAAATCACCTAATCAAGTTTTAAAATGTGTGTCCATTTTTCTTTGTGTTGTGTAATAATTTCATCTGGTTTGTTACTGATTGATATTAACAGTTGACCTTTATTAGGGTTTTTGCATGACATTTTAGAAATGTTATTTTTAGTGTTCAGCTTCGGAAGTGAAGTTACCGATACATTTATGTGTATCCTCCTTTTTTGTTTTTGAATAATAATAACTTTTTCGCCGGATTGGGAATATTCACATCTTTGTTCACGCTTTGTCTTTTCATTCTCCACAACTGCCTGTTTGCCATACTAATTCTTTGTTTGTATTACTATTATTATTGTTCCCTTTAATTCCTAGAGGTACATAGGGCTTCAGCTGAACGTATAAATTGCGTTCGGTTCTATGCCAACGTATTCACATGGCTCCACATACTTTCCTCTCTTCGCATGACCTCCTTTATGTCACTCTAGGACTGATGACCAGCTTGCCGCTTCTCGTTGGGATTCCACTCGATAGAGAACCTGACGTGTGATGTCACTTAATGGTTTTTTCAGAGTATGGCACAGTGGCTAGGAATCTCGCTGACCATGCACATGGTCCAATCCCCTGCCGGCGCACACCTGATATCTATGGTCGGCCTGCGAAATTTGGGCTACCGATATCACATGCTGAAAATTCCATACTTGTACCAAAAATACAGTGTGGAATCAAGCTGTAATCAAAAATGAAAAAAATGAAATCCATCTCCATATATTCCTGCATATTCATTGCACAATCGGTTTCTTCTAGGATATTGTGATCCCAGAGATCCCTGTAACTGATCTTGAGGAGTATTGAGCGGAGACAGCTGTTGATGAAGGTCTGTGGTTTATTCGAAGTGCCCTTCATGACGCGCAGTGCATGTCTCTGATCCATATAGTAAGTAGCACTGACTTCACATTGGAGTTGGAAAACCGGAACTTGTTTTTCATACTAGGTACTATTGATCTGCACACAGATTTGGGATTAATGAAAACTTGATTTGCTTTCCTGATCCTCCCTTTGATATCCTCATCAGTACTGTCCGCCTGTAGTTGAAACGATGCTTCCCAGATAGGTAGTTAGGTAGGTAGGTGAAGGAGGTTGGTTCTTTTAGGTTCCTCCCTGACTGTTTTCTGTTGTTGTTGCTGTTGCTGATGGCCAGGAATCGTCATAACCTACCTCTATGCTCTCTATGTTCACCTGAAGTCCAATCTTCTGTGGATGCTTCTTCTACCTCCAAATTGTTGCTTTTTACTTGCATATCTTCCAGTTTGTGAGAAATCAGACATATATCATCCACGAAATCCAGATCATTCAGGTTTTTGTGGGTCTGTTTTATGCCTGTTTCCTTGCTACCCACTCTCTATCTCACTACTCAATCTACCACAATCAACAAAATCACTGGAGATAGTAGTGGGTATCCAGCCAGCTTTGTCTTACTCCCGTCTTCACTTCTTCTAAGGATTCCGTGAGTTTCCCAGTGTGGATTACTTGACATGCAGCATTATCGTACAACTGTTGAATGAGATGTATAATTGTTGGCGGCACCCCGTAGTAGCCAGGTAGTTTCCAAATCCCCTCTCGATTGACGCTACCGAAGTCCTTTTGAAAGTCAATGAAGTTGAGATGGAGAGCTAACTGCCATTCCAAGCTCTGTTCAATGATGATCCGTAGTGTTGCAATTTGATCGATGAATGAATTGTTTGTTGACTGTATACTTAATGGAAACTACAGGAATCTTCCATTCTTATGGAAACAGTATTTAACAACCCCTCGGCGGCATCTAAGGTGCAGAAAACACCTTCGAAGCGTATATAACTCTTGAAATTTATCCTCGAATTATACTATTAAATTTTTAGAAGTAAGCTTAAGCATTATTTGCAAGTAACTGAATTCCTTTGTAAGTCTTTATTATGTGCGTTGGTGGCACAGCAGTAGAATACTCCCCAACCAACCATGCCTCATGTGGTTAAAGGTTCAATCCTCGGCCACAGATGCACTCCTTTACCTCGCTAAGCCAGTTATAAGACTGGTAAAGAAGGAAGGTTGGACATGAGGCTAGCGACCCCATCCCGTGAAGTAGTCCTATGATCCACTGGGAACGTGAAGGAATGAAGCGATATATATATATATATATATATATATATATATATATATATATATATATATATATATATATATATATATATATATATATATATATTATATCCATTATAGATTACGGCTTGTACTGACACAACTTTCTAACTTCATTTATATAAATCCATTATTTCACTTCATCGCTTGACTTGATTGGTATTAGTATTTTCTATATTTCCGTATGAGTGATGAGTCATTCGTACTGCATCTGTTGGGTGTAGGCTCTCTGAGCAGGGATTTAGTAATCAATCTCCCTATTCGCTGCCTAGAATACTTTTCAGAATTTGGGATCAATTCCAAATGGATACCCAACAAAATTCGTTAACAAGAAAATCAAACCAAACGTTCAGATATAAGAAACTTTACATTAATGCGGATTTCAAGTGAGACAACCTTTAATATTCTTAAGAGAAGAATTTCAGCATATTTGAGAAGAAATTCTCTCGCACCAACGCTAAATGTAGTGTTCTCCAGTCGTCTATTGGTCTACAGAAGCCTTACAGAACAAGATCTCGTAATTGACCACTTCTACGTGCACATATCAGTTCACCTGTTTCTATGGAGGCAGCTGCTTTGGTCCTTTAATGAATATCCCGTCTAAAAGTGTTCAAAGACACTATCTCACATGGTTGTAGAATGGTAGTAGTGGCTGTATAAGGAGTGTGGTAATCGGACACTTTGTCAACACTAGTCATTATACCACCTCAACAAACACCTCATTCAGAGAAATCTGCAAAGTGAAGAATAATAACCTGCCAAAGATGATACGTTTTTGTCTCCTCTACATTCCTGAAGTCTCAGCCATGCATTCGGAAAAGGCGAAGCTATGCATATGAAAAAGATAAGTGATTCAACCACTTCTACTGTCATGGTAACAAACTTGTTGATTTTTCACTGACGTGAATTTTGTTCGCTTGTTTGTATTTCTAACTCCTCATAACCCTTGTAGTATTTCGTTAGAACTATTACATGATTTCATATTTTCCTTGGTTTCGATGTGCATCTTCACCTCACATCCTCACTGAATATATTATTGATTTTATTACGTAACTCGAGTACACTTATTCAGCTATTTTTGTGCGATGACCACTATTGAACAACTGTGTCTACCTACATCAAATTTTTCACTTTGGTTACTACCCTCTTTCATGAAAAATAGATTCTACATAAATGCGATTGTACATCTAATGAAAGAAATGAATTCACTGACAAAAAAGTCTCTTCGCTGAATTACGTGTTTTGTTTACATGAAGCAAATTATCGCTGCACAATATTTGTACTTTTTATGGATCACTTTGCTCAGCGGTAGACTATTCATCAGAGTCATACAAGTGATTGGGGCTCGATTCATGGTCAGCACACTCTTAAACCTTATGTTGGACTAAACTGAAGAAACCGATGCAGTACATAGTGTTAGATTAAACCAAAATAATATAGGATAAAAGACAGGATATTAGATCTTAATCCTAGTTTGGGAATCACCGGAAGTACCCACCCACCACAGGAGGTTCTAACCACGGACCTTCCGGTTACAAGGAAAGCTGGCTCGTATACAATTCACCCACTGGGACCAGACCCTTAAGGGCCAGCCCAATTCGTGATTTAACGCGACCCCGAGTCGCTAGCGAGCAGCAGAATAATTTTTTATAGTTTCGTTTTAATGGTTAGTTTTGTTGTTTACGAGATGATCAAGGATTGATATCAGTAAGAGAACCTTGTCCCACCGCTGATGAGATTGGTCGCTGGTCATGCTAAATCACGTATTGGTAGAAGTTAGAATTCATGAACTGGGTCTCGGTGGCTGAATGGTATAAGAGACAGCTTCCCTTGTAACTGGAAGGTCCTGGATTCGAATCTCCTGTAGTGAGTGTGCAGTGTTGATGATTCCCCAAAACTGGGGTAAAATAGCTCTCTGGCAGTACTCCCTAGTTTTAAATGGTTCTCTAACTGGTATCAATCCGTGATCAACTCGTAAGAACCAAACTAACCCATAAAAACCAAGCTATAGAAAATTAGAATTTATTTCAGTTTTAGACTTTCCCGTCGACTGATTGCACCGAAGTGCTTGGTCTCAGGTTGACATGTCTGTCGGCCTCTTGGGCAAATGCTTCGACGATGTCTTGTTGAGTAACTTGAAGTCAAACTGGTGGATAATGATTAGCGGTGGAATCCAGGATGCGCATTTTGCCTATTCTATTTGGGACTTATCGGCTGAATTTACCTGTATTCTCCAGTCACTAATTGATGGTCTTCCCAATGCAGCTTGAACCCAGTGCCCATAGTTTCAAATGCCAATGCGTTACCCACTACACCACTTAGGCAAAAACAGGAGAATCTACACTGAAGTAAACAGTTAATATTGCCCTTGTGCAGAAGAGATGGCTATCATGGTCCAAGTGGTCTTGTGAATAATGCATTGGCGTTTGAAACTATAGGCACTGGGTTTGAGCCTCCGTGGGAACACCATCACTTAGTGACTGATGCGCATTGTCCCGGATTCCACTGCTAGTCCCTATCCACCAATCGACTTCAAGTATATTAAAATTATTGAGAATCAAAACTTTTCAGAATACTCTCAGTTACTTGAGAAATAAAGTTTAATTTTCTGGTATTGGTTTTGTAGGAATTCTGTTTGATTGCATGAAGGATTTCATCATGAGCTGACATCAGTTAGAGAACCATTCGAAAACCTGGGAGTACTGGACAGCTGTTTCGTTCTAGTTCGGGACTTTTCATAGTACGCACTCGTCACAGGAGGTTCGAACCCAGGACATTCTGGTTACAAGGCGAGCTAGCTCGTAGGCCATTGAGCCACTGGGACCCGATCCAATGGTCTGTGAATTTTAACTTCTACCAATTCATGACATAGCGTGACGATTTCACACTGCCTTCTTTGATAAGTTACTGCCTCACCTTTGAAGATGAAGCAATCAAACAAAATCCCTACAAAACCAATACTTGAAAATATCGATCTGATGCTCACTAGCGACTAGCCCTATTCAGGCAGTTAACCTGGGGTTCTAGTGAGAAGCAGTGACCAGTAGAGTATAGCCGGTCGAAGATGAGGCAGCAGCTCATCGAAGAAGACATTGTGAAATGGTCGTGCTATGTCGTGAATCGGCAGAAGTTAGAATTCCTGGGCCATCGGATGTGGTCCCAGTGGCTCAATGGTCTACGACCTTGTAGTGTAACCAGAATGTCTTGGGTTCGAACCTCCAGTGGTGGTTGCGTACAGTGAATATTCACAAACTAGGACGGAGGAAACAGCTGTCCAGTACTCCCAGGTTTTCGAATGGTTCTCTAACTAATGTCAGCTGATAATGAAGTCCTCCATGAAATAAAGTTTTGGTCCACTTGACGCAAATTTCAGTAATGCTGTCCACAAACATGTCAGTGATACTTCTCTACTTTAGGTCTGCGGATACTAATTCGGAACAAGGATGAGTATTTCATAAGTGGAAAACCAATTATTTTGATGGCAAGCAGGCTAGCCAAAGGGTATGAAACCCGGATGTGTGAACGTAGAGTGAAGATATAAGTTATTGAGAAACAAACTTGCCATGCTTCCTTTTCAGTGTACTTGAATAGGTAAAACGGTGGTGGTCGCTTAAGCCGCTTGAATTTACTCAGGTAGTTGGTATTTGTAATACATGCTTAGAGGAATGCTATTATTATATGAGATAATACATTTGGCTGATTGAAAATACTTTGTCAACTTTTTTACACGATGCCCTCTGTAATGTGCTCATAAATATATCTTAAGGATACTTGTATGGTTTACCAACTGAAAGTAAGCTTGGAAAACAGGGAGAATTTGAAATGAGGTGAGAAACAGCCAGTGGTAAGCATATCATCATGAGTGCTGTCACAATTTTAAATGACTTGAATCCCTATAGTTTACTCCGAAGTCAAAAGAATGAAAGGAAAGTTGTACAATGTCATATTAGGGGAAAAGTTCAATAAAAGCGTCCCAGGAGTGCGAACGCATGAGTGACCTTCAGCCAACCAATGATAAAAATGAGGAATGTTTGCTCAAAATATGATGAGGTATATTGACAAGAAAATGCTTGATGAAAACGCATTAAAAGCAGGTTATCTTTCTTTGATATGGCTTAAAAATACGTCCTAGTTGTAACGAAGAGTATCAGTTGCGAAGTTAGACTAGTTTCTGCAGATGTTGTATTCACCGAGATGACTACAGATAAACTGTTTTTGTGAAACGTTTATCTCTCTCATCCTGTTTGCAGTCTTCCACAAAAGCTCTCGGTTGAATTATCATGGTTTTTAGCAAAAGGGCAAACGACTACTTACCAGGAAAATGTGGATAATAAAACAAATTAAAATAAATGACATCAACTATAGATCTATGCCTAATCGTAACCATAAGCTTAATCCTGACCCTAATCATAACCCTTATCCAAACAGTAATTCTAACCCTAATGCTAATTATAACCCTGATCCTAACCCTAACGAGCTATTGACCCATTGTCCAAACAGTACTTAAAAAAACGTGATCTGGGTGAAATTTGCTCCTAAGTTGGTGAATAGCGTCGATATTTCAGCTATGATAATAACAGATGCCATTAACCAACGACTAGCATGAGTCCAAGGTCACTGGGGCGTTCACACTCATGGGACGACGCTATTGTTGAACTTTGCCTATATTAGATTGGTAGAATCATCTTCCAATGGCATTTCTTCCGAAGAGAGTCGTACAAACCTACTTGTTAGCAAATGCACTCTAAGCCCTTATTATAACGCTAACCACCATAAAAACAATAAATCAGGGGAGACTGTTGATGGAGAACATTTTTTGTTTCAACAATAGTAGTCAAATCGCCTAGTAACCTGAAGATCCTACGTTTGATTCTTTATGGGTGGATCGGTGAACGCGTGCTACTGAAGAGTCCCAAACTGGTAGGATGAAATGGTTGTCCAGTATTCATTGATGGTTTTCACTGGTTCTCTAACTAATATCTACTCATAATACAGGAAATGAACACTTCAGAACAGTCGTTTTAGTTCATAGTAGTGTGGTGAGACCTAGCTGCTAGCCAAAGTTGGTAGACATTAATTTACATCAATTTTTATGTACCCGATATTGATTGTGAGAAAAATGAGAACGAAGACTTTGCGTAGGCGGATACAGTTAGCATATAGATGATCTGATATTCAAGAAACAGCCACAAAGAGATAAAAGATTAACATTCAGTGAGAAACATTCACCAATCAGAAGACTGTGTTTTTCTGCTAACAATAATCTATGATAATGTACACGGAAATCTATATACATGTGTTGATTTCATAAATAGACGATCTGTTAGTGTCGCTGCCTACCGACAAATTGAAAGCCTATGCCCTTCAGTTTTTGATGGACACATATGGATTTTCGAGCAGGACTTCGAGGCTTCTGCGCAGTTGGGTGGCGTTCAAGATCTGTCAGCGATGAGGCTGTTACTTAGGACACTTCTGGGAGGTCGGGAGAAAACAGCATATGAAAGTGTGAGGCGAACTACCGACGAATGTACGACAGGGTCAGGCAAACAGTTTCCAAAGTGGGAAGGACCACATATGGTCACTTTGAAATGGGGTTACGCAGACACAATCGCAATGGTAAACAAAGAGAAACAGGTGAACATCAGCGAGAACCGGGATTCCAGAAAGCAAGACAAACGAACAAAGGCCCTAGAACCAAGAAGACCGAACCAACTTCAGTCGCATATCTTTGACGGGAAGAGGAGTGTGGCGACAGCTGGCTACTAGACAAACTGGTAGACATTAATTTACGTCAATATTTACGTCCTCAGTATTGATCGTGAGAAAATTGAAGAAAGACTGATTCAACAATCAACCGCAGCACACTTCGCGTAGGCGGATACGGTTAGCATATAGATGATCTGACATTCAAGAAATAAACACAAATAGATGAAAAATTAACTTTCAGTGAGAAACAACCAATCAGAGGGCTGTTTTTTTTCTGCTAAAAGTAATCTATAATATGTACATGAAAATCTATAAATATGTGTTGATTTCCTTTATAAATGATCTGTTGGCTGGCGCCTGTTTTCTGTTGTTACAGTAGTACTGAATATATTAATTTAATTTTTTAAATTCCTTTATGTTCGCACTGGAACATAGGACTACTTCAAGCTAGAGGCTTGAAGTTCCTCTGGCAGTGGTGTTTATTTTTCAAGATAGGGTTACTAGGCTCATGTGTAGCCCTCCCTCTTTACTAGTCTTACTACTGGCTTAACAAAGTAAAGGAGTGCGTCAGTGTCGGGGGATCGAACCCCCAACCATTTAAGGTGTGGTTGGCGAGCATTCTACCACTGTGCCATCGACGCACATTCGTAAATGACTTTGACAAACAATCATTTCACTGATAAGTATACACAGAATCCAGACCTTATAAAACAGTATGAAAATTTTAAAGACCGATAACAACAGTATCATCAAAACTGACGCCAAAACAGATACATATATATATACATATGTATATATTCACATTTCTTTTTGAACAAAAGGTATTTTCAAGGTTATCTAAGAAAAATAGGTTGGCATATAACAAAACCACTTCACCACCACCACCTATGCCATGAAAATTCTATGAAGTACTTTACATTATTACATTCTGTTCTTTTTTCTCTCCACATCTTTTCAATGCCTTCCTTATCGATTGTTTAGTGTTCATGTTTTTTAAGAAAAAGGAAAAGTGGCCATTTTGAAAAATGTCTTTTTAGGCAAGAGGAGAACGAGAAGAAGAAGAAGCAGAAAACTGTTAGTTCATTCATTTTTAAATTGAAAATAAGCGGGAAAAAAACACAACAACAACGACATTTTCATTTGCCACACAGCTGTTCAACTGAAATCATATTCAATTGTCATTTATCCAATGTGTATTCAATGTTCACTGGTTGTAGTAGTTTTGTTCGTTTTATAGTTGTTTAAATGACATATGCGTATAAATCATCATGGTTTAAAAATGTGATTATTAATCAATATCTGTTTTTGTGAATGAGTTATATAATATGATAAGGAATGAATTATCATCAAAATATGTGTGTGTGTATGTGCATGAAAGTAAGGAAACCTGGATGTTTCAAGATATTGGTTTTCTTTATGAAATTTGGTCAAGACTATAAAGAAGGCATAATTGATAATAATAATTTGCTTTATTCCAAAACATTACTTGTGATATAGAATGGAATTCTCAGAATTTCACTACAGTATTGCATCCAGTTAGTACATTGACAATAAATAAAATTCTAAATAGATTAAGGTAATCTCAGTTCATTATGACAACAACATATTGGCATGCCCGTAGCAAAGTCAAAATTGAACACAATGTTTGAAGATGCTAGAAAAGTTAATGCCAGCATATTTACTGGCCTGAGAAAAGGAAAAGAAAGAAAGAAAGAAAGAAAAACGTTGCACCTATAAATGTGATATGAGTTGGAAAGACGAGATCCAGTTGTTCTACTGACTATTTAATAAGTTACAGGTTTCACGCATAATGCTTTCTTTATCGCACTGAACACGAGCCAAGTAGGGTATGGTTGAGTTTTTGTACTTGCTAGTGCGCGAGCATATAGTTTTCTATGTGTAGGCTTCTGGTTTTGTCTTGCCTGATGAGGTACAAGGGGAGAGTTGTGAATGAAGAGGGTGGTGTGAGTTAGATAGATAGAATGGATTTAGCCCATTTTTCACATGAGTCCATGTGCCTGTCAACCAGAATATTAACAAGCTGGTTAAGTGGCACGTTGCCTACCCTGCTGAAAACCTTTAACATCCTGCGTAATAAGGTATAGTAGCCCTGGAAAAACTAAGGAGGATCAATAGGCAGGAAACAAGAGTTAACGAATCGTAGGATGATTGTGATAAAACGCCTAATGTTGATTTGTGTAACACATTAGGGACAATTTGACCACACATACGCAAACATCTCGGAGATATTTATGAAAAAGGCAATGCAGCAGCATAAGGGATTACTTTTTAAGTGTTAGTCTGTAAGGGTATGTAAGATTGGTTACAGTTTAGATTAAGCGGTGAGATTGTGGGGTGTACTACTGATTGGAGTTATAAGTAGTATGTAAACAGACGTTTATCAGCAAACAAATATATATTAAATAACACTGAGATGAATTTGGTCGCAAAGAGAGGAAGCAAACCAGTGTTAGGTGAATCATGTGAGATGTGAAAAGCAGATAGAGCAACACAGTACGAAGAGGCGAAGTAGTACACAACATGAAAGATCTGTGTACATCACGGTTTTAACATACTGTAGACACAACTCCCATATAAGTGTATCTCAAATTACAAATAAGCATTCCGTTAAGAAGTCTGTTGTCTTCTCCTGGCACAACATCAGTTAGAAAACTACTGGAAAACTAGGGATTCTTAATGGTTGAAAGCTGGACGAGTTCACCTTGTAACAGGAAGGTCTTGGTTTCGAGCCCAAATGAGCATGTACAGTGAAGAGTGGAAAATTAGGATGGATTAACTGCCCAGTAGCCCTTGGTTTTTCAATCGTTCTGTAACTGATGTCAGGTCGTGATAAGACCGTAAAAGACTACAGTTTATTTTACCAGAATTGATCAAAATGTTTGTAGGTCAAGATCACGGAGAAGAGGTAGGTAGGAACCCTCACAGTATTCGGATCATAGTTATATATCCCAATGTGTTTAGTAGTTTATATGTATCTGTAATCCCACGTATATAGGAAGGACCTATTGATCTTTGAAAGGGTTAGGACTACAGAACACATCCACAAATGGCTATAAAAATAAATAAAATCACCGGATATAACTAATCCTAGAAATAGATTTCCAACATAGTCTATCGCAAAGGAAATCATACAGACAGGTCATTAGACTGATTTCAATAATTATTTTAAGCCAAAGTTTGAGTCATATACTTAAATTCTTCGAAGCCTTACTCATAAAAAGGCTTAAACATGTTTTAAATGTTCAAATATTATTTGTTGTTACTACTTTGAACCCGCCTTAAATTTTCCTTCACGTTCTTAGTGGAACATACGGCTTCAAGCTAGTGGCTTGAATTTTCTGCAGCAGTGTTTATTTTTACAGGATGGGGTTGCTAGCCTCATGCCCAACCTTTCCTCTTTACCAGCATTATTTCTGGCTTAGCGAGGTAAAGGAGTGTGTCAGTGGCCGGGGATCGAACCCCGGATCATGTGCATGGTCGGCGAGCGTCCTAACCGCTAGGCCACTGACGAACCCTGAACCCGCCTCGGTAATCCAATTTTTGAATAATATTTTCCCCCCTTTTTTTCTTACCTCATTTCCACACCTTCTAAATGTGATCTTGACTCGTAGACATTTTGATGTATATTGATGAAAAATTGGGCACTCGCTGAGGTGGGGAGGCCGCTGGGTGACATCGCGCACGCATCAGGCCCTTGCTCGAGTGGAACCAGGCCGAAAGGGAAGCGGCGAATGGGACGTCAGTGCAACGGTGACATGGAGGAGATCGTGTGATGAGGAAATGAAACAGTCAGTATGGACTAACATGGATGCAGGTGAAAAGTACAGGAGAAGACAGAAGCAAGTGAAGACATGCAGTTGAAGCCCTATGTTCCACTAGGAACCCAAGGGAACTATAATAATAATAATAATACTCTTCTGCCTTCTATGAATAACAAGTACGTGTGTAATCAGAATGTCTCAAATGTGTTGAGCCAAAGTATTACATGTATCAAATCAATTACGTGTTCTTATTATCTTGTCGACAACTTTATGTTACATGAGAAACGAGTGGAATGAAGTAATTTCAGGAATATTTTAGCAAATTAGAGGTTAAAATCATACAAAGAAGGAAATGTTGAACATATGTATCTCTATTAGGATGGCTAAGGCTTTACCAGCAAAAAAGAAGACAAACAGACAGTGAGTTTCAATCTTATAAATAACTCTTAAACCTCACATATTTTTACTAGTTCATTATTCTACCTACCAACTGGTCTTAAAACACGGAGAAAATGGATGGCCTGGGTATGGGAATCAACGACCCTACCTTGGAAAATCCAAACCAATCGCTACAGAAACTTCATAACGCGGTCAGTACTTCTATATGGTTCAGACAGTGAACAAGTCATAACAATTTTTTATACTCTTAGCAACATGTAGGCACCCGCTCTCGATATTGAAGATCAGATTGTCGGTAGGAAAGTAAAAGCGAGTGATAAGGAACCATGGTAGTTTATTGCAGTGGCCAAGAATTTGCCAGCTAACAAATATCCCGAAGGACATGCAGATGGATTGGAAATACTCTGAGGAGATATTCAGTCGATATCATATGTTAGCACCGCCATCCTATCGAGTGGAACGCCAATAAGAAGTGATATACAGCGAAATTGTTTGACATAGTGATGACGTTTTGTGGACAATTTATTACCTACAATCAGATTGAGGCACTGAGATAACATTCAAACTTCGTTTATGTAAATATGTTGTTTTCTATCCTTTAACTTTATTGGTATTAATAACACTTTCCATATCTCTGGTATTGTTGCTAAGTCATTCCTACTGGAAGAGTTAGGTGTAGATTTGATGAACAAAGACTCCTTGATTAAGGAAATGTAAAAATAAAATAAATAATGATAGTAGCGATAGTGATAATAATGATAACAATAATAATAATGACGACATCCATGTCAAATATGCGCAAGACAACACCAACAATAAGGAATCTCAATCATCATCAGTAATCCCATACAAGGAAGGAACCTCGCAAAACCACCTTACGGTGAATACTTAACATGGCAAGAATAAAAGTGGCTAGCATTCAAACACCCCAAACTCACATAGCAATAAGCTGTGTCGGTTAAAGGATCAATTTTGTGGAGCCTTTAAAACAAAACCATTTAGTTTATCTAATACCCTGCCTACAATGATTGTCAGGTCAAACAAATAGGTCAAACTAGTAGAACAGGGGCAGTCAGACCAGCCGAGCATAAAAACCTAACAAAATCTGGATTAGTTGACCCAAATAAAATAAGAAATCTGGAGAATAGTTCAGCTATACCATTCACTACATGCAGTTACACACAACCATACAATAGTCTGGATGGGATAAGATGACAGTTTTAAAGTCTAATGTAATAGCAGGGTGGAGGGAGAGATTGATAACAGAAGCCTTGTGTATCGAATCAACTGCAAATACATGTGATAGGAATGATTCAACTCCTCTCCACCCGGACGTCTTGAAAATTCTACTATCCCATTGACGGCGAGTAGGAGAGTACACAGAAAATGATAAAACTTAAGTTTCGAAGCTGTTTGATTATAATTGATGAAATGATTATGAACAGGAATAAATTATGTTCGAAACTGTGTCATCCAGTAAATAATACTGTTTCACTGTGTGATACATCTAATAAACAAACTAATATCGAATCACTTACTACCACGGTGCCCAAGTTTTACACATAAATTAATAAGACTCCTTGATTAATTTTTTCCTCCATCTATCAGTAATACATTTTACAGATGAAGCTGTTTCTCACCTTATTGGATGATTGTCTGTGTTAGTGCATACATTGCGAATGCTCAGTTTTCTTGCGAAATATTCATCATCCTGAGGACAATCCTCACTCGTTTAGCTAATTTCCCATGTTCGATAACCTGACTGGCTCTGATCTACTCAGTGATTGGTTTCAACATAGAATATCGCACGGAAGTACAGCAGTTCCAGTTGTCAGACCTCATGTAACACACAAACCAAAGAGAGAGGGAACAAAAGGATTCAAACGAACAATAATAAGCAGAAATATATGGGAGAAAAAGTAGTAAACTGGAAAAACAAGAGGATTTTGGGGTTTGGGGGGGGGGAAATGGGAGAATACTAAGCGTGAAAGCATCTGTACCAATTTTGGTGAGAGCTGGCTGCTAGCCAAAGTTGGTAGACAGTAATTTACGTCAACGTTTACGTCCACAATATTGGTCGTGAGAAAAATAAGAACAAAGACTCCCTGGTTCAACAACGAACCACAGCAGACTTCGCGTAGGCGGATACAGTTAGCTTATAGATGATCTGACATTCAAGAAACAGGTACGAAGAGATGAAATATTGACTTTCAGTGAGAAATAACTAATCCGAGGGCTGTGTTTTTCTGCTTACAATAATCCATAATAATGTACATGAAAACCTATATATAATTGTTGATTTCCTAAACAAACAATTTGTTGCCTAGCTCTTGTCTTCTGTTGTTACACCGCCACTTAGAACGATTTTCAGCTACATCACCAATGGTCTTTAGATACTGGCTTTTAGAATCCTGAGGACCCCAACCATGCAGTCTACACCTCCCTATGTGGCCGAAAATAACTGCTAAACACTTCATAAAGTGATACCACGTTTTAGTTTGACCACCACTAGTCCCTTACCAACCTGATCCTGTATCAGCTAACGTTACCCGTCGAGGCAAAAGTAACCGTTTTCCTAGCCATCTCAACTGATGTAACTCCTCAACGTCAACGTCTAACTTTCTCTCCTCACTTTAGATTGGACACCTAGCCCCAATATTACTCAGCCTATCGTACCACCTAATATGGGGTATAGAACACAGACAATTATGTTCGAAGACAGCTAGCCTGTTTGTCTCTTCCACTTTCAATGGATACAACGAAACGAACTGCTGAGCAGTACGCACGTCCTGTGATTGACAACCAGCTGGATATCACGTCTACGCAAGAGGTGATGTGAGTTCGCAAACCCCAAACAAGTCTTTGTATCGGAGATGAGATTTTGTCAACAATCAATCCATTTAGGCTGACTAAACTTCCTGAATAGGGGAACTGGTCATCACACTTTACTAGAATGACCTATGTAGCTGACTTCACAGACATTGCAAGGTATTTTTCAAATTATATTATTTTGTCTAATTGTCTCAATAGGGTCCTTTATCCCATAGGGTTTGTAACAAAAACTAGTGGAAACATGATAAAGTGTTTTCATAAAATCTGTATGAAAATGAAATGTTGTTAATAATCAATAACAGAGTGATCCCAAAATGAAGAAAATGAGAATTATAATAGTAGTGGTATGGCGATGAACATAGAGGTCCAGTTTCAGATCCCGAGTAGTCGATAATTCGTCTGTGAATAGGCAATGTATTCGAATTCCTTTCATGCGATATTCAAGAACTCTGTGAAGCACTCATGAAGACAGGGTGCTCGATGTCCGGAGATGACAAGGTGTTAAAGAATATAGCTGCTGTTATTCTTCTTTTCTCCTCTGGCTAACCAAGCTGGACAATGTTTTAGAATATGCTTATGGACTTAACTCTGCGGATGGTCGATATACTTTGCTTTACACGAGGAAGTAGACTGATAAATACACAGTGAGGTGGCCAAAAGAGGTATCTTATCTTGAATATTAGACTGAATCAACTGTCTGCTAGAGAATGTGGTACATAAAGTGGCTGATTGAAATGTCTTCTTCAAACATTTAAAAAGGAGAGCCGTAAAAATCGCTGTTTAAATTTTGCCAGTGAATTCTAGGTTTATGAAGAGAGTTTATTTGGAGACAGTTCCAATTTTCTGAGATGGATGTTTTTCTTTTTTGTTTTTGTCGATAAATCTGAGTGAATACCAGTGTTCCAGTGATGTTTTACTTTGTGATTCTAATTCATTCTCTATCATATCTTCCAAACATTTAGTATTTTATGTCGTGCTGGATGAATGAAGGTAGCGAAATGGCGATATGGATAGCGACAGTATTAGAATCAGAAACTACTGTATCACTATTAATATATATGTAAAACTTGGGAACTGTGGTAGTAAGTAATTCCATATTAGTTTGTCTATTAGATGTATCACACAGTCAGTGAAACAGCATTATTTACTGGATGACACAGTTTCGAACACAATTAATTTATTGTTCATAATCATTTCATCAGTTATAATCAAACAGCTTCGAAACTTTAGTTTTGTAGTTTCCTTTGTCCTCTTCTATTTGTGGTCGTTGAGGCAGTAGAATACCCCAGATATATGGAACAGGTGTTGAATCATCCCTATTATAATGTATTTTCAGTTGACTCGATAAACAAACCTTCTGTTATCAATCTCTCTCTCCACCCTGCTGGTACATTAGACTTTAAAACTGTCATCTTATCCCATCCAGACTATTGTATGTTTGTGTGTAACTGCATGTAGTGAATGGTATAGCTGAACTATTCTCTAGACTTCTTATTTTATTTGGGTCAACCAATCTAGATTTTGCTAGGTTTTTATGTTCAGCCAGTCCAATTACCCGGATAAATTAGTCAGGAAATATGTAAAGAAATGTAAAAATAAAATAAATAATGATTGAAGCAATGGGGTAAATAATAATGACAATAATAATAATGATTACAATAATAGTGATGGCGACACCAACAATAAGGAATCTAAATCATCATCAGTAATTCCATACAAAGAAGGAACCTTGTAAACCTAGCACAGAATTCTTAACAAGGCAGGAAGGAATAAAAATTAAAATTAAAATTAAAACCCATAAACTGAATTAGAAACAAGCTCTGTCGGTTAAGGGATCAATCCTGTGGAGCCTTTAAAACAAAACCATTTAGTTTATCTAATACCCTGCCTACAATGATTGTCAGGTCAAATACATAAGTCAAACTAGTAGAACAGGGGCAGTCAGACCAGCCGAGCATAAAAACCTAACAAAATCTGGATTAGTTGACCCAAATAAAATAAGAAATCTGGAGAATAGTTCAGCTATACCATTCACTACATGCAGTTACACACAAACATACAATAGTCTGGATGGGATAAGATGACAGTTTTAAAGTCTAATGTACCAGCAGGGTGGAGAGAGAGATTGATAACAGAAGGTTTGTGTATCAAATCAACTGCGAATATGTGTTATAGTAATGATTCAACTCCTCTACATCCGGACGTCTTGAAAATTCTACTATCCCATTGACGGCGAGTAGGAGAGTACACGGAAAATTATAAAACTCAAGCTTCGAAGCTGTTTGATTATAACTTATGAAATGATTATGAACAATAAATTAATTGTGTTCGAAACTGTGTCATCCAGTAAATAATACTGTTTCACTGTGTGATACATCTAATAAACAAACTAATATGGAATTGCTGTATCACTAGTCTGGCTATCTACCAGTTAACCTACAAGAGTGACCATCAACCACGTTATTATTCCAGTGGAATCGTCACCTACAGCGACTAACTAGGTGCATCTGAGTCAATCCTTATTTTCCCAGGGGATCAGAAAAACAGAGAAGCCGACAGTCTCACCAACATTTCGGTATTTTTGTTAACCTCATTCATAAATAATAACAATAATAATAATGAGGAAGTCGGATACATAAGCATAACAGGTAGAAAAGCATAACATGGACACACCTTTAACTAGTGAACAAAATTTACTTTTCATTTTTATCCAACACTCCTAGTCCTTTCAAATTTACCGACTTGTGTGTGTTAAGGGAGAAAGTAAGTCAACTCCCAAAAAATGTGTCGAAGTGAAACAATCGCTTTTCCTTTATTGAAAAAGGCAAATGAATCATTTGAGGAAAAGTAGCGTTGTAATAAAGATTTTAGGCAGTCAAACTTCACTGTAGACAAAGGGATTTATTTTAACAGCACTTAAATTAATACCGTGTTAGAATTTATTACGTCCCGGTAGCTCAATGGTCAATGGACTTATCCTACTGTGGCGAGACATTCGTCGGCATAAAATATCAAATAGCAGAGAGAGTAGGCGGCCTGCTTAAAATCATTGGCCTACCGAAATTACTTTCCTCCAAAATGCTTAATTTCATCTGGATTTATCATTGTTTTAATCGTCCAGTTATATCAAATGACCTATACAAAAACTTACGCGATGATTTAACTTGCTCCCAAGTAAACGCTGTACAATTCTTCAACGAAATGAAGATATACTTCAGATTATTACTTTACATGTGAATCCTGTGTGAAGAAAAAAGTACTTTGGAACTGAATACGCTGAAAATTTTTGTACCGTATATTCGCATACTGTCTTAAATAAAGCTTTGCCATTGTCATTATTATCATTAGATACACTTGATTTCAGAGATGGCCACTGATACAGTGTGTGGAGATACATGGGAGACGTGAAAAGAACAAAAAGAAACACAATAAGAAGTCCAGAAGTACCACGACACGAATATGTGTACAAATGGTGCGTTGAAGATAAATCGTACATAATTTGCTCCATTCATAGTACGGTGACAGATACGTTTTACTGAAGTGTACCTAACTAGTAGGATGAGATAACTGTCGAGTACTCTATGGTGGTTTTCAATGGCTCTCTAAGTGAAGTCACCTCATGATCAATTTCAATATTGTTGTTTGTCTTGTTTGTGGTCGGGGTCATCAGCTCTGTGAGCGATCCAACTCACCTTAGAAAGGCGGATTAGTTCAAACCACCTGAGTTCCAGCTAGCTGTCTACCTAAGCAGACTTTTAGAATATAAGAATAAACTCACAACTTCCAAGTTACACGGTTCGAGCTCTATCCTAAATGAGAATAATAGCTGTACAGTATGTAGATCGTTTCATTGTGGCTAACATTCAGTGCCGGCTCACATGAGAAGCTTTCAACTATTCACCCTTTTGTGATTAGAATTTATGGTATCAACTTAATGATATATTGTGATTTGATTAATTTTATGGTGACTTCAGAAAATGGTACTGATTTCTCATCTCGAGATAAGGGATTTTCACTTGAAAAATTTGGTGATTTATAGCGAGTTTCTTTTAAATGTAATGCTCATTGGATCTACTAGATTCTAGTTACTAGTAAGCAGTGAATTGATATTTAGATGATATTTGGCGAATCACAGTTTGCGATTGAAAATTTCTCAGTGTAATTTTAGAGAATACCTGATCTTCAATAATGTAAATATAAAAGTTTTACCCTCGTACAGGAAACTCATGGAATTCTTCAAAGACGTGAAGACGGGAGTAATACAAGCTGGCTGGCTGCCCACTACTATCTTCAATGAGTTTTCTGATTGCGGTAGACTGGATTATGCGACAGATAGTTAGCTGGTAACGAGAAGACAGACATAAGATGGACCCACACGAAAACTGGGCTTCGCCGATGATATATGTCTTATCTCCCACAAATAGGAAGATATGCAAGTAAAAAGCAACAAGTTGGCGGTAGAAGAAGCATCCAGAGAAGATAGGACTTCAGGTGAACATACGGAAGACAGAGATAGGGGGTGAAAATTCCTGGCCAACAGCCACAGCAACAGACAGCAATCAGCATAAATGGGAGGAACTGAATCTAAAAGGAGCAACCTAATTTACATACTTACCTACCTACCTACCCATCTACCTGCCTACCTACTTACCCACCTACTTGGGAAGCATCTTTTCAACTACAGACGGACAGAACTGATTAGAATGTGAAAGCGAGGATCAGGAAGGCAATGTAGGTATTCATTACTCTCAAGTCTATGTGGAGGTCAACAGCAATGAGCATGAAAAATAAGATGCGAATTTTCAACTCCAATGTAAAGTTAGTGCTACTCTATGCGGATCAGAGGCTTGCACTACATGTCATGAAGGGCACCTCAAATAAACTACATATCTTCATCAACAGCTGTCTTCGCTCAGTACTTCGCTTTAGATCAGATGGCCAGAGAAGATAAGCAACAGGGAAGGATCTCTGACAATGAGCGAACCAACCCAGCAGGAACCAATTGTGCAACAAATATGCAGGAAGAAATCGAGTTAGGTGGATTGGTCATTCTCTGAGAAAATAAACCATCAAGTAAGTGACCTCACACGACATGCCATCACTCAAGTGGAACCCTAGGGGAAAGCAGCGAGTCGGTCGTCAGTTTGAGGGTGACATGGAGAAGGTGATGTGAAGAGGAGATGAAAGCATAAAAGCAGACGTGGAGCCGTGTGAAGGCGTTGTCATAGAACCGAGCCCAATGGAGACATGTCGCTGAAGCCCTATATTCCTCTGAGAACTAAATGAAACAATATTTATATATAAAACCTGTGACAAATGACTTGGCCATGGCCGAGGATGAATAGACTCTGATCTTCCTCTACAAATGTTCTCATGTAGACGCGCTTTCCCATCCTCTGCCGGATAACTTTTATTTACTCTCTCTGCCTGTTGACGGGGGAGGAGGACGAGGTTCAAAATAGTGAAAGAGTGAATTCAAATGTCAGGTGTCAATCATCGAACTGAAGGATATAGAGATCCGTCTGGAAGATTTCGAAAATTCTGAATACAAACCCATGGCTCACATGAATTCGGGAATCCGGAAAGAAAGAATGACAACCATAAGGACGCTCTTCTGACACCTGGAAGATCAGACTTCGGATGAAGAACCTTCGGAGTAATACATTATGCTTCTTCTTTGATATCCTGCAAATATCCCCTCTGTCAAACAAACAAGTACCCCAGTTAGTTTTCTTTCTGTTATCGTTGTACGTTTGTTAAAAAAACACCTAAGAAACACACTTCTCGAAAATGATAAGCCTAACCATTTTATTCATAGAAGTACGAAGCTTTAGCTTTTCATAACTGGTCACTAACTCAGCTTCAAAAAAAAAATCAGACACTCATGAATCGGAGATTTAAATGTTGATCAGCTTTCATTCAGATCATCTTTTCATTTTATTAAAAAGGAATACTTTTAAACATAGTGAAAAAAAAATGTCTACACAAGATAACCCATTTCTTTCCAACAGTTTATTTATTTATTATCCGATTCTGTTACCATTTCCTTGGTTTCCGATTGGAACCGATAGCTTCAGCACATCACCAGTTTTTTCTGTTCTTTGAAATCATTTAAGTTGGTTTTACAAGAGACCATAAGCTTTCGATTGCTCCTCATACAATCCCCCACCGTCCCATGTCATTCTTAGATCTGTGCCCAACTAGCCTTCGTTGGTTCTTTACCACAACTGCCTGTTGTTTATCCCCTCCTTACTATCTGATCTTCAGTAGCGAATTGGAGAAGGCAGGTTTTGGTGAAAATCTGCCACAGCCTGTTGTAAATACCTATCATGACAAGAGTGGCAAGTGTCTAAACTACATTGTAGAGCTGACTTGACATTATTACTGAAAATCGTGTTAGTTATGTTGTATTATTATTGTTTCCTTTAATTCCTAGAGGAACATAGGGCTTCAGCTACGCATCTCCACTGCCTTGTGTTTTCTGCCAACTATTTCACCCCGCTCCAAGTCTGCTCACACGCTTTCACCTTCTCTTCACATGACCTCCTTCAAGTCACCCTGCCACTGACGACCAACTCGCCGCCTCCTATTCAGGTTCCACTCGAGCGATGGCTTGCCTAGTGATGTCACTTGATGGTTTGATTTCTCAAAGTATGGCCACTCGAAATCCATTCCTTCCTGCTTATTTGTTGTGCAATCGGTTCCTTGTTGGTTTGCTCATCGCCAGTGATCCCTGTTGCTGATCTTTTTGGCCGGCCATCTGATCTTGAGCGAATTATTGAGTAAAGACAGCTGTTGATGAAAGTCTGTAGTTTTTTTGAGGTGCTCTTTATGACGCGCAGTGCAAGTCTCAGATCCGTATAGAGTGGCATTGACTTCATATTTGAGTAGAAAATCTGGATCCTATTTTCATTTTCATGCTGAGTGCTGCTGACCTCCACACAGACTTGAGAGTAATGAACGCTTGCCTTGCCTTCCCGATCCTCGCTTTGACATCGTCGTCAGTTCCGCCGGCCTGTAGTTGAAACGATGTTTCCCAGGTAAGTGGGTAGGTAAAGGAGGTTGTTTCTTTCAGGTTGTTGAATGAAGTAGATTTTTATACCGATATCAGAGTTAACCGTTTCCATTTCATACAATTCACTTTTGACTTTCCCAATGATTCACTAGACCAAAATATCGTCTCTTAGTGCGGACGTTTCAATGATGCCTGAGGAGTAACTTGCACATGAGATGGCTCTTGTGGCCCAATTGGTCTAGTGGATAATACTTCGGCGTTTGAAACGAAAATCGTTGGTTTCGTGTTTCAGTGAGAACACTATCACTCACTGTGGAATCCAGGCACATCCGGATGACGAGTCCCAAAGAGCACCAAATGGGCATCCTGGACTCCAGTGTTACTAGCCATCTACCAAATGGCCATAATTGTATGTTTAAGCTAACCTGAACTACCTTCTGACTGATTTACTTGGCGATGAAATGCTCAGTCTCCGTAATGTCCGAGGGTTAACAAGGTGTTATTTCGGTTGATACTGCCTGATTGTGGAATCCAGGACATGAGTTTTGTCCTGTTTCAGACCCAACAACTGAAAACACCTGCATCTTCAGCGTCTGGACATCATTTTATTGTTGGAAATGAAGGGTACTGGGTTCGAGTTCCACTATGAACATCATCAGTCACTGGGGAATACAGGTCCATCCCAGTGAAGACTCCCATATAGAACGAAATACTCAGCCTAGTTTCTTTTGTTCGTTTTATCTAGTTGAATTAATAAAATTTAAAATAGAATGAAAATAATAATGTTCAATAATAATACAAAAAATTAAAAGTACTTTTTTGTTGCTGTTTTCCAATAACCAGCTGACTTTTATCTGGCTGGTGGGGGTGTATGTGGAGGGTGAGAGGGAAGCAGTTGAACACAATTCTCCTCCACCTTTGTGCATCGCCCTCACTATATTTCTTATTTTGATTATCAACATGCTGAGAAAAACATACACATATGATATAGGCAATTTTCTTTAAAATAAAAAAGAATAAGGAAGGAATTCCACAAAAGTACTTTTTTTTCTTTCAGGTTCACTATCAATTACACACTTGCAGCATTATTGATTTTATTTCAAAAATATACCCCGGGCAATTTTCAGTGTTGATAATATTTGGATAGTCCAGAAATGGAGCCTTTGATTCATTCTCTAATACCGTGGTGGATTCGATTGAAGGATGACATTTGTTAAACTCTTGTGAGATAAAATTCAAATCTTTATACATTTATTCTTGAAGATTGCTGAAGAGTCCCAAACTAGGAGAGAGGAAACAGCTGTCCAGTACTGCCTTCAGGATTTCCAGTGGTTCTCTAACTGATGTCAGCTCATAACGAAGTCGTTCATGCAATCCAAAACAAAATCCCTACGAAACCAATACTTGAAAATTTGAATAAAACAAGAACAACAGTAGTTTGTGCAGAATAAAATGGCACCATGATTGTTTATTTCGTCAGCTTCTCATCAGACCAAAGTCATTATTAAGTATATCTAAGGAAACAATTTTTACATACTTACACAGAGTTCGCTTTTAAACAGCCAATGAATCAATCAATTTATGCTTACAATGCCAGTAATAAACACTTTATCTCAAACTATAAGAGTGTTACACATGGTAGAATTTTTCGGCTCCATATTAGTTTGTTTATTAGATGTATCACAGAGTCTGTCAAACAGTATTATTTACTGGATGACAAAGTTTCGAACAAAATTTATCGTTCATCATCATATCGTGTGCGTGGGTGGCACAGTGGTTAGGACTCTCGTCGATCATGCACATGGTCCGGGGTTCGAGCCCACGCCGACGCACACCTGATATCTATGGTTGGCCTGTGGAATTTGGGCTACCTATATCCATGCTGAAAATTTCATACTTGTAGCAAAAATTCAGTGTGAAATCAAGCTGTAAACAAAAAATAAATAAAAAAAAATATCGATTATAATCACACGACTTCGAAACTTCAGTTTTATAGTTTTCTTTGTTCGCTCATATTTGTCATCTTTGGGGTAGTAGAATTTTCCAGATATCCGACTGGACAGGCGTTGAACCATTCCTATCACATGTAATTGCAGTTGATTCGATACACAAAGCTTCTGTTATCAATCTCTCCCTCCACCCTGCTATTACATCAGATTTTAAAACTGTCATCTTATCCCATCCTATTTAATGGCTGTGTTGTGTGTAACTGCATGTAGTGAGTGCTATGGCTGAACTATTCTCAAGATTTCTTATCTTATTTGGGTTAACTAATCTAGATTTCTCTAGGTTTTTATGTTCGGCCAGTCTGACTGCCCCTGTTCTGCTAGTTTTACCTATGTATTTCACCTGACAATCATCTCAGTCAGGGTATTAGATAAACTGAATTGTTTTGTTTTAAAGGCTCTTCAGGATTGATCCTTTAACCGACAAAGCTTGTTTCTAATTGAGTTTGGGGTGTTTGAATGCCAGCCACTTTTATTCCTCCCAGCATTGTTAAGAATTGTGCGTAAGGTTTCCGAGGTTCCTTCCTTGTATGGAATGACTACTGATGATTTAGATTCCTTATTGTTGGTGTTGTCATTATCCTGTGCATGTTAGACATGCATGTCGTCATCAATATTATTATTATCACTCTTATTATTATTATCATCACTATCACTACTATTGTGGTGAGAGCAGGCTGCTAGCCGATTGGTTGGCACTAATCTACGTTAAGGTCTAGGTCACTAATATGGGCCGTGAGAAAATATGAACAAGCCTGAGTCAACAACCAATCACAGCAAAGTTAACGTGGCAAAATATGATTCGCAGAGAGAACTCTATTTGTCAAGGAATCCCGAAACAACCAATCAGAAGCCTGCGTTTGTCTACCTAAACAACCAATCAGATGACTGCGCTTGTCTATAATAATGTAGTTGAAAGATGTATAAATACGTGTTGATTTTCATAATAAAACGATCTGTTGCTTCGCCCTTGTCTTCTGTTGTTACATTTGGTGTCGCTGCCTCCAGAAAATGAAGATCCCGTGGCCAGCTGCGTTTGAAGAAGGAGACATAAGGAGCTTCTTACGTGACTTCGAGGCTGTTGCTGAGCTGGTGGGTGTCAAGGAGCAGGCAGCGAAGGCAGTTGTCTTGGGGACGCTGTTGAGAGGCCGAGCGAAGGCTGCATATGACAGCGTAGACAGGTCAAATGGCACAGCGTCTTGGAAGAAATTGGTTGAACGACTAGTGTCCGAGTTTGACAGCGAAACAGACAGACAGCTAGCAATGCAGCAGTTCCGGTCAATGAAGCTTGGACCTGATGGAGACCCGCTAGTGTTGGCGGTGAAACTGACTAATCTACTTCGACGCGCACTTCCCACTTTAGATGAAGAATCAGAAGCGCAGTTACTGTCTTCCCAATTCATCGAGAGTGTCCCAGACCACATTTCTCAGCGATTACAACTGGTTAACGCAACGCAGCCGATGGATATTAGCGAGCTGGCGAAGGTGACCAGACAGCTGCTGAGCACAACGGTAGCCGCTATAGACCAACCAAAACCAAACGAGTATGAGCAGAAAATTGAAGCATTGCAGCGGGAAGTGGCGGCGTTAAAGTTGGCTGATAGAAAAGACCGGTGTTTTGAATGCGGTAAGCCGGGACACTGGAGAAGATACTGCCCAGAAAGGCGGAAAAGAAAAAATTTCAGACGGTATAATGCTTGTTCTTTCTTTCGTATGAACCTAGATTTAGTGGGGGCTATTGAGAAAGGCGCTCTGTATTCGAAGTTGCGAGTGAATGATCGAGAAGTAGTATGTTTGATAGATACAGGGGCGGCCGTGTCGTTAATAGATAAGAATTTATGTAAGAGTGTTAGCCCGTGTTCATTGACAGTACAAACAGTAGGCGGGTATGTGTTGCGTATAACGGGTAGATCGAACTGTACGGTCGTTGTTGGTGGCTGCGAGGTGACGTTTCCTTTCATTGTTGTACCCGAACTACAGCGAACGATATTAGGAGCGGATTTTCTGCGTGAGATTGGTGCCATAATCGACACGCAAGCGAACGTGGTGGTCACGAAATACGGGCATATCAACATGTATGAGACCAGCGAGATAGCAGCGATTAAGCTGCCGACGGTACACAATGTGACAGAGTTAATTAGTAAATACGATCATCTGTTCACTGGAGATGGCGACCCATACGGTTATTGCGATAAGGTGAATCATGAAATTCCGTTAAGTGATCCGAAAGTAAGGTCATTTACAACGCGAAGAGTTCCATGTCATCTGGAAGGCGAAGTGGAGCGACAAGTGCAAGAGATGTTAAAAGATGACATTATTGAGGAAGCTGATAGCCCGTACAACTCTCCAGTGCTGTTAGTAAAAAAAGCGAATGGGAAGTATAGATTCTGTGTTGATTTTCGACAGTTAAACAGTATGACAGAGTTAAGACCGTGTGCCATGCCAACAGTGGTAGAAACTTTAGATCGCCTACAAGGTGCGAATGTGTTTTCGGTTCTCGATCTTCGCTCAGGATACTGGCAGATACCGATAAAACAAGGTGATAGAGATAAGACGGCTTTCATCGTGGGTCAGACACAATATCGATTTAAACGCATGCCGTTTGGACTAGCAGGTGCACCGTTTACGTTCAGACGACTGATGAAGCTATTACTTAGGAACTTGAAAAACGTGGAGGTTTATGGTGATGATCTCGTCATATACAGTCAAAACGAAAACGATCACGTCAACCATGTAGAAGCCGTGCTGCGACGCATCGAAGAGTTTGGACTACGCGTCAACAAAACCAAGTCCCAGATAGCCAAAAAGAATGTTACTCTGTTGGGACATAAAGTGGGAAATGGTGAGATTAAACCACTGCCGGAGAAAATTTTGACGATTAAAACGATTCCAGCCCCGAATTCAAAGAGAAAACTGAGACAATTCTTGGGTAGAGCAGCGTTTTATAGCCGCTTCGTGAAGAACTTCAATGAGATAGCAGCCCCTCTATACAGGCTACTAGGTGAGCCAAAGTTTGTTTGGTCGGAAGAATCGCAGAGGACATTCGACAGAATTAAACAGCTGCTCGACCACCAACAAATGACGCTAAAACTACCTGTGCCAGGAAGACAGTTCACAGTGTGCACAGATGCCAGTGACTACGCTATAGGTGCGGTCCTAAGACAGGACGAGGGAATCGTTGAGTATGCCAGTAGGGTTTTGACACTCGCAGAGAGAAAGTATTCAACGATAGAAAAAGAATGTTTAGCAATGGTATGGGCAGTCGACAAATGGAGACCTTATTTACTCGGCCGGCGGTTCCACATCGAAACTGATCATAAGCCGCTACAATTTTTGAAGACAGCGAGAGACCCACGGGGGAAGTTGTCACGGTGGATGTTGCGTCTTCAGGAGTACGATTTTACGATCTCACACGTTCCTGGAAGTGAAAATGTCTTGGCAGATTTGTTATCGAGACCAGAAGATGAGTCTGAGTTGCCCGAGGTCGCTTACGGAGTGCATGCAGTAGAACAAGACCCACTAAGACTTGCACGTAGGCAGAGGTTGGACGATACGCTGAATACAGTAATACAGGTGATCACCAACGGAATAGAAGTGGATCAAACTACGGCGAGTAAGGAGCTAACCACACTACTCAGACAGAGGGATCGACTCAGAGTGAATGCCTACGGGACTCTGACCTGGCGAGAGAACGACGGAAGCTGGCTGGCTGTCATACCTCAATCGTCGCGCCACGACATGATAGAAGAATGTCACCAGCTAGCGCATACAGGCGTGGCCAGAACGACCGATCTCCTAAGACAAAGTATGTACTGGCCAGGTATGAGAGAAGACGTAGCAAGATACGTACTTGGATGTCCACGGTGCCAGCTGATGAAAGGTGACCGGTGTATACGACCACCACTTCAGTCGATTCCAGTTACCGCGATAGGTGACTTGTGGTCCGTAGATGTCATGGGTCCATTTCCTCAGACATCCAATGGTAATCAGTACCTCTTGGTGATGACGGAACACGCGACACGATGGGTAGACGCCGTAGCAATCCCAGACCAACGTGCAAGAACCGTGACAGATGCAGTAGTTAGACACATTGTTGCAGACCACGGCGTACCGAAGACAATACTGACAGACCAAGGTCCCTGTTTCGAGAGTGAAGAGTTTACTTCCCGTTTGCAACAGCTGGGCATCAAGAGGATCAGAACGACCCCATACCATCCACAAACGAATGGCCTAACGGAGAGAAACAACCGTACACTGAAGGAGTGGCTGGCCTCGAAGGGCGGGAACTGGGAAACGGAGCTTCCACTGATTTTACTAACACATCGCGCTACCACTCAGGAAACAACGAAGAAGTCACCCTTCCAACTGATGTATGGTAGAAAACCACGATTACCGGTACACAATGAGACCTGGCCCATGCACCAAAAGTGGAGTACGACGAAATTAAAAGCAGAGAGGAAAGAGGCAGTCAAGAATGTAATACGGAAGCAGCGCAGTGATGTCATGAAGTCTCAGATGAAAGAAAGGACGCAGTGCATTACCTTTGCAGTCGGGGACCAAGTGAAGTGTAGAGACAGGAGATATACAGTTGGAGGCGGGCTAGGTTCACGGAAACTCCTTCCAAAGTGGGAAGGACCATACACAATCACAAAAAGACGGGGTCAAGTATATACCATCCGAAGAGGTGATAAACAGAAACGAGTTAACGCCAGTCAGCTCCAAAGATGGGTACAGTGGGACAAGCCGGTCAGTAACAATCCTCAACTAGAGGATGTAGCACCCAGAAGGTCGGAACGTCTGCGCACGAAGCTATTTGACGGGGGGACGAGTGTGGTGAGAGCAGGCTGCTAGCCGATTGGTTGGCACTAATCTACGTTAAGGTCTAGGTCACTAATATGGGCCGTGAGAAAATATGAACAAGCCTGAGTCAACAACCAATCACAGCAAAGTTAACGTGGCAAAATATGATTCGCAGAGAGAACTCTATTTGTCAAGGAATCCCGAAACAACCAATCAGAAGCCTGCGTTTGTCTACCTAAACAACCAATCAGATGACTGCGCTTGTCTATAATAATGTAGTTGAAAGATGTATAAATACGTGTTGATTTTCATAATAAAACGATCTGTTGCTTCGCCCTTGTCTTCTGTTGTTACACTATCATTATTTATTTTATTTTTACATTTCCTTACATATATACTGACTAATTTACTCCAGGTAATTAATAAGTTTCAAGACTTCTCTTATATGTGCCACTTCCTGTCTTAGATTTTCCTTGGTGCTACTTAGTTTTTGTGCTCTATTATTGGAAAATTTCACCAGTCCTATTTTTACTGACATAGGATGGTATGATCCATGAATATATCTGGTACAACCGGGGATATTTTACGCACATATTAATAGAATTTTTCGGCGTTACTTATTCAGATGAAAGAGAGGATGAAAACATACAGTTACCAGGGCGGGGTGGGGAAGACTCATAACTGCTTATTTCTGAACGTATAAATTGGGTTTCAGGTGCTTGATGATGGAGACTGCTTTGATAAAACTTAAGGAGAATTGAACTATTTTATAGCCTATTGATATTATTGAACGATCTTGTTATGTTTGGCTCATAACACTTGTTACGGAGATACCTGGCGATGGCAGTGTTCAAAGCATTTGTTCTCTTGAAATAAAGGATTTTTGATACATGTTCCCTAGCGAGCACGAAATATGAAGTTCCTAGATTAACGGCCAAAATAACTTGTTGCACAATCTCAGTTGAATTGGTAGATATGCTCACAAGAGGTAATTGAATATAGGAAATAAGGATTGTATATGACACCTTAATCAAAAATAGCTATCCAGAAAGGTTCATCAAGAAATTCATGCTCAAGGAAGCAGTAAATGACCATTTTCCATCTGTAAATAAGAGGCCTTTGTACATACAACCGCAATTCAAGGATGACGCACCTATAATCTACTCAAAGAACTTTTAATACCGGTGAACTATAAGTCATATTTTCTAAACGACCGATGGTGATTGCCCAAATGAAATGTGAAGTACCTTAACTAGCCACCTCTAATTGTATCTACCAATTCAACTGCGCTTGTGGAGCGAATTATATTGGCTGTTGGTTGCTCTAGGAACTTGATTTTGCGTGCTCCCTGGAGAATATCTTCCACTATGGCTGAGTAAAGGTGTAGTGAAAACCATTAAAAGTTCGATATTGGACCATCTGGTGAAAACAGGCCACAAAGCCAGCCAGCGTGGAAGAATCCTTCTCTATCATCTACCGGGTACCAAATAAATTGCCAAAAATATCCAGTTAGCGTATACTCCAAACAGAAGAGTCTATCAAGATTCACCTGAGCTAATCCAGCTACTTTGACCACAAATTCACGAATTTGTGTTATTATCCCTTCTACACTGCCTGTCTTATATTCAGTGTATTGATATGTTGATGCTTTCGAACTGTAATCCATTGATATTATTATCATTATTGATTCGATGTTATTTAAACAACAACATTAATGTTGTTAATACCACTAATTCACTCATTCACTATTATGTATGCATATATAACTGTAGAACCTGATGAGGAAGAGGTTATCGACAAAAATATTCTTTGTTCAGTAAACATTCTTTTGAAAAATTTTAATGAGTATTTGTAACCAGGAAAAATGCAAGGCCAATTATAAAATAAACAAAGTAGATAAGGGATTTAAGAATAGTAAGAATAATTAACACCACGCTTGATTATACAATCAGTTAGCGAATACCACCAAGGTAGGTTAAGGGAAGTAATAAATTATTTCTCTGCACAGAGGTGGGGTGACTTCATGGATAGCTGTCGCCTCGGCGTATTTCAGTATGTGCTTCTAATGATTTTTACAGATAATTTTTCGGATAACCTTCATATTAATTAACTGTTTTGATACAGACGACGCTGGGAGTCTACGACCTGCGTTTGTCACTGTTGAATAGTCCTGGCCATTTAGGTATTATGTTCTTACACCTTTGTGTGCAAAGGGTGATTAGTCTTTCCCATGTACACACATGTAAACTGCCATATATATATATATATATATATATATATATATATATATATGAACAATCACTTGTGGAATATGTGAAGCTTGTGATAGAGCGTGTTTTTGGCTTTTCGATCATTATAAACTCCGTCTGATGGATGACCTAATTTAGTTTCTATCTTAAAATCCAACCATTTATTTCCTAGTTGGAGATTATTTTGATGTAAACCTCTTTCTTTGAGAAGTTACAGACCGTAGGCTTTTGAAAATAACTGACCTCTACACCAGTTCAAAAGGTTTTTGGTTTTTTTTTCCTTCATGTTCCCCAGTGGAGCATAGGACTTCAAGTTAGTGGCTTGAAGTTTCTATCAGTGTTTATTTTACAGGACGGGGTTGCTAGCCTCATGCCCAACCTTTCCTCTTTACCAGCATTATTTCTGGCTAAGCGAGGTAAAGGAGTGTGTTGGTGGCCAGGGATTGAACCCCGAACCATGTGCATGGTCGGCGAGCGTACTAACCTCTGTGCCACCGACGCACAGGTTATCTGTCCTCTATAAGTATATTCAGCAGTTTTTGATTGTCATCATTTATAATTTCAAATATACAAATATCCTGAATCGTCTTAAATAAGTACTTAACCAAACCTTTCTTACATTGTAATGGACAGGAACTGTGAAAATGTAAATATTACCTTGTGTAATTATATTAATATTATTGTTCCCTAGGGTTCCTAGTGAAACATAGGCTTCAACTGCACGTCTCCACTTGCTTCTGTCTTCTCCTGTACCATTCACCTGTATCCATGTTAGTCCATACTGTTTCAACTCCTATTCTCACGATCTCCTCCACGTCACCCTTGTACTGACGTCCCACTCGCCGCTTCCCTTCCAGCCTGGCTCCACTCGAGCAATGGCCTGATGCGCGCGCGATGTCACCCAGCGGCGGCCTCCTCAGCGAGTGTTCAATCCATCTCAATCCACTTTCTCCTGCATATTTGTTGGTTGTCGATTGGTTCTTGTTTTGTTTGTTCCCAGCCATAGTTTCTTCTTGGTGATTCTTTCCGGCCCGGCAATTTTTCTTTATTCAGTATAGAACCAGCGAAGACAGTTAGCTGTTGATAAAGGTCTGCAAAAGGCTGTTAGAAATATTCTTTGTGATCCGCCCGCCAAGAACCGACTGACTTGACGTGTTTGTAATGAAAATTCGAAATTTGTTGTTGGTTCTGAGTGGTGAAGATTTCCAGATTGGTTTCAGGTTGATGAATGTGTTTCGCGCCTTCCCGATTCTCGCTCGATTTGACATCCTCGTCCGTTCCGACTGCCTGTAGTTGAGACAATGTTCCCTAGATAAGTGAGTGAATGAAGTAACCTCTTTCAAATCCCTCCCGTTGATGTTGACTGGCGCTGGATGTGGCTGCTGTTGTTGTAATTAGGCTCTGTATAAATCAACCGGTTTATTCAGCCATCGTCTTTTCGACTCAGAAGTATGTCCAAGAATGCAAGTCGGTTACAGCTTTCTTATTCACACGTAAAACTTGATTTTATACAGAATTAAGTATATGCTTAATACATATCCAAAATAGATGTTATAAATTTATCTCCTACATGAAGACACTTTGTGATATGTATCCATATATATATATATATATATATATATATATATATATATATATATATATATGGTGCTCTCTCTTTCTGTTGCTCTCTTAGTCTGTGACCGTTTCACTTTGATGAACCTGTCTCCTTTAACAATGTATATTCCCCTTATAGTATATATAATATGTGTGTTTGTTGACAGTCTGACCTTGGTGATAAATATATCCATATAATATGTGTGTTTGTTTGACAGTCTGTTATATTTCGCTATGTATATATGGATCGATACTTCATTATAATTAGCCAATCATGTTAAAACTGTCTATTGATTTGTTCACACACTTGTTCGGACATTCATATATATTTTTCTCTCACATACTTGTGTGATATATTTGATTCTCCTTGTGTTTGGAAAATAGAAGTATCACCACAAACCTAGTGGTCTTCTGATTTCCGTCTTTCTTGCGTCAGGACTATTAAATTCTCGACCAGTAAATAGCAATAATTTGGCGACGAGTACATAACACTTTAGCAATTAAGTCACCAGAAAGATTTTCTTTGTAAGACACACATACCCTTTAACAAAGCCAAGATATGAAAATATCCATCTTCAATATTAACGTTTAACTCACTAATGTACTATCAATTAAGATTGTGAAAGAAATACAAATTGTGAATTTTGCTTGATTAAATTTCAAATAACACGGTAACTAAGCCCAGTGATCTATGTTACCGTGTCAATGTAATCATTGATATCAGTTAGAGAACCACTGAAAACCAAGGAGTACTGGATAGCTGCTTCATCCTAGTTTGGGGATCATCGGCAGTACGCACCAACCATAGGAGGTTCGAACCCAGGACCTTCCAGTTACAAGGCAAGCTGGCTCGTACACCATTCAGCCACTAGGAATGGATTCAGTGGCCAGTCCATGAATTCTAAATTCTACCAATTTATGATTCAACGCGACCACCAAACAGTGTCATCGGCAGGAGCATCATCCCCACTCCTGACTGGCTGGATCTCACTGATCACTACTTTTCACTGGAACTCCAGGGAACTCCCTCCTGCAGCAGGTCACTAGACAGCATCAGATTAATTTGATTTGTGAGGATTAGATTTGTTTTTCGAATCTGATCACGGATGGATATGAGTTAGAGAACCATTTTGATATAACAATCTTACAGGTTTTGAGTAGTCCATATATTCCGTCTTTATTCGCATGGGGTAATGGGGATCAAGTGTGGTTGGTAGCTCTTATTTTTTGATATTCGGCTTTCAAACTAGTCACTTATTGCTTTCATGCATAGACTAGTAGTCGCATTATAATAATAATTATTATTATTGGTCACAGCTTCCCACTAGAACCCCAGTTAACCACCTGAATAGGGCTAGTCGCCAGGTATTGGTTTTGTAGGGATTTGTTTGATTGCATGGAGGATTTCATCATGAGCTGACATCAGTTAGAGAACCATTGGAAAACCTGGGAGTACTGAACAGCTGTTTCGTCCCAGTAGTCTTAGACTCTTCGGCAGTACGCACCCACTGCGTTTCGAACACAGGACATTCTGGTTACAAGGCGAGCTAGCTCGTAGACCATTGAGCCACTGGGACGCGATCCAATGGTTCTTGAATTCTAACTTCTGCCAGTTCACTACATAGCGCGACCATTTCGCAATGCCTTCTTTGTTGTGTTACTGTCAGCTCATGGTGAAATCCTCCATACAATCAAACACAAAATCCCTACAAAACCAATACTTCAAAATTAATCTGATGCTCACTAGCGACTGGCCCTATTCAGGTAGTTAACCTGGGTTTCTGGTGGGAAGTAGTGACCAGTGGGGTACAGCAGGTAGAAGATGAGGCAGTAACTCATCGAAGAAGACATTGTGAAATAATAATTACTATTACTGTGAATGTCAGTCATATCAACCAATATCAAACTTTGAGTTGTTGTCAAACCCCAATAGCAGCAAGCATACTCTTCATCCCAAGTACTAATTAATTTCTTGTTTCTTATATAATGCAACTGAATTTATGCAAGAAAACTATTCACACCATACAAACTTCAGACATAATTAAAAATATCATCGCAAAGTATGTGCAGCTTTACATTCCTTATTGGTAGAAATTACAGTTAAACAATTAAGTGAAAAAATACTGATTTGATTTTGAATCCCTACTTCCAATCAGCAGGTCAATTTCAAATAGTTTCACTGCCAACTGTAAAGTTAATACATCATATTCATGTGAACGTAAAGCATAAGCTACTACTGCTAACTGGCCTCATCAATGTGTATTTATCAATTCACCTGCTCGTGTGGAGCCAGATATGTCGGCCATACCCAGCGTTCGCTTTCCAAATGTATCACCGAACACTTACCGACATGGTTTTACAAAGGAGAAAAACAATGCCCCAGCAGCTCCATCTTAGAACATCTGATAGAATCCGGACACCAAGCTACAGCCCCCAAACAAACTTCAAAGTCGTCTACAGAATACGAAGCAGTCTTCCTAAAGGTGTACGAATCAGACTTCTTCAAACTGCAGAAGCAACGGTGATTCTTTTGTTAGGCCCTGAACTCTGCATACAGAAGAAGTTCATTCAATCACTACACTTGCAAATAAATTCTACCTAATCCTTTTTTTCTGTTTCTTCATTAGTATTATTTTGTCTTTACAATTGTAATATTTTACATTTTCAACTTTCTTGTTCTCTACCCCACGCGATTTAATTTCTGCACCTCATTACCACTGTTACTGACTTGACCAACGCTAAATTTCTAGACATTTATGTTACGCAATCCAACTTATTTGCTCAATTTTAGTCTTAATTTAAATGGCATTATTCTCTACCTAATTTCTACTTAATCTCTACCTGTAACTACCTCTGTTGCTATCCTGACCTCAGTTGAAACATTTTAGTCAATTATATTACGTCATCTAACTTACTAACTAACTCAATCTTACTTTAGTTGCTGTCTGATTAACCTTGTTTCTATATTAGATCATTCTTGTATTACCTGATCAATTATCTAAACCTGGCAAACCTCATGTACACACATACGCACAAATAATTATATATAAATACGATTGTACAGCTGTATGAATGAATTCGCCATCGGAAAGAGTCTCTTCGCTGAACATCTTCTCTTTTTCACAGTCTTTTTAGACAGCGTCTTCAACAGCAACTCCAGAAGGACGATTGAAGCCTCGCAGATAAAGCCATCCACGAAGAAAATAAAAGACAAGTTCAGTGAAGAAACCTTTTCTTTATCAACGAAATCATCTTCAGAGTCTAGCTGTACAGTCGTATTTAAATTTACCAAAAATGTATAGTAGTCTGTTATTTAGTAATAGGGGGGAGGGGTGACATAATTTATATGATTACTCGGAAGTGGCTTTAGAAGTAAAAAAAATTGAAAGTTATAAATTATGTGGTACTCAACTGTACGAAGTTAGAAATGTGATAAGATAGTTTTCATTTGTATCGAGGATACATGGATGATACTTTCATCATACGTAAAGAGAATACCGAAAATGAACTGATAACTAAAGAGTTCAACAGCTGCCATCATGCCAGTTCACGTGGAAATAAGAGATGAACTCGAAATTCCATTTTTTGGATGTTTTTTTAAAGGAGATCTGATGGTTCTCTTCAAAGATCGATCTACAGGAAACCAACATGGAATGGTCAATACACAAATTCACATATTTGGGTCCCTTTGAGAATAGGGAGAGATCTAAAGCAATCATTATCCTCAAGAATAAGGAGGATATCTTCCAGTGATACAATCGACAGATAACTGCAGTGACTCAGACAAGTCCTGATAGAGAACGGATATCCTCCAAGATTTATCGAGAAAACATAGAGTTAAAGCAAAAGCCCGAAAGAATTCAGACGGTGCCGAAGAAAATGCTATTTATGAATGTTGAATTTAGAGGTGATACCGTGGCTGAAATTCTGAAGAACCACATATCCAGACCTACGGATCGATTTCTACGACCGACAAATGATCAGTGAATGCGTGAAGGGTAAACGGACGCTTTGTACGGGTCATTTTAATGAGTGTTTATAAATTCACCTGCTCATGTGAAGCTAGTTATATTGGCCGCACAAAGGCCACACTTTCCAAACGCATCTCTGAACATTACCCAGAATGGTGAGCAAAAGGACAATGTAAGACAGTTACTAGCTCAGTTCTCATAAACTCTAGCCACGTAGCTTTGCCAGAATGGTCATTCAAGTTTATCGACATGGTGAGGCCAAATGGTACAAAGGGTATCAGGTTTCGGCTTTCGTGTATGGCGGAGGCGCTGGCGATTCGTCAATGCAACCTCGAACTCTGTATACAGGAAAAGTTTTTCCAGTCTCTTATTCTACCTTGGTCTTAACCTCTTCACTAAGTCGTTTCCTGCAAAAAAATTTTAATTTCTTTAAAATTTTCAATTCTACTTTTAGTTTGCTTTTGCTTTAATAATTAATTTTTTACGAGTTGATCACGGATTGATATCAGTTAGAGAACCATTGAAAACCAGGGAGTACTGGACAGCTGCTGTTTCATCCTAGTTTTGGGAATCATCGGCAGTACGCACCCACTGGGTTTCGAACCCAGGACCTTCCGGTTACAAGGCAAGCTCGTATACCATTCAGCCACTGGGACCCGATTCAATGGCTCGTGAATTCTAACTTCTACCAATTCGTGATTTAGCGCGACCCCAACCATTGTCGTTGGTGGGACATCCATCCACACACGTGACATCTAATTGGACCTCACTGGTCACGACTTCTCACTAGAACTCAGGAAACTCCAACCTGTAGCAAGTCACTAGCGAGCATCAGATTAACTTTCTATAGTTTTGGTTTGTAAGGATTAGTTATGTTTTACGGGTTGATCACGGATTGATATCAGTCGCGCTAAATCACGAATTGGTAGAAGTTAGAATTCACCAGCCATTGAATCGGGTCCCAGTGACTGAATGGTATACGAGCTTGCCTTGTAACCGGAAGGTTCTGGGTTCGAACCCCAGTGAGGTGGGTGCGTACAGCCAATGATTCCCAAACTAGGATGAAACAGCAGATGTCCAGTACTCCCTGGTTTTCAATGGTTCTCTAACTGATATCAATCCGTGATCAACTCGTAAAACATAACTAATCCTTACAAACCAAAACTATAGAAAGTTAATAATTAATTCACTATTATCACTCTCATGTGTTTCTTTTTTTACATTGTCACACCATCTTCACACTTGTTAAATTGACTGTCAACTACCACCTTTATTCTCAATCAATGGCAATTTTAACCTTATCAAGTTTCTATCTTTGTGCCGTTGAGTACCACGTAATTTACAACTTGTATTTTTTTTTTACTTTTAAAGCCACTTCTGAGTAATTATATCAACTATGTCACCCACCTCTATTACCAAATAATAGAGTACTATAAACTTTTGTTAAATATAAATACTTTCATAGTAAAATTTAGAACAAGACATTTAAGCGAACAATAATGTGGTTTGAATTACATCTCATCAGGCTTAGCCTTAATATGCATAAGTTTACCTAATTCCCTCACCGGAAATAAAAATTCATATATAAACCAATCATGGTGTTTTGTCTATAGGATAATAAGATGGTGAATATAAATTGTGCATTTAGTCATAATTGTATTAATGATAATAGCAATAGTAATAATGGTCTTATCAATAATAAGGATGAAAAAGTGAGGCAGTCTGTGTTAACACGAATGATGAAAAAACAGCATGATTAAATAAACAAATGTTCAGCTAGACGTAGTAGTTGATAAAGGCAAAGAAAAACAAATGAACCGATTAAGTAATGTTAGATTGTAAGGGAAGTAAATGAAACACGTTTTTAATGAAGATATGATAAGGCTAAGGAATGATAAGAAAGGGGTTGAAAATATAAATAAGGGGTGGTGTAGAAGTCATTAGTTGGTTATGTCTTAACAGGCCAACAAGTGAGGGATAATGGCTGTTCGAATGCCTATCACCTGCCTCAGATGTGTGTGTGTGTGTGCAGTAGACGAATACGAAGTTTTGAATTGAATTTTTGATTTTCCCGTCGATTGATTGGACCGAAGTGCTCGGTCTCAGGTTGACATGTCGGCTTCTTGTGCAGATGCTTCGAAGATGTCCGGGCATTTAGTTAGTATACAATTGGTGGATGGTGGCTAGCAGTGGAATCCAGGATGCGCATTTCGTCCTATTTGGGACTCGTCAGCTGGATGTACCTGCATTTCTCAGTGAGTGATGATGTTCTCACCAAGGCGTTTGAAACTATGGGTACTGGGTTCGAGCCTCGGTGGGAACATCATCACTCACTGAGAAATGTAGGTACATCCAGATGACGAGTCCCAAATAGGACGAAATGCGCATCCTGGATTCCACTGCTAGCCACCATCCACCAATTGTAGAATACGAAGTTTATTGGAAAGATTTGATGGGATACGATGAATTACTTTGAAGGCTCTTGTTTTCTCCACTACATGACTACTATTAATTAAATGTTAATAAATTGAGCTACGGATTGTTTTTGTCTGTCCTTTGCCAAACCACCACGATGGGAGATGTTCACTAACACATTGGCTTGCTAAGCTGTCTAGCAGTACGCCCAACGTAATTGTCACCGCAGGTGCAGTTGATTTATTATTATTACTATTATCATTAATACAATTATGACTAATTGCACAACTGATATTCACCATCTTATTATCCTATAGACAAAACACCATGATTGGTTTATATATGAATTTTTTTGTAAACTTAAGTATATTAGAGTTAAGCCTGATGAAAATTCCATGCTGTAAATTTTTATTGTTGTGGAATAAAGTGATTATTATTATGATGAGATCTAATTGAAACCACAATATTGCTCGCTTAAATGTGTTTTACTTAATACAAATACGACTGGACAGCCAGACTCTGAAGATGAATTCGTCGACAAAGAGAAGGTTTCTTCTTCACTGAATTTCTCTCTTATTTTTTCTTCATGACTCAATAGATATTTTCGGTGATTTTTGAAGCCATCCAACTGTGTGAGGATTTCAACAGTGTGAAAAATATCTTTCTTATCTTTTCTCTTCTTTTCCTCACCAATACTTGCATACATAACAATCGATGTGAAATTTACAACAAACCAATCTACATTAACTACCTTTTACATGATGAATAGCAAAGGAATGTGAATGGCTTGTATATATGTTGTATATATATATTTCACTTTGTGACACAAATACACCCAATCTATGTTGTGTTATGCATAGATATACTGTGAGATAAACGACTTCAGTGGAGACACAGAATGAAACAGATAGGCTAAATATTCATAATATGTCTTAATAATCACAAGTTAAGTGTTTTACAGCTTTTAGCTTATTAACTGTGTTGACCTTACCTTACCTTACCTTACCCTACCCTACCTTATCTTCGTGTACTACCTAGCTGCCTATCTACCATCATCTGTTTACTTCATGTCAATAAGGTCATTACATGGGTGTTACATAAAAACAAAAAAAAAGCAAAAGGAAAACTGAATAAATCCAATAGGGAAAAACATCATGAATCAACAGTGTTTCTGAAGTGATTTCATTACCTATCGAGTGAATGTTTAGTCTTCAAAATTAGGGCTTTTAAATTTCTGTACCTTCAGCGTTATTTTCTTTTTCACACAATGGAATCACACTAGTTTCACACTTCCCTCTTTACGGGGTTTACTAACAGACAATCAAGGTTTAGGAGAGAGTTAGTCAGGAATCAAATCTAGACCAGGTACGTGGTTGGAGAACATTTTACCATTTGAATAACAGATGCTTTAATAGAGATGTATTTGGAGATATATGTGGATGAGTAGAGTGACGAGAAGGGACATTCAAAACCTACTTCACTTTTAAATTCAAGACACTGCACAGTGTTACATTGTTGATGGTATCTAGGACAAATGTATCAAGTTATCAATCAAAGGGCGTGTTTACTACACAGCAATTCACTGGATCCTCCTTTATACATGGTTGTTAGACATGGCCATTGAACTTGGAGGACATGGTTAGGTATCTGTGTTCTATCTCCCATGTTAGATGTTATAAAAGGGTAAGTAACATTGACGTGAGATGCCGGATATTAGGTAAGGAGGGAAAGCTAATCGATGAGGTTGAACATAAGTCAGTTGAGATGGTGAGGGCATGTTTTATGCAAGCCTACCCATAGCCTTCGTTGATGGGTAACGTTAACTGAAGTGGGATTAGGTTGGAAAAGCGTTATTATTATATTATTGTTTCCTTTAATTCCTAGAGGAACATAGGGCTTCAGCTGAACATCTCCACTGCGTTTGGTTCTCTGCTAGAGTTTTCACGTGGCTCCACGTCTGCTCACATGCTTTCATCTCCTCCAAGTCACCCTTGGACAACCAACTCGCCGATTCCCTTTCAGGTTTCACTCCAGGGCTTGTCTAGTGATGTCATTTGATGGTTTCCTCAGAGTATGGCCATTCCAGTCCACCTCCATTTCTTCCTGCACATTTGTTTCACAGTCGGTTCCTGGTTGGTTCGCTCCTAGAGATCCGTGTTTCTGATCTCTTCTGGCCATGCGATCTTGAGTATTGAGCGGAGACAGCTATTGATGAAGGTCTGTAGTTTGTTTGAGGTGCTCTTCATGATGCTCAGTGAAAGTCTCTGATCTGCATAGAGTAGTATTGACTTCACATTGGAGTTGAAAATCCTCATCTAATTTTTCATGCTAAGTGCCGTTGACCTCCACACAGACTTGAGAGTAATGAAAGCTTGTCTTGCTTTGATATTCTCATCATTTGATTCCACCTGTAGTTGAAACGATGCTTCTCAGGTAGGTAAAGGAGGTTGTTTCTTTCAGGTTCATCCCACCTATGCTGACTGTTGTCTGTTGTTGTTGTTGTTGCTGTTACTGTTGGTGTTGGCCAGGAATCTTCATCACCGCTGTTTTCTTAATGTTCATCTGAAGCCCTGTCTTTGATGCTTCTTCTGCCAACTTGTTTCTGGAAAAGCGTTAGTGATGGTCAAATCAAAAGATGGCATCACTCCATGAAATCTTTTATAGTTGCTTTCAGCTAACCACAAAGAGTGGAGTAGACTTCCTGACCGGTCAGAGTCCTCAGGATTCTAAGTGCTAATTTCTGTAGACTATTGGTTATATGGGTGAAAATCGTTCGCTGTGATGGTGCAGATGCATTCACTCTGTGTGATCTGCTAAATCCAATAAACCCTATCGTTTTTCCAGGTTACTATTCCTTCTCTCTCACATTACTGAACTACTGAATTCGTGACCAGCCGGTCGGGTGCGAGGACAAATACTCGCCGAAGACATTGGCTAGCGGTCGTGCTATGTCGTGAATTGGCAGAAGTTAGAATTCATGGACTGGCCATTGGATCGGGCCCCAGTGGCTTAATGGTATACGAGCTCGCCTTGTAACCGGAAGGTCCTGGGTTCGAACTGGTGTAGTGGGTGCGTACTGAAGAAGAGTCCCAAACTAGGACAGAGGAAACAGCTGTCCAGTACTCCCTTCGGGTTTTCCAGTGGTTCTTTAACTAATCTCAGCTCATGATGAAATCCTGAAACCAATCAAATCCCTACAAACCAACATTTGAAATCCTTTTTCTTTTTTTCTTGTCTTCTTTTGTGTGTTAAATAGAATGTGCAACTAGAAGTGATGACCTTTGCAAAGTTCTGTGTTGAAACCAGTCAGTGAAACAAGATGGATGTTTAGCCCAGTGCGGCATTCATCAGATGCATGTAATCGCATCCATAGTGAGTGATAACGTCCCGAATGCGACTTTAAACTCAGCAAAAATCGTTTCACATACCAAAGGCGTTACTTACTAGGCTACTCCACTTGATATTACTGTAAAGCGTAGACTGTGTCAGAATGTATAACATGCGTCGCAGTTTCAACAGGAGATGCAGGCTCATAGCCGAAAAACTAAATCGGTTAAATGTCCTTAACAATGGATATCCTACAAGGTTTATTGAACGTAACATCAAGAAAGAACCCGTCCCTAGACAAATTACAGTGCCAAAGATAAAACTGTTTATGAGTCTTGCGTTCAAAGGTGACACCACTTCTGAATTGATTAAAAATCTTTTATCTATATGTATTAAACGCACTTTTTCTGCAGCTGACTCGCAACTAGTTTTTACCAGCCGAAAAGTGATTAGACAATGCGTCAAGGATAGATTACCGCTTATGCCCACATCTATGTGTATTTACTCTTTTACCTGCTCCTGTGGAGCTGATTATATTGGACGTTTTAGGCGTGTAGCTGAACACTATCCGGTTTGGTTAATGAAAGGCTAACGTAGAACTGCGAGGTCGTCTATTTGTGATCACCTGTTACAGTCTGGTCATTCAGCCCCACGTGATTCATCCTTCAAGGTTATCTACATGGCAAAATCGAATCGATCCAAAAGTTTACGTTTTCTCACTTATGCATAGCTAGCCGAAGCTTTAGCTATACATGAACAGAAACCTAAATTATGTGTTCAAAAACGTTTTGTCAGACGCCTTTCTTTACCTTGGTCGTAGTAATGTTCTTTCTAGTTTTTATTTAATTTTATTTTACCACTTGAATTCTCTCCACTTCACTTTACATCATTCTTATCGTAATCGTACTCCCAATTCTTTAAAATTTTTAGATAACATTTGACATTTTTAAAATATCTTTTGGTGTCAATTCACTTATAAAACAATCTTTAATAATTCTGTAATCCATCCACTTCAACTCTACACCTTATAACATTTTAATTGTCGTTATTCTTACCACTTATATATGTATATTGACTGAGCAATTATTTAGTGCCACTTAATAAATTTCTGTGTAATATAAATACGACTGTATAGTTGGCTTGAAAATGAAGTTGTTGAAAAGAAATTTCAGGATTTCATCATGAGCTGAGATTAGTTAAAGAACCACTGGAAAACCCGAAGGGAGTACTGGACAGCTGTTTCCTCTGTCCTAGTTTGGGACTCTTCATCAGTACGCACCCACTACACCAGTTCGAACCCAGGACCTTCCGGTTACAAGGCGAGCTCGTATACCATTAAGCCACTGGGGCCCGATCCAATGGCCAGTCCATGAATTCTAACTTCTGCCAATTCACGACATAGCACGACCGCTAGCCAATGTCTTCGGCGAGTATTTGTCCTCACACCCGACCGGCCGCACCCTACTGCTCACGACTTCGCATTAGAACCCCAGCTCATGATGAAATCCTGAAACCAATCAAATCCCTACAAACCAACACTTGAAAAGAAATTTCTTCGCTTAACAAAAAAACTGCGTTTTTACTTATAAATCGGTTTACCTCTGTGTAACTAATACTGTGCTGATTTTTAAATATTCATACAGTCAAATATCTATTTCAATCAATAAACCATGAGTCATTCTCATTTGTATTCTAATTCTATATACTATTACGTATAAGATGTAATAATATGCAGTATGCCGTTGATGGCATAGCGGTTAGGACGATCACCGACTATGCACATGGTCCAGGGTTCGATCCCCGGCAGACGCACTCCTTTACCTCTTTAAGCCAGAAATAATGTTGGTAAAGAGGATAGGTTGGGCATGAGGCTAGCAACTCCATCCTGTAGAACAAACACTGCTACAGAAACTTGGAGCCCTATGTTCCACTGGGGACGCGAAGGAAAAAAATGGCGTTGATTATTCTCAAAACTGTCAGATGATAACCAAATATAAAAGATTAAGACTGTGCTGAATGGGAAGTTGAAGTTTGAAGTCGATGACCGCCAGAAAGACAAGATAGATGCAGCTATAAAAAAACGTATCACAAACGTACTGAGAGATCATCTAAAGAAGGAATTGATTGACAACAATTGGTAAAATGAACTGAAACCCCAAGGGTCCCGTTCGCCACAACTATATGGCTTTCCAAAGACACAAAAGAAAGAAGTCCCTTTCGATGATCAACTCGCCCCAACATAAGGTTTCCCATTGGCTTGAGGAGAAGTTGTAAGTCAGAAAAGCTTTCATTACTCTCAAGTCTGTGTGGAAGTCAACAGCACTACTCAGCATGAAAAATAAGATCCAGATTTTCAACTGCGATATGAAGTCAGAGCTACTCTATACGGATCAGAGACTTGCACTGCGCCTCATGAAGAGCACCTCAAATGAACTACATAACTTCATCAACAGCTGCATTCGTCCAGTACTTCGCTATAGATCAGATGGCCAGAGAAGATAAGCAACAGGAAAGGATCTCTGCGAACCAACCAGAAGGAACCAATTGTGCAGCAAATATGCAGGAAGAAGTAGAGGTGGATTGGCCGTACTCTGAGAAAATAAACCATCAGGTGAAAGATATCACATGCCAGACCATCGCTCGATTAGAAGGCGAATGGGAAGCGGTGAGTTCATCATCAGTGTGAGGAAGACAGGGAGGAGGAGGTCATGTGTGGAGGAGGTGAAAGCATGTGAGTAGACGTGGAGCCTTGTTAAAACGTTGTCAGACAACAGAAAGCAATGGAGACGTGCAGATGAAGCCCTATGTTCCACTAGGAATTAAAGGAAACCATATAAATAATAATCATCACCATACTATAAATGTTACTATTCACCCAGAAGAATATGATTGGTTGGTTCAAGGTCACTTGGTTGTAGTACATATTCTCTCCTATTGCCTTCTAGTCATTATTTCACAAACACTCTATGTTAGGATAAATTTTCTTTTGATTCTATGAGGGTGGTTTCTTTCTGGCAGTCTGATTTGGAAGTTCGAATAAGAAGTTCACGTCATAATGAAACCTGAACCGGAGAGATGTTGTACTTATATTAAAAGAACAATGAAATCTTTACAGTTCTACCACTACCTCGCTTATATAATAACAACCATATATGAAAAACAGGATAAGGATATATTCAAAATGAATTTTTTTTAAATAAATTGTCCTCCTTTTAAGAATATCAAAATATTTATCTTTAATAAATAATTATAAAAACTTAATTTTTTTTTCTTTTAAATTCTTTAAATCATCTGATATAATGTGACTTTAAAATGTACTTGTCAACTTAAAATAAGATGAAAGCGGAAAGAAGTTTTTTTAATAAACAATGAAGAAAAAACTGAATTCAAATTCAAAATTTCCGCTACTTTTCTTTTGTTTGTTGGGAAATATATATTAATGAAAACAAATATTTACATATCATAAGTTTCTACGATCATGATAAGTAACATGAATTCCGGATCATGTAGGTAATGTAAACAGAAAAATTATAAAAAAATAATTTATCACCTCTGTTTTTCCCCACTGTCGGTCAGTTGTTCTGTCGTATGCGCGTGTATGTGCGTGCGTGTGTGTGTGTGTGTAAAGATGTGGTTCTATACCACCCATTGCAGTCCTTCACGAGGTCTATAGTGAGTTATAACCTTTCTGATTGAAGCACTGGGTGGCGAGAATTAGAATTTTTGAGAGGTGGAGTATCAATTCCTTAGAGGTTTCTGGCTGTAGGGGTTTTAGAAAGCCTGAGACCAGCAGAATAAGGTGTTCTCCAGTTTGACAGTCTACCAAAGGTGCATAAACCTCGTATACTACTTCAACAAACTCTAGATATGTTAAGGTCACCAGCTCATCCAGCTGCCAAATGACTGTCTGAAAAAATTATAGAGCCTTTGAGACGACAGCCGTACAAGTACTCTCTTCGAGATACTTGTGAATTTGTTGAATATATAAAAGATCTGAATGTAAATGACAAATTCATATTATCACTGGAAGTAGAATCCCTATTTATCAATGCAATGCTCAGAGAAACAATTTGTTTCCTGTGCATATATGTATCATCCTTATTCCCCTGGATTTCGAGTTTACTATTGGGATTCAACAGCACGTCTCTGCTGTTTCCTGTTATGCGAAGTCCTCGTTCGATGACCTCACAATTACCCGTGATCTCTCATCTACTACTCTTGACACAATCTCGTCTGTGTCACTCTGAGACGCCCAAGTCTGCTTACACTCCACATTCTGGCGTGCAGTGTCACTCAACGGTCTCCTCAGTGTTTCTATGGAACACCTTAATCTTAGATATGATGGAGAAGATTTGTAGCTCAGGTGAATGATTTTGATGTGGTTTTGTTCTCTGAGCTGGATGGTCAATTTACGAAGCTTTCATCGCCCTACTACCCCTCTCCATTTCTGCCTGCATTTGGAATCCTTATCCATTCCACCTATAGTTGAACCGAGGCTGCTTAGATAGATGAAGGAAGTGACCTATTTAAAATTTCCCCGTTGATAGTGAGTGGTGTTTGTTGTTGTTGATGTTGGTTTTGGACAGTTATCTTCATGACCCCTTATCTGCTTTATGTTTACTTGAAATACTGTCTTCGTTTCTTTTACTTCTTCCATATTAGTTTGTTTATTAGATGTATCACATGGTCAGTGAAACAGTATTATTTACTGGATGACAAGGTTTGGAATAAAATTTATTACTATTCATATTCATATCAGTTGTATTCACACAACTTTGAAACTTGAGTTTTATAGTTTTCTTTGTTCTCTCATATTTGCCGTCGTTTGGGTAGTAGAACTTTCCAGATATCTGGGTGGAGAGGTGTTGAATCATTCCTATCACACGTATTTGCTGTCGACACGATAAACAAAGCTTCTGTTATCAATCCCTCCCTCCACCCTGCTATTACATTAGATCTTAAAACTGTCATCTTATCGCATCCAGCCTATTGTATGATTGTGTATAATTGCATGCAGTGAGTGTTATGGGTGATCTATTCTCTAGATTTCTTATCTTATTTGGGTCAACCAATCTAGATTTTGCTGCTAGATTTTTATGTTCGGCTGGTCTGACTGCCCCTTTTCTACTAGTTTGACCTATGTATTTAACCTCACAATCATTCCAGCAGGGTATTAGATAAACTAACTTGTCTTAAAGACCCCACAGGATTGGTCTTTTAACCGACAAAGCTTGTTTCTAATTGAGTTTTTGGGTGGTTTGATTGCCAGACACTTTTATTCCTGCCCTGTTAAGAATTCGCCGCAAGGTGGTTTTGCGAGGTTCCTTCCCTGTATGGAATTACTAATGATGATTTAGATTCCTTATTGTTGGTGTCGTCATTAATATTATTATTATTATTATTATCACTATCGCTAATATCATTATTTATTTTATTTTTACATTTCCTTACATATTTCCTGACTAATTTATCCGGGTAATTATTAAGTTTCAAGGCTTCTCTTATATGTCTCACTTCCTGTCTTAGACTTTCCTTGGTACTACCTAGTTTTTGTGCTCTGTCACTTAAACATTTCACCAATCCTATTTTCACGCACATCGGATGAGATGATCGGAAGTCGAAATATCTGTTTGAATGTGCGGGTTTCCTTTATAATACTAGTGTGTTTAACTTCCCATCTTCTTACCTTTTTACGCTGCAATCAAAAATTGGAAGCTCCCCTTCCTGACTTTCCAATTTATCTTAAGTGAACTGAATTGCCTCCACCTTTGAGTTGCTGTGTTGAAAAATTTATCTATATCTTGCGTTCTAAGTACAGTGAATGTGTCACGTACATACCTCCACGTCATCCAGTAAATAATACTGTTTCACTGTATGATACATCAAATAAACAAACTAATATGAAATTACTTACTACCACAGTGCACAAGTTTTACACATATCTTTTTTCTTCTTCTTTTTCTGCTGGTTTTATTGCGCCTGTAAATCTTCGATTTTGTGTGACATTGTATATAAATTATCTGGTAAACCCAGATCTCCTAGGGTCTTATTGTCGTTGGGCTAAAGTATTCCTGTCTTCCCGATCCACACACACACACAGTGTGATCTGCGTAATTCCGTCCACCACATTCAGGAATATCATCCTTCGGTGATGGTTGGCAGCGGCCTTGTCTTTTTCCTGTCTTCCCTTGAAATGTCTGTCTCGCTGAGTTTTCCGCAGTGGATCACTTGGCATCTGGTTTTGTCATACAACTGTTGAATGAGGCTGATAAAGACTTTGATCACTGCAATCCGTAGCTTTAAAACAGTTTCCGAATCAATTCGTGGTCAACGCAGTTGAAGGCGTTTTCGAAGTCGATGAAATTGATGTAGAGACCAAACCGCCATTCTATGGTCTTTTCTTTAATGATGCGTACGGTTGTTGTTTAATACGCATCTCAACCAGCTTATAAATTTGTTGATTTTCTAGCCTCTTCTGAGCCCAGGAACAGGGGGAAGGTCGGGCTAGCGACTATACTTCGGAAAATCAGTCAATTTACTACAAAAATTTCAAACGCGAGGGAAATATAATAAATAGACTGACCGACTGAAAGACTGGAAACCATAAAATAGAAATATATTCCTCCGATTTCTAAAAGAATATTTCGTCTGACCTTTTACATTAACAAGTTAAGGCACTCAGCTATATCTCAACTAACGCCTCCTCTTACAGTTTGTCAACTCGTGCATCTTACCTATTCTTCTTTACTATTAACCCTTGCTTATTCTTTCCTGGATCGCTTAAAAAAGACTGTCATACTTCGTAGAACTCTGAAGACTGTCAGTAGGACAATTTATATGCTATCCCATTTGACCATATCGTTGACATTGTCAATGATAGGCACTTGATGTCATGGAACAAATTTGCTGAAGGAATTCTGTCAGACTGTGAGCATCCACCGCACCACCCACAGCTCCAACCTTGTGTCTCCTCAGGTGAAACAAGAAGTCTTTTCAAAAGATTTTTTGCACGTACGTCTAAGTATAAAAATTCCACTATACCATATTTGGCAACACGTACTTTATGTGATGAAAATATTGTCAGGCATGAACTGACTAACCTTCCTTGCACTACTAAATAAACCATTTCTTCCACCCTTACAGTACCAAACTTGATTGTTATTGTATTTCTTATATTTAAAATCCTATCAATTTTTTGTTTTTGTTTGTTTTTTTCATAAGTGTGAACATCATTTAAGCTGTGTTATAACTGTTAATTTTTGTATTTCCCCTCACTATACTGTATCAACAGAACATTAGATTCAATGCCTCTATAACATGCTAAAATTTCCAAACTGAATCGACAATACTGTTTGAAACAAACTCACTGTTATTAATATTTTTGTTATATTTAATATTCTCAATTCGTACTTCGATTTTTGACTGTATATCGTAAACGTGTACAAATTCCTCTAGTTAATTTTGTTTTAATTTTTAATTTTATTTATATTTTGAGTGAATCAGATGCAATATTGTGACAAATGCTAACAATTCCATTCTGTATTATAAGTACTGTTTTTGGAATAAAGTATATCATTATTATTATTGGGTTTTGAATGGAACAACCGACTCTAGCCTTTTGTTTTTTCAGTAGTGGCAATGTTGCTTTTATTACCGGGAGAGGTTACCTACATCACGCTTAACCTTCTCTATTTTACAGGCGTACTACGTTCTAGCAATGGAGAGTAGGTTTAGAAATAGACCAGTCGGCAATGGAATCTGGGACCAGATGCCTTGTTGGTGAGCATTCTTCCTTTAAACCACCAGTGCATATAAAACGAATAGTATCTGTTTCGCCCTAATTTGGAACTTCCTCACAGGGTGCTTATGACGTCATTGTTGATGAAACCTTGGACTTTCAGGTTACGAGGCATCCACGTCGGTCATCTGGCTACTTGGACATACATAAAGTTTCAAGTCTTGAAGTTCCAGAAGCGGTGATTTCCTTTATATAAAGTGGAGTTACTAGGTTCACGTCAAACTACGTCCCCTTTTTCGAATTTACTATTTGCTAGCAAGTTAGGCAGTATTCTTACCAGTACGTCAGTCAGGAATCGAGCCCCAGATCTCCCACGCCGCTGGCGAGTATGCTGCCATTAGCTAGAAGATAAGAGCACCTCCATTATTACGCGATCGAATACTCGGAGACGACGTTGAAGGCAAACAACAAGAGATGTTAGAGAAATATTTTGGTACATGTAGAAATGCCACAACTTGTATCTTCTTATTTCCCAGCGCTCACTTCACATTGAAGTTAGAAGATGTTGTCCATAATGATTTTTGAAATCACCGCAATTAAACTATGTAACTTAGGGGACATTAAAACACCGAAAGCCATGCGTACTTCCATCGAGTCTCAAATTAGGACAAAACAGATGCCCAGTACTCTATGATTTTCAATGGCAGTTTAACCGATATCAATTTATGGTCACACTTGAAAAAAATTATCCTGACAAATTTTTCTGAGGTGAATATTTTGCGCATGCTAATTAGGTAAAACAATTTTCTTTTAAAAAGCAACTAGTGGCAAAGCAAATTATCTAATAATAAATTTAGAAAATTAGCAAAATTTGTATTATTTGGCAATGTTTATCTTTAATTTTGCAAAAGTTAAACCATTCAGCCCAAACGAGTATATCCACCAATGACCTTGAGGCGGCCAATCACAGTTTGCGTAGGTAAGTGCTTGTGTAGAAGAAAAAAATCAATATAATTACTAAAGGATAAATGCTGTGCAGGAATGAGAGAAAAGATTTCATCTGGTAAAGTGTTTTAAATTAAACTCTAATCACTGGTTCTTAGCGCTAGCACTAAAGGATAGTCGTTTAGGCGAAAATCGATATCATCGCCGAGAGAAACTGGGAGTTATGCTTGCAAAATGATACAGAAGCGCATCCGCTTTGATACTTTTACACTTTTTGCTTTTGGAATTAACATTCTTTTTTCTCTAGCCTTTTTCAACATAATTGGTTAGTTAGAGGTCAATGCTTCCCCTGTTTATGTGCGATGTCATAGTTTACATAAAAAACGATTTATACGAAAGTGAAAGGTACAAATTTTCACCAATATGTATGTTGTCAGTTGAGGTGAAAATATATGAAAAAACTGTCAGCGAGTTATTCATCTAGTTCTTCGTTGAAAAAAACCGAAACACATCTGTTCCCCGCTGACTGACAAAACTCCTAACTAACCTTCCGGGTTCCTTTTCCGAGGTCTTGCCTGGCATATGATGTCACTCTACGGTCTCCAAAATGTTCATACAGTCTATCTCAATTTCCTTCGGTCTGTTTATTCGACAAGAGGTCCTTGGTTGGTTTTTGTTTTGACAGAATTTCTTTATTCAAGTATTGGTTTGTAGGGATTTGGTTGATTGGTTGCAGGATTTCATCATGAGCTAACATTCGTTAGAGAACCATTGGAAAACCTGGAAGGAGTATTGGAGAGCTGTTTTGTCCTAGTTTGGGACTCATCAGCAGTACGCATCCACCACAAGACGTTCAAATTCCTTTACTTCTTCGACTTCCTTGTTGGTCCTTTGATTTTCAATATTGTCTGCAAGGCAGATGTTGATACCAGTCCGCAGTAGACGGTTGGCAATGCTTATATCGATTGAGACCGTAAGTATCTCAACCACATACGGAAACAATGACTTCACATTAGTGTTACACAGAATTCAAAACTTTCCATATTAGTTTGTTTATTAGATGTATCACATGGTCAGTGAAACAGTATTATTTACTGGATGACAAGGTTTGGAATAAAATTTATTACTATTCATATTCATATCAATTGTAATCACACGACTTTGAAACTTGAGTTTTATAGTTTTCTTTGTTCTCTCATATTTGCCGTCGTTTGGGTAGTAGAACTTTCCAGATATCTGGGTGGAGAGGTGTTGAATCATTCCTATCACACGTATTTGCTGTCGACACGATAAACAAAGCTTCTATTATCAGTCCCTCCCTCCACCCTGCTATTACATTAGATCTTAAAACTGTCATCTTATCGCATCCAGCCTATTGTATGATTGTGTATAATTGCATGCAGTGAGTGTTATGGGTGATCTATTCTCTAGATTTCTTATCTTATTTGGGTCAACCAATCTAGATTTTGCTGCTAGGTTTTTATGTTCGGCTGGTCTGACTGCCCCTTTTCTACTAGTTTGACCTATGTAATTAACCTCACAATCATTCCAGCAGGGTATTAGATAAACTAACTTGTCTTAAAGACCCCACAGGATTGGTCTTTTAACCGACAAAGCTTGTTTCTAATTGAGTTTTTGGGTGGTTTGATTGCCAGACACTTTTATTCCTGCCTTGTTAAGAATTCGCCGCAAGGTGGTTTTGCGAGGTTCCTTCCCTGTATGGAATTACTAATGATGATTTAGATTCCTTATTGTTGGTGTCGTCATTAATATTATTATTATTATTATTATTATCACTATCGCTAATATCATTATTTATTTTATTTTTACATTTCCTTACATATTTCCTGACTAATTTATCCGGGTAATTATTAAGTTTCAAGGCTTCTCTTATATGTCTCACTTCCTGTCTTAGACTTTCCTTGGTACTACCTAGTTTTTGTGCTCTGTCACTTAAACATTTCACCAATCCTATTTTCACGCACATCGGATGAGATGATCGGAAGTCGAAATATCTGTTTGAATGTGTGGGTTTCCTTTATAATACTAGTGTGTTTAACTTCCCATCTTCTTACCTTTTTACGCTGCAATCAAAAATTGGAAGCTCCCCTTCCTGACTTTCCAATTTATCTTAAGTGAACTGAATTGCCTCCACCTTTGAGTTGATGTGTTCGAAATATCTGTGTTTATCTGGTGTCCTTAGTATAGTGAGTGTGTCGTCTACATACCTCAACCATACTTTTCGGGTGAGACGGAACGTTCAATCGCTATGTTTTCCCACCTATCCATGAATATATCTGCTACAACCGGGGATATAGGTGATCCCATGGCAACTCCCTCAGTTTGTTTGTATATTTTCTCATGGAATTTAAATTCTGTGGAAGTCTGGCATAGTCGCACTTCAATCATTTTGTCTTCAAGGGGCACTTTCTTCCTAATTTTGAGTTCTTGGTCTGAAATGAGTTCGTTTCTGACTGTGTCTATAGCCATATTTGATTATCGAATCAACTGCAAATAGGTTTATAGTGAATGATTCAACACCTGTCCACCCAGACATCTGGAAAATTCTACTGTAACAACAGAAGACATAGGCCATGCGACAGATCGTTTATTGAGGAAATCAACATTTATCTATACATTTTCATGTACATTTTTTTCCTTCACGCTCCCCAGTGGAACATAGGGCTTCAAGCTAGTGGCTTGAAGTTTCTGTAGCAGTGTTTGTTTTACAGGATGCGGTTGCTAACCTCATGCCCAGCCTTTCCTCTTTGCCAGTTTGATTACTGACTTAGCGAGGTAAACGACTGCGTCGGCCGGGGATCGAGCCCTGGGCCATGTGCATGGTCAGCGAGCATCCTAACCGCTATACCACCGACGCCTCTTATGTACATATCATAGATTATTGTTAGCATAAAAACACAGACTTCTGATTGTTTGTTTCCCACTGAAAGCTAACCTGGCATCTCTTTGTGGCTGTTTCTTGAATGTCAGATCATCTACATGTTAACTGCATCCGCCTACACTTTTGTCAGCACTGCTGCAGAGAGTTGCGTTTTCAAGGAGTATGAGACGACAGTAGTTAGTTCACCTTTGAATTCACGCCTCCCATTTAGTATTTTCTTGTACAGCTTGATATTAAATTATTATTAATTTATTAAATTTGTTTAATCACAGGTTCTTGCATTTTCTTTTATGACCATCACAGTTGTAGTTCATTCCCTTAGCTATCATCTAGTAGAACACTGGACGGCAAATTCAGCAGTCACCGGCTTTAAATTCTCCTTCACACATATCTTTGTTCCACCTACAAATCATTATCACTCACTGAAGAATGCAGGTACATCCAGATGACGCGTCCCAAACAGGACAGGCGAAATGCGCATCCTGGATTCCACTGCTAGTCGACGTTCACCAATTATCTTCTAATTATATGCCCAGACACCGTCCAAGCATCTTCACAAGAAGCCGACAGACATCTCATCCTGAGACTGAGCACTTCGGTGCAGTCAATCAACAGTAAAATCTACAAATCGTCAATAACAGTCTATGAACCTAAAATTATCTCATGCATTCGGGGTATTAAATATTATTTATTATTATTAATAATAATAAATGTTTATGTGGGACGCTGTTTCTCCTTTTGCCGTATTTTCAAATGTTCACTACGGTAATTCTGCAAATTATTAACTATAAATATGCAGACGATTATTTCCTCTATACATCTAGTGAAAGTTTATTGCCAAGAAATGTGTACACTTTGTTTGGTGAAAAACAAGACTATTCCATTTGTTTAGTTAGCATCTAGTTTGAAAATAACAACAAAAAACATTTTGGTAAAAAAAAGAATTTGGCTAGTTATTCTAATTCTACTGAAGTTATGATTGCAGTTTCAACTTAAACGCCATAGCAGTGAAATGAGATATATGAATAGAAGAAAATTATTATTATTGTTCCCTTGGGTTCTAAGTGGAACATCATAGGGCTTCAACGACAACACATCTCCACTTCCTTCTGTCTTCTGTCAACCTCTTCAGTCGAGTCAATAACTGACCATAATCTCTTCTCTCCTCATCTACTGGGGTAGTAGCCTGGCGCACGATGTCATCCAACGGTTTCCTCAATGTATACCCGATCAATCCATCTCCATTCTCTCCTACATAGTTGTTGAGCGATTGGATCTCGCTTGTTGGTGTGTTGCCACAGTTGCTTGTTACTTATTATTTCTGGCTGCCGGGCAGGCCGGCCATTTGCTCTTCAGTATGGAGCCGGCGAATGTGGCAGTTATTGATAAAAGTCTGTAACTGGCTGTTGGAAATCCTTTTAGTGACTGACACGCAGTGCAAGTTTCTGACCGGTATATAAGCATTAACTGACTGAATTCATATTTGTGTTCTTCATGCTGACTGGTTGAGTGAGTGCAGAAGAATTCCACACTGGTTTCAGGTTGATGAAGGCGTGCGTATCTTGTGTTCCCTATTCTAGCTGGCCGGCTTTGACATGTTCATCGGTTCCGAGTGCCTGTAGTTCAAACGATTCTTCCTAGATAAATGTTAATCTCCCGTTGACGCTGATTGGTGCTGGTTGTTGTTGATATTGTTTCGGTTACGAGGATTGTGAGAAATAAATCACACTATAACTGATTAAAAATGCCTACTAAAATTTTTCAGAAGAATACTCTTTTCGATAACTTCATCATCAGACTACATAGTTATATAAATGAATGAATGAATTTGTGCTCGAGAACATCTCCCACTGTAGCTAAGTAAAGGTGTAGTGAAAACCATTAACAGTTCAATATTGGACCATCCGGTGCTAACCGGTCACTAAGCCAGATAGCGTGGAAGAATCCTTCTCTATAATCTACTAGGCGCCTAATAAATTGCCAAAATCATCGAAGCACCGCATGCTCCAAACAGTACAGGCTATATTGCAGTTCACATCAAACAACCACTGCTCTGTGTTCAAAAGAAGCAGGTTCAGCCCCTACTGCTGCCCTGGCTGGCCAGTTCAGTAGAAACTATAAACTCATGAATTTGTAATATTATCCTTTCTAATTTTTCTGATATTCAGCTTATTTTATGTTGACGCTATTGAGCTGTTATCTATCAATATTATTGATTCGATGTTATTTAAACAGCATTAATGTTGTTCATAACACTAATTTATTCACTCACTATAATGTATATATAACTGCGAAGCCTGATGATGAAGGGGTTATCGGAAAGAGTACTCTTTGTTCGGTATCCATTCTTTTGAAAAAACACTATTCTGTTTAGTAGCCATGATTTCTTCTGTATATTGTTTAGTTTGAAGGCTAGACTGATTTTGACTAATTAATCCGCATCAGTTAGGTGTTTGGTGATCACACTTGCTATCGCTTTCTTACTTTTCTCACGAAGACTGTTAGTGATATACTCAGGTGATGCTTTCATTTCGGTCCTTCTTATATAAAGGGATGTAAATTGGTAAATAGGAATGGAGTTGATGTCAAGGAACTTAACCCTAACTTCCTATTATTTGCGAAGAAACTCCGAATCGACAATTATACTAGGTACGATTATCGACTTTAACTCCAAAACACAAGGACCAATAAAAACTTGTATTGTTCGGCAGTTAAACTCTTTATCGTACAAAAGCCTATAAACAAATGTTTTACAAAGAATATACTGTAGTTTTATTCATATTCTTTCGTCTTCTTCCAACTTGTACACAACTGAATCATTTGCACCTTCGAGTTGCCCGCCAATGGCTACCAGTTCCAATAAACAAACGTTCAATGTTCACAATCCTTTACAGTTGGTATTAACAGGTTACACATCCACTTTGGTCTCTATTACTCTGGTGAGCTGTTCAAAACTTGGGCTACCAAAAAACTTCCATCACTACATTGCATATAATTTCTCTTGTTCATTTTGTTCTAATCAATTAAAATATGATCTTTGAAGGTATTATTTACTCTGTCAATTATTAGAAGTATTTACAACCTGTTGTTTCACCAGTCTCTACTAAACTTAAGAAAAAGCATAGTAGTGGAGGTCAGTGTACATGAGATAACTGTTCCTTATCTATATCCTCGGGTCTTAAAGTTGACTTCTGAACGTTTTATAATCAGCTTCCAACCAAACTTCGTGCATTTGTCGAAGGAGACAAAGATGAAATATCATCAATGAATTAGTTTGTGCTTCAGATCAGACAACATTGTGTCACAGAATCTACAATACGAAAAGAAAATACCATGTAATAAACTCGTCTAAAAATTCTTTACATTCAACAAACATTGTCCAAAATAAAGCCATTAATATTACTCAACATTTCGTGTTACGAGTTGGGATCGATCCTACGATGGGATATATTATTTGAATGTACTTTTAATTCTTTTTCCGATTCTTTTCTATACTTCTTCCCTTTTGTACGCCAGGCAATGATTAAGGTCATTAGACTGGATGTTTCATTTTGAACTTCTTCAAACATCTATTCTGCATTAAATTCTTTCAGATAATAATTGTTAGTTTTTCATTAATCTTATTTTCTGACCAAACTCTTAGTGACCAAAATTTAAAATCAACACTTTTATGGTTCGACCTTTTTGAATATTCGAAACAACGAGTTTTCAGTTGATGCGTCAGCCCCAAAAAGGACAAAACGCGTATTCAGCAGCAGGGAATGCTAATTCCATATTAGTTTCAGGATTTCATCATGAGCTGACATTAATTAGAGAACCACTGGAAAACCTGGGAGTACTGGACAGCTGTTTCGTCCTAGTTTGGGACTCTTCAGCAGTACTGTAGTATTCTGTGAATACCAATGAGATGCTCACTGGCGACTAGCCCTATTCAGGTAGGTAGTTACCTGGGTTCCAGTGGGAAGTCGTGACCAGTAGGGTGCAGCCGGTCGAGTGTGAGGACAAATACTCGCCGAAGACATTGGCTAGCGGTTGCGCTATGTCGTGAATTGGCAGAAGTTAGAATTCACGAACTGACCATTGGATCGTGTCCCACTGGCCTAATGGTCTATGAGCTCGCTACCCTTGTAACTAGGAGGTCCTGGGTTTAAACTCCGGTGGGTGCGTACTGCTGAAGAGTCCCAAACTAGGACAGAGGAAACAGCTGTCCAGTACTCACAGGTTTTCCAGTGGTTCGCTAATAATGTCAGCTCATGATGAAATCCTGAAACCAATCAAATCCCTACAAACCATCACTTTAATTCCATATTAGTTTGTTTATTAGATGTTTCACTGTATGATCTTTTTTACCGCATTCACAAGGCGTTATTTTAGTATCTCGCTGATGTCATCTCCGAGGAGATGAATTTGTAAGAATAAGGCCTTCATTAGGAACTGTTGGTTCTTTGGACTGCTTTGGTTTTAGATTCATATTCTTATCAATAAACCTTTCTGGATAACTGTTTTCACTCAGCAACCGTTTAATTCTAATAATTTCCTCATCAAGACATTCGTCCGAGCAGATCGCTCTTGCTCTGTGAACCAAGTAGTTTATCAGATTGTGATTGTATTTTAAGGGCACGAACCTAAAGAAATGAGTCTACTGACCAGTTAGTTGATGTAGGTTTTCTATATACACTTCTTCTTATTGTGCCATTCTCTTTTCTGGTCATAAAGACGTCTAGAAATGAAATACTAGAGTCTTTTCCTTTCTCAATAGTAAAATGTAATGGAGGATGAACCTCGTTAAATTTGTCCATACAGGATATTCTTTGCTCTATCCCATTTTTCATGATCAAAACTGTATCATTCATGTAACGACAATGGAATTCAAGTTCATCAATAACATCTTTCAATGGCCCATTTTCTAGTTTCGCAAGGAAAATATCGGCTAGAATGGGTCGTAATGGTGACCCTGTTGCCATACCATTGATTTGGCTGTATGGTTCCTTAATAATTAAAAAGTGGACATTCATTGTGCATTTCAAGAGAAGCTTTTTTATATAAGATAAAAGAAATGCCAACATTGATGTTTCGTCTTTGGAGTTTTTCGCATACATCAAATTACAATTCTGTGAACTAAGCTTACACACTTAACATTTATGCATATCATTCATTTTTGTTCTAAGTGAAATATGGGGCTACAGGCTTGAATTTTGAGTTTTCATTAGCGTCAGAGTTTTTGCTTCATGGAGTGGCATTGCTGCCTGATGTTCAACCTTCCTTTTTTGTTATGGCTTTTTACCTTTTAGGTGAGGGTTAAATATGAGTCGGTGGCGGGAAATCGAGCACTGGATCTCCCATTTATGAGTAGTCTGTGAGCAGTCTACCACTAAACCATCTACGTTTATGTACTTTTAAGTACGAAAAATAACTTAAGGTTTTGATTGGACACTAGCAACCAGTGGGATGTAATTGGTTCTTTGCTTGGTGCAGACTGAAATTTATCAGTCAGGTTTGTAGTGAGTCCACCATTCTAGATACCTCATCGTCACGGTGTACATTGATTAAATTATATTAGATGATTGGTGGCAATCTGAAAGAAGACTTGCCTGACCTAGGTTTCGTACTAGTTGGCACTCACAGTCAGTTAGCAAGGCGTATCTGCAGTCACCTTGAAGGAACTCATGTCCCACCCCTCTGAATTCGAATCCACAACACCCAATGCTTCAGTCAGAGACGTTACCACTGAACTATTCACAGTCGCGATTGACTCCAGTTACTACAGTTACACAGGAAGTCAATCGCGAGCCAGAATAGCCGACTCAGTGGTAACGTCTCTGACTGAAGCAGTGGGTGACGCGGGTTCGAATCTCAGAGGTGTGGGACATAAGATCCCTCAAGGTGGTTGCAGATACGCCTATCTGACTGACTGGTGAATGCCAACTAGTACGAAACCTAGGTCAAGCAAAGCTCCTTCCGATTGCTTCCAACCGTCTAATATCATTAACTTAATGTTTTTGCGAGTTCATCACGGATTGATATCAGTTAGAGAACCATTGAAAACCAGGGAGTACTGGACAGCTGCTGTTTCATCCTAGTTTGAGAATCATCGGCAGTATGCACTCTAGTGAGAAGTCGTGACCAGTGAGGTCCAATTAGATGTCACGTGTGTGGATGGATGTCCCACCAACGACAATGGTTGGGGTCGCGCTAAATCACGAATTGGTAGAAGTTAGAATTCATGAGCCATTGAGTAGAGTCCCAGTGACTGAATGGTATACGAGCCAGCTTGCCTTGTAACCGGAAGGTCCTGGGTTCGAACCCCAGTGAGGTGGGTGCGTAAAGCCGAAGATTCCCAAACTAGGATGAAACAGCAGCTGTTCAGTACTCCCTGGTTTTCAATAATTCTCTAACTCGTAAAAACATAACTAACCCTTACAAACCAAACTATAGAAACTTAATGTTTATTATTTTGTATCGATTTAATGCCTAAATTCATTCAGACAATATATATATATATATAAAGTGGTCTATTAGGAATTTTAAAACAGTTATTACATGCAGATATGCGTGGTAGTATAAGGAACATAAGACAATTTACCAAAATCAATAAGAAGCCAATCGTCTTCTGCCCAATCAGATTTTTTAGTGTGTGCACTTATATGTCTCCTCTTATACAGGCACAATTTGACACATATATAGTCTATGAAATGACCACTGTATAGGGAACTAGGGAAGTAAGAAGAGGTCAGGCCGAAGGAGTTTTAGATTGGTTATTATTGTTACTATTATTATAATACACCGCTATAGCGTGTATATGCGCTTCTGTGTGTGAGTGTGTGCGTGCGTGCGCGTGTAGGGATAGGCAAGATAGCCCAGTTTTTACACAAGCACCAATTGTCCACGTGCATACCAGTGAAAAAGTCAATAAATTTTCCTTCTCCACATTATAGCCCCCACACAAAACAACATTATTATTAATATTATTATTATCATTATTGTTATTATTTTATTAAGATAAGGTTAACGAACACACAGAAAACACTAAAGTCTACAGAACACCTTTGATCAGTGGAAATTACTTTTATTACTTCAGTACAGTTTTCCTCTTTTTTGACATTGACTTTCTACTGACAGAAGTAATTGTATACAACAGCCTCTTCGCCTAAGGAAACGTCGAACATCCTTATTTTGTTCATTCATTCATATACCATCCATATTACATAATAATACGAAATCTTCAATTATTCAATCGATCTATTGAGAAGAAGTAAAACGCCTCTCAAAATTTATTAACATAAGGTAAGTGAAGATTTATCCATTGATTACGTACTTGTTGTTTTCATGACTGTTTGAGCTGATAAGTTTCGCAGATTGACAGACTAATGTAGATAACGTTTATGATATAGATATTCTGCACTAAGAGTTTCGTCCAATTTGGGACATGCCTGCTAGATGTACCTTCATCCCAATCGGTGAGTGATAGGTGACGTTTTCATGGAGAACTGGACTTTGAAGCCCACGTTTCCAGCTGAAGAGTTCAAAATGTTCGCATCCTAGTGGCCAGTGCTAATCAAAAACAACCGTAAAATTAACCTCGGGTTAATCCTTAGATATCATTGAAGTCACTTTACTACTTGAAGTCTATAGGTCAACGAAGACACCGGGCATCTTGGTCCAACACGTAATTAATCAATAGCGATGTCGGTAACGTTCCAGCATATATTCGGTGCATGATTTAATGTACAATGAAATAGCTCTTAGCCTAATCATGAGATGAATAGTATTCATTTCCTTATATTTAAAATGTTCTTTTTTCATGAGTTTGAAAACGTTACGCATGATTACAATGACAAAATCTGTAGAGGTGTGTGCGTGATGTAAAAAATAGGATGAGATACTATTATAATATTGACTTCTCTAAGCAGTATGGCATATATACTGCGTTAGTTGTTTAATGCATCTTAAAAGATTTCTCACCTCACATTACTGAAGTGAACATTTTTCACGATACAGGTTTTATCATGAGCTGACAGTGGCTGGAGAACCATTGGAAGACCAGGGAGTGATGAACATTACGTTTCTTCATAGTTTCAGCAGGACTTAAATTAACCGGCATGTTATTATGTTATTCAAGAGACAGGAGATTATGAGTGAACTGGGATTTGAACTCAGGAACTTTTGGCTACAATGCGAACAAGGTGGTGACTACACTGTATATCATGAATCGGTAGAAACTTTTAATAGTAATAATAATCTACTTTATTCTAAAAACAGCACTACTTATTATAAAGAATGGAATTCTCAACATTTTTCACAACATCTTGCATCTGATTTACTTAAAATATAAATAAAATTAAAAATTAAAACAAAAGTAACCAGAGGAATTTGTCCATGTTAACGATATAAAGTTAAAAATATTCGAAGGACGAATTGAGAATATTAAATATAATAATAATAACAGTGAGTTGTTTCAAACAGTATTGTCGATTCAGTTTGGGAACTTATTGGCTGAATGATTTACGAGTTCGGTGCACATAAACCGCTGAAGAGTCTTAAACTAAGCTGAAACGAGTGTACATTACTTGTGATAAAACCTCCTGACATCTCTAGAGTGTGATTCTCAAACAGGCATAGATGATTTAAATCTACCTTTCAGGCTGGAAGAATCGTTGAGATTAGTGAAATTTAATATTGTATTACCTATTGTCTTCTTTAGAAACCAATAAAAAGGTGTTCCTCGGCGCTTAGATGAAATACATCTCAACTTATCATGAACACAAGTCAAATGTGGTTGAAATGAAAGGTGCCTTTTTGTATTCCATTCAGAAATCTCCAGAAATGACAAATCTTTTACTTAATATTTTTATTGCGTAACTCCAAAGTGTAGTCTGGAAAAGAAGCTGATGCGTAGAATATATGCAATAATAAGTGTACACCACAGAAGGAGGAGGGTTTATTCTACGTATGGAGCCACCAGTTATAATTGCTGTAGATTTTTTTATATTTCTCATATTAGAACCACAACCTTTGGCCTAAAATATGACTTCATAGGCAGTGGGCGTCGTAGGTCCCAAAATCGGAGCTGGATTTCGCTCCAGTGGTTGAATGATGAGTTGACTCGCATCGTAAACTGAAATTACTGAGGTTACAGATGAGTACTTCTGAAAAATTCTAAACAAGGACAAGACAACTAACCATCCAGTACTTCCTGTCGGTTTCCGATAGTTCTTTAACTGCTGTTAGATGGCGGTCTCACTTAACCTTACAGTAGCATTATACAGATTTTATTTAAAATTTATTTTTGCCTTTAACAGCAAGTGATTTTTACAAACAAATATATAGATTATTTATTCCTTTTTTATTTTTTATTCCTGTACGTTCCCAGTGGAACATAGGCCGACTTCAAGCTAGAGACTTGAAGTTTCACTAGCAGTGATGTTGTTAGAGTCATGCCCAACCATTCCCTCTTTACCAGTCTTATTACTGGCTTAGTGAGGTAAAGGAGTGCATCAGTGGCTGGGAATCGAACCCCGATCCACATGAGGCATGGTTGGCGAGCATTCTATTGTTGTGTCACTGACGCACTAGGGCACGACTGACGAAGATTATTGATTCGTAGAAATAATATTTTGAATGCATTAACACACTGTCATCAGACTGCACAGATAAGCGATTCCTCGATGAATTACTTGATCTTTTCTATTTCATTCGGAATTCGCTTATATTTTTTCTGAATGCTGGTTGTACACAAAAAAAGGAAACCTTCCGTAAGAACTATTTGGGGGTGGGGTGGGGTGGGGTAGGAGATAAGCATAAAATAGATACGCTGTAGTTAAATCCTTCAGATGTGTAGGTGAAACTAAGAGCAACATTTATTTATGTAGGGTGTTGTTTGAAAAAAAATTGGAGGCTTGATTATCATCTCTCTGTTATACGTATTCCATGAGTAACTCTATTCACTGAACAAGTTGTACATTGAAGAATAAGTTTAGGCTAAGGCTAGCCTCATTCTATCTGTGATAACGACAAAATGACGATAAACAACAATACCCCCACCCTCCTCCTTGAATTTCGCTTTTGTGTATTGTAAGTAAACATCTAACAGCAATTTAATTTTACATTCCTTTGCGTTCCAACTGGAATATAGGATTTCAAGGTCTCAGCTTAGTAGTTCCAGCAGCCCTGGTATTGTCAATATTTACAGTATACATTTATTAGCCTCAAGCTCCCAAACATTACCTCTTTTCCCAGACTTATTAACAACGAGAGGAGGCTTAGTAGTGAGTCAATGCTTCGGAATCCACCCCGAAACTACGTGCACTTGATTTGCGAATATTCCACAATGGAACAAGTGAAACATAGCAATAATACATACTATAAATTCAGTGGGTAGTCTGAACTGAGAACAAAATATTACATAGAGGATTTCATCATGAGCTGATATCATTTAGAGAACCACTGGAAAACCTGGGAGTACTGGACAGCTGTTTCGGTCTAGTTTGGGACTCTTCATCAGTACGCACCCACCACACGAGGTTCGAATCCACGACCTTCTGTTTAAAAGGCTAACTCGTAGACCACCGATCCAATGGGCCTTGAATTCTAACTTCTTCCAAATCAAGCACAACATAGCGCGACCGTTTCGCAATGTCTTCTTCGATGAGTTACTGCCTCATCTTCGACCTTCTGTATCCTACTGGTCTAGGTGCTCGCCTTGTAACCAGAAAGTCCTGGGTTCGAACCCCGGTAGGTACGTACTGATGAAGAGTCTCAAACTAGACCGAAACAGCTGTCCAGTACCCTCAGGTTTTCCAATGGTTCTTTAACTGATGTCAGCTCATAACTAAGTCCTGCATGCAATCAAACAAAATCCTTACAAAACGAATACTCCAAAAACAAAATATTGGTTTTTAACGCACATAAATAAGAACTGAAAATACGACTTTCCTGTTTTGTCTGTGAAAGCAGTCACTTCCACAAACTTGCCTTGTAGCCGGAAGGTCCTGGGTTCGAACCTTCTGTGGTGGGTACGTACTGCCGATGGTTCACAAAACTAGGATGAAACAGCTATCTGACAGTACTCCCTGGTTTTCAATGGTTCTCTAACTGATATCAATCCGTGATCAACTCGTAAAAACAATATTTACGAATGATCATAGCATGTATACAGATGAATAGAAATATTAAGTTCGTAAAATATAAAATCACTACTGAACTTAAATGCTCAATATGATCAGATATAACCTCAATAAAAAAGAACTAAAGAGGAAAGCACAGGTAGCAACAAGATATTGAGGTAAATAAATGATACGATGACGTAAGTCAATAGAAATATATATTGTGAGTTAAACTCATTTAGCTAAAGATCAGACATATGAAATACAATGCTTCATAATTGATGACGCATAACTTGGTCCGAGGTTTGACTCCTAGCTGGTTATAATCCTGAAAAAGAGAGGAGATTGGGCGTGAGACTAGTAACCCCATCCCGTAAAATTAAACACCACTGCTACCGAATATTCAAGCCTCTAACTTGATGTAGCCCTATATTCCACTGGGAAAGCAAAGAAATAGAAAAAAACTTGGTAAGAATGAAAAGAAATCAACAGTTACCTTTGACAAAAGACGATACAATCAATTAGGTTTAAAAGATGAGTTACCAAGGTAAAGAGAGACATTACTAGGGCTTCTTTTGGAATATATATACGTCAGGTTTTAACCGTTTGATAGCAATACACCCTATGAACTTCAAGGGACTCGAGTTTGGTCATTTGTTTATTGCTTTGAAAGAGTTCATTGTATGTCTACCTGATGTCCATAGGCTAACCACATATCTCATGACTGCGCCTTATTTCCTCTTAATCACAGACTCTACATACTTCCACTTTTGTTTCATCATTGAACTAAACTATGTTGGAACTTCAAGTATTGGTTTGTAGGGATTTGATTTATTGGTTACAGGATTTGACCATAAGCTGATATTGGTTAGAGAACCATTAGAAAACCTACAGGGAGTACTGGACAGCTGTTTGCTCTGTCCTAGTTTGGGACTCTTCAGAACTGGAATAGAGCTAATAACTTCCATTATTCAGATTGTTGGTTGACAAGATACTCACTGATGAAATAAACGATGGATCCGTGTTTTATGCTGCACTACAAGTTATTGTTGTTGTAGTTACTGCTTTGTTGAAATTCATTAAATGAGGAACACGTGAATGAAATTTCTTACGATGACGAGTATTGTTCATCTGTTTTTAAAAGAAAACTTTATGAGAATTTCATAGACAAAGAAAGTTGAAGCTTCAGACACTTTTATGATGTGCAGGTCTCCATTACCGAAGGATTTCTAATAGTTATTTACCCCCAAGCAGGTTGTCGGACAGTTATAGTCTGTGAGAATTTCGAAACTACCTGTTGTTTTTCTATACGGTTATACCAACTGTATTATACTGCTTAATATTCATACAAAAAGGGACACAACTCCAACGTTTAGAAAACAAAATACATTGATCAAAGAAACTTCTTTTCGAAAACATTTTCATCTGGTTCTAACTTTTTACAACCAAATCACGATGGTCTAGATATGGAGAAAGTGTCTAAACGAACCAATTCTGAACAAACAAGTTTAGCTCCTTAGCGACGGCTGTAGAAGACATGTAAGGCGAAATCAAGATTCCTTGGAATATAATAAGATGATTTTCAATGTGGTTTTTACATCAACTTTATGTTCAGTGACTACTATTAGGTGAGCTAAAACAGGTCTACGAATAGACCTTTCTTTCTCTTTTGCTTAACAATGCAGAACGGTGTTCAGAAATCCGATGATAAAAATGCTTAATTGTACTCTGAATGTAACTGGTTGTTTAGAATCAGTTAAACATGTAGGAGGTGAAATAAATTAGTTTCTTTTGAACACATTTTACAAACTGACAAGTTTGTTCAAAAGAAACTAATTTATTTCACCTCCTACATGTTTAACTGATTCTAAACAACCAGTTACATTCAGAGTACAATTAAGCATTTTTATCATCGGATTTCTGAACATCGTTCTGCATAGTTAAGCAAAAGAGAAAAAAAGGTCCATTCGTAGACCTGTTTTAGCTCACCTTATAGTAGTCACTGAACATAAAGTTAATGTAAAAAAATGAGAAGTCGTGGTCATTCCATGACTTGCCATCGTGGGATGAAGAATTTTCGTGCTAGATTAGCATCGGTTGGTGCGTCACGACTCCTTGGTTGGCGTCCACGAGATAGCTCGAATCGATGGCTCGAAACGTTATCAGATATGGCCAAGAATCGTAATCAATGGCAAACTTGTTGCGATTTCCTTCTTTCTTCCCTTTCCGATGATAGTTAACGAATACTGTTTGAACTTGTTAAGCACGACTGTTTTCCTTCCAGATGAAGCTCTTTATCCGTTCTCTACTTATATTTTTTTAAACTTTTGATCTATGTTGTTTTATTATTATTATTGTGTGGCGCATCTTTCTTGGTGCCATATTGTAACATGTTTTTTCTGCGTTTGAATAAATAAACTGACAACTATAAAATAGCATAATTAAAGGAAAAATTCACCGGCTGAAGTTTTCCTGTAAACTTTAAAGATCTTGTCAGTAATTAAAACTTACATTGTTAATCACTTGTGAGTTATCTGATTCACATAAAAACTAGTGTATGTCGGTGGTACGAAGCTTTTCAACCACACCTCATATGGTTCGGGGTTCGATCCCCGGCCACAAACGCATACATTTACCTCGTTAAGTCAGTAGTAAAACTAGTAAAGAGGGAAGGTTGGGCATGGGCTAGCAACCCCTCCCTCCCGCGTGAAAATAAACACCACTGTGACCGAAACTTTAAGCCTCTAACTTGAAGTAGCCCTATGTTCCACTGGGAGTGTGAAGAAATTAAAAAATATTAATAAACTTGTGTACAATATCTGCTGTACTGATAGTACGTATTTCCTTAAGGTAGAGAAGAATTGCTCTGAAAAGTCTGAGAAGGTATGAAACCTTGGTAGGTGACTTTTGTCAAAATCTATTACAGTAATGTAGTACAATCCAAGACAGTGTAGTATCAGTGTTGCTAAGATTAATGACTATGTCTCACATATGGTCGGTAGATTCCAACCTACACAAAGAACGAACTTCTCGATTATACTACACTCTGTAAATTTCAATATCCCTCATAATTCATTCAAAAGAATAATAATTACAGAGAACAATTTTAGTTCCGATTCCATCCTCTTCGATATTCTCCCTCATTTACTTTGAGACATGATCTGCATTACTCTAACAGCAAACTGAAATTGTTTGCGATTTCATATATAATGATCCCAACAAAAAAATAATTAGATGATTATAAAGTCATAAGAAATGAAAAAGAGTTTATGATTCTTGCGAGTTGATCATGGACTGATATTAGTTAGAGAACTACTAACAATCAGGGAGTACTACAAGACAGTTGTTTCAACAGCCTAGTTTGGGAATCATCAGCAGAACACACCCACCACAGAAGGTTCGAACCTAGAACCTTCCGGTCACAAGGCAAGTTGGCTCGTATACCATTCCTCCACTGGGACGTGACTCCTCAATGGCCAGTCCATGGATTCTAACTTCCACCAATTAGTGATTTAGCGTGACCGCCAATCAATGTCATCGGTGAGACATCCATCCTCACACTTAATTAGATGAACTGTCCTGTACTCCCTGATATTATTCCGTAATCAACTCGTAAAGCAAACAAAACTAATCCTTACAAACCAACTATAGAAGAAAGAAAAATTTTTTTCCTTCACGTTCCCAGTGGAACATAGAGCTCCAAGCTAGTGGCTTGAAGTTTCTGTAGCAGTGTTTAATTTTTACAGGATGGGGTTGCTAGCCTCATTCTCAACCTTTCCTCTTTACCAGCATTATTTCTGGCTCAGTTAGGTAAAGGAGTGCGTCGGCCGGGGATCGAACCCCGGACCATGTGCATGGTCGGCGGGCGTCCTAACCGCTATACCACCGACGCATAGAATAAAGGGTTTATGAATTATACTGGATGAAAGTTTAGACAGGCCAGTGATTTAAACAAGCCACCTTATCATAGCTTGTCGGTGAGTTTCAACTGTCATTTAAACCAACATAAGATATAGAGGTAATAAGAACATAAAATGAAATGAAACGCACTAATTACCTGATGTGTTTGTGTATATATAGTCAACAAAAAAGTGCACGTTTTAAAGGTGAATCTATTAAGTGCTGGGAGAATACTATAGAGAAATACACCAACATGTGGGATGGACTACACGTAAGTTCAAGCGTGACAAATAATAATAATCGCGATGAAATATGAACGATCGTGTGAAGAAACTGATGACGTGGCATGGAAAGACATGAAGTTGAAAAAAGTTTGGAATAAAAGTTTGTCTGTGAAACAAACGGAAGAAAATGGAGTAGAGGACTAAATTATTGATCTTTATGAAGTATTTGTTGACCTTCTTGTAGGCGAAGGTAAACAAAAAGAGTTGGACATACTTCTTCTGTATACAGAGATCAAGTCTGCTGATCATAGAAAACAAAGTCGAGCTCCTTTAGATAGAGAACGCCTGTTCCATTTTTATTGAATGTTCAGTATCTGCACTATTTACGTACGCGTTTGATTCTCCCTTTACTCAACCATACAGATATACGTTCATGTGAGCGCATGGCTGATGCCTTCTGAGTACGTCTAATGTAACTAACCCTGCATGAACAGTTGAATTCATAGATACACATTAAAGAGATTGTCACTGGTAGTTTGGTAGCTGGGAAATAAAATATCAGTTTAATCACAGGGACTGTTTTCTCAATCGATCTGTTAGGTCTACACCTTAGAATGTCTGCAGCAGTTTCACTGACGGTAACATAACTTGAATATGTGAAGTTTTTTCTGTAAATATGACACTAGTATGCTGTTGGAAATCATCTCATCGGAATGATGGAGATAAAAATGAATGACCTCATTTTTCACGGGAATAATTAATAATAATAATAATTTGCTTTATTCCAAAACAGGACTTGTAACACAGAATGGAATTCTCAGCATTTCACTACAGTATTACATCAAGTTAGTACATTCACATGAAATAAAATTCTACATAGATTAAGGGTAATCTCAGTTCGTTGTGACAACAACATATTAGCATGTCGGTAGCAAAGCTAAAATTGAACAGGTGTTTGAAGGTGTTAGAAAAGTAGATGCTAGCATATTCACTAGCGTAAACGGAAGAAAGAAACGAAGCAGCACATAACAGAAAAAAGAGAGAGAAAAAAAACGTTGTACCTATAAATGTGATATGAGTTGGAAAGACGAGATTCAATTGTGTTCTCCTGACTATTTAATAAGTTATAGGTATCACGCCTAATGCTTTCTTTGTCGCACAGAGCATGAGCTAAGTAGGGTATGGTTGAGTTTTTGTACTCGCTAGTGCGAGCATATAGTTTTCTATATAGGCTTCTGGTCTGGTCTTGCCTGATGAGATACAAGGGGAGAGTTGTGAATGAAGAGGGTGGTGTGAGTTAGATACATCAAATGGATTTAACCCATTTTTCACATGAGTCCATGTGCCTGTCAACCAGAATATTAACGTTGCTTACCCTACTGACAACCTTTAACATCCTGTGTAATAAGGTATAGTCTCTCTTCATTAGCCCTGGAAAAACTAAGGGGGAACAATAGAGAATAATAGGCAGAATACGGGAGTTAACGAATCGTAATAGTAAGAGTAAGGGTTGGGTTGGGTTATTCCAGAATGTCTTAACTTCTTTGTGTTGAAGGTAAGAAGGAATATTTTCCTAGAAATCATCAAGACATGAGACGACCAGGAAAGATCAGCAAATAGAATAACGCCTAGGTATCTAATTTCCGACTTGATTTCTATTTCAGTACCAGCTATGTTGCACACCTCGTGACTGGTAACCAGTTTGTTTAGGTCAGTCAGATTTATACCTAAAGCTGAAATTGACTGCTTGACATTTAGAGGGATTTATTTAAGGTAAGACTGTTTTCCTTGGACCACTGGCTGATTTCTTGAAAAAAAGCCATTTGGTTTAGAGCAGTCACTTTGACATTTGACAGGCAAAGATACAGTCAGGTCGTCAGCATATTTGACAAAATTAATGTCATTTGAAGATGGTAAGTCATGTAGAAAGAAAGAAAATAAAAGAGAACTGGGGAGAGTACAGCACCTTGGGGGACACCAACTTCAGTGAGCACAGCAGAGCAGGAGGATTTGCCTTTGTATACAGCGTACTGCATTTTGTTAGAAAAGTAGGAATGCAATCAGTTAGTGACCCAGGGGCGAACTTCATTTGCTCTTCACAGTGTCTGAGGTTGCTTAGCAATGGCTGGCATCATTTTCATTATACGCAGTACATGTACAAATTATTTTATAAAGTCAAATTAGTAAAATACTTTATCAAAACATATACTATTTCTATACTCCTTTTTTTTCTAGGATTCCTTCTACATAACAAAACAAAAAAAGAAAAGTAAACCATGGACTATCCAGATGCAGATGCCGGTTATGTGGATGAAGATGAAGAGGAGATCCCAATGGCTGAACGTGAGTTGGCTGAAGACGCTGAATGGAAGTTAATACAAAAGAATACATTCACTCGATGGGCTAATGAACATTTGAAGCCTAAAAATGTTACCGTAGAAGATTTACAATTCGATTTAGCTGATGGTCTTCGATTGATTGCTTTAGTTGAATCTCTGTCTGGACAACAATTTAAACATGTCAACAGGAAACCAAGTTTTCGTACACAAAAACTAGAAAATGTTACTATGGTTTTAAGATTTTTAGAAGAAAATGAAGGCTTGAGGCTGGTGAATATAGGTAAGTTTGTACTTTAGACTATTTTTTGTAAAAAAGATGATGTTTATGCATGTAGTGTTTTATGAGTAGTAAGACTGTATTTTCTTTACTTACTGTCATTTTTGTTTTTTTTTCACAGTTGATATCACGCTATGATTATAAAATTTCTTAAACTAATGTTGAAGACGTGTTACAGAATTTGATACCGACTTACTCCTTTTAAGATTTAAGCACAGTTTATGAGTTATAACAAAAAAACATTTCAATATAGCAAAAATATTCACTCAGACATCTACAAAACACAAAATAATTCAGCAAAGAATATCCTCTTCGATAAATTCCGCCTCCTCTGGCTCGACAATTATACATATATATGTTTATATGCATAGAATATTTTAGAATAGTAGTCAATAACAATATTAGTTTTCTTTTTCAATAATATCGATTTGTAAAGTAAGATCAGTGGAATTACAGTTCATTAAAGATGCTTAAATTATAATAATGATAATAAAGATATAATAGCAAATAGAATATCAACTAAAATTAGGGAAATTCCACAAAAATTCAGGATTATTCAAACCTCAATAGCCAAGGTAAGGCCAATGTCTGAACTAACTTTTTTGGATGCCCAAATTAGGCTCTTTAATGTGGATCCCAACGGCTAGTCTCAGCAATATTTAGTAGTCGAACACTTAAGGCAGAATTGAGATTCGTAGGTATGCAGTAAATGACTTTGAAAGCTGCCTGGTTGACATCAATCTTGTGTTCTGTTTGTATCCATAAGATGAGATAGAATAGCGCTACGAATAGATTTTCTTTGTCCTTTACTTAACCACTGTGCAGGATGATGGTCGGAAATCCGACGAGAAACACGCCTAATTGTACGACCTATGTAACCTGCTCCACAGGAACATCACCCTGCATAGTGGTTAAGTAAATGGCAAACAAAATCTATTCGTAGCGCTATTCTATCTCATCTTATGGATACAAACAGAACACAAGATTGATGTCAACGAGGCAGCTTTCAAAGTCATTTGCCGCATACCAACAAATCCTCACTTCGCCTTAGGTGTTCATTTACTAAATATTTCTGGGGCCGTTGGGATCCACATTAGGAAGCTTAATTTGTGCATCTTAAAGAAGCTAGTTCAGACATTGCGCTTATCTTGGCCATCTAGATTCGATCGATCCTCAATTTTTGTAAAAAATTTACCTAATTTTGGTTGACATTCTATTTGCTATTGTATCTTTATTATTATTATTATAATTTTAAGCATCTTTAATGAGCTGTAATTCCATTGTGATCTTACTTAACAAATCGATATTATTTAAAAGAACAGTAATATTGTTATTGACTGCTGATCTAGAATATTCTAAGCATATAAACATATATATGTATAACTGTGGAGCCAGAGGAGGAGAAAATTATCGAAAAGGATATTCTTTGCTCAATCATTTTGTGTTTTATAGATGTTTGAATGAATATCATCAATGACAGTGTATACAACACGTTGTCTTGCTTCTCTATCCACTTCAAAAGTTTAAATGAGCTGTTTAACTAAGGTTTTTAAAAGTGTTTAAGTGAGAACTAATCAAGTATATTACTATTAAATATGAGACAGTGGCGATAAAAAGTCATATGACTGGGAGTTCCCTTGCATCTTACTGACCATAATCTTGCGCAATTCAAATTTAACAGTAGAGCACTTGTAAAATTAGCTCTGTTGTTAGTGGAACTGTCTATTATCCACTTTATGAAATTAAGGCCACTCCAATTTCTTCATAGCATTTTATTTCTATGCCTCTCTTCAACTGTAGACAGCCTAAAATGTATTAACAGCATTAACAAAACTACAAAAATAAACAACGCAAACATTCTTCATTCTATTTAACAGAAGTTTCACTAGAGAATAGTAGTTTTGCGGCAACAACGATGTGATGGTGTAGTAGGGAAAAGAAAATTATTGATCATAAGTTTGAAAGAATATTTGAGAAATCTGATACGTGAGTTCAGATCACTGAGTCAGTAAACAGATCAGATTAATAATCATAATCATAATAATAGTGAAAACAGCCTTAAAAAAAACTATAAAACAGAATGTATATTTGTATAATATCTCGAAAAGGATTGTTACCGAATTAAACTAAGAAGACTAATCAATGTTTCTTTCTGTATGTGTAAGTTTGCTTTGAGTTACTGTGGGGAGCAAGGAGTCAGGAATACTCTGTACTGACCGATAACAAGACTCTAGAATAATCTGGATTTTGAGTGTGGATGATTTATGTCTGATATCACACAAACTCGAAGACATACAAGCGAAAAAGTAACAAACTGGCTGAAGAGGTAGGCGGCGATGATAGGACTCCAGGTGAACATAGGGAAGATAGACGGAGGTGATGAAGGTAACCAACAAACCATAACAGCAATAACAACAACAAGCAGAACGAATCACCATCAACGGGAAAGATTTAACAGAGGTTACCTCCTTCACTTATCCAGCCAAGAAGCATCGTTTCAACTACAAACATTCGAAACGTATTAACATGTCAAAACCAACCAGCTAGAATCCAAAAGGCAAGACACGCACACTTTAATCAACCAAAACCAGTTTGGAAATCTTCTGCACTCACTCAACCAGCATAAAGAACAAGATTCGGATTCTGTCGAACAGAAATGTGAAGTTAGTCAGTGAGTAATGAAAAGGATTTCCAACAGCCAGTTACAGACCTTTATCAACAACTGCCCCCCCCCTCGCTTGCTCCATATTGAAGAGAAAATGACCCAGAAAGAATTAGCAACAAGAAACTATGGCGATTAAGAAACCAACCAAGAGCCGATCGTTCAACAAATATGCAGGAGAAAATGGAGATCGATTGATCGCGCATACATTGAGGAAACCGTTGGATGACATCGTGCGCCAGGCTACTACCCCAGTGGATGAGGAAAGAAGAGATTATGGTCAGTTGTTGACTCAGCTGTCGAGGATGGTAGAAAACAGAAGGAAGTGGAGATGTGTTGTTGTTGAAGCCCTGTGATGTTCCACTTGGAACTCAAGGGAATATATAATACCTGATGGCAACAGATTCAGCAAATTTAAGTAAATTTGTATTTTCGTCTGTTTTTTGATAATGGTAAATGCAGTGAAAATGTCCACTCTCAGATATCAGACAGTGACACTGGTAAGGGACTAAATAACTTTGGTACTTAAGTTTTTAGGATATTACATTCAGAGAAGCGGAAGGATACCCACATGTACGTCTTTCCAAGTTAATGGCTCTGAGACGTACATGTAAGTTGTAAACATACCAACTTGATACGATTGGTTGTTCACTGTCTTCATGTCGAGGAGTGAAAGGATAAATGCAAACGTCTGGTGCTTACCAGTGAACTGGTAGACATGTCAGTCTATCTAGTGGAACTGAAAGACTGTGTTCCAAACGTATGGTGTGTACATGGACTCCTGAATTTGAAACAATCAAATGGCAGATGGACCTGTTTTGATCACCAGAAACCATGGAAACGCAGCTACTGGTGCTACTCTACTACGGCGTGAATCAGACATCAAACTAAAGTCTGGTGGCGGAGGGAGCCCTAAAAGACGAGTACCTTCTCTTGTCTAGACACGCAAGCAATACCCGAGCTCTCATTCAAACTTTAAGATTTTGTGTAGTGGGTCTGTTGGTTCCCATAGTGTATCAAGTTTATGCTTTAATAATAATAAAGAATACATAATAATCAATTTGTTCATAAAGTGTAGTTGTTTGTATAATTTAAGACACACTTTCTGTATGTATATGTATTTGTGTACTTTTTGTTTATTCCTCTATAGATAGTTCAGATATTGTTGATTGTCGGAGTAAATTAATCCTTGGTTTAATTTGGACTCTCATTCTGCATTATTCAATTACAATCCCACTTTGGGAAGGTGAACCCGACTATGGGGTTAGTCTTACAATATTAATGTCATTTGTTATTTTTTTTTATTCCTTCACGTTCACAGTGGAACATACGGACACTTCAAGCAAGAGACTTGAAGTTTCTACAACAGTGGTGTTTATTTTTCTACAGGGTAGGGTTGCCAGCCTCATGGCTAACCCAACTTTTCCTCTTTACTTGCTTTTATTTATTTATGGCTTAGGAGGGTGAAGGAGTGTGTCGGTGGCCGGGGGTCGAACCACGGACCATGTGCATAGTCGGTGAGCACCCTAACCGTTGTGCCACCGATGTAATGTTACTTTAAAAGTGCTTAATCTGACGCTATTGATGATCGTTATTATTACTATTCCTTTGGCGTCCTAGAGGAAAATAAGGCTTCATCAACCGATTGATATTTTACTCTATAGTTCTTTTTAGCTGTCTCGACTATAGTCCACAATCTTTCATTTCATTCGTGTTATTTTTAAATCGACGGCCAACTTGTTGTTTCTCACTTAAGTTCCAGCTGCAGGCCTGCTCAGCACATGATTTCACTCTACGGTCTCCTCAGAGTATGTCGAAAGCACCTCTATATACTTCAGCGTATTTATTAGTTAGTGCTTTGCACTGTAGAATTCTTTATGACTTATCGTTTCTGGTGAGTCACCTTATCTTCAGTATGAAGTAATAGCGGCCAGCTGTTGATGAAAAACTGCAGCCTGTTGGAAATGCTTTCCTTAACGCCTGTGTCAAGTCTTTAGATCCTAAAGAAGCGCTGAGTTGACACTGGTGTTGAAGATCTTAATCTTGTCTTTTTATGCTGATTCCAGCAGATGTCCAGACCGATTTCAGAGTGTGTAACAAGTGACTGTTCTAGTGAATTAGGATTCCACAATGAAGTTAGTCTTTTTTGTGATTGCATATTGGTCAGTGACTAGTGTGATGTGTCTAGTCCTATCTTCTCTGCAGACTGAATTCTGTCAGTCAAGATTGCAATGTGGCCAACATGCTAGGTGGCTCGCCATTACGGCGCACTGTTAATTGTTGGTATTAGATGGTTGGAGGCAGTCGGAAGGAAGCCTTGAATGGCCTAGGTTTCATGCTACTTGGCAATCACCAGTCAGTCATCAAGGCGTATCTGCAACGAACTTGTAGGAACTCATGTCTCACACCTCTGAGATTCGAACCCGGGTCACCCAGTGAGTACTGCAGTCAGAGACGTTACCACTGAGTCACCTATTAAGGCTCGCGACTGACCTTCTTTAGAACTGTATTGGATATTCTTGATTGCACACTATTCAGTAACTAGTCCCATCTTCACTACAGACTGAATTCTATCAGTCAAACTTGATCTCAAGTTCAGTTTTGGATGAAACTGACTTAGATAACCGCTGATAACAACAAACTCTGGGAAATATGTTTAAAATAACTTGGGTAATTGTAGTTTTACAGCCCAGATAGATGATGAAATGAGAGACTGAGGGAATTGTATCATTACACCGTCTTATGCATACACACTACTTTGATCCTTTTTTTTTACCAAACATCTCTTTACTGAAATAAATGAGTGCATCCTTATTAGATTTATGGTAAATTAAAAGTGTTTCCTTGTGTAAAATATCTCTCAAGAAAAATAAGTAGGTACTGACACCATGAGAAATAGACGGGATTCTGTTGACTGGTTGAACTGAGTTTCAAACACAGAACTTTGCACAGAGTTGCATCACTTCAAGTTACCACACACTGTATGTATTACAGAAAGGTAGAGAAGGCATGAGAAACAGAAGAACTATACTGCACATAAATTTACAGGGAAACAATCGTAGCATGGAAGAACCTTAGGACTTAATGGATCTGAGGGGCCACAAATAGTGGGTAGATCTTAGCCATTTAGAATGATTTTGAGTCATATCATTAATTGTTTCCATTTATAGGGTTTTAGTAACTCAACGACTTCAACCAGGTAGTCTAAACCTCTCTGTATGGCTGATTTCAACCAATAGTCAAAAGCTTCGTGAATCGATACTAGGTTATTGATTCCACTACATCTCTATCTTTTCCAACATAATCGTTTGCCAGCTATCATTTGTAGTCAACACGCACATGTGTCCTAACCATCTTAATCGATATAACTTCACAACCCCAATAATGACTATCCCTCATTACCTAACTCTCTGTGCCTAACCTCAGTTTCATACAACTAAACGTACACAGTTTGGGACTCTTCAGCAGTACGTATCCATCATAGGGTTTCGAAACCAGCACTTCTGTTTACAAGGCGACCTCGTAGACCACTTAGCCACTGGGACCCGATCCAATGGTCTTTGAATTCTAACTTCTGCCAGTTCACGACCTAGCGTGACCTTTAGCTAGCTTTTAAAAGACATGACATGTATTTTCTCCTATCAAAGCATGTAGGCAACACTATAGATACCAGTTTAAATACTAGAGGTACCAGAGAATTCTTAGATGCCGGATAATCAGCTGAATCGGCGATCAACGCAAACATTATTTCAAGTATCGGTTTTTGTAGGGATTTTGTTTTCATCGGTTAGAGGATTTCATCATAAGCTGACATCAGTTAGAGAACCATTGGAAAACCTGCAGGGAGTACTGAAGAGCTGTTTCCTCCGTCCTGATTTAAGACTCTTCAGCAGTAGACACCCACCGAGGTTTGAAATCCTCCAACCAATCAAAACAAAATCCCTACAAAAGTTAATACTTGAAAAAATCGACCTGATGCTTGCTAGCGACCGGCCATACTCAGGTAGACAATTCCCTCGGGTTCTAGTGGGTGTGAGGACAAATACTCGCCGAAGACATTGGCTAGCGGTCTCACTATGTCATGAATTGGCAGAAGTTGGAATTCATGGACTGGCCACAATGGCTTAATGGTCTATGAGCTAGCTCACTGGGCTTGTAACCAGAAGTTCCTGGGCTCGAACCCTAGCGGTGGGTGCGTACTGCAGAAGAGTCCGAAACTAGTACTGAGGTTCACTAACAGATGTCATTTCATGATGAAATCATCCAACCAAAGAAACTTTATTATAGATCATATTTATCAAAAAATGAGACATAAGCAACACGACAAAAAGTCGAACTCCAAGTCAATACGAACGATCAATAGTGATGTGAATTAACGGCGGATCACGACAAAAATTGTCAGGAGTTCGGGAATTATATCATCTATGGGGAAACCAAATACGCTCACTAATTTATGTAGAAGATCTTGTTGAAGATGTTGTCTAGAACGAGACAATGGCAGCTTCGTAAATAAACCAACCAGTTCAGAAAACGCAGATACAACAAATAAATTTTGGAATTGTACTCTATCACACTGTTGTCATTTAATCCACTTTGATAACGCTACTAAAATACATCATACAGGAAATCAATTCCTGTTTATTACTGTAATTAAATAAGGTTATTATTATTATTGCTATATTAATCAGCTCTTCACTGACATTATGATTCACTGTTGTTTCTATTAATTAGCTGAACATGATTACTTCCTTTTAAAATTTGTTCAATGGATCCAATCATTTGTTCTAATAAATATTTTATTTTCAAGCCTACTTTGATTAATTGCTTTATTTGCATTTAACCTGCCGATCAACAAACCTTCATTCCCTCCGCCTTCCTCTGAGGCAACACATAAACACACACACCCACACACACACACACACATACAATACAAGCTGTTAGAGATAAGCCTTCTAGAAAACACATAAACAAAGGACTCATTACTTACTCAATTTTATACACCACCATTTTCTAATCAGCCAGTCAACTACTTTACTCCAATTGTCTATGCTTATGACGTTTAAATTTCATTTATTGTTTAATGTGTATGTGTGACCTTGAGGAAAGACTAAGTAGTCTGTCTTTCCTATAGACACATTCATAGTCAGGCATTTTATTGATTGATTTTAATTGAACACGTGATAACAATCGGGAGAGTTAACTCTAAATTATGATTATTATTATTATTGTTATGTTCAGGCGTCTCCCGTATTGATTTCTACTGTCTTGAAAGACAAAAACAAATGAAATAATAATAACTATTTAAAAACGCTTGTTATGTTTACAATTAATAATAATAATAATAATAATAACAAACTGAAGGGCATAAGCAGTCAATGCGTTCACTATGCAGTGAATAATGGGATGGGTTACTATGGCAACACTAATGTTCTCGTTTTAATACTGGGGTGGTAGTGCTGGTCGGGGCAGAATTAATACATCAACGATAGACAACAGCTACTGAGTAACTTGATGTTTATAATAGTTACTTCGTTGTCATATTCAGTACCAACGTCTAGACGTGTGACACTGGTTACAGCCTAGTAAACAATCCGTGTCAATCATAAATTCGAAAAGCACACTGATCACATCACTGGCTGAAGCACTGAGTGACTATGGAAACATGAGTACCTTCAAGGTTTATAGAGACGCCATCCTGACGAGTACTAACAAGCATGAAACCTAAATCAAGCACGACGTCTTGATAATTGCCTCCAAACATCTAACAACAATTCACAGTGCACAGAGATGGTGAGCCACCTAGCCGGGTAACCAAATTGTTAATCTAACTGATAGAAAACAATCTGTACTAATAACGCACAACAATGCATATACAACATCATTCCATGGAAATTCATCGGGCAAACTTTAAAAAACAGACGAATCTGATGCTAACACGATGATTTGAGATGTGATGATCTGAACTTATAATCGTGAGCTAAAAGTGTGCAAACTATTGAAATTTGAAGATTGTCTGACTGGTTTCAATATAGAGGTTGCACAGAAGTGCAACAGTTCATATTGCCACATTCTATGTAGCACACAAAAGAAGACAGATTGCAAAACATGAAGAGTTAATGGGTATGGTGGATTGCACAGAGTTGAGGTATCTGCGCCACCACTGAAAAACGATTTCAAGCCATATCACCACCAATCGTCTCCAGCCATTTATTCTTAGAATCCTGAGGACCTTAACCAGGAAGTCTACACCTCCCTATGTGTCTCAAGCTGGCTATTAAAGATTTCATAGAGTGAAGCCACTAACGCCTTCCCAACCTGACCCTTGTCAGATAACATTACATGTCGAGGAGGATCATATAGTAGCTTAGTTGATGTACCTTCATAACCTTATCGACTGATAGTCTCTCCTTACCTAACACTCGATTCCTAACCTCAATACCACTCACTGTATTATACCACCAAACATAGAGGAAAACCGCAGAAGGGACATGAATTCCTTCAAGGTTGCAGATACGCCTCGCTGACTGGTGAGTGTCAACTAGCACGGAACCTACGTCAAGCAAGCCTTCCTTCCGATTGCCTCCAACCATCTAATATCATCAAATCAATGTGCACCGTAATGGCGAGCTCTCTAGAATGGTGGCCACATTACAACCTGACTGATAGAATTTAGTCTGCACCAATGAGAGGACTAGACACATCACACTAGTTATCATCAAATCTTTGTGTGTAATGACCTATAGATATTTTCTAAAAATTGATTGGCCACTAACTGGGGGTAACCAGTGTCACAGCTCCATTTCATAGTGTTGATTTAGACTGAAGTCTACCAATCGAGTCTTCAATCATCATAATATCTTAATCTTCACATGAATAAGGTTAACAATAATAAACCCTTGACAGATTCCTAGAAGACCTCCCCCTGACCTGAAATGTGTAATTCAAAAAGACTTACACATTAATATTGAGGTGTGTATTTCCAGACGAGCCTGTGACAGATTATATTATTACAAATGTAATAATAATAATGCAAAATATATTACAGAAAGTGATCATGCTGCAACATGGGCCGATTAACAGGTGTCCATCTACGTGATGAAATCTGATTGGTTGTCTCACTGACCAACATATACACAATCAATCAATATTTTCAAAGTTTAAATTCTAACTGACAAAATATCGAACTAGTCTATTTGTATTACCTAATACTAAGCTAGGTGACTCACCATTGTGGGGCACTTTAAACTGATGTAGGCTGGTTAAAGGCAGTCAGCAGGAAGTCCTGCCGATTAGCAGTCATTAGGAATCTATTTCCTTTTTCTATGCCGTCTTTTGGGAAAATAACTTCAAATTTAATCATGGCTTTTCACCTGACATTTGAAAGAAATAATTGTCAAGTGTCAGTCAATACGCTTCGATTCATCCTTTATGTACACACACATATATGTTCAAATGAAGACATTTGTGACAAATTACAAATATCAGATGTTGCGATTACTTCACAACAAAAACACAGAACAAAAAGTGTGGGACAACATACATGGTAACTGTCATTTCTCATTGTAAACAAGAAGAAAAAGTCAATAAAAGTTATTTGACATTCATGCATATGTTTGTTTATATATTGCTGTGAATTTGTATTTTTGCTTCCACTATTCAGAAATCTAAACGATGGATACGACATCATCAACGAGTTGTGAAGCCTGTACCACCGTTAGAACCAAAACTTTTCAATAATTACTCTGAAAATAATTTCCTGGTTAGTACTCATAGATACAAAAAAAGGAAGAGAGAATAGGCAACACTTTGAACACTTATGTGTGTGTGTGATTTTCACATTTTCTTTCCTTCCACTATTCAACTGCACTAAAAATATTTTTTATTGGATTTGGTTTAATTTCATTGGATTGAATGTGTGTGTGAGAGAGGTCGTTTTGCTTCCATGACAAAAAAGGGCATCTATAAACTGTGTTTTTGAAACCCTGTTCCTTATTTCTTTATACACCAGGCTCAAGGACCTACACCAAAACAACGTTTAATGGCTTGGTTGAATAATAAGCTAGCTGAAAGACCAGTGAAAAATTTCACAACTGATTGGAATGATGGTATTGCTATCGGTGCATTGGTTGATGCATGTGCACCTGGTTTATGTCCTGATTGGCGTGAATGGGAACCGAAACAAAATTTACGAAATGCACGTGAAGCAATGGGTGCAGCAGAACAATGGTTAGATGTACCACAACTTATACGTCCAGAAGAGATGATTAATCCAAGAGTGGATGAAAAAGCTATGATGACGTATTTGAGTCAGTTTCCTAGTGCAAAGCTAAAAGATGGTGCACCACTTAGACCAAAATCAAATCCTGGTCTTGTTCGTGCTTATGGTCCTGGTGAGTTAAAATTATATATATTTGTTTGTGCTGACAATTAATTTGGTGTATACGTATACCTCACATAACTCACTCTCATCTATATGTGTTCACTGTATGCATAGCTCAGGGCTAAATTAATTTGATTACACTAGTGAGTGAGTGATGCCATTTCATATATTTTGTCACGAAATCATTTCACTTGAGATTTTTCTATTTCTATTTCAATTCACGTACATCACAACATTCTAACAAGTTACTTATTATGATTACAAAAACACTCGTCTTATTTCTCATCTGATTGTAACTGATCAATAACACTCGTATTATTATTATTTCTGAATGTACATTATTTGCAATTAATAGTGTTCTCTGAGCTGGTTGGTTTAGTTGCGGAGCTTTCATCGTCCCCCTGCTGGACAACATCCCCTTTCAGTGCATAAACTGAAGTGATTTAAATTTTCCATCACTGATAGAAGTGTATCTCATAGTAACCATTTTTACATATGCATTGATCGTTTTTTATTGACTTGGATTTTAAACTTTCCCGTCACCTGATCTACTTTTTATTAGTTGGTGGTATATTTGGTCTATATTAATTTACGTGTTTGTTAATTGCATTTTCGTCTGAGTATCAAACAGGCTTCTAGGAATTCCCTGACTGCACTTTTGACGTTTCCTGTCTGTCTAAAATTTTGACATTATCCCAATCTAACTGATGTCCATAATTGTCTATATGCATTGATATGAAAGAATATATATCGTGTCTTTTCACGACTGATTTGTCTTCCTGGATTCTGATTCGAAGGAGACGTCCACTTTGGCCGATGTAATGCCTGTTATAGTTCATTGAATTGATTTTGTAAATGGTATTAATATAATCTCCTTACATCGGCCAGAGTGGACGTCCCCTTCGAATCAGAATCCAGGGACACAAATCAGCCGTGACTGGCTGAGTGAATGCAGAAGAATTCCAAACTGGTTTCAGGTTGATGAAGGTGTGCGTATCTTGCCTTGGCGAAGTTAAACTTTCGACACCACTAACTACCGAACAGCGAATTATCCAATGAGATTCACGAACGCAGTTCAATGTTGTATAGCGCTTGATTCATTTCTAATGCGTGACCTTACAAAGCTATTGTTGTAATTCGAAGAGGTTAGCGTTTTCCAGTATTTCCTGGATTTGAGTTGCGCCGGAAAGAGCGAATTTGTTTGTGTGGTGGTATCCTGACTTTAAAAAGCTATACCAAATCAACTGATGGGTTTGTTCATCGTTGTGCTATATGTTTGAAGCCTACTAACGCTAGAGAGGGTAAGCTGATAATTTTAATATTTCGTAGGAACTTTTTTGCCAGGTCGCTTCTCTCCCTAAGGATAGCAGATAGAAAAGCAACTACTCTTATACCTATTATTACCAGACTTGTTAAGCGGGGGTCAATTATACACACCGACAAGTGGAAAGGCAACAATTCACTGTCATCTCTGGGATATATTCATCATAGAGTCAACCATTCAAGTGATTTTGTGGATCCCGTTACGAGGACATACAAATTCTATTGAAGGATTTTGGGGCAGGTTAAAAAATAGGATAAGGGCTATAAATGAATCTCATTTATAGTCATTTGGATGAATATATATGTACAGGATATGGTGTAACTTCTCCATTGACAGTCCCATGCTAAACTGGCAGATGTTTCTCTCACATGTTCGAGAAAGATATCCCATGTAACTTTTTTATTCTCTATTTTATGTTTTTTTCTACAAATATACATTTCCATTCGTCATATATGCCTCTTTAATGTGACTGGTCCGTTCAAGGTCGTTTTCTGATTGGTTGTTAGTGGTGTCGAAAGTTTAACTTTGCCCTTGCCTTTCTGATTCTGGCTACCTGGATTTGACATCTTCATCCGTTTCGCCAGTATTTTAAAGTGAAACTGATTTATACTTAAATAATCTGGAAGATTCATTGAGATACTAGGCCATAAAATCTGTTTAAATAATTTCTGAGTACAATTCACAAAAGCATGTTTTACTAAACCACATTATTAACATACATTTACTCATTCAAGTATTGGTTTGTAGAGATTCGGTTGATTGGTTAAAGGATTTCATCATGAGCTGACATTGGTTAGAGAACCATTGGAAAACCACCAGGGAGTACTGCCAGACAGCTGTTTCCTTTGTCCTAGTTGCGACTCTTTAGCAGTACTCACCCACCGGGGTTCGAACCCAGGACCCTCTGGTTACAAGGCGAGCTTGTAGACAGACTGACACTTTGTCTAAACGGTATGAAGTAAGGCTTACTTGATCACCAACATACATCATTTGTTTCCGAGTATCAGCAAGCAGAAAAATGATACTTAGTCATGTGACGAAATTTCATTGGATTACACGATATACAACTTTGACTGCCTACTGTCTGATTGGTTGAAAAATTAAGGATAAATTTTTTTTTGAAAAAACGGATGTCTTATAACCGAAAATATAAATAACTACCACCGGTATTTCTCCCTCAAATAATACAACGTCTACATTCCTTAGTACTCATGCTAATGACCACAATAACAAGAGAGGTCAATAATAAAACCACCTGTAACCATCAAACAAGTCCAAATTTACAATTTTCCTAAGATTCAGATCCCTAAAGAAAAAGAAAACAACAGAAATAACCAATAAGAATTTGAGTACATTTAATATTTTAACCAATAGAAAAACACTATCCCAGTAAACAATCATGATTGGCCAGTGTATCAGGCATTAAATAGAGAGGCATTCGATATATTCTTAAAACTCATTCATATATATATATATCCCAAAAAATTGAAACCTTGGACATACATTATTGCATATTACATAAACATTTAAACAAAACGATTCAATAGATTCAATGGAATTATAATCACCAAAATACACAGTAGATAAATAAAAATTGTTGGAAAAGTATAGAATAGAATGATCCTGATCTAATGGCGATAGGATTTCAATATTTAATTGAAGTTGATGTAGATCATGCTTTACTCGCTGCTGCAATATTACCTTCAGTTGAATCAATTTCCACACCATTATTGAATATTGAACAAAACAAGAACAGTAATAATAACAATAACAATAATAATAATAATAACAGTAATTTTGAAGATACAAAACAACATTGGGCAGAGCTTAACTCTATTGATACTACAAATCGTCAAGGATTAGGCGTGATATATGCCTTGAGTAGACAAGCCTTTTCATGTTATTTATTCTTTTTTGGTTCAAAAATGAAGAAACAGGTGACACCGACACCAAGACAAAGTTTAAAACCACCAGCATCGTCACGTAGCGGGAAATTAAATTCAGCAGTTAAAGGTAGATGTTTGTGTGTTTTCCCCTGGCCCCGGCCCCCTCCCCCATTTTATTGACCTCTATTTTCATGTTAGTTTTTAATGTATTTTGGGAATAACAATGTGGATTACATCAAGATGATCACATCATCTTGCATTAAATATTGCCAGTTGAGACTAAAAGTAAACGGTGTGTTGCTAGTTCCATATTAGTTTGTTTATTAGATGTATCACACAGTCACTGAAACAGTATTATTTACTGGATTACACAGTTTCGAACAAAATTTATTGCTGTTCATAATCATTTCATCAGTTATAAACACACGACTTTGAAACTTGAGTTTTATAGTTTTCTTTGTTCTCTCCTATTTGTCGTCGTCTGGGTAGTCGAATTTTCCAGATATCCGACAGGACAGGTGTTAAATCATTTCTATTACATGTATTCGATAAACAAAGCTTCTGTTATCTGTGAGTGCCATAGGTGAACTATTTCCTAGGTTTCTTATCTTATTCTGGTCAACTAATCTAGATTTTGCTAGGTTTTTATGTTCGGCTAGTCTCACTGCCCCCGTTCTACAGCTGTGACTTATGTATTTGACCTGAAAAGTCGTTGTAGGCAGGGTATTGGATAAACTAAGTTGTTTTGTTTTGAAGGCTTCACAGGATTCATCCTTTAACCGACACAGCTTGTTTCTAATTGAGTTTGTGGGTGATTGAATCCCAGTCACTTTTATTCCTGCCTTGTTAAGAATTCGCCGTAAGGTGATTTTCCGAGGTTCCTTCCCTGTATGGAATTAATACTGATGAATTAGGTTCCTTATTGTTGGTGTTATCATTATCTTTCGCATGTTAGACATGCATGTCAAAATAAAATCTTATCCATAATTAAGAGTAGTATCCTTGTCAAATACTCACGTGGTCCAGGCTCAGATCTCGGTTAATGCACTCCTACACCTTGCTTAGTGAACAGTAAATTCCGTAAAGAAGGGATTGTAGTGGGGAGGAGTGAGGCTAGCAACTACAACCCTGTAGAGGAAACAGTGGCATTGCTATTAAAACTTTAGACCTGAAACTTGAAGCCTTTTGTCATGCTCGAAATGCAGAAAAATTAAAAGACGTTTATCCGATGCTCATCCGTATAATGAATTTCATGAGGTATTATTATTATTATTATATCATTTAATTCCTAGAGAAACATAGGGCTTCAGCCAAACGTCTCCATTGTCTTCGGTTTTCTGCTAACTTTTTCACCCCGCTCCAAGTCTGCCCACATGCTTTCATCTCCTCTTCACATGACCTCCTCCAAGTCACCCTTACATTGACGACCAACTCGCCGCTTCCCTTTCGGGTTCCACTCGAGCAATGGCTTGTCTGGTAATGTCACTTGGTGGTTTTCTCAGCGTATGGCTATTCCATCTCCATTTCTTTCTGCTTATTTGTTGCACAATCGGTTCCTGGTTGGTTCGCTCATGGCCAGAGATACCTGTTGCTGATCTTTTCTGGCCAGCCATCTGATCTTTAGTATTGAGCGAAGACAGCTGTTAATGAAGGTCTGTAGTTTGTTTGAGATTATCTTTATGACGCGTCAAGGTGAGTAGCCCTGACTCTTCACAGTGGGGTTGAAAATCCGGATCTTATTTTTGCTGCTGAGTGCTGTTGACCTCCACACAGACTTAAGAGTAATGAAAGCTTAGTTACATAAAACTCTCATTTCCCTGGTATTTCTGACCACGAAGTTATAGAATTTCATGAGGTATAGTATTCTAATAATAGAAGACGAAAGACTGGGCGAAGGAATGTTTATATAGCCAATTTATGTATACCTTATCTTCAACGCACCATTTTCACAGATCTTCTGTGTTGTGCTACTTCCGGCCTTTTTTCATATTGTGTGTATGTTTCTTTGTATTCCTTTCACTTCTCCCATGTACCTCCACAACACTGTATCATTTGCTTTCTCTGACATAAAATCTATCTCCCTGCTATTTCATGTTTTTCATGTCGATAAAAATCTCTTTATATATACATATGAATATTACTGATAAATCTTTATCAGTAACACACACCACAGTCTGATCTAGATGTTAACCTCTTTTAAGATTCATAAGTATTTCCATTTGCCCTCTATTTCCAGTATCACAGAAAATGAAATATTGTAAACTCTTAAGCCTATTATAAGTCTCCAGACCGTAGGTGTTACAAACTTCTTAGGATAATCAGAGCGCCAAGTCAGATTGATTCATTATAAATTATTTAAATTAATCCCAACATCATGAGAGTTGTAAGATTTGATAGTGTGAAATATTCCCATATTATGAATGTTAAAAGTCAATCTGAACGAAGAATATTCTTTTCAATAATTTCTCCGCTTCAGGTTCTTACAACTATAAAATATAATATTTGTGGTCGTTAGAATAATGATAACCAGTTACCCGGTGGATACATTTTTAACGTAGAATAAGAACAGATTAGTAGCTATGGGGTGTCAAAATAAATAGTCGTATTTGTGTGACAAACGTGCTTTGGGCTGAAATCGATTACAAAATATAGTAAAACGGGAGACAATGGTGGTGATTAATCATAATAGAATTGTAGAGTGTGGGATAGGAAAATTCACAAGTCAGTTCAAGGTTATGAAAGGTGTCAGGTAGGTGAGTGGCTAGTACAAAGTGGTGTGAGTTAAACAGGAGATAGTAGCACTGGAGCGAGAGGTTCATAGTGAGATAACGAATATGTGAAATGAAACAGGTGGAGGCATATATTGAGAAAGAGATAATATTACTAATAATAAATCCAGATAGCCTAGTACGTTTGTTAAACACCCCAGAATTACTAATCTGTCATTCAACGTTAAAAACGTATCCGCCTCATAACTGTCTATCATTATTGTAACGACAGTAAATATTAAATTTTATAATTGTAAGAACCTGAAGTGGAGAAATTATTGAAAAGAATATTCTTCGTTCAGATTGACTTTTAATCCCAAGATTTTTTTGAACGTTTCGCTGTGTTTGCCATAGCTTCTTCAGCAGATTTATTCGGATTTTAATTAATCGGCAAAATGTATAGTCAAAAAGTATATTGTATTTTATTCCTTATATTTAAAAAGGCAACTGGCTGTTAGAAGTGGGTGTGTGTGTGTGGCTATTTGAACAGAATCACCTGCCTTGAAACTGTCGCCAACCTTCCAACTATCCGACAGTGTGAGAGTGTAACTGTTCTAGAGAAATAGGATTAATTCCCACAGAATTGATTACTAGAAATATTGTGTGAATACGATGTGGGTGTTTGTTTGTGTTTATGTGTGATTTACGCTTTGGTGCTGCTTTCCCATTGTTGTGAATTCGATCGTTAATCTAGTTGATATTCTAATAGTGTAGTTTGGAGATGATCGTAACTCCATATTGGATAGGTTTATTCTATTTATAACGCATTATGATGATAAAGTATTTTAATGAGTGGATGACATTTGAGCATTATTTATTGCTGCGTCGGTGGCACAGCGGTTAGGACTCTCACCGACCATGCACATGGTCCGGAGTTCGATCCTCTGCTGACTCACACCCGATATCTATGGTCGGCCTGCGAAAATCTGGGCTACCGATATCACATGCTAAAAATTCCATACCTGTACCGAAAATACGGTGTGGAATCAAGCTGTAATCGAAAATTATATATATATATATATATATATATATATATATATCTAACTTCGGACCATGTGCATGGTCGGCGAACGTCCTAACCGCTATGCCACCGACGCACTAGTCATCTTATATTTCTGAGTTATATATGTCCAAACCAAGTTCACTTTTAACAGTTTGGAAAAAATTGAGCATTGAGTATATGATATTCATTATAGTAAAGGTTTTTTTGTATTTCCCAATGAATGAAAAACAAAACGATATCGTTGTTTTTACTGACGTTTCACTATCCGATGCTAATAGCTTTATCAAATTATTATTAAACCGGAATTTACAAAATCTTCTCAGCTTATATATAACAAAGAGTTGGGAGGTGAGAAAATAGACTTAGGTCAACTTGAAAGGACATATTGAAAGTTAAGATAACAATCAAGATCAATCACTAAACCAAATAACAAAGGTAATAAATAGTACGTCTGTTATGATGTCAAAATAAAGTTTACTAACTTGATCATCGTTCCTCTGTCTGGAGTCGTTTTTTGTTGTCAAGTTGGTCAATTGGTAAAGACAACAAAATCAAGTGTAGATTGTTGGATTTGATAAGTGTGTGTTTACATAGTGAACTTGCTTATCATATTCGTGTTGATTATGTCACTTCATGGAGGAGGGAGGAAGGTGTTGTAACCATGTTAAATTCTGTTTTAGTCCGTCACTCCTATTCAGACAGTTTGGATTCCATTTGATATGTAGTGCTTCTGGTGATGTTAGGCGTCCTTTGTGATTTCTGAAATGCCTTTTCTGGATGATGATTTCAATATTGTCAAAATCAATTTTGTATTACCTGATTCTATAGCGTAGCGTGTAGACCTATGGCTGATGATTTTTCTAAAGCTCTTCTAGTTCAACCGGATTTTTCAGTGGTCGAACAGAGCATCTGTTCGACTTGACCTAAGTTTATTTTTTCACCTCTTAACTCTTTGTTATTTATAAGCTGAGGGATTTTGCAAATTCCGGTTTAATAATACTTTGATAAAGCTATTAGCTGCATTAAATAGCAAAACGTCAGTAAAAACAACGATATCGTTTCGTGTTTCATTCATTGGGAAATACAAAAACTTTTAATATAATGATTATATTTCTGAGCTTTTACGGCTTCATGACCTTTCTTACGATTTCTGTGACGTTAGGCTTACGTAATGCTTTTCTAACATATATATATATATATATATATATATATAGTAGAAGTTAGGATTCATGAGTCATTGGATCGGATCCCACTGGCTTAATGGTCTACGAGCTCACTAGCCTTGTAACTGGAAGGTCCTGGGTTCGAACTCCTAAAATAGGTGCGTACTGATGAAGAGTCGCAAACTAGGACAGATGAAACAGCTGTCCAGTACTCCCTGCAAATTTCCCAATGGTTCTCTAACTGATGTCAGCTCACAATGAAATCCTCCAACCAATCAAACTAAATCCTCCAACAAAACCAATACCTGAAAAAAAACTGACTATAGTTCCATCCCATCTTGTACATGTTCCACAATACACTTTCTGATATGACTCTAATTCGCCTTTACAGTTGTTCTGAATAAATTATGGGAATATTCAAGTTATATGAATGCATACACACGGCTTAATAAGTTGCTTTCAAGTTATCAACGAAGGCTAACATTAACCTTTGATAGAACAAAGTGTGGGTGATCAACTTTTTTACCAGAATATTTTTTTCTATTCTTTTACGTTCCCGGTGGAACATAGGGCGCTTCAAGCTTTGTGGGTTCAATTCCTGCCCACCGACTCACTCCGTTACCTCGTTAAGCCTGTAATAAGACCAGTAAAGGGGGAAGGTTGGGCATGGGGCTAGTAACTCCATCCCGTGAAATTAAATACCACTGCTACCAAGAACTTTAAACCTGTAGCTTGAAGCCCTATGTTCCACTGGGGAAGTACAGAAATAACATCAAGTAGAAATGTCAACGAGGAAGAGTAGCCATATAGAAGAAAATGACGGCTTGGTGGATATGGGCGATCGCAAAAAGTGAATGCCTCTACGCCACTCTTTTGATAATTTTTAATCATATTACCGAAAAATTCAAGTCACTGTTTCAAAGTACCTCCCTATGCGTCTCAGATTAACAGTCAAAAAATTGGTGGACTAATGATAAATTTCGATATGACCAACGTTAACTCTTTCCAAACCTAATCTTACGTCGGTTAATATTGCCTGTCGTGGAAGACAGCGAGCGGGTTAGCACGCTCAGCATGTATTCTAGCCATCTCAGTTGATATAGCTTCTCAACTTCATCGATTTAAGTTTCCTCCCCTAATACCCTACGCCATAGTATTCCACTTAACACTAGAGATATACAAAGCAAATCTCTGTGTTCAAAGATGGCTAACCTTTTCATATATATAAAAGAACTTTCAACAGCCATGTCTCACAGCCATAAATGAGAATACAGCGAACCGCTCCCCAGGATATCCGTCTTTTGATTGATGATAACCGAATGTCATGAATATTATTATTGTTCCCTTGGGTTCCCACTGGAACATAGGGCTTCAAATGCACGTCTCCATTTGCTTATGTCTTCCTTCTGCTGAACTTTTCACCTGCACCCATGTTAGTCCATACTGACTGTTCCAACTCCCCTTCACACCATCTCCTCCACGTCACCCTTGCACTGACGTCCCAAAACTCCGCTTCCCATTCTGTCGGGTTCCACTCGAACAGTAGCCTGACGCGCGTGAGATATCACCCAGCGGCCTCCCTCCTCAGTGAGTGTCCAATCCACCTCCACTTTCTGCTGCATATTTGTTGGTTGGCGATTGGTTCTTGTTTTGTTTGTTTGTTCCAATAGTTTCCCATAGTTGGTGATTCTTTCCGGCCCAGCCCAGCCATCTGATCTTCAGTATAGAGCCAGCAAAGACAATTGTTGATAAAGGTCTGCAAAAGGCTGTTAGAAATATTCTTTGTGACCCGCCCGCCAAGTTTCTGATCCATATAGAAGAACTGACTGACTTGACGTGTTTGTATTGAAAATTCGACCGAATTTTGTTGTTGATGCTGGCTGAGTGACGAAGATTTCCAGATTGGTTTCAGGTTGATGATGTTGATGTGTTTCTCGCCTTCCCGATTCTCGCTCGATTTGACATCCTCGTCCGTTCTGACTGCCTGTAGTTGAGACAATGCTTTCTAGATAAGTGATGAATGAAGTAACCTCTTTCAAATCCCTTCCGTTGATGGTGATTGTCGCTGGATGTTGCTGCTGCTGTTGTTGTTGTTGGTTTGTTATTTTCATCACCTCCGCCTTGTCTATATTCACTTGGAGTCCTGCCTTCACTGACTGTTTCTTCGACCAGTTTGTCGGTTTTCGCTTGTTAATCTTCGATTTTGTGTGGCATCAAACATAAACCATAACTAAGCCCAAAGGTGAAATATTATTGGGTTAATGCCACCACATAGACCTTATGAATCCGCCCCCTGAGATTTTCTGAGTAATTAATTACACTCCACTTGGACTCATGCAGCCTTCCAGATAATAAGTGAATTAGTCAATGTGCTCTACCAATTGACACACAGAGAGCTCTAAAAGGATCTCTAACATTTCACTAGGTGGTAGGAAACACAGGAGAATAGTATTATTGTTTATTGTTTCGCATTTTTCTAAACTTTTTTTTTTCTATTCTCCTTCTGCCACGATAATCAATCAATTTTAATATTCAAGTATATATGTATTCATATAGGTTACCATGGTAACGTGCATTTGTATGCTAAAGGGGAGAGAGAGGAAATAATAAAAAACTAACTACTACGTAGTTAAATAACTAACAAAAATCAATAATCAGCTGATTTTTACTCATTATTTTTAAAAATTCATTTAGATACTTTTCATTCATTAAATTTCTTCGCGTTTTGTTGAGGTTAGATGGGATGGATGACATTAGATTAGATAATTGCATATTACTTGAGTAAATATTGTGAAAGTGAAATAGTTACCAGGGCGACTCATTGCTCATAATCATATTGCGAAAATATTCATTCAGACATATATAAAGCACACAAAATGATTAAGCAAAGAATATCCTTTTCGATAAATTCCTCTCCTCGGCTCTACAATCATGTATAAATGTTTATATACACAAAATATTCTAGAATAGTAGTCAATAACAATATTAGTTTGCTTTTTCAATAATATCGATTTGTAAAGTAAGATCAGTGGAATTACAGTTCATTAAAGATGCTTAAATTATAATAATGATAATAAAGATATAATAGCAAATAGAATATCAACTAAAATTAGGGAAATTCCACAAAAATTCAGGATCATTCAAACCTAGGTGACCACGGTAATGATAATGACTGAACTAACTTCTTTTGGATGCACAAATTAGGCTTCTTAATGTGGATCCAAACAGCCATCCTCAACAACATTTAGTAAACGAAATTTTAAGGTAAAATTGAGATTCGTAGGTATGTAGTAAATGACCCTGAAAGGCTGGTAGTATCAATCTTGTGTTCTGTGTCCACAAGATGAGATAGAATAGCGCTACGAATAGATTTTGTTTGTCCTTTACTTAACCACTGTGCAGGATGATGTTAAGTAATCCGACGAGAATCACGCCTAATTGTACGGCCTACTTAACTGGCTCACTCTACAGGAGCAGTTAAATTGGTAGATACAGGCTTTCAGGGTCATTTACAGCATACCTACGAATCTCGATTTCGCCTTAAGAGTTCGTTTAATAAATATTGCTGAGGCTGGCCGTTGGAATCCAAATTAAGAAGCCTAATTTATGTGTTAAAAAGAAGTTAGTTCAGACATTATCCTTACCCGCTTGGCCATCTAGGTTCGAATGACCCTTAATTTTTGTCGAAATCTCCCTAATTTTAGTTGACATTCTAGTTGCTATTATATCTTTATCATTATTACTTAAGCATCTTTAGTGTACTGTAATTGCATTGATCATACTTTGCAAATCGATATTATTTAAAAACACTAATAGTGTTATTGACTACTAATGTATATATATATATATATATATATATATATATATATATATATAATTGTAGACACAGGTGTCAGACAAGGGTGCTTATTATCACCAATTATATTCCTAATTGTGGAGGACTGGATTATGCGCCAGACAGTGGGAAACGAGAAGACAGGAATATCCTGGAGCGATGTGAAGCACCTAGAAGACCTGGAGGTGACGAAAATAACCAACCAACCAACAACAACAACAACAGCAGCAACATCCAGCGACAATCACCATCAACTGAAGGGATTTGAAAGAGGTTACTTCATTCATCACTTATCTAGAAAGCATTGTCTCAACTACAGGCAGTCAGAACGGACGAGGATGTCAAATCGAGCGAGAATCGGGAAGGCGAGAAACACATCAACATCATCAACCTGAAACCAATCTGGAAATCTTCGTCACTCAGCCAGCATCAACAACAAAATTCGATCGGATTTTCAATACAAACACGTCAAGTCAGTCAGTTCTTCTATATGGATAAGAAACTTGGTGGGCGGGTCACAAAGAATATTTCTAACAGCCTTTTGCAGACCTTTATCAACAATTGTCTTTGCTGGCTCTATACTGAAGATCAGATAGTCGGGCTGGGCCGGAAATAATCACCAACTATGGGAAACTATGGGAACAAACAAACAAACTAAACAAGAACCAATCACCAACCAACAAATATGCAGTAGAAAGTGGAGATGGATTGGACACTCACCGAGGAGGGAGGCCGCTGGGTGATATCGCACGCGCGTCAGGCTACTGTTCGAGTGGAACCCGACAGAATGGGAAGCGGCGTGTGGGACGTCAGTGCAAGGGTGACGTGGAGGAGATGGTGTGAAGAGGAGTTGGAACAGTCAGTATGGACTAACATGGGTGCAGGTGAAAAGTTCAGCAGAAGGAAGACATAAGCAAATGGAGACGTGCATTTGAAGCCCTATGTTCCAGTAGGAACCCAAGGGAGCAATAATAATAATAATATAATTGTAGAGCCAGAGGAGGGGGAAATTATCTAAAAGGACATTCTTTGCTAAGTTATTTTGTGTTACATAATCATATTCATGCCCTAAAAACAGTAATTCTATAATTTGTTTCATATAGTCTTAATCCAAGCTGTTTTCATTGTGATTTTTTGTGTAAATCCCGTATCGGCATTGTATCAATTCCTCAATTGTATGTGGTTTTCGTTTTGTTGACTGGATGAACAAAGATTAGATGATTCACTCGTCAGTCTCCCTGCCTTTCTCCATCTCTCCCCTCCACCGTTGAACTTGAATAATTTTTCTTTTTTTTAAATTAATTTCACACAATATAAACTCAGTAGTGCATGGAAATCAATTGAATTTTGAGTCAGAAAATGAAGAGGACACGTTAGCTACACTAGAATGTAAAATGAAACCAAAAACAGGATGGTGAGTTAGGTTAGCTTCCAGTATTTATCACAGGATACTACAGACTTTGATTTTATTCCAACCAAAATCGATAAACGTAGGAATTCGCTCAATTTGAAATGATTGACCGTGATAACTTAAGTAATTTAACGAAAACTAAGCTATCAGAATCCATTCACTTACATGTAATTATTCAATAGGGTGGGATATGGTAGAAGTGATATAATTAGGTGGAGAGAGAATCTTTGTTCGTCGAACACGTGCAATCGAAATGATGCAGTATCTATGTTGGATGTATGAAAACATTCCACTGAAAGGCGGGACAGACGATGTAAGGCTACATAAAGTAGGTTTCAGTATCATCTAAATAGATGCTGAAATGGTTATGAGTAATATACTGTGACGTGGAGGCAGAGAGAGATTGATTACTAAATCCTGACTGTTTCATCGAGTCTACACAGCCAACACACCACATCAAACAGAAATGACTCAATGCAAATACCACAGATATGCATGGGAGATATTATTACCACCAGTCAGTCAGTCAAATCAGAGGAGGATAATAAATAATCTCAAAATTTTATTTCAATTCAATTCAAGCACATCACAACATTCTAACAAGTTACTTATTATGATTATAACAACACTCGTCTTATTTCGCAACTGACTGTAATTGATCAATAACACTCATATTATTTCTGAATGTACATTATCACATAATGATTTTTATTCAAATGTCTAATCACCAATTCCACACATGTACATAAATGAAGCGAGAAATTTGTCTAATTGGTGTCTGGATATGACCGTGAGCAGCAGTAATTTGTGATCAAAACGTCATCAGTTAATATTACTGTATAACATCACTGTGTGAATTATCAAAATCAAATTGTATCCATAATGGGGTCGTACTGTACCACACTGCCCAAGTTTTATACTTATATCAATAAGCTTTGTTATTGTTTTTCTCATGATCCCGATTCGGGACGTGAACATGGACGTAAATTGTTGTCTACAATTTTGGCTTGCAGTCAGCCCTCAACACACTCGTCCTCCAGTCAAAGACTTTCGACTGAAGTTGTTTAGGTTTTCTTGGTTTTCGTGACTTTGTTCGTTAATCTCGCTGTCTGGAATTCTGGCGGTCGCTGACATTCATCCGTTTCTCTTTGTTTACATATGCTATCGTATCTATGTGACCGCATCTCACAGTGACCATGTGTGTTCCTTCCTAACTTTGAAAGCTGTTTGCCTGACCCTGGCACGCATTCGTCAGTGTTTCGCCTCACACTTTCATATGCTACCTTTGCCCGGCCTCTCAGCTGACGAATCTTGAACGCCACTCAACTGAGCAACAGCCCGAAGATCTATACATCTCCATCAAAAACTGCACGGCATAGGCTTTCCATTTGTCATCAGGCAGCAACACCAAATGTAACAACATAAGACAAGGGCCAGGCAACAGATCGCTTATTAAGGAAATCAACACGCATTTATAGATTTTCATATACATTATTACAGATTATGGTTAGCAGATGAACACAGTCTTCTGATTCGTGGTTGTTTCTCAATGAAAGTTAACCTTTCATCTCTTTATGGCTGTTTATTGAATATCAAATCATCTATATGTTAACTGTATCCACCTACGAAAAGTCTGCTGTGATTGGTTGTTGAATCAGTGAGTCTTTGTTCTTATTTTCCTCACGACCAATATTGGGGACGTAAACATTGATGTAAATTACTGTCTACCAATTTATCTAGCAGCCAGCTCTCACCACAGTAGTAGTACTGATAACATGGCTATAAACACTGTCATGTAGGAAAGAACATGGCTATACAGGAATAAAGGGAGACAGAATAAAAGGTGGTGACGGTTGGTTAAATTAGGAAATTTATGATAAGATTGTTAACAAATTGTGCTTATCCTATTACGGGACAGATAGACCTAATAGATGAATTGACGGACTGTATAAGACATATTGGTAAAAATCAATCAAAAGGCAGAACTACATTTTGGACAGTTTTTATTTTAATATTCCAATGGCTTAGAAATATTTCCCTCTTGCGTTAGTAGAAAAATAGAAGGCGTAGTTTTATCTCTTATGATAAGAAACACATGCCACGCGATACAATCACAAAACAGTGCTATCTAATTCAACTAAAAAGTCATTATTTACTGAATTGTGTGTATAGAACTATGTTATTTGTGTTCTTTAAGAAGTCCAAGAAATCATCTGTCTTGTGTTTCGTTTTCACACACGCACACAGACAAAAACCCATTAAGGAACTCATTGAGGCGGTGGTAGTCGGATTCCTGAACTGAATACAAGATTTATTGTGTTTGATTCCATTTGGCTCGACCAGTCGGTTCGACTGACTTGTTAGTAGGATATTGAAAGGGAAGAAACGAAGTTGAACATAATTGGGAAAAGCTTCACATTATACTACATAACGAAAGACTCTTAGGCAATTATCTTAGATTTGGATCACAGAAAATTCGTTTCTAATGACTGTGAAAAGTTAAAAATAAGGGTAATCTGTTGTTTAGCGCGTAGATTATCCCCTCCTCGGCAATACACACAATCATGTTAGACGGATTTGATTTGATCCCTATTATTGTTAACTAAAAATCGCTCCTCAAACGAATAGGAGCCTTGAGATTTGACGTTACTGACAACATTTTGCTCTTAAGATGAACCTTGCAGTTATACATATTAGGTGACTCAAGTGGCCTAGTGGATGACGCTTTTATTATGTCGATGGTTCAACGATAAGATGCTTGCTAACCATGCAACAAGGTCTAAGATTCAACTCCCGACCGACTCACTGCTAAACTTCGCCTAGCCTGCAATTAGCCGGGAAAAAGAAGCCCACACCAGTAAAAAAAACAACATCAACGTCTCATATCTGAAGCCCTACGTCCCACTCGGAATGCAAGACTAAGAATGTTATCTAGAGTGAATATTTCTTCCTTTTATGGTATCATCAACTGGATTTACTAATATTTAAGGGTTTTTGTTCCCAACGAGACTAATGATATTTTAAATTGATTTCATGTTACAAGATAAACTAATCAAGCCAACCCGGGCAATTGACAGTAGGATAAATTTGAATAGTGTTATTAGAAGACGGAGATTATCTGAAAAATGTGATTTATTTGCACTATACATTACGAACAATCTGATCCCTCACACATTTACTTGTCAAGTCGATATAAATATGAAAAAATTAAGGGCAATCAAATTAAACAAAGTGACAATAAAAGGATTTAAGAATGACTAACACAACGTTTGGTAATCCAATCAAATAAGGATTACCAAGGCAGTTATTGAATTGAATTTTTTGATTTTCCTGTCGATTGATTAGACCGAAGTGTTCGGTCTCAGGTTGACATGTCGGCTTCTTGTGCAGATGCTTCGACGATGTCTGGGAATTTGATTTGTATACAAGTGGTGGATGGTGGCTAGCAGTGGAATCCAGGATGCGCATTTCGTCCTAATTGGGACTCGTCAGCTGGATGTACCTGCATTTCTTGCACAAGAGGTGGCTCTCGTGGCCCAAGTGGTTTAGTGGATAACGCTTTGGCGTTTGAAACTATGGGCACTGGGTTCGAGCCTCGGTGGGAACATCATCACTCACTGAGAAATGCAGGTACATCCAGATGACGAGTCCCAATTAGGACGAAATGCGCATCCTGGATTCCACTGCTAGCCACCATCCACCAATTGTATTACCAAGGCAGGTTAAGAGTAATAATAAACTGTTTTTGAATACACAAGGGGGGACTTAAGTTTATGAATAACTATAGCCTTGGTGTATTTCAATAAGCTCACATGACAGTTTTTGTAGATGACCTTAAAGACAGAGTTCATCTCGATTAGGTGTTTAGCTATAGATGAAGTTGGTAGTCTGACACCTGCATCTTTTGGTTTTTCACAATTCATTTGGGATATGTTCTCCCACCCTCATATGCAAACCGCGATTACTCCTCCCTATGTATGTGTGACCACACACACACACACACACACGAAAATTGGCAAATAGTGTGGGATTTGACATAATCCCTTGTGCTCTTTTGAAGTTTGCCGTGGAGCATATACTTAGCTTTTTTTGACAATTACAAGCTAGGCTGCATAATAGGTTCTACGGATGATCGAATTCATCCTTTGTCTCTAAATCCTACGTCTTGTTTCCCCGTTATATGGTGATTTGATCAGATTGTTCGAAATGTATAGCGTAAATACATCACGTATGTTTTCAGACAATCTCCGTCTTCAAATAACGCTATCGAAATTTTTAAAAGGGAGTCATTGTTTTAAATTTTTGAACAGTAGGATAAACCAAAAATGTAAAGAGTGGGAATTTATTCTCTTGTTAGCAACTTTTGGTTGATTCCTGCAAAAATAAGCACTTCATATAGCTGATTTCAGGCGTGTAAACTCTGGATTATGATAGGTTTTTTTTAAATAGCTCTATGATTGTTAAAATAAAGACTGTGACATATATTGAATTCTCGTACACGTTTCTGTGGTTGTTTCTTTCTGTCTGTGACCCGCGTCATCTCGATGTGCCTGAATCCTCTGTGAATGTTGGTTTACCTATTGAGACTTAAACGCACTACCCATTGTTTTTAAATGTCAAAGGCATGGTCTTATTCGGTTGATTATTACTATTTTATTCCACGGCGTTCTCAGGTGAACATAGGACATCAAGCTTGAGGGTAGAAGTTTCAATAGCTAAGGTGCTTTTTTATCAGGTGTGGTTATTAACCCCACGTCCTACTTTCCCTCTTTATCGGGCTTGCTGCCGGCTAAGTCGGGATAAGGTGTGCATCTTTGGCTGTTGATCAAAGCCTGTGCCACGTGTGTGGTTAGAGAATATTGTACCACGAAGCCAGCTTCACAACAGGAGAATCGAACCCTGGCCTTCTACGTGACAGGCGGAGATTCTCACTACTATATATATATATATATATCCAATCTTTTCTTCAAATTTGCTAAATCCCACAGTTGAGAAGTCTCATTCTCTAAACAGAATAATTTTTCTTTGCCTCCTAATTATTTCGCTAGTTTACTGAACAAAGGATACTCTTTTCGATAACCCCTTCATCATCAGGCTCTATAGTTATGTATACACATTATAGTGAATGAATGAATAAGTGTTATGAATAACATTTATGTTGTTTGAATAACATCGAATCAATAATATCAACAGATTACAGCTCAATAGCATCAACATAACAATACACTGAATGTCAGAAAAATTAGGAAAGATAATATTACAAATTCATGAATTTCTAGTCTCTACCGAAGGCTGCCCAGGGTAGTAGTAGTAGTGGCTAAACTAGCTTCTTTTGCCCACAGAGCACCGGATGTCTAATGCGAATCACGAAAGCCTCTGCTGTTTGGAGTGTGCGATATATGGATGTTTTAGGCAATTTATTTGGTACGCTGTAGATGATAGAGAAGGATTCTTCCACTCTGGCTGGCTTTGTGACTGATTTGCATCAGATGGTCCAATATCGAACTGTTAATGGTTTTTACTACATCTTTACCTGGCCATAATGAAAGACATTCCACAGCGAGCACGAAAATCAAGTTCCTAGGACAACGGCCGATATTACTTGCCACACAAGCGCAATTCAATTGGTATATACAGTTTGAAGTGGCCAGCTGGTCGAGGTACTTCATCTTTCAGCCAAGGAAACACACTCGGTCGTGTAGAGAATAAGACGTGCAGTTCGCCAGGATTAAAAGTTTTTTGAACTGATTTGAACTTAATTTCCTCGTAATTATTTCACTTGGTATATCGACCTTGAATTTCACTCATATAAAGTGGCTTCTTGTTTACGGATAGTGAGTAGTCCTTTTCCGCTCTCTCTATCATGCTTCAAACAGCAGAGGCTATCGCAATTCGCAAGTCCAGTCCCTACTACTGCCCCTGCCAGCCTTCAGTAGAGACTATAAATTCATGAATTTGTAATATTATCTTTCCTAATATTTCTGATATTCAGCTTATTTTTATCTTGATGCTATTCAGGTGTAGTCTGTCAATATTATTGATTCGATGTTATTTAAACAACATTAATGTTGTCCATAGCACTAATTCATTCATTCACTACTATGGACGTATATATAACTGTAGAGCCTGACGATGAAGTTCAATATTCATTCTTTTGAAGATTTCGATTGTGTCATTGCGTTAACTGAAGTGAGCTAGTAACTCTTAAGAAAGCAGAACTTTCAAATCATTCCCCAATATCGGTATACAGGTAAAAGCCTGTATTAGCGCCAAAGTCTACATCTCGTAGATCTATGTGTCAATAAATGTTTTAGTACTACAAGCAGTTATATACTTAAAGTCCCAGATCATCCATACTGTAATACCTACATCTTGAGGATAAATAATGCATGTTTATTAAGCGGTTTGCCACTTCTCATTTCTTTCTTGTTGAGGTGGGGTTTATTGCCTTCATCTCTAGGCTTTCAGTTATGTCTGGTCATGGGTTTGAGTCACACACTCCACTTAATTTAGTTTTGAACAACTCGACAAGTATCATCAATCCTGACACACAATCTGTTTGACACATAACCCTGTGATATCAAACGCTAGAAGGCAGTTGTGATTGTTTGTGTGTGTGTGTTTTCTTTAATGTCTACTGACAGGCATTAAATATTATTATGAAGTCAACTGATACCTTGATCACCCTCTTTGCATTCTTTAGAGTATTAGACCATACATACCAATAGACAGACATACAGGCTGATGAGGTTATTTCATTGTCTGCGTATGATTCATCCTTCTTTTTATGAAAATTTAATATGATAAACACCTTTAAATATATTAACTGAAAAATAAATAAGTGTTAATTGTTCTTTTATATGAAAATAACATCTCAGACAACCCAGTTTCGTTTTTTTTATGGAATTACAAGCCTAATTACTAAATCCTAGTAATATTATGACTAAATCGAATTAAGGCGAATTACAGAACTCCCCCAATCATACATCTCTGTGTGACTCTATTGCTTTTATGGGAACTGATAGAGGATATACGTGGAATGTTGTGAAGTGATTTAAATGTGTCCAAATTCTAGTTCACTCATTGTCGTCTCTATATGTTTGAATGACTTAATAACATATCAGACCTTTAACTGATTATTCGATGAATACATTTAGCTAATTAAAAATGCCCATTAAAATTTTCAGAAGAATGGATGCTGAACAATGAATACTATTTCGGTAACTTCATCATCAGGCTCAACAGTCATATGAACACTATAGTGAGTGAATTAGTGTTATTATGAACAACATTAATGTTTGTTTAAATAACATCGAACCAATAATAATAATAATATCAATGAATAACAGTTGGATAGCATGAACATAACAATACACTGAATGTCAGAAAAATTAGGAAAGATAATATTACAAATTCATGAGTTTATAGTCTCTACTGAAGGTCAGGGTCCGGTTTTCACCACATGATCCAATATCGAAGTGTTAATGGTTTTCACTACACCTTTACTTAGCCATAGTGGGAGATGTTCTCGAGAGAGCACGTATAATCAAGCTACTAGAACAACGGCTTCACAAATGCAGTTGAATTGGTAGATACAATATGACATAGCCAGTCCATATACTTCATCTTTCAGGTGAGGTATCACCATCGGTCGTGTAGAGAATTAGACGAGTATTTCCCCAGCATTCAAAGTTCCTTGAACTGATTATCTTAATTTCTTCGTAATTATCTCACTTGATATAGCGCCCTTGAATTTCAGTCGTATATAAACAGGTTTCTTATTTACAGATAGTGAATAGTTCTTTTCCGCTTTCTTTGTCAGGTTTTTCTTGATAAATTTTTCGGGATAGCTATTTCCGACCAAAGTATAATATACAATGCTTAATTCATCTTCAGTTACTTCTTCTGAGCATATAGCTCTAAATAACCCTGTGGCTGAGGGTCTTCACTAAATTTCTTTTGTACTTGATAGGAACGAAGCTGTGAAAATGTGCATATTGTCCTGTCCATGTACTTTTTCTGTGTAAATTTCTTTTTATGCTACCATGTGGTTTTCTTGTGAAGAGGATATCCAGGAAGGCAGTTCTCTCTTGGGATTCCTCTTCGCATGCGAATTTTATTGAATTCAGTAATTATTGTACTCCTATCTGAATCATTATCACAAAGTATGAAGTTGTCACGCATATACCGGCAATAAAATGAGAACTTTCTGAAAGGTTGTTCAAAGGTGCATTTTCTGATTTACTTAGAAAGAAATTTGCCAAAATGAGACCCAATGGGGCGCCCATTGCCACCCCGTCCACTTGTCTGTAAATTGTGCCGTCAAATTTGAAGTTTACATTCATGGTACACCTTATTAACAATTCTTTAAGGATTTCAGTACGGATGTCAATGCTGGTCGGCTGGTTATCCGCTTGTTCACATATGTAGTTGACTGTTTCTACTAGAGGTACATTTGTGAATAAAGATGTTATGTCCAGAGATACCATGGTTTTGTCTGCATTAGACTGCATTCTATTTTGATTGGTGGTTCTCAGGTAAAATTAATTCATTAAATTGCTGAAATATATGACCTTGAGAGTATTTTAGCCAATCAGCTTGAAGTAAATATGTATAGCTTGTAGAATAAATTATACGCATTGTGATAGTGAGTGTTTCAAACTTTTGATCTCATTGAGAGAATTTATCAATCAGGGAGATGTGTTTTTGGTATTGCTGTACTCTCTGAGCTGGTAATATTTTTAAAACTAACTTTGAAGGTAGCAAGCACTCTATCTAACTCAGAGACGTGAGAACACCAAGAATTTGATAAGCGTTAACGGTTGAATAACACAGTAGTGCTAACACCTTAGTGACTGATGGATATATGCAACGGGATCATACAAGAGATTGGTTGCATCTGAAATGTTTCATTACCAGTTTCTCTGATTCCTCTGTTGCTACCCTGACCTCAGTTGAAACATTTTAGTCAATTAAATTACGTCATCTAACTTACTAACTAACTCAATCTTACTTTAGTTGCTGTCTGATTAACCTTGTTTCTATATTAGATCATTCTTGTATTACCTGATCAATTATCGAAACTTGGCAAACCTCATGTACACACATACGCACAAATAATTATATATAAATACGATTGTACAGCTGTATGAATGAATTCGCCATCGGAAAGAGTCTCTTCGCTGAACATCTTCTCTTTCTCTGATTCCAACAGTGGGTTAGATGAATTCAAATCTTTGAAGTGAGATCAGTTTCCAGTAGAATACAGACACGTATTCTTTTGAATTAAAACATGCACATAACTTAAATAATCTTCTACCAAGTATTTCTATTCCCCACCACCCCCTCCCCAGCATTTCACACGTCTTATAGCTGTGAAATATAGCCATTAAAAGTGTAAGACCTCATCAGGTTAGCTATCTTTAACTAAAGAATCTTTGTACTGTATCTGCTAGGTTAATTAGTCTAATGTGGTGAATCATACTGCAGTTAGGTCAGTTGATTAATGTTATCTGACACAAGATTCGAATGATAATTATTAATTAGAGCATCAATCATCTATGAAACATCAAGCTATTGATTTGAGTCTATTTGATTTGAGAGGTGTAGCCTGTGCCACTGGGTCATCGAGACGCTAGAAATCAGTATCAGTGAGAATTTTGGTTACTTAGTCCCAAATCCTTTTCAATAGAGTAGATGTATTAACTCGTACTGAGCTCCTGAATCCACTAAACTGTCAAATGCTGGAAGTTTGAATATACTTTTCAGGAGAGTGCCACACCTGACTCCTACGAAACCTTTGTTTGATAATAATGGAGAAGATTTGTAGCTCAGGTGGATGATTTTGATGTAGATGTGTTCTCTGGAGTAGCTGGATGGTTTATTCGTGAAACTTTCATTGGCCTACCAGGCAACATCTTCAACGGATACTTGGATTTGAAGTGTGTGCTTTTAAAGGTGAATATGACTTATCTTAATAAATAGAAAACCAAAGAGTATTTCTGTCACCCATTTAATCGCAGAACTGCCTCCATTAATGTTACTTGGTTAATAATGGTTTACAGTAAAAAGCAGTTTACGCATTTTGTTCTGTGTGAAACTCGTCGACCGGATAACATCTACACTCGATTAAGTGATAGTAGGGCTACTAAGATTAGAAACTGAGTGCCCTTATGAGTGATCGTCAAAACAAATTTACCTCCGTTTCTTTCGTGCCTTCTTGACATAGATGAGCCAGAAGCAGTCACTCGCTATAGGAATTTCTTCACTTAGCTGGTCTTATATAATTTTATGTTTAAGGAAATACCAAAATCAAAGCATATGTTACATTTGACCTTCTAACAAGGTATTTTATTGATTTGTTTACACAGTTGAAATACCTATTGTGGCGTTCATCATGGTACTACTATGCGCTGAAATGCCTTTCAGTTACTTTTGATCCTTACTTTCCACCCACCCCTTCCCCGCTTATTTTTCACCACTATTTATATCGTTCCCATGGTATGACTGACCTATACTGTTTCTACTAAAAAGGACATAAATCTTTGAAAATGTTTACAACTTCTGTAAAATATGTATGTATGTAATTCAAAGAAAAGGAGGGAAAAACGCTAGCAATGTTTTATTCGGTATGTTCACACATTATTTACTTTTTCAGAAACAAAATAGATCATAAGAAAGAAAAATGTGCACATTGCACGGAGACAAAGTTACTGTTTATTGTTAGTAAAGACTGGATATGCGTTGGTGGCACAGCGGTTAGGATTCTCGCTGACCATGCACATGGTCGGGGGTTCGATCCCTGACCACAGACGCACTCCTTTACCTCGCTTAACCAGAAATAATGCTGGTAAAGAGGAAAGGATGGTAATGAGGCTAGCAACCCCATCCTGTAAAATTAAACACTACTACAGAAACTTCAAGCCACTAGCTTAAGTCCTTATGTTCCACTGGGGAATGTGAAGTAATAAAAAAAGATTAGATATCAGTTCCATTTGTGCTTACAGTTTCTTCTCGCTTTTCTGACCTAAATAAACATCCTTGTACGTCAGGAGGGTTCAACGGCAGAATGCTCACTTGCCACACACGTGATCTGAGCTCGGTTCCCAGTAACCTACATGAAGTGTGAAACTAACGACCTCCACTGCTAATGAAACTTTAAAGTTTGAAGTTCTACTTCATACTGGGAACTCGGAACTGCAATAGTGCGATGAACCAACCAAAATTCTGTTGTTGCTCAACAATTTGGCAGATGAAAATAGATATGGGTTGGATATTCGCTTAGGAAACCTTCAAACTGCATCCCACGCTATGCAGGTTGTTGAATGGTACTTCTATGAGAAACCATATGTTGCGTGTCCATCCAAGAGTGACGTAGACAGGATTATTTGATGAAGAGAGGAAAGATTGTGGGTAATCGTAATACCAGTGTAGAGTGCTCTCAGTGAACTAAGTACACTGAGGATGTTTCAGTGAAGTCCTATGTTCTAGAGGAAACGTAAAGAAAGTCTAATAAATTATTAAACGATATTTAGCTATAAAATTCCCCTCAGATGGTGTTCCGTAACAAGAATTCGATAAGTTATATGAACGGCAACAGAAAATTATGTGTATGAGAATTGGTAACTCATTGGAAACATTGCTACAGTTCTAATAGTTATAAAAAATTGAAAATATAAGTATGTTTTTCACTACTCCAGTTTAAGGTTGTGCTTTGTGTGTTGATGTCCTGACTGATAGCTGCTATCTTGATGCGATCGTTAGGGATTACTTTCTTATCATAACGACTCAATGAGATATACTTGTTGAAAGGAATGTTTCTTCAGGCCTTAACATACCAGAAATGTCATTTTGCATAGTGGTTAGACAAATAGCAGTTACCGTCATAGTTTAATCCACTCACTGTAGGGTCCCGAAAACTGTATATCCTAACTTACAAGGTAGCGACCAGCACTTCAAATGGGCTATGTATAACCGACGTCAAGCATTTTTTCCGTGAACCCAGCAGTTAGGCAACATTAACACTCCATCAGTTCAGTGGGTTTAAAGAAGAAATCAACTTTCACGGAATAGGCAGCCACCGGGAATAATTCACCGCTGACACACTTCCATAAGCATACACACAGCTTTCTTGATCATGTGTTTTGCTTGAGACTGAGTAGTTTCAATCAAGAAGAGTAACTATTTCTCCATCTCTCTCTCCCTCCCTCTCAAATATCATTTCACTTAATTTATCTCCATCGATGATATTTTTGTTGTTGTTGTTGTTGTTGAATAGGTCTTGAACCGCATGGCAATACAGTTGGTAATCCAGCACGATTTACAATTGATACATTCAGTGCTGGTCGAGGAGCTGTTGAAGTGATTGTACTGAATCCTAAAGGACAAAGAGAACCAGTAAGTTGATTGATCTTCTATGCTTAATTAAATTGACTTACAATTTCTCGCTAATTATTTAAGCATTTTTTGAGATATTACATTTATAAAGAAATAAATCTATGCATGTTACTACACAATAACCAGTTTAGAACAAGACATATAAACGAACAATATTGCTGTTTTCAATTAGATCTTCTTCAGGCTTCACTCTAACTTATATAGCTCTTTATATATATAAACATTTTTAACTAATGACGGTGATTTTGTGGATCAAATAATAATAATAGTAATGTGGTAAATGTTTTGAATGTAGTTAATAACGATGATTATAATGATAACAAAATATTGATAATAAGGTTTATGCAGGTGGCGATAAGAATAACAAAGGTAGTAATATGTGTATATGTAGACAATTCAACAAATAAATTTGGTCCAGTCATAAAAGTTACGTAATACTAAAGGTGAAGTGGACAAATAATCATATTTTAAATAAATATCATAAAAATACGAAGGAGATGGAAAATAAGAAAGTATGGAAGGGTTTTGAGTTGAATTCACTTAACCCAAGGGAGAGATAAAGGTAGAACAAACTTCTTTTGTATGCAAACACTAGAATTGTTCTCGCGAATTAATTCCCATAGTTGCGGCTATCTGTAAAAGGAGGGTTAGAATTCCATTCGATAGGTTCGATGGAATGCGATAGATAACTTTGAAGGCACTTCTTCTTGTCCACTCGGTGACCGCTATCAATAAAATGAGGCAAAACAGAAGTTCTTATAGATTTTATCTGACTATTTCTGAACCACGAAGGAGGATGCTCATTAATGCGTTTGTGTTAAGCTGTCTAGTTGTTCGCCCTATATAGCTCTATCCACGGGAGAAACTAAGTTTGTAGATACACATATAAGTGGCACAGCTAAGCAGCTTGTCTTTCGCTTGAGCAATCATAATTGGTTGACAGCTGGAAAATGACAAACAAAGGGTGGTGGTTGCGGTATAAGTCCGTTTTATTGCTGTCGACAATCTCAGATGTATGACTTTGCTAGCCGCGTCCCCATTAAATTGCAACTTCATGAACAGTTGTTTCTTTTCAACTGTTGTCAGTTTCTCTTTATTGTACTTGGTATTCATGTGTCTCTTTACAAATCTACTAGGATTACCCATTTGGACTAGCGTATTTTACATGCATCCTAACTCATTTTCTAGGGGGTCATCTGCACAGATCTGTCTTGCTCTATTCGTGAGGCATCTGACCAAATTGACTTTGTATCAAATTAGTACAAAACTGAGGCTCTGTGTATATTATCCTACAGGTGAATGTTTTCTATAGACATCTCTCTTGAGTGAACCATCCTCTCTTCTGCTCAACTGGACGTCAAGGAAATGTAGTCCACCATCATATTCTTCTTCACAAGTAAAGATAAGCAATGGATATGCATCATTGAATTTTATTAACATTTCATTCTTGTCAGCTTTCACATCAAGAATAATAAATGTATCATCAACATAGCGAAAATAAGAATCGGTTTTCTCTATTATACTTGTTTTCAATGGACCATTTTCAATCTTGCTTTTTTGGCACATTTTGAGTTTATGTTAGGAACAATAGGATTGGTGAAATGTTTAAGTGACAGCAGGGCACAAAAACTAATTAGTACCAAGGACAATCTATTACAGGATGTGAGACGTATAAGAGAAGCCTTCAGACTTAATAATTAACCTGATAAATTAGTCAGAAAATATGTAGGGAAATGTAAAAATAAAATAAATAATGATAGTATTGATAGTGATAATAATAATAATAATATTAGTGGGGACATGCATGTCAAATACGCGCAAGACAACGCCAACAATAAGGAATCTAAATCATCAGTAGTAATTCCATACAAGGAAGAAACCTCGGAAACATAACACAGAATTCTTAACAAGGCAGGAATAAAAGTGGCTGGCATTCAAACACACAAACTCAATTAGAAACAAGCTTTGTCGGTTAAACGATCAATCCTGTGAAGCCTTTAAAACAAAACAATTCAGTTTATCTAATACTCTGTCTACAATGGTTGTCAGGTCAAATACATAGGTGGAAGTAGTAGAACAGGGGCAGTCAGAGTAGCCGAGCAGTACAAAATCCTAGCGAAATCTAGATTGGCTGACCCAAACAGGATAAGAAATCTAGAGAATAGTCCAGCTATAGCACTCACCACTTGAAATTACACACAACAAACCATTCAATAGGATGGGATAAGATGATAGTTTTAGAATCCAATGTCATCGGGTGGAGGGAGAGATTGATAACAGTAGCTTTGTTTATCCAATTAACTGCAAATACATGTAATAGGAATGATTCATCACCTGTCCAGTTGGATATCTGGAAAATTCTACTACCCCAGCGACAATGAATAGGAGAGAACAAAGAAAACTATGAAACTCGACTTTCGAAGTCGTGTGATTATAATTTATGAAATGATTACGAACAATAAATTTTGTTCGAAACCTTGTCATCCAGTAAATAATACTGTTTCACTGACTGTGTGGTATATCTAATAAACAAACTAATATGGAATTACTTACCACCGTAGTGCCCAAGTTTTACACATATATTAATGATTGAAGCTTAATTTATAGCTGCGTAATTTACAAACTTGTTGGAAGAGAAATACCACTACAGTTCCATTTAGAAATCTAAATTATTCAGATCATAAAATGATAAATGATAAACAAGAAACCAAGCATAAATGCATGGTGTTATATATACTACTGATAGACTGATTTCAGTAGTTGGATACTACTTACATCAACCAGTAGTGTTTATTTTTCAGCCAGATTGAAATAATCTCAACACTAGATAGACGTTTCGCTTGTGAAAAAGCAATTTATACCAGAATGTGTACTATTCACACCAACCAATAGGATTCGCTAGCTGTATCGAAGGTATTTAACCACTGAACTTGAGTTCACTCCTACAGCATGAAACTATGAATGCGCAAAAAAAAAGAATCGACAGTGCGATTTCACTTCAAACTGTCATTTTATTTTGATTTCATGAAATAAAATCAGTTTAGAATAACGAATTAAGAATACTAACACTTTGAGCAGTCAGCTCAGATAAGCGATAACGTAATGCTTGTAAAACTCTATACGAGTTATAGCGAATTTTGAAATAGGATCAGATGTAATTTTAAGGGTAAGGGTAAAGAATAATGACTCAAGAGGATGAACATAACAATGACCTTGAAACTTCAAAGAAGATAAAGTTAGTGGAACCAAGCAATAGATGCAATATTTGTAGAAAAATGCTAGAAGAAGTGTAGAGATAACTAACAGTGTAACAACAGAAGACAAGGGCCAGGCAAAAGATAGCTTATTAAGGAAATCAACACATACTTATAGATTTTCATGTACATTATTATAGATTATTGTCAGCAGGAAAACACAGTCTTCTGATGGGTTGTTTCTCACAGAAAGTTAACCTTGCATCTCCTTGTGGCTGTTTCTTGAATGTCAGATCATCTATATGTGCGTCGGTGGCACAGTGGTTAGGACTCTCGCCGACCATACACATGGTCCGGCGCACACTTGATATCTATGGTCGGCCTGCGAATTTCGGGCTACCGATATCCATGCTGAAAATTCCATACTTGTACCAAAAATACAGTGTGGAATCAAGCTGTAATCAAAAATAAAATAAATAAAATAAAATGTTAACCGTATCCGCCTACGCAAAGTGTGCTGTGATTGGTTGTTGAATCAGTCTTTGTTCTCATTTTTCTCACGACGAATTTTGGGGACGTAAATTACTGTCCACTAATTTGTCTAGCAGCTAGCTCTCACCACAACAGGATATTTTATCACTTTAGGGTTAGGTTAGGGAAAGATGAAGCTTAGGTTAAGGTGGGTGGAGGGGGATCAGTTTCCTTCACTCGCCTTTGTGTTAACAGCTTCGAAGGTTCAGTCGTATGTGATTTGGTTGCTAGCCTCAACCTCCCCCCCACCACCACCAGCAACTTATCCTCTTTAGCAGGCTTAAGGTTGGCTAAGCGAAGCTGAAGAGTGCATTGGTTGCTACATGTGTAATCAGCGAGTATTCTACAATTCAAACACTGACGCATCTAGTATTGAGTTAAGGACCTAAATTAGACTTTTGACAGTGACTAGTTATTGATTCGTCCTTTCTCACCCTTCAGGTCGTTATTTTTTAAAATTTTACAATTTTAAGGTGAGTCAAATACACAGATGTAGATTAAATTAACTTTGTGAAGCAATTTAATATAAATGTTTTGGTATAAAGAAATATATTCTAAAGTTTGTTTTATAAGGGTTAGTTTTTGCTTTACGAGTTGATCACGGATTGATATCAGTAAGAGAACTACTGAAAACCAGGGAGAAGTGGATAGCTGTTTCAGCCACTAGTTTGCGAATCATCGGCGGTACGCACTCACCATCATGGTTCGAACCCAGGACCTTCCATTTACAAGCCAAGCGGAATCGTATATCATTCAGCCATTGGGACCCGATCCAATGGTCCTTGAATTCTAACTTCTGCCAATTCACGACATAGCACGACCCCTAGCCAATGTCTTCGGCGAGTATTTGTCCTCACACCCGACCATCTGCACCCTACTGGTCACGACTTCCCACTGGAACCCAGGTAACTACCTACCTGAATAGGGCCAGTCACCAGTGAGCATCTTATTGTTATTCAAGTGTTGGTTTGTAGGGATTTGATTGGTTTCAGGATTTCATCATGAGCTGACAGTAGTTAGAGAACCATTGGAAAACCTGGGAGTACTGGACAGCTGTTTCGTCCTAGTTTGGGACTCTTTAGCAGTAGGCACCCTCCGGGATTCGAACCCAGGACCTTCCGGTTACAAGGCGAGCTTGTATACCAGTACTCCAGTACTCCCAGGTTTTCCAATGGTTCTCTAGCTACTGTCAGCTCATGATGAAATCCTGAAACCAATCAAATCCCTACAAACCAACACTTGAATAATAATAATAATTTGCTTTATTCCAAAACACTACTTATGAGACAGAATGGAATTCTCAGCATTTTACTACAGTATTGCATCCAGTTAGTACATTAACAATAAATAAAATTCTACATAGATTAAAGTAAACTCACTTCATTATGACAACAACAATATTGGCATGTCGGTAGCTAAGCCAAAATTGAACAGAGTGTTTGAAGGTGTTAGAAAAGTAGATACTACTAGCATATTTACTGGCGTTAGCGGTAACAAAAGGTTCTAGTGAGAAGTCATGACCAGTGAGGTCCATCCAGGTGTCGCGTGTGAAGATGGATATCCCACCGACGACAATGGTTGGGGTCGCGCTAAATCAAGAATTGGTAGAAGTTAGAATTCATGGACTGGACATTGAGCAGTCGGGTCTCAGTGGCTGAATGGTATACGAGCCAGCTTGCCTTGTAACCGGAATGTCCTGGGTTAGAACCCTGGTTGTGGGTGAGTACCTCCCGAACTAGGCTCCTGAAACAGCTGTCTGGCAGTACTCCCTGGTGCCTTTCAATGGTTCTCTAACTGATATCAATCCGTGATCAACTCATAAAAATAAAGAGATATATAAACCGAATAAAATGATTAGATGCTATTCCTATATCACAATAGATCAGTAGGATTGAAAAAGTGAATGTTCTGTAACTTACTCTTCAATAATTTAATACAGAATCAACTTTTATGGTGAAATATGCCTGATGAACTTTCGTTGTGTATGTACAGTCCACCTTATGAAATTTAATTACCACTTTTATTATAATAACTGGTTCATGAAATAAGAAAAGATACATTACGATCACGCTGCAAGTATGACAGAATTTTTAAATGTAGAAATATAATCCAGATTTACTAAATTATGTTTATTAAATCCGTGATTCAGTGCTAGAATGCCAGCCAACGACACACCTGTTCCGGGCCCAATTCTTGGCCACCAATACATTCCTAAGTCTTGCTTAAACAATCGTGAGTGTAGGAAAGAGGAGTATTTGAGTGTGAGGGCAGCAACACTGCCATTACTGTAACTTCAGAGCTCCGGTTTGAGGCTCTATGTTCCATTTGGGACGCAAAGATGATGACAAAGTTATGCATATTAAATTCATACTAAACAATAAATAAAAAATGGGATGACTGAATGTGTATTCCACATATTTTTAGTTCTTCTGTGTTTTCTGAGGTGGCTGATTTAATTGTGATGCTTTCATTATCCTTCTCGACAGCACTGTCATCGTCATCTTCAATTTGAAGTGAGCTTTGGGAATTATTCTTGTGTGATGTTTGTATTTCTCCGGGTGACTGATACTGGCATTGATTTCTTTACGAATGTATTCTATCATCGTTCTAATATATCACCTTTTAGTTGTTTGATCTACTTTTGATAAATTTGATATACATTCACATGTGATTCGAATCTGCGTCACCCAGTCAGTGCTGCAGTCAGAGACGTTACCACTGAGCTATTTGGGCTCACGATTGACCTCCTGTAGGACTGTAGTGGGTATTTTGATTGGACACTAGTAACTAGTGCGATGTGTCAAGTCCTTTCTTTGGTGCAAACTGAATTCTATCAGTCAGGTTTTTGCAATGCGGCCACCATTCTACTCGGTGGCTCGCCATCACGGTGCACATTCACATTTGATGATATTCGATAGTTGGCGGCAATCTGCAGGAATTTGGCAGGAATTCACATACCTTCACATTCATGAATAGTCACCATTCAGACAGTAATGAAAACAAAACACGTAGTTCAGCGAATTCATTCACTTAGCTGTACAATTGTAGTTAGATAGACAAAAATAATTATATGTTTTAATTTTAATTTTATTTTTTGTTTTTGATTACAGCTTGATTCCACACTGTATTTTTGGTACAAGTGTGGAATTTTCAGCATGGATATCGGTAGACCAAATTTTGCAGGCCGACCATAGACATCGGGTATGCGTCGGCAGGAGATCGAACCCCGGACCATGTGTATGGTCGGCGAGAGTCCTAACCACTGTACCACTGACGCACGATTGTGCGTCTAAATGAAAACCAAAGAGTTAAAATTAGCTGACTGTTGTATTCTCTGCCTAAGTCTGAGGGGATACTGCGTTCACCTTGTAACCTATAGGTCCTAGATTTGACTCCTTGAGGATTCACGGTGTAAAACTGATGAAGGGGTCTAAATAAGGTCGAAACAGTAGTCTAGTACTCTCTAGTTGTAAGAAAAAGGTAAAAACAGTGACGAAAATTTTCTTTTCGACGATTCATTTTCATGAGTTGTACAATCATAATTATAATTAACAAAGATATCTTTAGACCGATGAGATACTGGTAAATTTTGTCCTTGAAAAAATTGTATTACATAATATAAGGTGTAAGAAGGGATGACTAATTGTAAGTTAGAAAAGTGACAGAAGTTCCCATGACGTAATAAGTGTGAGATAATGACTAATCAATAAGCTCGTGTAGAATGGACAGGAACTAGTAGAAAGGCGATAAAGTGTTTTTACATAAAATCTGTATGAAAATGCAACGTTATTAATAAACAGTAATAGGCTGGTAATAAAATGTGGATGATGGGAATAATAATGATAATAAAAGTATTAATAATAAATGTAATAATAACAATAGTAATAATAATGATAGTGGACTTACATAATAAAACAAAGAAGCGAAATTGTAGTAAGAACTTTACTCTGGCCATGGTAGGGCGAGAGAATGTATGTATCGTTTTTGAATGCAGAGGTCCGGTTTCAGATCTCGAATAGCTAATGCTTCAGCCATGTACAGATGACGTATTCGAAGTTCCTTTGTACGTTATTGAGCGACTCTCTGTAACACTTTGAAGCATTCATGCAGGCGGGGATGCTCGATATCCGTAGATGACAAGGTGTTCGAGGACAGAGCTACTGCTGTTATTCTTTTCTCCTCTATCTGGTTAACCAAGCTGGACAATGTTCCAGAATACTTTTGTGGACTTGACGTCGCGCACGGCCGATATACCTTGCTCCACACGAGCAAGTAAATTGATAAATACACATTGAAGTGGTCAAAAGCGGTATCTTGTCCATAGCGTTAGATTGGATTAACTGTCTGCAGGAAAATGCGATACGTAGAGTGGCGGTTGGATTTGTCTTCTTCAAACATTTGGAGCGGCGGTTTCTGAGAATTTCCGCTGCAACATCACCTTTTAATTATATGTTCATGCTGAGAGTCTTCTTAGGGACCTTGCAATGTTTGACACCGGAGGCTACTACTTCATGTTTCTGTCAATAATTTCTGATGGATAACCATTCTCTAGTAGGGTTTTACGTAATAAATTTAATTCTTCCTCTACCATGTCTTCCGAGCAAATTTTTCTGATCCTTGAACACAATGTACGTACTAGGTTTCTCTTTCGGATCAGTAGAACAAAGCTCTGGAAGTTGATAAACTGTCCAGTTCATCTCTCTAGTTGTGTTTTGTTTTATCATATTGTCTGCCAATGAGTAAATCTTTTTTTATCCTTTACATAAAATGCTCATCACTGGTTTCTTCTTTTCATTTCTACCTTTTTTGTTTTAATTAGTGTGATGTCCTCAGTAATAATGATAAACAACAAACTTATTCATGCGCCTATGTACCAACACAAGAAGGTGAATATCGAGTGATTATTAAGTTTGCTACAAAAGAAATCTTGAATTCACCATTTAAAGTGTTGGTGGAAGGTGCACAGGGGGATGCAAGTAAAGCAACTGCTTCTGGTCCTGGAATTGAACCAACCGGAAATCAAGTTGGTCGACGTACATTCTTCAATATATTCACTGCAGGTAATTTTAACTTCTTTTATGCATAGTAATTTATTCTTGAAAACAAAAAAAATCTTAGAAAGATAATAACTGATACCCCTTTGCATCCATCAATATTATTATCACTGTTTCCTTTAGTTCTTAGAGGAACATAGCGCTTCAGCCACATGTCTCCGTTGCTTCCAGAGTTCTCCGCCAACGTTTTCGCATGTCTCCAGGTCTGCCCACATGCTTTCATCTCCTCTTGCCGTGACCTCCTTCATATAACCCTCGCAATGACGACCAACTCACCGCTTCTTTTTCGGGTTCCACTCCAGCGATGGCCTGTCTTGTGATGTCACTCACTTGCTGGTTTGTTTTCACATAGTATGGCCAATCCACCTCCTTTTCTCCATGCATTTTTGTTGCACAATTGGTTACTGCTGGGTTGGTTTGCTCATTGCCAGGGATCCCTGTTGCTGATCTCTCCTGGCCGGTCATTTGACCTTGAGCGATATAGTGAGCAAAGACAGCTGTTGATGAAGGTGTATAGTTTGTTTGACGCGCACTGTAAGTCTCTGATCCATATAGTAAGTAGCACTGACTTGACATTGGATTTGAAAATCCGGATCTTATTTTTCATGCTGAGTAGTGTTGTTGACTTCCACAGAGACTTGAGAGTAATGAAAGCTTGACTTGCTTTCCCGATTCTCGATGCTTTGATATTCCTATCATTCGATTCCACCAGTAGTTGAAATGATGCTTTCCAGGTAGGTATGTAGGTGAAGGAGGTTGTTTCTTTCAAGTTCCTCCCATTTATGCTGATTGTTGTCTGTTGTTGTTGTTGCTGTTGGCCAGGAATCTTCATCACCTACCTCTGTCTTCTCTATGTTCGCATGAAGTCCTATCTTCTCTGGATGCTTCTTCTACCGCCAACTTGTTGCTTTTCGCTTGGATATCTTCCAGTTTGTGGGAAATCAGACGTATATCATAGGCGAAGTCCACATCCTCCAAGTACAGATTGCAAACGAGATGAAAAGATACGGGGGTTTCAAGTACTGGGAATATATGCGAAAGCAGATGGAATAGGAGTGGACTCACCAAATTTTCAATGGGAGAGTCGATGATCTACTCTGGTAACCCAGAAGACATGTACACCGAACGTGTGGCTATCATAATATCATCAACGGCAACGAAGGCCCTGATACGATGGGAGGCGATCTCGCCCAACTATGGTGTAGTAGAGTTTTTATACTAAGCCATCCAACCCTAAAGTCTTGTATAGTTGCGTCTATTAGTACCACTACTACTACTACCTGATGGGATACAATAAGAGAGAACTGTGTCTAGATAGGATACTCAAAATCCTACAAGATAATATTTTCTAATCCCCTTGCTTGAGCCTATGTGTTTTTTTTACCGACAGTATTAACAAGTTGATTTAGCTACCCCCTGCATTCGTCATACTGACAGCTTGTGGTGTTCATCGCAGTGAAACAGTCTTTCTTTAGTAGCTTAGATAAGATAAAGGGGGAGTGATAAAAAAGCATAGGTAGAATACATGAATTAACAACATATAACAGTAAAGATTGAGTGATACCAGAGTGTCTTAACCTCTTTAGGTAGAAAGTTTAACGAAATATCCACCTGTCATTTGATGTCTTTTTCAAATGTGTATTTAGAATAACACATTTAAACGAATATTGTGCTTTCAGTTAGATCTCATCAGGCTTAACCCTAATATGCATAGGTTTACAAAGAAAAATTCAAATATAAACCAATCATGGTGTTTTGTCTATAGGATAATGAGATGGTGAATATAAATTGTGCAGTTAGTCATAATACTGGTAATGATAATATTAATAATAGTAATAATAATCATAATAATGGTCTTATCAAAAAAGGGAGGCAGTCTGTGTTAACACGAATAATGGAAAACAGCATGATCAAACAAACAGATGTTCAAGTAGACATAGTAGTCGATAAAGGCTAGTAAAAACAAATGAACCGATTAAGTAATATTAGATTGTAAGGGAAGTAAATGAGACAGGTTTTTAATGAAGATGTGATAAGATTAAGGGTGATGATAAGAGAGGGGTTGAAAATATAAACAAGGGGTGATGTAGAAGTCATTAGTTGGTTATGTCTTCATCTGCCAACGAGCGAGGTATAATGGCTGTTCGAATGCCTATCGCCTGCCTCAGATGTGTGTGTGCAGTAGACGAATACGAAGTCTATTTGAAAGATTCGGTGGGATACGATGAATAACTTTGAAGGCTCTAGTTTTCTTCCCTAGATGACTACTATCAATTAAATGTGACAAAATTGAGCTGCGGATTGTTTTTTGTCTGTCCTTTGCCAAAACACGATGATTGGATATGTTCACTAACACGTTGGGTGGCTATGCTGTCTAGTAGTAGTGTGCCCAACATAACTGTCACCGCAGGTGCAGTTGAACTGATAAATACACATAGATGTGGCAAAACTATCAAGCTTATTCTTCGTTTGCGTCCAGTCATTCGTCGGCTAGAGAATGACAAACATAGGTGTACTGCATAAAATGTTCTACGTATACTCCTTGAAAGTCTTTGGAATAAAATCTCATTAGATAAGTCACCATTAAATTGTAATTTATAAATAGAGGCTTTTTACGTGCAGCCAAAGTCGCAGGTTTTCTCTCTGATGTTTTCATATGTTTCTTTATGAAACTACTCGGATAGCCCATCCCCGTCAAGAAATCGTGAATATATATCTAAATTCCTTGTGTAAAAGGTCATCCGTACATATCTTTCTTGCTCTGCTCGTAAGACCTTTAACGACATTTCTTTTATATTTAACGGGCACGAAACTAAGGTAGTGTGCGTATTGCCCTGTGAATGTGTTTTTTCTATACACGTTTCTTCAAAGTCACCCATCTTCTCGCCTGCCCAGCAAGACATCCAGAATATGTAGTTTATTGTCGTACTCCTCTTCACAAGTAAAGGTAAGCGAAGGGTGTATTTGTAAATATTGTATACTAGTCAAAGTATATTCATTATATACCCTTTTATGAAATTTCACTTTTAACTCACTTACTGGTTTTACAAAAACAATTAAACACACAGCTGGTTACAGTAATGACCGTGAGTCCCTGTGAATCAATGTTGTCAAAGTTACGTGTATCTACTTGTTGTCTACTTGTGTAGTGGTTGTACTATTCATTGATTTGTGTGAACTACACAGTTCTCACTTTTCATTTTTTTAGAGACTGTCACTTTATTGATTCAAGATTGTCACTATTCAGTGAAAAAAATATTCTTTGTCGACGAAACTGTCTTCAGAGTCTGGCTGTACAGTCGTATTTATATTTACCAAAAATTGTATAGTAGTCTTTTATTGAGTAATAGGGGCAGGGGGTGACATATGAACTGATATAATTACTCAAAAGTGGCTTTAGAAGTAATAAATAAAATTGGTGGATGGTGGCTAGCAGTGGAATCCAGGATAAAGCGCATTTCGTCCTATTTGGGACTCGTCATCTGGATGTACCTGCATTTCTCAGTGAGTGATGACGTTCCCACAGAGGCTCGAACCCAGTGCTCATAGTTTCAAACGCCAAAGCGTTATCCACTAGACCACTTGGGCCACGAGAGCCACCTCTTGTGCAACGGGTCATGTTAATTTTAATTGAATTTGAGATTTTCCCGTTGATTGATTGGACCGAAGTGCTCGGTCTCAGGTTGACATGTCGGCTTCTTGTGCAGATGCTTCGACGATGTCTGGGGATTTGATTTGTATACAATTGGTGGTTGGTGGCTAGCAGTGGAATCCAGGATGCGCATTCCGTCCTATTTGGGACTGGTCAGCTGGATGTACATCCTGGATTCCACTGCTAGCCACCATCCACCAATTGTATACAAATCAAATCCCCAGACATCGTCAAAGCATCTGCACAAGAAGCCGATATGTCAACCTGAGACCGAGCACTTCGGTCCAATCAATCAACGGGAAAATCAAAAATTCAATTCAATAAGTAATAAATAAAAGTTGTAAATTATGTGGTACTCAATGGTACAAAGCTGCACTGTACAACGTCGAAAAAGATTTCCTTTGCTGAATTTGTCTTTTATTTTCTTCATGACTCATTGGGTATTTTCGGTAGTGACTTAATTATTCAAGTAAAACTGGAAATAAAAAAAATTTTTTAAAAATTACATATTTTTGCAGAGAATGACTCGTGAAGAGATCAAGACTAAGGTAGAATAAGAGACAGACAGAGGAAACAACACCAAGAATGCTAGAGAATTTTTAGAAGCCTACCTGGTACTCCAGTGAATCATCAATCAATAGACACATCGAGATAGAGAAAATTTATCAACCGATAAGAAAGAAACCTCACACACAGAGGGTCAAAGTTCAAGTTCCAATACAAGTAACCTAGAAGGTGTGAAAACACACATAAAAACAACCTATCACGTTCAAGGTAACCCACCAGGAGAGATGACTAATAAACTCGTGGAAAAATCTAAAAGCTAACTTCAACGAATTGAAGTACGCGTTGAAGATGTCGCCTAGTAGGGTGATGAAAGCTTCGTCAAATTAACTATCCAGCTCAGGGAACACAGCCACATCAAAATTTTAGGGATTTGATTAATCGATTGCAAATTAGATCACAAACTGACATCAGTCAGAAAACTATCTGAAACCAAAAAGTCCTGGACATCCTGTTTCATCCTTTGGCTCCACCACTGGATTGAACCTAGGACCTACAGGTTATAAGTTAAGCTACTAGAACATGATGCATAAAGTCATAAATTCTGACTTCTGCCAACTCGTGGTTTATACGCCAATAGTCAGCTAATGTCACTATTGGTTCACTGGTTCTCTGGCTGATATCATCTTGTGATCCATATTGAAATCAAGTAAATCCTTGTAAACTCAAACTTCAAAATAATAATAATAATAATTCGAATAGCTGAAGGTTACTCATACTTGATTAGTGCTTTTAAAAACTGAACACAAAGGAAACAGAACACCTTGCGGCTGAATTTTTCGCAAACTTGATATACTATAATATTCATATATATACATATATATATAATTCAATTTTCTATTTTCCCGTCGACTGACTGGACTGAAGTGCTGGGTTTCAGGTTGACATGTCTGTCGGCTTCTAGTGTGCAGATGCTTCGACGATATCTGGACATGTAATTAGAAGTGAATTATTGGATGATGACTAGCAGTGGAATCCAGAATATGCATTTCGTCCTATTTGAGACTCGTCAGCCAGTGGATGTACGTGCATTCCGCAGTCAGTGAGCATGTTCCCACTCGATGGCACTGGGTTCGAGTCTTGGTGGGAACATCACCACTCACTGAGGAATGCAGGTACATGTAGCTGACGAGTCCCAAATAAGACAGGCGAAATGCACATCCTGGATTCCATTGCTACTCACCATCCACCAGTTAACTTCTAATTACATGCCTTGACAACTCCTCAGGGCAATTTCTAAAAAGTTAGATGAGTAAGGTGTAAATGGCTGTCCACTTACCATCTTGTTTATTCATATTTCTCTTCCTTCCTATCTGTCTTCATCTGACAAAGAAATACGAAACAGTTTCATAAAATGTATATATTAAACTAAATGTTGTCCTCCAGTGTATTCCATTTTTTATTTTTGTTCTGTCTATTTTTTGTTATTATTATTATTATTATCATTTACATTGTAAACACTTTATTGACAGTGAAAAGCCCCCTCCCCCCACCTATAGCATTAGTCTGTTTTCTTTTTCTCTAATCTCAAACAAAATGGGATGTTTATTCCTGCAGCACACATCGTTAGTAGCAGTTTAATTCTCTAGCTGATTCATCACTGTTTAGTTGTTGCTCTTTTTCGCTTCTGTTTATTCTGTTGTGTGTGTGTGTGTGTGTTTATGTGCGTGTACGTGTGTGCTTTGTTTGTGAAAAAAATCGTCCAGAGAATACCTTGAAAAGAAGGCAAAATGAAACACAATAAAAAGTCAGACTATTTTGCTTTGGTATCCAGCATGGAACTGACCTCAATGCACGCCCAGACAAGTCAATAATTATTTGACAACAAATCAGTCACTATATATATATGAGTTTGATTCAGTGGTGTATGATGCTTGCTAACCACGTACGTGGTCAGGATGCCATCCTCTTTAACCCCTCTCCTAGCTGGCTAACCGATAGCTATAAAGATGAAAGGTTGGTTGGTTGGTTGATCGTGAAGCTAGGAAAGAACTCCACGTTGTAGTAAAACAATGCCACTGCCACTGAAATGTCATAACTTGAAGGCACATGCAACACTCGAAACGCAGGGAATGAAGCAAAAAGCATTCAACTGAAAGATTTGTGAGAAATTAAATGTTAATATATGTGTAAAACTTGGGCACTACGGTGGTAGTAAGTAATTCCGTATTAGTTTGTTTATTAGATATACCACACAGTCAGTGAAACAGTATTATTTACTGAATGACAAAGTTTCGAACAAAATTTATTGTTCGTAATGATTTCATCAATTATAATCACATGACTTCAAAACTTGAGTTTCATAGTTTTCTTTGCTCTCTCCTATTTGTCGTTGTTGGGGTAGTCGACTTTTCCAGATATCTGACTGAACAGGTGTTGAATCATTCCTATTACACGTATTTGCAGTTGATTCGATAAACAAAAATTCCGTTACCAATCTCTCCCTCCATCCTGCTATTACACTAGATTTTAAAACTGTCATCTTATACCATCCTATGGTATAAATTTGTTGTGCGTAACTGCATGTAGTAAGTGGTATAGCTGAACTATTCTCTAGATTTCTTATCTTATTTGGGTCAACTAATCTAGAATTTGCTAGGTTTCTATGCTCCGCTAGTCTGACTACCCCTGTTCTACTATTTTGACAACGCCTGTTCCAGATATCTGAAAAATCCTAGTACCCGTACAATGACAAATAGGAGAATACAAAGAAAACTATAAAACTCAAGTTTCGAAGTCGTGTGATTACAATTGATATGATTAACGACAATAAAGAGTTGTGTTCGAAACATCATCCAGTATGTAGTACTGTTTCACTGTGTAATACATCCAATAAACAAACCATTGTGGACAAATTAAATGATTTAATAGTACAAATGTTTATTTTGGTTGATGGCAATTAGAATTGTGACCTATGATGCGTATTTCACCTTGTTTACTACTCGTCATCTGTATGTACTTGCATTCTCCCTGAATGATATATAGTATTCCTAGTGAGATTTTCAAACCCAGTGCTCATTAATTTAAACAACAAACCTTCAAATACTGTTGGAGTGTTTGAGCAAATATTTTTTATAGAAACGGCATATTTTCGCTCAACATAACCGATCAAGGGGTAATACATACTTAACTTATGCAGATTTCATAGTAGGCTTTAACACCAATCAGCATCATTTAGAGAATCAACTGAAAAAACGAAAATGTAATCATTTTCCAGGAGACAATGTGCGTATCTTGAAGTGCGCATTATCATGCCAACAGTGAATTCAACTCGCAGTATAATACAACCAAGCAAGTTGTGAGAGATGTGATTTGATTTTTCTGAAGTTCGAAGTCTATAGAAGCATACCATCGAATTTCTAGCCTTGAATCCACCACTGCTGGCGGTTCTGTATTTCATTAAGCGCATAGGTCTCGTGAATAAGTAGCTCTAGACTGTCAAAAGTTTTCTGGTTGGTGATGAAACTTAGAATGCCTGACTATCATTTTCATCCTTCAATTTTTTTATAACCTTTTCTTTGTTGCTTTCTAATTTTTCTTCTTTCAGCTGCTGGACCTGGAAATGTAGATTGTGTTATTCTCGATCCACTTGGTCGACGTGATGCTATTAAACCATTGATCACGCGTCAAGGTGAAGATAATTATCTTGTTGAGTATACACCAAAAGATGAAGGTCTACATTCAGTTAATGTATTCTTTGCTGGTCAACAAATACCAAATTCACCATTCGGTGTAATGGTTGGTCCACGTAAGTCAAGCATCAAGAGAAGTGTAATTTTGTAAAAAAAAAAAATAATATTTTCACCAATTAATTACTCGGGAAACAAGATTTATCAAATGAAACACAAAATAATTGAGCAAAGAATATCCTTTTCGATAATTTCCTTCTCCCCATCTACAGTTATATATGCATGCTTATATGCATAAAATATTCTAGAATAGTAGTCGTGTCGATTTTAAAGTAAGACCAATGGAACTACAATTCATTTAAGATGCTTAAATAATAATAATAATAAAGACGCAATAGCAAATAGAGTATCAACTAAAATTATGAAAATTCCACAAAAACTGAGAATCATTCAAATGTAGATGGCCAAAGTAAGGATAATGTCTGAACTAACCTCCTTTGGATGCACAAATTAGGCTTGTTATTATGGATCCCAACAGTCAGACTCAGCAATATTTAGTAGTTGAACTCTTAAGACGAAAATAAGATTCGTAGGTATGCGGTAAATGACCCTGAAAGTATGGTTAATGTTAATCTTGTGTTCTGTATCCACACGATGAGACAAAACAGCGCTGAGGATAGATTTTGTTTGTCCTTTGCTTAACCACGTAGAGTGATGTCAGGAAATTGGACGAGAATGAGTCTAATGACCAGTTAGTTGATGTAGGTTTTCAACATACACTTCTTCTTATTGTGCCATTCTCTTTTCTGGTTATAAGGACGTCTAGAAATGAAATACTAGAGTCTTTTCCTTCTCAATAGTAAAATTTATTGCAGGATGAACCTCGTTAAATTTGTCCATACAGGATGTTCTTTGCTCTATCCTCATTTTTCATGATCAAAACTGTATCATTCATGTACCGACAATAGAATTCAAGTTCATCAACAACATCTTTCAATGGCCCATTTTCTAATTTCGCAAAGAAAATGTCGGCTAGAATGGGTCTTAGTGGTGACCCCATTACCACACTCTCGATTTGTCCATATAGTTCCAAATTAAATAAAAAGTAGACAATCATTATGCATTTCAAGAGAAGCGCTTTTATAAAAGATATACGAATGTCAATATCAATGTTTCGTCTTATGAATTCTTCGCATACAAAGTCCACTGTTTCCATAAGTGGTACACATTGGTGAATAAGGAAGATACGTCAACAAATGATATCATGAATTTATTGTCAACATTTTAATCTTTTATCCTTTCAACAAATCCAAAAGTATCCTTTACAGCAATGTGTTTTACCAACTCGGTACAAAGAGGCTGTAAGAGTTCAAATGAGAAGATTATGATAGAATTGATTTGTTTCACTGTGCATGTCACAGTGGCTGTCCTAGGTTTCTCCAATCCTACATGTCGAAATAATTTATTTCCATCAACTGGTTTTTCTGTACACTGCACGTCTGCATTGGTAACCCACTAATTCCAGCACATATATATAGGTGATACTGTGGCGTGTGCTACTGATAAGGTTTATAAGTAGTGTATAAATATATAAGGAAATATTCATTGGCATAAAATCATCAAATCCCAGGGAGATACATTTGATATCAGAGAAAGCAAATAATACAGTTAAGGCGTCGGCGGCATAGCGGTTAGAACGCTCGCCGATCATGCACATGGTCCGGGGTTCGATTCCCGGCTGACGCACTCCTTTACCTCACTAAGCCAAAAATAATGCTGGTAAAGAGAAAAGGTTGGGCATGAGGCTAGCAGCCCATCCTGTAAAATAAACACTGCCATAGAAGCTTGAAGCCACCAGCTTGAAACCCTATGTTCCACTGGGAACGTGAAGGATAAAAAAATAATAATACAGCGTTGGAGAGATACATAGAAGACGTGAGAGAGACATAAGAGACAGGAAACACATGCAATAAGAAGGAAGGCCAGAAGTAACAAATGGTGCGTTGAAGATGAGGTGTACATCATTTGGCTATACAGAGATACCAAACTGCTAGAATGAACATTCCTTTATCAAGTCTCTCATCTTCTACCGTTACAATACCGCAACGGCTGCAGTATATAAATTTCAGAAATCATCATAAATCTATCTTTCTACAAGCAGTTATATCTTCCCATTATGTAGTCGTATTGATTGAGACCTGGAGAGAATCAAACACGCCAACCTGGATGAAAAACTTCGACCGGAACGAGCTGGATTCAAGAGATTCAAGTCATGTATTGATCAGATCGCCACACTACGGATCATCATTGAACAAAGCTTGGAATGGCAGTCACCTCTCTATCTCAACTTCATCGACTTTGAAAAGGCCTTCGACAGACAGCATCGATTGTGAGGTGATTTGACGACTACTTCGCTACTACGGGATGCCGCCGACAATTATACATCTCATCCAACAGTTGTACGACAATGCTGCATGCCAAGTAATTCACAACGGGAAACTTACAGAATCCTACGAAGTAAAGACAGGAGTAAGACAAGATTGCCTACTATTGCATTTGATTTTCCTGAATGCAGTAGATTGGATAATGCAACAGACAGCAGGCAATGAAGAAACAGGCATAAAATAGACTCACACAAAAACTTGAATGATCTGGACTTCGCCGATGATATATGTCTGATTTCCCACAAACTGGAAGATATGCAAGTGAAAAGCAACAAATTGTCGGTAGAAGGAGCATACAGGAAGATAGGACTTCAGGTGAACATAGAGAAGACAGAGGTAGGCGATGGAGATTGCTTGGCAACACTAACAGCAACAGACAAAATCAGCATAAATGGGAGGAGCTAAATCTGAAAGAAACAACCTCCTCTACCTACCGACCTGGCAAGCATCGTTTCAGCTACAGGCAGACGGAACTGACGAGGCTATCAAAGCAAGGATTAGGAAAGCAAGACAAGCATACATCGCTCTCAAGTCTCTGTGGAGGTCAACAGCACTTAGCATGAAAAAAAAGATCCGGATTTCCAACTTCAATGTGAACTCAGTGCTACTTACCATATGGATCAGAGACTTGGCGCGTCGTAAAGAGCACATCAAACAAACTACAGACCATCATCAACAGCTGTCTTCGCTCAATACCACTCAAGATCAGATGGCCGGTCAGAAAACATCATCAACAGGGATCTCTGGGAATGAGCAAACCAGCCCAGCAGGAACCGATTGTGCAACAAATAAGCAGGAATAAATGGAGCTGGGTTGTCCATTCTCTGAGGAAACCATCAAGTGACATCACTAGACAAGCTATCACTTGACTGGAACTTGAAAGGAAAGCGGCCAGTTGGTCGTCAGTGTGAGGGTGACTTGGAGGAGGTCATGTGAAGAGGAGGTGAAAGCATTTGGGAAGACGTGGAACCAGGTGGAAACGTTGGCAGAGAAGGGAACGCAATGGGGACGTGTGGCCTAAGCACCATGTTCATCTAAAAGTTAAAAGAAACAATAATAATAAATAATTGATTGAGACAGTAATTAACGAGAGTGTCCGATGATGAAGACCATTGGCGGCAAAACAGACCACTGGCAAAACAATGAATTTATATATATATTCTAAGCAGCTGATTACGGAAACTATGAGTATGAATAATGACTTCTGTTTTAGTTTTCTTGGTAGGTTTTTACTCATCCATATGTATTTGTAACGACCAAAGCTGAAGTAATACAGTCTGAAAGCAGAAATCACACGATGTGTCTTCCTGTATAGATCACCAAACTTTTATGAATCAGGCACACTTTCATTAATATCAAAAAGACAAGTTGATGTCATAGAATCTGGAGTTCCATTCTACAAAAATAACTTATATCAAAAATATAAAACTATCTCAACAATGTGATCCGACAGAAGATATACACTTCCAAAGTGACTTCAGTGACAAATTACGTACTACACAACAACATGAAATAACCAAACGCACCTATAAATTGTTTAATGATAAAAAAAGATGTATTCTCAACAATGTGAGATCGAAACTCTGTCTACAAGAATCAGACTGTACAAAACACATTTCGCTCAGACAATCCAAGGTCACTTCTCAGTGTGTCACCTTGACTACAGTCATAAACAGTTGCAGCTGTAAAACAACATATTCATGTAATTTGAATAAAGCAAAAACAACAGTGGTGGTTTGTGCAGAATCATATGGTACCATCATTGTTTATTTCGTTGGCTTCTCATCAGCTGCTGCTTAGAGCCTAAAAAATTCTGAGATTTATGTACAGAAAAGTTTTAACATACTTGCAAATTTTACAAGGTGTCAGTTAACAGAAGGTACCACAATTAGTGAACAGTGCTCAGAAAATTGCGCTTACATAGTTTTTACACAGGCAGTTCAAGTTTATTCAAAGTAAACGTATGCATACAATGGTAAAGGAGTTACGTAATAAAGACGAGATATGCGTTAGATGCAGAGTGACTAATAAATTAGGTAACAGTAAACTAAGCTCAACTCCAATCATAGAAACACCAGACAATCGAAACTACACTGTATCACAGAGATGAGGTTAAAGACGAAGATTACGTAATCAAATGAAAAAGAGAATAAAGACATCCAGTTACCAGGGTGGCAAGGAAAGACTAATAACTGCGTCTTTCTGGACAAATAAATCTAGTTTCAAGCGTTTCACAGAAATTGCTTCGACAAACTTGAGGAGAATGGAGCTCCTTTGTCTATTGATAATTTTAAAGGATTTCTCGATTTCCACCTCACAACCCGTATCGAGATGTCTAGTAATAGCGCTATTATAAGAGTTTGTTCCCTTGAGACGTAGGCTTTTCGGCATATGTTCAGAAAATCGGAGCTGTGCCCTTCTTTCTGTCCTTCCAATGTAACTGCTCCTGCAGATACATTTTAATTTGTACACACAGTTGGAGTTAACATTAGAAGGGTATCTGTCGACTTTTGACTGCACCAAAGAGCATGTTGTTCGATGGACGGGAACCATATCGTATGATTATGAGTGACAATAATTTGTGCTCGAAACGTGGTCATCAGTTAATATTACTGTGTAACACTGTGTGATTTATCAATATAAACTCTTATCGTTAAATGGAATTATATTCTACCACAGTTAATATGTACGCCTTATCTAACTGTAAGGTGAGAATGTAAACCACCGAAGATTTCAAAAAGGGGATGTAAACATTCTTTGTGATGGCTGACAGTATAAGACATGATTCTATGCTGTTCAAATGTACAACAATAAAGATATTATTCATAATTCAATGTGTAATACTTACTGTCAGTTTGTTCGATCGAAATACAGTGAATATCCTTCACTTGTGTTTACCATACGGATTTATACCCATTAGTACAAAACATGAAATCCATGCACTGTTCCATGTTTCAATCATTTCATAACATATTACCTTTTAAAACCTAAATTATAAAATGATTTGAGTTACTATTTATGGAGTATTTTTATGCAGTTGGTTATTGTCTTCATCAAGGTCACATAAGGTTATATGCTAAGTTTTCAAGTTTTATGTTTGTGTGTGTGTATGTGTGCGTAGTGTATATTGTCAGCATACGGGTACCTCAATGCACTACTTGCCTTTACATCAATCATTTACCCCCTAAACGAAGCCGTTAATTGAAACCAATTAATTTGACATTAACCAGCTAAGTTATAAATGACCTTGTTTTTTTTGTATTTTGACATGTATCTATCGAGGTCACTTCCTTAGATACAGAATATAAATAGATATATGTGTATATTAAATGGTAACTAAAATACATTTCAGCACGTATTTTATGTATTCGTTAAATGGTGTCAACGCGGAACTCAAAAATAAACTTTAAAGGTCGTTTATTTGCATTGCTAAGGTACTTTTATAAAAGGTAACGTTTCAAGGTCACAAAGGGGAAAAAGCGCCTAAAGCAAACTATATTATACAACAAAATGCTAATTTATTCTGTAATTCCGACGATTATAGTAATGTATTATCTTACTAGTTAACTACAAAATGAAAATGAGTTAGGATTTCTGTGTTAGACGGCACTAATGCCTGTTGAGGTGACACAACTCCCTTCGGTGATAAGTCCTTGGCCCTAGACGTGATGGGATCCGGCTGGGATTTGAATCCACTACCAGATATTACCTGAAATTGCCTTCTTTCTTGTCTTTCTGAAAGTATCACGAAGTAATCAACACTAGGCGTATACATTTGATGTTTTTTTACGACACTGTTAGTACATTATTTGTGTTTCCGCCTTTTTTATTGATTTAAAAAAATGTATTTGTGTAAGGCACAACTTTTGATGTTCACATTTTTATCAAGAAATTGTGTTTTTTGTTTCAAATAGATAAGTAAGTACGAGCCTTCCCTTGTACACAGCACAATATCATTTCACTCTGTGCTTTCTTAGTGAATCCACAACTGCCCATAAGCTTCCTTTCCCTGACCACACTATCTCCTTCGTGTCACTGACAATCTCTATTTCCCTCTTTGTCAGAGTGCTTTTATGCTTTGCCTTTCCGGTTGGTTATCTCATATGTGTAATATGGCGCGAAAGCAACTATTAATTACATAATCTGCAGTTGGCTGTTGAAACTGCTTTTCGTGACCGACGAAATCTTTGAAACATACAGAAATACTCATTCGACATTAGCTCTGAAGATCCAGATTATGTTTCCTTTGTTGAATGAAGTAGATTTCTACAGTGATCTGAGATTGATGAAAGTTTTGTTTTTGTGTTTCCCGAGCTCCCACTCATCCTCATCTGTGGTGCCTGTTATTATTATTATTGTTTCCTTTAATTCCTAGAGGAACAAAGGCTTCAGCCACACGTCCCATTGCGTTCCCTTCTCTGCCAACGTTTCCACCTGGCTCCAAGTCTGCCCAAATGCTTTCACCTCCTCTTCACATGACCTCCTCCATGTCACCCTCTCAGTGACCACCAACTCGTCACTCCCCGTATGCGTTCCACTCGAGGGCTTGTCTAGTGATGTCACTTGATGGTTTCCTCAGAGAATGGACAACCCAGCTCCATTTATTCCTGCTTATTTGTTGCACAATCGGTTCCTGCTGGGCTGGTTTGCTCATTCCCAGAGATCCCTGTTGATGATGTTTTCTGACCGGCCATCTGATCTTGAGTGGTATTGAGCGAAGACAGCTGTTGATGATGGTCTGTAGTTTGTTTGATGTGCTCTTTACGACGCGCCAAGTCTCTGATCCATATGGTAAGTAGCACTGAGTTCACATTGAAGTTGGAAATCCGGATCTTTTTTTTCATGCTAAGTGCTGTTGACCTCCACAGAGACTTGAGAGCGATGTATGCTTGTCTTGCTTTCCTAATCCTTGCTTTGATAGCCTCGTCAGTTCCGTCTGCCTGTAGTTGAAACGATGCTTCCCAGATCGGTAGGTAAAGGAGGTTGTTTCTTTCAGATTTCTCCCATTTATGCTGATTGTTATCTGTTGTTCTTGTTGCTGTTGGTGTTGCCCATGAATGTTCATTAAACCCAGACCATTTGCATGGTCGGCGAGACTTTTAACCATTGTGCCACCAACGCACTCTAAATAATTTATTACCTATTATTACTCGACTTATGAAATAGGGATCAGTAATACACACATAAAGGAGTGAGTGGAAAGGTTGTAACTCCTTGTCATCCCCAGGATATATATTTACCACAGAGTCAACTATTCTAATGATTTTGTGGCTCTCATTTATAGGGACTCAAATCAATAGCATTCTATAGAATTCTTTTGGGGAATGTTTAGAAACAGGATTAAAGCCATCAATGCATCTCAAAAGGATGTTATTTATAGTCATTTAGGATATGGTGTAACTTTTCAGTTGATACGCCTATGCTACTAAACTGGGAGATGTTTTCATCCCATATGAGAGAAAGGTATTCCCATAGCCTCAAAAATGCCTCCTTCGTGTAAAAATGGCGCGTTCAAGGTCATTCACTGATTGGTAGTTAGCCTTTTATTGATTAATTGATTGATTTCACAGAAAGGCAACTACCAATAGTACTTATTATATATAATAAAAAATATTTGTATGAATTTCTTTCTACTGAACATTAAAGCAGTTTAGCAAAGCATATTTTAAGATATATACGTATGTATATGTATAAACACATGATCTCCACTAGTGTTTTGGCTAAGGGGATCAATAAATATACAAATGTACAACATCCAAGTGATGGAATAATTTTGATTTTCGTTCTTCCTACCCTCCTGTATAGGACCACCTCCTCCAGTACAATCTCCTGCTCCTATAGTTAATCAAGAAGGTGTGTGTGTGTGTATGCGCCTGCGTATGTCTGTTGTGTGCCTGTGTATGTATGCGTGTGTGCGTGCGTGTGTGCGTGCATATGTGTCTGTGTTGCACAGATGACAGTGATTTTTCTTTTTCTTTTCAAAAACAACATTCAGCATGATAATTTAATAATTCATTCATATATCTTGTGTTATTTGGCAGAGATACTTGATAAAGCTTATCAGGTGTTTGGCAATATTATTCATAAGTTCAAATATAAAAGTGCATGTTACGCATTTGGCTGTATAAAAATTGCCTACGCTCTGCTTTAATTTCCAAATTTCATTTGCTTTCAATTTGCATTTTAAACTTATATGTGAAAAATACTCTTTTCCGTGAGTTGGTGGCACAGCGAGAGAATGTTCACCAACCACGCCTCATGTGGTTCGGGGTTCGAACCCTGGTCACAGACGTACTCCTTTACATTGGTTAGAAAAATAAATTTAATATTTCAGGATCGATCACAAAAGCAATTAGTAGGATTGATGACTCTACTACCGGATTCTATCCCGGTGACTGAATGGACAATGATATCGCTGTGGGACCTGAATTTCCTAGGTCCAATCCCTTGCACCGAGTAGTAAAGAATTTTCAGTCGTGTTTGCCCATGAACTCACCTGACTTACAGGACCACTGAAACTCATTCAGCGGTATTTCGTTATTTTCTGGAATTCTGTCTGTCTGCCTGTCTATCTATTTTTGACATACAAATTTGCACCGATGTACACCAGTTCAAGTCGCCACACTCCCTCCACGTAGCACACAAAGCAAGAGAAGAAAGTAAAAAGAAATGCATAATAGAGACAGTAGGCAGGGATATGAGACAAAAGCAATAGTAATAACGCAGAACAACATAGTTTCATTGGGTATTATATGTCAAAAAGAGTGGATGCATCTACACCAGCCATTGAGAACGATTTTGAGCGATATCACCAATTGTTTCCAACCATTGCTTTTTACCATTCCGAGGACAGCAACCAAGAAGTCTACACCTCCCTACTTGGCTGGCTTAAACTAACTGTTGTGGACTTCATTGACTGGTGAAGCCATATTTTGGTTTGACCGCCGCTAGCTCCTTTCCAACCTGACTCAATGTCAGCTAACATTTCCCGTTACCGAGGAAGGCGATGACTAGACATACGTATATGTAACAAATCTCCTAACAACCTCAGTCGATGTAATTTCACAGCCTCGTCGGTTGATCTCCCCTCCTAACCTAGCACTCAACTGACGCCTAACTTCAATATTGCTCACCCTACTATACCACTTCACACGGGAGATAGAGCGCAGGCACCTATGATCGAAGGCACCTAATCTTTCGATGTCTTCCACTCTCATTGGCCAGGTCCCACTCACAGTGATAAAGGAGGATGAAGCGGACTGCTGGCAGTACAAACGCCCTTTGGTCGATATCCGGATACCACGTCTACGTGTCTGGAACTCTCTAGCGGCACGCACTCATGACTTCATCAGTTGGATAGTACACAAGACCTTGAGATAACAAGGTAAACTTGCTGACCATTCAACCCCTTGGATGATGTTCAAAGACCCACTGGTCTGCTCCTTGCACACTAACACTTGAAAATTTATATAGTGCTCACTAGTGACTAACTACTGGACACTGTTGCCTGAAGTAATCGTTAATTAGCTGGCCCACCAAGTTGGTTCTAAGGACACATACTCACCGGTGACACTGGCTAACGATTGCACCAAATATTGCGAATTGCCAGGAGTCAGAAGTGATGAACCATTCACTGTATGGTTGGAGGTAAGGGGGGGGAATTACTTGGTTTGACCTCTAGTGGTGGGGTCATGGGTACGTACTGATCAAGAGACAGTTATTCAGTGCTCTCTGGTGGTTTTCAGTGGTCTTCTGACTATAGTCCGTTCATGACCAAACGTGAAATCAATCAAATACCTTTTGTAAACCTGAACATAGTGTTTTTAAAATGTCAGAGAAAAAATGTCAGTTAGAGTCAGTTATTAATGTCAATTTTCTAGTAAAATACAGACAGATTCCAAAAACCTACTTGGTCGAGTAGTCTTATGTCATCTAGGTGGTAATTGAAGTGCAGACGTGATTATCAATAAAACTGTAGACATAACGTAAAATTTTATAAAACAATACAATAACATCCTTCATTTTTTTTAAATCGATTACTTGAATTATGAATACTCATCAAAGTAAGTCACGCAACTGATATAAAAGATTAATTACTCTATACCACACGAAATAGCACAAATTTCATTGGATTGCAACGTAGTTTTGTTAGGAACTGACACAAGTTAATGAAAGGAATCCCTGAAAACTAAGAGACACTGTTCCTGGACTCGTCAAGAGTGTATGCTAAAGATCCTAACAGAGTCGATCCCGGATCCTCAGGTTATTAGTTTCTTTCAGTCATTTTCTGACTGATGTTGTCTGTTGATGTGGTATCTGTCTAACTCATTAATAGCTTTTTATGAGTTGATCACGGATTGATATCAGTTAGAGAACCATTGAAAACCAGAGAGTACCACCAGACAGCTGTTTCATCCTAGTTTGGGAATCATTGGCAGTATGCGCCCCCACCTCACTAGAGTTCGAACCTAGGACCTTTCGGTTACAAGGAAAGCTGACTCGTATACCATTCTCCCACCGGGCCCGACTCCTCAAAGGCCAGCGCATGAATTCTAACTTCTACCAATTCGTGATTTAGCACGACACGAACCATTGTCGTTGAAGGGACATCCATCCTGACACACGTGACATCTGGATGGACCTCACTGCTCATGACTTCGCACTAGAACTGACTCCAGGAAACTGCATCCTGTAGCAAGTCACTAGCGAGCGTCATATTAATTTTCTGTAGTTTGGTTTGTAAGGATTAGTTATGTTTTTATGAGTTGACCACGGAGTACTGCCAGATAGCTGTTTCATCCTAGTTTGGGAAACACCGGCAGTTAGAATTAATTCATGAGCCACTGAGGAGTTGGGTCCCAGTGGGTGAATGTTATACAAGTCCGCTTGCCTTGTAACTAGAAGGTTCTGGGTCCGAACCCTGGTGGTGGATGCGTACTGCCGATGATTCACAAACTAGCGGCTAAAACAGCTGTCTGGCAGTACTGCTTGCTGGTTTTCAGTGCTTCTCTAACGGATATCAATCCGTGATCAACTCATAAAAACACAACTAACCCTTAGAAACCAAACTATAGATCATTAATAGCTACACAATCGGTGATATCCTGGGCTTGTAATTAGAAGTCATAGATCATGTGGTCCACGATGTTGTTGCGTGTGAAGCAAATGCCCAACAATGGAATTGTTCGGTGGTTGCTCTGTATCGTTAGAATTAACAATGACTAAATAGTCACTTCATAACTTGAGTGTTCTTGGTTAGATCCTCCGTCAAGGGGGAGCGGAGGAGGGTCATGGGCGAGAACTGATGACGAGAGGTTCAAGCCAGCAGGAAGCAGTGATACAAATAGAATGCTCAATGATTATTTGTGCACACTTTAACCTTTAATTAAAAAAACACTGATATTTTCATGAAGTCTCCCCTGTGATGAATGCCTACCTAAATTACATTCTTTTGGCTGCATTTAATATAAAAGCTTTCAGATAATTTTTTATAAGTTATCCAATTTTTATTGAATTCCAATTGTGATTATATGCATGTCATGGACATGAATAAATCTTATTCATTCACCTTGTTTGTATTTATAAAGGGAAATAAAAATTTGGAATTTGATAATTTTTAAATGTGCAGCTGTGATAGAGTAACTTTGGGCATGGCTTCAACAGCATTGCCAACATCAAGGTTGTCTTCACTCTTTCAGCGATTCACACACACACACACTCCGAGTGAGAATGGAGAAAATGACATGATAAAGCAACAAAAATGGCCTTGATGTTGATACTTTGATTTACTTTTGAGTTCATAAAAGAATAGTCGAGTAATAAGAAGACGTAATTTGTCTGAATCGTGTAATATGCATATTTGTGCAACACATTTCGAACAATCTGATCCACAACACACGGACATGTCATAGGAATATATTTATGAAATTAATAGAGTTGATAGGTAAGAAAATAGACAAGTTAGGTCAAGTTAAAAGGATGTATAGAAGGTCAGAATGACAATGGAGATCACTAAACCAAATAACAGAGGTAATAGTACATCTCCTGACTGGTATCAAAAGAAAATTTATCAACGAAGGTGGTTTAATGTGATGACGAATTGCTGCTTTGAACGCACAAAGGTGGCTTAAACTTGCTAATTGCTAGGGCTTCCACAAACTTCCACAAACAAATCCTAAACAAAATGAATTTAGAAAGTCGTGTGATTACCTTGATATGATTATAAGCAATAAATTGTGCTCGAAACGTCATCAGTAAACATTGATGTATAACACTATGAGACTTTATCAAAACAAAATTTACCCATAATGGAATTACACTCTACGACAGTGCACAAGTTTTATTCTTATATCAAGAAGCTAAATAGCTCCAGAAACAAATGGAATCTTCAAAACTCATTAACGGTGAGAACAGGAGACCTAGCTCTTCTATTGCAAAACTTATTATAGAGACAGGGCAAAAAAATTGTAGTTAACAGATCTTTTTAACTTATCTATAAAACGTGTTTGAGGCGTATCCTAAAGTTTGTGGAAGCCCTAGCTGGTAATTAGGAAGTTTAAACCACCTTTATGCGTTCAAAAACAACTCATCAACACACCAAATCACCTTCCTTGTTAAACTTGGTTTTGATACCAGTCAGGGTAGATGTACTATTACCTCTGCTATTTGGTTTAGTGATCTTCATTGTTATTTTCACATTCAATTTGACGTAAGTAGTCAATTTTCTCACCTCTCAACTCTTTATTAACTTCATAAATATATTCCTATGACAAGTCCGTGTGTTGTGGATCAGATTGTTCGAAATGTGTTGCTCAAATACATTACACATAGGATTCAGACAAATTACATCTTCTTATTGATTTATTGAAGTTCATAAAGGAAACTAATTGTTTGAAATAGTAGAGTATTTATAATATAATATCATTTTCATCTGTCTACGCATGTTTCGCGGCACACTGATATCAGATGACATATATAGCATGTTGGAGAAAGGCTGTTTTCGCTTCTACTGTATTCCCCGCTTCTAGCTGACTCATTCATCCAACCATATCACACTGGTTAAAAAGCATGAATGTGATCTGTAAAGCTTAAGTTCACCGGATTATTCATTATCCCAGTGTTATTTATTTAAGAGAAGTTGTGTATAACAACACATTTTACTTTCAGCTCCTGTACAAGCATCACAAGCACAGAGAAAAATGTCTCTACCGAAGCGACCAGGTCAGAATTTTCTTAGTACTCTATACTAATTTTTTAAAAATTTATTTTTATTATTCGTTATTTATATGCCTCAGTGACACATCTCTATTGCACTTGGTACACTGCCATCACATTCCGGTGGTTGTCTGAAAGCCTTCATCACTTTTTATGTAATCTTCCCTTTGATGTCACTGGACAATCAACTCGTCAGTCCCCTTTTGAGTTCCATTGAAATGTGATGTTATTTGAACACCCTGTCAGCATATGTTGGCTATGTTGCCCCCTGCTGCTTCTGACTATTTTTCGGACAATAAGTTTTTGTTCATTTCACTGTCAGAAATTCTTGTTGCTGATCTTTTCTGACTAATGTTTTTGAAAAAGAGAAGATGTTCAGCTAAGAGACTCTTTTCGACGGCGAATTCATTCAAATAACGCCGTACAATCGCATTTATATTTAATTATTTGTGCATGTGTGTACATGTGGTTTGTCATGTTTAGATATTTAATCAGGCAATACAAGAATGATGTAATATAGAAACAAGGTTAATTAGACAGCAACTAAAGTAAGATTGAGTTAGTTAGTAAGTTAGATGACGTAATTTAATTGACTAAAATGTTTCAACTTAGGTCAGGGTAGCAACAGAGGTAATTACAGGTAGGGACTAAGTTGAGGTGGGGGTAGAGAACAGGAAAGTTGAAAATGTAAAATATTACAATTGAGAAGACAAAATAATTCTAATGAAGAGACAGAAACACAAGAAAAAGGTGGGTAGAATTTGCTTGTCGGGCAATAAGATAGATTAAGTCCATTGCAAGTGTAATGATTGAACGAACTTCTTCTGTATGCAGAGTTCAGGACTTAACAAGTGAATCACCATTGCTTCTGCAGTTTGAAGAAGACTGATTCGTACACCTTTAGGAAGACTACGTCTTACTCTGTGGACGACTTCAGGCACTGTGTTAATATTTCTCTAATGTTATCACCACGTTTCGAAAAACTGCATTCCTTTGTGTATCTTCTAATTTCTATTAAAGACAGTAACAGGCAAACATTTTTAGTGTCTGATTGGTTTGTGACAATTGTTCATTCGTTGGACGATTTCAACATGAGCTGACATCATTTAGAGAACCATTCGAAAATCAACTCGGAGTATTACCAGACAGCTGTTTCCTTCATCCTAGTTTCGGACTCTTCGGCAGTACGCACCTGCCACAAGGGGTTCGAACGCAGGACATTCTGGTTACAAGCGCAGCGAGGTAGGTCATAGACCATTAGCTACTGGAACCCGATCCAATGGCCAGTCAGTCCATGAATTCTAGCTTCTGCCAATCTAAAACATAGCGCGAACACATCTCAATGTTTTCTTCGATGAGTCACTACCTCACCTGCAATCTGCTGCACCCTACTTGTCACGGCTTCCCACTAGAATCCCAGGTTAACTGCCTGAATAGGGCCAGTCGCTAGTGAGCATCAGACTAATTTTCAAGCATTGGTTATGCAGGGATTTTGTTTGATTGCATGGAGGATTTCATCATGAGCTGACATCAGTTCAGCTGTCTGGCAGTACTCCCTGCATGTTTTCTAATGGTTCTCTAATTGATGTCAGCTCTGGATGAAATCCTCCAGTCAATTAAAACATAATCCCTACAACAAAACCAATACATGAAAATTGTTCATTGGTCGACTTTGCTGTAAGAATTTTTATCTGCGATGCTAATTGCAATTTAATTTTTTGTATTTATTGATTTATTAATTCATTTGCTGAACATGATTATTTGTTATTCTGTCAATTCTTAATCATTTGGGAATATTTTCTTTACTTTGTCTTCTCTTCTCTGAAACACTTGAATAATTGAAGTGTGTAAATTGTGGTAACGCTGCTAACTGGTGTGTAGTTTATGCTGTTAAAAGAGTTTTCCATTTTATTGGCAAAACATATTTGACATGTGTTTAAAGGGTGTGGTATTTAATGCTGTCTGAAGCCGAAGAAAAAAATGAGAATAGAAAATGGGAGGAATGAGAATAGGAATAAAACTCTTCCATGGAGAACCGGATTATTTCGAGAAGTTAAAAGTGTGTTCTGGAACATTGACAACTTGTTCTTCATATTTGCAATTAATAGTGTTCTCTGAACTGGTTGGTTTAGTTGCACAGCTTTCGTCGTCTCCCCACTGCTGGACAACATCCCCTTTCAGCGCAATATTTAGCATAAAATGAAATGATTTAAATTTCTTCATGAGTGATAGAATTGCGTCTCCCGGTAACCATCTTCATGACATATGTATTGACCATTTTCTGTTGACTTGGATTTTAAACTTTCTGGTCACATGATTTACTTTTTATTAGTTGGTGGTATATTTGGTCTATATTAAAGTGTTTGTTAATTGCATATTCGTTTGAGTTCCAGGCTTCTAGGAATTCCCTGACTGCACTTTTGGTGTTTCCTGTCTGTTTAAAATTTCGACATTATCCCAATCAAATTGATGTCCATAATTGTCTATATGCATTGATATGAAACGGGAATATATATCGTGTCTTTTTCACGGCTGATTTGTGCTCCTGATTTCTGATTCGAACTGGACGCCCTTCCATCTAGCCGATGTAATGCTTGTAATGCCTGACCAGAAAGTTTAAAATCCAAGTCAATAGAAAATGATCAATACACATATGTAAAGATGGTTACCGGGAGACGCAATTCTATCACTCATGAAAAATTTAAATCATTTCATTTTATGCTAAATACTGCGCTGAAAAGGGATGTTGTCCAGCAGTGGGGAGACGACGAAAGCTGTGCAACTGAACCAACCAGCCTAGAGAACACTAATAATTACAGATCATCTACCTGAGCTACGAATCTTCTCTATTGTTCTTCATAGCTTTTTTCATGCACACATGGTGATGATTTTCTGAGGATAAGCTGCTGCTCTCAGAAATCTAATATTTATGTGCTTATCGCACGTCTTTATTTCCTTGCTTTATATCACTAGCAGCTAGTGGAATTTGACACTTTTCTAATAAATTCTTAGACGTGAATTCATCCCATGCAAAGTCAAATGCTTAGACGACTCGGTCAACAGGTTGACTAGTAAGCAAATAACGAAAACATGGCTAGTGAATAACTACTCGCCATATTTTATTCAGAGAAATGTATGGAGACCTATAAGAAACGCAAAATTTAGTAATGCCAATAATACTGATAATAAGTAAGTCAGTACTACTGTAACAACAGAATACAAAGGTCACGCAAAAGCTTCTTTATTGAGAAAAGTGAGAGGTATTCATAGATTTTTATGCACATTATTGTCAGCGGAGAAGCAACCTCTTCTGATTGGTTGTTTTTTTGTTGAAGGTCACTCTGTATTGAATGGAAACAACACGAATGAAGGCCAAATAGTATGTATGACCCTTTTCAGAATACCTTTAAAACAGTCAAACGTAATATCTGACACAACACATCTCAAATTGTAACTAACTTATCGCCACCTTTTTTATCCCATATATAGGAGTGAGAAATGAAATAAAATGAAGGGGTGGGAGGGCGAAATTTGTTTCAGAGATTGTTTATTAAAACTCACCACGTTAAAATTATATCTCTTCACCACTTTCTGATTTCCTTTTTTCCCCTCTCACCTATTTTCAGCTTGTGATCCTAAACAAGCCTATGCAACAGGTCGTGGAATTCAACCTCAGGGTATACGAGTTAAAGATTTGGCCGACTTCAAAGTGCATACAGAAGATGCTGGAGAAGGTCCATTGGAGGTGTCTGTCATTGCACCAGGTAAATTAAACTATCTGTCAGCTTCCTTTTTCATTTTTTTTCGCCTATATTTATTTATGTTTATTTCACGTTTTCTCACAAAATGACTTCTGTTAAGCGATCATTGAAAACCACAAGTCAGTATTAGAAAGGAGGTTTTGTCCTTCTTTGGGACTTTTCAGCAGTACACACCTATGATCCCACGAAAGACTGAACCGAATACCTTGAGGCTGTATGGCGAGCTTGGTGACTATTCATTCACTGAGGAGGTTTCCAAAGTTAGGGTAAGGAATTCCAACTTCTACCAATTCGCGATATGTGTAGCAGGTTCAGAGATATAATACCAGTCAAATAAGAATTTGGTCCAGGGTTCGATTCCGAGCTACCGAAGCGATCCTAAGTCTCACCTTAATAGTTGTAAGCCTGGTAAAGAGTGAAAGTTGAGCATGAGGCCTAGCCAAGCCATTGTGTAAAAACAACACTTCTGCTGATGAAATCTCAAGGAGTATAATATTGAATCCTTATTTTTCATTTGGTACGCAAAGGAACAAATAAAATGAGCATTAATTTCATACACGCTTTTCACCTTGGAGTTTGAAAATAATTGATCTGTGTGAATGACCCGCTAAATAACCTTGAATTGACCAATCACATTATACAGCTGAAAAATCTATTTTTTCAAGATGTTGTTTATGTTATTAGTGGAGTTGACTTAAACCCCAGGAATAGTGCTTAAAGTCAAGTATTGAATGATAAGAGGCAATTGCTGATTGATATTCGCTTCAGGGGTGTTGGAGAGTAAATCCTTTAGTTCACCAGTCACAACACTAACAGCAACAGCAACAGACAACAATCAGGATAAATGGGAGAAACCTGAAAGAAGAAACATCCTCTATCAACCCACCTGGGAAGCATCGCTTCAACTACAGGTGTAGTCAAATGATGAGAATATCAAAGCAGCGAGAATCGGGAAAGCAAGACAAGCTTTCATTACTCTCAAGTCTTTGTGGAGGTCAATAGCAGTCAGCATGAAAAATAAGATCCGGATTTTCAACTCCAATGTGAAGTCAGTGCTACTTACTGCACGGATCAGAGGCTTGCACTGCGCGTCATAAAGAGCACCTCTGAAAAACTACAGACCCTCATCAACAGCTGTCTTCGCTTAATACCACTCAAGATCAGGTAACCATTCAGGAGAGGTCAACAACAGGGATCTCTGGCATTGAGCAAACCAACTCACCAGGAACCAATTGTGCAACAAATAAGATGGAAGAAATAGAGGTGAATGGGATTGGCCATACTCTGAGGAAACCATCAAGTGACATCACTAGACAAGCCCTCGAGTGGAACCGGAATGGGAAGTAAAGAGTTGGTCGCCAGTGCAAGGGTGATACAGAGGAGGTCATGTGAAGAGGAGATGAAAGCATGTGGGCAGAACTGCAGGCAGGTGAAAACTTCAGCTGAGAACCGAACGCATTGGAGACTTACAGCTGAAGCCCTGTGTTCCTCTAGGAATTAAAGGAAATAATAATAATAATCAGTCACAAATGTTACTACTACGATATTCAGCCTCAGATATACAACGGACTATCAATCAGCAAGCATGGCAAGAGTAAACAATAGACACCAAAGTCAAATGACTTTGATGTGACCAATCAGATAGCTCAGAATTACAAATGGTCATAATTCCCGTTGAAAATGTCTCCTAGATTTGGTTTTTCAAATTCCCTGTGGAAAATGTGTTCATAGGAAGGTAAAAAAAATGCATATTGTGCCGGGCTATTGATGGTTATACATTCAGATGCAACCACTTTATATGAGGAGGCCTGTATAAGTTGGTAAGTCGTACATAATCGGTGATATTTTTTAGACACATCTCGAAATCAAAGCTCTCCAGTAGTATTATATTGCGTATATGAAACCAGTATCTGCTACAGCCGGAAAAATAGAGAATAAGAAAAAGGCACAAACAGTGAAGAAAGTTTTCTTTTCGACGATTGATTTTCATGAGTTGTTGTACAATCGTAGTTATATTTAACAAAGATACCTTTAGACGAATCAGACAGTGGTAAATTTTTTCCTTGAAAAATTGTATTACATAATTTAAGGTGTAAGAAGGGATGAAAGAAGTTGGCATGACGTAGTAAGTGTGAGATAATGAATAGTCACTAAGCTCGTGTAGAATGGACAGGAACTAGTAGAAAGGCGATAAAGTGTTTTTACATAAAATCTGTATGAAAAAGCAATGTTATTAATAAACAGTAATAGGGCGATAATGAAATATGGATGATGTGAATAATAATGATAATAAAAAGTATTAATAACAATCACAATGATAATAAAAGTGAACTAACATAATAAAAGGAAGAAACAAAATTATAGTAAGAACTTTACTCTGGCCATGGTAGGGCGAGAGAATGTATGTATCGCTTTTGAATGCAGAGGTCCGGTTTCAGATCTCGAGTAGCTAGTGTTTCAGCTATGTATGTACAGATGGCGTATCCGAACTCCCTTTGTACGACATTGAGAGACTCTGTGCATCACTGTGAAGCATTCATGCAGGCGGGGGTGCTTGATGTTCGGAGGTGACAAGGTGTTCGAGGATCGGGCTGTTGCTATTCTTCTTTTCTCGTTTGGCTGGTTAACCAAGCTTTGCAGTATTCCAAAATATGTTTATGAACTTGACATACGAGACGTACGGTCGATATACTTTGCTCCACACGAGCAAGTAAATTGATAAATACACATTGAAGTGGTCAAAAGCGGTATCTTGTCTTTAGCATTAGACTGAATTACCCTATATGATTCATTTTTGTTACATATATATCGTAGTTACACTAAGTACTCCTTTCCACCTAGAAGAATCTAATTGGTTGTTTCACGGTCGTCTGAAGTTAGTGTCTATTCTTTACTGTTGCCATAAGCTCTAATTACAATCAACTGGAGAAATTTAATTAGAAATGATGAACATTAGAATACACCTATGCGATATATTTGAAGTTAGGCGGCAACATATAATCATGTTAATTACATCACTGACTATCGTGAACTGACATGAGCAAACGAAAATCAAATTTTGTAAGCCTTTCAACATGTCACTTGGTAGCTATAAACTTGCTTCTATATTAGCATTTATCGCTGAGTAGCGCTCAACATTCATGTTTCTACTGTTCTCCTAATTCTGCCTTACAAAACAACTTTCATTTCACCAGAAAAAGGATTCCTTCAAAAGTGACAGTTAGATTATGAAAAAAAAGAATTCATTAGTCATCAAATCGGGTTCCAGTAGCTTAATGGTCTACGAGCCAGCTCGCTTTACAGCCGAAAGGTCCTAGGTTCGAATCCCGGTGGTGGGTGCCTACTGCTGAAGAGTCCCAAACTAGGGTGACTAAAACAGCTGTCCAGTTTTCTAACTGATGTCAGCTCATAATGAAATCCTCCAAGCAATCACATAAAAAAGGAATAAATTAATAAGTGCCTCTTAATTTACTGTGTGTATTAATTATATTTAATTAAAAAAAATATATTATAAAAACAGTAATAGTAATAATAAATTTACAAGGTTTTTATGTACCTTTAATAACTATTAATTTTCCATTTTTTAATTCTCTTTCTTCTTCGTCTTCTCCTCCTTCGGGTCTTAATGGTTCATTTTCATGATTAATTAACAAATCATTCTTCTAGCGGTGTTTACCGTTTCCCCAAAGATGAATGGTATTCAGAAAAGATTGTATGACGATATGTCTCCATGTGTGTGTGTGTGTGAAGACTTTTGTTTTAGGCGTACACTTTACTCCATTCTATTCTAACAACGTGTTTTAATTATTGTTCAATAGTGAAGGGATAAAGTCAATCGCACATTTTTTGTTTATTTTCAAACTTCCATTTATCGATTAAATTATAGCGCCTAATTTATATTCTGATGATATAAAACAAAAAATGAACAAAAAAGGAGCTCTAACTAGTCTATTAGTGTAAATGGTGTTATTTTTTACAGCGTTTTTTTATTATCTAAAATGTTATATTCCACATATCTCATGTGCTTCACATTATTTCTAAGATGAATATGTCGGCGACAAATTAATGATGGTAGGGTAAGATAAGAGGTAAGAGATGTTCACTTTATCCTACAAATGAAGTTCACTGTGTCTACGTGAATGTAATCTCTTAGAAAGAAATATGCATTCCATTGCAATGAGTTCCTCATCATTGGCTTTACACTTATATATATTTATTTATTTTTTGATGTGGTTGTATTCTCTGAGCTGGATAGTTAATTAACGAAGCTTTCATCGCTCTACTAGGCGACATCTTCAGCGAATACTTCAATTCGAGGAAGTGAGCTTTTGGATTTCTCCACGAGTTTATTAGTCATCTCTCCTGATGGTAGCTTTGAACGTGATTGATGGTTTTTGTGTGTTTTCCCACCTTCTAGGTTACTTGTATTGGAACTGATTGTTTCTTTGACTTGAGCTTTGACCCTTTGTGTGGTTGAGGTTCTCTTCTTATAGGTTGGTAAATTTTGTCTATCTTGATGTGTCTATTGATTAACGATTCACTGGAATACCAGAAAGGTTTCTAAAAATTCCCTACCATTCTTGGTATTTCCTCTGTCTAATATTTGAACATTGGCTGTCCCAGTCGAATTGTTGTCCATGGTTGTCTGTATGCGGTGATATGAGGGGATTGATGTGAAGACGAAGGAGACGTCCACTTTGATCAATGTAGTGTTCTTCACACTTGTTACAAATTATTTAGTAGATGATGTTGGTTTTATCTTCTTGCATTGTTGAGTCTTTTGGTTGACACAGAGGCGGCCAACCAGCTGAGTGAAGTGATTTTGTTGGTTTGTGTACGACGTCAATTCCTAAAGGTGTTTGAAGAGTCTTGCAGTGATTTCTGAGATATCCTTTATATACGGTAGGGAGTTTTTCTTTGTGCTTTCCTTGGGGGCCTTTGATTCATCAAAATAATACCAAAGCTGTGTGTTCAAAAGAGGTTTGTGCCACAACCCTTTTTTTACCATGGTCGACTGTGTAATAGGCAAAAACACAGTTCTTTTTTTGTTCAGCGAAGAAATACTGTTCCTTCTCAACAACTTCATTTTCAAGCCAACTGTACAGTCGTGTATTTACGTTACCACAAAAGACATTACGTGGCACTAGAAATTGATTAATTGATATACCTATGATATTACCTTTACGGATCTGAAACTTGACCAGCGGGTCAGAAAGAATATTTCCAACAGCCTGTTGAAAACCAGACCTTTATTAACAACAACTGTCTTCGCTGGCTCTATACTGAAGATCAGATGACCGGGCTCGGCCGGAAAGAATCACCAACAAGGAACTATGGGCACAAACAAACAAAACAAGAACCAATCGCCAACCAACAAATATGCAGGAGAAAGTGGACTGAGATGGATTGGACACTAGCTGAGGTGAGGCCTCTGGGTGGCATCGCGCGCGCATCAGCCCATTGCTCGAGTGGAACCAGGCCGAAATGGAAGCAAGTGGCGAGTGGGACGTCAGTTCAAGGGTGACATGGAGGAGATCTTGTGAAAAGGAGTTGAAACAGTCAGTATGGAGCAACATGGATGCAGGTGAAAAGTACAGCAGAAGACAAAAGCAAGTGGAGACGTGCAGTTGAAGCCCTATGTTCCACTAGGAACTCAAGGGAGCAATAATAATAATATGTTAATAACAATAAAGATAATTAAAATGATGTACCAAGGAGGTCGAGTTGAGGTGGATGAATTACAAAACCTTTAAAGATTATTAAATAAGTGAACTGGTGTTTAGATTATAAAAATAGTAGGTCAGGTATTGTCTAAAAAAATTAAGAGTACAATGATGATAACAATAAAGATGGTTATGCATAAGTGGAGTAAAACGTAAGCTTTCGGAGTGATTGGATTTAGTCCCGTAGATGACTTTAAAGGATAAATCACGTGTGGGGGGCTGAATAACCTGACTCCAGAAGGTTTTTACAGAATGAAGACTTTGTTGTCCTTTGCTGACCTTTCATTAACCAAACTTGGTGGTTTTCAGCTACGCGTTTACGTAGAATACACTTACGACATCGAATATAATCAACAGAAGCTTCAACAAATCAAAGTCAGATTTTCAGGTATTGGTTTTGTAGGGATTTTGTTTGATTGTATGGAGGATTTCATCATGAGCTGACATCACTTAGAGAACAACTGGAAAACCTAGGAGTACTGGACAGCTGTTTCGTCCCAGTTTGGGATTCTTCGGCAGTGCGCACTTCAGCAGTATGCTCACTAGCGACTGGCCCTATTCAGGCTGTTAACCTGGGGTTCTAGTGGGAAGCCGTAACATGTAGGGTACAGCAGATTGAAGATGAGGCAGTAACTCATCAAAGAAGACATTGCGAAATGGTCGCGCTTTATCGTGCATGAATTGGCAGAAGTTAGAATTCAAGGACCATTAGATCGGGCTCCAGTGGCTTAATGGTCTACAACCTAGCTCACTGGGCTTGTAATCAGAAGGTCGTGGGTTTGAACCTTCTGTGATGAGCGTGTACTGATGGAGAGTCCCAAACTAGGACGAAACAGCTGTCCAGTACCCCTGCAGGTTTTCCAATAGTTCTCTAACTGATGTCAGCTCATGATGAAATCCTTCATGAAGTCAGATTTCTTTGTTTGTTGATATTGGTAAGTGCTGTTTGAATATCCATTTGGTGTCCCAATTCAATTATAGGTCGGTTAACGCCTTGAATTCGAAATGTCATCTAGGCAGGCATTTTCACTGGCGCTTACATTTCTATGTTCAAGTCAAAAACCTTCGTTAATTGCAACGACGTGTGTATTTGAAACATTTTTCGCTAGATTTCAACGTTCTGGGGCAGTCTAGCCCAGTCATCTACGCCATCAATAACATAAATTGGCAAAATCCCTAACAAACCTTCTTTATGCGTATTGAGATGTCGTCAGCGATCCGTCCTATGCGACTGATGCAACTTCTCAAACAAATGAAGTGGTCAATACGCATTCCCATTTCACTTCCCTACTTGATGTTGGAGTTGATTAAGACTAGTCATGTGGTATTATCTTATATTTTAACAGGGTTTATTCACATGCCAAACATTCCAAGATTCCTGCTGTAGGTGTTGTTGACAAGACCGCATTATGCCAGTGTCTTCCCCCAGGGTAACAATACCATCCTTCAACTCTAAGTCTAACAGACTGCCCCCACCCCGTAACAAGCCGATCTTTAAGTTAATAAACACAGTTACTGCCAATTCCATTAGTTTTCAAGTATTGCTTTTGTAGGGATTTTTGTTTGATTGCATGGAGGCTTTCATCATGAGCTGACATCAGTTAGAGAACTATTGGAAAACCTGCAGGGGGTACTGGACAGCTGTTTCGTTCTAGTTTGGGACTCTTCATCAGTACGCACCCACCGGGGTTTGAACCTAGGACCATTGGATCGGGTCTCAGTGGCTTAATGGTCCACGAGCTCGCCTTGTAACCGGAAGGTCCTGGGTCCGAACCCCGGTGGGTTCGTACTGTTGAAAATTCCCAAAGTCGAACGGAGGAAACAGCTGTCCAGCACTCCCAGGTTTTCCAGTGGTTCTCTAACTGATGTTAGCTCATCATGAAATGCTCCATGCAATTCCATTAGTACTATTACAATAGAATTAAACAAAAATGGGTGCATTGGTCATCCATGATGAACACTACTTATCTTAATCACTTCAATCTAGTCCAAACCTGTTTAAATCGAAGTTATATATGTATGGTCAGCACTTCTTAATGAGGACATTTTATGACTGTATTTGTTTTTTTCAACTTTTAACTTTAGATGGTAGAGGTATCCCATGCACAAGTCGTAAAACTGGCGCTTATCTATTCGACTGCAGTTATACACCACAACGACCAGGTACACATCAGGTCAATGTTCGTTATGGGGGTGATCATATTATGCTTAGTCCGTTCACAGTAAGTCTATAGTGAATTGTGAATAACTTCCGATCGATAGTTTTATATTATATGCTGTTATATGGGCTTTGGGATCATATTGTGAATGTATGTGTGTGCGTGTGTGTGTGTGTGTGGGTATGTGTGTCGATTTCATCTCCCACTAGTATTAGTATAAAACTTCAATCGAACGCTAATCAATCAGTTACATTTTGGATTTGAAATGCTTTCGTGTCAGTCTGTCGTCGATCAGTCTTGGAACAACAATTTATACTGATTACCAGTGGACATACGAGATCAGCGAGTGGAATACGGATTTTTTCTTATTCCTTCACGTTCCCAGTGGAACATAGGGCCACTTCAAGCTAGAGACTTGAAGTTGCGGCAGTTGTGGTGTTTATTTTTACGGAATGGGATTGCCAGTCTCATACCCAACCTTCCCTCTTTACCAGTCTTATTACTGGTTAAGCGAGGTAAACAAGTGTGTCGGTGGCCGGGAATCGAACCCTGAACCACATGAGGCCTGGTCGGTGAGCATTCTACCCCTGTGCCACCGATGCGCACTATTCAGTGTTTAGCAAGTTTCAATTAAATTAATTGTAGTCTGTAGTTGATAGTTTCGTCTGATAATAAAATATTGTTTTACAACCCACTTGTAACTTGTCAGCATGGTTCTCTGACATTCAAAGGGACGATGGTACCGCTTTTGTTTTTTTATTTGCTATATTATCAACTAAGATTCCATATTATTTTATTGTAAATAGTAGACTTTCCTTTAAAGCTGTACATTGCGCAGCTTTTAATGTTTTTTATAACTGATACACTTTTTTTAATAATAATGATAATAGGTAGAGGTAGCGCCTTACAAAGAATCACGTATTCGTGCATTTGGACCAGGTCTTGTCGGTGGTGTTGTCAATAAACCAGCTGTTTTTGTCGTTGAGACAAATGGAGAAACTGGTGCTTTGGGTAAGTTTATATCAATCAGTCAATAAATTCATAACTCATAGAATTTTTAACGCATGCAAATTTCACTTTGTTCGTTGAACACGTTGATGATTGTTTTTTACTTAATTGAAAAACTGTTTCAGCCCTAGTAGACTGAATGTTCGAATAAAAATATCCTCTGCAATACAAAAAGGCTCTTGTGGTATTCAATTATTATAATTATTATTTCCTTTAGTTCCTGAAGGAACATAGGGCTTCATCCAAACGTTTTTGTTGCGTTCGGTTGTCTGCTAAAGTTTTCACCTGGCTCCAAGTCTGCCCACATGCTTTCATCTCGTCTTCAAATGATCTCCTCCAAGTCACCCTTGGACGACCAACTCGCCGCGTCCATTTCGGGGTCCACTCGAGCGCTTGTCACTTGATGGTTTCTTTCCTCAGAGTATGGCCAATCCACCTCCATTTCTTCCTCCTTATTTGTTGTACAATCGGTTCGTGGTTGGTTGGTTCATTGCCAGAGGTTTCCGTTGTTGATCTTTTCTGGCCAGCCATCTGATCATGAGTACTGAACGAAGACAACTGTTGATGAAGGTCTGTAGTTTGTTTGAGGTGCTTTTTATGACGCGCCAAGTTTCTGATCCGTATAGTAGCACCGACTTCACATTGGAGTTGGAAATCCGGATCTTATTTTTTGATGATGAATGCTACTGACCTCCAGATAGAACTGACAGTAATGATAGCTTGCCTTGCTTTCCCAATCCTTGCTTTGATATCCTCATCAGTTCCGATGACCTGTAGTTGAAACGATGCTTCCCAGATAGGTTGGTAGAGGATGTTGCTTTTTTCAGATTTCTCCCATTTATGCTGATTTTTGTCTGTTGTTCTTGTTGCTGTTGGTGTTGGCCAGGAATCTTCATCTACTACCTCTGTCTTCTGTATGTTCACCTGGAGTCCTATTTTTGATGCTTCCTCTACCGCCAACTTGTTGCTTTTCACTTGCATATCTTCCAGTTTGTGGGAAGTCCAGATCCTCCAATTTCTTCGTGAAGGTCCATTTTAAGCCCGTTTCGTCAATGTGCCATTTAATGACTGGTATAATCTCTGACATGGACGTCATATCCAAGTATCCATTAAGCGAGCATGTATACTACAGACAGAGGAGTGTACTCCATATTCCTTTACGACTGTGAGACGACAATGCCGTTGAAAGTGACAGATATGAAGAGGTTGGCAGTCTTTGAACCTAGACGTTTGCCTTCTGTCCTTCGTGTTACATGGTGTCTTAGAGTATTACGGTAAGCAATGGAAGTCAATAGATGAGTTTATAAAGGTGCACCAACTGAGATGACTGAGATATGTGTAAAATTCTTCTCCTCTTACAACAAATGCGGAAGAAAACTATAAAAATCAAGTTTTAAAGTTATTGATATAATAACAAATGATAACAATAATCATGAACGGCGAATTGTATTCACAACATCATGCTGCAAACAATACAGTTTCACTATGCGTGTGAAATATGCAATATCTAATAAACAAATAACTATGGAATTCTACACCCCCTATATGTATTACTTAACTCCGATATAAGTAGTTTACAACCTATTTTGAGCGAACAGTTATTTTCTTCTTCAGGCTTTACAGTTATAAATCCATGAATAATATAGTACATATAGCTAATAAAGGCAAATGAAAATAATATCAGAAACTGTGTAGGGGTGCATGTGCAAGTTTAGATGATAGTCCATTAGTTAACATGATCAAATGAGTTTAGGGTGTATAGTCAGAAAAAATGTGATGAAGTGTGAATGAACAATTGGGTGATACAGTGCTGTTTTATAGTCAACAGAATACAAGTGTCCTTGGGGTGAGAGAAATGCGACAACCACAAAATACACAAAAACACACATTAACAAAGGGGACACTGAATGTGAGGTCTGACCGACAATGTCTAATGATAAAATAAAGAGGTTAAATTGTAAATTGTAACAAGATGTTACACATTTGGTAGGCTTAGTATAAAATCAAGAGGTTGACAAAAAGTAAGGGTACCAATGAGTTGAAATAAACTGGGTGGAGAAATGGATAATAAAGACATGATATCACAAAAAGTGTGCGTCGGTGGCACAGTGGTTAGGACTCTCGCCGACCATGAACATGGTCCGGGGTTCGAGCCCACGCCGGCGCACACATGATATCTATGGTCGGCCTGCAAAATTTGGGCTACCGGTATCCATGCTGAAAATTCCATACTTGTACCAAAAATACAGTGTGGAATCAAGCTGTAAATCGAAAAAAAATAATAATGATAATAATAGTACGAAAAATTATGATCCTGGTGACCTTATGGTGGGCCAGAGTAGAAAAAGAGAGTGAATAAGTTTACTCTGTACAAATTTCTGACCAAGAACTAGAACTTAGGACAAAAGTGCCACTTGAGGACATAATGCTAGGAGTGCAGCTATGCCTGACTTTCACAGTATTTAAACTCCAAAGGAAAATATACAAACAAACTGACGGAGTTGCCATGGGATCACCGATATCCCCGGTTGTAGCAGATATATTCATGGATAGGTGGGAGGAGTTAGCGATTGAAACGTTCACCCCCACCCCAAAAGTATGGTAGAGGTATGTACATGACACATTCATTGTACTCAGAACACAAGATATAGAGAGATTTTTCGAACACATCAACTCGAAGGTAGAGGCAATTCAATTCACTTATGATGAATTGGAAAGCCAGGAAGGGAAGCTTCCAATGCTAGATTGCAACGTAAAAAGGAAAGAAGATGGGAAGATAAGCACACTAGTGTTTACAGAAAACCCACACATTCAAACAGATATTTGGACTTCCGATCATCCCATCCTATGTCAGTAAAAAAAGTATTCGTGAAATGTTTAAATGACAGAGCATAAAAACTAAGTAGTACCAAGGAAAGTCTAAGACAGGAAGTGATACACATAAAAGAAGCCTTGAAACTTAATAATTACCAGAATAAATTAGTCAGGAAATGTGTAAGGAAATGTAAAAGTAAAGTAAATAATGATAGTAGCGATAGTGACAATAATAATGATGATAACAATAATAATGATAATAATAATAATAGTGATAATAATAATGATAATAATAATATTAATGACGACAGCAACAATGAAGGATCTAAATCGCCAGTAGTAATTCCATACAAGGAAGGAACCCCAGAAACCACCTCACGCAGAATTCTTAACAAGGCAGGAATAAAAGTGGCTGGCATTCAAACCCAAAAACTCAATTAGAAACAAGCTTTATCAGTTAAAGGATCAATCTTGTGGAGCCAATTAAACAAAACAATTTAATTTATCTATTACCCTGCCTGAGATGATTGCCAGGTGAAATACATAGGTCAGACTAGTAGAATGTGGCAGTCAGACTAGCAGAACATAAACTCCTAGCAAAATCTAGATTGATTGACTCGAATAAGATAAGAAATCTAGAGAATAGTTCAGCTATGCCACTGACTACATGCAGTTACACACAATACAACCATACAATAGGATGGATGGGATAGGATGACAGCTGTAAAATCTGATGTAATAGCAGGGTGGAGGGAGAGATTGATAACAGAAGCTTTGTTTATCGAATCAACTTCAAATACATGTAATAGGAACGATTCAACACCCGTCCCAGATATCTTGGGGATTCGACTACTCCAACGACGACAAATAGGAGAGGACAAAGAAAACTATAAAACTCAAATTTCGAAGTACCTCGATTATAATTGATGAAATGATTATGAACCATAATTAATTGTGTTCGAAACTGTGTCATCCAGTAAATAATAATACTGTTTCACTCACTGTGTGATACATCTAATAAACAAACTAATATAGAATTACTTACTACCACAGTGCCCAAGTTTTACACATATATTAACACATAGATCTGGTATCTCTCTATAAATCTCTAAAGCTTCAGCTATGTCTAGGGGGCGTAATCGTTTGCCTTTGGAGAGATTGTTCGGTACTCGATACACAACTGTATATGACTCATCTACTTTGATGCTGTGTTCGCTATCCCACTAGATGAGACAGAATTGCACTATTTAATGATTTGGTTGCTCTAATCCCCAGCCAAACATGAATATGTTCACGAGTAGGTAAAGATAAATTCCTCTGGGTACGACCTATATAACTAGCTCAAAATCTTGTTTTGATTTCAATATGGGGATTATTCATTGACATCCTATTTAAAAATTGATGCCAATATTTAATTTAAACATAGTCATATTTATTGGCTAGCTAATGTGTAGTGATGAAATAAACGCTTCGTTGAAGCTGTCAGTCAACTAACTAATCCTTATTTCAAACATGTAACAAACGATTACAATAACACCTATCTAGAAGAAATAGTATCAACGAATATATTCCTACTTATGTATAAATCTTCGTCTCCTGGCGTTGAATAGTTTCAGTGGGAGGTATGACCTCTTTATCTTTCTGCTTCTGTGCCTCTCCATCTGTTCTGTTTCCTGTTTCACGCTTAAATTAACAGCAGTATTCTCAATTCTATGATATATATATATATATATATATATATATATATATATATATATATCAGCAGTCTGTTAGAATACAGGGTGTAACTTCGAAGTCCAACTTGAGTAATCATTAATAAGTTCATGTAGTCAGGATGCAGATGTTTCACCATTTTATAATATGAAACCCTCTATGTGCTAGTGTGTTCTTATTAGTTAGTGTATGCGTGAAAGTGACAATCAAATGTGTCCATTAGAAATGAAATTCCACTCATACATACATACATACATACATGCACACAAATATTTATCTGTACATTTATTTATTACTTATCGACATATTCAGTAGTTTATAACTATCGGAAACCAACATACAATGATACACATGAAGTTTAATGAAGTAGATGTTGTTCGCTTATAAAATTACTTTCAGCGTACTTATTTCTTCCCATAAAATAAATATTATTTTATGTGATTGACATAAAACTGTTTCAATATTCTAGGGGAAACCCCCTCCCTCCAGAAAAAATAAACTTCATTAAAGGCTGTGATAGGCAATAAAACTTTATTCTAGTAAATAAATAGAAATAAATAAAACTAATCTGACTGGCTAAAGGATAAAATTACCTGTAGTTCTAGCGAGAAGTCGTGACCAGGTTGGGGGAGGGGTAAATCCGGTCTGGGAGTGAAGACAAATACTTGCTCTAAAATCACGGATTGGTAGAGGTTAGAATTCATCAGCTAAGTCATTGAGTCAAGTCCCAATGTCTGATTCACCTATGAACTTGACTTGTACCCGAAAGGTCCTGGGTTCGAACCCTTACGGCGAATGAGTCCTAAACTAGGAGGATATAACTGTTCAGTACTTACCACCAGGGTTCAAATCTAGAACCCTTCAGGTACAAGTCAAGTTCGTAGGTCATTCAGACATTGGGACCTGACTCATTGGTCAGTCCATGAATTCTAATTTCTTCCGATTCGTAGTTTTAGAGTGAGCATTTATCCTCGTTCACGACCGGATAAACCCACTTCAGATGACAACTCGCTGTAAGCCCTCACCTGGATGCTTGAGTTCGAGTAGAGTGCCTTAATCAATGCCGAGAAAATACATTGCACTAATTAAGGCACTCTACTCGAACTCAAGCAGCCAGCCAGGTGAGAGCTTACGGCGGGTAGTCATCTGAAGTGGTGACGACTAGTGGTGTCCTTCAGGGATGCCCGTTATCCCCATTTCTATTCAATTTCATCATAGATATTACTAGATATACTAATGGATTTAACCCTAACTCACTTCAGAGACTCAGCGATTGACTTGTCACCAGGGAATAATCTCGTTGACTTAGAATATGCAGATGATATAGTCCTTCTAGACGAGGACGCTAACAAAATCCAGAGTCTTCTGAACACCCTGAGCTGCAATCTACGAATGTTTGGCATACGATTCGCTCCTGCCAAATGCAAGATGATGTTACAAGACTGGACTACACTGACTCCTAGTTTAGAAACAGGGAGTGAAGTGTTAATGCGACACCATAGCTTAGATGGATTTCCACGGCTGTAATGTTGGCTGGTTTAAATTCGAGTGTTTTTTTTTCAAGGGTAGAGTCATGAAGTTACATTCCACGGATTAATTGATTGATGAGTATAGTTGTATTCCATTCACACGATGAGATGCAACTTAGCGTCACTGGATTAATTGTAGAATACTCTTCAACTACACCAGGAGTCCGGCTTCGATTTCCGGATGACACACTTCTAAACTTTGTTTAGCCGGTAGTGCGTCTAGTGAAGAGGGAAGGTTGGAAGTGGAACTAGTAGCTCCCACTCCTTACGAGCAAGATTAGTGCTACTGAAATTTCTATAGTTTGAAGCCTTATGTTCCTAAAGTTGGGAAGCATAAGAATGAGCCACACATATTATGTGAAGGTTGGTGATCGTCGGTGGAATGATCGTTGAATTAGTGAACTTTCTACATGATGTGCTTTACGATAGACGATCTCAGGCATCTATTTCCAGGGTTAGTTGAATTGATCGATACCATTTATTCTTGCAAACATTTAAAAAATGGTCAAATACTGGTTTCGTGGGGATTTTGTTTGAGTGGTCACAGGATTTAATCATAAGTTGACATCGGTTAGAGAACCCTTGGAAAACCTGGGAGTACTGCCAGATGGCTTTTTCGCCAGCCTAGTTAGGGCCTCTTCACCAGTACACACCCACCGTGGGTGTTCGAATCAAGGACATTCTGATTACAAGACGAGATAGCTCGCAGACTGTGAAGCCACTGGGATGAGAAAGTACTGGGTTCGAACCCTGGTGGATGCGTACTGCTAAGGAGTCCCTAACTAGACTGGCGAAACAGCCATCTGGTAGTACTCTTAGGTTTTCCAGTGATTCTCCAGCTGATATCAGTTCATGATGAAATCCTCTAACTTATGAATATTTCAATGGTTAGAATTTCGTCACAAACCAAAATCACTTAGAGGAATCATTGGAAACCAGGGATGCGTTTTGTAACCCTATCCTGCAGAGACCACAAGCCCCCCCCTCCTATGCACTTGTGATCACACACACACACATTGGGAGGCAGCACTCATTCGTATACTCTTTCGTTTTCTTTATAAAAATGGACATTGTTGTAGAGTAGTTTCTATAGGGTATGTTCGGCGGTCAGAATTAGGCAATTACTGTTGAACATTTGTAGAAACACCTCATTGAGAGCTAATCGAATTGTCATTTCTACCATGGCATTCAATGAAAATTTGAGGACATTTATGAAGTAATCATATTTTAGTCAAGTTTTCGTTCGGATTATCATAAACAGTAGTCAAAATTTTATCACAGTGAATGCTTACTACTGTTACACTGTGATACCGAAGTATGATCAACCACAGTTGTTGTTTTTTTTCATTCCTTTTCATCTGGATTAGAAAAAAAGGTCTTCAAGCTTTGAAGCTCTAGTATTACCAGTGTTCTTTACCAGATATGGGGTTGCTAGCCTCATTCCCAACCTCCCACCTTTCCCAGGCTTGGTTAACAAAGTAGTCTAGGTTTAGGATTGCATTTGCAGAGGTTGAATCTCATACCTTCCATGCGGTTGATGAACATCCTGTCACTACGTCAGTAGTAAATATATAATTCTTCTTCTTTTCCTTTTGACTTTCTTCTCTTAAAGGCTTTTCTATTGAAGGTCCAAGTGAAGCTAGAATTGATTGTACAGATAATGGTGATGGATCAGCTACTGTTGCATATTGGCCAACCGCTCCTGGTGAATATGCTGTGCATATTTTATGCAATGATGAAAATATACCAAAATCTCCTTTCATGGTACCAATTGAACCAGATATGGGTAAATGTGATCCAGAAAGAGTAAGTTTCACCAGACTGGAATAACAATAATAACCAATAGTCCTTTTTGTTCAAAGTAATAATTCACTTTTTCAATGCAGATTCCGTCATACACTGACAAAACTTAAGAAATCATTAGAAACCAAGGAGTGATAAAGAGCTGTTTCGTCCTTGTTTGTGACTCTTCAGCCATCCAAACCCATGCCACCACACCACCAGGCATTCTACGCAATACCTTCCAGTTACACAACAAGCTAACTGGCCATTTAGCCATCAAGATGGAATCTAATGGTACATCAATTCTAAAGAACTCTTGTTGTAAACTGAAGATTCTGGGTTTGATTTCTGATGAAGAGTCCAAAACTATGACAAAACACCTGTCTAGTACTCCTTGGTTTTATTCATCGATTCTGTCACTGAACACAGCTCGTGACCATATATTAATACGAATCAAAATGTGAATAGTTTGTGTCGCATGTTTTCTCTAATTTTATTTTAATTTTTGCAGGTTAAAGCACATGGACCAGGTATAGCGCCAACAGGTAATGTCGCTGGACAACCAACAGAATTTATTGTTGATATAAGAGATGCTGGAGGTCCTGCACCATTGACAGTTGAATGTAGAGATAATGAAGGTGAACCAGTGGCATTAAAAGTTCGTGACAACGGGGATGGTACATACACTTGTAGTTATACACCAAAAGTGCCCAAGAAGCATACAGTACTTGTTTCATACGGTGGAGTTAATATACCTAGAAGTCCTTTCAGAGTAAGTTATAGTCAGTCAATTTAATAATTCATAAAATGCTTCTATTTTTATTCATTTACGTTCCCCAGTGGAACATGGGGCTACTTCAAGCTAGAGCCTTTTTTTAAGTTTCGGTAGCAGTGGAATCTATTTTTACAGGATATCGTTAATAGCCTTATCCTGAACCTCCCTCTTTATCAGTCTTATTACTGGCTTACCGAGGAAAAGGAGTGTGTCAATGGCCGGGAATCAAACCACATGAGACGAGGGTGGTGAGCATTCTACCACTGCGCCACTGAAGCACTTGACATTAAAGAAAGGCGTCTGTAGACAAGAAGCCTCTGTATATCCGACGGTAAATCAGAGTTCATTTAACACGTGGAATAATAGTCCACAAATGTTAGGTGTTTTAATGTCAGTAAGCTGGAGCTCATATTTTTCATACAGCATGTTAAATAGATATTCTTATTCAGTCACATCTTATTGTTGATATCTGCATGGCGCATTTATTCTTTGTGAAATCAACTTCGTTAAGTCTACGATTATCACTGATTTCAACCAGGTACATCTAGGTATAAACTTTAAGGGTGTGAATTTGGAATCCTAGGGTGCAGCTACATCTCTGCATCATCTCGTCACAAGATCAGAAAGAAAGATAAACTGTATTCTGTAGATATGATAGAGAAGATTTGTAGCTCAGGTGGATGATTTCGATGTGGTTGTGTTTACCGATCTGGATAGTTAATTCGCGAAGCTTTCATCGCCCTGCTAGGCGACATCTTCAGCGCATGCTTCAATTTATTGAAGTGAGATTTCAGATTTCTCCACGAGTTTATTATTCATCTCTCCATGTTACCTTGGACGTGATTGGTTGTTGTGTGTTTTCACACCTTTTAGGTTACTTGTATTGGAACTGATTGTTTCTTTGACTTGAACTTTGACCCTTTGTATGTGGGGTTTCTTCCTTATCCTTTGATAAATTTTGTCTATCTCGATGTTTCTATTGACTGACGATTCACTGGAATACCAGGCAGGCTTATAAACATTCTCTAGCATTCTTGGTGTTTCCTCTGTTTAATATTTGAACGTTGGTTGTCCCAGTCGGATTGATGTCCGTGGTTGGCTGAATGTAGTGATATGAGCGAGTAGATGTCAGGTCGAAGACGAAGGGGACATCCACGTCCTCGTATCCACGCACATAAGCTAGCCGTCAAAAGACATGACATCCACTCCCTCATATCACCTCAGGGCATTCAGCCAACCACGGAAATCAATTCTACTGGGACAACCAACGTTCAAATATTAGACAGAAGAAACACGAAGAATGTCAGAGAATTTTAAGAAGCTAGCCTGGTATTCCAGTGAATCGTAAATGAATAGACACATTGGGATAGACAAAATTTACCACACAAAGGGTCAAAGTTCAAGTCAAAGAAACAATCAGCTCGAACAGAAATACAAGTAGCCTAGAGGGTGTGAAAACACGCGAAAACAACCAATCACGTTCAAGGTGGTTACCATCAGGTGAGATGACTAATAAACTCGTAGGGAAATCTAAAAGCTCACTTCAATTCAAACTGAAGTATGCGCTGAAGATGTTGTCTAGTAAGGCGGGCAATGAAAGCTTCGCAAATTAACTATCCAGCTCAGAGAACACAACCACATCCAGACTGTATTCTCTGTAAGAAAAGTACCTGGATTGAATGTTATAGACATTTCCAACAGCTTCGTTTCTTTTCCGTAGAAAAAGAATTTAGTAAAAGCATTTATCTGTAAATTGTGAAGTGATTAAAGTGTTCAGGAGTTCTGATTAGGAATGAGCTAAAGGGTATATACAATTGCTTAAAAATGCACATGGCTAAGAAAGTCGAAAAGGTCTACGTTGCATTTATGAACAAGAATTTACTGTATAAGAAATCGGAATTCATTGGTGAAAAAGTCAGTGAAGTAGTGATCAGCAAGTTAAAGAATACCCACGTCTGAAAGATATAATTCCTAGGATAGACACCTCTACTAGCATCTGTCCATACGACTCCTTCTGTGGAGCTGTTGGCTTAGAAACCTAGTTTTTTGTGTTCGGGAACACCTACAGTGTGGCCAAACAATTCGATTTTAACAAGCCTAGTTCAAACAGACCAAAAATGGGTATTTAGGATCATTTTCAGTTGTCTATCTTATACCATCAGGTGCGCAATACTCCAATTAGTAGAAGCCGTAGCAATTGCCTTGAAACCACCGGATTTCCGTTTCATACAAACGAAATAAGTCTCGCTACCTTTAAGATCGTAGCCTGCTGCGTCGGTGACACAAAGGTTAGGACTGTCGCTGACCATGCACACGGTCCGAAGTTCGATCCCCTGCTGACGCACACCTGATATCAATGGTCGGCCTGAAAACATTTGGGCTACCGATATCACATGCTGACAATCCCATACTTGTACCAAAAATAGTGTGGGGAATCAAGCTATAATCAAAAATATTAAAAAAAAAATAAAAATATATGTGTATTCATAAATAACTCATTCATAGATTGACTTAAATACTTTTTACTTCTGTTGTACTTCATTCATTAGGTTGAAGTCGCTGAACCTAGTAATCCAGGAAAAGTACGCGTTTTCGGACCCGGCGTAGAAAGTGTTACCCGAGGTCAACCAACATATTTCACTGTTGATTGTAAACAAGCTGGACATGGTAAGTTATTGGTTCATTCACATCTGTCGAGTGTCTTTACTTTGACAACACTCTTTTATGCTTTTTTTCCTTCACGTTCCCCAGTGGAACATAGGGCTTCAAGCTAGTGGCTTGAAGTTTCTGTAGTAGTGTATAATTTTACGGGATGGGGTTGCTAGCCTCATGGCCACCCAACCTTTCCTCTTTACCAGCATTATTTCTGGCTTAGCGAGGTAAGTGAGTGCGTCGGCCGTGGATTGAACTCCGGACCATATGCATGGTCGACGAGCGTTCTAACCGCTGTGCCACCGACGCACCTTTTATGCTTGCTAACGCGTTATTTATATTCACGTACGAGGCGTTAAAGGAGTTCCAGAAAAGTTGAACAATAGGGATTCAAGTGAATGGTGGAAGGGTTACATTTATTGTTTCAGGATTTATTCAGATAGAGCAGAGAATGTCTATTTCCTATCATCTATGGCAAGTCTGTGTGGAGGTCAGAAGCACTCAGCATAGAAATTAAGATCCGGATATTCAACTCCAGTATCAAGTCACTGCGACTATACGGATCAGAGAATTCTACTGCACGTCACGAAGGGCACTTTGAACAAATTACACACCTTCATCAACAGCTGTCTTCGCTCAATACTCAAGATCAGATGGCCGGTCAGAAAAGATCAGCAACAGGGATCTCTGGCAGTGAGCGAACCAACCTAGCAGGAATCGATTGTGCAACAAATATGCAAGAAGAATTGGAGGTGGATTGTCATTACTCTGAGAAATCAAACCATCAAGTGAGTGACTTCACATGCCAGGTCATCGCTGGAGTGGAACCTGAATAGGAAGCGGTGAATTAGTTGGTCGTCAGTGCGAGGTTGGCATGGAGGAGGTCATGTGAAGATGAGATGAATGCATGTGGACAGACATGGAGCCAGGTGAAAACTTTGGCAGAAAAGGGGACGCAATGGAGATTTGTGGCTGAAGCCGTATGTTCCTCTAGGAATTAAAGGAGACAACAAAATTAATAATCCTTGAATTTTTTCTGTACTTTTAAGTCTAAATAGTGATAGGATTGTATCTTAAGGAGAGTTGCAGCTACCTCCTTGCCTAACCTTCCTTCCTTTCTGGTCGCGTGACCGACCATTTAACTAGAGGAGAAAATCGACTGGATAATACACAAAGGAAAGGACCCAAGTGTCCTCTCACAACAGGTTAACCGTCGTGTGAAACTCAAATAAGAGGCGACAGGTTGAACATTCAAAGATGGCACCATGGAACAGGTTGTGTGAAGAGCAAATGAAATCTTGTGGGCAGTAGTAGAGTCACTTGAAAATCAGATAGCAGAGAAACAATCACAATGAAGATGCTCTTCTGCGAAGCCCAATATTCCACTTGAGACGCTAGAAACGAGTAACAATAATGCTGGTTGATGGATTCATCATTTTGATATAGTGAAAATCCTCATTTAGACATTTAGAAGATCAGCTGATAGAGCAAAGAAATATTTACTTTACAATCGGTTCCTAATTTATGGCTCTACTCTAATAAATATAATATATATACATACCACGGATTGATATCAGTTAGAGAACCATTGATAACCATCGACGACTGAATAGTTATTTCATCCCAGTTTGGGCCTCATCAGTAGTACTCACCCACCGCCAGGGTTCGAATCCACGACCTTTTGCTTACAAGGCAAGCTCGCATACTATTAAGTCACTGGGGCCTGACTCAGTAGCCAGCCCATGAATTCTAACTTCTATCAGTTCGTGATTTAGCGCGACCTTACAAACCAACTCTTGAAAATTAATCTGATTCTGTCTAGTGACTTGCTACAGGACGAAGTTTCCTGTAGTTCTAGTGAGGAGTCGTGGTCACGAGATCCATGCAGTCAAGTGCGGGGATGGATTTCCTACCGATGACACTGGTTGATGGTCATACTAAAATCACGAATCGGTAGAAGTTAGAATTCATGGGCTGACTACTGAGTCAGACCTCAGTGACTGAATGTTATGCGAGCTTGCCGTGTAAGCGGAAGGTCCCGGGTTCGGAACCTGGCGGGGGGTGAGTAATACTGACGAGTCCCATATTTGGATGAAGCAACCGTTCAGTCGTCGATGGTTTTCAATGGTTCTCTTACTGATATCGATTCATGATCAACTCGTAGGAAACAAATCTAATCCTTACAAACCAACTTTTGAGAACTAATGAACTGAAAATAATTTCATTGTAATATGAATCTAGATAAACCGATAAGAAGACGTAATTTGTATGAATCGTGTAATGTATTTGCGCAACACATTTCGAACAATATAATCACACACGGACTCGTCATAGGAATATACATGAAATTAATAAAGAGGTAAGAGGTGAGAAAATAGACAAGTAAGGTCAAGTTAAAGGGACATATTCAATGTGAAAATAACAATGAAGATCACTAAACCAAATAACAGAGATAATAGTGTAACAACAGAAGACAAGGGCCAGGCAACAGATCGTTTTATTACGGAAATCAACACGTATTTATATAAATTTCACATACATTATTATAGCCTAGTCAAGTAGACAAACGCAGTCTTCTGATTGGTTGTTTTCGAGTTCCTCGGAAAGTGGAGCCATCTATCTGCGAATCATATTTGCCCACGTTAAGTTTGCTGTGATTAGTTGTTGAATCAGCCTTGTTCATATTTTCTCACGGCCCATATTAGTGACCTAGATATTGACGTAGATTAATATCAACCAATTGGCTAGCAGGCTGCTCTCACCACAATAGTACATCTACCCTGACTGGTGTCAAAACAAAATTTAACAAGGAAGGTGGTTTAATGTGTTAACGAATTGTTGCTTTGAACAAATAAAGGTGGCTTAAACTTCTTAATTACCAGCTGGGGCTTCCACAAACTTTAGGATACACCTCAAACACGTTTTACGGATAGGTTTAAAAAATGTGTTAACTTCAATTTTATGTCTTGTCTCTATAACATGTTTCGCAACAGAAGAGCTAGGTCTCCTGTTTGCACCATTAATGGGTTCTGAAGATTCCATTTGTTTCTGGAACTATTTAGGAATATGCTGTGAAGCTAGCCCTTACTTGCAGAGACCTATGAGTCCTCCCTATGTATGTATGTGCACACATACATTCAAATTGGTAAATACAGGGGGATGTGACACCCTTTTTCGCATGTTCAAAGGGCTTAGATAGATATATTGGCTTTACATTCTGTATTATTATGATACTAGCTGCATAAAAATTTGTCTTTTTAACAGCAGCGTTCAGTCTTTGTCTAGCTGTCCAGCTGCTTTGATGCCCCATATGGGATAGCTTGATGTACACATCTTTCTTAGGGGCGAGTTGTAGAATGGGTTTTGGTTTTCTGACTACTTTATATCTCCTGATGAACTTGTCTGGATAATTGTTCTCAACCAAAGTTTATGTCAACTTTCTTTCTTCTTCGTCAAGTGTGTCGTCAGTGCATATTCGTTGGATTCTACTGAAGAGGCACCTTACTAAGGCTGTTTTGTACCGAACATGGCAGGCAGAAACTGTGGTAATTAAGATACTGTCCTGTCCAAGTAGGTTTTCTATAAATAAATCTTTTTGTTGACCCATCCAGCCGTCTGCTAAACAATATGTCTAGGAAAGATAAACAATTACCTTCCTCTTCTATAGATGTGAGTGATATGCTATTCTGAACTTCATTCATTCGATTTAGGATTGAGGTGGCAGAAGAAGACTTATCACTGATGATTACAACATCATCAGCAAGACGTATCTGTATTTTCAAAGGAGCTTACATCCCCTTTCAAACTCAAACACAGATCACTCAGTGCTGCATTCACGGACGTTACCACAGAGCTGTAGAAGTTTGTGACTGACTTCCTTTAAGACTGCAGTGAATACTTTGACTGGACAATTGGTAATGACTGAAATCCGGAAACCCGCTAATTAGAAATTCTCCAAGATTATTTTAATTCACCTAAAACTGTTCATCGAGGAAAGCAGATGATATATCCGGCTGAATCAATCGACATACTTAGCACATGCGTTACGTAGGCCAAACAATCGTCTTTCTCATCGAGCAACGTTAGCTGACATAGGATAAAATCAGAGAAGAGTTAGCTGTGGTCAAATCAAAACTTGGCATCGATGCATGAAGTCTTTGACTGCTAATTTAAGCCACGCAGGTATTTTTAGACTACTTCGTTGGTGTCTCCTAGACGCTATTTCAGAATTCAGCGTCACTTGAAACGAATTACCAATAATCCGTCTGACTAACTGAAGCACATAAAACATAAACAGAGGATTAGAGCTGATAAAACTGCTTGCGGCTGCCCACGCAGCCTGTTTGAAGTGAAGTTTCAAGATCAATTTACAATGCTACCTCTATATAGCCAAATTATGTACACCTTATCTTCAACGCACTATTTGCACAGATCTTCGTGTTGTGTTACTTCTGGCCTTCATATTATGTGTCTTTCTTGGAGTTCCTTTCACGTCTCCCACGTATTTTCTCAATGCTGTATCATTTGTTTTCTCTGACATCGAATCTATCTCCCTGCTATTTGATATTTTTATCATGCTGATGGATATCTCTGCGTATACTACTCATAAATCTTATCAGTAGTACATGCCACAATACGACTACACAAATTAAGTTATCAAGTTGTGTAAATACATGCAGAATAAATTCGTCTCTAAACGTTATCCATTTATATCACACACTGTGTATTACATCGAATAAAGTTGTCTGGTGTGAAGTTATATTTTACTATACAGTGCCTAAAAATCAACTCTTATATTCATTATGTAATTATCAAAGCTATTTATTTTCATTTTTAATTTGTAGGTAATGTTGGCATTAGTGTAACCGATGAAGCTGGTCGTGATGTTGCTATGGATACACAAGATATGCGAGATGGAACATTTAAAGTAGCCTATACAGCTAATACACCTGGACCATATTACACTGTACAAGTCTTCTTTAATAATCAAGAAGTTCCACGTAGTCCATTCAAGGTGCCTGTGAAACCAAATATAGATATGTCGAAAATTCATGTTGAAAACCTTGAACCAAGTAAGTCATCAGGTGGTTTTGTTTATTTGTTTGGTTTCATTTGTCTGAAAAATGTATAAACTGAAGGCTGATGTTATACATCATGTATCAGAATGAAAACTTGAAGTCAATTGGTGTTTGGTAACTAACAGTAGAATCCAGGACAATGCACATTTCATCCCATTTAGGAATTGTCAACCAGAAAATCTAAAATTGAATTAAAAAGCTCATAAAACCTGTTGCACAAAAGGTGGCGCTCGTGGCCTAAGTGGTCTAGTGGATAATGCTTTGGCATTTAAAATTCTGGGTGCTGGATTCGAGACTCAGTGAGGAGACCATCTCTCGCTGACTGAGGAATGCAGGCACATCGGTTGATGAGTCCCAAATAGGACGAAATGCATATTGATCTAGATTCCACCGCCAATCACCACTCACCAACTAACTTCAAGTTATATAAGGCCAGACATCATCAATGTATCTGCATGAAGAGTAGACAAGTAAACCGGAGATCGAGCACTTCAGTGCAATCAGACGACGGGAAAATCTAAAATTTAATTTAAATAAAGAGCAGAACGTCATTAAAAACAATATCGTTTTCTATGCAATGATTCGCTTTTTATAAATTTGAACAAAGGAAGAAGAAATATTGGCACAGAATAATTTGGATCCATTTTATTTCGTTGGTTCTCATCATCTGCGCACAACCTGAATTTTTTCAATAAAATAAAAATAAAAATGTACAAATTTAACAAAGTTTTGTCCATTAGCAAGCATATTGTCAGAGCGTCATAGTAAAATAAGGCGTCTGATTTACAGGGTGTCTAAAGTGTTACGACTTATATACATTATATATATATATATATATATATATATATATTGTCAGAGAAGTTTCTTGAAAAAAAATTGATTAACAGTTGTGTTGTTGGGGTGGTAGCAAAAGACAATTAGTAATAGATACGTAATTAGATAAGAGAAGACCAAAAATTTGAAAATTTCGGTGCACATGAGGTCAGATGAGGAGTTGATAGTGTAATACATTGAGCAGAACTCAGAAGATCAAGAAAAATTATCTCTTAAGAGAGTCAAGCGAAAAATAAAGGAGGGCGGGAGGGAGTGAAAAGATAAGTTAACAAAATAAGAAGACAAAGATTTACTAAGAAGTGAGTCACCAGGGTAATTGAAGTCCAACAACGGATTCTTTTTGGACACATAAATCAGGCTTCAGTCGTTTTATTGCTATAGCTTCAGGAAACCTGAGAAAACTTGAGATACTTTGTCTGTTCTGTTAATTATTTTGAATGATTCCAGCACTGAGTAGATATCAGATATCGATATTAGATGGACGTCTGTGGCTCACTAGTAAGATGCTGTCCAACTATGCATATGGTTTGGTTTGCGATTGCTGACTGATGAACTCCTAAACGTCACCCAGTTTACTGATCGATATTAAGCATGGTAAAGAGAGAAGTTTGAACGTGAGACTATCAGTCGTAACTTGTAAAAAAGCAAAATAGCCCTACAGCTGTTGAAAATTCAAAGCGTCAAGACAGGAGCCCATGTTCCACTAGGGATGCTAAAGAAGGAAGCCATCTCCAGAAGGCCCTATGATCTGATTTTCCTGCTTGATTGTACTGGTCAATATGACAGAGGATGTTATGCCCCTCATGCACTTCCATAGCTACAATCAGAGACCACTGAGCCATTTAGGCCGATGAGTGATCTCATGCAGGACTACTGTAAGGATTATATTAATTGGTCACTGGGGCGGGTGGTCAGCAAACAATGTCATGTGGGTCTTTTCTTATCCCTTTGTGTTCCAACAAAGAGTATAAGGCCTCAAGCTTTTGAAGTTTCCGTAGCGGTGGTGGTGTTTTTGTCTTACAGGGTGTGGTTACTAGTCTCACACGCAACCTTCCCTCTTTTTTATGAGTTTACTATCGGCTAGTGAGTGAAATAGGCGTGGTTTAGGAGTGGGTCTACCAGTGCTTGAAGATGACTATACACTGAAAATAAACGGTATGTTTCAAAGCTGTTCAAATGAATTAGAATAAATATATCCAAATACTAGTTCACTCATACATTTATGTCTTTTGAATGATTAAGCAACATGCCGATTATTTTCAGCCGCGTTCTACCGATGAACCACCCATGCAAAACATGTAGTCATGTCTAATCCTTTATATTGATAGTGACTAGATTCTGCCAGTCAACTTTAAAATTTCGCCACGAAATCAGGTGATTTAGCGGTCCTTGTGTGTGTGTGTGTGTGTGTGAGTGTACATCTTGAATTAATGCCCGATAATTGGCGACACAATCCTCGAAAAAGCCAACTCTCACATCCCCCACAGCAAGCTTGACATAGTGCCGCAGAAACCCATTAAATTCCTTGACTGCTGAGGGGTCCTTACTACCTCTTAATTCATGAATAATCCTCATCCAGGCATTAATGAAAAAAAACGCGTAGTTCAGCTAAGAGTCTCTTTTCCACGACGAATTCATTTTCCTAACTGTACAATCGCAAATATATGTGTTATTTTGTATGTATGTGTACATTAATTTTGTCGAACAAAAATAGAATTGGTTATGGTTATTTTAACTAAACAGGTGAAAATTAGAAAGTTTTGGATAGAGTTACATAATACAAAGACGGTCAAGAAAATTGGGTGTTTATGAAACGAAGGTAACAACAGAGGTGGTGAGCTGTACTCAGGATGCACATATATAACAAAGTAGAAATACTAAATTACATAAGAGTTCTAAATGAAAAGAAGAATTATAAGGAATTAAAGAAACAGGCAAACAAACAAAATTAAGTCATCAAAAATCAGCAAAGTTGCCACCATGATTGTGGGAGTAGTTGAGTAATAATCCTCTGTTGTATGCACAGCTCCGGTTTTCCAATATGAATAGCAGAGCTTCAGTGATACAAAGTAGACGAAACCGTATTGCCTTTGATAGGTTATTCTTGACTCTGTAGATTACTTTCAAGCAGGAGGAGTTTGTTGAGATGGAATGATCACTGTCAACCAGGTGTGCAATTATGGCATTCCTTATTGCACCATTATTGCTTTTTGGTAACCATGCTGGATAGTATTCTTGAATTCTCTTGGACAGGATGCTCATCGGACAACCGATGTACCTGGCTCCACAGCAGTAGGTGAACTGACATATCCATACATAAGTGGTAAGATGAGGGATTTTGACCTTAAGGCTTCTGCAGATCAGATGGCAGCTGGAGAACACTATTCTTAGCGTTGCTGCAAAGAACGTTCTTCTCAGAGATGATGTGACCCTTCTCTTGAGAATGTAGCTTGTTAAATCTCCAAATTATTGGTTTGAAATTTTTGTCAACAAATCTTATTGCGTATAGATTTTGGATGAAGATTTCTCTCAGAAGATCTAATTCTGTTTCTAGAACATTGGGACTACAGATACATTAGATGTGGGTGGCAAGGGAATTAATTTAACTCTGATTGACTACCCAACTACAGAAGCTTGACAGTTGACCACTCCAAGTAGCTTTTCTAAGTTTCCATCAGTTCTTGTTATTTCCACATCAATTCGCCAAAAAGAGACTCTTCGCTGAATTACGTGTTTTCTTTTCATTAATACCTGGATGGGAATTATTCATGAATTAATAACAGATGTTTGGAAGTGATCAGCAGGAAGTTTCCCCCACCACCTAGTAATGTATGCCAGATATTCATAAGAATTTCATCACATTTTCTGCCTTTTTCCCCATAAAGATTGAAATTAACAATCCAGTCGGTTAAAACTTTTTTCGACCTGGGATATGTGGGTAAAAACGTGGGCATTTTTCCGCTCAAATTCGGGCAAAGTGGGAAAGGGTGGGCTTTTTCAGTCGTACCATGGTGAAGTGGGATTAAGTGGGCTATTTTAGAAAATTACATGGCAAAACGGGGAAAAAGTGGTCAATATGGGTAAATTGGACAAATTATGTAGCATTTACACCATCTTTTGCCCATCAAACTACCCATTTAGCCCACGGTTTGCCGACGTTGCTCAGGTGCATTCTCTGACTGAGAAATGAATGTGAAACTTACTAGTTGTTTGAGTTTTTTTTAGAAAGTCTTAGTAAAACGTAATAAAATTTTGAATAATTCAGGAAGAAAACCCGTTTCTCCACCAACTTACCTTTTCTGAACCTCTGCAAAATTAAATCCTACAGTTACTATTGACGGGTAATATGAATAGCACTTTGTTTATAAGGTGAAAGTCGGATGTAACCGGGACGGAGGCTGCGAAAAGAACGATATCAACCAATGATAACGTCATCAATTCTGTCCTCAACTACAATAGTAAAACAACACAACTAAATTCCAGAAAATAGCCTTTCTTTTTCCCACTTAAATGACATTATTCTAGTAAGCAAGGGAAATAAGCCAACGGAGACTGTAGTAATGTGATAAGATGATGTAAACTTAAACACGACCTTCTTTCTTATCTGTGGTGTGTACAAAAAACAAACAAAATAGACAGTTGAAGACTTGAAACAGTATACCATAGGCAAAAACTAAGATACAGTCAGTCGCCTGTTTGCTTCCTTTATTGTTTTAGATGGTAAAAATTTAGTCTTCTCATCTTATCCTTCCCTACCCATTTCCTGTCTGTATGTTTCTCTTCTCATACGCAGTGATAAGAAAATAAGGATTGATAGACAATTTTATTAGGCGTCATAATGTTGTTGTGATAGGCGTTCACACTGCTATACACTCTCCCCACGTGAAGTGCTAAACTATAAACGCTGTATTTTAACACTGAATAATGTCATAAGTTGTCACTGGTGTTTCCGGTGTTTCTTTCAGCAAATTAACAAATCAGAGCATGATTTATTTGATTCTGACAGATGTTGACAGTAAGTGAAGTGGGGGTTGACGGGGGTCGGTGGGGGAGGGGGGGGCTTGACGAGGGGAGAATAAAATCTTGTTTCTGTAGTGTCTGTCAAATCATTCTTTTATATTCTCCTTTTCAATCGCTTCTGAAATTAAGTAAGGAGATAAAACTGAGACATATGCTTTATTACAAGGAATAGTAAATACTCTTTCCACAGTCATTTTTATATTTTCCCAAGTAGTTGTTTTAATTTGGACGTCGTTACGAGACGGCAGTCGCTAGAGAATTATTGTAAACCAAGTAAAGAATAGGTATAGTTTTGGACTCTTTGGTAGTACACAATCATCACTCCACTGCAGAATAGTGGTAGAAGTTAGAAATCATGAACCACTGGACTTCTTCTCACTGACTGAAGTGACTATTACGTTCTCTCCATGTATCCTGAAGGTCATGGGTTCGATCCTTGGTAGGGTGATGACTGTATGCTGCTGAAGAGTACCAGACTAGGACAGAACAGCTGTACAGTAGCCCCTTATTATTATTCCTTTGAGTTCCGTGTGGAACATAGGGCTTCCACAATACACCTCTACTGTGTTGTATTTGGTGCTGTCCTCTTCAGCTGGGTCTACGACTGCCTATAATCTCTCATCTCCTCCAAGGATAAATAGATAAAATCAAAACGTTGCCCCCCTACACCCCCCCCATTACAACTATAAAAGAGTTTCAATATAAGTGTAAAACTTGAGCACTCTGTTGGTAGAGTATAACTCCATTATGGATAAGATTTTATTCTGATAAATCACACAGTGTGGTAGAGTAATATTAACTGATGACGTTTTGAGCACAATTTACTGCTGCTCAAAATCACATCAAGTCACTCATTCACACAACTTTTTTGCTTCATTTACATACATGAGTTAGGTCAGACAGATGTTTTATGATGTAATAACAAGAATGTAACAACCGGCACTTTAAACAGTATAAAGTAGTCGGGAGAATAATTATGAATCCCTTAATGGGTATTTACTACTCAAAACGGAGATGTAGAAGTACACCACCTACAAGCTAACTGTCACTGCATCCACGCATAACATACGCATCTGACTATTTATCTTGACTAGTTGGTGGTACTAGGAAAGGTTCTTTTGCCTTCATGTGAAGATTTCAGGGGTGCGTCCTTGGCCAACCTTGATTATCACGATTTTGGGCGAGTCTACCTGGGACAGCAATGGTTAACAATATGGCAGTTGCTGATCTGGCATACCCAACATGGTTTATCTCTGGGGCATGTCAGCAAATCTTCCATGTCAAATATCGTGTTCATGCAAGTGCGTAACTTCATCGTGAGATTTGCCCAGAGCGTATCAACATATCTTCGGTGTGCACTATCTGTTAACACCGGTACCCTGTGGTTTTAAATAGTCTACCAGCAGTGTTAAACTTTTGTGTTAAATTTGCAAGGAAATCATATTTTTAATCACATTTTTATCAATAATTTAGTTTTCTAGTCTCGGAAAATAAACTTTGAAGAGTATTTAATTCGTGTATGGCAACTAGCAGTGGAATTCAGGATGCACATTTCGTCCTATTTGGGAATTTTCATCTGGATGTATCTACATTTTCCAGTGAGTGATGATGTTCCCACAGAGGCTCGAACCCAGTTCCCATAGTTTCAGACGCCAAAGCATTATTTATCTTGACTCACTGAAGAATGCAGGTGCATCCAGCCGACGAATCCAAAGTAGGACGAAGTGCTTACTGTCCTGAATACCACCGCTAGTTACCATCCACCAATGAACTTCTAATTACATGCCCAGACATCGTCGGTGCATCTGTACAAAAAGCCGACAGACACATCAACCTGAGACTGAGCACTTCAGTTCAATTAATCAACGGGAAAGTCTAAAATTGAGTAAAACGCTACTTTTTTCAGGCTATTTTTACGCAATAAAGTAGTGATCCCTTTGATTATCTATAAGTTCGTCGGTCGTTCAGTGCTAGAATGCTTACCAAGCGCATACGTCATTGGGGTTCAAGCTTTGGGCACTGAAGCACTCCTTAACCTCTCCTAGTCTACTTACCAGGTAATAGTAGGCATCAGAGGGGCGGGGGTAGTAGTGTGGAGCGTGAGCCGAACAACTCCATCCCGCAAAAATCTTACCACTGCTTGTGAAACTCAAAACTTAGAACCCGAATCCTAGGTTCCACTCAAATATCAATACTTTTTGAGTTGCTGATCAACTTGTCCTAGGTTAGGCTGTTGAAGATTTAATGACTAGTAGGGTTTCAAAATAACAGTCAGGAAGCAAACTCTGTAAGTGAGGTGAAACTGTGGTGTGTAAGCAGCTGAATCTTGTCTGACGATCTATGAAGCACCGAAATAGTCAACTAAAGTCTGATGACTATTTGTCCAATTCAATTATCAATCTCTCTCTCTCTCCATTTAACTTCAAACTAAGATCACTAAACTAACCAAAGCTCTATTAAAACGTTTATACGTTGATCAGAAAAATCACTTCAAGTATACGCGTTTCTGCTGCATCACAAAATATTGATGATAAATCACGTAAGTCATCGGGACGAGTGGTAGGTTATACTTTTAAATTAGATATTTCGGGCAATATATTCTTTCAGGTTATTTTTTTTATTTTTGACGTAATTAATTCTTTGACTACCAACCAAAATCCCTTCATTATTCTATCGAAAATTGTATTTTTCTACAAACCAGACATCACTGTAGGTGTACCAACTGAATTCGACGTCATAACAGCTGGTGCAGGCCCACCGAATAACAGTAAACCAAAACCAACTGTCACAGTTAAATCGCCTAATGGTATGCGTGTACCTTGTACACTAGCTGAAAGTGTCGATGGATATACACCCTCATTTACACCAACTGTTGCTGGACCGCATACAGTTGCTGTAGAAGTTGGCGGTGTACCAGTCAAGGGGAGCCCATTCCGTACAAATGCTGTCCCACCAGCTGCATTACACGAACCTATTTATCCTAAAGATATTGCACGTCAACAAGCCACAACAGCACCGATTTCTGGGCCTGAAGCTGCAGCTTTAGTACGTGCCTATGGTGATGGATTATATCGTGCGACAGCCGGGAAACCAGCTAAATTTACAATTGACAGTCAAGACGCCCCACCAGCTCCACTTAGTGTTACTATTGAAGGACCTGCAGAAGCTAAAATTAATTACAATGATAATGGTGATGGAACCTGTGGAGTGGATTATCTTCCAGTCGAACCTGGACCATATGTTGTCAATGTTTTATACAAAGATACACATATCAAAGGAAGTCCATTCCCAGTAAGAGTTGCTCCGCCAGGAAGAGAAAATATTGACATCTCTCGTGTTCATGCTTATGGTCCAGGATTACAACCGACTGGTAGGCGAAATCAGCATGACAAACGTATAACTTCTCTACTTGCTGCTTTCATTAGCTTATTGTATGCTTGATCTTTGAGAAAATCTCAGCATGATCCAGTCTGAAAGTGGATCACACTACTAGTGTTCTACACATCAGATTTCTTCGTCTCTCCCTTCCTCTCTTGCTTTCTCTATCTGTTTGTTGCATGACAAGTGATATTCCTTCATTTAAGGCATGCGTTTTAAATATTTCTCTACAAAAAATGTGTGAAATTTCCCCCACCAAAGTCATCTTCGAATAAATAAATAAATAAAATAAATCTTTTATGCCGTTTTTTTAACTTTTAAAGGTGTTCTAAAAGAATCATTCGCCAAGTTCACAGTTGACGCTAAAGCTGTAGATCCACAAGGCAGAGGTGTTGTCAAGGCTATAGTTGTTAGTCCAAATAAACAAAGAACAGCATGTTTAATACAAAATAATGGTGACGGGACATACAAGTGTAGTTACTCACCTGTTGATGATGGTAAGTTTACTAGGCAATCTTTTTAATATTTAAGTGTTGGTTTGTATGGATTTGGTTGGTTACAGGATTTCATGATGAGCTGACATTAGTTAGAGAACCATTGGAAAACCTGGGAGTACTAGACAGCTGTTTCGTCCTATATGGGACTCGTCAGTTGGATGCGCATCCTGAGTTCCACTGCTAGTCACCATCCATCAATTAAATTCTGATTAAATACCCAGACTTCGTTGAAGCATCTGCACAAGAAGCCGACAGACATGTCAACCTGAGACCGAGTACTTAGCTCCAATCAATCGGCGGGGAAATCTTTAAAAAATTTTATTAAATATGATTAGTTCTTTTATTTCCTTGGTTTCCAAGTAGAACATTGGAGCTTTAACAGCACCTCTCTGTTTTGTCCTGTCATCTGAATTCATTTTTATCTGGCTTCACATTCGTCCAAAAGCTTTCTTCTCCTCAAATGAACTGTCCTCAAGATTTGACAGAATAGTTCTAAAATATGTGGGCGCCGAGTGAGAAATAGATATTTGTAAAAAAATATGATATTTGTAAAATGTCAGCGAGATTGAAATGAGTAATTCCAACGTTTCCTGCGTTCGGCAAACTGGTCCTAACTTCTTCAGAGAAATTAATCGAAATTAACTAACATAACAGAGGTTTATATATATAAAAAGAATATCCTTGTTTTTAAAAACTTTGTCCAATCATATGAGTCATGAAACAGATACCAACATGTATAATAAACAGAATTGTATGAATTGTGATCATAATTTGACCTCGGACTTACAAATATTAAGTGTTGGTTTGTAGGGATTTGATTGGTTACAGGATTTTATCATGAGCTGAAATTAGTTAGAGAATCAATGAAAAACCTGGGAGTACTGGACAGTTGTTTCCTCCGTCCTAGTTTGGGACTCTTCATCAGTACGCACCCACCACTGTGGTTCGAACCCAGGGCCTTCCGGTTACAAACCCAGCGAGCTAGCTCGTAGACCATTAAGCCACTGGGACCCGATCAAACGGCCGTTGTATGAATTCTAACTTCTGCCAATTCACGACATAGCGCGAACGCTAGCCAATGTCTTCGGCGAGTATTTATCCTCACATCCGACCTTCTGCACCCTACTGGTCACGACCTCTTACTGTCCACCTGAATAGGGCAAGTCGCTAATTAATTATATACAACCGACATGCTTGGTCTCGCCTGACATATTAGCTCCTAGTGAGAACGCTTCGAGGACATCTAAGGATTATTGCAGTGTTATTTGGATTGGTACAGACTGATAGTAAGTGGACTCTAGGATGTACGATTCATCCCGTTGAGGACCCGTCAACTGGATGCATTTACATTCTCTCCACAGACAGCTCTAATAGTCAAATTCGCTTCATAGTTTTAGATAACGGGTACAGGGTTTGACTCTTAGTGACAACACTGTCAGTCGTTGGGTAGAATACAGGTAATATCGACCTTACAACTTCCAATTAGGAAGAAATGACTATTGTGGACTCCACTGTTAATCACCATCAACCGAAATGAACTCAACTTTGTTTTCGTAATCGCACTCTAACTACATACTTTATTACAGTGCAGGTAGTTTTTCAAGAAAGTCAATTTCAGAGAAGAGAACCCTATTTTCAAATGTTTCTTTTGTAGGAATTTGATTGATTTCAACTTTGATCATGAACATTGTCTTCAGCGGAGTCTATGAATTCGGGTGTCAGGACAAGACTAAACAATAATAATTGACTGGGCGTTGCCCTCTCTCTCTCTCTCTCTCTCTATATATATATATATATATATATATATATATATATAGAGAGAGAGAGAGAGAGAAATTACTGGGTCCGATCCTTGACGTGGTGACTGGTGCATATAGCTGAGGAGTACCGAACTAGGACGAAACATATGTCCTGTATTTCTTAGGTTTCCCTGGTGCTCTTACTGAAAAATGTTTCTTTTAGATAACGTTCTTACCTATGCTGTACAGTTATTTCAGGTTTTTATCTAATGGAAATCCAATTTCTGTTAGAGATCTTCAAAGATTTCTCAGCCTGTCCATCAACAGTTATTTCAGTCGATATTTTTCGTATCCTTCAGTAGAGGAGTGAAAAAGAACTTCAGAAATCAATGCACTATCCGTTCCATGTAGGCGTTTTGTGAATACACCTGCATAATGAGGTTTTCATCCTTTCTTAAGGGTTGAACATCAAAGAATTAGAACATTTATTCTCGTTCTGCTTTTATAGTGAAATCAGCGTAGCCGAGTTTACATTACTGAAGGTTCAGAGAGAGAGAGAGAGTTCTCAAAATTAAAATTCGTTTTACAAACAGTGGGTGCCACCAAAAAGCGTGATATTCAATAAAAATGTCTGTACTGGATCAAATATATCAAAGTTGTTAAGGTCTATATCGGTGGCACAGTGGTTAGGATTCTCGCCGACCATGCATATGGTCTCAGGTTCGATCTCCTGCCGACGCACACCTGATATCTACGGTCGGCCTGCAAAATTTAAGCTACCGATATCAAATGCTGAAAATTTCATACTTGTACCAAAAATACGGTGTGGAATCAAGCTGTAATAAAAAAAATCATAATTTCACGGGATATAGACGTATAGAGAGTGGAAACGGTTCAAAAATCAGTTATTCCTCTCCCCCTCCCCTAGAATGGTGTAAAAAGTGATGGATTTATGCTTAGATATATATATTTTGTTCAATGGACTCAACATAATGCTGATTGAATGATTGATTGATTGATCGATTTTGTGAGCTATAAGGATGAATTTGGAGGTATATTTGACTGGTTACAGGATATCATTATGAGGTAACATCGGTTAGAGAACCATTGGAAAACCTGCAGAACGTATTGGACAGCTGTTTCGTCACCTTAGTTTGAGAGTGTTTAGAAGAACTCACTCACCACAAGAGGTTTGAACCCAAGACATTTGGTAACAAGGCGATACGAAAATCTGTCTTTGAACTCCAACTTCTGCCAATTCATGACATAGCGCGACCAGTTAGCAATATCTTGGGCGAGTATTTGTCCTCATACCCAACCTACTATGCCCTATTGCCACGATTTGCAACTATAGCCCCCGCTAACAACTGTTCATTGCCCATTAAAGGTTTCCAAATGGTTCTCTAATCGATATCCTGTAAGCAATTAATCAAATCCCTCTAAACTAATACTTAGGTCTCTTTGACGCCTACTATATAAGCCGCCTTCAGAAAATTGATCACCATGACACTTGAAAAACGCACATTTTCACTTACACTGATCATAGATAAGGTACATTTAAAAAAAAACATATTTATAAAGTTTTATATCTTAAAAATAGTTCATTCAATATTTATATACAACTGTTGTGTGGTATCAACGTCAATTTTATTGTACTCACACATAAATACACAGATATGCCTACCTCGATATCCGGTTATAAAATGACCTCATGAGAAAAAGGTTAGGAAATTTATTTTGTGGTATATCTTAGAGCCTATCTACTTGAAAATAATAGTAATAATAATAATAATACCTATGAAAATAAGGTAGTTTTAGTAAGTTAAGATTAAGTAAGATAAATTTATGAGATATCACTAGTCATCAAGGTGATAGATATACATATATGTCGCTGTTGTCATGTGAACAGCCTAGATAAAGTGGTCATTAAAGCAGCATTTCGGCCTAACATAATCTATCATAAACAGGAAATGCAGAAATTAGGAGCTAAAAATGAAATAATTAAAAAACAAATGATACCTGTTGCACAAAACATGTCCTTAAATGGCCTAAACGACAATGCTTCGGGTTTGAAACAGGGATTATTATTAAAATTTCCTTTAATTCTTAGAGTAACATAGGGCTTCAGCCAAACGTTTCCATTGCGTTCGGTTCTCTGCTGGAGTTTCCACCTGGCTCCAAGTCTCCCCACATGTTTTCATCTCGTCTTCACATGAACTCCTCCAAGTCACATTCACACTGACGATCAACTCGCCGCTTACCTTTCGGGTTCCACTCGAGCGATGGCCTGTCTAGTGATATCACTTTATGATGTCTCAGAGTATGGCCAATACATCTTCATTTATTTCTGCGTATTTGTTGCACAATCGGTTTCTGGTTCGTTCATTCCCAGAGATCCCTGATGCTGATCTTTTCTGGCCAGCCATCTGATCTTGACCGGCATTGAGCGACGACAGCTGTTGATGAAGGTCTGTAGTTTGTTTGAGATACTCTTGATGACGCGCAGTTCAAGTCTCTGATCCGTATAGTGAGTAGCACTGACTTCACATTGGATTTAAAAATCCGGATCTTATTTTTCTTGCTGAGTGCTGTTGACCTCCACACAGACTTGAGATTAATGAAAGCTGGTCTTGCTTTCCCTATCCTTGCTTTGGTATCCTCATCAGTACTGTCCGCCTGTAGTTGAACCGATGCTTCCCAGGTATGTAAAGGAGGTTGTTCCTTTCAGGTTCCCTCCATTTATGCTGATTGCTGTCTGTTGTTGTTGCTGTTGGTGTTAACCAGAAATCTTCATCACCTCTGCTTTATCTATGTTCACTTGAAGTCCTATCTTTGATGCCTCTTCTATCACCAACTTGTTGCTTTTCACTTGCATTTCTTCCAGTTTATGGGAAATCAGATATATGTCATCGGCGAAGTCCAGATCCTTCAAGTCTTTTGTGTCAGTCCATTTTAAGCCTGTTCTCTCGTAGGTTGCCGTTGTCTGTCGCATTATCCAATCTACTGCAATCAGGAAGATCATTGGTGTTAGTAGACAGCCTTGCCTCAATCCCGTCCTCACTTCGATGGCTTCCATAAGTTTCCCGTTGTGGATTACTTGGCATGTAGCATTGTCGTATAACTGTTGGATGAGATGTATAATTGTCGATGGGACCCCGTAGTAGCGAAGTAGTTGCCGGATGACCTCTCGGTCGACGCTGCGCTATCACAGGCATTTTCATAGTCGATGAATTTGAGATACAGAGGTGACTGCACCTCCAAACTCTGTTCAGTGATGATCCATATTTTGGCAATTTGATCAATACATGACTTGTTTCTCCTGAATCCAGCCTGCTCCGGTCGAAGTTTTTCATCCAGGTTGGCGTGTTTGATTCTTTCCAGGATGATGCGGCTTTGTATTTTGCTTGGGGTGGACAGGAGCATAATTCCGCGCCAGTTCTTGCATCGACTTAAGTCTCCTTTCTTTAGCAGTTTGAATAAGTATCCTTTCTCCCAATCCTCGGGTACCTCGCCCTCTTTTCACACCTTCTCCAGTAGTGGTGTCATCAATTCCACTGTTGTCTCTGGGTCCATTTTCAATGTTTCTGCTGGGATTCCATCTGGTCCTGATACTGGGTGGTAGAATGAAGTTATATCTATGGCGACCTGCTCGAAGCACTTGGCTACCTCAGTTGTCACATAGCTTAGCATAGATCACATTATTTTAACTATTCAGTTATATCCCTGAGTCAGAAAATGAAGTAATGCATATTTCTTAATTTACTTTCAAACTCCGGATGTGTATTTCTCGGAGATGAACGAAAAATATCATTCGGAAATAGTCCATACTTAAAAATTAACAGCACTGCGTTGCATGATGTACTATATAGATAATTATTCTACTGTAAGATCCAGGAAGAAGAAAAAATGTTATTTGACAAAATAAACACTACACTGATGATTCTGTACACTGGGTAAACGTTTTATCCAGAATAAATAATAATATCAGTTATAGAATTGTTGGAAACCATGGAATACTCAATGGACACCTGTTTTGTCCCAGTATGGAAATCATCGGCGGTATCCATCTACTGGTAGAAGTTAAACTACATCAGTTGCCTATTGAATCGGATTCCATTGGCTATATGGTCTTTGAGTTTTTGCCTCGTAACTGGAAGGCCATGGGTTCAAACCCCGGTGGCGGTGGTGGGTGCGTACAGTCGAAGAGTCGCGAACTAAGCTGGCGAAACAGCTATCCAATCATTCTCTAACTCATATCATTCTGTAGTCAAACTTGAAACAGATCAAATCCCTACCGAACTAACTCTTGAAAATTATATAATAATAATAATAATAAGAGTGACTTGTCTCATTCCAAAACAGTACTCAAGATAAGAACAAGACATTTAAGCGAACAATATTGCTGTTTTCAATTAGATCTTCTTCAGGCTTTACTCTAATTTACATAGACTTATATATATATATAAAATTCTAACCAATGACGGTGATTTTGTGGATCAAATAATAATAATCATAATAGTAATAATAATAATAATAATGATAATAATAATGTGGTAAATGCTTTGAACGAAGTTAATAACGATGATTATAATAATAACAAAATATTGATAATAAGGCTTATATAGGTGATAAGAATAACAAAGTTAGTATATGCATATATGTAGACAATTCAATGAATAAATAAATTAGGTCAAATCAAATGGAACGATAATCAGAGTTTAAATAAATATCATAAAAGTATGAAGGAGAGGGATGATAAGAAAGGGTGGGAGGGTTTTGAATAGAATTCACCTAGGCCAAGCAGGGGAGACACAGAGGTAGAACAAATTTCTTTTGTATACAAAGACTAGGATTAGTATACAATTGGTGGATGGTGGCTAGCAGTGGAATCCAGGATGCGCATTTCGTCCTATTTGGGACTTGTCAGCTGGATGTACCTGCATTTCTCAGTGAGTGATGACGTTCCCACCGAAGCTCGAACCCAGTACCCATAGTTTCAAACACCAAAGCCACCATCCACCAATTATATACTAATCAAATGCCCAGACATCGTCGAAGCATCTGCACAAGAAGCCAACAGACATGTCAACCTGAGACCGAACACTTCGGTCCAATCAATCGACGGGAAAATCAAAAATTCAATTCAATAATTAATATGACCCGTTGCACAACAGGTGGCTCTCGTGGCACAAGTGGTCTAGTGGATGACGCTTTGGCGTTTGAAACTATGGGCACTGGGTTCGAGCCTTGGTGGGAACATCATCACTCACTGAGAAATGCAGGTACATCCAGCTGACGAGTCCCGATTAGAACGAAATGCGCATCCTGGATTCCACTGCTAGCCACCATCCACCAATTGTATACTAATCAAATGCCCAGACATCGTCGAAGCATCTGCACAAGAAGCCGACATGTCAACCTGAGACCGAGCACTTCGGTCCAATCAATCGACGGGAAAATCGAAAATTCAATTCAATAAAGACTAGGATTGTTCTCTCGAATTGCCATAGCTTCGGCTAAGTGTAAAAGACGGGTTCTGATTCCGTTCGAAAGACTCGATGGAATGGAATAGATATCTTTGAAGGCACTATTTTTGTCCACTTGGTGACCACTATCAATCAAATGAACCAAAATAGAACCTCGTATGGATTTTATCTGACCTTTTCCGAACCATGAAGGAAGATGCTCATTAATGCGTTTGTTAAGCTGTCTAGTTGTTCGGCCTATATAGCTTTCTCCACAGGAGCAACTAAATTTATAGATACACATGGAAGTGGCACAGCTAGGTAGCTTATTTTTCACTTGAGCAATGAAATTTGGTCGGCTGGAAAGTGACAAAGAGAGGGTGGCGGCAGTATAAGTCCGTTTTATCGCTCTCAATAATCTCTGATGTAAGACTTCACTAGCCACGTCCCCATTAAATTGCAGTTTCCTGAAGAGTTGTTTCTTTTTAACTGTTGTCGGTTTTTCTTTATTGTACTTGGCATTCACGTGTCTCCTGACAAATCCACTAGGATAACCCATTTGGACTAACGTAATATTGGATGTATCCCAGCTCATTCTCTAGGGAGTCATCTGTACAGATGCGGCATAGAATTCTCAACATTTGGTACGTCAATGTATATAATTAACTCAAAAACGTCGACAGTAACAACAACAAATATTACACGAGTATGAGTAACCAAAATTGATAGTGACAACTTTTGGTATTAGTGCTAATAATAATTAAGGTGTTATTGTTACTAATATGCAGATGATAAGTCCTAAAGAGGACGAAACTCTCATACGGGATTCTAGTACTAATACCAAAGACCGAAATAAATTCACTTGTGTTCTTAGAAATCATCGAAGCTTGTGTAGTAGTAGTGTAACAACAGAAGACAAGGGCTGGCAACAGATCGTTTTATTACGAAAATCAACACGTATTTATATATATTTTATGTGCATTAATAAGGCTTATGCAAGCAGAAAAAGGCAGTCTTCTGATTGGTTGTTTCTCGGAAGTTAAGCAGACAAACACAGTCTTATGATTGGTTGTTTTCGATATTTCTCGGAAAGTAGAGCCATCTATCTGCGAATCATATTTGTCCACATTTAAGTTTGCTGTGATTGGTTGTTGAAACAGCCTTGTTCATATTTTCTCACGGCCCATATTAGTGACCTAGACATTAACGTAGATTAGTGCCAACCAATCGGCTAGCAGCCTGCTCTCACCACACTCGTCCCCCCGTCAAATAGCTTCGTGCGCAGACGTTCCGACCTTCTGGGTGCTACATCCTCTAGTTGAGGATTGTTACTGACCGGCTTGTCCCACTGTACCCATCTTTGGAGCTGACTGGCGTTAACTCGTTTCTGTTTATCACCTCTTCGGATGGTATATACTTGACCCCGTCTTTTTGTGATTGTGTATGGTCCTTCCCACTTTGGAAGGAGTTTCCGTGAACCTAGCCCGCCTCCAACTGTATATCTCCTGTCTCTACACTTCACTTGGTCCCCGACTGCAAAGGTAATGCACTGCGTCCTTTCTTTCATCTGAGACTTCGTGACATCACTGCGCTGCTTCCGTATTACATTCTTGACTGCCTCTTTCCTCTCTGCTTTTAATTTCGTCGTACTCCACTTTTGGTGCATGGGCCAGGTCTCATTGTGTACCGGTAATCGTGGTTTTCTACCATACATCAGTTGGAAGGGTGACTTCTTCGTTGTTTCCTGAGTGGTAGCCCGATGTGTTAGTAAAATCAGTGGAAGCTCCGTTTCCCAGTTCCCGCCCTTCGAGGCCAGCCACTCCTTCAGTGTACGGTTGTTTCTCTCCGTTAGGCCATTCGTTTGTGGATGGTATGGGGTCGTTCTGATCCTCTTGATGCCCAGCTGTTGCAAACGGGAAGTAAACTCTTCACTCTCGAAACAGGGACCTTGGTCTGTCAGTATTGTCTTCGGTACGCCGTGGTCTGCAACAATGTGTCTAACTACTGCATCTGTCACGGTTCTTGCACGTTGGTCTGGGATTGCTACGGCGTCTACCCATCGTGTCGCGTGTTCCGTCATCACCAAGAGGTACTGATTACCATTGGATGTCTGAGGAAATGGACCCATGACATCTACGGACCACAAGTCACCTATCGCGGTAACTGGAATCGACTGAAGTGGTGGTCGTATATACCGGTCACCTTTCATCAGCTGGCACCGTGGACATCCAAGTACGTATCTTGCTACGTCTTCTCTCATACCTGGCCAGTACATACTTTGTCTTAGGAGGTCGGTCGTTCTGGCCACGCCTGTATGCGCTAGCTGGTGACATTCTTCTATCATGTCGTGGCGCGACGATTGAGGTATGACAGCCAGCCAGCTTCCGTCGTTCTCTCGCCAGGTCAGAGTCCCGTAGGCATTCACTCTGAGTCGATCCCTCTGTCTGAGTAGTGTGGTTAGCTCCTTACTCGCCGTAGTTTGATCCACTTCTATTCCGTTGGTGATCACCTGTATTACTGTATTCAGCGTATCGTCCAACCTCTGCCTACGTGCAAGTCTTAGTGGGTCTTGTTCTACTGCATGCACTCCGTAAGCGACCTCGGGCAACTCAGACTCATCTTCTGGTCTCGATAACAAATCTGCCAAGACATTTTCACTTCCAGGAACGTGTGAGATCGTAAAATCGTACTCCTGAAGACGCAACATCCACCGTGACAACTTCCCCCGTGGGTCTCTCGCTGTCTTCAAAAATTGTAGCGGCTTATGATCAGTTTCGATGTGGAACCGCCGGCCGAGTAAATAAGGTCTCCATTTGTCGACTGCCCATACCATTGCTAAACATTCTTTCTCTATCGTTGAATACTTTCTCTCTGTGAGGGTCAAAACCCTACTGGCATACTCAACGATTCCCTCGTCCTGTCTTAGGACCGCACCTATAGCGTAGTCACTGGCATCTGTGCACACTGTGAACTGTCTTCCTGGCACAGGTAGTTTTAGCGTCATTTGTTGGTGGTCGAGCAGCTGTTTAATTCTGTCGAATGTCCTCTGCGATTCTTCCGACCAAACAAACTTTGGCTCACCTAGTAGCCTGTATAGAGGGGCTGCTATCTCATTGAAGTTCTTCACGAAGCGACTATAAAACGCTGCTCTACCCAAGAATTGTCTCAGTTTTCTCTTTGAATTCGGGGCTGGAATCGTTTTAATCGTCAAAATTTTCTCCGGCAGTGGTTTAATCTCACCATTTCCCACTTTATGTCCCAACAGAGTAACATTCTTTTTGGCTATCTGAGACTTGGTTTTGTTGACGCGTAGTCCAAACTCTTCGATGCGTCGCAGCACGGCTTCTACATGGTTGACGTGATCGTTTTCGTTTTGACTGTATATGACGAGATCATCACCATAAACCTCCACGTTTTTCAAGTTCCTAAGTAATAGCTTCATCAGTCGTCTGAACGTAAACGGTGCACCTGCTAGTCCAAACGGCATGCGTTTAAATCGATATTGTGTCTGACCCACGATGAAAGCCGTCTTATCTCTATCACCTTGTTTTATCGGTATCTGCCAGTATCCTGAGCGAAGATCGAGAACCGAAAACACATTCGCACCTTGTAGGCGATCTAAAGTTTCTACCACTGTTGGCATGGCACACGGTCTTAACTCTGTCATACTGTTTAACTGTCGAAAATCAACACAGAATCTATACTTCCCATTCGCTTTTTTTACTAACAGCACTGGAGAGTTGTACGGGCTATCAGCTTCCTCAATAATATCATCTTTTAACATCTCTTGCACTTGTCGCTCCACTTCGCCTTCCAGATGACATGGAACTCTTCGCGTTAAAAATGACCTTACTTTCGGATCACTTAACGGAATTTCATGATTCACCTTATCGCAATAACCGTATGGGTCGCCATCTCCAGTGAACAGATGATCGTATTTATTAATTAACTCTGTCACATTGTGTACCGTCGACAGCTTAATCGCTGCTATCTCGCTGGTCTCATACATGTTGATATGCCCGTATTTCGTGATCACCACGTTCGCTTGCGTGTCGATTATTGCACCAATCTCACGCAGAAAATCCGCTCCTAATATCGTTCGCTGTAGTTCGGGTACAACAATGAAAGGAAACGTCACCTCGCAGCCACCAACAACGACCGTACAGTTCGATCTACCCGTGATACGCAACACATACCCGCCTACTGTTTGTACTGTCAATGAACACGGACTAACACTCTTACATAAATTCTTATCTATTAACGACACGGCCGCCCCTGTATCTATCAAACATACTACTTCTCGATCATTCACTCGCAACTTCGAATACAGAGCCCCTTTCTCAATAGCCCCCACTAAATCTAGGTTCATACGAAAGAAAGAACAAGCATTATACCGTCTGAAATTTTTTCTTTTTCGCCTTTCTGGGCAGTATCTTCTCCAGTGTCCCGGCTTACCGCATTCAAAACACCGGTCTTTTCTATCAGCCAACTTTAACGCCGCCACTTCCCGCTGCAATGCTTCAATTTTCTGCTCATATTCGTTTGGTTTTGGTTGGTCTATAGCGGCTACCGTTGTGCTCAGCAGCTGTCTGGTCACCTTCGCCAGCTCACTAATATCCATCGGCTGCGTTGCGTTAACCAGTTGTAATCGCTGAGAAATGTGGTCTGGGACACTCTCGATGAATTGGGAAGACAGTAACTGCGCTTCTGATTCTTCATCTAAAGTGGGAAGCGCGCGTCGAAGTAGATTAGTCAGTTTCACCGCCAACACTAGCGGGTCTCCATCAGGTCCAAGCTTCATTGACCGGAACTGCTGCATTGCTAGCTGTCTGTCTGTTTCGCTGTCAAACTCGGACACTAGTCGTTCAACCAATTTCTTCCAAGACGCTGTGCCATTTGACCTGTCTACGCTGTCATATGCAGCCTTCGCTCGGCCTCTCAACAGCGTCCCCAGGACAACTGCCTTCGCCGCCTGCTCCTTGACACCCACCAGCTCAGCAACGGCCTCGAAGTCACGTAAGAAGCTCCGTATGTCTCCTTCTTCAAACGCAGCTGGCCACGGGATCTTCATCTTTTTGGAGGCAGCGACACCAAAAAAAAAAAAAAAAGACAAGGGCTGGCAACAGATCGTTTTATTACGAAAATCAACACGTATTTATATATATTTTATGTGCATTAATAAGGCTTATGCAAGCAGAAAAAGGCAGTCTTCTGATTGGTTGTTTCTCGGAAGTTAAGCAGACAAACACAGTCTTATGATTGGTTGTTTTCGATATTTCTCGGAAAGTAGAGCCATCTATCTGCGAATCATATTTGTCCACATTTAAGTTTGCTGTGATTGGTTGTTGAAACAGCCTTGTTCATATTTTCTCACGGCCCATATTAGTGACCTAGACATTAACGTAGATTAGTGCCAACCAATCGGCTAGCAGCCTGCTCTCATCACAGTAGTAGTAGTAGTAGTAGTAGTAGTAGTAGTAGTAGTAGTAGTAGTAGTAGTAGTAGTAGTAGTAGTAGTATTGCGTTTGCTACTGATATATAAAGAGATTTTGATTGGCATAGAACATCAAATATCATGGAGATAGTATAAAACTTGGGAACTGTGCTGGTAGAGTATAACTGCATTTTAGATAAGATTTTATTTTGATTAATCACACACAGTGGTGTTATACAGCAAGTAATATTAACAGATGGCCACACGTTTCGAACACAAACTGTTGACACTCATAATCATATCAAGTCACTGACTCACACAATTTTTTCTTATATACATGAGTGGAATTGATGATTAGACATTTGAATAAACATCAATATAAGATCATGTACATTCAGGAATAATAATACGAGTGCTATTGATCAATTACAATCAGATGGGAAATAAGAATATAAGTCATCTACTGTCATACCACGTAAGGAGGAGACATCTGAGACCCTAAGTAGTAGGATTCTTAATAAAGCAGGAATTTAAACCTACAAAGTCACTCAGAGATAAGCTCTGTAGGCTGAAAGACCCAGTGGACCCAATTAAACAAAGTAATATAATTTAGAGAATACCCTGAAATGACTGTGAGGTCAACTTTATGGGTCAAACTAGTAGATCGGGTGTAATCAGATTATCATAACATAAGAATTTAGCTAAAGTAAGAATGGTTCACCCAGAGAAGATGAGTAATTTAGAAAAACGCTGAGCAAGTGCACTTCACGCATTAACACAAAACCACACAATAGGTAGGAGAGGGTTAAGATTCTAAGAAGTAATCTATGTACGGGGATAGAGAGAGATTGATTACTGAATCCCGACTGGTTCTTTGAGTCTACACCCAAAACATCCAACAGAAATGACTCAATACAAATACCAGAGATATGCATGGAAGATATTATTACCACCAGTCAGTCAGTCAAACCAGAGGAGGATAATAAATAATCTCAAAATTCTGTTTAAATTCAAGCACATCACAACATTCTAACAAGTTGGCGAGCATTGGCGAGGTTGGCAAGCATTCTAAAGCTGTGCCACCAACTCACGAAGTCTTTCGTCTTCTAGCCTTACATTAGGTAGGAGCAGGCTATATCAACACAAGCTGAACACTTCTGTTCAACAAAATAGATCAACGGGAGATGTGAAATTAACCTACAAATTAACCTAATCTAGTGGGAAATTGTGACCAGTAGGGTGCAGCAGGTCGGGTGCGAGGAAAAATACTCGCCATGAATGGCGTTGGCTAGTGGTTGCGCCACCTCGTGAATTAGCAGAAGTTAGAATTCATGGAGTAGCCATATGATCGGGTCCCAGTGGCTTAATGGTCTACGAGCTGGCTCGCCTTGTAACCAGAACGTCTCGGGTTAGAACCCCAGTGGGTGCGTGCTGCCGAAGAGTACCAAACTGGTACTCCTTGCAGGTTTTCCAATTGTTCTCTAACTAATGTCAGCTCATGATGAAATTCTGTAACCTACAAACAAATGATTGAAAATCTGTTTTGCATTATGCATGCAAAAAATAATTTCGTATTGTTGTATCTTCTTTTTCTTTTAAAACAGGTTTACATCATGTTGAGGTGACTTATGATGGTGCACCAGTTCCGGGTAGTGCTTTCCCTGTTAATGTAGCACCTGGTTGTGATCCAACCAGAGTTAGAGCCTATGGACCTGGTTTAGAAGGTGGATTCACACATGAAATGCAAAGATTCACAGTTGATCTTGATGGAGCTGGTCAAGGTGCACTCGGATTGGCTTTAGAAGGTCCAGCTGATGCACAAATCCAATGTCAAGATAATAAAGATGGAACATGCACAGTGGACTATTTACCAACTCGTGCAGGAAACTATGATGTCTTTGTTAAGTTCAATGATGTTAATATTCCAGGTGAGTGAGAATTTAGGTTCTGGAAATATTCTTTAAAAATTATTCACTGATTGGATATCTTGCGTTAAGGAACTTAACCCTAAGTTCCTATTACCTCTAAAGATCCTGGGAATCGATAATTACTGTGAATGATTATCGACTTTAACTTCAAAACACAAGGACGTTTAAGAAAGAAATTGTATTGTTTGGCAGTTAAATTCTTTATCGTACAAAAGTCTATAAACAATTTTTTTTCAAGTAATGTATTGTACTTTTATTCGTATTCTTTCATCTTCTTCCAACTTTACACGATTGAATCATTCGCGTCTTGGAATGACTTTACTCTCTGTACAGATCAGTGGCCAGTTAAAACTATTCCGGTTGATCAAACCACTAGCCATTTTATGACGGTGGTAGCAGTGGTAGCCAAGACGTGCATTTCGTCTTCATTAGGACTCATCAGCCAGATAGATATACCTGAATCCCTAGTGAATGATAGGTAGTCTTCCCACTCATAAAACGTTTGGTCAAATAAAAAGGAAAGTGTATATTTTATTAAATTTAGTAGGAAAAGAAAATCTCTGGAGGTAACCAATCACGTTCAAGGTGGTCAGGGGTGGTATTAGTAGCTATTACAGCCATGGAGAATTTGCAAAGCTCATTTTACTTAGAAGTCAGCACTCAAGACGTTGCCTGGATAGACGGTGAAAGCTTTGTAAATAAAAACTATCTAGTTCAGAGAAATCGACTACACCAATATCATTATTATTATAATCATTTGTTTCTTTTCACTAAAATTCAGATTGCAACTTCTTTGTTTATTTTATCAATGCGAGTGTTATTCACATCTTATCTACTGAAAGCCACCATGAAGGTTGCTTTTTATAGCAGAATCAGTTTATTGGGGGAAATCAAACAAAAAATAGATCTAGTTTACGGATGCTTCTTCTTCACCATGACAACCCAGGAGATCTTTTTTCTGGTTAGCAGGCTTTAGGAAAAGCCTAACATTATATACTAGTTGAATCAGGTTGAAAGAAAAGGAAAGAAAATAGATTTCTCAAAATAACTTTCCCTGCCTTCCTGATGGAACATTGGGCTTTAAAGAGTGTAGTTTCAGTAACGATGATACTGTTGTTTTTTCCTACAGGATGAGATTGCTAGCTTTGTCGTTGAGCTTCCTTGTTTTCTGGACTTAATATTGGTTAGTTATATAGGCAAGGCTTGGGAAATGTGTCTGCCTGTAGCGAAGACCAGATCTCGTGGATGTATAGCTAGCGCTCTGCAACTGAAGTACTACGCGTTTTCGAAATACCCACTCCACTGTTAATAATACTTCGGTCTGGTTACAGGATTTCATCGTGAGCTGACATTAGTTAGAGAACCATTGGAAAATCTGCAGGAGTACCGGAACAGCTGTTTCCTCCGTCCTAGTTTCGGACTCTTCAGAAGTACAAATCCACCGCAGGATGTTCGGACCCAGGACCTTCTGGTTGCAAGCCCAGCGAGCTAGCTCGTAAACCATTAAGCCGCTGGGACCCGATTCAATGGCCATTCCATGAATTCTAACTTCTGCCAATTCACGACACAGCGCAACCGCTAGCCAATATCTCCGGCGAGTATTTATCCTCACACCTGACCTGCTGCAACCTACTGGTCACGAGTTCCCGCGCCAGTCACCAGTGAGCATTTCATTGATATTCAAGTATTGGTTTGTAGGGATTCAGTTGGTTGGTTACAGGATTTCATCATGAGCTGACATTGGTTAGAGAACCATTGGAAAACCACCAGAGGGAATAGTGGACAGCTGTTTTGTCCTAGTTTGGGACTCTTCAGCAGTGCACACCTACCTGTGTTCATATATTCACCTGGACACCTCATCTCTCTGTCGCTGTGTTTTTTTTTCATTAACTAGTTAAAAATTTGTCTCTCACTCAATGACTGACAAGTTTTGATTAGAGGCAATCGGTAGGAAGCCTCGATTGCGGGATTACTGACTGCAATTTCTAAGGAATCGATGTCTACAATAGTTCAGTGATTGGAGATTGGATTATGCAGGATCAACTCACTGAGGAGGATTTCATCATCATCTTCTTCTTCATTTTAGATAACCCCTACTCACAGGTGCCAATAAACACAACTCCCAATAGCAAGCCTTCCTGTCGATTCCCATTAACTATCGATTTAGAATTTAAAGTATACAGCGTGATACCAAGTAGTTCAAGCTTGGTGATCTTATTATGAAAGCTTAACCAACAGAATTCAGTCAGTAATAATGTTAAGGATAAGATTCTTATTCAAATGTCTAATCATCAATTCCACTCATATATATAAATGAAGGAAAAAGTTGTGTGAGTCAGTGACTTGATATGATTATGAGTGGCAACAGTTTGTGTTCGAAACGTGTGGTCATCAGCTAATATTACTGTGTAACAGCACTGTGTGATTTATCAAAATAAAATCTTATCCATAATGGACTTATACTCTACCAGCACAGTTCCCAAGTTTTATACTTATATCAAGCTTCACTCTAAGACTGTGCCTATATTCATCATCGCCTTAAACTGTATTGACTGTTGTTCTAGTCGGTAAAAGCTCTTTTGTCATCAGCGACTGGACTTATTTTCTTTTGTTTGGTTTGGCGGTGGTATTTTGATGTTGTCACTGTGGTGGTAATCGTGGTGGCGGTGGTCGTGGGAATCGATATTTTGATTCAGGATTAAAGCAGTTTTCGTTAGTGCATTAGGTTAGTATTGCTCATAATTTGTTAAGCTATATTACGGGTTATGTGAATGCATATGTTTGGCACCTGCTGAAATCAGACATACACTTATATCCCTTTTTTTTTAATGCCTGGATTGATTTTCTCGGTATACTTATTTTTTGTCAATAACAGGTAGTCCATTCCAAGTACCTATTCGTGATGTTGTTGATCCAACTCGTGTACGATGTTATGGTCCAGGTTTGGAGCCAAGAGGTGCACGAGCTCAACAACCAGCACACTTTACTGTAGATGCTTCACAAGCTGGAGATGCACCGATACAAGTAAGTTGTGATTTCAAATATACTATTCCCAATAACACTTTGTGACATGCAGTGATCGATTTTCAGGCAACCCTCATTGACCTTGTAGGGCTAATGGAGTATCTGAACAGTATAATAAGTGATTTTAGAAAGTCAGCTGAACCGGAGAAGTTGGAAAGTATGGTTAACTGTGACAAGATTGAGAACACAACACAAGTGTATGAATTGTTTGGTGGCAAGAAGAATCTAAGTCGCATACAGAGATGTGGGACACTCCTAAGAAATTTTCTTTGGAGTAACAGAAATAATTTCATAAAATACAAAATAACTGAGCCAGCAAAGAATTTCCTTTTCGACAATTTCCTCTTCTGGCTCTACAATTATATATGCATGTTTACACACATGGAATATTCTAGATTAGTAGTCAATAACAATATTAGTGTTTTTTAAATAATATCAATTTGTAAAGTAAGATTAGTGGAATTACAGTTCATTAAAGATGCTTAAATCATAATAGTAATAATAAAGAGATAGTAGCAAATAGAATATGAACTAAAATTAAGGAAATTTCTACAAAAATTTAGGATCATTGATACCTAGATGGCCAAGGTAAGGACGCTGTCTTCTATTGGACACATAAAGCAGGCTTATTAATGTGGATTCCAACGGCCAGCCTCAGCAATATTTAGAAGTCGAACTCTTAAGGCAAAGTTAAGATTTAATGGTATGCGATAAATGACTTTGGAAGCCACCTCGTTGACATCAGTCTTGTGTTCTGTATCCACAAGATGAGTGAGATAGAACAGAGTTATGTAGGGTGATGTTCAGAAATCCAACGAGAAACACGCCTAATTGTACGGCCTATGTAACTGGCTGGATAGGAGCAGTTAAAGTGGTAGATACACATGGAAGAGGCAAAATTAACCAGTTTGTATTTTACTCCTGAACACAAAATACGGGTGGTTTCGAAGACACAGTGCAATTCAGCAGCAGGAATGCTCTTTTACCGTTATTTTAGTATCTCGCTGATGTTATCTGTGATGTATTGAATTTGTAAGAATAAGGCCTTTTCAGGAACTATTAGTACCTTGGTCTGCTTTGATTTTTTATTCATATTTTTATTAATAAACTTTTCTGAATAATCGTTTTCACTCAGCAACCGTTTAATATTATTAAGTTTCTCATGAGGACATTCATCCAAGACGATTGCTCTTGCTCTGTGGGGGACCAAGCACTTTATCAGATTGCGTTTGTATTTCAAGGGCACGAAGCTGCAAAAATGAGTCTACTGACCAGTTATTTGATGCAGGTTTTCTGAATACACTTCTTCTTATTGTTCCATCCTCTTTTCTGGTCATAAGGACATCTAAAAATAAAATACTAGAGTCTTTTCTCTTTCTCAATAGTAAAATTTATTGCAGGATGAACCTCGTTAAATTTATCCAGAATGTTCTTTGCTTCCTTCTTATTTTTTATAATCAAAACTTTATCATCTATGTACTCAACAATAGAATTCAAATTCATCAGTTACATCTTTCAAAGGTCCATTTTCTAGTTTCTCAGGGAAATGTCAGCTAGAATGGGTCCTAGTGGTGACCCCATTGCCACACCTGGCTTAATTTCGAAGCTTTTGTTGTCCTTCTAAACAATTTTTTGATAGCTCCAACCTCATTTTGAAGTCATTTATAAGGAATTCTTGATTTAATGAAATATTTGACTTTCTTGGTGACCCTAATTGTGACTGATACGTCGAGCAGATTTCCTCATGATGAGAGAATCCATGACTACATAACTGAATGCTTTCATAGGGAAATCTATGAGAACAACTAGTCACAATATTTCACCCATAGAGAATTTGTAAGACTTATATCACATTGAAGTTATTTAGGACAACACACTTAAGCGAACAATATTGTGGCTTCATTTAGATCTCATCAGGCTTAACTCTAATATATATAAGTTTACAAATAAAAATTCATATATAAATCAGTCATGGTATTTTATCTATAAGATAATAAGATGGTGAACATAAATTGTGCAATTAGTCATAATAGTAGTAATGATAGTGATAATAATGGTTTTCAAAATAATGGATACTGAACAAAGAGTACTCTCTTCGATAACCCCTTCATCATCAGGCTCTATAGTTATGTATACACATTATAGTGAATGAATGAATGAATGAATTAGTGTTATGAACAACATTGATGTTGTTTAAATAACATCGAATCAATACCAATATCAATAGATTACAGTTCAATAGTATCAACATAGGAGTAACCTGAATCGCAGAAAAATTAGGAAAGATAATATTACAAATTCATGAGTTCATAGTTTCTACTGAAGGCCAATTAGAGCAGTAGTAGTGGCTAACTGGACTTGCTTCTTTTGAACACAGAGTACTGGTTTCTTGAGGCGAATTGCAATAACCCCTGCTGTTTGAAGTATGCGGTGCTTCGATGATGTTGGTAATTATTTAGGCACCCGGTAGATGATGATAGAGAAGGATTCTTCCACGCTGGCTGGCTGGCTTTGTGGCCGGTTTGCACCAGATGGTCCAATATCGATCTGTTAATGGTTTTAACTACACCTTTACTTAGCCATACTGGGAGATGTTCTCCAGCTGACACGAAAAATCAAGTTCCTAGAGCGACGGCCAATATAAATCGCTCCACAAGTGCAGTTGAATTGGTAAATACAATTTGAAGTGGCCAGTCTAGGTACTTCATCTTTCAGTCGAGGTAGCACCATCGGTCGTGGTTTCATCAATAATAAGGATTAAAAAGTAAGGCAATCTATGATATCACGAATGATGAAAAAAACAGCATGATTAAACAAACAATTGTTCAGGTGGAAGTAGTCGATAAAGGCTAGTAAAAACAAATGAACCGATTAAGTAATGCTAGATTGTAAGGGAAGGAAATGAAACACTTTTGTAATGAAGATGTGATAAGATTAAGGGATGATAAGAGAGAGGCTGAAGATATAGGTAAGGGGCGGTGTAGAAGTCATTAGTTGGTTATGTCTTAATAGGCCAACAAGTGAGGGATAATGGTTGTTCGAATGCCTATCGCCTGCCTCAGCTGTGTGTGTGTGTGTGTGCAGTAGGCGAATACGGAGTCTATTGGAAAGATTCGGTGGGATATGATGAATTACTTTGAAAGCTTTCGTTTTTCTCCACTATATGACCACTATTAATTAAATGTGACAAAATTGAGCTACGAATTGTTTTTGTCTATTCTAAATTTTACTATGGGAATATTTAATTTATTGAAGTTATTGCTGAAAATATTGTTCATAAAGACAAGGAATGCTTAGCAATCATAAACCACCCTATTCAGAGAAGAATATAGAAACACTAAAAGCTTATTGCAGAGATATTGGTGAATTCACATTGGATCAACAAGTTAGTACAAGCCGAAATGAAGACAGGACTTTTGGTGAACAAAGAGAAGATAGAGACGATTAAAATACCTAACCAAAAACAAGCGACAAGCAACAATCACACTCAACGAGAGGATTCTAAAGGAACTATTTTTTTCAGGTCCCTGAATTATGCAACATCGTTTCAACTGCAGAAGGTAGCATGGGTGTGGATGTCAAAATCAGTCAGCTATAATCTGATCGGGAAAGAAACCAAAAGTTGGTGCAAGCAAAAAGATCTGAATTTTCAACACAAATATCAAATCACTGCTTCTATATTACTCAGTAATTCGGTGTGACATCATCAAAGCATTTCCAATAGGTTTTCCAGCATACTACTGTAACAACTGCTCTAGCTCAGTAATAATGACCACATGGTCGACATGAAGGGATAAGAGACAAGCAGTTTTGGCAATGTACCGATCAATGACCTACTGACCAACAAATGTGTAGAATGGTATAGAGATGGAATGGACATATTTCGAGCAGATGGTTGAGTGAAATCACATTCTTGGACCCTTAGAGGAACTTCAATGGAAAGAGACGAGTTGGGTATGAATCCAAGTGTGATATGTTAGAGATCGTGTGAAAGGGCGATAATATGTTGAGAATAGGTATAGATCCAGCTGAAAAGGATCTCAGAGAAATGAATGAGGTGGTGACGTACTTTTTAGGCCCTATGTGCTATTCACAACTCAAGAAATGAGTAATTATATAATATAATATTTTCAAGTATTGGTTTCGTTGGGATTTTGTTTGATTGGATGAAGGATTTAATCATGAGCTGACAACAGTTAGAGAACCATTGGAAAACATGCAAAGATAACTGATAGACAGCTGTTTCCTCCGTCCTAGTTTGGGACTCTTCAGCGGTGTGCACTCACCACGATAGTTCGAACCCAGGACCTTCTGTTCACAAGGCAAGCTAGTTCGTAGACCATTAAGCCACTGGGACCCAATCTGGTAGCCACTCCGTGAATTCCAACTTCTGCCAATTCATGACATAGCGTGACCAGTTAGCAGTGTCTTCAATGATTAACTGTCCACATCTTCGACCTGCTACACCCTACTGGTTATGGCTTCTCACTAGAATCCCAGGTAACTACCTATATGAATAGGCAGTAACTCATAAAGGAAGACACTGTGAAGTGGTTGCGCTATGCCAGTTAATCAGCACAAGTTTGAATTCATGGACTGTTCTTTGGACAGGTTTCCAGTGGCTTAATGGTCTACGAGCTAGCTCATCTTGTATCCAGAAGGTCCCGGATTCGAACCTCTTGTGGTGGCTGCGTGCTAATGAAGAGTCCGAAGCTGGGACAGAGGGAACAACTGTCTGGCAGTACTCCCAGTTGGTTTTCGAATGGTTCTCTAACTGATGTCAGCTCATGATGAAATCCTCCAATCAATATAATATAAAAGTTGGGAAATAAACTGCAGAAAGTCTTAGAAACAATCGTTATTCTTGCATTTCTCAACGCCCTTATCACTCCTTGTGGAAGCCAATATCACAACAAACAGTTTGGCTTCACTTAGTGTCTCAGTCTATAAAATACTTCGGTGTTTTACCCATGGTGAATTGATCTTTTGGATATTTTTACACGACATTTAAAACATCCTTCTTTTCACTAATATTCAAAATTTACTTGTTAAAAATGCCTACAAAAAAATATTCATCCATGATAAAAAAAATTCAGGATAAATTACAAAACAAAGTATGTTACATAACCATTTTGTAAACTAACAAAAAATTAGGCGAATGGTGGTATGTTCACTCACATTCCTTTAAAAGGGAACTAACACCACACTAACTAGTATGTTGTAGGTGTAATCGATAAGCACAAGAACAAATCCTATTGTGTGTATTATATGAATGCGTAGGCAGTAGGCAATGTACACGCAGTAGCACTAAGCAGTACAAAGAAAGACCTAAATGATGAAATAAAACAGATAGAGAGACGTTGATGTTAAATAACTAACTTTCCTATAAAATTCATTAGAAAGATTGAAAAAGGCCAAAAACAAAATAAAAATAATTGTGAAACTAGTAGTGATAACATAAATAAGAGAGAATATAAGTCATCTACTGTTATACCATATAAGGAAGGGAAATCTGAGAACCTATGTAGTAGGATTCTTAATAAAGTAGGAATTAGCACCGTGGCATTTAAACCTACAAACTCACTCAGGTAGGACAAGCTCTGTAGGCTAAAAGACCCGATGGACCCAATTGAACAAAAACATATAGTTTAAAAAATATCCTGCAATGACTATGAGTGAGGTCAACTACATAGATCAGACTAGTAGGTCGGGAGTAATCAGATTGTCGGAACATGAGAATTTAGCTAAGATACGAATGGTTCACCCAGAGAGATAAGTAATTTAGAAAAAAGCCCAGCAATTGCACTACATGCATTAACACACATCCACACAATAGGGTAGGAGAGGGTTAAAATCCTAACAAGTAATCTATGTAGGTGGAGAGAGAGAGAGATTGGTTACTGAAAACTGACTGGTTCATCGAGTCTACACCAACACAACATATGCAACAGAAATGACTCAATGGAAATACCAGAAATATGCATGGAAGATATTATTACCGCCAGTCAGTCAGTCAAATCGGAGGAGGATAATAAATAATCTCAAAATTCTATTTCATTTCACGCATATCATAACATTCTAACAAGTTACTTATTTTGACTATAAAAACACTCGTCCTATTTCCCATATATATATATATATATATATATATATATATATATATATATATATGAACCCGTCTCACGGTGACCATCCATGTATGGTCCTTCGCACTTTTGGAGCAGTTTGCATGACCCAGGTTCGTGTTGCCTGTGTTTCACCTCATACTATCATATGCTGCCTTTGTTCGACCTCCTAGCAGCGTTCCAAGTAACAGCCTCATCTCTGATGGATCTTGAACTCCACTCAACTACGTAATACTCTCGAAGTCCTGCCCGAAGATTTATGTGTCTCCATCAGAAACTGGAGGGTATAGGCTTTCCATTCGTCGGCAGGTAGCAACACCAAATGTTACAACAGAAGGCGAGACACAGAAGCCAGCGGATATTTTTCACTAATCAAACCTCTGTTTATATATCTATAGTTTATATTCGTTAACCAATCATTCAGCGGGCGATTACGGTCTATATCGAACGACAAGCAACAAAATTTTCTATAGTTGGTTGGGAATCATTGGCAGTACGCACCCACTGCCAGGATTCGAACGCAGGACCTTCCAGTTACAAGGCAAGCTCAAGGACCATTCAACCACTGGGACCCCATCTAATGGCCACACCATGAATTCTAACCTCTACCAATTCGTGTTCAACTAAACGTAGTATTCTGTTGTTACTGCCTAATTGAACTTCTCCCTAGTGGAATCTGAGTGAGAAGTAACAAATTGAACATGATTCCGAGAGTGAAACAGAAGACAGTGAGTGCATGAGGAGGAGAAAATCAAAGCTTATGAACAAGCTTAAAGCTAGCCGAAAAGCATGTCAAAGAACTGAGTGAAATGGCAATGCGCTTCTGAAGCTCTATGTCGTACTATGAGGTAAAGAGTTGATGAAGAAAAAATGCCTAACTACAAACTATTGAAGAGAAAAATACATTAGTAAAATACTGTTAGGTAATAATGTTGATCACGGATTGAAATCAGTTAGAGAAACACTGAAAATTAGGGAGTATTGGACATCGGTTTCTTCCTAGTCCGGATTTCTTCATCAGCAAGCACCTGTCTCCAGGATTCGAACATGTGGCCTTCTAGTTACAAGGAAAGCTTGTAGGCCATTCAACAACCACTGGCTCATGAGCTTCAACTTCTACAAGCTGTCCAGTACTCTCCAGTTTTAAATGGTTCTCTAGCTGATATCAATCAGAAATCAAACTAAAAATAAATGGAATCCCTGGTTTTAATTGGACATCAGTCAGTAACTAGTGTGTGTGTCTAGTTCTCCTATTTTTGGTGTAGACTGAATTCTCACATGAGTCCTGTTTGCAATGTGGTCACCATCCTAGACGGATAGCCATCACTGTGCACTGTGAATTGTTGACATTAAATAGTTGAAGGCAATCGACAGGAAGCCTTGCTTGACCTAGGTTTCGTGCCAGTTGGTACTTGTCAGTTCCTTCAAGGTGGTTGGAAATACGCCTTACTGACTTGTGAGTGCCAACTAGCACGAAATCTAGGTCAAGCAGGGCTTCCTGCCGACTACCTCGAAACATGTAAATGAATTCCTTACAAATGTACTGTTGGATAATAGGTAATAACTATCCTCTGGAATTCACTTAAGACTGCATAAATGTCAGACAAAGACATACGGCAGTCTAATCAGCTGTCACGAGGAATGCTTGTATATTTATCCTGTACAAAAGAGATCAAAATAGTTTGATCGTTAAACAAAGACTCACACAGACGCTTAAATATTACTTTCTGTACACCTGGGTGTGTATAACTACACGTTCTCTAGATTTCTTATCTTATTTCGGTAAACTAATCTAGATTTTGCTAGGTTTTTATGTTCAGCTAGCCTGACTGCCCCTGTTCTACTAGTTTGACCTATGTATTTGACCTGGCAATAATTGCAGGTATGGTATTAGATAAACTAAATTGTTTTGTTTTAAAGGCTCCACAGGATTGATCCTCTAAGGGATAAAGTTTGTTTCTAATTGAATTTGTGGATTTGAATGCCAACCACGTTTATTCCTGCCTTGTTAAGAATTCCTTGTAAGGTTTTCGAGGTACCTTCCTTGTATGGAATTACTGTTGGTGATTTAGATTCCTTGTTGTTGGTGTTGTCTTGCACATGATTGACACGCATGTCGTCATTAATATTATTACAGTTACACACATCCATACAACAGGATGGGAAAGGATGGCAGTTTTAAATTCTAATGTAATAGCAGGGTGGAGGGAGAGATTGATAACAGAAGCTTTGTTAATCGAATCAACTGCAAACACGTGTAATAGGAGTGATTCAACACCTGTCCAGTCGGAGATCTGGAAAATTCTACTACTCCAGCGACGACATACAGGAGAAGATAAAGAAAGCTATAAATCCTAAGTTTCAAAGTCGTGTGATTACAATTGATGAAATAATTATGAACAGCAATAAATATTTTTTGAAACTGTGTCATCCAGTAAATAATACTGTTTCATCACTGTGTGATACATCTAATAAACAAACTAATATGGAAACACCTGATGTCATTTTCATAAATAAAAAGAAATTTATGATGTCCTGTAGACACTGACAGCTTCCTAACAGTAATGTCATTTCTCACGGTGTCTATCAATTTACATGTATGTGTGGTAATATGTGGACGTGGAGGACTTATTGATCTTTGCGTGTCAGTGTTGTAGAACACATTCGTAAAAGGGTGTGAGAAAGTATAAATTCGTCAGATTCGAATAACCTTAACGTCATTTATCGCAAAACTGATCTCAGTAGTGTCTTCAAATCTATTTGGAAAACAGGTTTGAGTTATATACTGAAATTCTTCCAAGCCTTAATTATAAAACGGCTTAAACCTGTTTTTATGTGTGTTCCGGAAATAATTTCTTATTCTTTTGATTTTGCCTTGATAATCAAATTTCTAAGCCAAGGTTTATTTTACTTATTTTTTTGTACCTCTGATCAACACTTAGGTTGCAACAGTTGATCGTCTGGGAAGATCGAATCCAGCTCATATTGTTCCACGACCAACTCAACCAGGTGTTTATGATGTCACCTATGTACCGGATACAGATGGTCCATGTCAAATTGAGGTGAAACAAGGTGGTAATCATGTAGCACGTTCACCATTTATGCAACATGTTCTACCAGCTTTTGAACCTCAACGAGTTCGTGTCACCGGTGAAGGTGTTCATCCAACACGACCATTAGGTCTACCAGCGACTCAGCCTACCTCTTTCCAAGTAGATACAAGAGATGCAGGACTTGGAGATTTAGAATTATCAGTAATGGTATGTTGTCATTATTATTTTTTGAAGTGTGTCGTTTTTTTCTAAGCGAACCTTTAATTTCTTTTTGATTTTACACTGAGCTTTGATCACTCAAAGACTTAGAATTGGTTGTGCTCAAACAGATTTTTAACTCAGTTGGGTAAATGCCAAGGAATTATCTATAATGGCGTAACACTATCCTCATCACATATAATGCATTCCATATAAGATATCATCTTCTATAGTTGCTTCTTGTCCTATCTGATGATGCAAAAAGCTAGAGTTTCGTGTATAACGCGGACATTCAGTGTCCGACAAGATACCATTCGTGAATACCCCTTGCTTGAGTCCATGTATTTACCCACATTAGTATTAACAAGTTGGTTTAGCTACCGCACATTTGTATAACGGAGTCTTTCTTAAGTACCTCAAAAAAATATTAAAGGAGAGCACAATAAAGCAGAATAGATAGATTACATGAATTAACAAACTTAGAAAGTAGAGACTGACTGATACAAGATAATCTTAACTTCCCTACAAAGAAGGTTAGATGGAATATATACATATATCTTTACAGAAATTAACATGATATGTATGGAAAGACGAGGAATAACATAATCCAAGCCATTTAAGATATAACTTAGTTCATGACTTAGTCACCTTGGTGTCTACAAATGAAATTAGCAATTTAACATTTGAAGGGACAAAGCTTGAGACCATTGCATAAGAACCAACTAGAATGTAAACGAATCATTCATCTGTAATGACTTAAATTTGCCTATCCATCAAATAGACAACTAAATCATCATTTCACTCATTATTCTTCTTCGCAATAAAATTACAACGCTTTGAACATATTTCCTAGGAAGATAACAACATCTACGCAATTAAACCAACAGCACCACCACTACCAACAACAACGCTTGAATTTCAAATCTGTATACTATTTCAATTGACCTACCTAATATACAGTAGCAGATAAATACTCTTCCATTCAGTAATTTTCTGATGACTACTGATATCTTCCTTTTCATTCCTTTTTTTCTTTTAATTACCCATGCTTACGTAATCATGCCACATACACAATGAACGGTAATTTATATCAATGTAATTGTTGTGCGTGTGTGTGTGTCACCTATGTTGTCCTGTGATCATTTCGGTTCCATTTGATTCCTTGTTTTTTTCCCACTATGGAATTAATGATTGTCTTTCTCATTTTTCAAGAATGATATGGAACCTGTTACAGCAGGTTTAAGTATACACAAAGCAGATGAAAAGAATAATCCCTCATCGTAATATATACATATATTAGTGTGCAGGGGATGAATTATCCCTTCTCTTCCCTTCCCTTCCCTTATTGATTAAGTGGAATTTACTCCCAAGGCAAAAAGAGAAAAAAGGCATTTCGAATAACATCCAATTTGATCTAATTTTGTGCAGAATTAGTATTCTGTTTTCATTTTCGTTTTCGAAGGGCCGGTTCCCTGTTCACTAATAACAATGTAACAGTGAAATGTATACAGATTACTTACTACCTTATTCAGTAGTATAGTAGTGTCTTAATTTGTTCTTTGTTTGTTGTTTTTTTCGTTCCCTTCCTAATGTTTTACTGTTCACAGTTGACTTCAACTTTCTTCAGTATAACAAGTGTAAAAAAAGATGTTTGATGATTGTAAACTGGTGTTTTTCTTTTGGCATTTTGTCTCCGTAAATATTCACAAAAAATTGTAGATATGCAATGGTAACCTGTTTTTGTGACTCCATTTTGACACTATCACTCGTGACTAAACCTCAGTAAAAATCTGCTCTGTTCTTGGCTTCGGTAACTGGCACACATCAATAATAATGGTCTTATTATGGTAATTACATCATCTTCGCATAATACAGAATTCTCAGAGTAATTTCGCTGCACCGCAATGACTCCTTGTGCAGAATCTTTAGGTGAAAAATATTCACCAACAGACTGTATCTCCTGACGTGACTTGTGACGTCATTCTACCTGGAATAAGACTTAGTCTCTACAACAATTTACCCTCATTCAAAAAAAAAAAAGTTGTACACCCAGTAGGTTTGAAGACAGTTCGCAATTCGAGCGAGTTCATGTTGCTATCCAATCACATAATTGGAAGATTATTGCAACAAGAGGACGGTAAAAAGAAGATGCATTATGCTAGCAGGCCACCATCAACACTCCTACGATAGAAAGAAGGTCCAACATTAGAACACTGTATCATTATCTTATCTATCAAACTAAATCAAATGTTCCCTTAATTTTAGACTACTCCATGACAGTGAAGAACAAATTTTCGCCAAAATATTCATACTACTTAAATCGCGAACTATTTGTAAATGATTTTTTTACGCGGCCTACACTTGAATTAAATATTGAACCAAACGAGTGGGCGTGTAAATGTTGACCTTGTAGCAAATGGCCAATCAAAGTGAAGCAGTCTGATTCAAATAATAATAATAACAATAGTAATAATAGTATATTCGTGAACGATGATAAACAGAAATTAAAACACCTTTTAGATAATTGGTCAGTCACAAAGGAAGTGAAAAGTGATACCCACGAATCATTTCAAAATTCTGAGATCAAAATGTAAACAGTTTGGGATGTGTTCATTTTTTTAAAGGTTATTTTACTCGTAGTTTACTAAACCACCTGTGAGTAAAGACCATAATTAGCTGATTTTCCCTGTTGTATTATTATTATAACATTAGGGAAACGGCATTCAGCTAAGAGACTTTTGACAAAGAATTCATTACTACGCATTTCATGAATCATACTATTTAACTGTTGTTGATAATGGATTGGTATTCCTCAGGGAGACATCTTAAAGAGGATGTGATCTTCAGTGTTGATCGCATGTTATACAACCCTAGTCCGGCTCTGAAATTATTTTTTCGATGGAGGAGGGAGTTAGGGTGCTGGTTTAATCCTTTCATCCAGGTGTGGATTCGTTCTTACCTTATTGGTCGCTATCTGTGATAATGTGGGGTACTGTCTGCATTTATTAGATTGCCTAACCACAAGTTCGTGCACACCTCTTTATTTTAATGTGACCTCAACAGAATTAAACACTTTAGATTCACATGGTCATATCTTGTGAATCGGCTTAAAAGATTATAGCGCATCAAATTCACAATCAACGGCTTGTTTTCAAGGCGCTAAAAACGTTGGTGTAGGAGAATCTTTCTTCTCGTGAAAAACCGATATCAAGACAACATGTGAAAGTAGACTCATACTCATAGTTTGGTTAGTGTGTACTCTTTCCTCCTTTAAAAGTTAGGCTGTTTCTCACAGCTTCAGTCGTCTGTATCCCTGAGGAAATTTAAAGAATTTAGGGATAGCGTTAGTTGATATAAAAAGAAACATTTGTGATAATAATCATAATATTCAAATGTTGGTTTTCTAGGGATTTTTTGTTTAATTGCATGGAGGATTTCATCATGACCTGACATTGGTTAGAGAACCACTGGAAAACCTGCAGAGAGTACTGAAGACCTGTTTAATCCTAGTTTGGGACTCTTCGTCAGTACGCACCCACCAAACGGGTTTGAACCCAGGACCTCCTGGTTACAAGGCGAGCTAGCTCGTAACCTATTAAGCCACTGGGACCTGATGGAATGGCCAGTCTATGAATACTAACTTCTGACAATTCACAACATAGCGCTACCATTTCGCAAAGTCTTCTTCGATGAGTTACTGCCACATCTTCAACCTGCTGTACCCTACTGGTTACGGCTTCTCACTAGAACCCCACCTGCCTGAATAGGCCAGTTGCTAATAAGCATCAGATTAATTTTCAAGTATTGATTTGATAAGGATTTCTTGTTTGATTGCATGGAGGATCTCATCGGAGGATCATTGGATCGGTCCCAGTGGCTCAATGCTCTACGAGCTCGCCTTGGGTTTGAACCTCGGTGGGTGCGTACTGATGAAGTGTCCCAAACTAGGACGCAGAAAACAGCTGTCCAGTACTCCCTGCAGGTTTTCAATGGTTTTCTAACCAATGTCAGCTCATGAGGAAATCCTCCATAAAAAAAACATAATAATTAAACACTGAAAGATAACAAAGTAGGTTGAGTAATATATAAATATATATATATATGTATAAAGTAGTTCATAGAATGTTAGTTAATGGATCATAGAAATTGGTGTCAAGTATATAAATTCATCAGAGAGTAAAAAGATCACTGTACAGCGTGAGACAAGTTTGGAAAATGAGTGTTGTTCAACGCAAAACTAAGCATTTCAAGCAATTAAAATAGGTCGAATAAAATATCACTGAAAATATTCAAAAAGAAAAGATGATTATAAAATGCATTCTACTTGGACATAATAGCAGTATTTCAGCATCATTTTATGGAAAGCCGAGGAGGGATGGGTGGCGGCGATGACATTTTTATTTCTTTTTTATTCCTTCACATTCCCACCAGAATATATAGGCTTGAAGTTTATGTAACAGTGGTGCTTATTTTCACAAGATGAGATTGCTAGCCTCATGCCCTCCACCTAAAAAAAAAAAAAAAAAAAAAAAAAGTTTAGGGAGGTAAAGGAGTGTGTGTGTGTCAGGGATCGAACCCCAAACCAGATGAGGCCTGGTCGGCAAGCACCCTACCGCCGCTGTACCGCCGGGGCACCTTTGTTTGCTTTCCACCTATTAACTGGCTGATCTAGCACTGAGTTGACGTCATCTTACCACAGTTTCTGCATTTTAAACTTCTTAAAGTCAGTGGAGATCTTGTCAGATCTTGAACCGTTTTCCTTTACTGTTGTTTTGTTAAGTTAACCTGCTCACCATTGTCATTTTGTTGTCATTTTACTCTATGTTATTGTGTGAATTTATCAGTGTTGTAGTGTTTCAGATATTATATTGGTATTCACCTATATATATATATATATATATATATATATATATATATGCATGAGCAGATATTCGTATGTTGATTATGTCTGCTATTAGTTCCAGTTTTTTTCTTTCCACTTACGCAATCCCTTAGAGAGTTTTACTGAAAATCTTGAACCATTGCACAAAAAAAAAAAAAAAAAAAGGATGGGTGTTAGTCGGCAGTGCTGCAATTATTACACACTTTGAGAGAAATTCGAATTCACTGATCAGTAGATTTCAGCCCCGTGACTGGAAGGTCAACGTGCGGAGAGAGGGCTGTCTGCAAGCCAGAAATTGTCGACAACAATATACGTCAACGTTAAAGTCCCGAACCGGGGTCATGAGAAAAACAGTAGCAAAGCTTAACCTTGGGGAACTCAACAACCAATCACAGCAGAATTAGCGTACGCAAATAGGATTCGCAGATATATGGCTTAACTTTCTGAGAAACGGTCACATGCAGTACAGAATAGGCTTCAGGAAGAAAACAACCAATCAGAAGACGTTGCTTCGCTGATAACAATCGCTAATAATAATGTAGATAAAAATCTACAAATATCTGTTGATTTTCTCAATAAACGATCTGTTTCCTGGCCCTTGTCTTCTGTCGTAACAAACGCACTTCTCTGGTAACCTGAAGCTTATAGGTTCGATCGCTTATGAGGACATATGTGGACAATGCTGAAGAGCCTCTAAATCAGGATGAAACAGCTGCCCAGCTCAATCTGGTTTCCAGTACTTCTCGAACTGGTGTCAACTCATGATGGAATCTGTGGAAAGATGAAGTAGAACTGTTTATAAAACGACAGTCATTGTGTAGACCTCTCACACTTTTTATGTGTGCCGTATACGATAGTATACCTTTTGTTGTCATTATAAGTATTGACGTTGTTGTAATAACCATTGTTGTCTCCGCAAAAACACATCTGCATGCATATCACACACACATACACACACAAATGATCTTACCTAACATATTCATTTATTCCTCTTCTAGGACCCTGATGGTCAACCATTACAATTAGAAGTTGTTGATGTTGGCGATGGAACATACGTATGTCATTATACACCAATGATTGTGGGACGACACACTGTACGCGTGAAATATGGTGGACAAGAAATACCTGAAAGTCCATTTTTAGTACCAGTTGCTCCATCTGGACGAGCTAATCTGTGTCGTATAGAAAGTAAGCAAGATTTGATTTCATTGTTATGTATATACATAGAAATTAAATCCCTTTATATATGGTTATTTTTAGAATTTAATTGGTGGATGGTGACTAGCAGTGGAATCCAGGGCAACACACATTTCGTCTTATTTTAGGTCTCGTCAGCTGGATGTGCATCCTGGATTCCACAGCTAGTCACCATCTACCAATTAAATTCTAATTAAATGCCCAGATATCGTCGAAGCATCTGCACAAGAAGCCGACAGACATTTCAACCCGAGACCGAGCACTTCGCTCAAATCAATCGACGGGGAAATCTAAAAAAAATTCAATTAAATATGATCAGCTTTTTTATTTCCTTGGTTTCCAAGTGGAACATTAGGGCTTTAACAGTACCTCTCTATTTTGTCCTGTCATCTGAATTCATTTTTATCTGGCTTCACATTCGTCCAAAAGCTTTCTTCTCCTCAAATGAACTGTCCTCAAGATAAAAAAGAATAGTTCTAAAATATGTGGGCGCCGAGTGAGAAGTAGACATTTGTAAAATATTATGTTTGTAAAATCTCAGTGGAATTGGAATGAGTAATTCCAACGTTTCCTGCGTTCAGCAAACTGGTCAGAACTTCTTCAGGAAAATTAATCGAAATTAACATAACTAAGGTTTATATTCAAAATGAACATTTCTTGTTTTTAAAAAACCTTGTCCAATCATGAGTCATGAAAAACAGATATCAACATGTATAATAAACAAAATTGTATGAGTTGTGATCAAAATTTGACCTCAGACTCACAAATATTGGTCTACATTTGGTAAACACTCTAAACACAGTGTGTATGTTGTAAAACAATGTCTTAACATCTCCATAAGTAGATATAGACAGTCAGGAACTTTGATCAAGTATTATTAGTTAGTGATACATATCCATTTTATTTATTAGTCAGGATTTCCTATGCCTCAGCTAACATCACACCTTCATGTCTGTTCAAACTGTTAGTAAATAGAATCTTATGATTAGACGTATTTTCAAAATTATTGTGTTTAGAATTACAGTTTAGTTGAAGCACCCTGTCGGACTTATTGTTCTGTCTTCTTTCACACCTCTTTCACTCTCCGTTGTCTGCAACAGAATGCATATCCTAAATCCGTGGCTGTCGAGTCGCCTGACAACTCCAGTAGGTCAAATGAAGCAGCTCAATCTTCAAAAAGATGACAAGGCAATGAGTTCGACAGGGTGCTTCAACTAAACTCTAATTCTAAACACTATAATTTTGAAAATACGTCTAATCATAAAATTCTAGATAGTAACAGTTTGAATAGATATGAAGGTGTGATGCTAGCTGATGCATAGGAAATCCTGATTAATAAATAAAATGGATATGTATCACTAATTAATAAAACTTGGTCGAAATTCCCGACTGTCTACATCTTCTTATGGAGATGTTAACAAATGTTTTACAACTGTTTATCCACACGCATGCACACCCTCTTTAAAGTGTTTACCAAATGTAGACCAATATTTGTTAGTCTGAGGTCAAATTTTGATCACAACTCATACAATTTTGTTTATTATACATGTTGATATCTGTTTCATGACTCATGTTTGGACAAGGTTTTTTAAAAACAAGAAATGTTCATTTTATATATAAACCTTAGTTATGTTAATTTCGATTAATTTTCCTGAAGGAGTTCTGACCAGTTTGCCGAACGCAGGAAACGTTGGAATTACTCATTTCAATCTCGCTGACATTTTACAAATATCATTTCTTTTTCTTTTACAAATATCAGTCTTCTCCTTCTTCCACGATCTCCTGTGTGTTACTCTTGTCCCTGTACCCAACTCATTGTTTCCCAATCACGTTCCACTCAAATTGTTTGGAGCGAAATGTGGTATTTCAATTTTCCACTCCATCTGCATTTATCCAGCATATTTTAATTAGTTGATCCGTTCTTGATTGATTCGTTGACAATGTTGCTTGAGCCTGAATTGCTCATTGGTAGTATCTCTGAGTGCAGCACTGAGTAACGTAGTTTCGAATCTCAGAGGTTGCAGACACACCTTACTGATGGGACTCACTTAGGCGGTACATATAGTAAACTTGGAAAGATGAGCATGACCCATATAAAAGTATGACGGGCAAAATTGTCAAGCCTTCCATATTTGTATTGACTAGCATGGTGGTGTACGCCTGTAATCTAACTACTTAAATTGGAGGTTGCGGAATTCGGTGGGACTGGGATTCTTAACAAATAGGTGCTCATGTCAGAGGGCATTCACTAAGCATGGAAATGACACGGATGATCTGTCGATGGACGAGTTGTCCATGTCAGTTAAGTAGGGGAAGAATGGTCCAGTTCAGTTTAATTCTCCTTGATTTAGGAGAAACCGGCAGTGAGATTATGAACGGATATTTCATCCTGTTTGAAACTCACCAATCGGATGCACCCCCATCGTATTGAGTCCACTCTGAATTATTACTATTATTATTATTATTACTGAGTGGTTGAAGGCAATCGGTAGGAAACCCTGTACCTGGGTTAGTTGCTAATGTGTACTTATCTGAAAGGCATATCTGCAGTTGGTAACGTAACTGACGTCCCATTTGAGCTGCCAACGCACATTGTGATGACAGCTGTCTTCTAGCCGAAATTGTAGACAACTATATACCCCAACGTTTACGTCCCAAGTCGGAGTCAACAACAATAACAAAGCCTAACCTTGAGGAACTCAACAACCAATCACAGCAGACTTAGCGTGTGCAAATAGGATTCACAGATATATGGTCTGACTATCTAGGAAACGGTCTCAAAGAGATGATAGAATAACCTTCAGGAAGAAAACAACCAATCAGAAGACGTTACTTCTCTGATAACAATAACGAAAATCTATAAATATCTGTTGATTTTCTCAAACAAAAAATCTGTTGCCTGGCCTTTGTCTTCTGTAGTTACAACATCATCAAATGCTTTAGTCAGAAATACTTCCTCTGAGGTTGAATAGTGCTATGGTAACATTACTAACTGGAGTACTGAGTGGCGGGATTCTGATACCCACTGGGAACACCAGTCACTCGAAGTGTGCTAAACAAGAGTGCCAATAAGCACAAAGCTTAAGTCCAGGACCCCTTCAAAACCACTAACTGGCTAAAATCCAAGTCCAATATTTAAAAATTTTTTTTATTCAAAATTATCTTCATCAATCATACAACTTTCTTTTGTTGTAAATGTCTTTTAATCCTATGATGGAATCAACGAATCCTTTTTCGTAGCTATACATTTTTCCTGAAAAAGGCCCTTCCTTTCTTCCTTCACAAACATTAAGTGAGAGGAAATTTTAAATAATAATAAAGAAATGTAGGTATTTCCAGTTTTCTTTTTTCTAATTTATGCCTCTGATTTTATTTTTTATGATTTCTACTTGTTTATAACCTTTTCTTGGCTTATATCCAAGTAACGAGAAAAAGAAGCATTTTATAAAACTGCCTAAAATAGTATCATATATATCACATGCTGTTATTGTTTATTGACGATGTACACATCATCCAAAACATACATAAACATAAGCTTAATTCCCCAAATTATTCATCCAATCAGAAAGCAGAAATTTACTGCGTAGGTGTGTCTGTGTCATACACACACAGTATGTGTCTTTGTACTAGAGTATTTATTCTTCACTATTCAACCCTACATGCAGTCTATTGATTTTTGTTTGCATATTTATTGATTTATTTCAGTCATAAAGTGCCTAAATGTGTGTACATTTCTCCCGCATTCAAATATGCGAGGCGTTAAGATTGTGCATAGAATACTAACTGATACGGCAGTAATAACAATACCAAAAGTCAATCATATTAGAATAAAAAATATTTAAGGGACAAACACACTGTTTGTTAGAGTTATTTTGAATTTTCCGCCTACATGGATGCTAAATTTACATCTCAGAGAGAATGGCACCACGCCACCTTGGCAATAGAATTTTCTAGACATCTAGGAGAAATGTGTTCAGTTATTTCTGTCGTATGCATTCTCAGTTGATACGATAAATAAAGCTTCAGTTATCCATCTCTTTTTCTCTCTCCAGCCACCCTGTTACTTTGGATTTTAGGACAATTACTTTTTCCCATCCTACTGTTGTTTGTGTGTAATTGTATAATACAGTGCTAGAGCTGAGCTTATTTCTACATTTATCATATTAGGATCTACTGGGTTGGACTTCACTAAGTTTCTGTGCTCGGCCAATGTAGTTAGGCTTGGCTTGGACTATATTTAACCTATATATCTTTGATCTCACAGTTATAACAAGGTATGAGATAACAGACTCCAAAGAATCCTGTAATCAGCATAATTTGTTTCTAAATGAGTTTGTAGGCGACTGAATACCAGCTTAATTCCTGTTTGGTTTGTTAGAAATCTTATATGTGGACACCTGTTAATAATAATACTGTTTCACTGACTGTGTGATAAACCCAGAAAACAAATCATTAGATTCCGCTACGAACCAACCTCAGTTAAAGCTATACTTAAAAACCATGAAGCACTGGACAGCCGTTTTATCCTATTTCAGGACTCTTCATCAGTGTTACTCCATGTACGTGCTTAAGTTGTACTGAGAAGAAGACGTGAGGAGTCCACCAATATAAGGTGAAGTGAATACTTATTGAAGGTATTCATGACGGAAGTGTGATGAGTGATACTAATAATCCTATATAAGTAATATATCAGTAAACGAATTCAGAAAAGTAACAGTATGTGTCAGGCACTGGGAAAAACAATCGAAACAAAGAACTATGAGCAGAACGTTACAACACTGCATAGAACCCAGCAAACTATCGAATGCGTTGATTTTCGATCATGGAAAACACCCATATGGACATTAGAAAGAAGAGAACACGAAGTTCAGCAAAGATGACGATCTTTTCGGCGATTTCATTTTCAAAAGCTGTACAATCGCATTTAAATACATAATCTTACATGGATACAATTCTAGTTTGATTACACATAATTATGATGGCAAATAAAAGGTGATAATTATTTTCAACTAGATATAGTTTATACGAAAGGCTTAGGAACAAAATTACACACGATAAGAACGTGAGTAAAAATGAGCATGGAAACAAAATTGAAATAATAATTTTCAACTTGAGATGGAAGTTAGGAGGTGTGAATATAGATTACAACAGCCTTAGAAACACAAAAATTGAACAGGGTTAAGATATAATTGTTAAATAGTTAATTTTTAAATCAGTTATAAATGTCAGCGGGAAAAGCATGAAAACAAAAACTTAAAATAACTGTGTTTTTATAACTGAAAAAATGGGGTGAATCGAATGAAGACAGAGGGGGTAAGAATCACACACACACACCGAACTATAAAAGATCAAAAAGAGAGAAGAAACGAATGAGAAGGGAACATATCGAACTAGGTCCATGGTTGTTGTAGAGGTTGGACTAATATCTTTTGAAGACACACCTCCGGCTTCTCGATGCATATTGCAAGGGCTTCTGTGGTGCAGAGAAGTCGGAAACATACTGCTTTTGGTAGGTTTCTATTGACTTTGTAAATTAATTTGAAAGAATCAGTTGAGATGTTGTGGGAGGTGTTGATCAGATGTTCAATAATGGCACTTCTGATTGAATTGGTGACCCCTCTTTTTAGCCCCACTGGGTAATGTTCTCTAACACGTTTTGAAAGGACGCGCATACAACGACCTATGTACCTAGCTCCTCACGAGCAGGTGAACTGGTGTATGCATATTAACTTGGTCATATGCGAGAGTTTTTCCTTCGCATTGTTTCAAAGTATTGGATGGCTATAGAATGTCACTCTTAGTGTTGCTGCAGGGAAGGTCCTCTTTTAAGAGCTGGATATTCTCCTCTTAAGGATATCAACTGCCAAATCTCCCTTGAAATTCAGATTTAGATACAGTGTTTTCTTTGGCGGGAATTGCATTCTTCTCTTTTTGGTTTAGGTTTCATGTTCTTTTCGACAAAACGTTTCGATCAATTTGCTAATGATGTACAAATAAAGACTTAAAGGCATACCAAATTTATGCACCTACATTGTGTTCATCCTAATAAACACTGCCTTTGAGCATCATCGGCATTTTCTTCTTTGCAGTCGCACTATATCACAAGTTGACGACGTTAGAAGTCAGGAGTTATTGAATCCTTACCTGAGTGGATGAGTGATTAACGACCTTGGTCTCGTAGTCTTTAAGTTTGAGTCTAAATTACCAGTGGGTGTGTGTTTGTGGATGCATACTACTGAGGAGTCCGACAATAGGAAGAAACAGTAGTTCACTGCTCCTTTGTTTTCTGTAACTGGGTGTTGATTTGTGACAAAGTGTAACAAGCGGATAAAAATAAATCTAAATCCCCACCTATCCCATAATCTATAAGTAAATATTGAATTAATTAATACCACAATGCCCAAGGTGTACACAAATATTAATTAGATCTACAATGATTGACCTAGTTTTGTAATCTAGAAAATATCCTGGCCGTTCGTTGTACTGCATTCACTTACAACATATAATCACATATTTGGGTAGAGGGAGGGAGAGAAAGGGAAAGGTTAATCACTGAATTTTTGTACACTCTGTCAACACCAATTTACATGCAATCGAAATGACGCAATGCCTATACTTCATTCAAGCAGTATGAAGAAAGAATTAAGGCTATATAAAGCAAAATTTAGTAATGTTGTGTGTGTATATAAATTGTTGTAATTATGAACGACAAATGCCACTTGAAATATCAACCAGTAATTAACACTATATCTCACCTTGTACTAATATAATATATGTATACTATAATATGTAATAGCTAAAGAATAACATATTTTTATTATTCTTTATAATAATTGTAAAGGTGGAAATGATAGCCGAGTACCAGTTGGTCAAGAATGTGTTATCTCTGTGAATACAGCTCAAGCTGGTGTTGGCCAGTTGACTTGTCGTATTGTTACACCGTCTGGTGCGACAGCTGATGTTGAAATTCATGAAGCACCAAATGGTCGTGTTAACATTTATTATACACCACCGATCCGAGGAGATTATTTAGTTGAAATACGATTTGGTGGAGAGCTGATACCAAATGGAAGATTTAATCAAAAAGTAAGTCTTATTGAAGTAATTTTTATTTATGATCCTTGAATATTCAACAGACACAATTATTATTATTATTCCCTTGGGTTCCGAGTGGAACATCTCCACTTTGTTCTGTTTTCTGCCGTCCTCTTCAACTGGGTACCCCGACTGCCTGAACTCTTTTATCTCTTCTTCACATGGTCTCATCCATGTCACCCTAGCATTGACAACCCACTCGTTGCTTATTATTAGGATTCCACTAGAGCAATGGCCTGAGTTGCGCGCTATGTCATTCAACGGCCTCCTCAACGTACGCTTGATCAATTCATCTCCATCTTCGCCTAAATGTTCGCTGAGTGATTCGCTCTTGGGTGGTTTGTTCCCACAGTTTCTTGATACTGATTTTTTCTGGTCGGCTGGCTATTTGACCTTCAGTAAACAACCAGCAAAGATGGCAGCTGTTTTAATGAAAGTCTGCCATGACCTGTTGGAAATCCTTTTAGTAACACACTGGCCAAGTTTCTGACTCGTATAGAAGCACAGACTTGACATTGGTGTTGAAAATGCGAATCTTGTTCTTTATGCTGGTTGGCTGAGTGTAGAAGATTTCCAAACTGGTTTCAGTTTGATGCTGGTGTTTCTTGCCTTTCCGATTTTGACTGGCTGGCTGGCTGGCTGGCCGGCCGGCCGGCTTTGATAACTTCATGTGTTATGAGAGCCTGTGGTTGAAACGGTGCTTCCTGGCTGGATAAGTGAAGGAGATGACCTATGTTAAGTTGTTGTTGTTGTTGTTGTTGAGAGTTGTTGGTTATCTGAATCACCTCCGTCTTCTCTATGCTCACATGGAGTCCTGATTTCGCTGCCTGCCTCTTCAGCCAGTTTGGGGGGGGGTTTGTCTGTAAGTTGATGAGTTTGTAAAACCTTAGACATATATCATCCACGCGCAAAGCCCACACATCTGCTAGAGTCTTCTCATCAGTGGTCCTCACTCCCATGCACAGTCTGACGCATAATCCAGTCGACCACAATTAATAATATCATCGGTGATAGTAGTGAGCAGCCAGCTTGTCATACTCCTTCCTGTATGTACTCCGAACGTCTCACTGAATTGTCCGTTGTGGATCACGTGAAATGTGATACAATTAACAGAATATATAAGGATGGTTTAAAAACTATTCATATAATATCCGTCCTAAATACGGTATAGTTGAATTTTAAGTTTTGGTAGCTGTATAAGCTTAATTTCATGTGAAATTTCATCTGGTTTCACCCGAAATGATACATGGAGAAAGTTTATCATCTGGCAGTACTCCCAGTTGTTTTTCCAGTGATTCTCTAACTGATGCCAACTCATGATGAAATCCTCCAACTAATCAGACAAAAATCCCTACAGCAGGTTGAAGATGAAGACAAGTACTCGCCGAAGATATTGCTAATTAGTCGCTCTATATCATGAATTGGCAGAAGGTAGAATTCATGGACTGGTTACTGGATAGGGTCCCAGTGGCTAAATGGTCTGCAAGCTAGCTCGCTGGGCTTGTAACCAGAAGGTCTTGGATTCGAACTCGTGTGGTGGGTGCGTACTGGTGACAAGTCTCAAACTAGGACGAAAAAGTCTTCCAGTACTCCCATTTAGTTTTGGAATGGCTCTGTAACTGATGTCAGCTGATGGTGGAATCCTCCAACCATGGAAAATTGACGTCTTTAGATTGTCTAAATCCCTTTGACTACTATGATACCTTTGTACTAAGCAGTTAAGTCTCTAGCAGTAAGCAGTTGAAAGTTAGTATAACTCCACTAATAATAATAATAATAAATGGAGTTTCACATTCAGTGTAATTGCATTATTCCTGGAGTTGAATGTGTAGGTAGATCATGTATGAATGGATAGCTAACAGGATAACAACAGTGAAACACGTATTTACACGACTGATGTGAGTTTTCAACACAGATTGACTTCAACTAGATGATTTATTCACTCTTACTTCTATAGTGCCTATTCCGTACGCCATTCATCATAGTCGGGCGTAAGACTATCAGCAAAAACATCAGTGAATATGATTAGTAATCACCAGTCCACACAACAGATCATGCATGATGTAATATCGAAAATTCAAGTGTGTGTATGTGTATATGAGTGAGGTCTTTCATATTAAGCAACTGATTAGGCTACAAATCATATATGTGGCTTGTGAATACTTATGGTATGAATACCTATGATGTCGCTACAGCTTCATCTTAGAACATCTGATAGAATCCGGACACCAAGCTACACCCCAAACAAACTTCAAAGTCGTCTACAGAGTAAGAAGTAATCTTCCTATAGGTGCACGAATCAGACTTCTTCAAACTGCAGAAGCAATGGTGATTCAGTTGCTAAGCCCTGAACCCTGCATACAGAAGAAGTCCATTCAATCACTACACTTGCGATGGACGTAACTTATCTTATTACCCGACAGGAAAACTCTATTTCTTTCTATCTCTTCATTAGTATTATTTTGTCTTCTCAATTGTAATATTTTACATTTTCAACTTTCTTGTTCCCTACCCGCACCCGATTAAATTTCTTCACCTCACTACCACTGTTACTGACTTGACCAACGCTCAATTTCTAATCGTTTATGTTAGTAACGTCATCCAACTGATTTGCTCAATTTCAGTTCTAATTTAAATGGCATTATTCTCTACCCCACTTCTACTTAGTCTCTATCTTTAATTACCTCTGTTGCTACCTGACCTAAGTTGAAACATTTTAGTCAATTATATTACGTCATATAACTTACTAACTAACTCAATCTTACTTTAGGTGATGTCTCATTAACCTTGTTTCTATATTAGATCATTTTTGTATTACTTTATCAATTATCTAAACCTGACAAACCTCATGAACACACACACAACATACAAGTAATTATTTATAAATGTGATTGTACAGTTGCTATGTGAATGAATTCGCCGTTGAAAAGAATCTCTTCGCTGAACGTCTTCTCGTTCTCTTATGGTAATAAGCAGATACTCAGACAAGTAGTAAAAACAGTGAGGCTCGAACCTGAAAAACAAGTAGACAGAAGGTTGACTGGACTGTGTTGCAATATTTTTGGAAAGATGTTATATAAACATTTGTCTGTTTTTGAAATAACTGTAAACCATTTACAAATAACACTGACTTATTTTGTGTTTGTTATTTCTTTTTTAATTATTAATTTTTTTAGGCTGTTAGTCCAGAAGAGTTAGTCAATGATATAAGCGTAAGTTTAAAGTGTATCTTACAGATTATATTGATTTTTCATGGTTAATCACTCACTGTGTTCATTTCAATGTTAGTGTTTTGTTTTTTGGGGAGGTAGATCTCTCACTAATGCATACATGCTATGATAACTGATAGGTAGTTCTTCTGGCTCAAGTTCAACAGTTCAACTGAATGACGAATGAGAATAAAAAGTTAATTATGATTATTCGTTGTTTGGGTTCCATCTGAAAAGCTGGGGGCTTCATAAGACCGTCTCCCCCCCCACACACACACGCAAACTATCACCTCCAAGTCACCCTTAGACCAATGCTCAACTCGTCCTTTACTATTTGGATTTCACTCCACAAAGGATCTGATGTGTGTGTGTGTGTGATTTCATTCAACTTATGTCGAGTGAACATGAAAAATAAGATCCGGATTTTCAAATCAAACGGGAAGTCAGTGCTACTTACTATACGGATCAGAGACTTGCACTGCACGTCATAAAGAGCACCTCAAACAAACTACACATCTTCATCAACAGCTGTCTTTGCTCACTACTACTCAAGAATAGATGGCCGGCCAGAAAAGATCAGAAACAGGGATTTCTGGAAATGAGCGAACCAACCCCGCAGGAACAGATTGCGCAACAAATCTGCACGAATAAGTGGAGGTGGATTGGCCATACTCTGAGAAAACAGACCATCAGGTGACATCGCTAGACAGGCCATCTCTCGAGTGGAACCCGAAAGGGGTCAGCGAGTTCGTCGTCAGTGGGAGGGTGACTTGGGAGAGGTCATGTGAAGAGGAGATGAAAGTATGTGGGAGACTTGGAGCCAGGTGAAAACTCTAGCAGAGAACCGAACGCACTGGAGACGTTTGACTGAATCCCTATGTTCCTCTAGGAATTAAATGAAATAATAATAATAACTGATTAAGGATCAGCTTTGATGTCAAAGTGTAGTCAATTCAAAGAGACAATAAGAATCCATTTTCATGAATTGATCAAGTTGTTGATCTAGTTATGTTGGGCGTACTACTAGGCAGTGTAGCCAACGTGTTAGTGAACCTCTCCCATCGTGGTTTGGCAAAGTGCAGACAAAAACAATCCGTAGCTCAAGTTTGTCACATTTCATTGATAGTGGTCATGTAGTGGAAAAAACGAGAGCTTTCGAAGTAATTCATCGTATCCCACCGAATCTTTCTTGCAATAGACTTCGCATTCGTCTACTGCTCGCACACAGCTGAGGCAGGCGATAGGCATTTGGACTATTAAACCTAAACTATGCATTCAAAAGAAGTTCGTACAGCCATTATCCCTCGCTTGTTGGCCTACTAAGACATAACCAACTAATGACTTCTTCACCACCTTGTTTATATTATATTTTCAACCCCTTTCTTATAATCCCTTAATCTTATCACATCTTCATTAAAAACCTGTCTCATTTATTTCCCTTACAATCAGTCTAGCATTACTTAATCGGTTCATTTGTTTTCACTAGCCTTTATCGACTACTTCCACCTGAACATTTGCGTTGTTTATGTTATGTACTGGTTGAGAATTTATTAGTCCTGATGCAAGAAAGACGGAAATCAGAAGACCACTAGGTTTGCGATGATACTTCTATTTTCCAAAACACAAGGAGAATCAAAATGTCACACAAGAGTGTGAGAGCAAAAATATGAATGTCCGAACAAGTGTGTGAGCGAATATTCAAAATGAACAAATCAGTAGACAGTCTTAACATGATTGGCTAATTATAATGGAATATCGATCCATGTATACATAGTAAAATATAACCGACTATCGAACAAACACATATATTATGTGGATATATATCACCAAGAACAGGCTGTCAAACAAAACACACATATTATATGGATACATATCAGTTTAATCATGCTGTTTTTAAATTATAGTGTTATCACAGATTGCCTCTTTTTCATCCTTATTATCGATAAAAACCATTATTATTATTATTATCATTACTACTATTATGACTAATTGCACAATTTATATTCACCATCTTATTATCCTATAGACAAAACACCATGATTGTTTTATATTTGAATATTTGTTTGTAAACTCTTATGTATATTAGAGTTAAGCCTGATGAGATCTAATTGAAACCACAATATTGTTCGCTTAAATGTGCTGCTCTAAATTTTACTTTGGGAATATTTAATATATTTAAATATCTTACTTAACATATTGACAAACGTATTACTTTATTTCTCCAACAGACTATACAAGAACAAAGAGTTCAACATGTTAATGTACAATCTGTACAGTCGATACATTCATCAACAATTACAACAGGCTATCATCCAGTTGACTTTAAACTACCTGTTGGTCCAACATTTAGTCATGTCGAAGGTAAGTAACAATGGTATTTGTTGTTTCGTCCTTGTTTGCAACTCTTCATCAGTATGCACCCACTCCACTGAATTTCATCCCAGTGCTTGAATAGTCTACAAGCTTGTCTTGTGCCTGGTAATTCATGAGTTTTCATGCCTAGTTGGGTCATCACTGTCTACTTCTAAAAAGTCGTAAAGTACAACTAAACAGCTGTCAAGTACTCCTTGCTGGCTTTCAGTGTTGCTCAAACTGACGTCAGTTCCTGATTAGTCTTGGAATTTAATTTTTTTTTCCTAAATAATCTTTCATTTTAATATTAATAATCCAAAAAAAAGCATTTGAGAAATCACAAAGAACATTGTCTCATATCAGAAGCCAAAACTTCATATCATATGGAATCCAAATTGTCTGAACTGAATAGGAATGATGAACTGAAACAGAATTTGACCTGGTTACAACACGCCTTCCTCTCTCCCGCCCCCACCCCCGTGGAATGACAAAATCAACACGAATGTGATAAGCAATTTCATTATGTATCACAGAGGAGATTTGTAGCTCAGGTGGATGATTTTCATGTGGTTGTGTTCTTTGAACTGGATAGTTGGATTTGCGAAGCTTTCATTACCCGCCCTACTAGTCAACATCTTCAGCCAATACTTTAATTCGAGGAAATGAGCCTTTAAATTTAAAGCGTCAAAGTTCAAGTCAAAAAAACAATCAGTTCCAATACAAGTAGCCTAGATGGTGTGAAAACACACGAAAACAACTAGTCACGTCCAAGGTCACCAGCAGGAGAGATGATTAATAAACGCGTGGAGAAATATAAAAGCTCACTTCAAACTGAAGTATTCGCTGAAGATATTGACTAGTAGGGCGGGTGATGAAAGCTTAGCAAATCAACTATCCAGCTCAGAGAACACAACCACATCAAAATTTCATTATGTAAACACATGCTGCTTTTATTATTCTACACACTTATCAACTCCAACAGTCTACACCTGGTTTTGTTATCTTTATCAATTGGCCAATTCGACAACGCTAGAATGACCTCATGCTGAGGAACGATGACTAAGTTGTCTTATATAAGCTGAGTGGATTTTGTAAATTCTGGTTTAATATCACTACTTCGATAAAGCTGTTAGCAGCAGCATTAAATAGCGAAACGTCAGTGATTTTCATTCATTGGGAAATACAAAAACACCCAATGCCAGAATTTTTTCCAAATGTTAAAAGTGAACTTGGCTTGGACATATATATATATATATATATATATATATATATATATATATATATATATATATATAATTGTATGGAAGATTTCACCATGAGCTGACACTGGTTAGAGAACCACTGGAAAATTAACCGGGAGTACTGGACATCTGTTTCGTCCTAGTCTGAGACTCTTCACCAGTACGCACCCACCACACGAGTTCGAATCCAGTATCTTATGGTTACAAGGCGAGCTACCTCATAGACCATTAAGCCACTGGCACCCACCAATCAAATGGCCCATGAATTCTAACTTTGCTAATTCTGAGAAGTCGTGACCACTAAGATGCAAAGGTCGGGTGTGAGGATAAATAATTCCCGAAGACATTGGCTAGGGGTCGCTTTATATCATGAATTGGCAGAAGTTAGAATTCATGGGCCACTCGATTGGGTCCCAGTGGCTTAATGGTCTACAAGCTCCATGGGCTTGTAACTAGAACGTCCTGAGTTAGAACCACGGTGGTTCGTACTACTGAAGAGCCCCAAACTAGGACGAAACAGCCGCCCAGTACTCCCAAGTTTTTCAGTGGTTCTCTAACCAAATAAGTGCTCTTTAGTTGAACAAGTATGACGCCAGAAGCGATTTTCATTCAAGGGATTTCTATCACAATTAGTCTGAACTTCATGTATTTAAATGGTTGTCAGATTGTAATCAATATATGTGTATGTTGCTGCTTCCCAATCACTGATTGAAAGTGTGTTCATCATTGTGTTTCCCTGTGGCTTGTTTAAGCTTTATGCCAGCATTACACTTATCCCATAGTGTTTTAATCAATCCAAATTGATCTTCATATTTTATTCCTTTACTTTCCCAGCGGAACATAGAGCTTCGAAGTTTCGGTAACAGTGGTATCTATTTTTTAGCCTCATGACCAAACTTCCCTCTTTAACAGTCTTATTATTACTGGCTTAGCGAGGTAAAGGAGTGCGTCTGTGGCGGAGGTTTGAACCCCAAAATACACCAGGGGTGGTTGGCGAGCATTCTATCTCTGCGCCACCGGCATACACAAAGCCTTGAGCCCGACGTGACCTAAACTAGCATTGTTTTACTTCGTGCCTTTTTGTAAAATATAAGCGAGTTAAGCAATAGACATACAGAGGAATTTACTATAGTTTGGTTTGCTACAGGATGCAGTTTCCTGGAGTCAGTTCTAGTGAGAAGTCGTGACCACTGAGATCCATCCGGATGTCACGTGTGAGGATGCATGTCCCACTGACGACAATGGTTGATAGTCGCGCTAAACTCATCACGAATTGGTAGAAGTTAGAATTCATGGACTGACTAGCCATTGAGGAATCGGGTCCCAGTGGCTGAATGGTATACGAGCCAGCTTTCCTTGTAACCAGAAGGTCGTGGGTTCTGACCCTAGTAGTGGGTGCGTACTGTAGATGATTCCCAAACTAGGATGAAACAGCTGTCTGGCAGTACTCCAATACTGGTTTTCTTGGTTCTCTTGCTGATATGAATCCGTGATCAACTCGTAATACAGAGGAATGAATTCACTTATATCCTTGGAAGGAGTAGCTGTGCTGTGTAAAGCAAATATGAGTCCCTGTCTCAACGTAACCTTATACTAACCAGATTTCTTATGGAATACTCTTACATTTGATAGTGTGAAATATTCCCATATTATGAATTAAAAGTCAATCTCAAGGAAGAATATTATTTTCAATAATTTCTCTCCAGGTTCTTACAATTATAAAATATAATATTTGTTGTTGTTACAGTAAAGGCCAGTTATGCGGCGGATACATTTTTAACGTAGAATAACAGATTAGTTATGGGTGCCAGCAGAAGGGAAATAAGTGCATAAAAAGCTCGATCCTGTCACACTTGGTCGATACTGGACATAGCATCGATGTCAACACAGCTTTCAGGGTTATATACCCAATTCCGAAGTCGTTATCACGTTCAGTTCGCTTACGTCTCCTACACATAGTTGAAGCTGTTGCAATAAGATCGACTAAACTGGAACTGTGTATCCACAAATAACACGTTCAGACGCTGTTCTCGCCGTGGTCAAACTTGGATTGATGATTCTTCTTCTCACCAAGAGTACTCCTTCCCCTTAACCCTCTTGGTTTTTTTTACTTTGCTTATTATTACAAATATTATTATTACAATTATTATTATTATTGGTCATAGTTTATGCCCTTCATGCAAAGATTCAGTACTATCGAATTTTCCATTTATACTGTCGGACTTATTATTAGTGATATAATCTGTTTTCTCAATATATGCCTCCACCTGTTTCATTTCACACATTCGTTATTTCATTATGAATTTCTTATTGCAGTCCCACTATCACCTCTTTAATGCACACTGTTATGTACTAGCCACTCACCCAGCTGACGCCTTTCATAACCTTGACCTGACTGACTTGTCGCTTTTCCTATCCCAGAGTCAGCGAATCTATTATGACTAATCACCGCCATTGTCTTCCATTTTACAATATGTTGTAATCGATCTCAGCCTAACACGTTTGTACATTGCACTAATCAAGGCACTCTATTCAAACTCACGTAGTCGTGTAAGGGCTTATGGGGAATTGTCATCTGAATTGGTAACAACCAGTGGTGTCCGACAGGGATGTCCACTTTCCCCATTTCTGTTTAACTTCATCATAGATATGCTAATGGAAGTATCCTTAACTGAACGTAGTGACTTAGGAATCGACTTGTTACCAGGGAATAATCTAATGGACTTAGAATATGCAGATGACATAGTCCTGTTAGGGGAGGATGCTGAAAAAATGCAGAGTCTTCTGAACACCTTGAGCAGCAATCTTCGTATGTTTGGCATGCGATTCGCCCCTGCAAAATGTAAGATGCTGCTACAGGACTGGACCACGTCAACCCCTAACTTAGTGATAGGGAGTGAAGTGATAGAACATGTTGACCACTTCACCTACTTGGGAAGTTGTATTAGCACCAACGGACTGATTGGCGATGAAATCTCAGCACGGATCCGAAAAGCTCGAGCTGCTTTCGCTGACTTACACCATCTCTGGCGTAGGCGTGACATCCGGTTATCAACCAAGGGACGTGTGTACTGCTCATCAGTTCGCTCCGTCCTTCTCTATGGCTCTGAAACATGGCCAATACGCGTTGAAGACATGAAAAGGTTAACTGCTTTCGATCATAGATGTCTGCGATCTCTGTCTCACGTTAGGTGGTTTCACAAGATAAGTAATGTTGACGTTAGGCGTAGAGTGTTGGGCAAAGAGGGAAAATCAATCGACGAGGCTATAAAGTTACATAGACTAAGATGGCTAGGTCACGTGCTGCGCATGCCTAACCACCGCCTCCCCCGACGGGCATTGCTAGCTGATATAGGTTCAGGTTGGAAAAGAGCCAGTGGTGGCCAAACAAAAACATGGCATCAATCCATGAAATCCTTGACAGTTAAACTGAGTCAGGTAGGGAGATGCAGACTCCCGGGTTGGGGCCCTCGGGACTCTAGGAATCAATGGCTGGAGACAATAGGTGACATGGCTCAAAATCGTTGTCAATGGCGCAGATGTATTCAGTCTCTGTAATCTTTCATATTCCTTCCTACCATTACCCATTCTGTTTCACTCTCATACTTGTCAAACTCTATTGATTCTCTCCACTCATCTTCTTGTCTACCTCTGTGTGCTATTTGGAACGTGGCAACTCGAACTGCTGCACTTCGGTGCCAAGTTCTATGTTGAATCCAGACAGACAGAACAATGAAAAAGTACTACTAATTTTGGCACCCATAAGTAATCTGTTATTCTGTGTAAAAATAAATATATCCGCTGCATAACTGGCTATCATTATTGTAACGACAACAAATGCATTATATTTTATTATTGTAGGAACCCGAAGAGGGGAAATTATTGTAAAGAATATTCTTGCATTTCTTTCAAAACGTTTTTTTTTATAAAAAGAATATAGTGTTATTTACCTATCTTGCTGTGCTTGAGTCTTTCAAGATTACTGGTGGTGCTTTGTATTCCCTTTGGATTACTCACTATTCATGTTCTTCTAGGTGTACCTATTCTTTAACTATAGCAAAAACGTTTCCCCTCTTCGTTTCTCACGGCTATTATAAATGCAAAGAAAATATCACATAGTGAATGGCAGAAAACAGTAAGGCATACAAATATGTGTATATAAATCACAAATGGAATTTCCAAAAAAAAATAGCCAGCACAAACTTTAATTTTTAATTTTTCTCTGGGCAAGGGGAGAAGGGGTTATTTCTTCTGCTTTTATTTGCAAACAGGGTGAAATTTATGTGTTGATATGGAAATGCTAGAAATTCCATTGCTTGGAATCAACTGATTACTATCATTGTTATTATTATTAGTAGTAAAAATAATATATATATATATATATATATATATATATATATATATATATATATATATATATATATATATATATGATTAGTCCACTGGCATTTACTTCCGCCGGTGTGTTTTGTGCCAAGTAAGACGGTCACTTGACAGAAATAACGTGTTGCTTCATATCTAATCTTGATAAAATTCAATCTTTTTTTACTACTACTTAAGTAATGAATTAAAGCAATGAGAAAAGAACAAAAATGTGGTTACCTAGATTTGTGCAGTGACAGTTAACAGTTACACTGGTTCAAGAGTAGAGAGCTCACCAACTACACCCCCTTCCCCTCCACCCCCTCCTTCACACATGGTCCGAGTTCGGCTCCTGGACATTGATGTATTCCTAAAGCTTGCTTAACCGATATTGATAAGAGGATAGCAACAAAAGTGATGAGTTGTCATAAATGATTGTTAAATAAGAGTTACGTAATGGCATGAATAGTTTGATGAATGAGTTGTGCTCAAAGGGTGTACATGGAAACAAAATAATATACAGAATTATACAAGGGTTTTAAGTTAGAAAAATGAGCATACAAACAGAAGTAAGGTCAAATCAAACAAACAAAGAAAAGTTAGGTCAAATCAAAGGAGTAGTTACCATGCGAGTAGAAGTGGTTGGATAATTTTCTTTTGTATGCATAGTTCTGGTTCCTCCAACTGGATGGCTAGGGCTTCTGCGATGCAAAGAAGACGGAATCGTACTGTCTTTGGAAGGTTGTTCTTCACTTTGTAGATTACTTTGAAGGAGGCGTTCGTTGAGATGGAATGACCAGTATTGACGAGATGTTCGATTATTGCACTCCTTATATGGCCATTAATTTCCTTTCTGTAGCCACGCTGGATAGTGTTCTTTTACCCTTTTAGACAGGATGCGCGTTGAACGACCGATGTACCTGGCTCCACAGCAACAGGTGAACTGATATATACACATAGAAGTGGTCATATGCGGAATCTTGTCCTTTGGGTTTCTGCAGATCAGCGGGCGACTGGAGAACACTATTCTTAGTGTTGCCGCAGAGAAAGTTCTTCCTAAAGAGGTGGAAATTCTCCTTCTGAGGACGTCACTAAATAGGTCTCCTTTGAAGTCTAGGTTCATATAAAGTATCAGTTCACCTGTTGCTGTGGAGCCAGGTACATCGGTCGTTCAACGCGCATCCTGTCTAAAAGGGTAAAAGAACACTATCCAGCGTGGCTACAGAAAGGAAATAATGGCCATATAAGGAGTGCAATAATCGAACATCTCGTCAATACTGGTCATTCCATCTCAACGAACGCCTCCTTCAAAGTAATCTACAAAGTGAAGAACAACCTTCCAAAGACAGTACGATTCCGTCTTCTTTGCATCGCAGAAGCCCTAGCCATCCAGTTGGAGGAACCAGAACTATGCATACAAAAGAAAATTATCCAACCACTTCTACTCGCATGGTAACTACTCCTTTGATTTGACCTAACTTTTCTTTGTTTGTTTGATTTGACCTTACTTCTGTTTGTATGCTCATTTTTCTAACTTAAAACCCTTGTATAATTCTGTATATTATTTTGTTTCCATGTACACCCTTTGAGCACAACTCATTCATCAAACTATTCATGCCATTACGTAACTCTTATTTAACAATCATTTATGACAACTCATCACTTTTGTTGCTATCCTCTTATCAACATCCAATTCATCCTAACCGATATTGAGCCTGGAATGGAGGAAGAGTTAGACGTGAGGCGTGGCAATGCCATCCAATAAAAAAAATTATTATAAGAGCTACTGAAACTTCAAAGCTGAGAGTCTTAAGTTCCACTTGGAATGCAAAGGAATGGAAGAAAGGCCAATTTTTGAAGTCTCTGAATATCAGTAGTTCATAATTTAGCTCCAGACAACAATCAGCATAAATAGGAGGAATCTGAAAGAAACAACTTCCTTTAGCTACCTGGGAAGCATCGTTTCAACTACAGGCGGAACTGACAAGGATATTAAAGCAAAGATCGGGAAAGCAAGACAAGCTTTCGTTTCTCTCAAGTCTGTGTGGAAGTCAACAGCAATCAGCATCAAAAATAAGACCCAGATTTTCAATTTCAATGGAAAGTTAGTGCTACTATACGGATCACAGACATGCACTGCGCATCAGGAAAGGGTCTTCGAACAAACTACAGACCTTCATCAACAGCTGTCTTCGCTCAATACTACTCAAAATCAGATGGCCGGTCAGAAAAGAACAGCAACAGGGATCTCTGGCAATGAGCGAACCAACCCAGCAGGAACCAATTGTGCAACAAATAAGCAGGAAGAAATGGAGGTGGATTGGCTGACCATACTCTGAGGAAACTATCAACTGACATTACTAGACGAGCCATCGCTCGAGTGGAACCCGAATGGGAAGCGGCGAGTTGGTCGTCAGTGCGAGGGTGACTTGGAGGAGGTCATGTGAAGAGGAGATGAAAGCATGTGGACAGACTTGGAGCGGAGAGAAAAAGTTGGCAGAAAACACAAGGCAATGGAGATGCGTAGCTGAATCCCTATGTTCCTCTAGAAATTAAAGGATATAATAATAACAATGGGTTTGAACCCAGGACCTTCTGGTTACAAGGCCCAGAGTCGGGTCTCAGTGGCTCAATGGCCCCGAGTTCGCCTTGTAACCAGAAGGTACTGGGTTCGAACCCTTGTGGGTATATACTGATGAAGAGTCCCAAACTAGGACGAAACAGCTGCCCAGCACTCCTAGTTGGTTTCTCAGTGGTTCTCTAACTGATGTCAGCTCATGATGAAATCCTCCATGCGATCCTCCATACCTTGAATTTTAGGTTTTTATTCGATTAATACGCACTAACAGATATTAGCCTACTTTCATAGAAAAGAACTCACTCGATATTAGTCAGTTTACAGCGGTAGCTGGTTTACACTGAATAGTTAAGTGTGAGTACTGATGACGACCATCTAAAACCGACATTATCTCCGTATCTGAAATAAATAATGGAAAATAGCAACTAAGTACCTTGAATCACTTCTTATTTCCCGTCTTGTATATCATCAGAAATGTCTAATGATGTTAGTGTGTGTGGGTGATCTTAGTAAGAACCATTTTTGACGAGTTGATCACGGATTGATATCAGTTAGAGAACCATTGTAAGACACCAGGGAGTACTGCCGGACAGCTGTTTCATCCTACTGTTGGAAAAATCATCGGCAGTACGCACTCACCGCCAGGATTTGAAATCAGGATCTCGTACACTGTTCAGCCACTGGGACCCAATTCCTCAATGGCCAGTCAGTCCATGAATTCTAACTTTGTGATTTTAGCGCGACCACTAACCAATGTCACCAGTGGGACATCCATCCTCACACTTGACTGGATGGACCTCACTGGTCACGACTTCTCACTAGAACTCCAGGAAACTTAGTCTTGTAGCAAGTCACTGGAGAGCATCAGATTAATTTTCTATAGTTGGCTTGTAAGGATTAGATTTGTTTTCACGAGTTTTTATTTATCTTCTTTTCTAAAAGGTTTGGTTCGTACACCAAGTGGTCGAATTCTCCATCCAAATTTAATTGACAATGGTGATGGCACAGTGACAGCACAATTCCAACCGAATGAACCTGGATTGCATGAATTAGAAATCACCTACAATGGTCAACCGATACCAGGTAGTCCATTTAGATTTTACGTCGAAGCTGTTGGCTCTGGTGTTGTAACAGCCTATGGACCTGGATTGTCATATGGACGAGCTGGTGAACCAGCTAACTTCACCTTGATAACACGAGATGCTGGTGCAGGTAAGCATACAAATGAGATTTATAATTTTTACATCTCAAAATATACATGCTTAAGATTTGCTCCTTTACAAGGGAAGTTTCTTGCATTTCATGTAGATGATTTTTATGCGGTTGTGTTCTCTGATCTGAATGGTTTAATTGTCAAGTCTTCATTATCCTTTTCGACAAGATCTTCAGCGCAAACTTTTTAATATGAAGTGAACTTATTTCCAGTTCTCCATGGATAATATAATTATATCTTCTGATAAAACTGTCCTCTGATTGGTTGTTAATTTGCATCAGTATTGATCGTTTTTATTGACTTGAAATTCAACTCCTGTTTTGTCATGAAACTTATTTTTCATACATTTGGTTCCCTTGATAAATTTCGATAAAGAAAGAGAGGAAGATGAAAATGATATCATCATTTTATTTCACAGGTTCTCATCATCTACAGACTAGCTGAAATTGCAATGGTTATGTAGATGGCAATAACATACTCTAATGTTTAAGTGGTAGTAGAGAAGAAATACTATAAAACTGACGCATCGAAAATATAAGCAAAATACCCTGCTGATGTCACATCCATCTGCGTTTATGAATTTACGTGCACTTGCGGGAGCAAGTATGTTCGAACGACAGAATGAAGGGTTTCTATCCGGCTTTCTCAACCTATTCCAAGAAACCTGTGTCTGAAAGGAAGCAAATATTCCCAGAGTGCAATTACCAGACATACACTGTTGATACCAGACATCTTGTAGAGATTTCTAAGTTCTTCGAAATATTAAATAGAAAAAGGGGAGCAAATTTATTACGATTTGCTGAAGCGATCTCAGTCAAACGATTTTAAGCCAGACTTATGAATACAGAAAGAGGGTGTGATTAACCTCTCACTCCCTTGGTAACTGAATTGTGATTTTGACTACATTAATTAGTCATCTAATTCAGTGATCTCATCTCACTGAACAAATCTTAATCTTATAAACTGTAACCGCTTTTGTTTTTCATAGAGTTGCTATGTGAACCTATAAGACAACGTTGTTTTTTTAATTTTTCCTGTTTTCTGTCTTACCCCTCCCCCCCCGCCTTTTTACTTTGAAAGCGTATAAATTGCCGACCATACGTATGGTCCGGGGTTCGATCCCCGGCCACAGATTCACTCCTTTACCTCGCTAAGCCTAGAAACAATGCTGGTAAAGAGGAAAGCTTGGGCATGAGGCTAGCTACTCCATCTTATAAAAATAAAACCACTGCTACAGAAACTTCAAGCCACTAGCTTGAAGCTCTATGTTCCACCGGGAAACGTGAAGGAAAAAAAACTGATGATGAAAACTTAAACTAAAAATTGTAATGTTTGCATTTTAGAAGCATCAATTTTATAGTATTTCTTCTCTACTACCACTCAAATAATAAAGTACGTTATTGTCATCTATATAACCCTTGTAATTTCAGGTAGTCTGCAGTTAGCTGATGAGAATCTGTGAAGCAGAATGATGATATCATTTTATACTGCAAATTTCATCTTTCTTTCTTTATCGAAACTTATTCTTCATTAATTCGGGGATGGTGGCTAGCACTTGTTTGATCTAGTAATAATGCGTCGTCTGTTGATCACCAATTAGTCTGAATACCAAGCTTCTAGGAGTTTTGAGGATTTCATCATGAGCTGACATTGGTTAGAGAAACATTCGAAAGCCTGGAGTACTACGGGGCAGCTTCCTCCGTCCTAGTTTGGGACTCTTCAATGATATGCACCCACCCAGAACCTAATAGTTACAAGACGAGTTCGTAGTCCATTAAGTCATTAGAGTTCGATCCAGTGGGCAGTCCATCAATTTCAGTTTCTGTCATTCCTAGTCAATTGATGTCTGTCATTGTCTACATGCATATACTGGTTTGAAAGAATACCTGTCGTATTTTTTGAATGAAAATACTATGTATAAAGAATGTTTCTGAAATAACAGCTGGAATACTAAAACCATTCAGAATAGATATCTCATACACAAACCAAAACAGAGCCAAAGACCTAACACCTATTATTATTATTATTGTTCCCTTGGGTTCCTAGTGGAACATAGGGCTTCAACTGCACGTCTCCACTTACTTCTGTCCTCTGCTGTACTTTTCACCTGCATCCATGTTAGTCCATGTTAGTCTGTTTCAACTCCTCTTCACAAGATCTCCTCCATGTCACCCTTGCACTGACGTCCCACTAGCCGTGTGCTTCCCTTTCGGGTTCCAATCGAGCAATGGCCTGACCCGCACTCGATGCCACCCAGCGGCGGCCTCCTCAGCGCGTGTCTAATCCGTCTCCACTTTCTCCTGCATATTTGTTGGTTGGCAATTGGTTCTTGTTCTGTTTGTTTGTTCCCATAGTTTCTTGTTGGTGATTCTTTCCGGCCCGGCCATCTGATCTTCAGTATAGAGCCAGCGAAGACAGTTGTTGTTGATAAAGGTCGTCTGAAACAGGCTGTTGAAAATATTCTTTGTGACCTGCCCGCCAAGTTTCTGATTCATATAGAAGAACTGACTGACTTGACGTTGTTTGTATTGAAAATCCGACCGAATTTTGTTGTCGATGCTGGCTGAGTGACGAAGATTTTCAGATTGGTTGTTTCAAGTTGATGAATGTGTTTCTCGCCTTCCCGATTCTCTCTCGATTTGACATCCTCGTCCGTTCCGACTGTCTGTAGTTGAGACAATGTTCCCTAGATCAGTGAGTGAATGAAGTAATCTCTTTCACATTCCTCCTATTTATAGTGATTGGCGCTGGATGTTTCTGTTGTTGTTGGTTGATTATTTTCATAACCTCCGTCTTGTCTATGTTCACCTGGAGTCCTGTCTCTGCTATTTCTTCGATCAGTTTTTCAGTTTTCGCTTGTAATTCTTTGATTTTGTGTGGCACCAAACATAAATCATAAAACACCTAATAATACCAAATCAACCCTTTCCACAATATAATTCGCATGAACTGTGATAAGCACTATATTCATCAAAAGTGGACATCCTCTTCGACTCTAAGTTGAAGAAGATAAACTCGCTATGAAAAGACACAGCCTACATGCCTTCATATCAATACATGTATGTAGACAGCTTTAGACGTCAGTGTTGAAATTTCCAGGAAGGTCCTAGATATCTGGCGTTTAAACAAATCAAAGACTAACAAACACATTATTGTAGAATAAAATTTATCAACTGATATGGAACACGTTGTTTGACAAGAAAGGAGTCGAATTCCATGTCGATGGAAACTATCAGCAGTGACGCAAATCAGCAACCAGTTACAACAAAGACTGTCAAGAGATACAATTACGTCGTGTCAGTAACACAGCAGTTAGGACGCTCGACGAACATACACATTGTCCGGGGCTCGATCCCCGGCCACAAACACACTCTTTTACCTCACCAGATCAGTAATAAAAAATGGTAAAGAGAAAAGGCTGGGCATGCGGTTAGCGATTCCATAATGTAAAAAGAAACACTGCTACAGAAACTTCAAGCTTCTAGTTTGAAGTGGCCCTATGTTCCGCTAGGAACGTGAAGGAATAAAACAAAAACAATTACGTCAATCACGGGGAAATCAAATACGTCCACTGCATACGAAGATATTCGTCTATAAAGACATTGAAAGCTTCTCAGTTGAGAGAATACAAGCACATAGAAAACTACTTACACGTGGAGTTTTACTGATAATTATCTCCGGGATGACATTGAAAGGTCAACAAAATTCAACAATACTATCCCAAGGGATGCAAAAGCATGAGTGACCTTGAGCCGAGCAATCATAAAAATGAGGAATTTTGCATTAAAAAAATGATGCATATTTACAAGGAACTGAGCGAAAACACATTAAACAGGGTATTTTTCTCTGAGATGATTTAAAAATGCATCCCTACTGTAACCAAGAGTGTCAGTTTTTAAATCAACCCAATTTCTATACATGTATTCATCCAGATGACTAAAAATAACTTGGTTTCGAGGGCCTTTTTATTGCTCTTATCTTGTTTTGCAGTCTTCCTCAAAAAGCCGTCGTGTGAATTATTATGGTTTCAATTAAGAGAATCGACGACTACTTCCTGGTAAAATGCGAATGATAAAACAAATTTTGAATAAATAATACCAAACTAAATCTATCCCTAATCGTAACTCTAACCTTAATCGTGAACCTAACCCTAAATTTAACACTAACCCTAACTATAACCCTTATCTTAACCATAATATTAACCCTAGAGAGCTATTAACCCATTATCCAAACAGTACTTAAAAACGTGTTCAGGGTGAAATTTGCACCTGAGTTCATGAATAGCGTTCATTTTTTTGATGCTAGAATAATGGTAGGCGTCTTTAGCCGACGACTAGAATGAGTTCAAGGTCATTGGAGCGTTTGTACTCCTGGCACGCTATTGTTGAACTTCACCAAAAGGTCTACCAACTTAAACACACAATATATTTTCTATAGTTTGGTTTGTAAAGGTTAGTTTTGTTTTCACAATTTGATCACGGATTGATATCAATGCTTCTTTAGCTGATATCATTCCTTGATGAAGTTGTAAAAACAAAACTAACCCTTACAAACCAAACTATATACAAAATTAGTCTGATGCTGCTCGCTAGTGACTTGCTACAGGATGGAGTTTTCTGCAGTCAGGTCTAGTGAGAAGTTGTGACCAGTGAGGTCCATCCAGATGTCACGTGTGTGGATGGATGTCCCACCGACGACAATGGTTGGGGTCGAGCTAAATGCATCATGAATTGGTAGAAGTTAGAATTCATGGACTGACTAGCCATTGAAGAATCAGGCCCCAGTGGCTGAATGGTATACGAGCCAGCTTTCCTTGTAACCGGAAGCTCCTGGGTTCGAACCGCCTATGGTGGGTGCGTACTGTCGATGATTCCCAAACAAGGCTGCTGAAACAGCTGTCTGGCAGTACTCCAATACTGGTTTTCAATGGTTCTCTAACTGATATCAATCCGTGATCAACACAATATATTTCTTTCTTTTCAATGATTAAGTTTTAATAAAATTACATTCAAAGATCTATTTTTTATTGTAGATCACAGTGAAACTGCAATACTGATCGGCTCATTCCCGTATATCACTGAATTTCGATTGGATATATACTTACATCCACCATTCTATAAAGGAACACCTAAACCTTTAGATGATAGTTAGTGTTGTGTGTGTAAGCGTTATGATTGGTGGATGGCTTTTCTGTTTTTGTCACAGAAGCACCTCTGACATTACTATGCTCTTGGTGTTGTGGTTATTTTTGGGCACTGTCATGATCACTTCTATTGTTTCAAGCACAAACATCCGTGTTCAGTTTTGATTTCTGTCATCATTCCCCTCGAACTGTTTGTTTTTTGTTGTGAAGAAGTGCAGATGAAGTCTATTTTTTTTTACCTTAAATTTTATAACACTTTAGAGATGCGTGTCACGTTTAGAATATTTAGGGATCAAAAGTCAAATTATTATGTGCGTCGTTGACCCAGCGGTTAAGACGCTCACCGACCATGCACATGGTCCGGGGTCCGATTCCCGGCCACATACGCATTCATTTACCTCGCTAAACCAGAAATAATGCCGGTAAAGAGAAAAGGTTGGGCATGAGGCTAGCAACCTCATCCTGTAAAAATAAACACCACTGCTACAGAAACTTCAAACCACTAGCTTGACACCCTATGTTCCACTGGGGACGTGAAGGAACGAAAAAAAGGAAAAATTATTAATTTTGCAAATTAATTCATGAGGTGAGACCTCCTCCTTTGGAAACTGGAGTTATTCAGATGTTTATTGATGGTATCGATCGATGGTAGCTTTATATCAGAAGCAAAAATTCACGCGAAAATTGAATATCGAACCAGTGACCAAATAATCATTTATATAAGTATAAAACTTCGGCACAGTGGTAGACTATAACTCCATTATGCATAAGATTTTTATTTTGATAAGTCACACAGTGCCCTTATACAGTAATATTAACTGATGACCACCCGTCGAGCACAAATTATCCCTGCTCATAATCATATCAAGTGACTCATACAACTTCTTACTTCATTTACAAACATGTGTGGAATTGATGATTAGACATGTGAATAAAAATCACTATAGGATAATGTACATTCAGAATAAGAATATGAGTGTTACTTATTATTATTATTATTGCTCCCTTGGGTTCCTAGTGGAACATAGGGCTTCAACTGCACGTCTCCATTTTCTTCTGTCTTCCTCCTGCTGTACTTTTCACCTGCATCCATGTTAATCCATATTCTTTCAACTCCTCTTCACTCGATCTCCTCCATGTCACTCTTGGACGTCCCACGCGCCGCTTCCCTTTCGGGTTCCACTCGAGGGCTTGGCGCGCGATGTCACCCAGCGGTCTCCTCAGCGAGTGTCCGATCCGTCTCCACTTTCTCCTGCATATTTGTTGGGCGATTGGTTCTTGCTTTGTTTGTTTGTTCCCATAGTTCTTTGTTGGTGATTCTTTCCGGTCATCTGATCTTCAGTATAGAGCGAAGATAGTTGTTAATAAAGGACTGCAACCTTTCGGAAATATTCTTTGTGACCCTCAAAGTTTCCGATCCGTATAGAAGAACTGATTTTACGTTTGCATTGAAAATCCGAATTTTCTTGTTGATACTGAGTGATGAAGATTTCCAGATTGATTTCAGATTGATGAATGTGTTTCTCGCCTTCCCGATCCTCGCTCGATTTGACATCCTCGTCCGCTCCTCCTGTAGTTGAGACAATGCTCCCTAGATAAGTGAATGAAGTGACCTCTTTCAAATCCCTCCCGTTGATGTTGATTGACGTTGGATGTTGTTGCTGTTGTTGGTTGGTTATTTTCATAACCTCCGTCTTGTCTATGTTTACCTGCAGTCCTGTCTTTGCTGCTTCTTCGACCAGTTTGTCGGTTTTCGCTTGTAAGTCTTCGATTGTGTGTGACATCACACATCATGAGTGTTACTGATCAATTACAATCAAATGGGAAATAAGATGAGTCTTTTTCATAGTCATAATAAGTAACTTGTTAGAATGTTATAATTAATGTATGTGAACTGAAATAGAATTTTAAGATTATTTATTATCCTCCACTGATTTGACTGACTGGTGGTAATAATATCTTCCATATTTCTGGTATGTGTTGGGTGTAGACTGGATGAACCAGTCAGGATTCACCTCCCACCTCCCTTTATTACTTCTTAGACTTTTAACCTTCTCCAGCATGCTATTGTGTGGTTGTGTGTTAATGCATGCAGTAAAATCGCTGAGTTTATTTCCTAAATTTCCTGTCTTCGCGGGGTCGACCATTCTTACCTTAGCTAAATTCTTATGTTCCAACAATCTGACTACCTACAGCCTACTAGTTTGATCTACTTAGTTGACCTCGCTCACAGTCATTGCAAAGTATTTTGCAAATTATTTTATTTTTTATTTGGGTCCACCGGGTCTTTTAGTCTACAGAGCTTGTCTCTGAGGTCAAACTAGTAGATCGGGGGTAATCAGATTGTCGGAATATAAGAATCGGGCTAAGGTAAGGATGGTTACAGGATTTCATCATGAACTGACGTTGGTTAGAGAACCAGTGGAAAACCTGGGAGTACTGGACAGCTGTTTCTCTGTCGTGGTTTGGGACTCTTCATCAGTACGCACCAACCACACCGGTTTGAATCCAGGACCTTCTGTTTACACGGCGATCTCGTATACCATTAAGCCATGGGACCTGATCCAATGGCCCATAAATTCTAACTTCTACCAATTCATGACATAGCCAATGTCTTCGGCGAGTATTTGTCCTCACACCCGACCTGCTGTACCTTAATGGTCCCCAGTGAGTGTGTACTAATGAAGAGTCCTAAACTAGGACTAAACAGTTGTCCAGTACTCCCAGGTTTACCAATGGTTCTCTAACCAATGTCAGCTCATGATGAAATCCTGTAACCAACCAAATACCTGCAAACCAACACTTAAAAAGGTAAGAATCGTTGAACCCACCCGAGAAGATAAGTAATTTAGAAAAAAGCTCAGCAATTGCACTACATGCATTAACACACATCCACACAATAGCATGCTGGGAGAGGGTAAAAATTCTAAGAAGTAATCTATGCAGGTGGAGAGAGGTTGATTACTGAATACTGACTGGTTCATCGAGTCTACACCCAACACACAACATCCAACAGGAATGACTCAATGCAAATACCAGAGATATGCATGGAAGATATTATTACCGCCAGTCAGTCAGTCAATCAGTCAGTCAGTCAAATCGGAGGAGGATAATAAATAATCTCAAAATTCTATTTCAATTCAATTCACACATTGAAGTGAATTACTTATTTTGACTATAAAAGTACTCGTCTTATTTCCGATCTGATTGCATTTGATGAATAACACTCATATTATTATTTCTGAATGTACATTATCCTATACTGATTTTTATTCAAATATCTGGTCAATTCCACTCATGTATATAAATGAAGGAAAAAGTTGTGCGATTAATTGACCTGATGTGATTATGAGTGGCAATAGTTTGTGCTGGAAACGTGGTCATCAATTAATATTACTGTATAACACTACACTGTGTGATTTTATCAAAATAAAATCTTATCTGTAATGGACCAAATAATCAGCTAACTGTTTTCATTTCGATCTCTGATAGAATGATGGATGCGCCGGTGGCACAGAGTTAGAATGATCGCCAATCACGCCTCATATGGTTCGGGATTCAATCCCCGACCACCTACTCACTCTTTTACCTCATTAAGATTGTAATAAGACTAGTAAGGAGAGAAGTTTGGGCTTGAGGTTAGCAACTCCATCCCGTAAAAACAAATACCAAATCTATCGAAACTTCAATCCACTAGCTTGAAGTAGCCCTATGTTTCACTGGGAACGTAAAGAAATACAATATAATAAACAATTCGTACTATAGATGACTCATCACTGGCCTAGTGGATAACTTTTGAATGTTTGGAAAGATGACTGTTGTTTTCTACTCTGAGTCAGAGAACTCCATCACTCAGTGAGAAGTCGCCAAACGGACTCGACACACGCTCTGAATTTCACTATTAGTCATCATCAACGAAATGCCATCTGATATATCTATATCTACCTGATACTTGTAATTTCGGTCGAAAGATTTACAGGTTATACGGTCAATACATCAGGGATTTTGTCTGTCAGAAGTTGCTATTAATTAGAGACTTGATTGTTGGAGATTGATCTCATTATTCACGCTGGTTGTAAAGTTAAAATGGAAACTATAAAGCAGCAATTGAGAGTTTTGAAACCAAGAAGAGGCTTTTCTGAAAAAAATATTTCGTTTGTCTGTGATACAACTGTTAATTATGCTTCTTAATTTGCACACAACTATGCGATCGAACAGTGGGAATAAACTTCGGCCTAATTCAACTGTCTGTGTTGAGTATAACTGTGAGTACACCGGGCTGATGAGCTCATCCTCACTTTGATCCGGCTGATTGACTGGCTGGCAATTACTACTGGTTGGTATGAATGGAATTTAACCAATCATATGAATCACTCAATCAATAATTTGTATATAACATCATGCAAGTTTTATTTAAAGCAAATCTGTAGGAGAGAAAAACATCAAGACTTCAGTCCTTGAATTAACGTGTGTTTAATTTTTTTTTCAAGTTTTACATATTTGGTGAAATGTGTCCCACGCACGCACTCACACACACACACACTTACACAAAATTACATAACTTTTTTTGTTGTCTATTACTGAAATCTTCTGTTTTTGGTTGTTTTCCTTTTTCCCCTCTAAGGTGGACTATCACTTTCTGTGGAAGGACCATCGAAAGCAGATATTCAATGTGATGACAATAAAAATGGTACTTGTAGTGTAAGTTATTTACCACTAGTCCCGGGAGAATATACAATATCGATTAAATTTATGGAGAATCATATACCTGGTTCCCCGTTCACTGCACATATAGCAGGTAAGTAGTATAGCGCTTTATACCTATGACACTGCATAATGACCTGATTATCTTTTACACTAGACTGTCGTCACTATTAATAGAAGTCGTAGTCGATTTCATTGTGTTCCATGAACTGGATGGCTTAATAACACAGCTTTTATTGTCCTTCTGAATAACATCTTTAGCTGTATCTTTGATGTGAATCGGGCTTTGGAAATTCTGTGGAAATGAAATACTTGTCTCACCTGGCGGCTTCCCCAGTGATTGATTCAATTACACTGATGGTGATCCTTTCATTGACCTGATATTTGAGTTTTCGGTCTTAAGGGTTATTTTTGTTATAGATTTATAAGTTTGGTCGGTATCTACATATCTGTTAATTTCAAATTGATTTAATGAGTACTAGGCTTCTAGTTGTCCACATGGAAAACTGCAGACATCATTTCACTGGAGAAATCCAGAGAAAACACGAAGAGAGTCGGAAATTTCGTAGAGACATTCGTTTAGTTTTAGCACTCAACTATGGATAGCTCATTGGTAACGTCTCTGACTTCAGTACTAACTAATGTAGGTTCGAAATTCTGGGGAAACTGAGTTCTGTGCGGATTATAGACTGGTCTTACTGACCAGCATCAGCAAGCACGAAACCTAAGTTTAAGAATTCACATCTCCTAAACTAGACTAGACCAGCAAGGAGTACTGGACGGCTGTTCCGTCGTAGTTTGCAACTCATTGACAGTATGCACTCACCACTACTGGGGTTCGAACCGAAGGCCATCCTGTCAGAAGTTAAGCTCGTAGCTCATTCAGCCGGTGGGACTTCACTCAGTGACCAGTCTATGAATTCTAACTTCTACCATTTCGTGAATTTAGCGCTTCCAACAACCAATGTCATGGCTGGTGAGTATTCATCCTGACTGCTGACCAGATGGATCACCCCATTGGCGACGACATTTCACTAAAAATAATTTAAATATCCCTCCTCTACATATTCAGAACAAGACTAATTCAAGCAGACAAGTGTGGTTTCAACAATTTCCTCTTTTCTAACTTTACAGTTATAAATCTATGAAAGTTGGAATACAAAAGCACCAGTAATCGCAAATCAGTATTATCTCAGAAACTGTTTTGGGTTTCATTAAGAATATCCAATAAATAAGTAAAGAAACAATAAAGTGACCGTGCACATCGGTCCAATCAATCGATGGGAAAATCTAAAATTCAATTGAATAATTAATATGACCCGTTGCACAAGAGACGGCTTTCGTGGCCTAAGTGGTCTAGTGGATAACACTTTGGCGTTTGAAACTATAGGCAATGGGTTCGAGCCTCAGTGGGAACATCATCACTCACTAGGGAATGCAGGTACACCCAGATGACGGGTCCCAAATAAGACAGGAGAAATGCGCATCCTGGATTCCACTGCAGTCACCATCCACCAATTAAATTCTAATTAAGTGAGTTGTTTGCAATATTTGTAATAATGCTCGCTAGTGACTTGCTACAGGATGGAGTTTCCTGGAGTCAGTTCTCGTGAGAAGTCGTGACCAGTGAGATCCATCCAGTAAAGTGTGAGGATAGATTTCCTACTGATGATATCGGTCGGTGGTCACACTAAATCACGAGTTGGTAGAAGTTATAATTCATGAAATGGGGATTGAGTCGGGTCCGAGTGAGTGAATGGTATACGAACCAGCTTGCCTTGTAACCGGAAGGTCCTGGGTTCGAAACTCCTATAGTGGGTGCGCACTGTAGATGATTCGCAAAAACTGAGATGAAACAGCTGTCTGGTAGTACTACTTGTTGGTTTTCAATGGTTCTCTGACTGATATCAATCCGTGATCAACTCGTAAAAATATTTATAATCAACAAAAATATAAGTTTCATGGTGTGAGTCATATTCACTGGTGTGACAGAATATATAAATACTAACTTTAGGTATTTTATTCGGTGTGCTACGTACCGAATACTCCAATCCACAAAAGGCATAGCAGTCTGCTTAAGGAAGTCGGGACCTTCTGAGAGTAAACACTACTTATATTTTATTTATTTTTTTTATTTTTTTATTTTATTTTGATTTACAGCTTGATTCCACACTGTATTTTTGGTACAAGTATGGAATTTTCAGCATGGATATCGGTAGCCCAAATTTTGCAGGCTGACCATAGATATCAGGTGTGCGCCGGCGTGGGCTCGAACCCCGGACCATGTGCATGGTCGGCGAGAGTCCTAACCACTGTGCCACCCTGGACAGTCTAAGATTCTCAAGCACTGCATTACTTCATGCCATTTAGGTATGACTTTCCATCCTCAGTGTTCGGATCTACTCCTATCCTTTATTTATTATCTTACTTGTACAAACAAAACTTTTGCTTTCTTAATTTACCTTTTTGCTTTAAAATCAGGCTGAACGAAGAATATGCTTCTCAATAAATTCTCTGCAGGCACTCACAGCCATAAAGTAAAATATACTTATCATGACAACAGAAAACCATTTATGTGGTTGGATGCATTTTCATGTAGAATAACAGATTAGCAACTGGCTTAGTAGTTCTAGTGGGAAGTCGTGACCAGTAGGGTGAAGAAGGTCGAAGGTAAGGATAATTACTCGCGGAAGAAAATATTGGCCAGCGGTTGTGTTATTTCATGGACTGGCAATTGGATCGGGTCCCAATGGCTTATGAACTATCTCGCTGGGGTTGTAACCAGAAGGTCATGGGTTCGAACCCTGGTGATGGATGAGTCTTCAACTAGGACGAAACAGAGTTCAGTACTGACCAGTAGTTTCTGTTGGTTTTCCAATAGTTCTCTAACTGATGTCAGCGCATGATCAAATCATTTAACCAATCAATCAAATCCCTTCAAATCAATGCTTGAATAACAAATTAGTTACAGGGTGACAGAATAAATAGCATTTGTTTGACAGAAGGTGCTAGAATATATTGAGAAATGTGAGTGGATAAAGATGGTGATTCGTCATAATAGTTTCACGCAATGTACTTAGGGTGAAGAAAAATTGACAAATGAGTTCATGGTTGTAAAAAGTGTCAAATGAGTGGCTAGTCAAAAATAATGCGCAGTGAATTCAGTTCATCATGAAATAAATTAGGGAGGAAATTGACAAATCAGAATAGAACAAAATAGTTGTGGTATCAATAAATTCTTCCTTCTTCAGGCTCTACAATTATAATTCCATTAGTTCAATCTAAGCATACAATAACCAGCCAGTCAGCCAATAAAGGCGAATTAGAATCATATCAGTAAGTATATTGTGGAACAAGTATAAGTAAGATGCATGATCAATGAGAACATGGGACAAAATGAGATGAAGTAATTTAATTACGTGTGTGTGTGTGTGTTTGTGAATATACATAAATGTAGTCAAAAAATACAGATTTCAAGAGTGAGTGTAATCAGGATGTGTGAGACAATATGAAAATAATCCAACGAATGGGGCGGTCTAGACATAAGTTCAAGGTTGATTGAATGAATGTAAAATAATAACGATGATATGGTGTAAAATTACAACTACTATTGGTGAATGATTGTCAAATAATAATAATAATGAATATAATGATGTGATTTGTTTAAATCGTGTATTGTGTATTTGATTGCATGGAGGATTTAATCATGAGCTGACATGAGTTAGAGAACCACTGGAAAACCTGGGAGTACTGGACAGCTGTTTCGTCCTAGTTTGGGACTCTTCAGCAGTACGCACCCACAGGGATTCGAACCCAAAATCCCTACAAAACCAATACTTGAAAATCAATCTGATGATCAATAGTGACCGGCCGTATTCAGGCCGTTAACCTGGGGTTCTAGTGGGAAGTCGTGACCAGTAGGGTACAGCAGGTTAAAGATGAGGCAGTAATTCATCGAAGAAGACATTGCGAAGTGGTCGCACTATGTCGTGAACTGGCAGAAGTTAGAATTCAAGGACCATTGGATTGGGTCCCAGTGGCTCAATTGGTCTACGAGCTCGCCTTGTAACCAGTAGGTCCTTGGTTCGAATCCCGGTGGTTGCGTACTGTTGTCATAGTATTAACAAAATCCTGTTTATTCCACTTCATTATATTCATTATTATCATTATTTGACAATCATTCACCAGTAGTAGTTGTAATTTTACACCATATCATCGTTATTATTTTACATTCATTCAATCAACCTTGAACTTATGTCTAGACCGCCCCATTCGTTGGATTATTTTCATATTGTCTCACACATCCTGATTACACTCACTCTTGAAATCTGTATTTTTTGACTACATTTATGTATATTCACACACACACACACACACACACAGTAATTAAATTACTTCATCTCATTTTGTCCCACGTTCTCATTGACCATGCATCATATTAAAAACTAACTGACTATTGTACCATCCCATCTTACTTATACTTGTTCCACAATACACTTTCTCATATGACTCTAATTTACCTTTACTGGCTGGCTGACTGGCTATTGTGTGCTAAGATTAAATTAATGGATTTATAAATGTAGAGCCTGAAGAAGATGGATTTATTGAAACGACGATTATTCGCTCTAACTATTTTGTTCTGAATAAATTTTTGGAATATTCAATCTACTGAAATCAGAATAGTTGAAATGGAAAATTCGGCAATAAAATAAGAACGCCAGAATGGAAGACATGCCTTGTATATCATTGTGACTAAAATCGTTAGGACAAACAGAATAAGAAAAAGGAAGAGAAATAAGAGGAGACGACACCCTTGAAAGGGAAAAGAAATATGCAACTCAAGATTGTCCACGATAGGAACAACTCCTGAACATGTTCTTTGTGAACACAAAGTTCAGTGTTTAATTGATCTGATCGTAACAGTTTCAACACTATATGTCGAAGATATAAGTGAACTGTGAATAATAAAGACTACAAAGGTTATCTTAGCGTCAACACGATGTCCTGTATCTATCAGATGTGACAGAATTGGTTAATCCCTCTTACACATTGATACACCCATGCAACCTTTTATTCAGTTTACTCTCCCTGTGTTCGATGTTGTCATTCAATTATATAAAGTTCATAACGGGAATAAATACAGTTTAATGTGAGCACAAATCATGAGCATTCACCACTATTTATATAAATGTTTCGAACTGTAGACAATCGATAGTCAACAATTCAGAGGAGAAATACTCCTGCGGAGATTTTATCGCAGCGTTCAACCAGGGTGAAAAAGAAAACTTTCTACTCTGCACGTCTGTCTCTATCTTTCAGTAGCCGTCCAATGTTCACCCAATAACTCAAAGATGTCTCACCTAACCTTAGGTCTTCTTCATGCATATATCATTTCAACTGTTCCTGTGGTTCAAGTTATATAGGGAGCATGATTAGGCAGGTTCATCTACGGGACCGAGAACATTTACTAGCTTGGTTCAGCAGGGGGAGAGAGGGGAAATTAAGTGCATAAAAAGCTTGATCCTGTCACACTTGGTCGATACTGGACATAGCATCGATGTCAACACAGCTTTCAGGGTTATATACCGAATTTCAAAGTTGTTATCACGTACAGTTCGCTCATGTCTGCTACACATAGCTGAAGCTGTTGCAATAAGATCGACTAGACTGGAACTTTGTTTCTAAAAAAGAGAACACGTCCAGACGCTGTTCCTACCGTATCCAAACTTGGATTGATGATTCTTTTCCTCACCAAGAGTGCTCCTTCCCCTTAATCCTCTTGGTTTTTTTCTTTCTTTGCTTATTATTACAGTTATTATTATTCGTCGTAATTTATGCCCTTCATTCAAACATTCTCTCAACACTATCGAATTTTCCATTTATACTCTCCGGACTTATTATTGGTGATATTATCTCTTTTCTCAATAGATATGCTTCCACCTGTTTCATTTCACACATTCGTTATTTCATTATGAACCACTCATTGCAGTCTTACTATCTCCTGTTTAACACAGACCACTTTGTACTAGCCACTCACCTGACACCTTGCATAACCTTGAACTGGCTTGTCGATTTCCCTTCACTACACTCTACAAATCTATTGTGATTAATCACCACCATTGTCTCCTATTTTACAATATTTTTGTCACAAGAAAAAATACTACTTATTTTGACACCCATAAGTAATCTGTTCATTCTACTTTGAAAAAACGTATCTTCAGCAAATTTCTAAAAAATACTATAATCTAAATACTACTGCTACTGATAATTATTTATTTACTTTTACAGGTGAATCTCGTCGATTCAATCAAGTTTGTGTTGGTACAACAAGTGAAATGCCATTACGTATCACAGAAACAGATATTTATAATTTAGTCGCAACAGTTCGTAGTCCATCTGGTCTAGAACAACCATCTACACTGAAGAGATTGCCGAATGGACATTTAGGTAAGTTTAGGTAATTATTGTCTTATTCTAATTACGTTAATAAACCTGCGCCAAAATATACAAATAGAGCTTGAAATATCCCGTAGATGGATATGGGGCATCCTAAAGTGTAACATGGTGAAGATGATGTGAAGTAGAGAAGATGGAAGTTCGTGGGTAGTGGGAAAGCAAGCTGAAAGTGAAGGTGGATAAGCAGATGCAGTGGAGATGCTCCACGGGGTGCGTTGTGTTCTATATAGAACTCAAGGAATGAACAATAATTACTGAGGCCAGCTGCACATAACAATGTACAGTAAACAGCTTCACACTTTGTTAAAAAATAAATAAAGTTGTGAACACTCTACTACGATAGAGAAGATTTGTAGCTCAGGTGGATGATTCTGATTTGGTTGTGTTCCCTGAGCTGGATAGTTGATTTGCAAAGCTTCCATCGCCCTACTAGGCGACATCTTCGGCGAATACTTCAATTCGAGGAAGTGAGCTTTTCGATTTCTCTACGAGTTTATTAATCATCTCTCCTGATGGCCTTGGACGTGATAGGTTGTTTTTGTGTTTTTTCACATCTTCTAGGTTACTTGAATTGGAACTGATTGTTTTTTTTTACTTGAACTTTGACCCTCTGTGTGGGAGGTTTCTTTCTTATAGGTTGATAAATTTTCTCTATCTCGATGTGTCTATTGATTGATGATTCACTGGAATATTAGGCAGCCTTCTAAAAATTCTCTAGCATTCTTGGTGTTTCCCCTATCGAATATTTGAACAGTGGTTGTCCAAGTCGAATTGATGTCCGTGGTTGTCTGTATGTAGCGATAAGAGGGAGTGGGTGTCGTGTCTTTTGGCGACTAGCTTATGTTCGTGGATACAAAGACGAAGGGGACGTCCACTTTGGCCAATGTAGTGCTTTTCTCAGTTGTTACAATTTATTTTGTAGATGATGTTGGTTTCATCTTCTTTTGCTGTTGAGTCTTTTGGTTGACATAGAACTGAGTGAAGTGATTTTAGAATTTTCATCATGACCTGACATTAGTTAGAGAACCATTGGAAAACCAACTGGGAGTACTGGACGGAGTTTTCATCATAGTTTAGGACTCTTCGGTGGTACAAACCCACCGCAGGACCTTCTGGTTATAAGGCGAGCTAGCTCGTAGACCATTAAGTCACTGGGACCCGATCCAATGGCCAGTCCGATTTCTAACTTCTGCCAATTCACGACATAGCGCTACCCCTAGCCAATGTCTTCGACGAGTATTTGTCCTCACACCCGACGTGCCGCACCCTACTGGTCACGACTTCCCACAAGAATACCAGATAACTACCTACCTGAATAGGGCCAGTCACCAGTGAGCACCTCATTAATATTCCAGTACTCCCAGGTTTTCTAATGGTTCTCTAACTAATTTCAGCTCATGATGAAAATCCTGTAACCAATCAAATCCCTGCAAACCAACACTTGAAGTGATTTTGTTGTTTTGTGTACGACGTCAATTCCTAAAGGTGTTTGAAAAGTTTTGCAGTGATTAATGAGATATCCTTTATATATGATAAGGCGATTTTCTTTGTGCTTTCCTTGGGGCTATTGGTTTGATAGGTTGGCTTGGGGTATACGTTTTTTGATGAAATTCCGTAGATATCCATTCTTTTAGAAGACATCCATGAGATATAACAACCGATCACTTCCAAGGTGGTCACCACCAGGAGGGATGATTAACAAACTCGTGGAGAAATCTAAAAGCTCACTTCAATAAATTGAAGTTGTGGCTGAAGATGTCGCCCAGTAGGGAGGGTAATGAAAGCTTCGCAAATTAACTATCCAGCTCAGAGAACACAACTACATCAAAAACAAATTGATAGTGTTAAAGTATCATTGTCAAAATGAGCAAAGAATTACTATCGATCTCAGCTTCATCGACTCTGAAAAGTCTTTGATAGGATTGACCGTGGGATAATTTTGGAACTGTTTTAGCCCTATGGAGTGCCCTAAACCTTAAACAACCTTATTCAGAAGATATATGATGCCAATTGATTCACAACAAGACTTCCTACTATTACCGATGGTCTTCCTCGCTGTAGTGGAGGAGAGTGAGAGGATGGGTACACGGTGGACTTAAGAAAGGACCCTAGAAGATATGTACTCCATCTATGATTGATGCCTCAGAAGTCTGAAGACAGGATTTCAGATAAACATCAAGAAGATAGACGACAGTAACAGGCATCAGCCACCATCAATGGGGAAAATGTGATGGAAGTTACTTCTTTCACTGTCCTTATCAGTACGGCTTGAGCTACAAGCTTCAAGGATCAGGACGTTGAAGGTAGGACAAGAAAACTGAGACAGGTGTTTATTACTGTGTAATCGGAGTTCTCAGAAACTGAGAAAGCAGCTGTAAAAAAACAGCAACAGAAAATAAAGCTCAGATTCTGTTCATTTACCTGACATATTTTAGGAGAATTGTATGTTTCTTGTTATTATTTATTAATATTACTATTTCCTTTAATTCCTAGAGTAACATAGAGCTTCAGCCGCACGTCTCCATTGCGTTCGGTTCTCTGCTAGAGTTTTCACCTGACTGCAAGTCTGCCCACATGCTTTCATCTCCTCTTCACATGACCTCCTCCATGCCATTCTCTCACTGATGACCAGCTCACCACTTCCCTTTCGGGTTCCACTCAAGCGATGGCTTGTCTAGTGATGTCACTTGATCTTTTTTCCTCAGATTATGGCCCGCCCAACTCCATTTCTTCCTGCTTATTTGTTGCACAATAGGCTCCTGGTTGGTTCGCTCACTGCCAGAGATTCCTGTTGCTGATCTGTTTCTGGTGTTTCTTGTTAGCAATCAGATATCTGCATCAAATTTTTAATATACGAAGCCATACGTCTGAGAGTGGCCAGTTATATTAACTAGTTTCTCAAGTTAAGGTCGATAGATTGGAATTCAAACGCCAAAATCTATTAGCTTAAGGTTGATCACCGAAGCCAATGACTTGAATCGACACTCTAGTTCACCTATTTGATGTTAGTTGCTAACATATAAGTCAAATTCTAATGCTCACTAGCGACTAGTCCTTTTCAGGTAGGTAGGTAGGTAGTTGCCTGGTGTTCTAGTGGGAAGTCTTGACCAGTAGGGTAAAGAAGGTCGAAGGTAGGAGCAGTTACTCGCCGAAGAAGACATTGCGAAGTGGTTATGTTATGTCGTGAATTGGTAGGAGTTAGAATTTATGAACTTGCCGTTGGATAGAGTCCCAGTAACGTAATGGTCTATGAGCTAGCTTGCCTTGTAACTAGACGGTCGTGGGTTCGAACCCTGGTGGTAGATGGGCATTGTGAGCAGCTCCAAACTAGAACGAAATAGCTGTCCAGTATTCCCAGCTTTTCCAGTGGTTTTTCTCTAACTGATGTCAGCTCATGATGAAATCCTCCATCCAATCAAACAAAATCGCCTATAAAACCAATACTTGAAAAACACTTCAACATGGTTTCCAATGGAAATAGTAAAATATTCTGGTAACATTATGTAACCCACTTGATATTGTAAATACCAATTAAGAAAAATAAGCATAATAGAGAGATGATTGACATGAACAAATGAAAGCCATCCTGTATGTGAGTTAATTGTTCATCATGCATAAATAGTAAATATATACTATTGGTTGGTATTTAGTTCATTTTTGCTAAATTAAGGTATAGTGAAATTTTAGACAATCATGCCTAATGTGAATGAACACTCCTACTAAGTGCATTAAGAAATAATCTCAGGAAATATCGGCAAAGACAATCAAGCAAAGAAAATTCTCTTTCTTACAGGATTTCATCATGAGCTGACGTTGGTTAGAGAACCACTGGAAAACCTGGGAGTACTGGAAGGCTGTTTCCTCTGTCCGACTTTGGGACTCTTCATCAGTACGCACCAACCACACGGGTTTGAACACAGGACCTTCTGGTTACAAGCCCAGCGAGCTAGCTCGTATACCATTAAGTCACTGGGACCCGATCCAATGGCCAGTCCATGATTTCTAACTTCTGCCAATTCACGACATAGCGCTACCCCTAGCCAATGTCTTCGGCGAGTATTTGTCCTCACACCCGACGTGCCGCACCCTACTGGCCACGACTTCCCACAAGAATACCAGATAACTACCTACCTGAATTGGAACGGTCGCCAATGAGCATCTCATTAATTTTCAAGTATTGGTTTGTCCTGGAAAATTCTTTTTATTGATAAAGTCATCTTCAAAGTCACTGTACAACTAGCTGTATTCATATTTACTAAAAAATAGGTATGTGGTCTATTATTGAGTAATAGGGGGATGCGTGACTCAAAAGTAGTTTTTGAAGACAATAAATTGCGTAATCAATTATTTTTAAAGGTATTTGATTTGTTTCCGGTTTGATCATGGATTGTTATTAGTAAGAGAACCATCCTCGGTTCGAACCCTAGCAGTCGGTGCGTACTGTCAATGAATTGCAAACTACGATGGAAAAGCTGTCCAGTACTCATTGTTGGTTTTCAATAGTTCTCCAAGTGATATCAATTAACACAGCCTGCTTCAAGAAACCAATCTCACAGACTTCTTCACTTCGAAAGCATTGTTTGCTCTAATTAATTCCAAGAATAACTGAGCGAATTCTTGATTGGTTGTCAGAATAATTGGGCCGGTGGCGCAGCAGTCGGATGTCTACCAATCACACTTGCTGTCCGGGGTTCAATCTCCGGCCACCGACGCAATCCTTTGCCTCTCCAGATGGGTATTAAGACCAGTAAAAAGTGGGAGGTTGGGCATAAGGCTAGCAACTCCAACCCGTAAATCGTATCCAGCTGACGAGTTCTAAACTTGGTAGAAGTGTGCACATTCTGGATTGAATTGCTTGTCACTATCAACCAAAATAACATCAAGATAATCCCTGGACATCATGTAGACTTCCGTACTAGGAGCTGACACATCAGTAACGGATAATAATAGAGTATTTCGACGCAACACTATCAACTGACGAGAAACTTAAACTAACCTAAAAACAAGAGGTCGCCTAATGGACAGAGCCTTAGTTTTCAAAAGGATGTACGGGCTGAATTCAGGTTTTATTGGGTATTCAAGCATGTCCAGTTGATGAATCTTAAGTGGGACGAAATGTGCACAGTGAATTCCACTGCTAGTCACCATTTATCAAACATTAATTCAGGGAAACTGACAACTATATGATTTATCGATCAGTTCTGTTCTCACCACTTTGAGCTTTTACTAGAGTAGCCGTCAATTTCAATATATTTTTTCCTTCACATTCCCAGCGGAACATAGAGCCTCAAGCTAGTGGCTTGAAGTTTCTGTAGAAATGTTTAATTTGCTAGCCTCATGCCCAACCTTTCCTCTTTACCAGCATTATTTCTGGCTTAGCGAGGTAAAGGAGTGTGTCAGTGGCCGGGTATCGAACCCCGGACCATGTGCGTGGTGGTGAGCGTCCTTACCGCTATGCCACCGACGTACTACTTTCAATATTGATAACTAAAATTTCGCATGAAAAGTAGTTCCTTTCAAAGCTTACAACCATCGATCTAGTATTGATGAAGAAAATGGTTTTGACGGTCCCTATATGTGTGCGTCAGTGACACAGCAGTTAGGACTCTCGCCGACTATGCACATGCTCCGGGTTTCGACCCCCGGCTGACGCACACTTGATATCAATGGTCGGCCTGCTAAATTCAGGCTACCGATATCACATGCTAAAAATCTCATACTTTTACTGTGTGGAATTAAGCTATAATCAAAGATAAAATACAAATAAAATGGTTTGAACACCTTTTAATGCGAGACGGTTGAATAACATCACTCTTTTTTGGGTAGACCCTAAACTAGAGGAAATCGTATGAAGAGGAATCGAAAGCTGATGGACAGTAATTGAGCAAGATGCTTAAGTCTTAAGTTCTACTCAGCACTAAAATCATCTGTACAGGCATAAACCATCCAGCTCAGAGACAACGCACACACACACTCATGCACACACATACCAACAACAACCAAATCGACAAGAAACACTTAAGAATATTGCAAATTATAATTGAAAAGGGTGGAATAGTTTAATTTTTAAATTGTTAAGTAAAAGGAGCATTACTGTTAACACAACTGAATTTACTTATTTTCCTTAAGAGACTGTTAACTGAAGCATTCTTCATTCTGGATTTCTTTTCAAATACTGCAGTTTTAGGCTTAAATGACATGTTTAAGGAGTAGTACTAGTGGTAGTAGTAGTAGTAACAGCAGTCATCTTAAGGAAACTCATTCAAGACTTTAAAAAAAAGAGAAAATAAACTCAGTCGATAAATTCCCCTGTTTAAACCACTTTTTCCCGCCACCACATTTTGTCTCAATTAAAACAAAATTGTTCAATGTCCAATAGCTGGAAAAGATGAAAAAGATGACGAAGAGGAAGAAGAAGATAAGGGGAAAGAAATCAATTAATGCATTTATATTTAGATCCTCTACTTTTAGTGTTTTAGGTACATACTTAGCCGTACCTCCTATACTGATGGCAGAGCGAACATTGGTTAGTAATAATAGTAGTATTTATAGTAGTATGTTTCTACAAAGCGAAAAAGAGTAATTCATACATAATGTATGAATTAAAGAATTAAGAATGTAAAAATAACTGTGATAAATGTTTTATAAATAAGATTGCACTGACAGCAGAAGAATACAGACAAAATTAAACCAGCGAAGAAAGAAAACTTAGTGGAGAAAAGTTTCATCTTTCAGTTAAAAGGTTAATAGATTAGATTTATTGCTTACCGGATACTGAAATCCATGAAGCATAGAATTTAGAAATTTTAAAAAATGCAATTACTCATTTTAATAAAGGTTTTTTTTGTATTTACCAATGAATGAAAAACATAACGATACTCTTGTTTTTACTGACGTTTCGCTATTTAATGCAACTGCTAATAGCTTTCTCAAAGTATTCTTAAACCAGAATTTACAAAATCCACTCAGTTTATATATAACAAATAGTTAAGAGGTGAGAAAATAGACAAGTTAGGTCAAATTAAAGGGACATACTGAAAGTCAAAATAACAATGAAGATCAATCACTAAACCAAATAACAAAGGTAATAGTACATCTGTAAAATATTGTATTTGTAAAATCTCAGCGATATTGAAATGAGTAATTCCAACGTTTCGTCCTGCAAACTGGTCCGAACTTCTTCAGGGAAATTAATCGAAATTAACATAACAGTGGCTTATATATAAGAGGAACATATCTTGTTGTAATAGTACATCTGTTATGATATCAAAATAAAGTTTACTAACTTAATCATCGTTCGTTAGTCTGGGTCATTTTTACGTCGTTAAATTTGTCAGTTGGTAAAGATAACAAAATCAAATGTAGATTGTTGGATTTGATCAGTGTGTAGAATTATAAAAGCAGCTTGTGTTAACATAGTAGACTTGCTTATCACATTCGTGTTGATTTTGTCACTTTATGGGGAGAGGAAGGTGTGTTGTAACGAGGTCAGATTCTGTTTTAATCCATCATTCAGACTATTCAGACAATTTAGATTCCACTTGATATGAAGTGCCGGCTTCTGATATTAGACATTCTTTGTGATTTCTGAAATGCTTTCTCTGGTTGATGATTTCAATATTGTCAAAATCAATTTTGTGGCCTGATTCTATAGCATGTGGACCTATGGCTGATGATTTTTGAAGTTTTTCTGGTTCAACTGGATTTCTCGGTGGTCGAAGAGATGCTCTACGGTGTTCATTTCTTCTGATTTTGATTTCTTGAGATGTTTGTCCGATTTATACCGACCGCATCACATTCCAAGAATTTTATTTTATAGACACAATTAGATAGAGAATCTTTATGGACTTAGTTTTTTATATGGACAAGATTGCTTTGAAGTGTGTCTGATGTTTGGAAGAAAACTCTAATGTCGAGCTGATTGAGTACTCTTCTGATATCGTCTGACGTCTCTGCTCTATATGGAATGACGATTGTTGATGTCCATGTTTTCGGAATGCGTTTTTGGCCATGCGTAATGTCTGTGTTGATTTTATTGATGAAGTTCCTTGGGTAGCTGTCGTGCTTGAAACTTTCAGTAATGTTTGATATTTCTTCTTCTTTTTCTTGCTCATCCGTTATCAGAGAGTGTGCTTGTCTAAGAAGACTTGAAGCAACTGAAATCTCTGCGCTGATGGGGTTTGATGCTTTGAAGTCTAAATATGTCCGTTTAACTTGACCTAACTTGTCTATTTTCTCACCTCTTAACTATTTGTTATATATAAACTGAGTGGATTTTGTAAATTCTGGTTTAAAAATACTTTGAGAAAGCTATTAGCAGTTGCATTAAATAGCGAAACGTCAGTAAAAACAAGAGTATCGTTATGTTTTTCATTCATTGGTAAATACAAAAAAAACCTTTATTTTAATGAATATCATATACCCAATGCCTAAATTTTTTCAAACCGTCAAAAGTGAATTTGGTTTGGATATATATAAATACAATTACTACTCATAATGCAAATAGTAATATAAAGCAGCCGCCTAAATAAATGTGAAAGCTTCTATAGGTATTTGTTTGTAGTACTTGGAAGAATAAAACAAGTGGTCTGTTTGTAATGTAATACGTGCCACTTATGTGACCTTTTAAGTAGACAACATTGTTTTCAATTAGATCTCCTCATCAGGCTTAACTCTAATGTACATAACTTTACAAAAAAAATCGTGGTGTTTTGCCTATAGGATAATACGATGGTGAATATAAACTGTGCAATTAGTCATAATAATAATAATGATAATGGTTATATCAATAAAAAAAATGAAAAAGTGAGGCGATCTGTAATAACAAGAAAAAACGGAAAACAGCACGAATAAACAAACAAAAATATTCAGCTAGAAGTAGTTGATAAAGGCTAGTAAAAACAAATGAACCGATTAAGTAATGCTAGACTGATTGTTAGGGAAGTAAATGAGACAGATTTTTTAATGAAGATATGATAAGATTAAGGGTGACGATAAGAAAGAGGTTGAAATTATAAACAAGGGGTGGTGTAGAAGTCACTAGTTGATTATGTCTTAATATTGTTGAATGTCTTGCAAGCGGAGTAAGAAAGATATGTACGGATGACGTCTTACAAAAGGAATTTGAATATATTCACGATTCCTTGATGGAGATGGGCTATCCGATTAGTTTCATAAAGAAACATACGGAAACATCAGAGAAAAAACTTAAGACTCTAACTGCACGAAATAAACCTCTATTTATTAAGTTACAATATAATGGTGACTTATCAAGTGAGATTTTATTCCAAAGACTTTCAATGAGTATACAAAGGATATTTTAGACAGTACACCTATGTTTGTCATTCTCTAGCCAACGAATGATTGGGACGCAAACGAAGGATAAGCTTGATAGTTTTGCCACATTTATGTGCATTTATCAATTCAACTGCACCTGCGGTGACATTTATGTTGGGCGTACTACTAGACAGCTTAGCCAGCCAGCTTGTTACTGAACATTTCCCATCGTGGTTTGACAAAGGACAGACAAAAACAATTCGTAGTTCAATCCTGTCACATTTAATTGATAGTGGTCATGTAGTGGAGAAAACGAGAGCTTTCAAAGTAATTCATCGTATCCCACCGAATCTTTCTTGCAATAGACTTCGTATTCGTCTACTGCTAGCACACAGCTGAGGCAGGCGATAGGCATTCGAACTATTAAACCTAAACTATGCATTCAAAAGGAGTTCGTACAGCCATTATCCCTCCCTGTTGGCCTATTAAGACATAACCAATTAATGATTCCAACACCACCCCTTATTTATATTTTCAACCTCTTTATTATCATCACCCTTAATCTTATCACATCTTCATTAAAAACTGTCTCATTTACTTCCCTAACAATCAGTCTAGCATTACTTAATCGGTTCATTTGTTTGTACTAGCCTTTATCGACTACTTCTATCTGAACAATTATTTGTTGTTTAATCATACTGTTTTTTCATTTTCGTGTTGTCACAGATTGCCTCACTTTTTCATCCTTATTATCGATAAAAACCGTTATTATTATTATCATTATCATTATTACTATTATGACTAATTGCACAGTTTATATTCGCCATCTTATTATCCTGTAGACAAAACACCATGATTGGTTTATATTTGAATTTTTTGTAAAGTCTTATGTATATTAGAGTTAAGCCTGATGAGATCTAATTGAAACCACAATATTGTTCGCTTAAATGTGTTGTTTTACTATGGGAATATTTAATATACTTTTTAAGTAATGCACAAAAGAACTCTGGTAATGAACCATTCTAAGGAGTAATTACCCAATAATTTCGCGAAGGCGAATGGGGATAGATTGGACATAAGTGAAATTATACGCTAGACCTTCGAGTAGAATATGAATGGGTAATGACGAGTTGGGCGTAAGGTCAAGAATGATTGATACTGCAGAGATCATGTGAGGCGGGAATGAAGGCTCATGAGTAATCCTGGAGTCAACCTGAAAGGACAGCAGAGAACAGGATAAAATGAAAAACTAGTGTTCGAGTCCTATGTTTCATCCTAGGCCCATGGAAGTAATAATAATGGTAACAAATACAAGATTTTCGTGAAGATCACATGAACTGACTAGTGACTGGTGAAGGGTTGAAGTAACACAGAACATCAAGCTAGCTAATTATTAATATTACCAACACAAAAAACTTGGAGGATCTAGACTTCACCGATTACATATATTCGTCTGATTTCCTAAAAACTGGAAGATATGCAAATGAAAAGCAACAAGTTGGCGGTATAAGAAGCATCCACAGAAAATAGGACTTCAGGTGAACATAGAGAAAACAAAGGCAGGTGATGAAGATTCCTGGCCAACAGCAACAACAACAACAGACAACAATCAGCCGGCAAAAAGGGGGGGAGAAATCTGAAGGAAGAAACCCCCCTTCCTATGTGGCAAGCATTGTTTCAACTACAGTCGGACAGAACTGATGAGGATATCAGAGTGATAATGGGGAAAAGGAGACAAGCTTTCATTACTATCAAGTGGGTATTCAGATCAACAGCACTTAACGTAACAAACAAGATCCGGATTTTCAACTCCAATGTGAGGTCAGTGCCACTGTATATATCAGAGACTTGCACTGCGCATCAGGAAGGCATTTCGAACAAACCACAGACCTTCATCAACAGATCAGATAGCCGGTAGGAAAAGATCAGCAAAGAGATCTCTGGCAATGGGCGAACCAACCCAGCAGGAACTGATTGTGCAACAAATATGCGAGAAGAAATTGAGGTGGATTAGTGATACTCTGAGAAGACAAACCATCAAGTGAGTAAGTGACATCACACACAAGACCATCGCTCGAATGGTAACCCGAACAGGAATCTGTGAGTCGGTACATTAGGAAATAATATTAATGTTATCAATAAAATACATTAAGATGGGAAATAAGATGCTTTTTACGGTAAAAATAAGTAACTTGTTAGAATTTTATAATGTGAACCGGATACATTTTAACATTATTTGATTATCCTCTGATATGACTGGTGTAGACTCGATGAACTTGGCAGGATTCAGTGGCCAATCCCTTTCTCTCCACCTGTGTATATTACTCTTTAGAATTCCGACTCTCTTCCACCCACCTTATCGTGTGGTTGTGTGTTAGTGCATACAGTGAGATTGCTTAGTTCTTTCCTAAATTACTTATCTTCATGGTATCAATCATTCTAACCTTAGATAAATTCTTGTGTTCTGATGACATGACTACTCCCGATCTACTAGTCCAACCTATGTAGTTGACTTAGCTCACAGTCACGGAAAGGTATTTTGTAAAGTATATTATTTAGTTTCACTGGATCCACCGGGTTCTTTTAGTCTACAGAGCGTGTCTCTGAAGGAGTGATAGTTTCCGCCTGCAAACCTTCAAGTTTGTAAGAAGCACATACAATAATTATTTGTGAAGTTCAGACATCCTAGGTTTATTTTTTTCTGTCTAAGGTATGCATGTTTTCTCAATTCCCATTGTCTCCGCGTGATCCAGTTCATCAAAACCAATGGCGAAGGTGGTCATCAGTGAGTGATAGTATACAGCCCTGTCTTACTCCTCTCTTCCCTTCAAAGGCTCAAGTGAGCATTATACTATGGAATGAAACCAACTGTTTCAATTTTTTCTGTATATTTTAATTATCAAAAGCACATTCTCCTCTTATGATTACTTGTCTTTTTACTTTTTTTTTAAATAGGCATTTCATTTACTCCACATGAAATTGGTGAACATTTTGTCAATGTATTTCGTAATGGCAGACATATTGCTAATAGTCCATTTAAAATTTATGTTGGTGAAAGTGAAATTGGCAACGCATCAAAAGTTCGAATCTATGGTACTGGTCTACGTGAAGGTATGGCGAATCAAAATTGTCAATTCACTGTAGATACAAGAAATGCTGGTAAGTTGTTTAAGCTTGCTTTTGTGTGCAAAACAAAATTGTTCAAGGATATTGTTGTTTTATTTTAAGGACTCCTTAAGATAATAAGTTTCCAGACCGGTAGGTGTTACGAACTTCCCGGAATAAATTGGGCGCCGAGTCAGATTGAATCATTATAAATTGTTTAATTTAATCCTAGCGTGTCTAAGAAAATCAAAACCGGAAATTATTCTGGAACTTTCTCATCCATTCGAATGTACAGCTTAGATGATGACTTCGTCGAAAAGAAAAATTTCTTTGCTGCAATTGTCTTCTTTAAACAAGATCTGTTTTCTGAACGTTCCGCTGTGTAAGCCACAGCTTCTTCAGCAGATTTATTCGAACCCTAGTGTCACTGTATTCTATCATTTAGGCTTGCAACTTGGTTGTTATCAAGCTAAGTCAGTCGCTATCGGGATGGTTGGAGGCAATCCAGAGGCAACCCTCCTTAACTTACACTTTGTGTTTGTTGGCAGTCTTCAACAACAACGAATAGCTGATGCCTCGAAGGAAGCTGATATCTCTTGGAAAATTAGAGGTTGTATCACCCAGTTCTGACCTCCTGTAGGACTACTGTAAGGAATAAACTGAATATAAAAGATGAATTCAGCGAAAAAAGGTTTTCTTTATCGACAAAATCATCTTCAGAGTCTGGCTTTACAGTCGTATTTATACTTACCAAAATATATAGTGGTCTATTATTGAATAATAAGGGGTCACATAATCGATATAATTACTCATAAGTGACTTTAGAAGTAAAAAATAAAAGTTGTAAATTATGTGGTATCCAACGGAACAAAGATAGAAGTTTGATAAGGTTAAAATTGTTAGTGAACATAAAGGTAATTGAGTGTCATTTAACAAGTGTGAAGAGGGTGTGAACATGTACAATAGGAACATATGAGAGTGATAATAGGGAATTAATTATTAAAGCGAAAGCAAACTAAAAGTAAAATTAAAGAAGAAAAAAAAACATCAAAATTTTTTATTACAGGGAAGGACTGGTGACGAGGTTAAGACAAAGGTAGAATAAGAGCTAGACAGACTTTTCCTGCATACAGAGTTCGGGGTTGTATTGACGAATTACCAGCGCCTCCACCATACACAAAAGCCGAAACCTGATGGCCTTTGTACCATTTAGCCTCCCTCACCTTGTAGATGATCTTGAAAGACGACTCTGTTGGAGTATAGTGAATGTCAAGTTTGCTAATCCTATGTTTTAGTAAGGACAGCTGGATTATTATTCTGTCAATGTCAAAAATGTGTACATTTCATTCTAGGAGCTAAAATTCCATTGTAACTCTGTGTAATACTTTTTTTCTTACTTCAAGGTTATGGCGGTTTAAATCTATCAATTGAAGGTCCTAGTAAAGCAGATATCGAATGTCATGATAATCAAGATGGCACATGTCTTGTCACTTATCGGCCAACAGAACCTGGAACATATATTATCAATGTTAAATATGCTGATCAACCAGTACCAGGAAGTCCTTTTGTTGTGCATATCGGTGGAGAACCTTCGCTTAGAATGATGGAAAGAATTACTCGACAACGGGAACTTGCTGATGCCACCTATGTTGGTAGTCAGTGTGAATTGAATTTAAAAATTCCAGGTAGGTTAAATTATTTCCAGCCTTATTAAGCGTGGATTATTGTGTCAATGGAAAGCTGTTCAAAGTGAAGTAATTAGGTTGGGATTCGAACCCGGAGCCTACTGAATAAAAGCCAAGTTGTTAAGCCAATGAGGCTCATCTTCACCAAAAAAAATGACGTTATAAGTAACCTTTCAACATTTCTTGTAGTCTTCGTATTCACTGTAGATGATATTGGGTTACTGAAGATAATTGTTGGAGGATTTTTACTCATAACTCATGTTTCTTAATCATTTTAGGAACAAACAGATCTATTTTTCATAAATTCACCTCAAAACTGTACAGTACCAACGTGACTGATAGAATTCCGTCTGCACCAAACAAAGGACTAGACATATTACTTTAGTCACTGACCAGTGTCCAGTCAAGAATATCGATCACATGTCTACAGGAGGTCAATCGCAAGCTTAAATAGCTATCTCAGTGGTAACTTCTCTGACTTCAAAACTCACTGGGTGACGCGGTTTCGAATCTCAGAGGGGAAATGAGTTCCTTAAAGGTTGCAGATACGTATTGCTGACTTATGAGGGTGAACTAGCACAAAATCTAGGTCAGGCAAGGCTTTCTGTGACCGATTGCCCTCAACCATCTAATATCATGAAATCAATGCACATTGTGATGGCGAACTATCTAGAATGGTAGCTACATTGCAAACCTGACTGATAGATATCAGTTTGCACCAGGGAAAGGACTAGACAGATCACCCTAGTTATCATGAAAATAACAGACTAATACTACCTACAAAATAAATTACATGAAATGCGAAAGGCACTGTATTGATCAGACTGGGTGAAACATACTTCTCTGTGTCCAAGAACTAGTTGTCCAAAGACAAGACATATATCAACTGGGGAAATGTAGAAATTTGAAATAATGGAAAAACCGAAAATATCAGGGTTTTCCTAGATTCCTGATAAGTCAACGAATCTGCGATCAACGGACAGAGAATAAGTCACATGACAGAAAAGTCAAATTCCATGTCGATTAAATAACTTATACACATACAAATCGACAATTAATCACGATGAAGATTGCCAAGAGAGATAACTATATCATCGATGAAGTATTCAAATGGGTTCAGTTTAAAGCTTTAAAATTAAACCAAACAACTCAGAGAGAACCCATTCATACCGAATCCATCTACCTGAGCTGAAACTCTTTTCTGTTACTTGTTTGTTTTAATGAGTTTGACTATGGATTGATATCAGTTAGAGAATCATTGAAAACCAGACAGTACTGGATATCTGTTTCAATTTAGTTCGGGAGTCATCGACAGTACGCATCCACCACCACTGTTCGAACCCCAGGACCTTCCAGTTACAAGACAAACTGGATCGTATAACATTCAGCCACCGGCACGCGACTCAGTGGCCAGCCCATGAATTCTAACTTCTACCAATTTGTGGTGATGTTAGCGTGACCACCAACCAATATCATCGGCAGGAACTCCATCCTCACTTCCGACTTATTGGACCTCATTGATCACAACTTCTCACTAGATTCCCGAACTAGGAAGAAACAGCTGTCCATTACTCTCTGCTTGTTTTCAATGTTTCTCTAACTGATATCAATCCATGGTCAAACTCGTGAAAAAACAACAAATCTAATCCTTACAAACCAAACTCTTGAAAACTTATTTAGTTGTCTACAAGTTATACATGAATTCAGTAAGAATGTTGTTCACCTCTGAAAATATTGCATTCTCAATGATTTTCGGAGGTGATTTTACATACAGGGAAATATTCTCACCATGATTTAATTGCGTGCTCTTCTGCTTCTAATTTGATGTGATTAGGTTTATCAGGAGAAGACTTAGTTAAGCAGCTTGGGTGATGAAGAAACGCACAGTTGAGTATGATTTATTCAGACAGCAGATGGGCACCCACTATCAGGGGTGATTGTGACCAGGTCTGTCAGCTCTATTGATAGAGTGTTGGACGGTGGTTCGATTCTCCACCACGATCTAGATGATCACTTCCCCATCTTTAGTCATCATCCAATCACCACTCTTAGATACTCTCACCATAAATTATTCTATAAATATGATTTATTGGGACTTTTTATGATTAGAAAATCAACTGCCTTTGCGGTCTGTTTTCAACGGATTTTATATTTATTATTATTATTATTGTTACTCCCATAGGTTTCAAGAGGAGTATAGGACTTCAACACCAAGTCCCCATTTTGTCCTGTACTCTGTAGTCTGGCTCCATGAGTGCCCATAGACTTCTTTCTCGTGCTTACACGATCTCCTCTATGTTGCCGTCAGACTCCGAACTCGTTTCTCCCCGTAATCAGGGGGGGTGTTTCACTTAAATGCGCTAGCCTGTCACAAAATGTCATCTGCAGGTCTCCTCAGTATTTGTCCAATCTATCCGCATTCCCTCCGGCATATTTGTTGACCAATGGGTTCTTGATTAGTTAGTTCGTTCCCAGAGGTTTTTTTCATTGCTAATAAATTATCGGCCATCTGTATTTTTGGGTTAAGGATTCAGTGAAAGCAGCTGTTCATAAAAGTCTACAGCTTGCTGTTGGAAATGCTTTTCGTGACGCTGTCACACCACGTTTCAGACCCATGTTAGAAGAAGTGCGTCGGTGGCATAGTGGTTAGGATTCTCGCCGACTATGCACATGGTCCGAGATTCTATACCCTGCCGACGCACACCTGATATCAATAATCGACCTGCAAAATTTGGGCTACCGATTTCACATGCTGAAAATTCCATACTTGTACCAAAAATACAGTGTGGAATGAAGGTGTAATCAAAAATAATAAAAAAAATTAATAAAAAAATAAGAAGTGATTCTTTATTAATCTGTGTATGTTAGATTGCAAGGAGGATTTCATCATGAGCTGACATCAGTTAGAGTACCATTGGAAAACCTGCGAGTACTGGACAGCTGGTTCGTCCTAGTTTACGACTGTTCATCAGTACGCACCCATTATAGGGGGCTCAAACCCAGGACCTTCTAGTTACAAGGCGAGCTCGTAGGCCAATTGAGCCACTGCGGCCCGATCCAATGGTTCTTGAATTCTAACTTCTGCCAATTCACAACATAGCGCGACCACTTCGTAATGTCTTTATCGATGAGTTACTGCCTCATCTTTGACCTGCTGCACCCTACTGGTAATGGCTTCCCACTAGAACCCCAGGTTAACTGCCTGAATAGGGCCAGTCGCTAGTGATCATCAGATTAATTTCCAAGTATTGGTTATGCGTCGGTGGCACAGTGGTTAGGACTCTCGCCGACCATGCACATGGTCCGGGGTTCGAGCCCACGCCGGCGCACACCTGATATCTATGGTCGGCCTGCAAAATTTGGGCTACCGATGTCCATGGTGAAAATTCCATACTTGTACCAAAAATACGGTGTGGAATCAAGCTGTAAATCAAAAAGAAAAAAAAGAAAAAAATAAAATAAATAAAGAAATTGTAGAGATTTTGTTTGATTGGATGGAGGATTGCATCATGAGCTGACATCAGTGTGTGTTATTTACATATATATATATATGTTTGGCATGCGATTCGCTCCCGCCAAATGCAAGATGATGTTACAGGACTGGACTACGCTGGCTCCTAGTTTAGAAATAGGAAGCGAAGTGGTAGAGCACGTTGACCGCTTCACTTATTTGGGAAGTACCATCAGCCCCAACGGGCTGATCTCTGACGAAATCTCAGCACGAATACAAGGGGCTCGTTTCGCATTTGTTAGTTTACGCCGACTCTGGCGTAGACGAGATGTTCGACTATCGACCAAAGGGCGGGTGTACTGCTCATCAGTCCGCTCCGTCCTCCTTTATGGTTGTGAGACCTGGCCACTGAGAGTGGAAGACATGAAAAGACTAGCTGCCTTTGATCATAGGTGCCTGCCTTCTATTTCCCGTGTAAAGTGGCATAATAAGGTGAGCAACATGGAGGTTAGGCGTAGAGTTCTAGGTAAACAGGGGAAATCAATCGACGAAGTCGTGAAGCTACATCGACTGAGATGGTTAGGACATGTGTTACGTATGCCAAGTCATCGCCTCCCTCGACGAGCTATGTTAGCGGATATAGGGTCAGGCTGGAAAAAAGCTAGCGGCGGTCAAACAAAAACTTGGCATCAGTCAATGAAATCCACAACAGTTGGTCTTAGCCACGTAGGAAGGTGTAGACTTCCAGGCTGGGGTCCTCGGGACGGTAAAAATCTATGGTTGGAAACAATTGGTGACATGGCTCAAAATCGTTCTCAGTGGCGCAGATGCATCCACTCCCTGTGACTTATGATCTTCAATGAAACTGTTTTGTATTTCTTTATTACTCCTTTGTCTCACACCTCTGCTCACTGTTTCTATTATGCTTTTCTTGTACTTTCTTCTCTTGCTTCGCGTGCTACACGGAATGTGGCGACTTGAACTTCCGCACATTTGTGCAAAGTTCTATGTCGAAAACAGACAGACAGATATATATATATATATATATATATATATATATATATATAATCGCACCTAGTCTTAAGCATGTATCAGCGGATCTGATAACATTGTTAATGACAACTAGCAAAGAAAATTAGTCTGTAGCCTAACAAAAAGAGTTTAGACGCTGATTATGGCCGATGATAATATTTTACAAAAGGAAATGATATTAGTCTTTATTTCCTCTGTACAAAAAATACTATAAGGTTCTTTTAGATATGGGACATCAACAGACTACAACCTCTAGGATGGCATCGTCTAAAGTTAACATTTCAAAAGAATGGATACTGAACAAAGAGTACTCTTATTGAATTGAATTTTTGATTTTCCCGTCGATTGATTGGACCGAAGTGCTCGGTCTCAGGTTGACATGTTGGCTTCTTGTGCAGATGCTTCGACGATGTCTGGGGATTTGATTTGTATACAATTGGTGGATGGTGGCTAGCAGTGGAAACCAGGATGCGCATTTCGTCCTATTTGGGACTCGTCAGCTCGTCAGCCACCATCCACCAATTGTATACAAAGAGTACTATTTTCGATAACCCCTTCTTCATCAGGCTCTGCAGTTATATATATATATATATATACATTGTAGTGAATGAATGAATTAGTGTTATTATGAACAACATTAATGGTGTTTAAATAACATCGAATCAATAATATCAACAGATTACAGCTCAGTAGCATCAACATGACCACCATACACTGAATGTGAGAAAAATTAGGAAAGATAATATCACAAATTCATGAATTTATAGTCTCTACTGAAGGCTTACCACGTCAGTAGTAGCGGCTAGCTGGACTTGCTTCGTTTGAACACAGAGCACTGGTTGTTTGAGGCGAATTGCAATATAGCCTCTGCTGTTTGAAGCATGCAGTGCTTCGATGATTTTGGCAATTTATTTGGTACCCAGTAGATGATATATAAGGATTCTTCCACGCTGGCTGGTTGGCTTTGTGGCCGGTTTGCACCAGATGGTCTAACATTCAACTGTTGGGGTGTTTTACTACACCTTTACTTAGCCATAGTGGAAGATGTTCCCTATCGAGTACGAAAAATCAAGTTCCTAGAGCAACGGCCAATATAACTCTCTCCTCCACAAGCGCAGTTGAATTGGTAGATACAATTTTAAGTGGCTAGTCTAGGTGCTTCATCTTTATTTACGATTACAATTCAAGGGTAATATATCAAGTGAGATAATTACAAAGAAATTAAGAAAATCAGTTCAAAGAACTTTGAATGCTGGCGAACTACACATCTTATTCTCTACATGATCGATGACGCTACCTCGACTGAGGTAGCTTAGTAATTGTCATGAACTTTATTTTATTATTGTTAGTTATGTTAGTTGTAAGGCGGTTGTAAAGAAACTACGAAATGGTGATATCATCTCGAGAAATTTGCCTTATTCAAACATAACTACTGTCCTATATTCCTTGTTCTGTCATTCCTATTTCCCTTTTCTTCTTCTTTATTTTTATCCAATACAGGAATAAATATTCGTGATTTAACAGCGAATGTCACCAGTCCATCAGGAGTCACTCAAAGATGTGATGTATTAGCTACAGACGATGTGAACTATACCATCAAATTTGTACCTCAAGAAATGGGTGTACACACTGTTTCAGTACGTCATCGTGGATCACACATTTCTGGTGAGTAAATTTTTACAGAATTAAAAATAAAAATCAATTAGAGCATCACAAATCTGCCTAGATTGAATATGCAAATAAATAAATCTTTCATTCTTCTCATCTATCCACCGTGTATGTATTTAGGAAGTCCATTCCAATTTACTGTTGGTCCTATCACAGAAGGTGGAGCACATAAAGTACACGCTGCTGGTCCAGGATTACAACATGGTTTAACTTATTCACCAAATGATTTTAGTATTTATACTAGAGAAGCAGGTGCAGGCGGTTTGTCAATTGCTATAGAAGGACCAAGTAAAGCGGAAATAGATTTTGAGGTTAGTCAATAGTATTATTTTGTCAAATTATGTATATACTACTTGATTTTGATGAGTAGTATTAGTTGAAAACCAATCATAATTAATTTAGTATTGTTTGTCACCGATCGGCTATTTCTCTATTTTATAGTCGACGTAACTACCGATGTACACGGAGAAACTCAGCTTAGACATCTAATACACTCCAAACCGCTTTAATTCTCGTTAGAAAGAGTTAAGGAAGGCTTGGTGAGTTTATGCGAATTTGTTGGCAATTATTATTTCTCTACTATCCATACCGCAGACAGCGAGGGACAGCTGTTCCTAAAGAAAGGAATATTCAAGTATTGGTTTGTAAGGATTTGCTTGATTGGTTACGGGATTTCACCATGAGCTGAAATTAGTTAGAGAACCCCTTGAAAACCAACTGGGAATACTGGACAGCTGTTTCCTCCTAGTTTGAAATTCTTCACCAGTACGCATCCACCACCCTCCGGTTCGAACCCAGGACCTTCTGGTTACAAGGCAAGCTAGCTCGTAGACCATTAAGCCACTGGGATCCCATTCAGTAGCCCAACTTCTGCCAATTCATGATATAGCGCAACCGCTAGCCAATGTCTTCGGCGAGTATTTGTCCTCACACCCGACGTGCTGCACCCTACTGGTCACGATTTCTTACTAGAACCACAGGTAAGTACCTACCTGAATAGGGCCAGTCACCAGTAAGCACCTCATTAATATTCAAGTATTGGTTTGTAGGGAATATTGTTCAGTGAAGTGCTTCTTGAAGGAAGTTATTATAGTAACATTGTATGTAATGACATGATAGAGATGCGGAAGCATTTGAAAAAGTATGACGTTAACGATATCAATCAACTGAGTTGAGTTTCCGAGAGTTGGTTTACAGGTATCTGATTAATTTCGAGTTTTGTCGTGAGATGATGTCAATTAAAGAATCAAGGAATGCCTGAAGATATTGGACAGGAGTTGTATCCCAGCTTGGTGCACCAAGAATAGAAACTAAGATCTTCAGATTACAAGGTGAGCTCATATAACATCCAACCATTGGAAAACAGCTCGATAGCGAATGAGTTTTAAATACATCACACTGGCGATATGTGGTCATACCAGCAATGTCTTTGGCGAGTATTTTTCTTCACACCTGATTCAGTGGAACCCACCATTTCTGACTTGGAACTTCGGTTAACTTCCTGTATAGAGCCAGTCGCAAGTTCGATGCCGAGCTGGCGTCAGTATTTAGAATTGATTCACTGCACTACATCAGTTCATTTAATCCTAGCGGCGAGTTGGTTAGCCAAGAGTGACATGGATGAGGAGGTCATGTGAAGTCAGGGCTGCTCTATGCGGATCAGAGACTTGCATTGAGTGCCACGAAGGCCACTTTGAACAAATTACAGACTTTCATCAACAGCTGTCTTCGCATATTACTCAACCAAGGTCAGATAACCGACCAGAAAAGATCGGCAACAGGATCTCTGGCAGTGAGTGAAACAACCCAGCAGGAACCGATTATGCAAGAAATATGCCGGGAGAATTGGAGGTGGATTGGTCATACTCTGAGAAAACAAACCATCAAGTGAGTGACATCACACGCCAGACCGTCACTCGAGTGGGACCCAAATGGGAAGCGGTGAGTTAGTTGGTCGTCAGTGCGAGGGTGACATGGAGGACGTCATTTGAGGAGGAGATGAAAGCATATGGGCAGACGTGGAGTCAGGTGAAAACGTTAATAGAGAAGGGAAATCAATGGAGACGTGTGGCTGAAGCCCTATGTTCCTATCTATATGAAATGATTTTCAACAGTTTTGCCTACACAGTAAACTCCTAATTCCTGAATAGAAATTGTATATTTATGTGTATTTGTCTAATTTTTGAACATTTTGGAGAAAAACATAACCTATTCATTTCTGATTATCATTTTAAGGATCGAAAAGATGGTTCATGTGGTGTCTCATATCGTGTAACTGAACCGGGCGAGTATTTATGCTCTATTCGTTTTAATGATGACCATATACCGAATTCACCGTATCGTGTTATTATAAATGAAGCAATGGAGAGAACATTCTATACACCTGATACTAAATTGCTGAGTTTTGCTACTGTCCAAGATCGTGGTCTTCAGGTAAGCATTCGTTGTATTCCATGCATTTTACTAATGATTTTATTATTCTGACTACTTCACGCTTAATTACTCATTACATAATCAACCTGAAGACTCATTTATTTTCAAGAATTGGCTTTTGCAAGGATTTTGTTTGTTTGAAGTTGGACTACGGATTGTTATCAGTTAGAGAAGCATTGGAAACCAGTTGGGGATACTGTCAAACCAGCTTCAACGGTGGGAACAGATAGAATCCCTAGAAAGACTAATTTTTGAAAATTGACGTGATGCTGCTCTCTAGTGACTGGCTACAAGTGATGGAGTTTCCTGGAGTCCTAGTGGGAAGTCGTTCGTGACTAGTGGGGTCCATCCAGTCGGAAGTCAGGATAGAGTTCCTACCGATGACATTGGTTGGTGGTCACGCTAAAATCACCACAAATTGGTAGAAGTTAGAATTCATGGACTGGCCATTGATTCGAGCCCGGATGGCTGAATGTTATACGATCCAACTTGATCTGTAACCGGAAGGTCCTGGGTTTGAACCTCCTGTTGATGGATGCATACTGACGATGATCCCAAAAACTGGAATGAAAGAGATGTCTGGCAGTACTCCCTGGTGACTTTCAGTGATTCTCTAATTCCATACATGCGGTTCCCTTGATAAATTTCGCTAGAGAAAGAAAGACCAGATTTACAGTATAAAATGATGCATCATCATTCTATTTCACAGGTTCTCATCAGCTAAATGCAAACTACCTGGAATTACAACGGTTATAAATAATAACATTTCATACTTCATTGTTTGAAAGGTAATAGAGAAAACATTATAATGTGAACGCATTTGGAATATAAGCATTACAGTTTATAGTTTGAGTTACCATCAATTTATATACTATCAGACTGTGAAGAAATATAAAAAAGTGGGGTGAGAGAAGACAGAAAACAGAAAAATCTAATAAACAGTGTCAATATGGCAACTCAAGTAGGTCAAAGTTCATCAATTTGAAAACTTGTTTAGTGAGCTGAGCCCACTGATGTGTATGACTAATCACTATAATGAAGGAGATATGGTTACCAAGGGAGTTAGACTTTGACTAAACTCTCTTTCTGTGTGCATAAGTTTGGTCTGAGACGTTTGATTGCTGTAATTGCTTCAGCAGTAAATCGTAGTAGATTCGCTGTCCTTTGTATGTTTAATATTTTTGAAGGATTTGGAAATCTCAACAAAATGGTCCATATCCACAAGGTGTCTTCTAGAAATTGCACTTAGTAAATATCTGCTTCCTTTTAAGCATAATTTTCTCGGAATATGCTCTGAAAACCGGATAGAAGCCCTTCTGTCTGCCGGAGGTGCACGTAAATTTATAAATGCAGTTGGAGGTAACATTAGCAGGGTACTTATCCAGTTTCGATTGGCTTATGGAGCATGTAGTACTGTATAATGTCGCCAGATTAGCTGCAGGGAAACATCTTTTTATTGCTCCTTTCATTCTCTTTTCAATCTTTTGCGATACTGTTTCTCCTTTGTATGGGGGGGGCACTTTCTTCTTTTCAACTGTTGGATACTTCTCTTTCTCATCTTTTTCTTTGCTGTACTTTAGGGTAAATCCTTATGGATACCTGATTTCCTTAAGGTATTTTTCAACAAAGCTTAATTCTTTTTCTACCTTGTTAGGCGAACATAACTTCCTGGCCCTGTCGTAAAAAGTGTCCTTACTAATCCCCGCTTATAGCTCATAGGGCAGGAGTTGTTGTTTGCTATTCCAAAATTATGTATTGTGTAACCCACTGGTTTAATTTTTGAAACTATTTCCACCCTTTAGTTGTTGTATTAATTATCTTGGTTAATTATGACCACGGTTCACATGCTTATATTTACCAATTATTGTTAACGGACTTGCCACTACAAGATTAGGGAAATTTTGTACTTTGTTTCAATTATATATATATATATATATATATATATATATATGTGCCACCGAAAATGTGGTAACATCACCACTGTTGTTACAAGACAACAGTTCCATCATATATTATATAATACATGATGTGATTACGGTTATATAGAATATACTCCAATCGATTCATCATCTCATTGTAAGATATATCGAGTGAAATAACCGATACAGAGGGTAATATTAATTGCCTTGCTTGACCTGGGTTTCGTGCTAGTTGGCACTCACCAGTCAGTCAGCAAGGCGTATCTGCAACCTCAAAGGAACTCATGTCCATTCTGAAATTCGAACCCGCGTCACCCAGTGGTGCAGTCAGAGACGTTACCACTGAGCTGTAATGGGTAGTTTGGTTGGACACTAGTAACTAGTGTGACGTGTCTAGTCCTTTCTTTGGTGCAGACTGAATTCTATAAGTCAGGTTTGCCATAATACTTTTTGAAGAAGTATAGAGGTCGTTTTCACCGACGAGAACACGTGGAGAATATCATTAATTGCACTCCTAGTGGAACATATGCCTGCAAGATTCACGCTTTTAACTATCAGTAGCCGTGATGTTCTTTTAATGAGACAAGGTTGCCCTCCTCTCTCTTTACTAGGGTTATTACTGGCTAGTAAACAAACTAGGCGTGGTGTAGGAGTGCTTTAGTCGCGAGGAATCGAACCCAGACTATGTAGATTGCGAGATTTCTCACCTCTCTTGCATGATACGAATTTAAGGGACAATCTTACCAACCGTTAAATACTTTGGATCATTATGACATTCGAACGGAGGCATTACATTAGGATGTTTCGAAATCTTAATTCTTCTTTCTTTATCTCTCTCTCTCTTCCAGATCGGACGTCCAACAGCATTCACAATCAACTATTCAGGAATGGGAGGTAGAATGAGAGCCTATGTTGTCGCACCATCTGGTTTACAAACAGATGCATTTGTTCACCAAGTTGATGTTGATCAACACGCTGTACGCTTTACACCTCAAGAGACTGGTGCACATTTAGTTCATGTGCTGATGGATGAACGTCCAATACCTGGCAGCCCGTTCCGTGTTCTAGTAGGACAAGATGAAACAGGTCCAGTGACAGCTAGTGGTGAAGGTTTAAGCTATGGACGAGTTGGTAAGTTGGTTTTCAAATAAGACTCAATAATTGTTTGGCATTATCATTCATTATTTTGGTAGTATTTGCGGTTTATTTGATGAATTCAGCACTCAGAAACCTCAACCTTCATTTGACTACAAAATTTTTGCACATAAAAATCTACTTTATTTACTTTGTGTTGACCGTTTTGCATAAGTAACACAAATAAGAAACATTCTTTCCTTGTAGATACACGCAAACATATCTTCCCCATTTTTAGTTGGCCTAAATTACCTTGATGTGCGTCGTTGGAACAGAAGTATAACGCTCGATAACCACGCCTCATATGGTCCGGGGATTCATTCCCGGCCACTGACACACTTATTTACCTCACTGAGCCAATAATAAGACGAGTGAAGAGGGAAGATTTGGGCATGAGTTTATAGCAACCTCATCCCGTAAAAAATAAACACCACTGCCTGTAGCTAGAAGCCCTATGTTCCAATGGGAACGTAAAGGAGATACAAAATTAATTCTAGCAAATGATAGCTGAAACCGACTACACAAAAGGTGGATCTGGCGACCTCCTGGCCTTCCTGATACTTTTGTGATGTTTTAATAATAATAATAATGATTTACTTTATTCCAAAATCAGTACTTGTGATACAGCATTCATCACAATATTGCATCTAATTTCCTCAAATTATAAATAAAAATTAATCACACAGAAAATTTTCCACATTTACAATAGAGGTAGTGTCAAAAACATGCAACATATAAAATGAAAATAGCAATAATAGTGATAACAGCTAGGGTAATAATAATAATACAAGTGAAAATTTCCGTGGGCTTCTTTCACACAGTATTGGCAATGTGGTATAGAAATCCTAACATGTTTGAAAATATTGAATATAATGTTCTGTTTACATGATATGGTGAAGGGAAAAACAAAGATTACAGCCGTCATGGAGATAAGTTAGTGTTTGCAATTATGAGAGTAAAACAAAGAAGTAACAGGACCATAAATATAATAGAAATAATAAAAGTAAAACTTGAACATCATTTGTGTTAAAACCTGAAAATGGGCTATTATTAACACAATGGATGCTGGGAAGCATGGCATTTGAGGGAGAGTAAATAAAAGATTTATTAGGAGTACATACATCAAAAGAATATGGAATATTGTTTATCTGCTTACCACCAGTGATTTCCTTAAATAGTTTCCACATATTAGAAGGAATTTTGCAGGATATGAATTTATGGTTATATAATACATTCAATGATGTCACTTGGTTTTAATTCCAGTGGGAACACTATTATATCCTCAGAGTACAAGTGCCTATAGCTAACGTCTTCTAATGACCTCCATGTCAATCTTAGAAACATCATAATATTTTACGCAGCAATGCAAACTACTTAAATATTGCAAAGTAGTTTAGTGTTTTTAATGTAAATTAGATACGAGGGTGTGAAATAATCCCAAAATATTTTACTTACAATAAAGTTCTCTTCAGATCCTCACAGTTTAAGAAAGACAGGTATTTGTTATCATTACAATAACACTCATATATGCGGTTGATATATTTCAATTACTTAGAATAACAGACTAACAGATATAGAGTGAGAAAATAAATAATATTTGTCTGACAAACATTTCATCATTTCTTTTATGAACAAGCAACTTGATCGCTCAATAGCTGTGAGATTGAGACAGAATAAAATAGAGACACGGATGCTGGATTTAGACACATTAATCACGAATACCGCAACTGGACTACGCCAACAGCATTATACGACAGTTACTAGTCTCCACCAGCCCTCACAACTTAAACAAGAATGCAATTATAATGTATGGTTCAAAATATCACCAAGGATATGACAGTCAGTCTGTAATCATGATCAATAAAATATTGGGCGTTATTTTACGTGGGCCAAAATTTGATTGGTCAATTTCCAGGTTGCCTATCGATTACCATATCACCAATAAAGGATTATTCACTGTTTATCTGTTTGCGGATCAAGTTTCATGGTCTGCTTACTTGTAAACAAACTTTAAGGTTTCTCATTTAACTATAAAATGGTCTCCATTTAAAATTATTGTTCACCAGAGGTCTGTAGATACTCTTTCACCTTAGTTTGTGACTTTATTTTGTTAAGCACTGACAACTTTCACCGTGTTCGAACTAAATGCTGTGAGATGGCATTGAAAGGGAGAGCGTGTTATTACTTTTGAAGTTCTGTTATTTAGAATTCACAACTGTTGAGGTCAATCAATTCAGGTGTGAAAAAAGCTACTCACTGATCGTAGAATATAGGACTCCACGAGCACACTGACACCTCCCTGCTGTTCGTGCTTTTTCAAATTGTTTTTCAACAACTAAAGACAATCTTCTGTTTCTGCTACATATAATCTCCCCCATAACGCCTGTGAACTGACATCCATCCCATCGTTCCCCGTTGAAGTCCCACTCAAGTGCTTACTTACGATGTTATTATTATTATTGTATCCTTTAATTCCTAGAGGAAAATAGGGCTTCAGCCAAACGTCTCCGTTGCGTTCGCTTCTCTGCTAAAGTTTTCACCCTGCTTCACGTCTATCCCACATGATTTCATCTTCTCTTCACATGACCTCCTTCATATCACCCTAGCACTGAAGACCAACTTGCCACTTCTTTTTCGGGTCCCACTCGAGGGCTTGTCTAGTGATGTCACTTGATGGTTTCCTCAGAGTATGGCCTATCCATCTCCATTTCTTCCTGCCTATTTGTTTCACAATCGGTTCCTAGTTGGTTCGCTCATTACCAGAGATCCCTGTTGCTGATGCCATCTGATCGTGAGTGTTGAGCGAAGACAACCGTTTATGAAGGTCTGAAGTTTGTTTGAGATGCTCTATGACTCGCCAAGTCTCTGATCCATATAGTAGCACTGACTTCACATTGGAGTTGAAAATCCGGATGTTATTTTTGATGCTGATTGCTGTTGACCTCCACACAGACTTAAGAGTAATGAAAGCTTGTCTAGCTTTTCCGATTCTGGCTTTGATATCCTCGTCAGTCCTGTCCTCCTGTAGTTGAAACAGTGCTTCCCAGTTAGGCAGGTGAAGGAGGTTGTTTCTTTCAGACTCCTCCCATTTATGCTGATTGTTGTCTGTTGTTGTTGCTGCTGCTGTTGGCCAGAAATCTTCATCACATACTGCTGTCTTCTCTATGTTCACCTGTAGTCCTATCTTTAATGCTTCTTCTGCCAGCTTGTTACTTACGACGTGATGTCGCTCAAATGTCTTCTCAGTAGGAAGCAAAAGCAGCTGTTAGTGAAGGTTTAGGGCCTGTTTAAAATGATTTCCGTGACGCATCAAGCCTGTGAACCACATATGGAATCACCGACGTGAAATTAGTGTTGAAGGTCTGGATTTTGTTCCACATCTTGGAGTGATAGATTTCCACACTTTTTCATTTTTATTTTATTTCCTTCATGTTCCCAGTGGAACATAGGGCCACTTCAAGCTGGAGGCTTGAAGTTTCTGTAGGAGTGTTTATTTTTACAGGATGAGGTTGCTAGCCCCATGCCCAACCTTCCCTCCTTACCAGTTTTATTACTGGATAAGTGAGGTAAAGGATTGCGTCGGCTGATGATCGAACCGTGGACCATGTGCATGGTCGGCGAGAGTCCTAACTGCTGTCCCACGGACGCACACACTGATTATATTGATGAAGATCTCTCCTGATTTTCTGACCTCAGCTGGCTTCAATGTCGTCTTCCATGCCTGGTGAGTTTGAGACGATATTTCCTAGATAAGGTAAGCGTAAGACAAATCTTCCTTTAGTTTCCAGCCATTGATGGGAACTGGTTTTTTTTGTGGCTGGTTGGTTATCTTGATCACCCTTATCATTCATGGATAATCCCCATCCAGGCATTAATGAAAAAAAACACGTAGATAACGAAGAGTCTCCTTTCGTATGCGGTATAGAACCTCTGATTAATATTCCGCTGCAATTCGGGCATACGTGATCTGACAGAACCAGCACAATTCATTGCGTGTCGTCAAAGAGACTTCTTATTTGGATATACATGATTGCGTCGAAGTGCTTTCCAGAACCACTTTGGATACTGATGATTAGTGACACAATCCTCAAAAAAAAAAACAACTTTTGCTTTCCCCACAGCAAGCTTGATAGAGTACCGTAGAAACCCACTGAGTTCCTTGACTGTCAAGGGTCCTTCGCCGAAAAGAGACTTTTCGCCGATCTACGTGTTTTGTTTTCATTAACACCGCTATAATCACAAATTTCATGTGAAGTCTTATCTCAACTGACTCCTGCACCAATTTGTTGGTTTACACTACTAGATCTTCGAGTTTGACATTAGGCAAAAAATCATCAGCGAAGTCCAGATATCCCAGAGTCTTTTATTCCTTCCAAAGTACGCAATGCTTTCGTTTTATCTAATTATTACAGATTAGATTCAAACTGAATCATTACATAATGAATATCCCACTTTTAATTTTGTTCATATACACGCTTCTTATTTTCTATATAGGTGAGCGTAATCGATTCTTTGTGAATACAGCACATGCTGGTAGTGGTGCATTATCAGTTACTGTTGATGGTCCAAGTAAAGTTCAGTTGAATTGTACCGAACGTCCTGATGGTTATGATTTCACTTATATGCCATTATCACCTGGTGAATATATGATTAGTATTAAATATGGTGATGCTCAGCATATTATTGGTTCACCATTTAAAGTAAGTTCTTATTTAAACTGTATTAACAATAAATGTGCTTCTTTCAATAATTATCGACCTTCATGAATCGTCAGTGATTAAAGGAAACCATTGACGAAAACACCAGAGATTTCGAAACATGTTTATAATTCAATATTTCAGCTGTATCATTTCTCCAGCTTTACAAGAATTAAGATTCATAGGTGATTGGATTCAAACTCATCAATGACTGGAGCATAAATACATCGCCACTTGACTTGTCGATCCTTAGCTTACTCTCTGATAAGACTGTGGGTTGTACACTGCTGTAACAGCATAAAACATCAGCACAATTAAAATTTTTCTTCGACCTGTTTACCACTTTACCCTGATAATGTAACATGTTACTACTTGATGAAGATGGGAGACTTTATTCTTTATAGAAAACTTGCATATTTATCTTATCAGTGCAGCAGTTAAGATTCTCACCGATCATACACATGGTCCGGGGTTCGATCTCCTGCTGACGCACACCTGATATCAATTGGCCGGTCTGCTAAATTTGGACTACTGATATCACATGCTGAAAATTCCATACCTGTACCAAAAATACGGTGTGGAATCAAGCTGTAATCAAAAATAATAAAAAATTATACAGCCGGTCGCCTTGATTAATTTGAATAGAGAAACAAAAGACATGTTTGTAGGATAATACGAGCTCGTTTTATTTCGTGGATTCTGTCTCTTCAACTGCGCACATCCCAAATAAATCAATTATAAGTCACAAAATGTCTTCTTAACATACTTTTTACAATGATTTCAAGTTATAGATGGAAAGTATAAGCAACGCACTTTTAAAGATGATGTAGGTAGACAATTACTTAGTGTTAAAAGAGTAACTATTTATATAGTAATTAGACAAAGGAGTAGAGTTCTGATTTCGCATGGAAACAAGGATGGACTAGAGACAAAATACAAGATAGAACAACCGAGTGGATTTATACACATTGTGGTGAAGAGTTCAGGAGGATAGGGGTGAATAGTAAAGTAAAACTATAAAATAGATAAAATAATCTAATTGAGTAGATTTCGTACCTTAATAGTGAGTTCAACTCACTGACTGAAAATCAAATCAAGATTCAGTGTAATGTTACGTAATAGAATAAAACAATTACAGTTACTAGGCTAGTAAGAGATTAGTCACACTCTCTTTCTGTATGCATATGTTGGGCTGAAGTCTTTTAATTGCATTAGCTTTTATGTGTGCTAAACGCAAAGGTGATACAACACACTGTATATTACTGATTAGTGTTTCGATAGACTAATGCTAGAATTCTTGTCAGCCACGCACACTGGAGGTCAGCGTGCATTGAATTCCTGGCTGACTTACTCCTAAAGCTGCCAAGCTTACCAGCCGGTAGTATATCCGCCAAAAAATGAAAATTTAGTCGTGGTGTCGAAAACTTCACCACCTCTTAAAAACAACACCATCCCTAAGGCAACTTCAAAGCTTGAAGCTCTGTGCTCTTCTCGGAATGCCAAGTTGAATAAAATGATTATTAATGATTAACTGCTTTGAGTGGTTATATCCCATTAACACCTCTATCAGTATTACTTGCTAGCCAGATCGAAGTAACCTGAATACAAGACTGTAGTTTCGCTCGTTTGATGTACCCTTTTTGATTCAACTGAGATAGCTGAATTAGATAATACCGCTGGGATTCTGGCTGGCTACTTCGCCACCATAAGAGCGAAACAACTGTCTGATATTCGCGTCACTTCAGTTTGACTTGCTGGTAAGCAAAAATGGTCAAGGTGAGTGGTGTGGAACTATTCATATCAATTAGTCAGTAGTATATAGCATCATACACAGAAAAAGGTATTACATTTCACTGTTTTATTATTTGATATGATCAGTAATACTATGGTGAGAGCTGGCTGCTAGCCAAAATTGGTAGACATTAATTCACGTCAATATTTATCTCCCGAATACTGGCCGTGAAAAAAAGTGGAACAAAGACTTTGAGTAGGCGGATACAGTTAGCATATAGATGATCTGACACATTCAAGAAACAGCCACAAAGAGATGTAAGATTAACTTTCAGCGAGAAACAACCAATCAGAAGACTGTGTTTTTCTGCTAACAATAATCTATAATAATGTACATGAAAATCTATAAATATGTGTTGATTTCGTAAATAAACGATCTGTTGCCTGGACCATGTCTTCTGTTGCTACAATACGACCTATCAGATTGCAGGCGATATGAAACTTGTGGACTAACGAGACCTACTCTAATCACCAATCATCACAACATCAATCACCAATGGCAAGCAGTGTAAACATCTGACAACCAATGACACTTCATCCCTTACAAAAAATGGATTATGTTGAATAGTGCTGTGAATGTGTGAAGACAGCAAAGCTATTTTAAGGTTATGCACTAATATCAATCGAAAATTATATAAAATTAGAAGTATTTTTAAAAAAACACTTTCCTTTTATCGAATTGTTTTTAGGCAATTGTTACTGGTGATGCAGTACATGATACTTTCACTGCTGATACAACACATGTTGTTGTAGAAACCGGTGGACGTCTTGTCAATGGACCACATTCTAATATTGGCCCATCAAGACCTGATCGTGTTACATGCTCTGGACCAGGTTTACAACAGGCGTATTTAAATGAAGTTAACACATTTACAGTGAATGCAACACAAGCAGGTAGTTGATGAGTGAATGGTATATTTTACGAATTACTATATTGATTATTATTATTATTACTGTTATTGTTGTTTGTCCCTTGAGTTCAGAAATGGAGCAAAGGAATTCATCGGCATATCACGACTTCACTCTATTCTCAGCAGTCTTTCCTATTGCTGGCTCCTCGATTACTAGCAAGCTTACATTCCCGTCTCATACAGTTTCTTCCAAGTCACTTTCGGATGCCTAACTCGTCGTTCCCCATTCAGATTGCATTCGATGGTCAACCTGGCATTTGGTGTCACTTGACAAGAAACTAAATTCAGGCACTTCTTCCTATTGATTACCTCTACACTCCTAAAGTCGACTATTAGGTGATTCGTTTTAACATGCTGTTCAACTTACAGACATCAAAGCAGCAGTCTACAAGCAAAATTAAGTATTACATCACTGGTGTCTTTCAGCAGACATTAATCAGTGTAACTAACATCCTGACATTTTATGAAGTTTCCTTCTACAATGTTGTCCTGAGTAGCAACACAAGTTTGACTAAGTATACATAGCATAGTAGAGCAAAAATATTCATTCAGACATCTATGAAACATAAAATCATTGAGCAAAGAATATCCTTTTCGGTAAATTCCTCCTCTTCTGGCTCTACAATTATATATATGTATATATACATAGAATATTCTACAATAGTAGTCAATAACAGGATTAGCTTTGTTTTTCAAATAATATCAATTTGCAAAGTAAGATAAATGAATTTTACTATTAAAGAAAAGGACTCCAGTACTTCACTTTTAGACGTCCTTATGACAAGAAAATAGGATGGAACAATAAGAAGAAGTGTTTATAGAAGACCTTCATAAACTAACTGGTCAGTATACTCATTTTCTCAGCTTCGTGCCCTTGAAATACAAGAGCAATCTGATAGAGCACTTTGTTCACAGAGCAAGAGCAATCTGCCCGGATGAATGCCTTGACAAAGAACTTAATAATATTAAACAGTTGCTAAGTGAGAATGGTTATCCAGAAAAGTGTTTGATAAGAATAAGAATCTAAAATCAAAGCAACCCAAAGTGGCAACAGTTCCTAAAAAGGCCTTATTCTTATAAATTCAGTTCTTCGGGGACAACATCAGTGAGATACTAACACAACGCCTTAGAAATGCGGTAAAAAGAGCATTCCCTGCTGCTGAATTGCACTGTGTCTTCAAAACCACGAATATTTTGCGTTCTGGAATAAAAGATAAAATGACTAATTTCGCCTCTTCCATGTGTATCCACCAATTTAACTGCTCCTGTGCAGTGAGCCAGTTACATAGGCCGTACAATTAGGCGTGTTTCTCGTCGAATTTCCGAACATCAACCTGCATAGTCGTTATGTAACGGACAGGCAAAATCTATGCGTAGCGCTATTCTATCTCATCTTGTGGATACAAGCAGAATACAAGATTGATGCCAACGATGTGGCTTTCAAAGTCGTTTGCCGCATACCAACAAATCTTAACTTCACCTTAAGAGTTCGTTTACTAAATATTGCTGAGTTTGGCCATTGGGATACACATTAAGAAGCCTAATTTGTGTGTCTAAAAGAAGCCAGTTTAGACACTGTCCTTACCTTGGCCATCTAGGTTTGAATGATCCTCAATTTTTGTAGAAATTTCCTAAATTTTATTTGACGTTCTATTCAGTATTATAATTTTATTATTTTATAATTTAAGCATCTTTAGTAAACTGTAATTGTATTGTGATCTTACTTTGCAAATTGATATTATTTGAAAAACAAAGCTAATCCTGTTATTGACTGCTAGTCTAGAATATTCTATGTATATATACATATATATAATTGTAGAGCCAGAAGAGGAGGAATTTACCGAAAAGGATATTCCTTGCTCAATGATTTTATGTTTCATAGATGTCTGAATGAATATTTTTGCTCTACTATGCTATGTATACTTAGTCAAACTTGTAGTTGCTACTCAGGACAACATTGTAGAAGGAAACTTCATAAAATGTCAGGATGTTAGTCACACTGATTAATGTCTGCTGAAAGACACCAGTGATGTAATACTTAATTTTGCTTGTAGACTGCTGCTTTGATGTCTGTAAGTTGAACAGCATGTTAAAACGAATCACCTAATAGTCGACTTTAGGAGTGTAGAGGTAATGAATAAGATGAAGTGCTTCGATACAGTTTCGCACTAATTGGCACTCGTCAACAATACTCATCTTGTGTAACTTGAAGGGTATGATGTCCGTTGGAAACTGTATCACCCAGAGCTCTAGTTAAAGTCACTATCACTAAGGCTTTCGGACTTACGACTCATCTAGTGTAGAACTCTAATGGAGTGGTCATGTATGCTGACATTGCCTTGTCACGTTTTAATTCCTGGATAATCTCCATCCTGGAATTAATGAAAACAAAACACATAGTGTTCAACGAAGAGTCTCTTTGCTGCAGATTCATTTTTTTAGTTGTACAGTGGCAAATATATACGTGTTATTTTGTATTTATGTGCACATTAAGTTTGTCAAACAAAATTACAATTGGTTATGGTTATTTTAACTGAACAGGTGAAGATTGGTAATTGGAGTTACGTAATACAAAACCAGTCGAGAAAATTAGGTGTTAATGAAATTAAGGTAGTAACAAAGGTGAGAGTTGTCACAAACACTTGTTAAAAAGAAGTTGTGTGATAAGTGAGTTTGATGAGTGAATTTTACTCAGGATGCACACAAGAACAAAGTAGAGAATACGAAATTACGTAAGATTTCTAAATGAATATAAGAATTATGAGCAATTAAAGAAACAGGCAAAGAAACAAAATTAAGTCATCAAAATTAACAAAGTTGTTACCATGAAAGTAGAAGTGGTTGAGTAATTCTCTATTTTGTACGCACAGCTCCGGGTTTTCTATGTGAATGGCCAGACCTTCAGCGATACAAAGAAGACGAAATTGTATTGCCTTTTGTAGGTTATTTTATCACTCCGTAGATTACTTTGAAGCAGGAGGCGTTTGTTGAGATGGTATGATCAGTGTTAACCAGGTGGGGTTTAATTATCGCACTCCTTATAGCACCATTATTGCCTTTTCGCAATCATGCTCGAGCAGAGTTCTTTAATCCTCTTAGACAAGGTGCGCGTCGAACGACCGATGTACCTGACTTCACGGCAGTAGGTGATACGATATATCCACACAGAAGTGGTACGATAAGGGATATTGGCCTTAACGCTTCTGCAGATCAGTGAGCGACTGGAGAACACTATTCTTAGCGTTACTGAATGTTCTTCTTCTTTCATTATTGTCTTGTCAGTCAAGTTCTCAAAAACTGTGTGACTCACCATCGTATTCCATTTTGAAATGATGTTAGATCATAGAAGACAATCATGAGGAAGCCTTAGGCTGGTTCATATGGTTCAGTGAGCAGCAGTACTAATGAGTGAGGTTTAGGAGTATGTCATTGGCCTAGAAGAAAACCGAACTTCGCACAGGCGTAGTTAGCTACTGTTGGAGAGCATTCTTCCACTGGACCATTGGAGCACTAGTAGAGGATATTTGTACCTCAGATGGATGATTTGCAATTAGTAGTGTTCTCTGAGCAGGTTGTTTTACTTGCGGAGATTTCGTCGTCCCTCTGCTAGACAACATCCTCCTTCAGCCCAATATTTAGCATAAAGTGAAATGATTTAAATTTCTTCATGAATGATATAATTGCATCTCCCCCGTAACCATCTTTACTTATGTGCATTAGTCATTTTCTATTGACTTGGATTTTAAGCCTTCTCGTCACATGATTTACTTTTTATTAATTGCTGGTATATTTCGTCTATATTAACGTGTTTGTTAATTGCATATTCGTTTGAGTACCAGGCTTCTAGGAATTCCCTGACTGCACTTTTGGTGTTTTGCTGTCTGTCTAAAATTTCGACATTATCACAATCAAACTTAGGAGAACCAACACAGAAAATTTAGAAACACAAGTATATAGAAAATCAATGCACACAGATCAAATACTCAACTATGCTAGCAATAATCCAATTACTCACTCACAAACGAAACTGTGTGCAGACATTGTTTAAAAGAGTTCGAACACAGTGTCGCACTCCAGAGTTGAGAAGAATGGAAGAAAAATACCTACAAAAGGTTTTTAAAAAAAAATGGTTATTCACAAAATTTCATCAAAAAGTGTTTAAAATCGAATCACAACACCAACAAGGAGCCATCATCAAAGAACACAAGAAAATTCATCTACCATACATGAAATATATCTCTGAAATAACAGCTAGAATACTGAAACCGTTTGATACAGATTTACCACACAAACCAGTCAAATCGGTTAATTCGATATTATGCAAACCGAAAGATCCAACAGAAAAAGGAGATAAAATTAATACCATTTACAAAATAATTTGTATGAACTGTTACAGGCATTACATCGGTCAACAAAGTGGGCGTCCCCTTCGAATCAGAATCCAGGAACACAAATCAGCTGTGAAAAGACACGATATATATTACTCTTTTATATAAATGCATATAGATAATTATGGACATAAATTTGATTGTGATAATATCGAAATTTTAGACAGACAGCAAAACACCAAAAGTGCAGTCAGAGAATTCCTAGAAGCCTGGTACTCAAACGAATATGCAATTAACAAACACGTTAATATATAGACGAAATATACCAGCAATTAATAAAAAGTAAATCATGTGACGAGAAAGCTTAAAATCCAAGTCAATAGAAAATGACTAATGCACATAAGTAAAGATGGTTACGGGGGAGATGCAATTATATCATTCATGAAGAAATTTAAATCATTTCACTTTATGCTAAATATTGAGCTGAAGGGGATGTTTTCCAGCAGAGGGACGACGAAATCTCCGCAAATAAAACAACCAGCTCAGAGAACACTATTAATTCCACCAAAGCAATATACATCAGTCGACCGTTAAATCTTAAACAGTCATCAGAATAAATAAAGCCCAATACATACCTTCATCACTCATGCCTTTTTATTTCTTTTCCCTGTTTTCTCTAGGTCATGATGTTCTCTACGTTGGTGTTTCTGGACCAGTTGCTGCCTGTGAAGAAGTGAATATAAAACACTTGGGACATGGTCAATATGCGATTAATTATACTGTACGTGATCGTGGTCGTCATCAAATTATGATTAAATGGGGTGATCAACATGTCCCTGGAAGTCCATTCACTGTGAATGTTATTTAAAAAACAAAAAAAATATACATACACATCAACAGTCTACTTACTATTGATATATAGTAGTAAAAGTCGAATACATGAAAAAACAACAACATGTTGAATGGTGAAGTAAACCATTAGACATAACCATGACTGTCTGTTTCACACAAAAACACACACGCGAACATTGTTATGCTTCACGAGTGAGCACTACCACTACTACTACTATTATTATTAATATAAACAGTATATGAAAAACACGTTAAATTATTTAATTTCCTTAGATATTTTCTCAGTAATGTAATAATTATTGATGGTATATTCTAATACTACTGATGCTATGATTATTATTATTACTGCCATCGGAGAAGGTTTCAATACCTGAGCAGTCCAAATGAATGACTTTGAGTCGAAATTTGTCAGGTGCTTTGCTTATCCTCGTAATATATTTTAACTTTAGGCTTTTCTAGAGTTCTTTCTGCAAAGTGAGTTCTCTTTCTTTCTCTCTCTCTTTCGGAATCTTGCTTAATCATTATATATTTATTGAATTATGCTACTTAAATCTACTTTTTAAGCGACACGAAGTATTCAGTTACCCGTTAATGAGCATATGAATATTCCTGCTTTTATTATTATTATTATTATTTCGATTTTCGTCAATATTTTTAGTTTCAATTACTATGAATATATATATATAACCATGCATGATTTATGTTCTTTCCAAAATGCAAACACTTGAGCCGCTTTTATATTGAATAATATTGTACTTCTCTTTGGAATAAGTATGATTTAACAAAGAATTACCATTTTTGTTTCTCTCTCAACTAGTTTTTCTTTGGCCTATATATATTTGTCTGTTAACTGCTAAAACGAATCATCTTTAGTCCACTCCTGACCCCATCCAACCACTCACTCCACACCACCAATAACCTGAGTAAATACTCACGAATACGCTTTTTGTTTCTTTCTAAAGAGCTGAGCGCATTTTATTCACGCTAAATTGTGCTTGTTGCTATTGTTGTCGTTATTGTCAACTCATCTTTCTTCGTCACCTGCTCCTAATCTCCCTAATCTCTACCCCCCAGCACCCTCATGTTCGCTAATAATTCTTTTTTTTTCTTGTTTTTTATCTGCCTACTCCTTAATGTTTTGTTTCCAGCCTACCTTTACATCAAAACCCTCATTCTCATTTATTAGTTGTTTAATCGCTTTGGTTGATTTTATCGCCACATATATGTGTATGTGTGTTAAAACAACAGAAACCCCATAATTATGAATGGAATTTTAATTGATTTCTGAATACAATATATATAATTTTAATTACCTTATAAGGCATTGTTTGATTTTGTTCAGAGGCTTTTGAAGGAGTGAATTAAGAGTCCTCCGAATGCAATATACATATATATATGACCTCAGGGACACATGGTACTCGGAACACTGTCCTTTTATTCGACTGGTTCCACAGTTGTGTATAAGCCCCATTTTCATCGACATCCAGCTCATTGCTTCTAAGTTGGCCTCCACTCGAAAAGGCTGTCTGGCGTGTATGTGTGCTTATCTAATCTGTTTTCTTTTCCTTTAGCCCGTTTGTTTGGTGCAATAGATTGTTGAGGGATTCGCTCTTAGAGTTCCTTGAAGTTATTTTGAATGATGGTGACTAGCAGTGGAATCCAGGGTGTGCATTTCGACTTATTTGGCACTCTACAGTTGGATGTACCTGCATTATACGCAGTGCGTTATAGTGTTCTCACTGTGGGCCAGTGAATAATACTTTGATATTTAAAACGATGGGTTCAGGGTTCAAGTCTCAATCTCAACGGGGCAAGCATCCTAGATGGCATTGTTAGTCACTATCGATCGAAATAACTTCACGGTAATCCTAAGACATTGTCGAAGAGCCTATCCTAGAAAGCGACTTGGCGACTGAGATCGAGCAGTTTGATCCAGCTCAGTTAATCAACTGGGACTGAAAATTAATCCAACAACAAATAAGAATTCCTTGTAGTTTGTCGTTTTTAGCGAGCCAGATGATCTTCACTGTCGAGTAAAGAGGACAAATGTTGGTGAGGGCGAATCTTGTAATGGAGTTACTTAATTAATCCATCGATTTCACGGTGTATGTTATCTCAAAAACTACCACGATTTGAATTTACTCAGTCATGGCTGGTTAGAAAAGCTGAATCTCATAAACGTTCCATTAAATTCGGTGTGTTCTAACGCGTTGTCTTCATCAGATGATTTCATTTCGAGTTATGCTCCACGTACATCTGTGTTGTGACACTCGTGTCAAAAGCATACTCCAGTCCTCCAGGAAAATCTTGGTTGTGGCAAGCATCTTTGACTCAGAAGCCGAATGTTAAGCTAGTTCTCCATTTAAACGTCAACTCAGTATCAGCTCCAATCCTATGGACAAGATGATCTCTTCCTCGATGCCGCTAAGCTTGTTTTCATAAGAGTGAAGTGGGAGGGAAGAATCAGGGGAATTTTAGATAGTTTTCTGCTGCCTAATCACAACGTACCCAGTGCTTCTGCCTCAAATAAGTAATCTTCAGCATGAGTTGTTTTGGTCGAAAAATCAAAACTCCTCCAAAAACAGATTAAAGACAGTCCTACACATTTTAAGGGGGGAGGCGATAGGATCTCGCATAAAATAGTATATCATCCTTTCTCACACATATTGTGATCCATTGTGTGATCAATCATTTCTCATGGCTGTGAGCCGACTTTATTGTGTTAAAAACGTATGAATTACGATGTGTCGTTTTCCTAATAAATGTACAATACAGCAGCTTGCAGTCACAGATCAGCCTTTGTCCTTTGATATTTGCCGTTATTACAATTAGCGGCGCAGATATAACAGACACTTGCCATATTTGTGGACCATTTAGACGCGATGACTTAACTTTAGTGTCGATTAGAATCATGACCTTTTATCTTGCTGTCAATGACATGAATCTCTATACCGATTTCAGACGATTCAGATGGATTTTGTATATTTGAATAAAGCATTTAGAAGACAAATTTCGCCGCGAGATGATATCGTCATTTCGTAGTTTCTTTGCAACCGCTTACAACTAACATGGTTAACAATAATAATAAAATAAAGATCATGACAATTACTCAGTTAAATAAAAAGAACAAAAGTACATACTAATGACCAATCATATTTAAATAGGTCATGTAGTCCAGGGTAGGCGAAGATTGAAGTCTATTGTGTTCCTTTGTACACACAGTTTAGGCAGTATGGGTGATTAATCCCCCAAAGTGCTTCCATCACACCTTCAATAACCTTGAATTACAGTTATGTGAAATAATTGTGAAGCCGTCATTAATATTGATTTTGTCACCTGACATTAATAAGTGTTTTGCAATGGATGATGACAATGGATTTCTAGTCAGATTAATCGCATTGGGATTTTCTGTATGATTTAGTAGCCATTTTTGGAACATGTTCTTTTTGGCCACGACATCGGAACATTCTGTTAGTTCTACCTATACAAGTGTGTCACCACAGCTGCAGGTGAACTTGTAGATACAGTTTGAAGTATAGTCCACAGAATTTCGTCCTTTAATCGTAGGTACAGGGATCGAAAATGTTCGGTAAATGAGAAAAAGAGATGTGGCGTAGAATATGCACTTGATGGCTGACCGAAGTCTTTGAGCTAGCTGTCACCTGCATAATCTGGTCGCCCTTGAATGGTAGGTTAATAAAGATAGATAGCTTTCTTTGGTACAGAAGCTGTCTTTTCGAGATGTGGTTTTTCTTTACTGTGACATGTGATAAAGCTCTCCGGATAACCGTTAGCTAATAAAACTAAATGTATATGTCAAAACTGATTCATCAATGTGTCACTCGTGCATATTTTTCGGACCCTTGAAGGCAAACATTTCACTAGGGAACGTTTATACTGGGTAGGAACAAAACTGGTAAAATGAAGATATTGTCCACTTCATGTCTGTTTACGAAAAATAGATCTCTGAATAGTTCAGGAAACCGATTTTTTCTGTTCGAATCGAGTTCGGAAGTCACTTGGATATTCGGATGAATACGATTGAATAGGGTGATAAAGTTTTCAATAGATTTACTATTATTACCAATCTACATATATAGACATTGACACGTTAGGACTTGGCATTGACTGATTTGTCCATAAGTTTTAATATTTAAAAGTGGAGAAAATAAGGGGACGAAAAATGACACTGTGACCTAGAAGAATAGTCATATGAGAAGAATACGAAGAGATATTATGGCTTTTGTCAAAGACGAACCAACAGGAATGTATTTATACCTTGTTATTTAATTCTAGGTCCCATCAACTTTAATCTTATAATGTCACTTTTAGTTATTTAACAAATGCGAATAAGACAACCTGTATTTTCCACCACAGCTGAAACTCGCGAATATGCCTTGTAAAATCAATACTATTAGTGTCACTCTGACATAATCACTCTGTATGCGTGTGTGTGTGTGTGTGTGAAAGTTACTCTAGACCAGTCGTTCGAACAGTCTTTTATTATGACATAAAAATGTGTATGCCTTAAAACCTCAAATTTCTATTTGAAAGAGCTAAGCCGACATTGCCGAACCTTTAAACTTAGTGAAATATCGTTTTTATGTTTGGGAACGATAGATTAAATTACTAGAGACTCAGGATAACTGTAGTTTAGCAAGTTGACAACAAAGCGGTGAGAAGGAAAGGAAACCTAGAATGGCGTCAGCATTTTAGTTAGTGATCCATTAATTGTTGGCTTGGCGCTTCATCAAGCTTGTTCTGACGAAAATCCTAGTATTATGGTCTGAATGCGGCAAACCAGTTGATACGCTCTTCTACATAACTTGCCAGACATCTGCGAATTTCTAACTCTTGTTTCTCCGTCAACTGACGTTCCCTCAACTCAGCTGTGACCATCCTAGAGTTACTTGTAAGTGAACTTATATAAGAGCCGTTAATTGAAAGTGTATCAAAATTGAGTTGCTGTGTATGTAGGAGTATGTCCAACAGCAGATCTACAGGAGATTCCGTAGCAATCTTCTTTGTTTTGCCACTCAGTATTCGTTTTTTGCACATAATACCAAATCGGGTGAGTATACAAAAAGCAATTTCCCATGTATTTTCATCTTCTACAAAAGACAGAATATTATATGTTTTACTATCATTCTGTTAGGTTCCGAGTGAATTATAGGTCTTCATCCAGTTCTCTGCAGTCTATTTAACTGGCTTCATGATTGTCCATAACATTTCATCTCCTCCTCACGCAATCTCCTTCATGTCACTCTTGAACGCCCAATTCATCGTTTCCCATTTATGGTACTACACGATGGCCTAGCATTGGATATCACTCAACGGCCACTTAAGCTTGTTAAGGCAGGCTCAGTTAAGTGTTTAACATACCGAGCAGTAGAACTAAGTAGTACAAAAAAGGTCTAAATGATAAAATAAAACAGATAGAAGAGGCGTCGGTGTTAAATAACTAACTATCCTATAAAATTCACTAGGAAGATCGAGAAGGCTTATAGCAAAACAAAAATAACTGTGAAACTAGTATTGATAACATAAATAAGACAGAATATAATTCATGTACTGTTATACCATATAAGGAGGGATGGGACATCTGAGACCCTAAGTAGGATTCTTAATAAAGCAGGAACTAGAGTGGTATTCAAACCTACAAACTCACTCAGAGACTAGTTCTGTAGGTTAAAGCACCCTCTTGACCCAATAAGACAAAATTATATAATTTACAAAATAACCTGCAATGACTGTTAGCTATGTCAACTACATTGGTCAAACTATTAGGTTGGGGGTAATCAGATTGTCGGAACATAAGAATTTAGCTAAGGTAAGAATGGTTGACCCCAAGAAGATAAGCAATTTAGAGAAAAATTTGGTGCTACATGCATTAGCACACAACCACACAATAGGGTGAGAGAGGGTTAACATTCTAAGAAGTAATGTAGGTACGTGGAGATAGCGAGAGACTGATTATTGAATCCTGATTAGTTCTTCGAATCTACACCCAACACAACACATGCAAGAGAAATGACTCAATGCAAATACCAGAAATATGCATGGAAGATATTATTACCACCAGTCAGTCAGTCAAATCGGAGGAGGATAATAAATAATCTTAAAATTCTATTTCAATTCAATTCAAGTGCATCACAATATTCTAACAAGTTACTTATTTATTATGACTATAAAAACACTCGTCTTATTTCCCATCTGATTGTAACTGATCAATAAAACTCATATTATTATTTCTGAATGTAAATTATCCCATATTGATTTTTATTTAAATGTCTAATCATCAATTCCACACATGTATATAAACGAAGGAAAAAGTTGTGTGAGTGAGTGACTTGATATGATTATGAGTGGCAATAGTTTGTGCTCGAAACGTGGTCCTCAGTTAATATTACTGTATAACACTACACTGTGTGATTTATCAAAATAAAATCTTATCCATAATGGAGTTATACTCTACCATCACAGTGGCCAAGTTTTATACTTATATCACTTAAGCTTGTGTCGAATCCACCATCTCTATTCCCTTCAGGCATATACATTAGGCGATAGGTTCCTCATCGATTCGTGATGCTCAGCCTTTCTGACCGGTCATCTAGTCTTCAGTATGGAGTGAAGATATCTGTTAATGTAATTCTGTTACGAGTCACTGAAGACCATAGAAGGACTGATTTGACATTAATGTCGCAAAATCGGAATATTGTCTAATATGCTGATTGAAGCACATTTCCAGATTGATCTCAAAGGCATCTAGTTTTGGCATCTTCACTTCTACTGCTTGTAGTTGAAACGATACCTGTCAAATAAATGGAGTACAGTCGAGTGGTGGCTGTCAGTTACAGTTTAAATTTTCTAGTGTAGGTTTGTAGTGTTTGTTTTGCTTGATTAGTTGGAGAATTTCATCATAAGCTCACATCGGTAATAGAACCATTGAAAAACCAACAGGGAATACTGGATAACTGTTTCGTGTCAAGGTCAAACAAAATCTCTACAAAAGTAATACTTAAAAGGCAAACTTCAACAATAGCGTCCCAAGAGTGCGAACGCATAAGTGACCTTCAGCTGACCAATCATAAAAATAAGGAAATTATGCTCAAAAAATGATGTACATTGACAAGAAAATGCTTGAAACCGCATTAAACAGGTTATCTTTCTCTGATATTGCTTAAAAATCCGCCCTAGTTGTAACGAGGAGTATCAGTTGCTATTATTATTATTATTGCTCGCTTGGGTTCCTAGTGGAACTTAGGGCTTCAACTCCACGTCTCCACTTGCTTCTGTCTTCTGCTGTACTTTTCACCTGCATCCATGTTAGTCCATACTCTTTCAACTCCTCTTCACACAATCTCCTCCACGTCGCCCTTGCACTGACATACCACTCGCCGCTTCCCTTTCGGCTTCCACTCGAGCGCCTGGCGCGCGATGTCACCCAGCGGCCTCCTCAGCGAGTGTCTAATCCATCTCCACTTTCTCCTGCATATTTGTTGGTTGGCGACTGGTTCCTGTCTTGTTTGTTCCTATAGTTTCTTGTTGGTGATTCTTCCTGGCCCGGCCATCTGATCTTCAGTATAGAGCGAAGACAGTTGCTGATAAGTGGCTGCAACCTGTTGGAAATATTTTTTGTGACTGGCCCACCAAGTTTCTGATCCGTATGGAGGAACTGACTTACTTGACGTTTGTATTAAAAATCCGATCGAATTTTGTTGTTGACGCTAGTTGAGTGATGAAGATTTCCAGATTGATTTCAGGTTGATGAATGTGTTTCTCGCCTTCCCGATTCTCGCCCGATTTGACATCCTCGTCCGCCCCTTGGAAACTGTAGTTGAGACAATGTTCCCTAGATAAGTAAGTGAATTAACCTCTTTCAAATCCCTCCCATTGATGGTGATTGACGCTGGATGTTGCTGTTGTTGTTGTTGTTGTTGGTTGGTTATTTTCATCACCTCCACCTTGTGTATGTTCACCTGGAGTCCTGTCTTCTCCGGCTGCTTCTTCGACCAGTTTGTCGGTTTTCGCTTGTAAGTCTTCGATTTTGTGTGACATCAAACATAAATCATCCACGAGTGAAACCCAGGTCTTCTAGGTTCTTCGTGTCGGTCCAGAAAAGATATTCCTGTCTTCTCGTTTCCCACTGTCTAACTCATAATCCAGCCAGTGCACCACAATTAGGAATATCATTGTGGGTGATAGTAAGCACCCTTGTCTGACTCCTGTGTTCACTCCAAACGCCTTGCTGAGTTTTCCGTTGTGAAGATCACTTGACATGTGCCGTTGTCGTACAGTTGTTGAATAAGGTTGATGAATATTGGGGGAAAAATACGCCATAGTACTCAAGTAATTTCCAAATTACTTCGCGATCAACGCTGTCGAAGGCCTTCTCAAGGTCTATAAAGTTGAGGTTGAGGTTTGATCGCCATTCCATGCTTTGTTCCAAGCTTCGATTTAGCTTGTTCTGGTCGGAGTTCTGTCTCCAGTGCGTCCTTTAATCTCTCCAGGATGATGCGACTCAGGATTTTACTTGGCGTCGACAGGAGCATGATTCCTCGCCAGTTCTTGCAAGTGAGTCCTAAGTCTCCCTTCTTTGGTAGTTTCACGAGGTAACCTTTCCTCCAGTCAGTAGGCACCTTTCCCTCCTTCCAGACCTTTTGCAATAATGGAGTCAGCATGTCTGCTGTAGTCTCTGGGTCTGCTTTCAGTGCTTCAGGGGTATTCCATCTGGTCCAGCTGCTTTTCCAGCTTTCAGAAGTTTGATTGCGTTCAAGACTTCAGCTCTCGTTGGAGGATTGGTGTCAACTTGCAGTTGTGTGCGCGCTGTTGTTGGTATTTCTGGACGGGTTGCAGGTGATGGTCGGTTCAAGAGTCCTTTGAAGTGATCCGCCCATTGTTTAATCTGTTTTTCTTCCTTGGTAATTGGGTTCCCTTGGCTGTCTTTTATAGGTTTCGCTTGTGTTGATCTCTTCCCGGATAGAGATTTGGTTATCTGATATAGTGTCCTCAGGTCCCTTTTGCCTGCTGCCTTTTCAGCTTCAGTGGCCAGGTTGTCGTAGAATCGTCTTTTGTCCTTCCTAGCACTCTTCTTCACTTCTTTGTCCAGTGCTTTGTAAGTTGAGCTCAGCGTCTCCTTCTCCTTGCATTCTCTTTCACCATTCTCCTCTCTTCTATTAATTTCCAAGTGTCCGTTGAGAGCCATTCCTTGTCTTGTCTCTTCTTTCTTCCTAGAACCGTTGAACACGTTTCGTTGAGAATCGCCTTCAGAGACTTCCAATGTTCTTCCACGCATGATTCTTCAGTGATGTCGCGTAGTGTTTCCTGCTTTGCTCTGACAGTTGCAGTGAAGGTGTCTTTTGTGGTTGTGTCCTTCAGTAATTGAGTGTTGAACTTGCATTGTGGCCTATCCCCAGCTATCCTCGAGGCTTTTAGTTTCACCTTGAAAGTCCCTTCTACTAGATAGTGGTCTGAACCCACATCTGCTCCTCTCCTTGACCTTGTGTCCAGTAGGCTCCGTCTCCACTTTCTTGAAATTGAGATGAAGTCTATTTGGTTTTGGTGTTTCCATCTGGTGAAATCCATGTCGTCTTGTGTATATCCTTGTGTTTGAACACACTACCGCCAATCACCAAATCATTGAAGGCGCAGAAGTCTGAGAAGAGTTCACCATTGTCGTTCATTTCACCGAGGGCCTCACGACCCATGGTGAGTTCTCTTCCTGTGTTGTCTCCTCCCAGCTTCGCATTCATGTCGCCCATCAGGATTTTGATATCGCCATTTGGGACGTTGTCCATTATTGTTTGTAGTTGTCTGTAGAACGCCTCCTTCTTCTCTTGTTCTGAGACGTTTGTAGGCGCATAGCATTGAATGACTGTAACTTTCCTTCCTTTTGAGTTGAACCTGGCTGTCATTATCCTGGAGGAGATTGGTTCCCACTGCATGAGAGCTTTGGTTGCTGTTGGTGACATCATGATGGCCACTCCCTCGGTGTGCTCATGGTTGTCCTCTAGGTGGCCGGAAAGATTACTGTCTCTCCAGTAGGTAGTTGGCACCTTCCAGTTCCGTTCCATCTGCTCTCGCAGATTCCCAACACTTCTATTCTGTACCTTCTCATTTCAGCGGCTATCTGGGCAGCCTTTCCAGTTTCGTACATTGTACGAACATTCCAGGTACCCATCCTTACTTTTGCTTTCATCGAAAGAAGGCACATCGGCTGACTGGCTTCCCGAAGGCTTTCACCAGCCTGCGTCATTTCACTTCCCGATTCCAGCGAAAAGTAAGGCTATTGCTTATGTTTTTAGAATTTTTAATATATTTATTCGTTGAAGTTTCTGTAGCGATTTGGTTGTTTTACGGGGGTGGAGTTGCTAGCACCACGCCCCAACCCTCCCTTTTTACCCGGGCTTGGGACCGGCTATAAAACTAGAATGCTAGTAGCCTAGCAAGCTAGTAATCTGGCGAGGTTATATCAGTTGCTAAGTTAGACTAATTTCTATACATGTATTCTCCGAGATGACTGCTTTTGTGAGTCGTTTATCTCTCTCATCCTGCCTTCAGTCTTTCAAAAAACCCTTGGTTGAATTATTATGGTTTCCAGCAAGAGGATAGACGCGGATAATAAAACAAATTAAAATGAATGATATCGACTATAAATCTATCCCTAATCGTAACCAAAAGCTTAATCCTGACCATAACACTAAACCTAACCTTAATCCTAACCCTAATCATAACCCTTATTCAAACCGTAATTCTAACCCTAATGCTTATTATAACCCTGATCCTAACCCTAACCTCAATACTTACCTTAACCCTAATCCTAACCCTAATGAGCTATTAACACATTGTCCAAACAGTACTTATAAACATGATCTGGGAGAAATTTGCTCCTAAGTTGGTGAATTGCGTTGATATTTCAGCTATGATAATGACAGATGCCGTTAGCCGTTAGCCAACGACTAGCATGCGTTCACGGTCATTGGAGCACTCCGTTCACACTCCTGGCTTGACGCTATTGTTGAACCTCACCACTAAAAAATTGATCCGATGCTCACTAGCGACTTGCCCTATCCAGACAGTTACCTGGGGTTCCAGTGGTAAGCCGCGACCAGTAGGGTACAGCAGGTCGAAGATGAGGACAGTTACGCATCGAAGACATTGTGAAGTGATCACGTTCCATCATCAATTGGTAGAAGTTAGAATTCATGGACTGGCTGGCCACTGGATCGAGTCCCAGTGGCTTAATGGTTCACGAGCGCACCTGGGTACGAACGCTTACGGTGGGTGCGTACTGCTGAAGGGTCTCAGACTAGGACGAAGCAGCTATCCAGTACTCCCTAGTGGATTTCCAATGGTTCTCTAAACAATCTGAATTGTCTCTCAGGTAAAGTTGGTCTTCTGTGATTTTGTCTCACATGCCTAGAAGAACCCGTAATCATATTATATGTTACGTTGGACTGTTTTAAACGTATTTTATCAAGTTTCGTTAAATACAGCTTGAATATTTGCTGTAGCGTTCGATATACTACTATGCACGAGAATACCTTGCGATTATTTTTATTATAACCAGAGCTGTTTGTTCAATTGTCATGCATCTGGACATCTAAGCATCAGTCTAAATTTCTTCTGTGGTCAGGAATAAAGCTGTGCTTCTCTACATATAAACAGACAAACTATGCACATACAACGCCTACGCACAACTACTGACTAAGAAGCCTGTAAACACGATTCCAATGCTGATTGGCTAATTTCTCAGTGTGTGTAGGCATGAATTAATATGAAATGACCTAGAGTCTAAGATCAATACTCTCACAAAGTCTATATATTGCAATTATTATTTTTGCAACTATTACTAACATATATAAAAGTGATCGAAACTTTCTTGTTGTTGTCAAATGGAGGTTTTAAACAGAGTAAGTTTTTTTTCAAAAATAATATTGATTAGTGTTTCACAATGTATTAAACATCTATCTGTTCATTGTTATTACTATCATTGTTACGAGAAAGGTTTGTAGGTTGAAGTTAAAGTATCATAGCCAGAGTCAAGGTCTTTCAAAATTTGACACTTTAATAACCAATCACACAGAAGGAATGCTATGAAATATCGTCCAAATTAAATTATGCCAGCCTTTCTAGACTTCGAAAAGGCGGCTATACAGTATTCCATTTATTTTCTCTAGGTACTATTTCTGTAAATTTATACTGTTAGGTGGGGTTATGGCTTTTTCAGATAAGGGTCTAGGGTTAGGTTTGGAATTAAGTTTAAATTTAGGATTAGCAGTAGGTCAAAGAACAGTGGTACAAGTATCGCGCATGGTACGATTTCTCCATAGAACAACTATGTATTATAATATCATGTTTGCAATGGTTGATAATGCCTTTTTCAACGGTCATCTGACCATTTGGCACCTGAGTTCTGATTGGTAGTTCAAGGTCACTGCGATTCTGGCTATTATAGTTTAAAGGATTTCATCATGAGCTGAAATCGGCTAGAGAACCATCGGGAAACCTGGGAGTACTGGACAACTGTTTCCTCATAGTTTAGGACTCTTCAGGGGTACGCACCCACTGGGATTCGAATCTAGGACCTTCTGGTTGCAAGTCGTATACCATTAAGCCACTGGGACCTGATCCAATGGCCCATGAATTCTAACTTCTGCCAGTTCACGACATAGTGCGACCCCTAGCCAAAGTCTTCGGCCAGTATTTGTCCTCACACCCGACCAGCTGCACCCTACTACCACTCTGTCGTGAATTGGCAGAAGTAAGAATTCATGGGCCATTGGATCAGGTCCCAGTGGCTTAATGGTATACGACTTGCAACCAGAAGGTCCTAGATTCGAATCCCGGTGGGTGCGTACTGATGAAGAGTCCCAAACTAGGACGAAACAGCTGTCCAGTACTCCCAGGTCTTCCAATGGTTCTCTAATTATTGTCAGCTCATGATGAAATCCTGTAAACCAATCAAATCCCTACAAACCAACACTTGAATATTATAGTTTAACTTTGCCGTTTGTTGTAACATATGGGTACGACTGACTGACTGGTTTGAACATGCACCGATATGCAGCAGTTCCAGTCGCCACATTCCCTCCTTGTAGCACACAAAGCAAGAGGGGAAAGTAAAAAGAAATGCAAAATAAAGACAGTAAACAGAGATATAAGGTAAAAAGAATTGTAATAACGAAGAACAATATAGTTTCATTGGGTATTATAAGTCACAAGGAGTGGATGCATCTGTGCCAGCTATCAAGAACGAAGATTTTGAGTCATATCACCAATTGTCTCCAGCTGTCATTGGTTTTCATCGTCCCGAGGAACTCAAGCAGTCAGGAAGTCTACATCTTCCTATGTGACTGGCTTAAACTAACTGTTGTGGATTTCATTGATTGGTGAAGCCCTGTTTTGGTTTGCCCACCACTGGCTCTTTTCCAACCTGATCAATGGCATGTCAGCTAACATTACCCTTTGTCGAAGAAGGCGGTCGATGGTTAGGCATGCATGCGTACCACATATCCTAACCGTCTCAGATGATGTAATTTCACAGCCTCGTCGATTGATTTCCCCTCCCAACTACCTAGCACTCGACTGAAGCCTAACCTCAATATTGCTCAATTTATTTTACCACTTCACACAGGAGATAGAACGCAGAAACCTATGATCGAAGACATCTAACCAAGCTTTCCATGTTTTCCTTTTTCAATGGTCATGTCTCACAGCCAGTCATAAAGGGGAACAGAATGAACCCACGAGCAGTACACACGCCCTTTCATCGACTGCTGGATATCACGTGTACTAAGCCAAAGATGGCGTAAGTTTTCATATGCGAAACGAGCCTTCTGTAACGGTGCTGAGATTTCGTCAGCGATCAACCTTCGGGCGTTGGCTTATGCAAATTTCCAAATAAGTGAAGTGATAAACACGCTCCACCAACCACTTCACTCATTATTTATAAGCTGTAACATCACCTTACATTTGACAGGAACGGAGGAATCGCATGCCTAACATACGAAGACTACAGCTCAAGGCGTTCAGAAGACTCTGAATTTTTTCAGCGTCTTTACCTGTGCGGGAAGACTATATCTTCTGCATATTCTAAGTCAACGAGATAATTCCCTGGTGGTAGCAAGTCAATCCCTGAGTCGCTGAAGTCAGCAGCAGTTAGAGTTGATTCCATTAGTACATCTATGATGAAACTGAATAGAAATGGGGATAGGCGGCATCCCTGACACACACCACTGGTTGTTATCACTTCAAATGACAGTTCTCCGTAGGCTCTCATCTCGCTGGCTGCATAAGTTCGAGTAGAAAACCTTGATCAGTGACCAGGTTTTCATCACCATTTTGTTAACCTCAGATGGAATTCAACTGGTCGACTTGTGATGATTTTACATATATATATATATATATATATATATCCAACATCCAGCGTCAATCACCATCAATGGAAGGGATTTGAAAGAGGTTATTTCATTCACTTACTTATCTAGGGAACATTGTCTCAACTACAGCCAATGGGGGCGGACGAGGATGTCAAATCGGGCGAGAATCGGGAAGGCGAGAAACACATTCATCAACCTGAAATCAATCTGGAAATCTTCGTCACTCAACTAGCATCAACAACAAAATTCGGTCGGATTTTTAATACAAACATGTCAAGTAAGTCAGTTCCTCCATACGGATCAGAAACTTGGCGGGCCAGTCACAAAAAATATTTCCAACAGCCTGTTGCAGCCACAATTTATCAGCAACTGTCTTCGCTTGCTCTATACTCAAGATCAGATGGCCGGGCAGGGCCAGGAAGAATCACCAACAAGAAACTATGGGAACAAACAAACAGGAACCAGTCGCCAACCAACAAATATGCAGGAGAAAGTGGATGGAGATGGATTAGACACTGAGGAGGCCGCCGCTGGGTGACATCGCGCGCGCCTCAGGCCATTGCTCGAGTGGAACCAGGCCGAAAGGGAAGCGGTGAGTGGGATGTCAGTGCAAGGGCGACATGGAGGAGATCGTGTGAGAGGAGTTGAAACAGACTAACATGGACTAACATGGATGCAGGTGAAAAGTACAGCAGAAGAAAGAGGAAGCAAGTGGAGACGTGGAGTTGAAGCCCTATGTTCCTTTAGGAACCCAAGGGAACAATAATATATATATATATAATTCTCTTGTGTTCCGAGTGGAACATAAGGCCTCAACAGCAAGTTTCCGTTTTGTTCTTCTTCTGCAGTCCTCTTAAGCCGGCTCCACGATCTTTCATAAGCCTTCACCTCCTTCCCACACAACCTCCTCCGTGTCTCCGTCGGACCAATATCCAACTCATCGTTTCCCATTCAGGGTTCCACTCGAGTGATGGCCTGGAGTGCAATGTTACTCGACAGGTCTCCTTATCAAGTGTACACCTGGTTGTTGGAAATGTTAATTGTGACGCGCAGTGCAATTTTCTGACCTATATAGAGAAGAACTGATTCACTTAACACTGGTAATGAAAATCAGAATTTTGTTGTTTCACAGTGATGAATGTCTGTCTTGCCTTTCCAATTTTCGTCTTGATATATCCATCCGTGTCGGCTTCCTGTAGTTGAAACGATGCATCCTGGATAACTGAAGGAGATGACATCTTTTAAATGTTTCTCATTGGCGTGTTGTAACCAAGTCAAATTCTGTTTTAGTCCATCATTTCAATCCAGGCATTTTGGATTCCACTTGATATGAAGTGACAGCTTCTGATATTAGAAGTTCTTTGTGATTTCTGAAATTCTCTTTCTGGATTATTTCAATTATTGTCAAAACCAATTTCGTGACCTAATTCTATAGCGTGTAAACAAACCTATAGCGGATGATTTTTCAAGCTAACTGGATTTCCCATTGGTCGAAAAGATGTTCTACGGTGTTCATTTCTTCTGATTTTGATTTCTTTCTTGTGACGTTTGTATGGTGTATATCGCATCACATACCAAGTATTTTATTTTATAAACACAATTAGATAGAGAGTTTTTAGAGATTTCGTCTTTTATATGGACAAGGTTGCTTCATAGTGTGTCTGATTTTTGAAGAAAACTCTGATGTCGAGGTTATTGAGTATTCTTCTGATATCGTCTGACGTCTCTGCTCTATATGGAATGACAGCCGTTGAGGTCCATGTTTTCGGAATACATTTTCCACCATACTTAAAGGCCAGCAATGATTTTGTTGATGTTCTTTGGGTAGTTGTTTTTCTTGAGAGTACTAGTAATGTTTGATATTTCTTCTTCTTTTTCCTTTTCATCTGTTAACATCGAAGGGTGTGCTCGTCTAAGAAGACGTGGAACAACTGAAATCTTTGCACTGATTGGGTGTAATGACCCGAAGTCTAAATATTCGTCGGGGTGGTCTTTTTTCCTCAATACAGATGTATTAAAATTCTCGTTTTTCCTCCTCTTAAAGAGGGGCAGTCTAGAAGTGGTAATTTACCGACGTGTGATTCTGCTTCTGACTCGATAACGTAAAAATTACTCCCTGCTGATGAACCATGATTAACTTGTCAAATATATAAGCTGAGTGGATTTCTTAAATTCTGGTTTAATAATACTACTTTGATAAAGCTGTTAGCAGCAGCATTAAATAGCGAAACGTCAGTAAAAACAAGAATATCGTTTTGTTTTTCATTCATCGGGAAATGCAAAAAACCTTTATTAAAATTAATATCATATACCCCAATGCTCAAATTTTTCTGAATTGTAGATTTTCTACTTTGTGTGTGCCATTAGACATAAAAGTCCAGATCTTCCAGTGTCTTTCCGTTAGTCTAACATACTCATCTTTTCAAGTGTTGGTTTGTAGGGATTTGATTGGTTACAGGATTTCATCATGAGCTGACATTAATTAGAGAACCATTGGAAAACCTGGGAGTACTGGACAGCTGTTTCGTCCTAGCTTAGGACTTTTTAGCGGTACATACCCGCCACAGGAGGTTCGAACCCAGGACCTTCTGGTTAAAAGGCGAGCTCGTATACCATTAAGCCACCTTTTCTCAAATTTCACGGTCTACCGTATGATGTAATCCATCACAATAAGGAAAATCATTGTCACTGGTAGATAGCCTTATATAACTACTGTCTTCACTCTTAAAAGCTTCGTCTAACCTTACATTATGAACCAATTTCTCGGCATGCAACAGTATCATATATCTTTTGAATATGATTTATGAAAATCAGAGGTACTAGTGTGGTGAGAGCAGGCCGTGAGAAAATATGAGCAAGGCTGATTCAACAACCAATCACAGCAAAGTTAACGTGGCAAAATATGATTCGCAGATAGAGAACTCTATTTGTCGAGGAATCCCGAAATAACCAATCAGAAGCCTGCGTTTGTCTGCCTAACTTCTGATAAACAACCAATCAGATGACTGCGCTTGTCTACTTGCATAAGCTATAATAATGTATGTGAAATATATATAAATACATGTTGATTTTCATAATAAAACGATCTGTTGCCTGGCCCTTGTCTTCTGTTGTTACACTAGATTCTATAGTTTTTGAAGTGGTTTCAGAAATCATTTCACAACAAAAACCTTTTCTACGTCAATAAAATCAAAGCAAAGAATTCACTATCATTCTAGGCTTTTATTGGAAGCAAATATTACTTCATGATACTAGATGGTTGGAGGCGATCGGTCACAGAAGCCCTGCTGCACCTAGGTTTCGTGCTACTTGGCACTCATCAGTCAGTCAGTCAGTGAGGCGTATCTTCAATCTTTAAGGAGGTCTTATTGCCCTTTGAGATAAGAACCCGCGTCTTCCAGAGCCGACTGAGTCACAGACGTTACCATTGAACCGGCTTTCTGGGACTCGCGATCCACCTCCTCTAGGACTGTACTGGATACTTTTTGATTGGATACTACCCAATAACTAGTGTAATGTGTCTAATTCTTTCTTTGGTGCAGACTGAATTCTACCAGTCAGTCGTTATTCTAGGGAGCTCGCCATCATGGTGCACATTGATTTGGTGATATTAGATGGTTGGAGACAGTCAGCAGGAAGCCTTGCTTGACCGAGGTTTCGTGCTAGTTAGCACTCGTTAGCACTTGGTATTAAATTCGTATTAATATTCTTTTAATTAGCTATATAAAGATATATATATAAATTTATCAACTAATTTTACACGATTAGGTTGACAGTTTATGTGAAGATATTACAACAGAGTTGAATGCACTCGGTGAATGTATCTATGAAAAGTTGTCAGATATTTCATGGAAATTTGAAGAAATCGAATGTGTCACCTCAAAAGTTACTCTATTCAATGAAAATAAACTCATGCTTGATGAAGCTTATTTTCCAAATGAAAATGCAACGGCCAATTCTTCTTCCACAACGACAACAACGTCAGCCTGGGACAAAGTAGCTGCAGGCGCTGCCGCATATGCTCACAAAACTATAGGCAGTAAATATTCACAACCTGTAAGACATTGGTTAACCAATGCAGCTAGTACAGCAGTACAATATGGTCTTCTTGCTAGATATTCAACAGGTATCAACGTTTGGACACCTGAAGGCAATTGGTTTTCAGGGAAATGGACATCAGAGAATACAGCAAGCGCAGAAGAGTTAAGGTGTGCTATCGATCCTAGTATGTCCACACTGTGTATCAATGTTATCATAGCCGGTATTCTGAACTATTGTCAATCGAATTGTTATACACCGAAAAATATGTCAAATTATGCCTTACAACTGTTGCATAACGGTTCTATGGAAAAATTCGGGATATCCAATGAAAACGACAAGCTGCTAATTATGGAAATCACTAGTCAGTGGTGTTCAAGAATTAAAATCATTCAACTGATTGAAAGCGTGTTGAAAGCCTCCTGGGATTTAAAGGCTGTTTCCTCGATTGGTCAATGTAGGCTACAATTAACGCCTCAGATTAAAGAATATTTTGACTTTTTACCTATCAACTGGAAGGATATCCATCCGGCTGTGTGTATTGCGCATAAACTTGTCAAATCAAATTGTATTTATTTTGCTGACTTTCATCGTCAGTTAATTGATGTGAAAATTCAGTTGAATGCTATCCAAGAAAATCCATTCAAGTATCATTGTGATTGTAAATATCTATTGAAAAATAATGATAATAATAATCATGATAATAATAATAAGCCTAAGGTGGAAAACCACAAACTTCTATTTGGTCGGTTGATTACATTTTTCAAGTATGCAGAACCACACAGTCAATTGTTTCAACAATATAAATGTTTAAATTGTAATGGAAAAACTTGTGAAAAACAATATTCAGATTATAATAAAAATTGGGAATTAATTGTTCAACATATTTATAGTAATAATGAATACTCTACTTCTTCGATGATGACGATTACACCTATTGAAGAGATAATTAAAAAATTACAAGAATTAAAATTAATATCAAATAATTTCAAAATTGATGAGGTATCAGTTTCTTCTGTACGTGAGGCATATCAAATTTAAATGATCAATTGTCAATTGTACATGGAATATTGGACATTGAACAGTTGAAGAAGTGTTAATTGAAAGTTTCGAAATTATTATTTTTCGCTTTGAAAAGTTAATATTAGAATAATGTTTATTTTTTTATAGTTATAATAATGATAATGTGCATTAAAATTTTTCAAAAGAATGGATACTTAACAAAGAGTACTCTTTTCGATAGCCGCTTCATCATTCGACTTGTTTAAATAACATCGAATCAATAATTTTGATAGATTACACATCAACAGAAAAAAACATTAGGAAAGGTAATCATACAAATTCATGAATTCATAGTCTCTACTGAAGGCCAACCAGGGCAGTAGTAGTGGCTGGCTGGACTTGCTTCTTTTGAACGCAGAGCACTGATTGTTTGAGGCGAATTGCAATATAGCCTGTGCTGTTTGGAGCTTGCGGTGCTTCAATGTTTTTGACAATTTATTAGGCACCCGGTAGATGATGATAGAGAAGGATTCTTTCACGCTGGCTGGCTGACTTTGAAGCTGGCCGCTTTGCACCAGATGGTCCAATATCGAACTGTTAATGGTTTTCACTACACCTTTCCTTAGCCCTAGTGGGAGATATTCCCCAGCGAGCACAAAAAGTCAAGTCCCTAGAGCAACGGTCAGTCGGTAGATACAATTTGAAGTGGCTAGTCTAGGTACTTCATCGTTCAGTCGAGGTAGCACCATCGGTCGTGTAGACAATAGGTTCGCCAGCATTAAAAGTTCTTTGAACTGATTTTCTTAATTTCCTCGTAATTATCTCACTTGTATATCTCCCTTGAATTCCAGTCGTATATAACGTGACTTCTTGTTTACATATTGTGAGTAGTCCTTTTCCTCTTTCTTTGTCTTGTGTTTCTTGATAAATTTACCGGGATAGCTATTTTTGATCAAAGTATCATAAGCAATGCTTAATTCATCTTTAATTACTTCTTCTGAGCATATAGCTCTAACTCTGTGGTTGAGGGTCTTCAATAAATTTCTTTTGTACTTGATAGGAACGAATCTATGAAAATGTGTTTATTGTCCTGTTCAAGTACTTTTTCTATGCAGCTTTACTTTGTGGAAGTTTCAGCATTTGGTACAATCTTGCATCTAATTTTTTTTCTATTCCTTTACGTTTGCAGTAAAACATAGGGCTGCTTCAAGCTAGAGGCTTGAAGTTTCCGTAGCAGTGGGTGTTTTTAATATTTTTACGGGATGGGGTTGCCTGCCTCATACTCAACCTTCCTTGTTTGACAGTCTTATTATCGGCTTAGAATGGTAAAGGAGTGAGTCGGTGGCCGGCCAGGGATAGAATCCCGAACCACATGAGGAGTATTTTATGATGTGGTTGTGTTCTCTGAGCTGGATTGTTAGTTAATTTGCGAAGTTTTCATCGCCCTACTAGCTGACATCTTCAGCGAATACTTCAATTCGAGGAAGTGAGCTTTTCGATTTCTCCACGAGTTTATTAATCATCTCTCCTGACGGTGACCTTGGACGTGATTGGTTGTTTTTGTGCGTTATCACACCTTCTAAGTTACTTGTATTGGTAATGATTGTTTCTTTGACTTAAAATTTGACTCTCTGTGTGTGAGGCTTCTTTGTCTATCTCGATGTGTCTATTGACTGATGATTCACTGGAATACCAGGTTGGCTTCTAAAAATTATCTAGCATTCTTGTTGTTTCCTCTGTCTAATATATAAACATTGTCCCAATCTACTGGAAGATCTGGACTTTTGTAGCTAATGTCACACACACAAAATAGAAAATCTCCAGTTCGGAAAAATTTGACCATTGGGTATATGATATTTATTAGTATAGAAGATTTTGCATTTCCTGATGAATGAAAAACAAAACGATATTGTTACAGTATTAGGTAATTGTCTGTAAATTTGACTATATTCTGAACTGAGTTTTAATTTTGGTAAAAATACTTCGATGACATCTAGATATCGAAGAGACTACGGTTATCTGAAAAAAATGATCAACTTATAGGTTAGCTCTGCAAAGGTTATTCAGATTGAAAGGAAAATGCAAACATTATTCGATATTTATTTCTTTGACTACTTGAACAAAGGGATCCTTTGTAATATTGATTGATCCGATTGTCAACATGATACACACACATCTACTGTCACGCGTTTAATCAATAGATTGAGTATTGATTAATTTATTCTTTTATAGTTTCACTTAATACACACAAATCAATATCACTGAAGTATATTGTAGCAAATATCAAAATATTGGGTTTCAATGTCTCAATGCTTCTTTAAGTCTTAGTATTGTATGCACTTATGGATATAATTGATTTGAGAATATTTCAATAAGTCAAACTAACTACTTGTGAGTAATAAAAGCAGCTACGATCAGATTTGACCGAATAGTTGCAAAATTATTGGACTCCTTGTGAGAAGTAGACATATTTACTAAAAGTCATATTTATATACTCTCAGCGAAATTGAAATGAATAATTTCAACGTTTCGTTTGGCATTGTCTAGATTTTGTCAGGGAAATTAATCGAAACTTTATACATAAAAGGCACATTCCTTGTTTTCAAAAACTTTGTCCAATCATGAGTAATGAAACAAAACTGTGTGAACTGTGATCAGAATTTGACCTTAGACTGTCAACCTTAGCCTACTTTTAGTATACAATTGGTGGATGGTGGCTAGCAGTGGAATCCAGGATGCGTTTGTGGCACAGCGGTCAGGACTGTCGCCGATCATGCACATGGTCTGGGATTCGATCCCCTGCTTACGCACACCTGATATCTATGGTCGGTCTGCAAATTTGGGCTACCGATATCACATGCTGAAAATTCCATACCTGTACCAAGAAATACAGTGTAGAATCTATCTGTAATCAAAAATAAAATCAAAAAATATACGTGGTATTACTGTTGGAATTTCTGTATCTCCTATGACGAAGCTTCTCATTTGACGTGGACAATTTCATTAATGAAGAATTCAGCAGACAGATTAACGGTGTGACTAAGGGGTTACCACTAGGACTAATACAGAGCTGATATTTTCCTTGTGAAATTGGAGATTGGAACTTTGAAAGATGTAACTGGTACACTAGAAATCTATTCTCGTTACATGGATGATATCGAATGATGTGTATCCTGCAATAGATTTTAATATTATTTAAGAGAGAAACCCTAGTATTGTAACGGTAGAAGACAAGGGCCAGTCATCAGACTGTTTATTCAAAAAATCAAGAGACATTAATAGATTTAAATGTACATTATTGTTAGCGGAGAAGCAACGTCTTCTGATCGGTTGTTTTGTTGCCGAAGATTATTCTGTCATCTTTGTGGCCGCCTATCAGATAGTTAAGACATATGTCTGTGAATCCTATTTGAACACGTTAAGTCTGCTGTGATTGTTTGGTGAGTTCCGTAAGGTTAAGCTGTGTTATTGTATTTTTTCTCATAACCTCGATTCGGGACGTGAATATTGACGTAAATTACTGTCTACAATTTTTGGCTTGCCGCCAGCTCTCACCATACTATCTCATTCCTAGATATCCTTATGACTGGAAAAGAAGACGGTGTAATAAGAAAGAGTATACGGAAAAAACCTAAATGAACTGGTAAATATACCCATCTCTTTAGAACTTCATATCCTTAAAAGGTAAACGCAATTTCATAAACGGTTACGTATACACAGCGAGAGTATTCGGTTCAGATGAATGATTCAACGAAAACAGTGATATTATTTCAAAACATCAGTATTTTCAAAACACATGACAAAGAAAGAGGAAAAGGACTACTCACTATCTGTAAGCAAGAAGCCACTTTATATACGACTGGAATTCAAGGGCGATACTCCAAGTGAGATAATTACGAGGAAATTAAGAAAATCAGTTCAAAGAACTTTTAATGCTGGCAAACTTTGTGTCTTATTTTCCAAACGACTGACCAGTGGTGATTCCACGGCTGAAAGATGAACATCTTCCTAGTAAATTGCCAAAATCATCGGAGCACCGCTAGCCCCAATCAGCAGAGGCCATTGCAATTCTCCTTTAACAACCAGTGCTCTGTGTTCAAAAGAAGCAAGTCCAGCCAGCCACTACTACTGCCCTGGTTGGCCTTCAGTAGAGACTATGAATCCATGAATTTGCAATATTATCCTTCCTAGTTTTTATGACATTCAGCTTGTTGATACTACTGAGCTTTAATTTATCAATATTATTGATTCGATATTATTTAAACAACACTAATTCATTCATTCACTATAATGTATATATAACTGTGGAGCCTGATGAATAAGGGGCTATCGAAGAGAGTTCTTGTTGTTCAGTAGCCCTTCTTTTGAAAATTTTAATGGGCATTTTTAATCAATTAAAAATGATCATTACTAAATATTACGTAAATATATGCGTTTAAAGCCAAATGACGCAGTTTTCAAAATTAATATTCCCTACTTGAACTTTCTAATATCTTCTAAGCGGATGAATACGTAATTTCCCCATATAAAAGAAAAGAAAATTGTGTCATTAGAATTGTAAATTTTAGACAAAAAATTATGTAATATGAAACAAATTCTACCAGATCGGCAGTTTTGATGTTGTGTAATTTAAAATCTTTAAATATTCCCATTAATAATATTAGAACAAAGCATATAAGCGAACCATATTTTTGTTTTCAATTAGATCTTCTTCAGGCTTTACTCTAATTTACATAGTTTTATATCTAAAATGTTTACTATAGTTTGGTTTGTAAGGGTTAGTTATGTTTTTGCAAGTTGATCATGGTTTGGTATTAGTTAGAGAACCATTGAAAACTAAGGAATACTGAACAGCTGCTGTTTCATCCTAGTTTGGAAATCATCGGAAGTACGCAGCCACTGCCAGGGTTCGAACCCAGGACCTTCTGGTTACAAGGCAAGCTGGCTCGGATACGATTCAACCAGTGAGACCCGACTCAATGGCCAGTTCATGAATTCTAACTTCTACCAATTCGTGATTTAGCGCGACCCCAACCATTGTTGTAGATGGGACATCCATCCACACACGTGACATCTAATTGGACCTCACTGGTTACGACTTCTTACTAGAAATCAGGAAACTTCGACCTGTAGCAGGTCACTAGCTAGCATCAGATTAATTTACTATAGTTTGGTTCGTAAGGGTTAGTTATGTTTTTTTTTTAACCAATGACGGTGATTTTTTCGATCAATTAATAATGTGGTAAATGTTTTGAGCGTCAATAATAACGATGATTATATTGATAACAAAATATTGATAATAAGGTTTATGCAGGTGGCGATAAGATTAACAAGGGTATTAATATACGTATGTGTAAACAATTCAATAAATAAATTAGGTCAAATCTTAGAAGTTACGTATTACTAAAGGTGAAGTGGACAGATAATCAGAGTTTAAATAAACATCATAAAAGTACGAAGAGGGGTTTTAAACAGAATTTTCCTCCTAGGCTAACGGAGTAACAAAGGTAAAGCACACTTCTTTTGTCGTATGCAAAGACTAGAATTGTTCTCTCAAATTACCATAGTTACGGCTTAGTGTAAAAGGCAGGTTCAAATTCCGTTCGAAGCGCTCATTGGAATACGATAGATAACTTTGAAGGCACCACTTCTGTCCACTTGGTGACCGCTATCAATCAAATGAGCCAAAAAGAACTTCTTGTAGATTTTATTTGACCTTTTCCGAACCATGAAGAAAGATGCTCATTAATGCGTTTGTTAAGCTGTCTAGTTGTTCGCCCTTCGTGACTGACACAAACCAAATAGTCAAAGACTTATGGTCGGATATCAGGTCTTCGTATGAACACTTCGAACTCTTTTCCAACCTAATCGTATAACAGTAGCATTTTTGGATGAGGAAGACGATGTCTCAATATGTCTTCAAGCCAGTGCAATCGATGTCGCTTCAAAACCTCTTGAACAATCGACTTCTGCTTTTAACTCGACAAACCAAACTACTTAAATGTTGATTAGTAGTTACATTATATTTCAAATATTTTTAAGTGACAACTTCGCACAACTTGTGTCAACATTATCTAATGTGAGGAGAATGAAGAAGGGAATGTATTTGTTCGAAAAGCTTAAAATACATATCAGTACACATGGATATCATAAACAAATGTGTACATACAAACAAATTCTACTAACCTCTGTTTATGCTACTGGGCTGATGTTATACATCTTATGCTTTTGAAAAATGTGTCTTCTAGTGAAACGATGCCTAGAAAATCTAAGGCTTGGAAGTAAAACTACATCACATGAAAAGCAACCCTATCGCTGCGGAAAATTCGAATCATAAAAGAAAGAAATAAACCCCGAAATTTCGAGAAGAATTACAGCAGCAAGTGAAAGACTTCGAGAAGTCCGTTGATCGATATGTCTTCTTTCGAAAATGTAAGCATGAAGTCATCGGATGTTTACAGTCTGTTTGAGGCTTGAAATACTGCTCAGACGGCAACAATAAAGAAACAGGTATATTATGTGAAGCAGAATAGGAGCCTATGTGTTAGACGTCGGCCGAAGGGTAATATGGAAGAGGTCGTGCGAGAAGGAAATGATAACCTAGGAATAATTGTGAACCTAAAACATACAGTCAGGAATAAGTGAACTACGGATGTGCTTCTGAGGTCCAATTTTCCACCAGAAACTCAAAATAAAAATAAAAATTGATCAATTTTGGATAGTAGTACAATCCAAGAGTCTCTTTTTACTCTGTTTATGACTTGTCCACTACATGTGCTTTCAGTTTCACATACAATTTCATTCAGCTGTTATCCTAATTTCTCTTTTTCTCTCTATAACTTGCTGGTATATTTATTCCACTGTTTCAACAAGGGGAACATTGTTAAATAGTGACGTTACATTCATAGATTACATAGTTTTCTCCATAATGTTCATATCTTTAATGTTGTTCACAAAGGTGAAGACATCTTTTATCCTTAATTTAACCAACTCTCAATGAAGTTGCTCAAACATTTATTTACCTTCATTTCTACATACATCCTGATTACAACTCATTCATTAAATCATCCCTTTTTCTTACATGACCGCAATACACACCTTAATTAAACTCCTTTCATTCACTGACTAATGCTCAAAACTATGTTCGCGATAACTCATCACCTCTGTTACTACCCTGTCTTATGAAAAAGTTGTGTGTGTGTGTGTCAATCCGATTGTACGGCCATTAGTTGTATTCTCTGAGCTGGTTGATTTAATTGCGAAGCCTCGTAGTCGTCCTTGTGGACAACATCTTTAGTGCAAGTTTTAGCATGAAATACACTCATTCAAATCTACTAACCATCTTCAAAAACAATCGATATCCTCACAATTTCATCAAAAAAATTGTATCAAATTGAGTCACAACACCAACAACAAGCCAACATCAAAGACCATAAGAAGATTCACTCGACCATATATAAAAACTATCCCTTAAATAACATTCTATAGTTTGGTTTGTAAGGGTTAGTTTTGTTTTTATGAGTTGATCACTAACCCTTGGTGACTTACTACGGGATGGAGTTGCCTGGAGTTCTAGTGAGAAGTCGTGACCAGTGAGGTCCATTTAGATGTCACGTATGTGGATGGATGTCCCACCTACAACAATGGTTGGGGTCGCGCTAAATCACGATTTGGTAGAAGTTAGAATTCATGAACTGGCCATTGAATCGGGTCCCACTGGTTGAATCGTATCCGAGCCAGCTTGCCTTGTAACCAGAAGCTCGTGGGTTCGAACCCTGGCAGTGAAAGCGTACTTCCGATGATTCCCAAACTAGGATGAAACAGCAGCTGTTCAGTATTCCCTAGTTTTCAATGGTTCTCTAACTGATATCAGTCTGTCATCAACTCTTAAATGACAGCTCCAACATTAAAATCGCTTGATATAAATATAGCACACTAACGAGCCAACACAATCACTTCATTCAACATTGTGCAAACCAAAAGAACCATCCAAAAGAAAAAGAAGATCAAATTGATACCATTTACAAGATAAATTGTTTGAAGTGTAAGAGACATTACACCGGTCAAAGTGGGCGTCCCTTTCGAATCTGAATCCAAGAGCACAAGTTAGCTGTAAAAAAAATTTTATATATGTTCTTCCATATCAGTGCATGTAGAAAATTATGGACATCAATTTGATTGGGATAACGTCGAAATTTTTAATAGGGAAACACCAAAGGTGTCAGAGAATTCCTAGAAGCCTGTTATTCAAGTGGACTAGCGATTAATAAACATATTAGTATAGACAAAATTTACCAACTACTAAAAAGTAAATCACGTGACGAGAGAGTTCAAATTCCATGTCGATAATAAAAATGATCAACAGAGATGTAAATCGAGACTACCAATCACGAAGGAAGATGGTTGCCAGGAGACGCAATTCTATCATCATTCATGGAGGGAGAATTAGAATCAGTTCATTTCATGCTAAATCTTACGCTGAAGATGTTTTCCAGAAGGATGACACAATAAAACCAACCAACCAGCCCAGAGAACACAACTGATTGCAGATACGAAATATACTTAAAAACTAAAATCGTAATGCGCTGTTCATTGTTTAATTAGTTAGCGATTGTGCATGATCAAACGAACATAACTCGATGGCGTGCCAAATGGCATGAATGCTTGACGGCGAACCTTCAACCGAACTAGTCGACTTAAACAGTGAAAGTCAGCATTTAGTGTTGAGTAATGAATGCTATAGGCTAGTAACAAATACTTGAATACATGTATGCATGTATAAAGGTGATACTGCTAAGAATGTCCTCAGGTATCGATGTATCTGGTGACCTAATGGGAAGCGCTTGTCGTGAAAGCTATTCATGTACAGTATACTGTATGATTGGGACGGGCTCAAAGCAATGCTATGCAACAACTACAGTTATTGCAGAAATAAATCTCAGAGCTGAACATCGAAAAGGAGGGAGGGTGGCGCATGCCGATCAGCAGATATGGTAGTGGTCACAAATGTGAATCGCTCCGATCTGTAAGACAGCAACATGCCTTTTTTGACAGCTCGAGAATTAAACATTAGTCTGGACCCTCAACAAAAAATAATAATGGTTGTACACATCTAAATTATAAAAAAGGGCGCTTTCGCCCCTACCATCTACAAGCCTATTCAGCTTCTTGTCAACATGCTACCCATTGGGCTCTACAGAAATTCGTGAGGCATCTTACAGGTCAGCATGTCCTAGTTAGTTTTTAGTTTTTCCTTCACGTTCCCCAGTGGAACATAGGGCTTCAAGTTAGTGGCTTGAAGTTTCTGTAGCAATGTTTTATTTTTACAGGATGGGGTTGCTAGCCTCATGCCCAAACTTTCCTCTTTACCAGCATTAGTTCTGGCTCAGCGAGGTAAAGGAGTGCGTCGGTAGGGGATCGAACCCCGGACCATGTGCATGGTCGGCGAGCGTCCTAACCGCTATACCACCGACGCACCAGCATGTCCTACAGGTTCTAATTTTCCAGATCTTTGAATTCACTCCTCACTTAAATATGACTTACCTACCTCACAATAATCTTTTTATTATTTACGCACTATTATACTCTATCTGATCTTAACTACCTCGGCCTTTATTAAAGCTAAAACTTGCTCTTTGTTCATATTTGTTGCTTGCCCAAAGTCTGGTTGCTTTTATTAAAAACTCAACAACACCAATGTTTGAACAAAGCTATATCTTCATCGAAAAAATCATAGTTTCCATGCTTAGAGCAATATGGTTAGCATTAAACATTGCAAATGTATCCTATCATTTCAAGTACTATATAGCTTTTCCTTCTTCTTGTATTTATCTTGTAAATATACTTTCAATAATGTATTATTCATAATTGCATTTTATACTATTTTGCAGCTGCGCAGAAGTTTCTTCTCTTCCTGAAATAGCGTTCAGTCACGTGGTGGCATAACACTCACACAGATATACGCTGTTCACTGGTTGACCATAACTATCAGCAGGAAATGGAACGAAGTTTGGGTTGTCGCTTAAAATTTGCTGGTGACCTTAGTAAACGGTTTACAATTTAACATTAATAAGAACCTGTACTGATTGCTTGTACAATAATCGAAGAACAATTTAAACTTTTGAAAATGTATTAATTTATATGATACTGGCGTGGAATTATGCTTCTGTCCATTCCAAGCAAAATACTAAGCCGCATCATCCTCGAGAGAATCAAACAAGCCAACCTGGATGAAAAACTTCGACCGGAACAGGCCAGATTCAGGAGAAACTAATCATGTATTCATCAAATCGCCACTCTACGAATCATCATCGAACAAAGCTTGGAATGTCAGTCACCTCTCGGTCTCAACTTCATCGACTTTGAAAAGGCCTTCGATAGCTCAGCGTTGGTGGAGAGGTGATTTGAAAACTACTTCGCTACTACTACGGGGTTCCGCCGACAATTATACATCTCATCCAACAGTTATACGACAATGATGCATGACAAGTAATCCATAACGGGAAACTCACGGAATCCTTCGAAGTGAGGACGGGAGTGAGACAAGGCTTACTACTGTCACCAATGATCTTCCTGATTGCAGTAGATTGGATAATGCGACAGACAATGGCAACCAACGAGAGAACAGGCATAAAATGGACTCACACAAAATACTTGGAGGATCTGGACTTCGCCTGTGATGATATATGTCTGATTTCCCACAAACTGGAAGATATGCAAGCGAAAAGCAACAAGTTGGTAGAAGAAGCATCAAAGATAGGAAGGAGTTCAGGCGAACATAGAGAAAAAAGAGGTAGGTGATGAAGATTCCTGGCCAACATCAACAGCAACAACAACAACAGACAACAATCAGCCAGGATAAATGGGAGGAACCTGAAAGAAACAGCCTCCTTCGCCTACCTGGGAAGCATCGTTTCAACTACAGCCAGGCGGAACTGACGAGGATATCAAAGCCAGAATCGGAAAAGCAAGACAAGCTTTCATTACTCTCAATTCTGTGTGGAGGTCAACAGCACTCACCATCAAAAATAAGATCCGAGTTTTCAACTCCGATGTGAAGTCAGTGCTACTTACTATACGAATCAGAGACTTGCACTGCTCACCATGAAGAGCATTTCAATCAAACTACAGACCTTCATCAACAGCTGTCTTCGCTCAATACTCAAAAACAGATGGTTGGCCAGAAAAGATCAGCAACAGGGATCTCTGAGAGCGAACCGACCGGGAATCGACTGTGCAACAAATATGCAGGAAGAAATGGAGGTGGATTGGCCATACGCTGAGGAAACTATCAAGTGACATCAATAGACAAGCTGTTACTCAAGTGGAACCCGAAAGAGAGGCGGCGAAATGGTCGTCCAAGGGTGACTTGGAAGAGGTCATGCGAAGAGGAGATGAAAGCATGTGGACAGACCTGGAGTGGGGTGAAAAAGTTGTCAGAAAACAGAAGGCAGTGGAGGTGCGCAGCTGAAGCCCTATGTTCCTCTAGGAACTAAAGGATACAATAATAAATAATAATAATATGATACTTCAGGATTGTAATTTATAACATTATTGATCATGCCTGTAAAAATGGCATGCATTTCTTGTAAACTTACCCGTTTATACGAAATAATTATTATTAATAGTAGTAGTAGTGTAACAACAGAAGACAAGGGCCAGGAAACAGATCGTTTATTTACGAAATCAACACATATTTAAAGATTTTCATGTACATTATTATAGATCATTGTTAGCAGAAAAACACAGTCCTCTGATTGGTTGTTTCACACAGAAAGTTAACCTCGCATCTCTTTGTGGCTGTTTCTTGAATGTCAGATTATCTATATGTGAACTATATCCGTCTACACAAAGCTTTTCTTCTCATTTTTCTCACGACCAATATCGGGAACATAAACATTGACGTAAATTACTGTCCACCAATTTTAACTAACAGCCAGCTTACACTACAGTAGTAATTTTGGGGGAATTATTCATCACTATAACAGCGTTAGATAAAACATCATGACCTCAGTGATCCTCGTATTATGATTCATAATAATCAAATGTAATGCACTTGCGGATCACTTCACTTGATCGATGGACAGATTATAAGATAGCTGGTTCATTGATTTTGTATGACTTTATCTATAATTGATTTCTAAAATGTATCAGTCATATTAGTTATGTAATAACAACTTTACTTTCCAGTATTTTCATGAATTCGCCTGCAGTCATGAGAAATTTATGAACAGATCTGTAAAAATAATGAAATGTGTCTAACTTCTAAGCAGAAATTAGATTGCATAGACAGTTGCTTTTGAGACACTTGTTCATTTAAAACAATTCGTCTCTTCGATGAATTTGAATAACGCATTAAGAAGATAAATTCCGCCGCGAGATGATATCGTCATTTCATAGTTTCTTTACAACCGCTTACAACTAACATGGTTAACAATAATAATAAAATAGAGATCGTGATAATTACTCAGTTAAATAAAAAGAACAAAAGTACATACTAATGACCAATCACATTTAAATAGGTCATGTTGTCTATGGTAGGCGAAGACTGAAGTCTATTGTGTTATCTTTGTGCACACAGTTTAGGTCCCTATCCAGTATACACGTTCCCTAGTGAAATGTTTGCCTTCAAGGGCCCGAAAAATATGCACGAGTGACACACTGATGGATGAGTTTCGACATATACATTCAGTTTTATTAGCTAATGGTTATCCGGAGAACTTTATCACTTATCACAGTGAAGAAAGACCACATCTCGAAAAGACAGCTTCTGTACCAAAGAAAGCTATCTGTCTTTATTAACCTATCATTCAAGGGTGACCAGATTATGCAGGTGACAGCTAGCTCAAGGACTTCGGTCAGTCATCAAACGCACATTCTATGCCACCACATCTCTTTTTCTCATTTGCCGAACATTTTCGATCCCTGTACCTACGATTAAAGGACGAAATTCTGTGGACTCTACTTCAAACTGTATCTACAAGTTAACTGCAGCTGCGGTGACACCCATATAGGTAGAACCAACAGAATGTTCCAATGTGTTCGTTGTAAAGAACATGTTCCAAAATGGCTACTAAATGATATAGAAAATCCCGACGTGATTAATCTGACTAGAAATCCATCTCATCATCCATTGCAAACCGCTTATTAATGTCAGTTCACAAAATCAATAATAATTAATGACTGTTTCAAAATTATTCCGTCGCACAACTCTAATTCAAGGTTGGCCATTGAAGGTGATGCAAGCACTTTGAGGGATTAATCACCCATACAGCCTAAACTGTGTGTACAAAGATAACACAAAAGACTTCAATCTTCGCCTACCATGGACTATATGACTGATTTAAATTACATTTGGTAATTAGTATGTACTTTTGTTCTTTTTATTTAACTGAGTAATTGTTATGAACTTTATTTTATTATTATTGTTAACCATGTTAGTTGTAAAACAGTTGTAAAGTAATTACGAAATGATGATATCATCTCGCGGCGAAATTTGTCTTCTTAATGTCTTATTCAGACTTATTCATTTGTGCAAAATCTACAAGTTGCATTTTCAAGAATCACTTTTGTTGGCATTTAGTTTGACTGGTTTGAGGATTTCATCATGAGCTGGCATCAAGTAGGGAACCATCGGAAAACATGCGGAGATTACTGCCAGATGGCTTTTTCTTCATCCTAGTTTCAGACTCTTCAGCGGTACACATCCACCATCAGCGTTCGAAGTTGAATTCTACCTCAGTATTAGCATGATTGATAGAATTCTTTTCAGTCTTCTATTATGATTATTATTTTTTTGTGTTCTGAATGAAACACAGGTCTACATCAGGAACCAGCATGTCTTCATATCATTTTGTTCTCTGCAAACTTCGTTTAACTGGTTCCACAACTGTCCTTAGGCCTTCATCCCCTCTTTACATGATCTCTTGCATGTCATCCTCAAAAGCTAAACTTGTCGTCTCCCATTCATGTTGTATCCTGGCGCCTGCCAGGTAATACTGCTCAACGGTATACTTAGTATCTGTCTTGTTCAGATACATTTCTTTCCGCACATGTGTTGCGAGGTAAATTATTGATTGGTTCCTTGAAACAGCTTATTGTTGTTTATTCGTTTCAGCTGACCATCCAACCCCTAACCGTAGTGCATTTGAGTATTCATACAATTATTTAACCTTCAAATATTGACTTCGTAGGGATTTTGTTTGATTGGTTGGGCTGACATTAGTTAGAGAACCATAGGAAAAACAACTGGGAATACTGAACAGCTATTTCTGTTGTCCCTGTTTGAGACTCTTCAGCAGTAATGTTCATGATGAAATCCTCCGAACAATCACATGAAATCCCTACAAAAACCAACACTTGAAAACTGATCTAATGCTCACCAGCGACTGGTCCTATTTAGGTGGGTAGTTACCTTGGGTTCTAGTGGGAAGCCTTGATCAGTAGGGTAAAGGAGTTTAAAGGTGAGAACAACTACTGATCGGAAAAGACATCGCGAATTGGTCACAATGTGTCGTGAATTGGTAGAATTCGGGATTTATGGACTGGCCATTAGATTGAGTCCCAGTGACTTGATGGGTTACGAGAGAGTTTGTCTTGTAACCAGAAGGTCGTTGGTTTAAACCTCTTGGATTGGGTGTGTACTAATGAAGAGTTTCAAACTAGGACGGTGGAAACGGCTGTCTGGTAGTCCTCCCTTCAGGATTTTCAATGTGTGCGTCCGGTGGTACAGTGGCTAGGGCTCTCACCGACCATGCACATGGTCCGGGGTTCGATCCCCTGCCGACGCACATCTGATATCTATGGTCGGCCTGCAAAATTTGGGATCACATGCTGAAAATTCCATAGCTGTGCCAAAAAATACTGCGTGGAATGAAGTTGTAATAATTATAAAATAAACTGATGATGTCGAAAATTGGTCTTATTCTTACTAGCGACTGGTCCTATTCAGGCAGGTAGTTACCGGGGGTTCCAGAAGGGACCTATCGCCAATAGGGTACAGTATTTTAAAGGTGAGGCAGCAAATCATCGAAGAAAACATTACTTATTGGTTATACTGTAACAATAGAAGACAAGGGCCAGGCAACAGATCGTTTTATTACGAAAATCAACACGTATTTATATAAATTTCACATACATTATTATAGCCTAGTCAAGTAGACAAACGCAATCTTCTGATTGGTTGTTTTCGAGTTTCTCGGAAAGTGGAGCCATCTATCTGCGAATCATACTTGCCACGTTTAAGTTTGCTGTGATTGGTTATTGAAACAGCCTTGTTCATGTTTCCTCACGGCCCATATTAGTGACCTAGACATTGACGTAGATTAATGTCGACCAATTGTCCAGCAGGCTGCTCTCACCACAGTACTATCTTGTGAAGTGGCAGCAGTTGGAACTAATGGACTGGCTATTGGATAGGGTCCCAGTGGCTTAATGGTCTACCAGCTGGCTCGCTGTGCTTGTAACCAGAAGGTCGTGAGTTTGAACCTCCTGTGGTGGGTGAGTACTTCTAAAGAGTCCCAAATTAGGATGGAGGAAACAGCTGTCTGGCAGTACTCCCTGTTGGTTTTCCAATGGTCCTCTAACTGATGTCAGCTCATGATGAAATCCTCCAACTAACCACTGAATTACCAAATATTAATACCTCCCATTCAACCTTATGATCATTAAATGAAGTGTGTATTAGCATGTTTTGTATATATTGATATTAAAATTGTTTAAACAGCTGTATGTAATTGAAAAACATACATATACCAATGCAGTATGTAACGAATGACGTCATATTTTTGCTTCTGCTTATCAGTTTCGTTCTTTTTTTATCTTGTTCAAACTTTTGAGTATATCAATTATATTGTATGCATCACATGGTAAGATGTACTGATTCCTCAAGGTACATCTTAGTCTATACCTTAAAAAATTGTTATTTTTTATATTGAAGCACACATCATCACCATAATCATATGATCGGTACCATTCTGATGCAGAAATATATGCATATATATTGATGCGAAGGTGTTGATGACAGACTGATTGGAAAAGTGCTGAAAATACACAAAATAATTGAACAAAGAATATCCTTTTCGATAATTTCCTCCTCTTCTGGCTCTACAATTATATACATGTTTATATACACAGAATATTCTAGATTAGTAGTCAATAACAATATTAGTGTCTTTTAAATACTATCGATTTGCAAATTAAGATCACAGTGGAATTACAGATCATTAAAGATGCTTAAATTATAATAATAATAATAAAGATATAGTAGCAAATAGAATATCAACCAAAATTAGGGAAGTTTCCACAAAAATTCAGGATCATTCAAACCTAGATGGCTAGAGGGGTAAGAACAATGTCTGAACTAACTTCTTTTGGATGCACAAATTAAGCTTATTAATATGGATCCTACCAGCCAGCCTCAGCAATATTTAGTAGTTGAACTCCTAAGGCGAAATTGATATTCGTAGGTATGCGGTAAATAACCCTGAAAGTATGGTTAACGTCAATCTTGGTTTCTGTTAGTGATCCACAAGATGAAATAGAATAGTGCTGTGTGAATAGATTTTGTTTGTCCTTTGCTTAACCACTATGCAGGGTGATGTTCAGAAATTCGATGAGAAACACGCCTAATTGTACGGCCTATGTTCGCCCCTCAATAAATTTTACTGTTGCGAAAGAAAAAGACTTCAGTATTTCATTTCCGGACGTCTTTATGACCAGAAAAGAGGATGGCACAATAAGAAGAAGTGTATATAGAAAACCTACATCAGCAGGTCAGTATAGTCATATTTTCAGGTTTGTGCACTTGAAGTACAAACGCAATCTGATAAAGTGCTTGGTTCACAGAGCAAGATCAATCTTCTCGAATGAATGTCTTCATGAGGAACTTAATTACATTTAACGATTGCTTAGTGAAAATGGTTATCCAGAAACGTTTATTCATAAGAATATGAACCTAAAGTCGGAGCAGCCCAAGGTACCAACAGTTCCTAATGAAGGCCTTATTCTTACAAATTCAATTCCTCGGGGACAGCATCAGCGAGGTAATTACACAACGCCTTAAAACTGCGGTAAAAAGAGCACTTCCTACTGCTGAATTACGCTGTGTCTTCAAAACCACCCTTATTTTGCGTTCTAGAGTAAAAGATAAACTGCCTAATTTCACCTCTTTCGTGTGTATCTACAATTTAACTGTTCCTGTGCAGCCATTTACATAGGCCATACAATTAGGCGTGTTTCTCGTCGGATTTCCGAACATCACCCTGCATAGCAGTTAAGTAAAGGACAAACAAAATCTATTCGCAGCGTTATTCTATCTCATCTTGTGGATACAGAACACAAGATTGATGTCATTGGGGTGGCTTTCAAAGTCATTTGCCGCATACCAGCAAATCTTAACTTCACCTGAAGAGTTCGTTCACTAAATATTGCTGAGGCTGGCCGTTGGGATCCATATTAAAGCAGCCTTATTTGTGTGTCCAAAAGAAACAAGTTCAGACATTATAAAGCACAGAATAATTGAGCAAATAATGTCCTTTTCGATAATTTTCTCCTCTTCTAGACCTACAATTATATACATGTGTTTATATACATAGAATATTCTAGATTAGTAGTCAATAACAATATTAGTGTATTTTTAAATACTATCGATTTGTTAGGTAAGATCGATGGAATTACCGAAGCATAAATTATAATAAGAATAAAAATGTAATAGTAATACATACATATACACATTTTCACAGCTTCATTCCTCTCGGGTACAAAAGAAATTTAGTAAAGACCCTCAACCACAGAGTTAGTTAGAGTTATATGCTCAGAAGAAGTAATTGACGATGAATTAGGCACTGAATATGATACCTTGATTGAAAATAGCTCTCCTGACAAATTTATCAAGAAATACATGACAAAGAAAGAGGAAAAGGACTACTCACTATCTGTAAACAAGAAGCCTTTTAATATACGAGTACAATTCAAGCGTGATACAACAACTGAAATGACTATGAAGAAGTTAAGAAAATCAGTTCCAAGAACTTTTAATGCTGGAGAACTACACGTCTTATTTTCTACACGACCGACAGGTGGTGATTCCTCAATTGAAAGATGAATTGTCTAGATTTAGCCACTTCAAATTGTATCTACCGATTCAAATGCGTTTGTGGAGAAACCAGTTATATTCGCCGTTGTTCTAGGAACTTGATTTTTTGTGCTCGCTGAGGAACATCTACCAGTGTGGTTAAATACAGGTGTAATGAGAAGCATCAACAGCTCCATATTACAACATCTAATTCAATGCGGCCACAAAGCAAATATTCAAGAATCCTTCTCCATCATCTACCAGGCACCAGATAAATTGCCAAAAACATTCAGATATCACATACTCCAAACAGAAGAGGCTATCACGAACCGCCTTAAACAACCGGTACTCTGTGTGCAGAAGAAACAAGTCTAGCCAGCCACTACTGCTGCCCTGGCCAGCGTTCAGTAGAGACTAAAAATTCATGAATTTGTATTATTATTTATCCTAGTTTTTCTGATACTCAGTTTATTGTTTTGTTGAGGCTATCAAACTGTAATCCATTGATATTGCTACTGATTTGATGTTATTTAAACAACATTCATGTTGTCAATGACACTTATTCATTCATTCACTATTATGTATGCCTACATAACTGTAGAACCTGATGAAGAAAAGTTTTCGTAATAATCTCATGAATCTACAGTTGTCTTCACTGCAACCCTCGTTTTTTTTGATTCTATGATCTAATTCAGCTATACAGACGTATAAAGGTACTCTGAAGACAAAAGAAAATATTATGAAGCCTTGGCAATTGAAACAGAACAAGCTGCAGGCAAAGGAGACCTCGCCACACTCTACCAAACAACTAGGCACCTATCGGGCAAACGTTCGACACAGATTAAGCCAGTCAAGGATGACAATGGAAAGTCAATCACCAAAGAGGTGGAGCAAAGAAAACACTGGGCTGAACACTTCAAAAGACTCCTAAATCGACAGCCACCTACAGCGCGCCCAACAACACCAACAACGGAAACAGAACTACCAGTGAACATCGACCCCCCGACGAAATCAGAAGTCCTGAATGCAATCAACATACTAAAAGCTGGAAGAGCAGCAGGACCAGATGGAATCTCGGCAGAAGCATTGAAAAAGGACCCAGATACAACAGCGGAATTGATGACGCCATTACTGGAGAAGGCGTTGAAAGAGGGCAAAGTACCCGAAGATTGGAAGAAAGGATATTTATTCAAACTACCAAAGAAAGGAGATTTAAGTCAATGCAAAAACTGGTGTGGAATTATGCTCCTGTCCATCCCAAGCAAAATACAAAGCCGCATCATCCTCGAGAGAATAAAACAAGCCCTAGATGAAAAACTTCGACCGGAACAGGCCGGATTCAGGAGAAACTAATCATGTATTCATCAAATCGCCACACTACGGATCATCATTGAACAAAGCTTGGAATGACAGTCACCTCTCTATCTCAGCTTCATCGACTTTGAAAAGGCCTTCGACAGCGCAGCGTCGATCGAGAGGTGATTTGGAAACTACTTCGCTACTACCACAGGGTGCCACCGACAATTATACATCTCATCCAACAGTTATACGACATTGCTGCATGCCAAGTAATCCACAACGGGAAACTCACGGAATCCTTCGAATTGAGGACGGGAGTGATACAAGGCTTACTACTGTCACCAATGATCTTCCTGATTGCAGTAGATTGGATAATGCGACAGACAACGGCAACCAACGAGGAAACAGGCATAAAATGGACTCACACAAAAGACTTGGAGGATCTGGACTTCGCCGATGACATATATCTGATTTCCCACAAACTGGAAGATATGCAAGTCAAAAGCAACAAGCTGGCAGAAGAAGCATCCAGAGAAGATAGAGCTTCAGGTGAACATAGAGAAAAAAGAGGTAGGTGATGAAGATTCCTGGCCAACATCAACAGCAGCAACAACAACGGACAACAATCTGCATAAATGGGGCAGTCTGAAAGAGGCAACCTCCTTTACCTACCTACCTGCCTGCCTGGGAAGCATCGTTTCAACTAAAGGTGGATTCAGCTGATGAGGATAACAAAGCAAGAATCGGAAAAGCAAGACAAGCTTTCAATACTCTCAATTCTGTGTGGGGGTCAACAGCACTCACCATCAAAAATAAGATCCCAATTTTCAACTCCGATGTGAAGTCAGTCAGTGCTACTTACTATACGGATCAGAGACTTGCACTGCTCACCATGAAGAGCATTTCAATCAAACTACAGACCTTCATCAACAGCTGTCTTCGCTCAATACTCAAAAACAGATGGTTGGCCAGAAAAGATCAGCAACAGGGATCTCTGAGAGCGAACCGACCGGGAATCGATTGTGCAACAAATAGGCAGGAAGAAATAGAGGTGGATTGGCCATACTCTGGGGAAACCATCAAGTGACATCACAATCTAGGCCACAGCTTGAGTGGAATCCGAAAGCGAAGCAACGAGTTGGTCATCAATGCGAGGGTGACATGGAGAAGGTTATGTTAAGGGGAAATGAAAGCATGTAGGCAGACTTGGAGACTGGTGAAAACTCTAGCATAGAACCGAACCCAATGGAGACGCGCGGCTGAAGCTCTATATTTCTCAGTCTGTCTGGATTCAACATAGAACTCGGCACCGAAGTGCAACAGTTACAGTTGCCACGTTCCAAATAGCACATAAAAGTAGACAAGAAGATGAGTGGAGAGAATCAATAGAGTTTGACAAGTATACGAGTGAAACAGAATGGGTAATGGTAGAAATGAATATGAAAGATTACAGAGACTGAATACATCTGCGCCATTGACAACGATTTTGAGCCATGTCACCTATTGTCTCCAGCCATTGATTCCTAGAGTCCCGAGGGCCCCAACCCGGAAGTCTGCATCTCCCTACCTGACCAACTCAGTTTAACTGTCAAGGATTTCATGGATTGATGCCATGTTTTTGTTTGGTCACCACTGACTCTTTTCCAACCTACACCTATATCAGCTAGTAATGCCCGTCGGGGGAGGCGATGGTTAGGCATGAGCAGCACGTGACCTAGCCATCTTAGTCTATGTAACTTTATAGCCTCGTCGATTGATTTTCCCTCTTTACCCAACACTCTACGCCTAACGTCAACATTACTTACCTTATTAAACCACCTAACGTGAGACAGAGATCGCAGACATTTATGATCGAAAGCAGCCAACCTTTTCATGTCTTCAACTCGTATTGGCCATGTTTCAGAGTCATAGAGAAGGACGGAGCGAACTGCTGAGCAGTACACACGTCCCTTGGTTGATGGCCGGATGTCACGCCTACGCCAGAGATCGGTGGTTTTTTGGCTTCTGTCGTTTTTAGTGGACACAGAATGAAGAGGGAGTGAGGAGACATCAAGTAGAGGAGTTGCATCAGTGGGAGGAAGGCAAGGTAATAGAGATGAAGATGAAGACAAAGATAAGTGAGGATTAGAGAGGTTTTGTGTGCATTTCGGATTGTGAGGGCGATTGTTACTTCCCGGCTGCCCACACCGTGGAAGTTGGTTGCGTGACCGCAGAGCCCAGGTGACAACTGCTTTAGGCTGGTCACACGCGGCCTGTTTTTGTTTATCTTTTGTTTGGTGTGTCTCAGTAGCATACTTATCACTCCCGCCCTGTGACACGGCAGCAGGAAGCGCGGTCGTTGTTAATCCGGGCCACGGCCGATCCGGCATGAAATTTTGCGAATTTGTTTGAATCATGGTATTGGATGGGGTAGCTGCTTTTTGTTTAACCGCTATCCAAACAACCTGCCTGGCATGGTAGAACCTCAAGAGACATAAGTCTCAGCCAGTATAGCTTGATTAGGTCATTGAAGTGTTCAAGCCCGACCACCACGTCAAGGTAGCAGCTTTCGGTAGGGTTATATTTCTCTAGGAATTAAAGGAAATAATAGCAATAAACATACTCTAAACACTTTTTCACGACAACTTTTCAGCTTGGATTTGTTGTAAACAGACTTCAAGTAATAATAAATGTTTGATTACAAATGAGTCAGAATCAACACAAAAAACACCTCATTTTATTTTTAGAAACTCAGAATAAGGTAGAGATGGACTTTGGAATTGCAGTTTATCAAAAACACATCTTCAGAATGAATGAGACACTTAGATAGATCAATTGTCAAGTTCATATTTTGCCTAAAAATCACAAGCAGCATTAATAGTTAAAAAAACTCTGTTGGTACCTTGCATAAATCACTAAGGCTACGTACCGTCCATTTATCAAGATGTATCACATAGTTTTCATTTCATCAGCACTCGTGCTTATTTCCATTTAGTTTTCAATTAAACTTGTGAACCAAATTGATTTAAGAACTCATGTAAAACCAGTGAGTATTGGATTGCTAACTCGTCCTAGAAAGGCTAGCCTTCATGAGTATGTACCCAGAAACTTAAAGTTACGAAGTCAGCTCGTTGATCATTCAACAAGTTGTATGAAGTCTGCCAAAGGGCGTGTGTACTGCTCAGCAATCCGCTTCGTCCTTCTTTATGGCTGGTTGTGAAACCTGGCCATTGAGAGTGGAAGACATGAAAAGATTAGTTGTCTTCGATCATAGGTGCCTGCGTTCTATCTCCCGTGTGAGGTGGTATAATAAGGTGAGCAATATTGAGATTAGGCATCGGTTGAGTGCTAGGTAAGGGGGGAAATCAGGCGACGAGGTTGTGAAATTACATCGATTGAGGTGATTAGGACATGTGTTACTAATGCATGAGTAGTCATCGCCTCCCTCAACAGGCAATGTTGGCTGATTTAGGGTCAGGTTGGAAAAGAGCTAGCACATGGTGGTCAAACCAAAACAGGGCACCAGTCAATGAAATACACAACAGTTGGTTTAAGCCAGCCAAGTAGGAAGGTGTAGACTTCCTGGTTGGGGTCCTCGGGACAGTGAAAACCAATGACAGCTGGAGAGAATTGGCGACATGGTTCAAAATCGTTCTCAATGGCTGGCTGGCGCGGATGCATCCACTTCTTGTGACTTATGATTTCCTATGAAACTATATTGTTCCTCGTTATTAATATTCCTTTGTCTCACACCTCTGTTTACTGCCTCTATTATGCATTTCTTCTACTTTCTTCTCTTGGTTTGTGTGCTATAAGGAGGGAGTGTGGCGACTTGAACTGGTCCACATCGGCGCAAAGTTCTATGTCGAAAACAGACAGATATGAAGTCTGCTGACCCATAAAATTGTAAACTCCTCCACCAGCTTAATTCATCAGTGAGTATCATTCCTTGCATCCGATATGGTGAGGACTTCTCAGCACAACTTCAAGCACCTCCCCTCTACTGTCAGTCACTATTCAGCATTAATGCTAAGCTGGGTTATAGGTTTGTACTTCAGAGAAGTCTCAGACTACGATGAAACATCTGTCTTGTACTCCATGGTCTTCAACAAGTATTTAGCAAGAAGTCATTTCTGGATAGAATTCGAAATAAGTCAAATCCCAAGAAACCAAAGCTTAAAATTTATTACAGGATTTCATCACGAGCTGACATTAGTTAGAGAACCATTGGAAAACCTAGGAGTACTGGACAGCTGTTTCGTTCTAGTTTGGCACTCTTCAGTAGTACGCACCCACCGGAGTTTGAACCCAGGACCTTCTAGTTAGAAGGCGAGCTCGTATACCATAAAGTCACTGAGACCCGATCCAACGGCCCCTGAATTCTAACTTCTGCTAATTCACGACATAGTGCGACCCCTAGCCAATATCTTCGGCGAGGATTTTGTCCTCACACACGACCTGCCGCACCCTACTGGTCACGACTAGAAATTTACTTTTATGAATTTTTCGAAGAGACTGGAGGGGAAACATCGTGGAGAGTACTGAAGTGCTGAAAGCTTCGCAAACTAACTATCCAGCTCAGAGAACACAACCACATCAAAATCATCCACCTGAGCTACAAATCTTCTCTATCGTACTGAAGTGTGTTTGGGATAGAGCAATATTGTTTGAAATAACATATTATATTTTATTATTATTTTGGATAGCGTTATTAGAAGACAGAGATTATCTCAAAGCATGTGTGATGTATTTGCGCTATACATTCCGAACAATCTGATCCCTCACACATCTACTCGCTAAGTCAATATATATGAAAAAATTAAGGGCAATAAATTAAACAAAGTGACGAAAAGAGGGATTTAAGAATGATTAACACAACGTTTGGTAATCCGATCAAATAAGCATTACCAAGGTAGATTAAGAGAAATAATAAACTGTTTTTGAATACACAAGGGGGGGGGAGCGGTAGGCTTACGTTTATGAATAGCTATAGCCTCGGCGTATTTCAGTAAGTGCCCATGACCGTTTTCATAAATGACCTTAAAGGCTGAGTTAACATCAATCTAATGGTTCATCTCAATTAGATGTTTAGCTATAGGCGAAGTTGGTTGTCTGAAACCTGCATCTATTGATTTTTCACAATTCATTTGTTTTTCTAGCCATTTTAGGATATGCTCTCCCATCTTCACATGCAAAGCACGATTATTCATCCCTATCTATGTGTGTTCACACACACACATGAAGATTGTATTATGTACTCGTCGCCAAATTATTGTTATGTACTGGTCGAGAATTTAATAGTCCTGACGCAAGAAAGACGGAAATCAGAAGACCACTAGGGTTGCGATGATACTTCTATTTTCCAAAACACCAGGAGAATCAATATGTCCCACAAGAGTGTGAGAGCAAAAATATATATGAATGTCCGAACAAGTGTGTGAGCGAATATTCAAAATGAACAAATCAATAGACAGTCTTAACATGATTGGCTAATTATAATGGAATATCGATCCATATATACATAGTAAAATATATCAGACTGTCAAACAAACACACACATTATATGGATATATGTCAGATTGTTTAACAGTGTGGTATGTGACATAATCACTCGTGTACTTGTGCGTCGTTGGCATAGCGATAGGACGCTCGCCGTCCATGCACATGATACGGGGTTCGATCCCCGGCCACAGACGCACTCCTTTACCTCGCTAAGTCAGAAATAATGCTAGTAAAGAGGAAAGGTTGGGCATGAGGCCAGCAGCCCCATCCTGTAAAATAAACACTGCTACAGAAACTTCAAGCCACTAGCTTGAAGCCCTATGTTCCACTGGGAACTTGAAGGAAAAAAAACTTTTGAGGTTTACAGTGGAGCATATTTTTAGCTATATCGACAATTACAAGCTGGGCTGGATAATAGGTTTTGCGAATGATCGAATTAAAACTTTGTCTCAAAATCCTACTGTTTATTAATATTATTTTACTCAAAAAGTCTGCATATAAAACGGTACGGATGAAGATTTCAAAGGCAGGATTGGAAAATGCAATAGAACTTCAATACTCTTAATTCAGTATGGAAGTCTACGGTACTCAAAATGTAGAACAAAATTAGAGTTTTCAACACTAATGTGAAATAGATTCATCTATATGGTTCAGAGACTTGGGGCATGAGTGACGAGAGGTATTCGGAAAAGACTATAGATCTTCTTCAGGAATAGCCTTAGCTAGCCTAATTACAAAGATTACACGGTCAGAAAAGAGAAGAGGAGTGGGAAATTTCGGCAGAAAACCAACTGTTGACCTATTAGATTACAAATATGTAGGGGCGAAATTAGAGGTGGATAGCGAGAAAACCTGGGGGAGACCGCTGAGAAACATCATGCTATAGGCCAGAGCTTTAGTGAGACTCGAGTGGAAAGGATCGTGTGAGGCTGGGGTAACAGGCTATCGTAAATCATTTAGATGTAACATGCAGCATCGTCAACGGAGTGTATTTTTTGATGAAAAATATTAACGAGAAAATTTCTGCCTAAAAACAGCATTGTATCACTGAATTCTTATGCAAAGAACACAAAGAATATGCAAGAAAGTGAGGTTTGAAAGTAAATTAGACAATTTCACCTGATCATGACACCACTAGTACGATAAATGAACTCTCCTGGTGTAGATATCGGAAGGTAATAAATAATAAAGTGAAATGTATCACCTCAGACAGACAGTGATGTGTAGTAGTCATAAGTTATTTCTCAATAAATCTGTCTTTCTGTATGTCTATATGTCTGGCCTCGATCATTTTAATTACTGTAAGAACGAGATCACTGATTAATAATTTCAAACTAAAATTTTTAAAAAAAAACAACTTCAGTAGTTAACACTCACCTGGATAAGAAGGTGATTCACAACAAAAACTCAGAGAGACGTTTGAAGTGCATACTGGAGTAAGATAAGATGGCTGCCTGCCTATTATCACCGACGATGATATTCTTAATTGTGGTGGACTGGATTATGCTTCAGACTGTGCTTGACAGTGGGGAGACAGCTTTATGCTGGACGACTGACAAGAAGACTCTGTGTGATCTGGATTTATAAAAGTATCATCAATACGATGATAATAGAAACCAATATCATGTATTACATCTTTGAGAGAGAGAGAGAGCCATTCTTTAATTTCTCTAGTTTAAATTCCCTGAGTTCCAAGGGAAATACAAAGCTTCAAGGTTTTCGAAGTTTCGGTAGTGGTGGTGTTGTTTGCTTGACGCCCTATCTTCGCTCTTTTCTAGACTTACTAATGGCTACTACACCAAATGAGGTTTAGGAGTTCATCGGTAGTGAAGAGTTGAAGTCAGGCCTTATGTGTGTTTGTCGATTATTCTACCGTTGAACAGATTTGTCTACGGTAGATGTAAAATTATAACGAGTTTCATTCATGTATGTTGTTTAAATTGAAAATTACTGAAATTTATTTTATGATATGTCATTATTGTTATTATTGTTTCCTTTAATTCCTAGAGGAACGTAGGGCTTTAGCTGCACGTTTCCGTTGCGTTCGGTTCTCTGCCAAAGTTTTCACCTGGCTCCAGGTCTGCCCACATGCTTTCATCTCCCCTTCACATCACCGTCTCTTCCATGTCACTCTTGCATTGACGACCAACTGGCCGCTTCCGTTTCGGGTTCCTCTCGAGCGATGGCTTGTCTAGTGATGTCACGTGGTGGTTTTCTCAGAGTATGGACAACCCAGCTCCATTTCTTCCGGCTTATTTGCGGCACAATCGGTTCCTGCTGCGTTGGTTTGGTCATTGCCAGAGATCCGTGTTGCTGATCTTTTCTGTCCGGCCATCTGATCTTGAGTGGTATTGAGCGAAGATAGCTGTTGATGAAGGTCTGTAGTTTGTTTGAAGTGCTATTTATGACGCGCAGTGAAAGTCTGTGATCTGTATAATATACAGTCTATCATTTATTGCAAACTATCATTGATTTAAATCGAAGAAATATCGAGTACCCCCACCGCATTCTTCAGGAAAGGCTCACATTCTACTTATGTTCGATTTACATACTTTTGGTTATTTTCCTACCTTCGAACCTCATGATTGATCTTTGACTTAACACCCTAAGAGTGTATATATAACTGTTCGAGGTTTGGATTATTAGGCTTTGGCATTCGAAGACTGACCGAAGTGCCAGGCAGCGAAGATGCAGGTGATGAAACAACCAACCAACAATAATCACAACCAGCACCAATCATTATCAACGGAAAAAATTTGAAGGAGGCCACATCCTTCACTTATCTGTGCAGTATAGTTTCAACTGCAGACAGATGACACAGGTGAGGATATCCAAACTAGGCAATTGGAAAGGCAAGACAGACCTTCGCAATTCTGGAATCAGTGCGGAAATTCTCTTGGACTCACTGTCAGCAACAAAATCCGGATTTCCAACACTAGTGCTGGGTTATTCAGTTCACCTATATGAGTCAGAGACTTAACTAACAAGTCACAGAAAATCAAATCCAACAGCCAGCTGCGGAATTTTGTCAACAAGTGCTTTCTCTGGTTCCATACTGAAGATCGGATAACCGGTCAAGGAGAAGTGGCCTCGGGAAACTTTTGGGACGATCCAACCAAGAACCTACTGCTCAGTAAATATCCCAAGGGAATTGCAGATTGATTGAACAGACGCTAGTGACATCATCGAAAGACATCTGAGTGAGAAGCAATAGATTGGGTGACTGTGAGCAGGTGACATGGAGGAGATCGTGTGAGATGGAGATGAAGTTGAAGTGAACTGCAGAGAATAGAAAAAGCGGAGATATGCTGTCAAAGCACCATATTCCATTCACAACCCAAAGAAAGTAATGACGATAATGAATGAAATGAACTATTTAACCGCTGATCGTTGAGTTCTGATTTCAGATTTTACTTCGCCTGTCACAGATTCAGCAACTGTTCCGAAAAACTAAGTTCTAAACTAACAGTTATGCATTGGTTTTGTAGGGATTTTTAGTTTGATTCTATGGAGGTTTTCATCATGAGCTGACATCACTTAGAGAACCACTGAAAAACCTGGGATTACTGCTAGACAGCTGTTTTACTCCATCCTAGTCTGGGACTCTTCATCACTACTCACCTACCACACGAGGTTCGAACTCAGGACCTTCTGGTTACAAGCACAGCGAGCTAGCTCGTAGACCATTAGGAGGCCACTGGGTCCCGATCCAGTGGCCAGTTCATGAATTCAAACTTTTGACAATTCATGATTGACCGCGACCACTCCGCAATGTTTTCTTTGGTGAGTAACTGTTCTCAACTTCAGCCTGCTGTACCCTACTGATCAAGGCTGGTAAAGGGGGAAGGTTAGGAGTAAGGCTAGTAACCCCATCACTTAAGAGTAAACGCCACTGAGACCGAAACTTCAAGTCTGTGACTTGAAGCCCTATATTTCCCTGCGAACGTGAAAGGCTTCTTGCTAATAGATACAGAAGCGATTTACCCAGAACAACCAGAAGTATGAGTGCACAAAAAAAGCATCTCCAGTCATTATTGCTATCCTGGCCTAATGTCAAGCTTATAAATGCATATATTTGCCTGATATTCAATCAGTTTAGTGTTGTTATTCATGAATGCCTATTGTCTCTCTTACTATAATTTTGAAATGTAATTTATCGATGCTGCTGATCTTCGTTTTTTTATCGACTTTTATCAAGAAAACCACATTTGTGTGAAATTCAAATGAAATTATCACAATTCACTTTTCAACGTACTCCGATAAAACTCGAAATGAAAAGACTAAATGCTTTATATAATCAAAGATTTTTGTCATGTAAAACCCCTTCTAATTTGTGGAAACTTTTCATAGAAATTACTAGCGGTAAGCGATGTACTTCTGTCCCATCTTTTAACGTCGACACTCTTAATAAGTCTTTCATACGCTCTTCTGTCGATATTCTTCCAGTCTCTTAAGCCTTCCCAAAGCCTTGGTCCTGACGACATACCTGCCATTGCCCTCAGGAATTGTGCTGATATTTTTTGTTACCCTCTTACTAACATTTTTAATACTTCTTTTTCCGGTAACGTTCTACTTTTGCATGGAAAAACATTAAAATTATCCCCCTGCCAAAACCATCTTCTGGTACTGATATTAAATTTCGGCCTATTGCAATTACTTCTCCTTTTTTAAAATTGATGGAAAAATTACTTTTACTTTGTCATGACTCTTCATTGAAACCTTTTAATGATCTTGAACAATTTGCATACAAACATGGTAGAAGTACCTTGGATGCTGCGATTGTCTTATATCATAATGTTGTTTCTTGTTTAGACGAAGGTGCCAAATATGTTCGTACTGCTTTCCTAGACTACACATCTGCTTTTGACTCTGTACCTAGGGGCCTTTTATTAAATAAGCTTTCGTTGATACAAACAGGATCCTGGGATAAGAGTTGGTTGCATTCCTATTTTTCTGATAGAATGCAGTATACCGTATGTAATGGCTGTCCAGTACTCCCACGTTTTCCAGTGGTTCTCTAACTGATGTCAGCTCATGATTAAATCCTCCATGCAATCAAACAAAATCCCTACAAAAACCAATACTTGAAAATCTTTTTCTACCTCGCTTACAAAAGCCAGTGTACCTCAAGATGCCGTCCTCCCTCCTTTTCTTTTTTCTTTCTTCCTACACCACCTGCCTCATTTAAACGAAACTAACTTTGTCAAATATGCAGATGATCTGACTGTATCACTGCCTATCACTTCCAAGTCTGACAGCTCCAACCTTAACAGCTTTCTGTTGGCCATCAGCAAATGGTCTAAGTCAAATGGTCTTATGTTAAATCCTTCCAAATGTCAGTCAGTTGACTTTACTTTCAAGCATCGACGTGACTTACATGAACTAGTTATTTCGCATGATGCCTGTAGCATAGATAGCACGGAAATTGAAACCAAGTCAAGCATTAAATACTTTGGATTAGTTCTTTCCTCTGACCTTTCATGGTCATCCCAGATCTTATCAATCTCTAAGTAAATGTTTCGTCTTATCTTCTACATTAAAAAGTTAAGACAATCAGGTATCAACCAACCTTTAGTTTTGCAATTTTTAAACTCCTGTATTTTACCTATTGTACTCAATTGCTCTGCATCAATCATTCCTGGGCTTCTCAAAAAAGACTATATCATATTTCGAAGAGTATTAAATGCTATGAGTAGGGATAGTGGACTGCCACTGCGTGAGGTCACCAATACTATAGTCGAGAGACACATAAATTTCTGTACAAAATGGGCAAATGCTATACTGTCAGACCCCCTGCACCCCCTTTATTCACAACTAACCCCTTGTATCTCATCAGGTAGGACGAGAAGCCAATATAAAAAGTTATATGCTCGTACCTTTAAGTACAGAAATTCTACAATACCCTATTTAGCCCGTAATTTATGTGACGAAGACTCTGTTAGGCGTGAAACATATAAGACAAAGATAAGTGAGGATTAGAGAGGTTTTGTGTGCATTTTGGATTGTGAGGGCGATTGTTACTTCCCGGCTGCCCACATCGTGGAAGTTGGTTGCGTGACCGCAGAGCCCAGGGGACAACTGCTTGAGGCTGGTCACACGCGGCCTGCTTTTGTTTGTTCGCTTTTGTTTGGTGTGCCTCAGTAGCATACTTATCACTCCTGCCCTGTGACACGGCAGCAGGAAGCGCGGTCGTTGTTAATCCGGGCCATGACCGATCCGGCATGAAATTTTGTGAATTAGTTTGAATCATGGTATTGGATGGGGTAGCTGCTTTTTGTTTAACCGCTATCCAAACAACCTGCCTGGCATGGTAGAGCCTCAAGAGATATGAGTCTCAGTCAGCATAGCTTGATTAGGTCATTGAGATGTTCAAGCCCGACCACCACGTTAAGGTAGCAGCTTTCGGTCGGGCCTAGCAAACTACAAGTGACTTAGAATGAACTTCGTAACGTGCAAAGAAAAGCAACAAGTTTACAGCAATAGAAGTGGAATATAACTAGAATCGTAGGTACCAACTTGCAGTTCTAGTGACTTAAACATAAGAGCTACTGCCATTTATTTGATTTAACAAAGTAACGCAGAATTCCCACAAAGCATAATATATATAATGATACACTGCTGATTTGCAGAAAACCTTGTTGAAGACACTATATTTGGGCTGTAGTCACACAAATATTGTATCAACATACCGAAAAACGGAGTACTCAAAATTCTGCAACTTACAACCGTACTGATTTTTTGGTTCCCAAGAGTGGCACGAATGAGGCAGCTATTTTCGGAAGCGACGTGAGCATCTTTCGCCTTCTGACTCCTCTTTGGGATCGGTTTAACGCGGCCATAGTAACTGCTTATATGTGAAACATATTAGCAGTTACAATGTAATTAGCACAGTGAATCGACCCTTTCATCGTTCATCTTTCTGTATCATATGGTGTCACACTTTCTATCGTTTAATTATAACTTTGCTATTTTAGTTGTTATTACTATTATTACTACAATTTTGTACTTTATGCATACTTTTCTCCGTATTGCATACAGTAATTTGCTATGTAGCTGGTACAACAACGTTTTATTATTATTATAATGTAATGTTTACTTTTTTTGTCGTTTTTGAGTAAATTAGATGCTGAAAATTGTACTGAATGGTGAAAATCCCTTACTGTATCATTAGTAATGTTTTTGGAATAAAGCAAATTATCATTATCATCATTATCAGTTTATATTTTTCGTCACTGACTGAAAGACGTATCGTAGTTATTCTTTTTTCATTCATTGTTCAGTGGACTGACGTCAGAGTCAACCAACCAACCAGTTAATCAATCCAGGGACATTCTGATAAATACACTTACGAGTTCTACCACAAATATCGCGTTTTACGTATCTCTGTATGAATAAATGTCGATATTTAGTATAAATGTTTCTCGTCAAATGTAACAATACAAACAAGTGTAACTTGATAGCTCATAATCCACTAGCTTAAGTAAGGTATGATGGATAGGATCACATTTTATTGGTATCACTATCAATACAACATATGATCACATACATATAGCCGACTAACTTGTGACGTGTTTGACAAATAAAACGAATTTGTAATTCAATCCTTTAATAAAAATATTTAGTTATTTAGTCAAAGATGTAGCCCCAAAATAGATATTTGCCTTTCATGCCTACACTGATTTTTTTGTATCAGAGTGAATGCACGAATTCAGGGTGTGTGTGTGTGTGTGTACGTTAGTTTCAATTCTAGGCGGTTTCAAAGGCATCTCAATTTGATAAATGCGCGTCTCTAAGAATTATAGATGTTTTGCAGTTACGGGATTTTTGATTCATTTTAATGCAAAGATTATCATGAACTAAACATTCAAGTGGAAGATTTTCCAGAATTAGTTTGTAAAGAGATTTGATTCGTGGCTCAAGTTTGACAACGGATGGATATCAATAGTAGAACCTTTGAAAGCCGGGTGAGGAGTACTGGATAGCAGATTTGTCAAAGTTTGAGGCCTATCTGCAAAATTCATGAGCCTGTTGAGTTGGGTGGCTCCCAGTGACTAAATGATCTGCAAGCTTGTCTTGTTAGCAGAAGTGTTCCGGATTCGAGTGTTGGTGATTTTTAAACTAGGACGAAAGATTAATATGTGTGTGTAAAACTTGGGCACTCTCGTAGTAAGTAATTCTTTATTAGTTTTTGTTTATTAGATATATCACACAGTGAAATAGTATTATTTACCTAGTAAAATCTAGATTAGTTGACCCGAATAAGATAGGAATAGTTCAGCTATACCACTAGCTACATGCAATTACACACAAACATACAATACGATGGGTGGGATAAGATGACGGTTTGAAAATCTAATGTAACAGGGTGGAGGGAGAGATTGATGACAGAAGCTTTGTTTATCGAATCAACTGCAACCGTGATAGGAATGACTCAACACCTGTCCAGTCGGACATCTGGAAAATTCTACTACCCCTACGACGACAAATAAGAGAGGACAAAGAAAACTATGAAACTCAAGTTTCGAAGTCATGTGGTTATAATTGATGAAATGATTATGAACAATCGGTGTATTCTAAAAAAGCCATCGAGTACATACTAACACTGTTTCACTGTGTGATACATCTAATAAACAAACTAATATGTTATTGCTTACTACCACAATATCCAAGTTTTACACATTTATTAACATAGAAGGAGACTATAGGTTTATTATAAACATTAAGATGATTGACTCAATTTTCAGTGAATTTAAACGAGCCTTCGCTTTACTAATTAGGTTAGAAGAATAATTGCGCTATTTGGAGTTATTAGAGCTCTGTTCTGAAGGTAGTTGTTGGTTGAAGATGGATACTCCATCACCAGAGTGTTCTCTAAGAAATTTCTATATTCATCTATAAATTTAACTGCTCATGTGGAGCAAAATATGTAGGTCGTCCGACAAGACTTCCACTAAAAATCGCCAAGAAACATTATCTTAAATGTTAATTAGTGGATGGTTACTAGCAGTGGAATCCAAGATGCGAATTTCGTCATTTCTGGGAGTCGTCATCTGGACTTACTTGCATTCTGCAGTGAGTGATAATATCCCCACCAAGACTCGAACCCAATGCCCATAGTTTCAAACACCAAAGCGTACACGTCTGTATTTTCTATACTGTCGACCGTATCGTTATGTATATCATTATTATAATTCCCCTTGGTTCCGAATGGAATAAAGGTCAGTAGCACGACATCAACATTTCAGTCTGGTTCCTGTTCTTTTTTTAGGTGATTCTACGAGTGCTCATAAGCTCTAATTTCTTCCATACACGATTTCATCCATACCACTGTCACATCCACGCCCAACTTGATTTTTAATATATGAGGCTGAGCCTAGGTCATGGTATTACCCAAAATTCTTCTCAGACTATGTGTAATCCATCTCTATTTACATCTACACAGTTTGTAACAGGTTCTTGTTTGCTTTACTTCCAGAGTTACTTGTTACTCATCCTTTCTGGAAGGTGGTCTTGTGATGAGAGCTGGCTGCTAGCCAAAACTGGTAGACAGTAATTCACGTGAATGTTCATGTCCCAAATATTGGTCATGTGAAAACAAGGACAAAGAGTGACTCAACAATCAATCACAGCAGATTTTGCGTAGGTGGATACAGTTAACATATAGATGGTCTGACATTCAAGAAACAACCACAAAGAGATGAAAGATTAACTTTCAGTGAGAGGCAACCAATCAGAAGACTGATTTTGTCTGCTAACAATAATCTATAATATGTACATTAAAATCTATAAATGTGTGTTGATTTCGTAAATAAATGATCTGTTTCCTGGCCCTTATCTTCTGTTGTTACCGTCTGACCTTCAGTGTGGGGTCAAGGTGGCTGTCGATGAAAGTTTGAATTAGCTTGTTGGAAATGCTACTGGTGCGTCACACGCCAAATAACTGAACCATACAAAAGCACCGACTAGTGTGTGAATAAAAAGAACAGAAAATTCGGTATACACTTCTTCTGTCTTGATCCTTTTTAAAGGGTTGACCTTTACAATGGCTCATTAATACCATTATTATAATTCTTATTATTATTCCGGATGCTATTCATCCACATTACTTGTTATCGCACTGTCCTTTTTTCAGGTGATGTCTGTCCAGCCTAATTTTTGTGGATTTACTTTATCATTATTATGTAGTCATTGTTATAAACTCGTTTAATTTGTATTGTTTTTTTTCACTGCACCATCCATGGCACGAGAATAAATCTAAGGTTAAAGTGAATATTATTATTGTTCCCTTGTGTTCCTAGTGGAACAGAGGGCTTCACCTGCACGTCTCCACTTGCTTCTGTCTTCTGCTCCACTTTTCACCTGCATCCATCTTAGTCCACACTGACTGTTTCAACTCCTCTTCAAACGACCTCCTCCATGTCACACCTACACTGACGACCCACTCGCCGCGTGCTTCCCTTTCGGGTTCCACTCGAGCAATGGCCTGACGCGCGCGCAATGTCATGAACCGGCCTCCCCAACGAGTGTCTAATCCATCTCCACTTTCTCCTGCATATTTGTTGGTTGGCCATTGGTTCTTGTTTTGTCTGTTTGTTCCCATAGTTTGTTGTTGGTGATTCTTCACGGCCCGGCCATCTGATAGTTAGTATAGACCCAGCGAAGACAGTTGTTGATAAGTTGTGGCTGCAACAGGCTGTTAGAAATATTCATTGTGACCCGCTCATCAACTTTCTGATCCGTATAGAAGAACTTACTGACTTGACGTCTGTATTGAAAATCCGACTGGATTTTGTTGTAGATGCTAGCTGAATGACGAAGATTTCCATATTGATTTCAGGATGATGAATGTGTTTCTCGCCCTCCTCCCGCGATTCTCGATTTGACATCCTCGTCTGTTACGACTGCCTGTAGTTGAAACAATGCTCAATGATAGATATGTGAGTGAATAAAGTAACCTCTTTCAAATCCCTCCCGTTGATGGTGATTGGCGCTGGATGTTGCTGCTGTTGTTGTTGCTTGTTGGTTGGTTATTTTCATCACCTCCGTCTTGTCTATGTTTACCTGGAGTCCTGTCTTCGCCGGCTGCTTCTTTGACCAGTTTGTCGGTTTTCGCTTGTAAGTCTTCGATTTTGTGTGACATCAAACATAAATCATCCACGCGCGAAATCCAGGTCTACTAATTTCTTCACGTCGGTCCAGGATATCCCTGTCTTCTCGTTTCCCTCTCACTGTCTGATGCATAATCCAGTGCACCACAATTAGTAATATCATTGGTAATAATTAGCACCCTTGTCTGACTCCTGTGTTTACTCCAAACGCCTCGCTGATTTTTCCGTTGTGGATCACTTGACATGTATCGTTGTCGTACAGCTGTTGAATAAGGTTGATGAATATATTTTGGGGTACGCCGTAGTACTCGAGTAGTTTCTAAATTAGTTCACGGTCAACAGTGTCGAAGGCCTTCTCAAAGTCTATAAAGTTGAGGTAGAGGTTTGATTGCCATTCCATGCTTTGTTCGATGATGATGCGTAGAGTTGCAATTTGGTCAGTACATGATTTGCCTTTCCCGAATCCAGCTTGTTCTGGTAAGAGTTGTGTATCAAGTGCGTCTTTTATTCTCTCCAGGATGATGCGAATCAGAATTTTACTTGGCATTGACAGGAGCATGATTTTTCGCCAGTTCTTAAAGTGAATAAATCAAACTGAATTAACATTGTAGCGTGTGCTGCTGACAAGGTATATCAGTAGTATGCATAAAGTGACGTTCATTGGCACAAAAATATCAAATAAGGAAGAAACAGATTTGATGCCAAAGAGAGAAGATGAAACAGTAGTGTTGCGAGACATGGGAGCACAGAAAAAAGGCAAAGAAACACACACACTATGCGAAGGTCAGAGGTAGAACAACATAGGAGGATCTGTGAAAATAATCAATTCACTATGTGTTAAACATAATTTCCATACATTTGTATGTCATTCTTGATTTATTTTTGATTACATCGTATTTTTGGTACAAGTATGGAATTTTCAGCATGTGATATTGGCAGCCCAAATTTTGCTCGCCGATCATTGATATCAGGTGTGCGGCGTCAGGGGATCGAACCCCGGACCATTTGGATTGTCGGCGAGAGTCGTAACCATCGACGCACAAAGCGGAATGTGTCGGCCGTTACAAATTAGTGTCAAGTGAATAAATCACTAGCTAAACTGAGGATGCTTTAGATGTTTTAAATTTTGTTTGAACTAATAAATGGTTAATCAGGCTCAGACTCTACTTTACGCTTCTCTATCATGTTGGTAGGACGTGTATCTTCAGAGTTCATAGTGATAAGCCATAATGTCAATATTTTATTCTATTTAAATATATAGTACTCACAGAGTAGCTTTCTAAATACCTAAATCTTTTCTTATTTTCATTTGGTTATCAGCGTTTGTAGGTCAGTTAGTGAATTGATTGAGTGAGTAATTAGGTATCTTATGTTTAGTGATACTGGTACAGTCAAACATATCAAAAGCATAATGAATGAAAAACAACACAACAAACGAAATTGATGTCAACGTTTCATCCTCTATTGACAGAACAAAATCGGTGATCAATCTCTCATCAAGGGAACTAAGCTTTAGTGAAATAAAAGTACTTGAAAAAGGACTAGATTTCAGTTAGTAAACTAAAACCAGAGGATGTCAATCCTAACACAGAAGTAGCACTAAGTTCAATAGATAAGACAACAGCAGAAGAGGTTCAAGCACCATGTGCATTAACCCTGAAAAATCAAAAGAAGGCAAAATCAAACTTAACAATATCGGAAAAAAAGCTCTAATTAGTCTAAAACAGGATAAAAAGCTGACAAAAGAAACGTCACCGTAGTTCTGAATAAATCTGACTATATCAAGAAAGTCACTTAACATATTCAGACGGGTTCATATGAGGAAATTAAGAAACCTGTAGATACAATAAAGAATAAGGTTAAGAAATCTACAGCGGAAATAATACGCAGACGAAACCGTCTCTGATTGAGTCTAAATGGTTTAATTTAATGCCTAAAACTAATAATGCTAGTAGGATGTATGTTATGGTATTAAAATACATAAGCCAGGTTACCCTTCGCAACCAACAGTAGATTTTAGAAATACCCCTACTTATGAATTATCAAAACATTTAGCTCTAATATTATGCCCCATTAAAAATCGTTCAAGCTCTAGACTAACTAAATCATATGAGATGAAAAATAAACTAAATGACATTCAACTGGAAAATGATGAAGCAATGGTTAGTTTTGATATATATAACTAGTCTTTATACTAATAAAACAATAAATATGGCCTTAGAAGCAGTTAAAAAAGAACTAACTTCAGATCCTGACATCACATAGGACAAAGGAACTCAGTTATGCCTCACATCTACTGTCTTTAAATTCCAAGGCAAAATATATTGACAAACAGAAGGTCTAGCGATCGGATGGATGATCACCAATATCCCTTATCGTAGCGCATATCTTTATGGATAGCTGGAAAAATATGGCTCTGAATACATTTAATCCTACTCCAAAAATATGGTGGAGATATGTGGATGACACTTTCACAGTGTTAGAAACAGAACATATCTCCAGCTTCTTGACACACATAAACTCACTAGTAGAGGGAATAAAGTTCACATTTGAATCGAAAATGAACAAGGACAATTAGCCATGATATTAGACTGTAAAATAAAACTAATAGAAGAAGGTAAACTGAACACTGGTGCTTATAAAAAACCAACGCGTTCTAATAGATATTTAGACTTTAATTCGTCTCATCCTGTAACTGCTAAGGTAGGCTTAGCTAAGTGTTTAACAAACCGAGCAGTAGCACTAAGTAGCACAAGAAAAGACCTAAATGATGAAATGAAACAGAGAGAAGGAGAAGCGTTGGTGTTAAATAACTACCCTATACAATTCATTAGGACGATCGAAAAAGGCTAAAAGTAAATTAAAAATAATTGTGAAACTAGTAATGATAACATAAATAAGAGAGAATATAAGTCATCTACTGTTATACCATATAAAGAGGGGACATCTGAGGCCCTACGTAGGATTCTTAATAAGGCAGGAATTAGAGTGGCATTCAAACCTACAAAGAGAGGAAAGTGACACATTGGCTAAATGATCAACTGTTTCTGCTCAAATTACAATGATTATGACTTTAATTTTCCCAGTAGGGTCATTGGTGTACACAGCAAGTTGATGGTTCAATGATAGAATACTTTCGAGAAATGCTGGAGGTCCAGGATTCAACTCTCGGGGAAATCACTTCTGAAACAACGTCTAGTTTTTAGCTAGTTAGCTAGCTAGGACCAGAGAGACAACACTACTATTAATGAAAATTTATACCATAATCTAAATTTAAAAAACGGCTGGTATTATAAAGATAAAAAATGTTTAAGCTGTCAATCAAGTTTTCATTAATTCATACTGAATTAAATTAAAAATAAAAACAGGCCATAAAAATATGTCACATAAATTTTTAATATATTATTTAAGACAATTAAGTTTTGTTTTTGTAAAGATTGCGATGTTGAATTCCAATATGGAGGATCATCACACACACATTGATATCAGTTAGATGACTTTTGAAAACTACGGTGCACCGGATATCTGTTTCGTCTTAATTTGAGACTAAAGACTCCTTCAAGGATTGAATCCAAGTCTTGCAAGTTACAAGGAAAACCAGCTAGTCATTCAGAAGCTGGGTTGAAAGTGCAGTAATTTACTGTACGTGCGTCTGCAGTACAGTGGTAGAATGTGCGCCAACCAACCATGCATGCGGTCCGGGGTTCGATCTTCGGCCGGCCACCGACATACTCCTTTACCTTACTAAGCCAGCAATAAGACTGGTAAAGAGGGAAGGTTTGATATTGAAGCCAGTAACCTCATCCCGTAAAAACAAACACCACTGCTACTGAATCGTAAGCCTCTAGCTTGAAGCTAGAATCGTGGAAAAGCATCGATCATCACATCTGACGTGGTAGACTTCACCGGGCACATCTTCAAAAAGCCCATCAGTTAATGAGCAGAACATTAATATTCACACTTAAGGATACGTAGAAATTTGATTAATGTAAACGAACTGAAACCGATTGGAGAAGTATTAGGGTCATGGTGCACTGAATGACAGTGATAACGTCTCTGACTGCAGCACTGGGTGACTCAGATTTGACTCTCAGAAGAGATATGAGTTCCTTTAAGCTTGCAGATATGCCTTGCTGACTGGTGAGTGCCAACTAGTAAGAAACCTAGGTCAAGCAAGGCTTCCTATGGCCGATTGCCTCCAACCATCTAATATCATCAAATCAATGTGTGCACCATGATGGTAAGTTCCTAGAATGGTGGCCACATTTATATTTTATATTTTTTTTTTGATTACAGCTTGATTTTACACTGGATTTTTGGTACAAGTATGGAATTTTCAGCATGTGATATCGGTAGCCCAAATTTTGCAGACTGACCATAGATATCAGGTGTGAGTTGGCAGGGGATCGAACCTCGAACCATGTGCATGGTCGGTGAGAGTTCTAACAACATTGGCAAACCTGACTGATAGAATTCAGTCTGCACCAAGTGAGAGGACTAGACACGTCACTTTAATTACTAGTTTCAAATCAAAATACTGAATGACAGTACGGCTAACCTAAAGGTCTTGAATTTAATGTCTGATACCTGTAAATGACGTCACTTTGCGTTCCATTTATTTCACTTATTTCGTTTTTCGATCTCCTCCACAGGTATTCAGTTGATTGAAAATACGTTTTTATATTTGGACCAACAAAATCTTCAGAATTATTCATTATTTAATGAATATATCTCAGACTTGATAAGCTATTGTAACATTCCAAGCACATCTGTACAAATAGTGGCACATATAACCACCGGTTTTTATTGTGAGCTTAACAAAAAAGGCTGCTGTCCTATCAGATATCGTTCCTACAAACTATGGAACGAGAAATGGTATTCTCCGGGATGCGTCTTCTTTGTCAGAAGTGTTTAATCCAGGCACAATCGAAACAGCTCCTCTTGAAGAATAAATGATACTGCTCATTCCTTTGGTGTTGATACCACTGTACAAGTGAAGCTAAGGAATCCTCGATCTCAACAGCTGTAGCTTGTCAAATGTCTTTTTAACTATTCAGTGATGACAAATAAGTAGTATATATTGAAAAATATCGATTAAGCCTTTGAAAAGGAAATTCCCTAAACATTTTAATGAACGTGCGTCGGTGGCACAGTGGTTAGGACTCTCGCCGACCATGCATATGGTCCGAGGTCCGATCCGCTGCCGACACACACCTGATATCTATGGTCGGCCTGCAAAATTTGGGCTACCGATATCCATGCTGAAAAATCCATACTTGTACCAAAAATACAGTGTGAAATCAAGCTGTAATCAAAAATAAAATAAAATACCATCTCAAAAACTAGTTCACTTTTTGAGGCTTTTACGCCTGAATAGATTTTTGTCTATTGCTTTACAGGGAATGTTGAATATGCGAAGGACATATGAAAACATGGAGAATTTTATCATAAGTTAGCATCAGTTAGAGAATCACTGAAAAACCTGAGAGTACTAGGCAAGTGTTTCGTTCTAGTTTGGGGCTCTTCATCAGTACGCTGCCCAGTACTTACTTCTGGTTTTCCAGTGGTTCTCTAACTGATGGCAACTCATGATGGAATCCTCCATGCAATCAAACGAAATCCCTACAAAACCAATACCTAAAAACATATGAAAAAGCACAGATTTTCCTTCCCTATCAACTTACATTCCTAGCAATCCTGGGAAAAGTTATGACGGTGAAATCAATTGCTAAATTCTTGAAAAGAAATCATAATCCTTCTCACAAATGATATGTCATCACTCGACCTAATATACTTTGGTTGCATCCAAAGTGACTGGTGTGTTTCTCCCCTCCCGCGACGCCATGTCACCTAGTCTTACTATAACGAATTCCTTCTTACAGTTATAGGCAGGTCTGTCTCAATGAAGTGGAAGGTAGTATTGAAGTGTTGGACAGTTGTATTCGATATTCAGTCAAAGTGGAGCACTGCATTCAGTGTTTTTTTTGACTAAACCTAGTCAACTTGATAATATCAATTAACCGAAAACAAATAATGAGACAACATACAAATAAATACAAAATGATTAATAGAAATATTGAAGCCGTGACCAGTAAGGTACAGCAGGTTGAAATGAGGCAGTAACTCAAGAAGACATTGCTAAATGGTCGCGCTTGTCGTGAATTGGCAGAAGTTGGAATTCGTGGACTGGCAATTGGATCGTTCCAGTGGCTCAATGGTCTACGAGCTAGCTCGCTGACTTGTAACCAGAAGGCCTGAGTTTGAACCTCCTGTAGAGGGCTAGTACTGCTGAAGAGTCCCAAGCTAGAACGAAATGGCTGTCCAGTACTCCCTACTGGTTTTCCAGTAGTTCTCTAACTAATGTCAGCTCATGATGGAATCCTCCATGTAATCGAAATACGGCGATGGAATTCTTCTCTGGAATCAAGCTGTATTCTGTGTGATTTCGGTTTCCAAGAGAAACTGTGTGAAAATTCACGTTGAACTCACGAGTCACTACCCAATTTGCAAGTTCCCAATTTCATTCAGTATACTACCAGTCTTCACAAGTACCTAGCCACAGTTTATGTGGCATACACTGAATTTGCTGTCTAATCGGAGTTGAACTTAGTACACCACTAATAATAAATTTGGTCACAACTAAGTGAAATGGCCGGTCTGGATATATCAATCGTTGATGGTTGTAATGTGAGTGGTATCTTACTGATACCAAACAATCAGTAGTATATAACACCAGGAAATTATGACTTCTTTTTCTTAAAATTTCTTGTCTTATAAAAGGTCAAATAATGAAAAAAAACTTATCTTTGTAAAGTTTGTTTATGCTATTTACTGAAGAATTCGGTAGAGTTGATCTGGCTAACTACTGATCTGTTGAAGAATTTCAAATCGTTACTCATAAAAATCGACTTTGTTGATGTCAACTAGTCATGACAGTAATAATAAAAGTAACAACATTGATCGATAGCCTTAGGAATGTATTAGAAAATGGAATACCTGAATTGTATCCTTTAAGCCATAAACTCAGGGTTTGTCATCTCTTAGGATTACGTAATATCTATCACCACTGATAACAATAAGCCAGTGACATTTTGAAAAACCAGTTGACCTTTTCCTGATCTTTTTTTCTGATTATAGCTTGATTCCACACCGTATCTTTGGAATTTTCAGCGTGTCATATCGCTAGGCCAAATTTCGCAGGTCGACGATTGATATGAGGTGTGTGACGTCAGGGGGGTCGAACCCTGGACCATGTTCATGGCTGGCGAGAGTCCTAACCACTGTGCCACCAGCACACAGTATCCATGCAGTAAAAACCTTATTGTTTTATTAAACAGCACTGTGAAAGAGAATAGTCGAAATAGCTTTTTAATTTCATTGGTTCATCACTGGGGTGATAAGTAGTGTCATATGTCCAGTACTAAGTTTTGTGTGTTGAATGTATTTTATTAGTTTCGTTCCTTATATGATTACTAAGCAAAGAATGATACTTGTTAGTCTACTGATTGACTGGAGGCGGTCGACAGTAATTCTTGAACGTAGACTTAATTTTCAAGTAGGTTTTGATTGAATGCATGGAGGATTTCATCATGAGCTTACATCAGTAAGAGACGCACTGGAAAACCTGGTAGTACTGGCCAGCCAGCTGTTTCGTCCTAGTTTGGGACTCTTCATCAGCAGTAATCTGATGCTCACTAGTGGCTGGCTCTATTCAGGCAGTTAACCTGGGGTTCTAGTGGGAAGCCGTCACCAGTAGGGTGCAGCAGGTTGAAGACGAGGCAGTAACTCATAGAAGAAGGCATTGCGAAACGGTCGCGCTATGTCGTGAATTGGCAGAAATTAGGATTCAAGGACCGTTGGGTCGGGTCCCAGTGGCTTAGTGGTCCATGAGCTCGCCTTGTAACCAGAAGGTCCTGGGTTCGGACTCTATTCGTGGGTTCGTACTGATGAAGAGTCCCAAACCAGGACTAAACAGCTGTCCAGTGCTCGCAGGTTTTCCAGTAGACTTAATTGTTTCATTTAACGATATGCGAACGTGGTGTGTAAATTTGTTACAAGTGTGTAGGAATATCCTTTTCTCTTCTTTTGCGTTATAAGTAGGACATAAGTCTTAAAAGGTTTACATTTCACTAAGCCATAGTGAGACAGTAGAAAACGAAAGTGATGTTTATCTGAAATTCGGCAGCTCTATATAGCCAAATCATGCATACCTTATCTTCAAAGCATCATTTTCACAGATTTTCATGTCATGCTACTTCTGGGCTTCATTTTGTGTTTCTTTGTATTCCTTTCACATCCCCTATGAATCTTCACAACGCTGTATAACAATAATAATTTGCTTTATTCCAAAACAGTACTTGTGATACAGAATGGAATTCTCAGCATTTCACTACAGTATTGCACCAAGTTAGTTAATTGTCAATAAATAAAATTCTACTTAGATTAATGCTAATCTCAGTTATTTTTTGACAACAACATATTGGCATGTCGGTAGCAAAGCCGAAACTGAACAGAGTGTTTGAAGGTGTTAGAAAAGTAGATACCACTAGCATATTTACTGGCTTAAGCAGAAGAGAGAAACAAAGCTGCACATAACGGAAAAAGGAAAGAAAGAGAGAGAGAGAAAGGGAAAAGAAAGAAGGAAAAACGTTTTACCTATAAATGATATGACTTGGAAAGACGAGATCAAGTTGTTCTACTGACCATTTAATAAGTTATAAGTTTCATGCCTAATGCTTTCTTTATCTCACAGAACACGATCTGAGTAGGGTATGGTTGAGTTGGGTTTTTGTACTTGCTAGTGCGAGCATATAATTTTCTATATAGGCTTCTGGTTTGGTCTCGCCTGATGAGATACAAGGGAGAGTTGTGAATGAAGAGGGTGGTGTGAGTTAGATAGAATGGATTTTGTCCATTTTTCACATGCGTCCAAGTGCCTGTCATCCAGAATATTAACAAGCTGGTTAAGTGGCACGTTGCTTACCCTGCTGACAACCTTTAACATCCTGCGTAATAAGACATAGTCTTTCTTCAGTAGCCCTGGAAAACCTAAGGGGGAACAATAGAGAAAAATAGGCAGAATACGGGAGTTAACGAATCGTAACAGTAAGAGTAAGGGTTGGGTTGGGTTATTCCAGAATGTCTTAACTTCCTGATGTAGAAGATAAGACAGAATATTTTCTTAGAAATCATCAAGATATGAAACCACCAGGAAAGATCAGGAGATGGAATGACGCCTAGGTGTTTAATTTCCAACTTGGTTTCTGTTTCAGTGTCATCTATGTTGCCCACATCCGGAGTGACAACCAGTTTGTTTAAGTCAGATTTATGCGTAAAGGTGAAATTGGCTGTTTGGCATTTGAAGGGATTTAAGGTAAGACCGTTTTCCTGGGATCACTGACTGATTTCTGATAGAAAGCCACTTAATTTGGAGCAGTCACTTTGACATTTGACAGGCAAAGATACAGTTAGGTCATCAGCATATTTGACAAAATTAATGCCATTTGAAGATGATAATCATTTAAAAAGAAAGAAAAGAGAAGTGGGGAAAGTACAGCACCTTGGAGGACACCAGCTTCAGTGAGCACAGCAGAGGAGGATTTGCCTTTGTATACAGTATACTGCTTTCTTTTTGAGAAGTAGGAATGCAATCAGTTAGTGACCCAGGACTCAGTTTGTGTCAAAGAAAGCTTATTTAGCAAGAGACATCTAGGTACAGAGTCGAAAGCAGAAGTGAAGTCGAGAAACGTGCAACGGACGTATTTGGCACTTTTATCGAATGATGAGACGATACTGTTGTGTAAGACGGCTGCAGCGTCTAATGTGCTCCTACCTTGTCTGTAGGCAAATTGTTTGGGATCTTCGAAGCTTTCAAGGGAGGGTTCGAGTTTAAGAAGTACTAGTTTTTCCACAAGCTTTATCATTTGCCTTCCTCTGAAATCAAGTGTATCTCCCTGCTATTTAATGTTGTTACGCCGATGAGCGTCTCTTTATATACTATTGATAAATCTTATCAGTAGCAGTGGCCAAAGTAGTACCACTTTTAAGATATGGGTATCCCTATCCTCACTCTCACCTCTACCTCTCTTGAAAACTCATTATTTCTCAGTAAGTTTTGAAATGCGTGGACTGGATGCAAATCCCAACAATCCGTTTCGGTTGGCAAGCCTTCTACGGTGAACCAAAGATTTCATGTTATCTAATTTTTTTGAGGATCGTTTGAATTTTATTTTAAGGTAGATGCTGATTTTTCTGGGTAAATATTGTGAGTAATGCGGCTGAAAATGACTCTCAACAGTACATATTCATTGACCATTGGCTATCTCTAAGATTCATTGAGTCTTCATTGCTCTCAATGTTCTGTAAATACTCATGGCGTTGAAAAGATATAATTATCACATCCTAGCTGCTTCTAACAATTTACCAGTGTGGTTATATCAATCTGTACAAGTCAGGGTTATCGAACACACTCCTTAATGGCTATAGGAATAAATGAAATCTTGTTGGATAGAGTTAATCCTGGAAAAAGGTGTTTAGCATCATCTATCACAAACCACATATAGAAAAGGATTATAAAGTTGATGCCAGTTGTGTCCTTTAAACCAAAGTGTGGGTCATATACCTGAATTCGTCGAAGCCTTAGCCGTGTGTGTAGTCACTGCCTGCCCTGGTAACCGGAAGAGTTTTGTTCATGTGCATTTGTGGTTTTGGTGCTGTTGCACAACATTCCAGTTAATTTATATTATTGATTTTCACTTCCTAAACTGAGTTGAACTTATTACTAACTTTCCACATCTATTAGATTGTTTTGTCAGTCTTATAATTTTACTTTACAGTTCACCCCTACCCTCCTAAACTCCCTAGGCGTAAATTCAGTCTCATGTTCCATCTTGTATTTTATCTCTAGTCCATCGTTGTATCCAAGAGAAATCTGAACTCCGAACATCCTCCCTCCGTCGTTTTATTATTTTATAAAAATTTACTCTTTTAACACTGAAAACATTCGTCTACGTTACCTATACTTTCTGTCTCCAATTCCAAGTCATTGAAAAAGTGTGTTTAAAAAAAGTCTGTAACTCATAATCATTTCATTTTGTCTAAATATACACAGTGTAGGGAACCAGGAAAAAAAAACGAGCTTATTATTATCATTATTATATTATTACGGCCTTGAACATAGGGTTTCACCACCACATCTCCATTGTGTTCTATTTTCAGCCGTCCTCTTCAACTAGGTTCACGATTGAACATAATCTCTCAGAGTCAGAATTTACGGATCACTGAATCCCGGCCTCGAAGTGTCTGGAACGGTCAGTGGGCTTCGTCTGATAACCTGAAGATCCCGAGTTCGGTCTTTGGTGGAATGGTGGGTGTGCATTACTGAAGAGTCCCGTATAAGGCGAAATAGTTGTCTATTGCTCTCTGGTTTTCAATCATCACCCTCACTAATGCGAAATTAAATTAATCCAAATTCCATAATGTAGAATTGATTTACCTTATTGTTCACATGTTTTGAGATACGAAAAATCAACAGGAACATCCGTTTGGACCAATTTTCGACACTCAATCGAATTTCTCTTTCAGATAATGTTTATTTTATCTCCTTTAGTTGTTTGATCTTTTTGTACATGCATGTAATATCTTTTCCGAATTATCTTAGTATTCTAGAGGTGATTTCAGGAATGTTCCTTTATATATATATATATATGACTTCTGAAGACAAGTTACATGCTAACAAGGCCAGACACAAGGTCAATAGGGTATCATTGCATTTAGAAATCAATACTATTGTAAGATAGTCATTCATAGTCAAGGTCATCAGGCAGGATAGATATATGTGGTTCATAGAGAATTTACAGATAAACTTCCCACTAAAATTAGCACTGAAGATATCCAACCTAAAGAATGATCTTGGATGCAAGGCATTCTTAAGATTACAGAACCTGTAGTTATTACAGAGCCAGTATGAACGCTGTACATGAACTGAGGTGAGAATTACATCTTGGTTTCATTTTTACGTAATGTTTGGACAATGGGTTGATAGCACGTTAGGGTAAGGCCTAGTCTTAAGGTGAAGATAGGGCTAGGGTTAGGGTTGAGAATGGGATTCAGGTTAGGATTTGGGTATTTTACTGTTAATATCTGTAATTTTCTTGTAAAATGATGAATGGAAATAAAGAGGGTTATTGTTGATATATGGGAAACCTTTTTGACAAATATGAAACTTAGAAACTGGTATTTTTGCGTTGCCTCAGGGTAAAATATAGTCTCTAATGTGCTTCATTATTGTTATTATTATAATTATTACAATACGTATTTCCCTCGTCGATTAATGACTTTATAATGAGAAATTCACGGCTGGAATACACTGTCTGTCTGATGATCACTCGTGCGTACACACTGCTTGATCATTACTCTTTCTATTTACCCTGAGGTGTTATTTGGGAGGACTATGGAAATTTCTCAGTTAAACCGAAGTAAAAGAGAGAATAAAATGTTCACTGGAACAATCCAATGTCAGTACGTCCCACCTTTATGTAATCTGCAACTGCATATACGAGTGTACATGTATGCACCAAAGCGTATACACCCCTTAAACCGAAAGAAAGGTTTATGACTGCATATATGAGCTTATTTCGAGAAAACTGTCTCAGAAACGTCAGAAAATTTATGCATTAAAGACTTTTCAAGATAGGTAAGGTTCATGACAGCTCCAGGCTTCTAGGTATCACTGAAACGATTGCTATTAAACGATTTAAACCAAATTTATCCATTCCAAAGAAAGCCGTTATTAATCTTATCTTGTTTTGGTGAATAAACCTTAATTGCCTTAACTGCTTATGTTGTCATTTGAATTATATTCAGTCTGCACAATGCAATCTCCTACGCTAAATTTTGCCTATAGTTATAATCTTGACTAGACCCTTTTTGACCTCTGTTCAAATAAATTACCCTTGACCCTTACATAGGGTTGTGAACTGGTAGAAGTTAAAATTCAAGGACCACTGGATTGGGTCCCAGTGGCTCAATGGTCTACGAACTTGCCTTGAAACCAAAAGGTCCTGGGTTCGAACCCGTGTGGTGGGTGCGTACTGCTGAATAGTCCCAAACTAGGACGGAGGAAAAAACTGTCTAGCAGTACTCCCTCCAGGTTTTCAATGGTTCCCTAACTGATGTCAGCTCATGATGAAGTTCCCATGATTTTACTCCTCTATTCAATTTGCGAGATTACTTCCATAGTTCTAGAATTTCTCTGAATTATTTTTCATACACACTAAGAAGCTTAACAAAAACTTTTATGCCCATCTATCACGCTGTTATTAGATCTTGCGACAGTAATATTTCTCACTTAAATTTATGTTGAATAACTCCAGTTTTCAAGAATTAGTATTTCGTAGAACTGCATTTGTTTCAGGTTAGACTACGGGTTGGTATTAGTTAGATAACCACTGGAGCGACACCAGACACTATCGGACAACTGTTTCATCTTAGTTTGCGACTTATCGGCAGCATTGACTTGCTACCGGGGAATAATCTCGTTGACTTGGAATATACAGACGATATAGTCCTTCTAGGCGAAGACACTGACAAAATGCAGAGTCTTCTGAACACACTGAGCCGCAATCTACGAATGTTTGGCATGCGATTCGCTCCCGTCAAATGCAAGATGATGTTACAGGACTGGACTACATCGACGCCTAGTTTAAAAATAGGAAGTGAAGTGGTAGAGCACGTTGACCGCTTCACTTATTTGGGAAGTACCATCAGTCAGCCCCAACGGGCTGATCTCTGACGAAATCTCAGCACGAATACAAGGGGCTCGTTTCGCATTTGTTAGTTTACGCCGACTCTGGCGTAGACGAGATGTTCGACTATCGACCAAAGGGCGGGTGTACTGCTCATCAGTTCACTCCGTCCTCCTTTATGGTTGTGAGACCTGGCCACTGAGAGTGGAAGACATGAAAAGACTAGCTGTCTTTGATCATAGGTGCCTGCGCTCTATTTCCCGTGTAAAGTGGCATAATAAGGTGAGCAACATGGAGGTTAGGCGTCGAGTGCTAGGTAAACAGGGGAAATCAATCGACGAAGTCGTGAAGCTACAAAGACTGAGATGGTTAGGACATGTGTTACGTATGCCAAGCCATCGCCTCCCTCGACGAGCAATGTTAGCGGATATAGGGTCAGGCTGGAAAAAAGCTAGCGGCGGTCAAACAAAAACTTGGCCAAACCAGTCAATGAAATCCACAACAGTTGGTCTAAGCCACGTAGGAAGGTGTAGACTTCTGACTGGTTGGGGTCCTCGGGACGGTAAAGATCAATGGTTGGAAACAATTGGTGACATGGCTCAAACTCATCGTTCTCAGTGGCGCAGATGCATCCACTCCTTGTGACTTATGATCTCCAATGAAACTGTTTTGTTTTTCTTTATTACTCCTTTGTCTCACACCTCTGCTCACTGTTTCTATTATGCTTTTCTTGTACTTTCTTCTCTTGCTTCGCGTGCTACACGGAGTGTGGCGACTTGAACTGGTGCACATTTGTGCAAAGTTCTATGTCGAAAACAGACAGACAGACAGACATCGGCAGTAGCGCTAAAAATCACCAATTCGTAGAAGTTAGAATTCATAGGGTGGTCACTGAATCTGGTTCCAGTGGCTAAATGGTCTATCAGCTCACCTTCTAAACAGAAGATCATGGGTTTGAAACCCGGTGGCTGCTCACTGTCAATGATGCAGAAACTATAGCAAAACAGCTGTCTGTCAGAACTCCCTGGTTTTCCCAGCTGGTTTCAAGTTGGAGAGGGTGTATCTTGCGTTTTTTCCAATTCTGGCTGGTTTTGACACTCTCTGAAAAATCTCCCACGCTGACGGCTGTTGGTGCTGGTTGTTATTTTTTTTGTTTGGTTATCTTCATGTGCACTTGGATTCCTGTCTTCGCTGCCAGTCTCTTTGCCAGTTTGTTGGTTTTCGCCTGTAAGTCTTCAAATTTGTGTGACATCTAACATAAATCATCCACACGCGAAATCCAGGTCACCAGAGTCTTCTCATTGGTGGTCCAATATACTACAGTCGCCTCGTTTCCCATAGTCTGAAGCATAATATAAATAAACAGAAATCACGAATAAGTAGCAGTTAGAAGTCACGAGTCACTGAAACTAGTCTCAGAAACTGTATACTCTTAGCGATTAGCTTGTAACCAGAAGGTTGACGTTTCGAAAACTAGCGGCGAGTACATAACGCCAAAGAGTAAAAAACCAGTAAGTTACAGACGCCCGCCAGTAATACCTGTTTCACATGCTTCTCTTATTCATAAAAAAATCTACTGTCAAAGTTGAAAGAAACCGAAAGAAAGACTGATAACCCTATCTATATCCATTATACCGGTATAATGGAGAACAGTTCGTGCTTCGTTGGTTCACACGTAGAATGCTCCACAAAACACACAAATCACGGAAAGGAGACAAAAGCTATATCAATGACAAGGTGATACGCAACAACTGTGAAAAAAACATTATATTGGTCAGAGTGGACAACCTCTTCATCTTCACATCCACCAACATAAACTAGACGTCCTTAGACATGATATCCAATCACTCATATTGATTGATCAAAGGAAGTAAATATCGACATCAACCAGCTCACTCGCGAAAATTCACAAATTATATTCAGAAGAAAAAACATTAAAAATGACAAACACATTTCCAGAGCCTTGGTATTCAGCAGAATTCCCAAGCAACAAACACATTGACATAGATAGGATTCATCAGTCGACAGAAAGGAAGTCATATGGACTCAAAGGTCAACTCTCACGTCAACATAATGATCAATATCAATAAAAGTCGACTAGTTGGTGTAATGCTCAAAACCAACTCGTTATCGTGTAAATGAAGGAAATCGATCTTCACATCCCACTGAATATCTGAGAAAACCTCCCTTCTCTCATGCACAGTCACGAAACGACCCAAAGACAGGAGGATGATGATTATTTGTCGATAAACCTATGCTCCTGTTCAACAATAATGACATCGAATACTCAAGGTTACCTAAACGCTGTCGTTGGTCAGCTGTACAGGCTAGATGACTTTCTGAATACTAAATAAGTAGTGTAGAATAAAACTAGTTAACCGAGATCCAACTGTGGGCAGTAGTTTAAAATCGAGTTTAGTATTCCCAAAAAGGTGGGTAAACAAGCGACAGTCATGATCAGGTCGTCTGTGTCCAACTCCTATTGTGAAACATTACACAGCCTAATCCAATGTCATCTAACACCACCCTACGAGGAAGGCTATGGACTGACATATCCAACGCGTGTCATATTCCTCTCAACAGATAGAACTTCGCACCGCCATCGAATGACTTATGTTCCTTACGTGGCTAATCTAGGCCATATGTCAATATTACTCACCCTATTACACCCTATTTACCATGTGAAACAGAATGCGGACACCTATGATAAAAGACAGCTAGCCCTTTGCATATAGTCTGCTTTCAATTTTTATATCTCTTAGCAATGAAGAAGGATACAGTTGACTTCTGCACAGTACACACGCACACACACGTCATTCAAGTGATAGCCAGATATTACATCTGCAGCAGAGATGACGTCAGGTTTTGCAAATGTATCATGTTTAATTCTCATAATCATTATCGAATGGTCGTTTATTCCTGAAATAAAAAACACAGACCAGAACAAAACAACACTTTTTGTTAAACAAAATAACGTGCCAGTTTTTTTTTACTTTCTTAGAACATTTAAGGTTATGTTGAAATCATACCATTTTGACCATGTTCGACTATTGCTATTGTTATTATTATTATTTTTATTACTAACAATATAACTGGCCACTATCAACTAACCAGTTAAATACACTGATATATGTATCAGGTAAAGTATTTATAATTTCGTTTTTCGTTCGTCATGTGCAAAACTTTCGAAGCTATTCGACATAAGTAAGCATAAATTATAATTCAGTGAGCGAGGGAGGCATAGAAACTTGTTTTAGGTGTATATATATACATAAAATAGGTTACGTCACTGTATAGTTGCCTCGTTTGTATACAATCTTAAGATTTGTTTTCTCTCCGTCTAATTGTCACTGGATCTCATTGATCGTGTAATCTTATTTTTCGTAAAATGTTGAGACTGAAGTTGGGACGCATGGTTGGTTGAACACAGACGCGCTGATCACAACTATCGCTTGACTATGCTAACAAGATCTATATGACAGCCACCTGCTCCCCCGGCTCACGAGGAAATACAACGACATGAGCCAGTAAGTGTATTTTTCGCAATAATGTATGGTTCGAAATATCACCAGTTGGTCTGTGATCATGAAAAATAAAGTATTGGGCGTTATTTTACGTAGGCAAATTCTGATTGGCTAATTTCCTGGTAATATTTTAAGCAAAATTATTGGCCGTGTTCACAACATCACTTGGAATCGTATTTTTAATTCATACATTTATGATTTATAGTTTATTTGTATTCGCTCATTTTTAAAGATCCAGAATTATACTTCCAGTATTGAGAATTTAGCTGAGTCACCTTTTTGCACGTGTTCGCAGTGACCTTAGTGAATATTTATTTTATCGTTTTAATCCTCCGTTATCGAAGTGGAACACAGTGATTCAGGCGTGAGCTCAGAAGTTTCAGTAGCAGTAGTTGTTAGCCTGATGCTCAGTCCTCCTTATTCACCGGGTTGCCAGGGGTAAACCAGGTTAAGTAGTGCATCAAACGGAGATCAAACCAAGTGAAACGGAAAAATTACTTGGCGAATCCCTTGTAGACGATCTAAATAAATAGTGATACTTAACTGGATGTTTCAACCTCGCCTAGATTACTAGCTTGCTAGTTTTCTAGTCGATCCCAAGCCCGGATAAAGAGGGAGGGTTGGAGCGTCTTGCTAGCAACTCCACACCAAAACTTAACCAAATCGCTACAGAAATTCAACGCACAAATATATTGAAAATTTTAAAAATATAAACAATAACCTTATTTTTAGCTGGAATCGGGGAAGAGAAATGACGCAGGCTGGTGAAAGCCTTCGGGAAGCCAGTCAGCCGATGTGCCTTCTTTCGATGAAAGCAAAAGTAAGGATGGGTACCTGGAATGTTCGTACAATGTACGAAACTGGAAAGGCTGCCCAGATAGCCGCTGAAATGAGAAGGTACAGAATAGAAGTGTTGGGAATCTGCGAAAGCAGATGGAACGGAACTGGAAGGTGCCAACTACCTACTGGAGAGACAGTAATCCATTCCGGCCACCCAGAGGACAACCACGAGCACACCGAGGGAGTGGCCATCATGATGTCACCAACAGCAACCAAAGCTCTCATGCAGTGGGAACCAATCTCCTCCAGGATAATGACAGCCAGGTTCAACTCAAAAGGAAGGAAAGTTACAGTCATTCAATGCTATGCGCCTACAAACGTCTCAGAACAAGAGAAGAAGGAGGCGTTCTACAGACAACTACAAGCAATAATGGACAACGTCCCAAATGGCGATATCAAAATCCTGATGGGCGACATGAATGCGAAGCTGGGAGGAGACAACACAGGAAGAGAACTCACCATGGGTCGAAGGCCCCTCGGTGAAATGAACGACAATGGTGAACTCTTCTCAGACTTCTGCGCCTTCAATGATTTGGTGATTGGTGGTAGTGTGTTCAAACACAAGGATATACACAAGACGACATGGATTTCACCAGATGGAAACACCAAGAACCAAATAGACTTCATCTCAATTTCAAGAAAGTGGAGACGGAGCCTACTGGACACAAGGTCAAGGAGAGGAGCAGATGTGGGTTCAGACCACTATCTAGTACAAGGGACTTTCAAGGTGAAACTAAAAGCCTCGAGGATAGCTGGGGATAGGCCACAATGCAAGTTCAACACTCAATTACTGAAGGACACAACCACAAAGGACACTTCACTGCAACTGTCAGAGCAAAGCAGGAAACACTACGCGACATCACTGAAGAATCATGCGTGGAAGAACATTGGAAGTCTCTGAAGGCGATTCTCAACGAAACGTGTTCAACGGTTCTAGGAAGAAAGAAGAGACAAGACAAGGAATGGCTCTCAACGGACACTTGGAAATTAATAGAAGAGAGGAGAATGGTGAAAGAGAAAATGATTCAATGCAAGGACGGACAGGAGAAGGAGACGCTGAGCTCAACTTACAAAGCACTGGACAAAGAAGTGAAGAAGAGTGCTAGGAAGGACAAAAGACGATTCTACGACAACCGCGCCACTGAAGCTGAAAAGGCAGCAGGCAAAAGGGACCTGAGGACACTATATCAGATAACCAAATCTCTATCCGGGAAGAGACCAACACAAGCGAAACCTATAAAAGACAGCCAAGGGAACCCAATTACCAAGGAAGAAAAACAGATTAAACAATGGGCGGATCACTTCAAAGGACTCTTGAACCGACCATCACCTGCAACCCGTCCAGAAATACCAACAACAGCGCGCACACAACTGCAAGTTGACACCAATCCTCCAACGAGAGCTGAAGTCTTGAACGCAATCAAGCTTCTGAAAGCTGGAAAAGCAGCCGGACCAGATGGAATACCCCTGAAGCACTGAAAGCGGACCCAGAGACGACAGCAGACATGCTGACTCCATTATTGCAAAAGGTCTGGAAGGAGGGAAAGGTGCCTACTGACTGGAGGAAAGGTTACCTCGTGAAACTACCAAAGAAGGGCGACTTAGGACTCTGCAAGAACTGGCGAGGAATCATGCTCCTGTCGACGCCAAGTAAAATCCTGAGTCGCATCATCCTGGAGAGATTAAAGGACGCACTGGAGACAGAACTCCGACCAGAACAAGCTGGATTCAGGAAAGGCAAATCATGTACTGACCAAATTGCAACTCTACGCATCATCATCACAGAACAAAGCATGGAATGGCAATCAAACCTCTACCTCAACTTTATAGACTTTGAGAAGGCCTTCGACAGCGTTGATCGCGAAGTAATTTGGAAATTACTCGAGTACTATGGCGTACCCCAAATATTCATCAACCTTATTCAACAGCTGTACGACAACGGCACATGTCAAGTGATCCACAACGGAAAACTCAGCGAGGCGTTTGGAGTAAACACAGGAGTCAGACAAGGGTGCTTATTATCACCAATGATATTCCTAATTGTGGTGGACGGCTGGATTATGCGTCAGACATTGAGTGGGAAACGAGAAGACAGGAATATCCTGGACCGACGTGAAGAACCTAGAAGACCTGGATTTCGCGCGTGGATGATTTATGTTTGATGTCACACAAAATCGAAGACTTACAAGCGAAAACCGACAAACTGGTCGAAGAAGCAGCCGGGGAAGACAGGACTCCAGGTGAACATAGACAAGACGGAGGTTATGAAAATAACCAACCAACAACAACACAGCAACATCCAACGCCAATCACCATCAACGGGAGGGATTTGAAAGAGGTTACTTCATTCACTCACTTATCTAGGAAGCATTGTCTCAACTACAGGAGGAACGGACGAGGATGTCAAATCGAGCGAGAATCGGGAAGGCGAGAAACACATTCACTCATCAACCTGAAACCAATCTGGAAATCTTCGTCACTCAGCATCACCAACAAAATTCGGATTTTCAATATAAACACGTCAAGTCAGTCAGCTCCTCTATACGGATCAGAATGTTGGCGGGCGGGTCACAAAGAATACTTCCAATAGTCTGTTGCAGCCACAGCTTATCAATAACTATCTTCGCTGGCTCTATACTGACGATCAGATGGCCGGTCCGGGCCGGGAATGATCACCAACAAGAAACTATGGCTGGGAAAATGCAAAACAAGAACCAATCGCCAACCAACACGTTCGCAGGAGAAAGTGGAGATGGATCGGACACTCACCGAGGAGGGAGGCCGCTGGGTGACATCGCGCACGCGTCAGGCCATTGCTCGAGTGGAACCCGAAGAGGAAGCGGTGAGTGGGACGTCAGTGCAAGGGTGACATAGAGGAGATCGTGAGAAGAGGAGTTGAAACAGTATCGACTAACATGGATGCAGGTGAAAAGTACAGCAGAGGACTGAAGCAAGTGAAGACGTTCGGTTGAAGCCCTCTGTTCCACTAGGAACCCAAGGGAGCAATAATAATAATAACTATGCTTCTTGCCTGGTACCTTCTGGTCACATGGCAAGCCTCTGGACCACTGATTGTCGTGATGACCTGTGAATTCTGACTGCTACTAGTTCGTGGTTGTAGACCAACCACCAGCTAATATCGTCGGCGAATATTTGTTCTCACTCCCGATTGCATATGCCTCAATGATTGCGACTTTGCAGTCGAACTTCAGTCATCATCACCCTGTTAACAATCACGAGTGAGCATCAGATTAATTTTACTTTTTCGGAGGTGAGGATAAATATTTGGCAATGAAATCAGCCAGTGTAGGCGTGCTAAAATCAGGACACGCTAGAATTTGGAATTCGTGGGTCATAAGGTCGTTGAACAGTCTACGGGCTTGACATGTAATAAGACGTTCGTGTGTTTCATATTTGGTATGTGTGTTTGATAATAAATCCAAGACTAGGAAGACACAGGTGACCAGTAATTTTAGGTTTTTAAAGGCCTTCGGACTGATATTTAGATTTTCCAATGGGTTCATCAATAACAGTGCAAGTGGAAGGATACTCAAGGAAGTCTATTGAAGTAACCAGACATAGTAAGAGGGAGAGAGATAGAAAGAAACCTTTCACGAGGAACAATCCCCAAATCTCACTTCACTTCGTCCACAAGGACAATTACTAATCTTTATAAGATATAGGACTTAACCTGACATCATTTGTGCTTGATGTAATCTGAACTATCTGGTATGTTTTTGGAATATTGACATTATTGAGCCTATTTGCCATGAATGATGGCTAGATTTACAACGATAACCTTTGGTCTCTGCAGGTTTCTTAACTAGACAACATCGCGTTACCAGCTGTGTTAGTAGTTATAACATATGAGTTGGGTTTAATTTCACTTCAGATATCATTTATTATGAGTTTGTGTTATGTGAGATAGTACTACTGCTTTTCAGGGTTTGACAAAGTCGCTACGTTTTGATATAGCTTGCTGCGAACGATGCTACTACTAATAATCCTGAGACTAGGGTTCGCCATGCGAAGGCGGTAAGTAACTCGCTTGAAGACCGACCGAATGATAAATAACAATTTCCGCATACTCCTGATTCCCAGAGCCCATCCAAATAAAAATAGAAGATAAAAACTGTTCCAAGTCGGTGAGAACAATCAACTTTTTATTGTACAAAACTGCACCATATATATATATATATATATATATATATATATATATATATATATATATATATATATATATATATATATTACCAGCCTCGGAAAGTTAAGCCAATAGTTCATTGAAAACATTTATTTTCCGATACGAGTATAAAACAAACAAACTATACGGACGCATAAAAATACACAAACCAGGAGCGTCGTTAAGACCCACACTCTCTATGATAAACTCACCATACCACAAATTAGCACAGTGGCTATGTGAACTTTTGCAGCCCTTGCTGAAACGCTTCGGAACGTATATAGTTTCTGATTCATTTCAGTTTGTCTAGCAAATCAAAGATTTAATGTACCTGATAAACATTTGGTCTCTTTCGATGTTACTTTCCTCTTCGTAAATTTGCCAGTCGTTGAGACTATCGACATCATATGTAAAGAAGCAGAAGACATACCCATTACAACATCGAAATTGAGGGAATTGCTACTTTTATGTACTAAAAATGTACAATTCCAATTAGACGGGTGTCTATTCCATCAAGTTGATGGTGTCGCAATGGGAAGCCCTTTGGGACCAGTTTTCGCTGACTTATTCTTGTTACGCCTAAAGTTCATTAATAAATACTCTAAAGAAATTAGCCCCTGCAAAACAATCCAAACAGTTCCGAAGAAATCTGTCTATATCAGTTGCCATTCAACGAAGATGATGTACAGGAAGTAGTGAAACGAAGACTTGACAAAGCCATCAAGAGAACTTATTATGCGGCAAAACTTGTTATCCTTAACACCACTAAGTGAATGCTTCAACAATCTGGGAAAGACCAGTCGCCAATCCTCGACACTTCAAACTGCGTATATCAATTCGAGTACGTTTTCGGAAGCAAATACATAGGTCGTACAGAAAGGCGATTGTCTACTCGCATGATGGAGCATTTGCCAAAATGGTTCAAAACAGCTGAGTGCAAAGTGCCAAAAACCTCAATAACAAAACATCTTGTGGACTACAACATGATATCGACGCTGTCAAGTCATCCACTATTGTCAGCAGACAAAGAAACAGCAAGATGCTTGCAACTGAAGAGGCTTGTGCAATTCGAGTTTCTAAACCTGGTCTCTGTGTACAAAAGGCGATGGTCGTCACTCAGAATCTACCATGGTAATACGTTTTACTTATTATTCTACTTATTATTATTATTCTTGATTCATTTGAAACTATCGCTTATCAGTAGCATTATCCTAACTCACTTCAACACTATTATTATTATTGTTATCATAACTATTACTATTGATATTACTCTGTTTGCAATTCTTGTTGTATTCCCTAGTGACTAATTGTTTATCTAAGTGATGTAATTGAAGCGTAATTTTGATCTCACAAACACACACACTCTCTCTCACTTATCTATTTGAACATGACCTGGAAAACATTCTCACCGGCCTTTCTGCATGACTAATTCAATGTAGTTTGTTTACTTATCAGTCTTATATCTTCCAATATAATTTCAAAAGTATATATATCCGTGTATGTAAAGTATTCAGCTGACGAGTCCCACCAAAATTTGGTGACTTCATTATATCCTGCTTTATTAACCTTTATTGCTTGTTTTGATAGTTAAATAATTTAATTGGTTGCATGAGTTCAGGTTTTAGGGTTGTCCAACTGCATTATAATAATTAATGTTTCTGACAAAAAAGACAGAATGAACAGTTATTATTAGTAGCTAAATCAAGCGTGAGTGTATTCAGCAGTATCATACAAACCACCGACCCCTTTCTCATCTTTCTTATTACTTATGCGACTACGGGTGAGCAACCTGATGGCTATGGATTTGAACCCTATCACGACTAGGTTTTCAAGCTTTGATTAGTATTTAATTGCTGGATGGTGACTAGCAGTGGAATCCAGGATAATGCGCATTTCGCGCGTCCTATTTGGGACTCATCATCTGATGCACCTGCACTTCTCAGTGATTGATGATGTTCCCACCGAGACTTGAACCCAGTGTCCATAGTTTCAAACGCCAAACCATTATCCACTAGACCACTAGGATGAAATGCGCATCCTTGATTCCACTGCTAGTCACCGTCCACAGATTAAATTCTAATTACACTCCTAGACATCGTCAAAGCATCTACACAAGGTGCCAACAGAGATGTCAACCTGAGACCAACCACTTCGGTCCAATCAATCAATGGGAATATCTAAAATTCAATTTAATTATATTTCATGCTTTGAGTTCACTCTCGGAGTTAGATATATATCAGGGGGTTAAAGCATGCTTGAACTTATTCCTTACATTTCAAGTAGCGAATTAAACTTTTTGAAGTTTCATCTGAGTTGAGGCTCTTTTGACAGGAACGGAATTAGTGGCTGCACACCCAACCTCCCCTCTTTTCTGATCTCACGACCAGTTAGTAAAATAGGTGAGGTACAGTAGGGCATCTATGGCCAAGAACCAAACTCAGATCTCCTGCACACCGCTGGCTAACATTCTACCACTGAACTACCGATGTAACACATAACCAGTCGAACACTTGAATAAACTTATTTCTCCATAATCTACGTCACTATAGCTCTATCAATAGAATTTATTACTACAGCACTGGCTAAGTAAAAAGCATAACATACTACGTTTTCTTTCGAAGTTGAATTCAGGCAAAAAATTAATTTTTTTTTAATTAATCATTTTTGGTTAATAAAGGTAAACCATAGACGGGAGTCTATCTTGATTGAATCACTTTGCGTACGTATCACATTGTTTCTCACTGTGAACCAAACCTAACAACATTGAATGAATAGTATAAAGAATCATATGCTAAGAAAACCTGATCAATAAAAATTTAAAAAATAACGTAAACAGTAAGAATACATGTAGGCTAGTAACACAATAACGATCGAAATTCATAACCATATAGTATGGTCTATAATTCACTGGTATTACTGGATTGATGTGTGCGTCGGCGGCACAACGGTTAGGACGCTCGCTGACCGTGCACATGGTCTAAGGTTCGATCCTCTGCCACAGCGCACTCCTTTACCTCGCTAAGCCAGAAAAACATGCTGGTAAAGAGGAAAGCCTGGGCATGAGGCTAGCAACCCCATCCTGTAAAAATAATCACCACTGCTACAGAAACTTCAAGCCTCTAGCTTGGAGCCCTATGTTCCACTGGGAACACAGTCTTCTGATTGGTTGTTTTTCACTGCAAGTTAATCTTTCATCTCTTTGTGACTGTCTTTCGAGTGTCAGATTATCTATACTCTAACTGTATACGCCTACGCAAAGTCTTTTGTGGTTGCTTGTTGAGTCAGTCAGTCTTTGTTCTTATTTTTCTCATGACCAATATTGGGGACATAAACGCTGACGTAAATTACCGCCTACCGATTTTGACTAGCAGTCAGCTGTCATCACAGTTATGCTTCGTCTTTGTTAAGGACTCCTCATCAGTACGAGCTCACCACCCCACCGTCAGGGATCTAATCCAGTATGTAAGATCAGTTCAATTCCAATCCTTGAATAAAGTCAACCTGTCCCAGATCAGCCTAGCGTTGTTGCAACTCAATTATCAATGCCTAACGTGTCTATCCACCCTTGTTTAATGAATTGTGTGTGTATGTTTTTACATCGATCCGTTTAGTCAGACAGTTGAACTCATGACCAATCAGAGTATTTTGTGAACTGTTATTTTTGTTGACCCATGTCTTACTTTGTACCATCCTGTCGAGTTTATCTTATTTATTGATCTTCATCTGTATCTTCCTACCTGATTAAGTAGCCAATTAAATTCTGTTTTTGTGCCTATGCTCTGTCTATCTCTTAACCGCTCTCTGTTCTATGCCTTGCCTTACTTGGGTTCATTCTTCTACTTACTGCTTACCTGAACGGTCGTGTCTGATTCCGGCTAGTTCGCAATTTTGGCTTTAACGTTATTCCGCTCTGATAGCGGCACCTTGCTTTTTGTTAAACGTTGTGCTTTGTACTCTTGAAACCGTTAAGGTTTGTTGTATATATTGATATAAGTATAAAACTTGGGCACTGTGGTAGAGTATAATTCCATTATAGATAAGATTTTATTTTGATAAATCGCACAGTGTTTACAGTTATATAACTGATCATATAACTGTAAACACTGTGCGATTTATCAAAATAAAATCTTATCTATAATGGAATTGTTGTATATATAATTATTGATTTGTTTATTAATAGTACCGTAGAAACAGTGACCGGCTTCTTGTTTGTTCTAGATCGGGACGGCCTTTATCTACGCGTGACTAAATTTCAAGCGATATTGCGCTTACACAGTACCTTCAGGTTATGAGGCCAGGCGTGTTGACCATTCGGTCACTGGAACAGAATCCGATGACTGACCCATGATTTCTAACTTCTACCCATTCGCGTTTCTTAGACCCAACTCTATCTAATGTGTAATCGGTGCGTGTGTGTGTTTGTCATTACCCCCGACCTGATGGACGTCACTCGTTGCCACTTCTTACTACAACTTTAGACGACTTCGTTCTACAGTGGGTTACTACTATTACTACAACAACTACTTTTATTATTATTACTACTACTGTGGTGAGAGCTGGCTGCCAGCCAAATCGGTAAACATTAATTTACGTCAGTGTTTACGTCCCCAATATTGGTTGTGAGGAAAAGAAGAACAAACACTGATTCAACAACCAATCAGAGCACACTTTGCGTAGGCGGATACAAATCGCAGATAGATAATCTGAACTTCAACGAACGGCCACAAAGAGATGAAAGATTAAGATTCAGCGAGAAACCACTAATCAGAAGACTGTGCTTGTTTGCTTACAATAATCTACAATAATGTACATGAAAATACATAAATATGTGTTGATTTCCTTAATCAACGATCTGTTGACTGGTTCTTATCTTTTGCTGTTACATTTGGTGTCTTTGCCTACCGACAAATGGAAAGTCTATGACCTGGAATTTTTGATGGAGATATATAGATCTTCGAGCAGGACTTCGAGACTTCTGCGCAGTTGAGTGGCATTTAGGATCTGTCAGCGATGAGGCTGTTACTTGGGACGCGGGTGGGAGGTCGGGAGAAAGCAGCATATGAAAGTGTAAGGCGAAATACCGACGAATGTGTGACAGGGTTAGGCAAACAGTGTCCGAAGTGGGAAGGACCACATATGGTCACTTTGAAATGGGGTTACGCAGACACAATCGCAATGGCGAACAAAGAGAAACAGGTGAAAATCAGCGAGCGCCGAGATTTCAGATAAAAAGACAAACGAACAAGCCCCTAGAACCAAGAAGACCAAATCAACCAAATCAACTCCTTGATGGGGGGACTAGTGTGGTGAGAGCTGACTGCTAGCCAAACGGTAGACAGCAATTTACGTCAATGTTTACGTCCCCCAGTATTGGTCGTGAGAAAAATGAGAACAAAGGCTTTGCGTAGGCGGATACAATTAGCATATAGATGATCTGACACATTCAAGAGACAGCCACAAAGAGATGAAAGATTTACTTTCAGTGAGAAACAACCAATCAGAGGGCTGTGTCTTTCTACTAACAATAATCTATAATACTGTACATGAAAATCTATAAATATGTGTTGATTTCGTAAATAAACGATCTGTTGCCGAGCCCTTGTCTTCTGTTATTACACTACTACTACCGATAGCAATAATTTGCTTTATTTCAAAATAGTACTTGTAATGCAGTTTGGAATTCTTAGCATTTTTCAAATACAGTATTGCATCTAGTTTGCTGATCACCAACATAACAGATATTACGGGTATAGGTAGCTAAAATTCATCGTAGCATCTTTCTGGCATTAGTAGAAACAAAATACAGTAAAAAAAGTATAAAATGAATAAATAATAAAAAATAATAGTAAAGTTTAAATTACAAATAGAAATATAGTCACCATAGATTATTAATAGGAGAAGATAAAACAACCGTTCATTCTGTTAATTATATAGCGAGTTACTGACGTTGAAAAAAGCCATCGACAGCGTAGATCGAGAGGTGATTTTGGAAACTACTTCTCTACGCTACCAAGGGTGTAGCCAACAATTATACACCTCATCAACAGTTGTATGACAATGATGCATGCCAAGTAATCCGCAACGGGAGACTCACGGAAACTTCAAAAAGTGAAGACGGAAGTAAGACAAGGCTGGCTGGCTAGTTGGCTGTCTACTATCTCCAATGATAACTTCTGATTTCGGTTGACTGGATAATGTAACAGACAGTTAGCGGGCAACGAGGATACAGGAAAAAAATTGGACTCATACAAAATACTTGGGGGATCTGGAGAATCGCCGAATACATGTATTTGTCTGATTTCTCACAAACTGGAGGATATGCAAGTGAAAAGCAACAGTTTGCAGAAGAAGCATCCACAGAAGATAGGACTTCAGGTGAACATGGAGAAAACAGAGTGATGAAGATTATTGGCCAACAACAACAGACAACAAACAATCAGCAAAATGGGGGAAATCTAAAGAAACATTCTCCTTTATCTACCTACCTACCTCCCTGGGAAGCACCGTCCCAACTACAGCCGAACAGAACTGATAAGATATCAAAGCAGCGAGGATAGGGAAAGCAAGACAAGCTTTCATTACCTCAAGACTGTGTGGTGGTCAACACCATTCAGCATGTAGAATGAGATCCGGATTTTCAACTGCAATGTGAAGTCGGTGCTACTATACGGATCAGAGACTTGCACTTCACGTCACGAAGGGCACTTCGAACAAGCTACATCAACAGCCAGCTCTTTTCGCGCAATACTCGAGATCAAACGGTCGGTCAGACAGGGAGGGATCTCTGGCAATGAATGAACCTACCCGGCAGGAACCAATTGTGCTGCATTTATGCAAGAATAAATGGAGATCGCTTCGCCATATTCTGAGAAAAACATCAAGTGATATCACACGTCAGGCTCTCGCTCGAGTGGAATCCGAACGGAAATTGGCTAGCTGGTCGTCATTGCGAGGTTGATAGGAAGGAAGTCATATGAAGAGGAGATCAAACCATATGGGCAGAAGTGTAGCCAGTGAAAACGTTGGCAGAGAAGGGAACGCGGTGCAGACGTGCAGCTCAAGCCCTATGTTCCTCTAGGAACTAAAGGAAACAATGATAAATGATGATAGTGATTTATAAACTCCATACATAACACTTTCTCTGTCACATAGAACGTGGGCTGGCCAAACAGAGTATCTTTGTGTTTTTGTACTGGTTGTGCAGTTGAGCATATCATCTTTTATAATGACTTCCAGTTGTACCTGATGACATGCAAAGGGAGAGTTGTGAATAAAGAGGATACTGTGTGTCAGACAATATAGACTTAGAACATTTCTCACATGAGTTCAGATGTCTATCAACTACCGTAGTAATCAGATAGCTGACTTAGTGGCACACCGCTTGTCCTAGTGACAACCCTTAATACCTTTCTCAATATGACACGGTCCTTTTTATAAAAAACAAGATAATTGGGCAAAGAATATCCCCTTCGATAATTTCTTCTTCTGGCTGGCTCTACATCAACGTTGGCATTCCTATATCTTTTATAAAGGAGCTTCTCTTAAAATACACAATGAATGTTCACCTTTTATTTAATAAGGAACTATACAGACAAATCGATGATGTGGCAATTGGGTCACCGTTGGGGCCACTATAGCCAACATTTTCTTTACGAAGCTACAAAATGGGCCTTTGAAAGATGTTATTGATGAACTTGAATTCTATTGTCGGTACATGGATGATACAGTTTTGATTATGAAAAATGAAGATGAAACAAAGAAAATCCTGTATAAATTTAGCGAGGTTCATCCAGCAATAAATTTTACTATTGAGAAAGAAAAAGACTCCAGTATTTCATTTCTAGACGTCCTTATGACCAGAAAAGAGGATGGCACAATAAGAAGAAGTGTATATAGAAAACCAACATCAACTAACTGGTCAGTATACTCATTTTTCAGCTTCGTGCCCTTGAAATACAAACGCAATCTGATAAAGTGCTTGGTTCACGGAGCAAGAGCAACCTGCTCGGATGAATGTCTTGAACTTAATATTAAACGGTTGCTAAGAGAAAACGGTTATCTAGAAAAGTTTATTATAAGAATATGAATCCAAAGTTGGAGCAGGCCAAGGTTTCAACATTTCCTGAAAAGGCCTTATTCTAACAAATCCAATTCTTCGGAGACGACATCAGCGAGATATTAACATGATGACTTAGGAATGCGAGAAAAATAGCATTCCCTGCTGCTAAATTCCACTGTGTCTTCAAAACCACTCCACTTTTGCGTTTGGAAGTAAAAGGTAGACCGACTAATTTCGCTTCTTCCATGTGTATCCACCAGTTTAACTGCTCCTGTGCAGCCACTTACACAAGTCATACAATAAGGCATATTTCTCGTCGGATTTTCGAACATCACTCTGCATAGTAGTTAAGTAAACGATAAACAAGATCTATTCACACAGCGCTATTCTATCTCATCTTGTGGATACAAACAGAACACAAGATTGATGTTAACCAGGCGGCTTTCAAAGTCATTTACCGCATACCAACAAATCTTAACTTCTCCTTAAGAGTTCAAGCACTAAATATTGCTGAGGCTGGCCGTCGGGATCCACATTAAGAAGCCTAATATATATGTCCAAAAGATGTTGGTTTAGACATTGTCCTTATCCTGCTGGCCATCTATGCTCGAATGATACTGAATTTTTGTGGAATATTCCTAATTTTAGTTGATATTCTATTTGCTATTCGATTTTGTTATTATTATAATTATAATTATAATTTAAGCATCTTTAATGAACTGTAATTCCAGTAATATTACTTTACAAATCGATATTATTTATAAAACACTAATATTGTTATTGACTACTAGTCTAGAGTATTCTATGTATATAAAAATAAATGTATATAATTGTAGATCCAGAGGAGGAGGAATTTACCGAAAAGGATATTCTTTGTTCAATTTTTGCTTTTTATCGATGTCTAATGAATATTTTCGCTATAAAGTCCTTTTTGATTAGCCCAGGAAAGTCTAAGGGGGAGTAATATAGCATGATAGCCAAGATGCTAAGAGTTAAAAAAAACTTTGAAAGTCAAAGTTGAGGGATACTTGACTGTCATATCTTCTTAAAGTAGTCGGTTAAACGGAACATTTTCTTAGAAACTGACAAGATTTAGGATGACCAAGAAAGGTGAGAAGATAGAACTACTCTCTGGGTATTTTTTATTTGACTTAGTCTCTGTTTCACTGCCCTCAGTGCTACAAGCATTATGTGAACGAACCGGTTCTTGTAGACCACATTTATGCTTTGAAGTGAATGAAATTAAGTGTCAAACAGCTAAGGTGCGTCTTAAGGTAGGTTCGTAGAGCCCCAACCACAGTGGTTTACCTGCGGCAAAAAGGTACTCGGTTTGAAACGTTCAATCGACAAGTAACAGTGAGAATCAAATTTATTTCCAAGCATTTGTTTATCGAGGTTCAACTGGTTTCCAAGTCTGATCATGTGTTGATGCCATTTAGAGAACCATTGAAAACCATGGCGTATAGGATAGTTGTTTCGTCCTAGTCTGAGGTTCTTCACCAGTGTAGACCGAAGACTTAAACTAGGGATCGAACCCAGGATCATTGAGGTTACAATGTGAGCTCTCCAATCTCTCAGGCATTGCAACGCTATGGTTACAGTTTTACTGGTAACACCAATATGCTTTTCAAAATTGGTTACACTGATATTTGTCCTGCCTATGAGTTTTAGATTATAAAAAAAGCCTGCGTAGGCGAAGGTCATCGTCACCAAATAACATACGATTTGATGTATTTGATGAATTTCTGATAAACAAATATTCTAAATATAAGTGTTTGTTATTCTTTCTATTGATTATGTTTACTTGTGGAATATACATTTTATGATAAAATGAAATTAGTTCACAGACAATTAGTCCTGACAGACTAAACAAACTTAAATGGTCTTGAGGAATTGACAGTATATATATATATATTTCACATGCATTTATTCCACTTAATGAATTTGAGCAAAGCAAGAACTACAGTTTTTGCAGAATAAAGTGGTACCATCATTGTCTGTTTTGTTGCCTTCTCATCAGCTGTTTACAGGCCAAAGACATTATTTAATATATCTACAATAACAATTTTAACATATATATATATATATTCAAGTATTGGTTTTGTAGGGATTTTGTTTGATTGCATGGAGGATTTAATCATGAGCTGACATCAGTTAGAGAACCACTGGAAAACCTGGGAGTACTGGACAGCTGTTTCGTCCTAGTTTGGGACTCTTCAGCAGTACGCACCCACCACCACAGTTCGAACCCAGGACCTTCTGGTTACAAGGCGAGCTCGTAGACCACTAAGCCACTGGGACCCGATCCAATGGTTCTTGAATTCTAACTTCTGCCAATTCACGACATAGCGCGACCACTTCGCAATGACCAGTAGGGTACAGCAGGTTGAAGATGAGGCAGTAACTCATCGTGCTAAAGCACGTACTTTATGTGATGAAAATAGTGTTAGGCATGAAGTAACTAACTAACCTTCTTTGCACTACTAAATAAACCATTCCATCCACCCTTACAACGTCAAACTTTATTGTTATTGTATTTCTTATATTTATAATCCTCTCAATTTTGTTTTTATTTGTTTATTTTTTCATCAGTGTGAACATAATTTAAGCTATGTGGTAACTGGTAATTTTGTATTTACCCTCACTATACTATCAAGCTGTAATCAAAAATAAAAAAAATTTAAAAAAATAAAATATCAACAGAACAATTGATTCAATACTCTATAACAACATGCTAAAACTTTCAAGTTTTTTGTTTTTGTTTATTTTTTTCATAAGTGTGAACATCAGTTAAGCTGTGTTAGACCTGTTAATTGTGTATTTCCCCCATTATACTATATCAACAGAACATTAGATTCAATAATCTATAACATGCTAAAGCTTTCAAATTCAATCGAGATTACTGTTTGAAACAAACTCACTGTAATTATTATTATTATTATATTTAATACTCTCAATTCGTGCTTCGAATATTTTTGACTTTATATCGTAAACGTGGTCAAGTTTCTCTAGTTACTTTTGTTTGAATTTTTAATATTTTATTTATATTTTAAGTAAATCAGATGTAATATTGTGAGAAATGCTGAGAATTCCCTGCTGTATTATAAGCACTGTATCTGGAATAAAGTGGGTTATTATTATTATTATTATTAACAAAGGAAGTGTATGTATCGACTTTCGACCGAACTAACAAACAACCCCAGGAATTAACCTAGTCGCGGGGATATCCTTAGCCAGTGATCATCGTTCCTGTAGCGTTGTTGCTTTTAAATTTAGATTTATCAATACAGGTTTTTATTCACTGTGGTATTTTTTTTCACTCTACCAAAGTCCATCGACAAATCCCTCTGTGTGTATATTCGTTGTTAGAGAACCACTGGAAAACCTGGGAGTACTGGACAGCTGTTTCGTCCTAGTTTGCGACTCTTCAGCAGTGCACACCCACCGGGGTAGGACGAAACAGCTGTGCAGTACCCCTTGCAGGTTTTCCAACGGTTCTCTAACTGATGTCAGCTTATAGTGAAATCCTCCATGGAATCAAACAAAATCCCTACAAAACCAATAATTAAAAACATATTCATTGTATCGTGGCCCATTTTTTGATAATTTGCATATCGTCTTCCAAGTTTTTGCCAACAGCATATCATTATCACCCTGTGAAATGATGTTTTGACTACTGCTCACTTTGTAATTGATTGAATTTCAAGTAGCATCCATTCTGTGTGTTTTTCTTCTCTGGATAGATCTTTGCAATGTACCGTATGCTTTGCGTTTTACAGCAATATCGAGAAAGTTGATTGTTCCATCGAAATTATTGTTCCCGAAATTTGAATATAATGTTGTCGTGTTCGTTATTATACTGTTCTGCTCATGTAACATGCAATAACAGACCCGCGTTGTTGTGTCGGGCGGCAAAATAACTGGCTAACCAATCGTGTGTTTCAGGGTTCGATACTTTGTCGCTGACATGCTCCTTAACCTCGTCTAGCCTCCAGTAAGCTCTGCAAAAAGGGAAGGCTGCGCATCTAGCCAGCTAGAATAACATCACTGTTATTGAAACCCAAAGGGTTAAAATGTAGGAAGAGAAAAAACGAACCCACCGCCACAAGTCCAGTATCATTCCTGTTACAGCAGAATGATTTCGATTAGTTGGTGTTATATTCCTTCATTTTTACCTTTCATTTTCCTGACAATCAATTTTTTTCAACTGTATGCATTGCAACAGTTTTAGTGAACACGTGACACAATATTACATTGAAATATATAAACGAATATTATATGACCTTACAAGGTTAGACTTACTACCTGTGTATAGCTAGCTAGCTAACTGATCATGACCTCTAGAATCAGACCATATTTTTAGGTGTTTATGGACATAGACAAATTTTCAAAACTCTTAAATTGGAACAAGTGGAACACTCTGTCTCAGAGATATTTCTTTACAAATAATATTAAATGTTATTGGGTGAACGAATTTCGTGCATCACAGTAATAGCTGTTTTAAGGTATTGTGAATAGCACACTGAATATATATATTATTCAGCAAAGGAATTTCTTTTCAACGACTTCATTTTCAAGCCAACTGTACAGTCGTATTCATATTACAGAAAAAGGTTATCAAGTGGCACTAAATAATTGTTCAGTCAATATACATATATATGTGGTAAGAATAACGATAATTAAAATGTTATAAGGGGTAGCGTTGAAGCGGATAAATTACAAAATTATTAAAGATTGTTTTATAAGTGAATTGATACCACAAATATTTTTTTGGAAATGTCAAGCGTTGTCTAACAATGTCAAAAATTAGGAGTACGATTACGATAAGAATCAAGATGTGAAGTGAAGTGGAATGAATTCAAGTGGTACAACAAGATAAAATAAAAACTACAAAGAACATTACTATGACCAAGGTAAAGAAAGAGGTTTGACAAAACGTTTTCGAACAAACAATTTAGGTTTCTGTTCATGTATATATAGCTAAAGCTTCGGCTAGCTATGCATAAGTGAAGAAAACGTAAACTTTTGGATCGATTCGATTTTGACATGTAGATAACGTTGAAGGATGAATCACGTGAAGCTGAATGACCAGACTAACAGGTGATCACAAATAGACGACTTCACAGTTTTACGTTCGCCTTCCATTAACCAAACTGGATAGTGTTCAGCTATACGTTTTCACAGAGTACGCTTACAACGTCGAATATAATCAACTCCACAGGAGCAGGTAAAAGAGTAAATGCACGTAGATATCGGCATAAGATGTTTTCCACCGGTGGAATTGACAGAATCAAATGTCTCCTGGCGATGTGTCCCGACAGCTTCCCCTTCACTGATTTAAGCATCTCTACCATCCACTTCACGAATGAGTAGTTCGGAAAATTTGTCACATCAAGTACTGCATGGACTGGAACATCATTCTTGTGCACCTCATTATTTGTTTCAACTTATTCCCTTGGATTCCGAGTGGAGCATACGAGGATTTAAGGTTTGACTTTGAAGTTTCAGTATCAGTGGCGTTATTCTTTTTTATTATTTTTTTTATTTTTTTTTTTTTGATTACAGCTTGATTTCACACTGTATTTTCGGTACAAGTATGGAATTTTCAGCATGGATATCGGTAGCCCAAATTTTGCAGGCCGATCATAGATATCAGGTGTGCGTAGGCAGGGGATCGAACTTCAGACCATGTGCATGGTCGACGAGAGTCCTAACCATTGTGCCACCGACGCACAGGGGGAAGATTTGCCAGCCTCACGCCCCCAAACGGGCGAAGTTTAAAAGTGCGTTGAGGGTCAGGAAATTTGACTGCACACCACATGAGTGGTTGGCAAGTATTCTACTAATGAACCACCGATGTACCAATGTGCTCATGTATTTTAGGTAAGTCGTAAATGTGCATGACTTGCAAACCATCTGGGCGAAGTTGTTCGTATGATTCCTTTTTTATAATAGACTCATATCCTTATCTCCTTTAGCGTCTTTGTCATTCATAGCCTCCGTCTGTACAGTGGGATGTTTCTGAGAGGTCTGTCTTACACATTTATTGTCATTAGAAAGAATCAATGAAAGTTCATCAGATGCTCAGTAGCGACTGCCTGAAGGACGAAGTTTCCTGAAGTTCTACGGAGGCGTTGTGACCAGTGGAGTCCACCAACAGTTGGGAGCAAGGACAAATACTCATCGATGCCACTGGCTTTTTAGTCATGCTAAAATCAAGAATTGGTGGAATTTAGAATTCACAGGCTACCCACTGAGTCAGGTTCCAATGGCTGAATATTCTACGAGCTTGACTTTTAACCTGGTTTGAGACCCTGGTGGCAGGTGTGTACTGTCAACGAGTCCCAAACTAGGCCGAATCAGCTCTCTGGCAGTACTCCCCAAAAAGATGTAGCAACTCAACGCCTAGAAACCAACCCGTAAATCCATAAAGAGATGGCTATCAGTTTGTGTAGATTCTGCAAAGAAAATAGAAATTTCCAAGAACGCCAAGCTGGACATAAAATCGGTGGTCACGCGATCACTGGACAACTCCGTCATCGTACACAACCGCCACATGATTTTCTCAGTACGATCTACTTAGGCGAGAGTATATATATATATATATATATATTGAACTAACCGGCTAAGCTGGTTTATACGAGAATTAAGAGGACGAAACAAATACAAACATGTATGTATGTGGAGAGGAGAGGAGAGGAATTCAGTTCACGCAAATTAATATATGCACTAAATGCAATTACTTACCTTTTTTCTTATTTTTCCTTCACGTTCACAGTGGAACATAGGGCCTCAAGCTAGAGGCTTGAAGTTTCTGTAGCGGTGTTTAATTTTTTACAGAATGCGGTTGCTACCTTCATGCCCAACCTTTCCTCTTTACCAGCATTATTTCTGTCTTAGCGAGATAAAGGAGTGCGTCTGTGGCCGGGGATCGAACCTCGGACCATGTGCATGGTTAGTGTGCGTCCTAACCGCTATGCCACCGATGCTCAGTTACTTGCTTGGTGAGTTATAATTGTCCGAGAATTGTAGTGATGAAGTAGTCCTTTTTCAGTATGCAGTTGCTCACTCCACTTGAGAGTATGCCAACAGCCGTCCGGGGGTACTTGCGGGAAGAAAATGAGATTGAAGCAAAAGATTCGAATGTGTATTACGCATCAGGTACAATCCACAGATGACTGTCAATGGTGGAAAGCGAGAAGCTGGAGAGGGAAGTTGTGTCGTCCATACTACACGCTGAACCAGGGAGTGTCCTTATTCATTCTCAATAAATAACCACCATGAATATCTACGGAGTACCCCAAATATTCATCAACCTTATTCAACAGCTGTATGTGCGACAATGGCACATGTCAAGTAATCCACAACGGAAAACTCAGCAAGGCGTTTGGTGTAAACACAGGAGTCAGACAAGGGTGCTTATTATCACCCACGATGATATTACTAATTGTGGTGGACTGAATTATGCGTCAGACATTGAGTGGGAAACGAGAAGACAGGAATATCCTGGACCGACGTGAAGAACCTAGAAGACCTGGATTTCGCGCGCAGATGATTTATGTTTGATGTCACTGTCACAAAATCGAAGACTTACAAGCGAAAACCGACAAACTGGTCGAAGAAGCAGACGGAGAAAACAGGACTCCAGGTGAACATAGACAAGACGGAGGTGATGCAAATAACTAACCAACAACAACATCAGCAACATCCAGCGCCGATCATCATCAAGGGGAGGGATTTGAAAGAGGTTACTTCATTCACTCACTTATCTAGAATTGAGCATTGTTTCAACTACAGAATGTCGGAACGGATGAGGATGTCAAATCGAGCGAGAATCGGGAAGGCTAGCGAGAAACACATTCACTCATCAACCTGAAACCAATCTGGAAACCAATCTTCGTCACTCAGCCAGAATCAACAACAGAATTCGGTCGGATTTTCTACACAAACGTCGAGTCAGTCAGTTCTTCTTTCTGTACGGATCAGAAACTTGGCGGGCGCGTCACAAAGAATATTTCCAACAGCCTATTGCAGACCTTTATCAAGAACTAACTGTCTTCGCTCTATACTGAAGATCAGATGGTCGGGCTGGAAAGAATCACCAACAAGAAACTATGGGAACAAACAAACAAACACAACAAGAACCAATCGCCAACCAACAAATATGCAGGAGAAAGTGGAGATAGACTGGGCACTCGCTGAGGTGGCCTCTGGGCAACATCGTGCGTCAGGCCCTCGAGTGGAAGAATAATAATGTGCAGTGAACTAATTATTTTCTACTGTTTTACAATCAGCATATAATTTGATATTTTTCGGACTCCAATATATGTATTCATGACCAATGATGTAGGCTCTAGAGATAACAATCCATTTAAACGATGTATATATATATATATATATATGTATATATATATATATATAAACAATCTTTCCCTATCATAATGAGGACATTTTTATCTTTTATTTTTGTTACTTCAATTAATTCTGACAAGTTTACTTCATATTCCTTAATTAATTTTTTCTAGTCCTCATTCATACTCTTGACCTGTGTGTCTGACCTCTACTCAACTTATTATTAACTTAAGTTTATGTACCCCTAATTAATGTCCAACTTTCCTACCTGTCTCTATGGTATACTTGTAACTTTTTCATTTATATAGACAAACAACTGACAACCACAACTGCCAACTTTCAACTCCTGGTGTGGTGACAGCAGGCTACTAGCCGATTGGTTGACATTAATCTACGTTAATATGGGCCGTGGGAAAATATGAACAAGGCTGATTCAACAACCAATCACAGCAAAGTTAACGTGGCAAAATATGATTCGCAGATAGAGAACTCTATTTGTCGAGTAATCCCGAAACAACCAATCAGAAGCCTGCGTTTGTCTGCCTAACTTCTGATAAACAACCAATCAGATGACTGCGCTTGTCTATAATAATGTATGTGAAATATGTATAAATACGTGTTGATTTTCATAATAAAACGATCTGTTGCCTGGCCCTTGTCTTCTGTTGTTACACTGGGATATTCAATTGTTATTACTATTATTATTATTCCTATAGGTTCTGAGTGGAATATAGGGCTATAACAGAACACATCTAAATCTTTTTTTCTCTATGTAGTCTATTTTAGTTGGCTTCACTATTGCCTATAAAATCTCATCCTCTCCTTAAGTGATCTCCTCTGTATCACTCAAGGTAGCCACGCCCATTTCATCATTCACAACTTGAGTCCTACTAGAGGGAATACCTTGAGTGTGATGTCACTCAACAGTATCCTTGGTATGCGTCCAATTCGTCTGCCATATACTCACTTACGTAATATTAAAGGTTATTATCATTATTATCATTTCCTTCAATTCCGAGAGGAACATTGGGCTTCAGCCGCGCAGTCTCCATCGCGTTCGGTTCTCTGTTAGAGTTTTCACCTGGCTCCAAGTCTGCCCACATGCTTTCATCTCCTCTTCACATGATCTCCTCCAAGTCATCCTCGCATTGACGACCAACTAGCCGCTTCCCTTTCGGGTTCCACTCGAGCAATGGCTTGTCTTGTGATGTCACTTGATGGTTTCCTCAAAGTATGGACAATTCGTCTCCATTTCTTCCTGTCTATTTGTTGCACAATCGGTTCTTGGTTGGTTTGCTACCAGGGATCCCTGTTGCTGATCTTTTCTGACCAGCCATCTGATCTTGAGTAGTATTGAGTGAAGACAGCTGTTGATGAAGGTGTATAGTTTATTTGAGGTGCTCTTTATGACGCGCAGTGTAGGTCTCTGATCCGTATAGTAGCACTGACTGACTTCACATTGGAGTTGAAAATCCGGATGTTATTTTTGATGCTGAGTGCTGCTGACTTCCATACAGACTTGAGAGAAATGAAAGCTTGTCTTGCTTTCCCAATCCTTGCTTTGACATCCTCGTCAGTTCCGCCTGCAGTTCAAACGATGCTTCCTATGTCGGTAGGTAAAGGAGAATGTTTCTTTAAGATTACTCCCATTTATTCTGATTGTTGCTTGTTGTAGTTGTTGCTATTGGTGTTGGCCAGGAATCTTCATCACATACCTCTGTTTTCTCTATGTTCACCTGAACTCCTTCCTATCTTTGATGTTTCTTCTGCCAACTTGTTGTTTTTCACTTGCATGTCTTCTAGTTTGTGGGAAATCAGAGATATATCATCGGCGAAGTCCAGATCCTCCAAGTTTTTTGTGTGAGTCCATTTTATTCCTGTTTCTTCATTGCCGTCGCATTATCCAATCTACTGCGATCAGGAAAATCACTGGCGATAGTAGTCAGCCAGCTTGTCTTACTCCCTTCTGACTTCGAAGGTTTCCCCAATATTCCCGTTGTGGATTACTTGGCCTGCAGCATTGTCGTACAACTGTTGGATGAGATGTATAATTGTCGGTGGCACCCTGTGGTAGTAGCGAAGTAGTTTCCAAATCACCTCTCGATCGACGCTGTTGAAGGCCTTTTCAAAGTCGATGAAGTTGAGATAGAGAGGTGACTGCCATTCCAAGCTTGTTCAATGATGATCTGGAGTGTGGCGAATATTAATGGCTGCCATCTTCTAAGTAATTAATTAAAGATTGTGAGAATTTTATAAAATTGCTGTAGGTCTTTTGCACTCAACGTGAGTGAGAACTAATATTATCCTTCCCAAATTAATTGCTCTTGCTCCCTTCATCTCTTCATTTATGCACATATGTTTAAATCAGTTAAGTCGGCATTCTCAAATGACATTATTTACGATAAACAGCTGTCGTATAAAAGCGGTATAGTTTCAACTCTATTGATCGAAAATTACTGATTAGGTAGGAAATATAGTAGCTGAAGTAAGTACAACATTCATCAAGAATGCCAATAGCTATTTCATGAACCTAGAGTTCAAAAGTGATATTGAAGCAGAAATTCACTATGTGAATAACAGTGAACAGGAAATTCCTCCAACCTCTACAACTACCATGCACCTAGTTCGGTATGTTCCCTTAGCAATCGTTTTTTCTTTTTTCGTTGTCTTTTTTCTTTTCGATTTCTTTTCGTTCGCTGTGCGTGATTCCTACTCCCCTGTCTTCATTCGATTCACCCCACTTTTTCAGTTATAAAAACAGTTATTTTAAATTTGTCTCTATGCTGTCCCTGTTCACATTTATAATTCGTTTCAAATTACTATTTTACGATTATATCTTAATCCTTAATCTTAATTTTTGTGTTTCTAAGCCTCTTGTCATCTATATTCACACCTCCTAACTCTCATCTCAAGTTGTAAATTATTATTTCAATTTCGTTTCCACGCTCATTTCCCATACACCTGTAACTCGCTATAATACCGTGTAGTTTTCTTTCTAAGGCTTTTGTAAAAAACCATATCTAGTTGAAAATAATTATCCCCTTTTATTCGCCGTCGTAATTATGTGGAATCAAACAAGAATTGTATCCATGTAAAATTATGTATTTAAATGCGATTGTACAGCTGCTTTTGAAAATGAAATCACCGAAAAGATTAACATCTTTGCTGAACTTCGTGTTCTCTTCTTCCTAATGTCCATACGGGTGTTTTCCACGATTTGAAAAGTATATCAGCCGTACACAACGTCAAAACCTCAAACTTAATCTGGAACACTGTCCAGTCTGATTAACCAGAGGTGAGAAGGTGAACACCAATAGCTCTATTCTCCAACACCTTATCAAATGTGGACAACGTGCACTCCCCCCCCCACACACGTCTACTTCACATTGCTACACTGAATTCCTCAATTTTCGAAGAAAATACCTAGAATACGTCATTTAAACACAACTATATCACTGAATACTCAAAGTCTGAGACCAGATCTCTCAGTCGAAAGTCACTGCCTAACGAACTCAACCTCTACTACTCTTGTTCATTTCAGTAGTTGTTGAGTTGACAAGAGTGGAGAATAAATGTGAAATAGACCACATAACTGTGAGAAGGCAAAATGATCTCATACGATATGTGAGATGATGACGTTTTATCTTCTTCTTTTTCTCCGCTGCTTGATCATCACATGTTTTGGCTCAATTATTTATTGTAAAATAGAAAGAACATTTTTTTTTACACTGTCATATGATTGGACTAGCGAACATACATTTGACGTCTTATGAACAGATTTTCTTTGTAGATATTTTAACTAACTTTGTTCTTTTGTCATGATTATGTTTGTGAATCACTTCCAAAAAAGGGAGTATACCACTAAGTATTAGCATGAATCGATTTACACTTTCTAATCTGAACTCATTAAATCATATGTATATGTATATATATATTCCACAGCGGGAAACTCAGTGAGGCGTTCGAAGTGCATACAGGAGTGAGACGAGGCTGGCTGGCTGTCAGCTATAACCGATGATATTCTCAATTGTCGTGGACTAGATTGTGCATGAGACTGTGTGTCGAGAGTGAGAAGACAGGAATACTCTGGACGGCCGATAGGAAGACACTAGAAGATCTGAATATCACATGTGGATGATTTATGTCTAATATCGCACAAACTCGAAGACTTGCAGGCGAAAGCTGACAAACTGACTGAAGAAGCACTGGAGCGAAGACAGGAATCCAAGTGAACATAGAGCAGACGGACGGAGGTGATGAAGATAACCAACCAGCGAACAGCATTGACAATAACAACAACCAGCGTCAACCACCACCAATCGGAGAGATTTTACAGAGGTTACATTCTTCACTTATCCAGCCAGGAATCATTCCAACTACAGATGTCAGAACCGATGAAGATGTCAAAGCCAGACAACCATTCAGAATTAGAAAGGCATCATACGCCTTCACCAACCTGAAACAAGTTTGGGAATCTTCTACACTCAACATAAGGAACAAGATTCCGAATTTCAACATCAATGTGAAGACGGCCAGTCACTTCTTCTATATACCTTCACTTAGCCATATTGAGAGATGTTCCCCAGCGAACACAAAAATCAAGTCCCTAGCGCAACGGCCAATATAGCTCACTTTGTCACAACCGCAGTTGAATTGGTAGATACAATCAGAAGTGGCCAGTCTAGGTACTTCATCTTTCAGTCAAGGTAGCACCATCGATCGTGTAGAGAGTAATACGTGCAGTTCTCCAGCATTAAAATTTCTTTGAACTGATTTTATTAATTTCTTCGTAATTATCTCACTTGGTATATCGCCCTTGAATTACAGTCGTATGTATATAAAGTAGCTTCTTGTTAACATATAGTGAGTAGTCATTTTCTGCCGCTCTCTTTGTCATGTGTTTCAGGATAGCTATTTTTGATCAAAGTACCATATACAATGCTTAATTCATCCTCAATTACTTCTTCTGAGTATATAGCTCTAACTCTGTGTAGCTGAGGGTTTTCACTAAATTTCTTTTGTACTTGATAGGAACGAAGCTGTGAAAATGTGTATATTGTTCTGTCCAAGTACCTTTTCTATGCAAATTTCTTTTTATGCTACCATCTGGTTCTCTTTTAGTAGGACATCCAGGAAGACAATTCTGTTTTTGGATTCCTCTTCGCAGGCTAATTTCATAGCCGAATATTCCAAAGAAAACTGTGATATTCTGAAGAGTTGATCGAGAGACGTCAACGTCATACGAAGCCTAGATGAACCTGAATAGGAAACGACCAATTGAACATCTGAAGGTAACATGGAGGTTATTTGAAGAGGGAATGAAAGCTTATTAGGTGATCAAAGATTAGAGCTAAAATAGATTGCACAGAGCCGAATGAAATGATGATACACTCCTGTAACCCTACATTCCACCAGAACCCAAGGGGATAATAATAATAATAATGGTAATAATTAATGTACATGTGGTGAGAGCAGGCTGCTAGCCAATTGGTCGACATTAATCTACGTCAATGTCTAGGTCACTAATATGGGCCTTGAGAAAATATGAACAAGGCTGATCCAACAACCAATCACAGAAGACTTAAACGTGGGTAAATATGATTCGCAGATAGATTGCTCCACTTTCCGAGGAACTTGAAAACAACCAATCAGAAGCTGCGTTCGTCTACTTGACTAAGCTATATTATTGTATGTGAAATTTATATAAACACGTGTTGATTTTCGTAATAAAACGATCTGTTGCCTGGCCCATGTCTTCTGTTATTACATACATACTTCCTTCTAGTCGGTTAATGTTCGTTCATATCTTTCTCTTCCATAGAGGATTTCGTTCAAAAATGTACCCAAAAATGACTTCGTATATTGATTGTTCTGTGTAATATGTTCATCGGATTTCCGAGCATTACCTTGTATAGTGGTTAAGAAAAAGACAAACAAAATCTATTCATACAGCGCTATTCTCTCCCATCTTATGGATACAAACAGAACACAAGATTGATGTCAACCAGGCGGCTTTCAAAGTCATTTACCGCATACCAACAAATCTTAACTTCGTCTTAAGAGTTCAAGCACTAAATATTGCTGAGGCTGGCCGTCGGGATCCACATTAAGAAGCCTAAATTATGGTCCAAAAGATGTTGGTTTAGACATTGTCCTTATCCTGCTGGCCATCTAGGCTCAAATGATACTGAATTTTTGTAGAATATTCCTTAATTTTAGCTGATATTCTAATTACTATTATATATTTATTATTATTATTATTATTTTATGTATCTTTAATGAACTGTGATTCCATTGTGATCTTACTTTACAAATCGATATTATTTGAAGAAACAGTAATATTGTTATTGACTACTATTCTCGAATATTCTCTGTATATAGACATATACATATAGTAGTAGAACCAGAGGAGGTGGACATTGTCGAAGAGGATATTCTCAGCTCAATTTTGTTGCTTTTTATAGATGTTCGAATGAATATTTTCGCTAAACTAATATATTTCAGGTCAAATATATATTCATATTGTTTACGTTCTAATTAGAGAATTGTGAAGCAATTCATGCTAAGACTTAACCTAGGTACAAATAATTTAGATATTCTTGTTGAAACTATTTTAAATGATATACAGTTGACAGGACCCAACGAGGTAAATTGATGAACTTATATTATTTCGCTCAATTTCATGTTCTTTCTGTTTTCAACTCTTAAATTATACCCACATTTCCAAGTTAATAAAGTCGGCATTCCCTATTACTATTATTATTATTCCCTCGGTTTCCGAGTGAAACATCATAGTGCTTCAAAAACGTCTCCACTTTTTGTTCTCTTTCCTGCCGTCATTTTCAACTGGGTCCATAACTGCCCATAATCTCCCATCTCCTCCCCACATGATCTCCTCCATATCAACATCGTACCGACCACTCATTCCCGTCTAGTTTACACTTGAGTGATGGCCTGCATTGAGTGCGATGTCATTCAAACGGTTTCTTCAATGTATGCCCAATCAATTCATCTCCATTTTCGCCAACATATTTGTTGAGCTATCGGCTATTCCTTGGTTAAATCCCAGCCAGTGTGTCTTGTTGTTAATTCTATCTGACCAACCAGTCATTTGATCTTCAGTATGAGCCAGTGAGGCAGACAGCTGTTGATGAAAGTCTGAAATAGCTTTTTGGAGATGCTTCTCTTGACTCACACACAGTACAAGTTTCTGACCCATACAGAAGAACTGACCGACTTCACATTGGTGTTAAAGATTTGAATCCGGCATTCCCAAGTAACATTATTTATGATAAATAACCGTCTAACAAAAGTTGCATAGTTTATTCTCTTTTGATCGAAAACTATTGATTAGGTGGGAACAATAGTCAATGGACTAAGTGGCACATAAACGAAATGATCGAAGACACGACACATGGCTTCAGAAATTCTTTCACAGTATTACCACTAGTGTAAACACTTTTAGTAAGATAAGGATCATTACAAAAACAGACACCTGATGCTCTCAGCTCAGACTAGTGAAGAATCCCACTTAGTGAAGTTTACTAAAGAGAGCTGCATTCTCACTTCTGTGGAAGAAAGCAGTACAGTGTATGTCAGGGGAAGTCGTCCACTTCGTCGTTCACTGAGGCTGGTGTCCCTCAAGGTGCTGTCCTTTATCCTTTTCTGTTTTCTTTCTTCTTGCATGATTTGCCTCACTCTGATGACGAAATGAACTTTGTTAAGCATGCGGACGATCAAACTATTTCAATGTCTGTTAACTCCCAGCTAGATTCTTGCACTCAGATGAACAGCTTTCTATCAGGAATTAGCAAATGGTCTTCGTCTAATAGCCTTAAATTAAATCCTTCAAATGTCAGATTGTTAACTTCAGTTTCCTATGTAAACGGAAGTTAAATTAAGCTGTTGGTTCCTATGACCCTTGCAAAATTGATGATACTGATATAGAAATCAAGTCTGAAGTTAAGTATCTTGGATTAATTCTTTCTTCTGATCTACCTATCCTAGTCTTCCCATGTCTTAGCGATTTCTAAAAGAATATTTCGTCTGACGTTTTACATTAAGACGTTAACGCACTCAGGCATAACCCAACCACCCCTCTTCTTACAGTTTATCAACTGGCGTATTTTACCTATTCTTCTTTACTGTTCACCCCTGCTTATTCTCTCCTGGATTGCTTAAAGAAGACTATATCATACTTCGTAGGACTCTGAAGACTGTCAGTCAGTAGGCCGAGTGGTATGCTATCCATTGGTCATATCATTGACATTGTCACTGATAGGCACTTGACGTCATGCAACAAATTTGAGCATCTCCCACCCTACTCGCAGCTCCGACCTTGTGTCTCCTCGTCAGGTAAAACAAGGGGTCTTTTTAGAAGAATTTACGCATGTACGTCTAAGTATATAAATTCCACTACACCATATTTGGCGGCCCGTACTTTATGTGATGAAAATAATGTCAGGCATGAACTAACTAACCTTCTTTGCACTACTAAATAAACCATTCCCTCCACCCTTACAACGTCAAACTTTATTGGTATTGTATTTCTTATATTTATAATCCTCTCAATTTTTTTGTTTTTATTTATTTATTTTTCATAATTGTGAACATCAACAGAACAATAGATTCAATATTCTATGGAAACATGCTAAAATTTTCACACTTAATCGACAGTACTGTTTGAAACAAACTCATTTTTTTACAACCCCTTTACAACTAACATGGTTAACAATGATAAAGTTCATGAAAATTACTCAGTTAAATAAAAACAAAACACCAAAGACTAACTCCCGTTTTGGATAATTTATCTTTAGTATGTCGAATTAAATTCACGGTATTTTGCAATGATATGATAAAAAAGACCATTAGTTCCACCGAACAAAAGTTAACAAAATCTTTGAAAGATTCGAATCATATTTTGGAATTTCCTCAGGATATACACAAACATATAATTAATTTGTCTACATGCACTCTATCCCAACTACAGTTGGAAGCATTATCTTATGGTTTGAAGTACAAAACTATTCCCATGAAAATTAACAAAATGGAAGTCCAGTCACAGTATGAAAGCCTGTATGATCAAATCTCTGATTTAACTCCTTCTAGTAAAGATAATCTAGACTGGTTTAAAGTTAAGCTGGTGGATATTTCTCATCAATTTCTAAATGCTAGAATATACCAGAAAAATGGTTTATCAAAAGAACACCACGCCGCACTTAAGGAATTAATCCAAAAAGATAATCTTGTGATCCTTAAACCTGATAAGGGAGAAGGCGTTGTCATTATGAACAAATCGGATTATGAAAATAAAATGAAGGATATCCTCAAGGATCAGTCCAAATTTCTGGTGGACAATGCTACTGATAATGTGCTGCTTGTGGAAAAGCAGATCAATCGTCAGCTTCAAATTTTACTGATGCATGGTTTTATAAATGAAAAACTTTATAAACAACTTAAAGCAATTGGGTCACATACTCCTCAGCTTTATGGCCTTCCGAAGATCCACAAAACTGGGAACCCACTGAGACCCATCTTAGATATGTCAAATTCTCCTTACCATAAAATCGCCAAATGGATTACAGAGGTCCTTACGCCTGTAAGAGACTCATTATCAAATCATTCTATAAAAAGTTCATTTGATCTTACAGAAATGCTAGACACCTTGAACATTAAGGAAAAGGTTATGTGTTCAATTGACATAGAATCTTTATTCACCAATGTTCCCCTTCATGAAACTGTTGATTTCATTTGCGACTATATCACAAGCAACGGGATAAACTTACCTATTCCTGTAACGTACATCAAAGACATCATCTTAATGTGTACAGAAAATATTCGATTCACATTCCAAGGAAAAGCATACAAACAAATCGACGGTGTTGCAATGGGTAGCCCTCTGGGGCCCCTGTTAGCAGATATATTTATGTCGAAATTAGAGAAACAAATGCAAGGTACTCTTGGAGAATTTATGCTGTACAAACGTTATGTAGATGATACTCTTATTATTAGTAATAATAGCAAATCTATTGAAAACTTTATCACCCTATTTAATCATATCCATCCAAATATTCGAGTGACCTCCGAACTAGAATCCAATAACAAACTCGGTTTCCTGGATATTACTATGACTAGGAGAAATGATGGAACGATTCAGCGCTCTATTTTTCGTAAACAGACGTGGAGTGGACAATATCTTCATTTTACCAGTTTTGTTCCTATCCAGTATAAACGTTCCCTGGTGAAATGTTTGTTCTCAAGGGCTCGAAAAATATGTACGAGTGACACATTGATGGATGAGCTTCGACATATACATTCAGTTTTACTAGCCAATGGTTATCCAGAAAACTTCATCAATTGTCACGGTAAGGATAGACCACATCTTGAAAAGATAGCTTCTGTACCAAAGAAAGCTATCTTTATTAATCTACCATTCAAGGGCGACCAGATTATGCAGTTGACAGCTCAAAGACTTCGGTCAGCCATCAAACGCACATTCTACGTCACCGCATCTCTTTTTCTCACTTGCCGAACATTTTCGATCCCTGTACCTACGATTAAAGGACGAAATTCTGTGGACTCTACTTCAAACTGTATCTACAAGTTCACCTGCAGCTGCGGTGACACCTATATAGGTAGAACTAACAGAATGTTCCAATGTCGTCGAAAAGAACATGTTCCAAAATGGCTAGTAAATCATATCGAAAATCCTAACGCGATTAATCTTAATAGAAATCCAGCATCATCCATTGCAAAACACTTATTAATGTCTGGTCACAAAATCAATATTAATGACTGTTTCACAATTATTTCACATAACTCTAATTCAAGGTTATTGAAGGTGATGGAAGCACTTTGGATTAATCACATACAGCCTAAACTGTGTGTACAAAAATCAATAGACTTCAATCTTCGCCTACCCTGGACTGCATGACCTATCTTAATATGATTGGTCATTAGTATGTACTTTTGTTTTTATTTAACTGAGTAATTTTCATGAACTTTATTTTATCATTGTTAACCATGTTAGTTGTACAGCGGTTGTAAAAAAACTACAAAATGATATCATCTCGCGAAATTTGTCTTCTTAATGCCTTGTTCAAATTTATCAAGGGGACTAATCGTTTTAAACTCATTGTTATCATTATTATTATTTTTATTATTTTTATATTTAATGATCTCAATTCGTGCTTCGAATTTTTGTGACTTTATATCGTAAACGTGGACAAATTCCTCTGGTTACTTTTGTTTTAATTTTAAATTTTATTTATATTTTAAGTAAATCAGATGCACTATTGTGACAAATGCTGAGAATTCCGTTTTGTACTATAAAGTAGATTATTATTATTATTAGTTGTGCTAACTTACTATAATTTCAACAATGCAAAACACGGCTCAAATTAGGGCACGACACTCTGCTGCTTGATAAACGACCAAAACATTTCATTTGTTTAGTCTTGTCAAGCGTATCACAAACTGATGTCCTCCAAATGTTATTTATGTCATACTAAATAATACTGTAGACACATTTTTGTCTAACAGAAAGTCACATGATAAATAGGACAAGAGACATATGATGCTTTTTTCTCGTATTACAAAGGGTTATATGTAGTATATAAAATATAAATCTGAAGACAGCTCTTTTATAATCGCTTTTATGAACTTCATTGTTTCAACTGCAGGAAGTTCGGCTGAGGATATCAAAGCCAGCTAGGATTGGACAAGTAAGGCAGTCCTTCATTAGGCTTGAATCAGTCTGGCAGAATTCTGTGCCAAAAGGCTATTATTGCCCAGTAAGTATACAGAAAGATTTCAAGATGGACTGGACATACACTCAGGAAAGCTTCAAGTGAAAACATTCGCCAGGCTGATCATTGAGTGGAAACTATTAGATTGGGGCTGACTGTTTATGAGTCTTGGATTCAAAGGTGACACCATTTCTGAATTGATTAAAAATCTTTTACCTAAATGTATTAAACGCACTTTTCCTACAGCTGACTTATGACTAGGTTTTGCCAACCGAAATATGATCAGACAATGCGTCAAGGATAGATTACCGCTTATATCCACATCTATGTGGATTTACTCTTTTACCTGATCCTGTGGAGCTGATTATATTGGATGTTCTAAGCGTACTCTCCGAAAACGTGTAGCTGAACCCTATCCGGTTTCGTTAATGAAAGGTGAACGTAGAAGTGCAAAATCGTCTATTTGTGATTACCACGTGATTCATCCTTCAAGGTTATCTACATGGCAAAATCGAATCGATCCAAAAGTTTACGTTTTCTTCATTTATGCATAGCTAGCCGAAGCTTTAGCTATATATACATGAACAGAAACCTAAATTGTTTGTTCGAAAACGTTTTGTCAAATCTCTTTCTTTACCTTGGTCATAGTAATGTTCTTTGTAATTTTTATTTTATCTTGTTGTACCACCTGAATTCATTCCACTTCACTTCACATCTTTATTCTTATCGTAATCGTACTCCTAATTTTTGACATTGTTAGACAACGCTTGACATTTCCAAAAAAATATTTGTGGTATCAATTCACTTATAAAACAATCTTTAATAATTTTGTAATTTATCCGCTTCAACGCTACCCCTTATAACATTTTAATTATCGTTATTCTTACCACATATATATATGTATATTGACTGAGCAATTATTTAGTGCCACTTGATAACCTTTTTTTGTAATATGAATACGACTGTACAGTTGGCTTGAAAATGAAGTCGTTGAAAAGAAATTTTTTCGCTGAACAAAAATAATCTGTTTTTTTACTTATAAATAAATGGGCTTTTTTCGTGACTTACTATTTTTGTTGGCCATGCAGTTATGATTGATGTATGCAGTGAAATAATAATAACCTGATTAGAAGCCTTTATACATACAACTGCAATTCAAGTGTGATATACCTAGTGAAATAATTATGAAGAAGAAGAAAATCAGTCAAAAGAATCCTTAATGCTGGTAAACTACAAGTCTTATTTTCCCGTGTGAAGTGGCATAATAAGGTGAGCAATATTGAGGTTAGGCGTCGAGTTCTAGGTAAACAGGGGAAATCAATCGACGAAGTTGTGAAGTTACAAAGACTGAGATGGTTAGGACATGTGTTACGTATGCCAAGTCATCGCCTCCCTCGACGAGAAATGTTAGCGGATATAGGGTCAGGCTGGAAAAAAAGCTGGCGGCGGTCAAACAAAAACTTGGCACCAGTCAATGAAATCCACAACAGTTGGTCTAAGCCACGTAGGAAGGTGTAGACTTCCTGACTGGGGGTCCTCGGAACGGTAAAAATCTATGTTTGGAAACAATTGGTGACATGGCTCAAAATCGTTCTCAGTGGCGCAGATGCATCCACTCCTTGTGACTTATGATCTCCAATGAAACTGTTTTGTTCTTCGTTATTACTCCTCCTTTGTCTCACACCTCTGCTCACTGTTTCTATTATGCTTTTCTTGTACTTTCTTCTCTTGCTTCGCGTGCTACACGGAGTGTGGCGACTTGAACTGGCGCACATTTGTGAAAAGTTCTATGTCGAAAACAGACAGACAGTCTTATTTTCTACACGACTGACAGGTGGTGACTCCTCAATTGAAAGATGAAGTGTCTAGACTAGCCACTTCTTCTAATTGTATCTACCAATTCAACTGCACTTGTGGAGGAGCCAGTTATATTGGCCGTTACTCTCGGAACTTGATTTTTCGTGCTTACTTGGGAACATCTATCAGTGTGGTAAAATAAAGTTGTAGTAAGAAGCATCAATAGCTTGATAACAGAACACCCGGTTCAAAGTGACCGGTCACAAAGTTAATATTGAAGAGTCCTTCTCCATCATCTTTCGGATATCAAACGAATTGCCAAAAGCTTTCAGGTATCGCATACTCCAAACAACGGAGGCTATCGCGATTCGCCTTAAACAACCAATACTCTGTATGCAGAAAAAATAGATCTAACCACTAGTACTGTCGAAACCGGCCTTAAGGTGGGACTAGAAATTCATGAATTTGTATTATTATCCTTCTTGATTTCCTTGTTGAAACTAAAGTATATGTTGAAGGTGCATCGTAGTAACAGTTCTTTCAGGTAATGGATCGGTATACCTACATTGATGCTATTGGATTAAATGTAGTCATAAAGGAAACATACGGTTTCTGTCAATGGAACGTTGGTGAAGAGAGAGACAACATCCAAGAATACGATTTTCTTTTCTACCACGTTCACATTCTTAATTGAATCAACAAAGCCGAATGTGTCACGGAGGTTGACATGTCTTGACAGTTTCTCTTTCACCCGCCCGAGAATCTCCACCAGCCGTTTTGCGATTGTATGATATGGGGGAATCTTTCATATCTAGTATTGGGCAGAGTGGGACGTTTTGTTTTTGCACTTTAGGTAAGCCTCACATGCGCGGTGTTGTAGAACCAGATGGGCGCAGTTGTTCGTATAGTTTTGAACTGATAATGGATTCGTCTTTCATTTTCTTCAATATCTTTGTTAGCTGGACCTACATCCTGATTTACCTGTCTGATATTCAGTGTATGGTTATGCTGATGCTATTGAACTGTAATCCATTGATATTAGTGATTCCATGTTATTTAAACAACATTAATGTTATTCATAACACTAATTCATTCATTCACTATAACGTCTATATAACTGTAGAACCTGATGAAGGAGGGGTTATTGAAAAGAATATTCTTTGTTCAATAAACATTCTACTGAAAATTTTTGATTGATTTATTCTGGCGGATCTTCAAGGTCAAGCGATCAACCAGATATTGATTATTTGTACATGCTTTAAATTTCTATTGATGTTTAAACAATATTTTTATATTCCTCATTGTAAATAATAATAATAAATGTTATTGCTGTCGGCGTCGACGTCGTCGCGGTCGTCACCGTTAAATCTAACTTCTGCGTCTATCTCAATGTACAGGAATGTTTCTCAAGTGATTGTGATCACATGGCGTATAGTGTCGTGCCTGGAGGCACACTGTAGTCAAAACAGACAACAATCGCAAAAACAGTAACACTCCATTACGACAGAAACCAGATGACAAACGGAAAGTTGGAAATAAGTCCGAGGAGATCTTGTGAAAAGGAAAGGAGAGTCTATGTGCAATCGTGGAGCCAGAGAACAGAATAAAAGGGGGATGTGCAGCTGCAGTCCTATATTCTACTTGGAGACCACGGGAATAACGATAGTATTAATAATAATAATAATAATAATAATAATAATAATCTATATGCTCCATTTTTAGTCAGTGAGGATGTGGCTCTATCATGCTATTCAATTATAGATTTTGTTCAACTTTATCCCAGACGATTCATTTTCAAAAGCCATTGTACAACCCTATTTATATTTAATAAAGAATTCATAAGACCAATCAGATAATGGAAAATTCGTTAGAGGAAAAGTATTACATAATGTAAGGTGTAATCTATAGTAGGATGACTAATTGGAGATTAGAAAAACAAGACATAAGTTGGGATGAAGTATTAAGTATGACTAATTCTGAAAAGTGGACTAAAACTGTGGTGACAGCTGACTACTAGCCAAATTGGTAGACGGTAATTTACGTCAGTGTTTATGTCCCAAATATTGGTCGTGAGAAAAATATGAACAAAGACTGATTCAACAACCAACCAAAACAGACTTTGCGTAGGCGGATACAATTGGCAGATAGATGATCTGACATTCAAAAAACGGTCACAAAGAGATGAAAGATTAACTTTCTGTTAGAAACAACCATTCAGAAGACTGTTTGTTTCCCTAAAATGATCTATAATAATGTGCATAAAATCTATAAATATGTGTTGATTTCCTTAATAAACGATCTGTTTCCTGGCCCTTGTCTACTGTTGTTACAAAACTAGTGTGAGAGGGGGCCAATAAAGTGTTTCAATGAATTCTGTATGAAAATAGAATATTATTAATAAACAGTTATACAGTGATTTTCTAAAATAAGATAAATAAAAAACTTAAACAATTAAACGAAACAAAAATTATGGCGGGAACGTTACTCTGGCCATAGCAAGGCGAATCAATGAATGCAGTGATTTTCAACTCAGAGATCCGGTCTCAGACTCTGAGTAGTCTGTGCTTCAGTTATGTTTAAATGATTTATTCGAGGTTCTATCTCCAAAAATTGAGGAACTCTGTGTACCACTGTGAAGTAGTCATGTGAAGGAGTGCACAGTGTCCACAGTTGATAAGATGTTGGAGGATAGAGCTACTGGTGTTCTCTTTGTCACCTCTGGTTAGTCAAACTGGACAGTCTTTCAGAATAGATTCAACGACTTGACGTTGTGTACGACTGAGCTACGTTTCTCCACAGAAACAGGTAGACTGATAAATACATGGTGAGTTGACCAAAAGTATTCTGTTATCCTTAACATGTGACTGTATTAACTGTCTACCTGAGAATATAATTCTAAAGGTCGTTGATTAAAATTTTTCTTCGGTAATATAATTATTCCCTTCAGTTCCGAGTAGAACAAACAGGGTTCAATCACACATCTTCACTTTGTTCTATATTCTGCTGTCCTCTTCAGCTAGGTCTATCTCTCAAATCCTACTTTCAACACACGATCTCCTCCATGTCACCCTCGCATCGACCACCCACTCGTAGCTTCCGATTTGGTTTCCATTCGAGTGACGGCCTGCATTGGGGGCGCGATGTCATTCGACAGTCTCCTCAACACATGCCCAATCAATTCATCTCCATTTTCGCCAACATATTTGTTGAGCGATCGGCTATTTCTTGGTTTGTTCCCAGCCAGAGTTCCTCTTTGTTAATACATTCTGATCAACCAGCCATTTGATCTTCAGTATGCAGTCAGTAAGTGTGACAGCTGTTGATAAAGGTCTTCTGTAACTCGTTGGAAATCCTTCTCGTGACTAACAGCAGAGCGAGTTCCTCATCCGTATGAAAAAATTGACTGACTGACTTCACATTGGCGTTGAAATTCGGAATCTTGTTCCTTATGTTGAGTGTGGAAGATTCCCAAACTTGTTTCATGTTGGTGAAGGCGTATGATGCCTTTCTAATTCTGATGGTTGGCTGGCTTTGACATCTTCATCGGTTCCGCCATCTGTAGTTGGAACGATGATTCCTGGCTGGATAAGTGAAGGAGATAACCTCTGTAAAATCTCTCCTATTGGTGGTGGTTGACGCTGGTTGTTGTTATGGTCAATGCTATCCTCTGGTTGGTTATCTTCATCACCTCTGTCCGTCTGCTCTATGTTCACTTGGATTCCTGTCTTCGCTCCAGTGCTTCTTCAGTCAGTTTGTCAGCTTTCGCCTGCAAGTCTTCGAGTTTGTGCGATATTAGACATAAATCATCCACATGCGATATCCAGATCTTCTAGTGTCTTCCTATCGGCCGTCCAGAGTATTCCTGTCTTCTCACTCTCGATGCACAGTCTCATGCACAATCTAGTCCACGACAATTGAGAATATCATCGGTTATAGCTGACAGACAGCCAGCCAGCCAGCCAGCCTCGTCTCACTCCTGTACGCACTTCGAACGCCTCATTGAGTTTCTCGCTGTGGAATATATGTATACATATGATTTAATGAGTTCAGATTAGAGAAGTGTAAATCGATTCATGCTAATACTCAGCGGTATACTCCCATTTTTGCAAGTGATTCACAAACATAATCATGACAAAAGAACACAGTTAGTTAAGATATACGCAAAGATAATTAGTTCATAAGGCGTCAAATGTATGTTCGCTAGTCCAATCATGTGACAGTGTAAAAAAAAAATGTTCTTTCTATTTTACAATAAATAATTGAGCCAAAACATGTGATGATCAAGCAGCGGAGAAAAAGAAGATAAAATTTCATCATCTCGCATATCGTTTGAGAGCATTTTGCCTTCTCACAGTTATGTGGTCTATTTCACATTTATTCTCCACTCTTGTCAACTCAACAACTACTGAAATGAACAAGAGTAGTAGAGGTTGAGTTCGGTGAACTGAATGGAATGTAGGGTGGTTAACTTGTGAAGCTTTTATTGTCTTTTCTTGCAAAACACAATATCTTAAGAGTAAACTTTCATATGGAGTGAACTGATTTGAATTCTCCATGAATGATGTGATCATATTCGCTGACACTTGATGTAATCGGTTGGTGACTGTGTTCAATCAATTAGAATTTGACTTTTTCTATCATATGGCTTATTCTTTATGAGTTGATAAATTCGATATAAGCTGGCCATCTTTAACTGCATTTAGCAATTTAGCTACATTTATGGAACCAGCAATATTAGTCGTTGTTCTAAGAACCTAATTTTTCGTGCTCAGGAACACCTACCAGTGTGAAGGTAAATGAAGGCGTTGTTAACAGTGTCAAAAGTTCTATATTGGACCATGATGTGACTGATTGACTGGTTTCAACGTAGAACTTTGCACCGATGCACAGCAGTTCGAGTCTCCACACTTCAATTAGCACACAAAGTAAGTGTGGTGAGAGCTGGGTGAAAGCCGAATTTGTAGACAGCAATTTATGTCAATGTTTATGTCCAAATATTGGTCGTGAGAAAATTAAGAACAAAGACTGATTCAACAACCAACCACAGCACACTTTGCGTAGGCGGATACAATTAGCAGATAGATGATCTGACATTCAGAAAACAGCCACAATAAAATGCAAGGTTAACTTTCTGTGAGAAACAACCAATCAAAAGACTGTGTTTGTCTGCTAACAATAATCTATAATAATGTACATGAAAATCTATAAATATGTGTTGATTTCGTAAATAAACGATCTCTTTGGCAGGCCCTTGTCTTCTGTTGTTACGAGAGAAGAAAGTAAAAGAAATGCATAACAGAGACAGTACACAGAAATATGAGGCAAAAAGAATAGTAATAAGGAAGAACAATATAGTTTTATTGAATAAATCACAAGGAGTGGATGCATCTTCACTAACCATTGAGAACAAGGATTTGCAGCCATATCACCAATAGTCTCCATATGCTATTGGTTGTTTTTATCAACTTGAGGAACCCAATCAGCCAGGAAGTCTACAACTCCGAACTTGCCTAAACTAACTGTCAAAGATTTCATGGACTGATTCCAAGGTTTGGTTTAACCACCACTAGCTCTTTTCCAACCTGATCCATCCTCTGCAACCTAACATTGCCCATTGTCGAGGAAGGCGATCCCTAGGCATTCATAATACATCTCCTAACCATCTCGATCGATTTGGCCTCTCTCAACCACCACTTAGTCTTCTCATGATTATTGAGCCTATAAATTTAGGCACCATATTGGTGAAGCTAATCCCACTGTGATTACCACACGAAGACTTGTCTCCCTTCTTGTATATGGGGCCAATCAATGACTTACGCCAGCTCAACGGGACTACCTTTGATTTCCGGACGCTGACTAATATCTTAGTTACAGCGGACAGTAAACTCTCCCCACCGTCTTTAAACACCTCTGAAGTCATTTCATCAGGTCCCGCCGCTTTACCTCGTTTCAGACTAGTGACAGCTTCAGTAAACTCAGTTTGGGGCGGATGAAATGTGTTTAGGTTCCCATTCAAGGATGTGTTGGATGCAGGGTTAGTTGAGCGTGACTGTAGGCCAATTAAGTTTTTCCTCAAAATGTTCCTTCCCGCCTTTCAGTCGTCCATCCTGGGAGTTGATTACGATGCCATTTTTCCCAGAGATTGTTTCATTTATCATTTACGTTTTACCACCTATTTACCTGATAACTCTAAATAGTTGTCTAGTTTTACCTATCATCGATGCCTTTTCCGTGTCTTTCGCTTTTGTCACCCACCAATGTTCACTGTCGTTACGAAGGCTTCTTTTTCAGTTTGCGTTTTAGCAGCTCTCACCCCTCATCCTAATCGGAGCTCTCCGAAATCAATCTTCTTGCGTCAATCGGTTCGAATGAGGCGGTAGAAATCCAGTGGCTCTTACTAACTTTAGGTTTCAGGTTATTAACAGTCTTTGCAGCTATGTCTACGGATAACTGTGTGTTTTGCCAAGCTTCCTCAAGAGGAGTCTTGCTATCAACCTCAGATAATCGTTTCGCTGTTTCTTCCTTATGTAGGGACTTAGTGTCCTGATCAAGTTAGACCGATGGAGGTAACTGCTTCGCTGCTAACAATCTTTGATGTCCGTTTAATCGTAAGTATAAACGTGCGCGAACCAGGACATGATCGGAGTCCATCCACGTGTTTCTGAAGGATAGGCAGTCTTCTACTGACCCTCACTATACTCACATAAAATCCCTTAAGCCATAAATTGTCACCGAGAGACGTGATCGAGTTTATACCATCAAAAGAGGAAATAAGCATAAAAGGGTGACCATCAGACAGCTACAGAAATGGATTTAGAGGGACAATGAAGGTGGGATCGAGGCGCAACAGGAACTGGCAGAATCCAGAAGGCTGGAGCTTCTTTGTTCAAAACTATTTCATGGGAAGACGAGTGTGGAGAGTGCTACCGATAAGATTTATCAGTAGTTGGATTAACTGTATTCTGTCAGTTGGTTGATTTAATTGAGGGGCTTTCCTTATTCCCCTTACAGACAATATCCCCCTTCAGCGCAGGTTTTAGCATAAAATGGAATTATTTCAATATTCCGTGAATGATGTAATCTCAGCTCCAGGCAACCATCTTCATGACTGGATGTTAATTTACGTCTCTATTGATTATATTTTTATTAATTTGGAATTTGAACTTTCTTTTCATGTCATTTTCTTTTTACTAACTGGTAAATTTGGTCTATAACAATGTGTTTGTTAATCACTGGTTGATTCACTTGAGTACCAAGTTTCTAGGAATTCTCTCACTGTAATTTTGATGTTTCTCCTACTTAAAATTTCTACATTATCCCAATCAAACTGGTGTCCATAATTCTCGACATCTCTCGATACGGAAGAATGTGTATCATGTCTTTTCATTGCCAATTTATGTTCTTGGATTCAGATTTGAATGGGACGCCCACTTTGACCAATGTAATGGACGAAAAATGCCTACAAATCATCTTCAAAAAGAATGGATATCTTCACAATTTCGTCAAAATGTGTTTAAACTCTAGTCATAACACCAACAAGAAACCATCATCAAAGAGTACAAGAAAGTTCATCCTACCATATATATGAAAATAACTCTGAAATAACAGATTAAATATTTGCACCGTTTGAAATAGATATAGCATACTAACCATTTAATACAATCACTTCATTCGACATTGTGCAACAAACCCAAAGATCCAACAGGAAAAGAAGATAAAATAGATACCATGTACAAAATAAACTGCATGTGTACAAACTGTGATAAACACTAAATCGATCAAAGTGGGATTTCCCTTGGGATCAGCATTCAAGAACATTAACAGGCTATGGAAATACATGATACATATTCTTTCGAATCAATGCATGTGCATAATTATGGACACCAATTTGTTTGAGATGATGTACAAATTTTAAATAGGAGAAACATCAAAATTGTAGACAGGCAATCAAACCTGATTGCAGAAGCAGTGATGCAAAGACTCGAAAACATAATTCTACCAAAGATCAAACCCAAGATTTGGATACGCTACGTCGACGACACATTTGTAATAATCAAAAGAAACGAATTAGACAAAACTCACAACTTAATAAACAACGTCTTCAACGACATCAAATTCACAAGAGAAGAGGAATCCGAGAACAATATACCATTTTTGGACGTCTTAGTCAGGCGAACAACTACAGGAGAATTAGAAACTCAAGTTTATAGTAGACAGGCAATTTCTAGAAATTTCATACATTTATTCCCCTTAATGAATTTGAATAAAGCGAGAACTACAGTTTCTGCAGAATAAAATGGCACCATTATTGTCTGATTCATTGGCTTCTCATCAGCTGCTTACAAGCCAAAGTCTCTATTAAGTATATTAATATTAAATACTATTCCGAACAATAATGATCATACACAATGGAAACTTTTAGCATTACGTAATCAGATGAAAGAGAGATGAAAATATCCAGTTACCAGACTGGCAAAGAAAGACTGATAACTGTTGCATTCTGAACGCACAAATCAGGTTTCAGGCGCTTCATGGAGATGGCTTCAGCAAACTTGAGGAGAATTGAGCTCTTTTGCCTATTGATAATCTTGAACGATCTTGCGACGTCTACCTCATGACCTCGTGTCAAGGAGATGCCTGGCGATGGCACTGTTTAAAGCATTTGTTCCTTTTAGATGTAAGCTTTTTGGTACATGTTCAGAAAATCGTAGATATGCCCTTCTTTCTATTCTTCCAATTTAACTGCTTCCGCAGATACATGTTAATTTGTAAATATAGTTGGAGTTAACATGAGAAGGATATCTATTTATTTTTGATTGCAACCAACGGCAAGTAGTTCGACAGACGGGGATGAACTTAGCTGCAGGATAGCCTACGGTTAGTGAAGCCATCAGTATCAAGAGCCTGAAACCTGATTTGTGCGTTCAAAATGCAACAGTTAACAGTCTTTCTTTGCCAGTCTGGTAACTGGATATTTTCATCTCTATTTCATCTGATTGGGTAATGCCGAAGGTTTTAATTGTGTATTATCATTATTGATAGAAATAGTTTTGCTTGTAAGCAGCTGATGAGAAGCCAACGAAACAGACAATGATGGTGCCATTTTATTCTGCAAAAACCACCACTGTTGTTCTTGCTTTATTCAAATTCCTAGAAACCTGCTACTCACTCAAGTGAATCAGCCAGCAATTAACAAACGCATTATTTATTATAGACCAAAATTTATCAGCTAATAAAAAGTAAATCAGATGACAAGAGAGTTCAAATTCCAATTCAATAAAAAAAATGATCAATAGAGACGTAAATCAACAACCAGTCACCAAGATGGTTGCCAGGAGATAAAATGACATCATTCACAGAATATCCAAATTATTCCATTTTATGCTAAAACCTGCACTGTAGGGGGATGTGGTCTATAAGAGGGACAACGAAATCTTCGCAATTAAATCAACCAGCTCTGAGAACACAATTAATTCTATTTTGTTTAAATTAGTCCTATAGATGAGAATAAGACTGGTGACGACAGGATTAGTGTTCATTGTGTCAAAATAATACGTGAATTAAGAAATAATAATATAATTCTCAAATCCTAATAATATTTTTTCTATCTGTATATTGACTCAGTTATCTTACTATCAACGGAATCATTTTAAAAGAGGTCATTGCCTTTACTTACATAAACGTCAACACATATCAACTACAGGCACACCATGCGAATGATTTTGATGATGTCAAAACCAGAACTAGAAAGTCAAAATAGACCTTCATCAACTCTGAAACCATTTTGGAAATCTTCTCCACTCCTCTGGGGCATAAACAACAAAGTTCCGATTCTCAGAACCAATGTGAATTCAATCATTTCATCTATTATATGGTTCAGAGACTTGGCTCACAAGTTACCAAAAAGCAATTCCAACAGGCTACTGAAGACCTCTCATCAACGCCTAACTTCATATGGAAGACCAGATGGCCAGAAACAGGCGCGATCATTGAACACCTGGTCAATAATGAACCTCTTATGTTCACAGTCTCCGCCTTTAAAGTCACCTGCAAGACGAAAAGTAATTTGACCAAATCACAACATATCTGACTCATCTGCGTTGCTGAAGCTTTGACCATCGATCGAAACAGAAAAGTCATATCTCTGTGTACAGAAAAAGTGCGTTTAACTCCTCCAACTTTCATGATCTTAATCTCTATATACATGCTAAAGTATAGTAATCCTTAATCATATTTTGGCTTTACCAATTTTTACATTTTCATTATCGAATTTGTAAACTCCCATTCATTGAGTAAATTGTTACTATTACTATTCTCACTTTGAACAACTGTCCCTGGTATTGTTTCACTTGCTCCATTTGTCATTCTAAATCAATTCTGTTTTTCAACTAATCCTTAGAAACCAACTATAGAAAATTATTCTGAAGCTTACTAGTGACTTGCTACAAGACGAAGTTTCCTGTAGTTCTAGTGAGAAGTCGTGACCAATGAGGTCCATCCAGATGTAAAGTGTGAGGATAGATGCCCCACCGACGACATTGGTTGGTGGCCGCGCTAAATCATGAATTGGTAGAAGTTAGAATTCATTAGCTGGCTTTTGATTCGGATCTCAGTGGATGAATGGTATACGAGCCAGCTTGCGATGTAACCTGAAGGTCCCTGGGTGCGTACTTCCGATGATTCCCAAACTAGGCTGCTGAAACAGCTGTCTAGCAATACTCTTTGTTGGTTTTCAATGGTTCTCCGACTGATATCAATCCGTGATCAACTCGTACCACTGAAAGATGGTACTGTTGAAGCCTTTATGTTCCACACTTGAAACCCAAGAGAATAATGATAATAATAGTAATAATGAACGATAACTTATTTCTTATTTCAGTATTTTTATTTGGCACCTTAATTCAACGAACAAAACAAATGATAATAATGATAGTAAGTAAGTAAGTAATAATGAGATATAAGGAGAGAGAGAGAGAGAGAGAGGGAGAAATAACTGACCACACTACAATATGCATATATATTAGGTATGTATATATAATTACAACAGACTTATTGTTTATTCAATAACAAGAAAGACAGGGTGTAGAGCACCTCTCACTCTCTCTCTATCTCCCACCACATATGATTGCGTAATAAACTAGAGTGAAACATCACATAACCAGAAATCAACATCAAATTAAAAAATAATAATAATATTAATATTAAATAATCTGGAAATAATGAAACATCACTAACAACAATTAATCTGAAAACAGACAACAAAATAAATGGAGGGGGGTGGACAAGAAAAAGACAGGAAAATATGTTGTATATATCTGTGACCTCATAAACGAAAAAACAAATAAATAAATAAAAATGTTTGTTTGTTATTTTTATATTTAGAAGATATTAGATAGATAGTGAAAAGAAATGTTACTCTCAGTTGTATATGTTTATGTATATATATATGTGTGTGTGTGTCGGGGGAGGGGCGATGAGGTGGGGCGCAGAGCAGGGTGTATCTAGCTAGCTAACTAGCTAGTTAGGGTGGAGGCTTGAAATGAGCTGTGATATAATATATGTATATATATGGATAGAGTGTTAATGTGAATGTTTTGTCATCTATTCGCCATCGTCGGCGATATGCACATCGTCTTCAAAAGAAGCATTGAAATCAATGCATACAGAGAGAGAGAAAGAGGCGAGAAATGGCAAACGGAAGGTGACAGACAACAGATGGTACATGAAAGCACGAATACTGTTCAAAACCGCTATAAAGCAATAATAATAATAATTTATCGCATGGAAGATACACAGGAAACAACTACAACTCTTTTAACACGTCAAGTAGTATAAGATTATGAAAGATTAGAGGGTAGTGTAGTGATAATCGAGGGAAACTAACTAAAGTTTATACACAAACATACAAATATATGTATCTGTATACATAACACTCTTAAATATAAGATTACGTATCTATGTATCATCTGTGAAATTAATCAATATCCTGGGAACTCGGTGAAAAAGTTGGTGATAATGACGATGATGATGCTGATGGTGATGATGACGGTGGCGGTGATGGTGGTGGCGATGCTGATCGTGATCGTGGAGCTGATGGAGTTGGAGGTGACAATGTTTCGGGTTGATAACATTCATTCAGCAGATTACTTAATATTTGTATACAGATTTTATTAGCTTTTTGAAATTCTGGACCTAATAGACAAAAATTAAGAAATGCATGTGGTAAATCTTCTAGTACACGAACATCGATTAGGATGTCTAGTTTGGAGACACGTTTTGCCAATTCCAAAGCATCATCCAAGAAGGGATCGAATTGGGAACACTAGAAAGGGGAGACAGACAGAGAAAGAAAAACACAAGAGAAGTCACATATCATAAACATACTTAAAATGTCATTTCTAAAAAATGTTTGCTTGACGACAGTGGCTAACCGTACGGAATCCAAGAGGCACATTTTGTCCAGTTATTTTGTACTTTTCATCTGAAACTACCTTTCCCCATATATCGCCACATTAAACACTAAAGTTTTATCATCCACTAGGTGGTTGTTGGGTTATGAGGGTGATCTCTTTTGTGTGCAACGGATATCCCCGACCGAAGGTTGCTTGCTACCTTGAGATATCTCATTGAAGTAATGGTTTTGTAGGGATTTTGTTTGATAGCATGGAGGATTGCATCATGAGCTGACATCAGTTACAGAACCATTGGAAAACCTGGGAGTACTGGACAGCTGTTTCCCCCGTCCTAGTTCGGGACTCTTCGTCAGTACGCACACTACACTAGATGGAATGGATATTCCTGCAGGTACTGTTGTAACAACAGAAGACAAGGGCCTGCCAAACAGATCGTTTATTTACGAAATCAACACATATTTATAGATTTTCATGTACATTATTACAGATTATTGTTAGCAGATAAACACAGTCTTCTGATTGGTTGTTTCTCGCTGAAAGTTAATCTTTCATCTCTATGTGGCTGTTTCTTGAACGTCAGATCATTTATATGCTAACTGTATCCGCCTACGCTAAGTCTTTGTTCCTATTTTTCTCAAGACCAATATTGGGGACGTATACATTGACGTAAATTGCTGTCTACCAATTTTGGCTCTCACCACACTATCAGGCCAGAAAGGTAGTTCAGAAAATAACGGTTATATTAAAAGTAATCATCATAATAAGAAGTCATATTACTTGCAAAAATACCAAAAAGTCCTCAACAGCTGCTTGGGACTGTCTTCATTAGTGTGCACCAGAGATTCCAACAGGGGTATCGAAACCGGAACCTTCAGATCAAGAGACTACTCATTTTGCTGACGACAGAGGATAAAACAGTCCAGTGAGGTGTCCCCCTCAGATAACTAGCAAATCAGGTATGCTGTTTCTTCGTTTTGATGACGAGAGATACAAAAAGTCGACCGCCGAAATTTTACATCCCGATTTACCTTGCAGCGCAGTCTGTAACCAGTAGTAAGATGAAAAATAGAGGACACAAATCTAAAAACTAATCTTAAATAGACCATGTGTGTGTGACCGGTCTCACACAGTACTTTCTTCAGTTCTGTATTCATGGAACACTGAGAAATCAACTTCCAAGATGAGGGCATTTGGGAAGTAACAAACGCCCTTAGAGTTTCATACGCACGTAAGGCACTTCCAGCAAAAGGTATCAGATGTTATTATATTTTTGATTTCATTTGAATTCCCTGATAATTAACTTGTATTCAACTGACACGCTTGGTTTCTGTTGACATGCTGGCATTTCTATAGTGGACGCTTTGACGATTTTTGATGTAGTCATTTAGTAGATAGCAGTTAGTAGTGGAATCCAGTATTTGTCTTCCTGTTCATTATGACCTATTAAGGCGGGAAATTCACATGAACTGGTAATCAATTCCCGGAGAACCATTGGAAAACCAACTGAGAGTACTGCCAGTTAGCTTTTTCATCCTAGTTTGGGACTCTTCAGCAGTACGCATCCACCGCCAGGGTTCGAACACAGGACCTTCTGGTTACAAGCACAGCGAGCTAGCTTGTAGGCCATTGAATCATTGGGACCCGATTCAATGGTCAGTCCCTGAATTCCAACTTCGACCAATCTACAACATAGTGCGACCATTTCGCAATGTCATTGATGATTAAGTGCCCTCCCCGTTAACCTGCTGTACGCAACTGGTCACGGCTTTCTACAAGAACTCATGGTAACTACCTGAATAGGGCAAATCGTTAGTCAGATTAGATTAATGTGATAAATATACTATTGTACGTTGAGGCATGCAGTGCGATTGCTGAGTGTTTTTTTTCTAAATTACTTATCTTCGCTGGTGGGGTCAATCATTCTAACCTTAGCCAGTAAATCCTTATGTTCTCATAATCTCACTACTCCTGATCTACTAGTTTGACCTATGTGGTTGACTTCACTCACAGTCATTGTAAGGTAATTCTTAAAGTATATTATTTTGCTTAATCGGGTTAACCAGCTACTTTAGGCTACAAAATTTGTCTTACATTATAATATTATAACAAGCTATTTATTTATTTTACTATAAAAACATCTTATTTCCCATCTTGCTGACTAACAACACTCATCTTAATCTTCATCGTATTATATATTTTATTGACAACATTAATATTCGTTACGAATGTACTTTATACGTTCCTTTCTGTTCCATCCAAGACTGATATTGATTTTTATTCATACATGCCTAATCATCAATTTTTTACTCATGTATGTAAACGAAGCAAGAAAGTCATGTTAGTGAGTGTCTTGATATGATTATGAGTAGTAGTAGTAGTAGTAGTGTATAAATTGTGCTCGAAACGTTGGTCATCAGTAAATATCACACTGACACTGTATAAAAACACTGTGTGATTTTATTGAATTTGAGATTTTCCCGTCGATTGATTGGACTGAAGTGCTCGGTCTCACTCAGGTTGACATGTCGGCTTCTTGTACAGATGCTTCGACGATGTCTGGGCATTTAGTTAGTATTTAATTGGTGAATGATGACTAGCAGTGGAATCCAGGATGTGCATTTCGTCCAGACATTGTCGAAGCATCTGCACAAGAAGCCGACATGTCAACCTGAGTGAGACCAAGCACTTCGGTCCAATCAATCGACGGGAAAATCTAAAATTCGATTAAATAATTAATATGACCCGTTGCTTAAGAGGTGGTGGCTCTCGTGGCCCAAGTGGTTTAGTGGATAACACTTTGGCGTTTGAAACTATGGGCATTGGGTTCGAGCCTCGGTGGGAACATCACCACTCACTGTGGAATGCAGGTACATCCAGTTGACGAGTCCCAAATAGGATGAAATGCGCTTTATCCTGGATTCCACTGCTAGTCACCATCCACCAATTAAATACTTTGGGATTTTATCAACAACAAAAGAATTTGTTATCTATAGTGAAACAATAGTGCTTTCGCTGTCTTTGGAGCGTTTTGTAATGTTTTGTACGTGTTTCAAGGTAATTTCACATAGTGGGATACAGTAGGATGTAAAGATCAGTTCCTTGCGTCGTGGCACAGTAGTTAGGACTCTCGCCATCCATGCACATGGTCCGAGGTTCGATCCCCTACCAACGCACACCTGATATCTATGGTCGGCCTGCAAATTTGGGCTATCGATATCCATGCTGAAAATTCCATACTTGTACCAAAAATACAGTGTGAAATCAAGCTGTAATCAAAAATCAAATAAATACCACAACAACAACTCTCATCCGTTAACTGTTAAGGCAGGCTTAGTTAAGTGTCTAGCAAACCCAGCCATAGCACTAAGTAGCACAAAAAAGACCTAAATGATGAAATAAAACAGATAGAAGAGGCGTTGGTGTTGAGTAACTATCCTTTACAATTCACTAGGAAGATCGAAGAAGGCCAAAAGCAAAGTAAAAATAATCGTGAAACTAATAATGATAAAATAAATAAGAGAGAGAATAAAAGGCGTCTACTGTTATACCATATAAGGAGGGGACATCTGAGACCACCCCACGTAGGATTCTAAATAAAGCAGGAATTAGAGTGGCATTCAAACCTACAAACTGATTCAGAGTCAAGCTTCGTAGGCCAAATGACCGGTGGACCCAATTAAACAAAATTATATAATTTACAAAATAACCTGCAATGACTGTGAGCTATGTCAACTACATTGGTCAAACTAGTAGGTCGGGGGTAATCAGATTGTCGGAACATAAGAATTTAGCTGAGGTAGGAATGGTTGACCGCAACCTCGAGAAATAATTTAGGAAAAAGCTCAGCAATTACACTTCACGCATTAACACAAAACCGCACAATAGGGTGATGAGAGAGGGTTAAAATTCTAAGAAGTAATCTAGGTAGGTGGAGAGAGAGATAGATTGATTACTGAATCCTGACTGGTTCATCGAGTCTACACACAACACAACACATCCAACAGAAATGACTCAACGCAAATACCACAGATATGCATGGAAGATATTATTACCACCAGTCAGTCAGTCAAATCAGAGGAGGATAATAAATAATCTTAAAATTCTATTTCAATTCAATTCAAGTGCATCACAATATTCTAACAAGTTACTTATTTATTATGACTATAAAAACACTCGTCTTATTTCTCATTTGAGTGTACTTGATCAATAACACTCATATTATTATTTCTGAATGTACATTATCTCATAATGATTTTTATTCAGATATCTAAACATCAATTCCACACATGTATATAAATGAAGGAAAAAGTTGTGTGAGTGAGTGAGTGACTTGATATGATTGTGAGTGGCAATAGTTTTTGCTCGAAACATGGTCATCAGTTAATATTACTGTATAACAACACTATGTGATTTATCAAAATAAAATCTCATCCATAATGGAACAACAAGTCAGTTTTAATCGTTACAACATCGTCGATACACACAAAAGAAAAAAAAAAAATTTGAAGCTGTGTGCTTCACTTGAAACGTTAGGAATGAAAAAAAGAAAGAACAACTGAATATGAATTAAGTTTACACGTAAAGAATTATACGGAAATTAACAGCTGTCTTCGCTCAATACTACTCAAGATCAGATGGCTGGCCAGAAAAGATCAGTAACAGGGATCTCTGCCAATGAGCAAACCAACCCAGCAGGAACCGATTATGCAGCGAATATGCAGGAAGAAATGGAGATGGATTGGCCATACTCTAAGGAAACTATTAGGTGACATCACTAGAAAAGCCATCCCTCGAGTGGAACCCGAAAGGGAAGTGGCGAGTTGATCGTCAGAGCAAGGCTGACTTGGAGGAAGTCATGTGAAGCGGAGATGAAAGGATGTAGGCAGACTTGGAGCTAGGTAAAAACTCTAGCAGAAAACCGAAAGCAATGGAGACACGCGGCTGAAGCCCTATATTCCTCTAGGAATTAAGGGAAATAATAATAATATACACATATAATAGCCATAGGTGGTAGTTTCCGTAGCATATCATCTGACGCCAAATACGGAGACATATAGGCATCTTGAGATAGGGAGATATTTCGAACACGATTTAAATCCGTAGGCGGTCGACAGGGCAGATGATTATTGCCAGCAGAGTGTCTCTCGTCAGTAGAACAATCATTAGAAGAGTAGTGTAAACTCTCTTGAGGTAGATAATAATTTCCTGGTGCTGTACTACCACTTGATGGATTCGAATTGTAACTGTGTGATTCTATAGAGAAACAGAAAGAATAAAATAAGAATATTTTTTTTTACAAGTATGGAATTTTCAGCATGGATATCGGTAGCCCAAATTTCGCAGGCCGACCATAGATATCAGGTGTGAGTCGGCGTGGGCTCGAACCCCGGACCATGTGCATGGTTGGCGAGAGTCCTAACCACTGTGCCACCGACGCCCCCAGTTAGACAAATTAATAACTCAGTGTTATCTACACACACACACACACACCTAGTTTTGCCTAATTTAGCTTAAAACCTTAAAAATAACTATTTAAGGGGTTATCGCGCACTGGCGTGAGAGCTCTGTTTGGGTTGCTTGATTCCTATTGGCTGTTAATACTTTGAATGCATCACCAGATTACTGAATTTCAAGGTCATCCCGACTGTTTATATACAGAGTTTCTGTTCAGCATTTTGATTCTTATTTAAGACAGTAAAAGCTCTTTTATTCGACGTCCAGTCTTTTCTTTTGTCTGTGCATGCTGTTGTTGACGTCCGGTTAGGAGAGATTAGCCAATGCATTAAGTTAGTATTCGCTCATATTCCGCTAGGTCGTAGTTTGAGTCGTAACACTGAGCTAATCGGTAAGTGATCGCATCGAAAGGAAATGGAAACACCCTTTCAGAAGTCGTGGAAGTAGATTAAAGTGAAAACAGAGAACCTACGGCAAATGAGAAGTTTTAGTAGTGTGACTCCATATTCCACTCGGAAGGCAAACAATGAATGAATAATATAAAATTAATATACTTCACCATCAATTAATAATGTTCTCTGAGCTGGTTGGTTTAGTTACGGAGCTTTCGTTGTCTTTCTGGACAACATCTTCAGCGCAATATTTAGCATAAACTGAACTGATTTAAATTTTCCATGACTGATAGAATTGTGTCTCCCGGTAACCATCTTTACGTATGTAGTGATCATTTTCTACTGACTTAGATTTTAAACTTCCTGCTCACCTGATTTACTTTTTATTAGCTGGTGGTATATTTGGTCTATATTAATATGTTTGTTAATCGAATATTCGCTTGAGTACTAGGCTTCTAGGAATTCCCTGACAGCACTTTTGGTATTTCCTCTGTCTAAGATTTCAACATTATCCCACCAGCATTGTTAAGTCCCTCGAAAAGAATACAGAGGATTTTAACACATCAAAGCAAGATTCTACTCGACGCTTCATTGTTTATGTTACAGCTTCTTCATCAGAATTATTGTTACCATGAATCCCAATAAACAACCTAGTAAGGTCGAGAGTGGATACACTTTGGCCTTGTTTACAAAATGCTGTGATGTGACCACATGCTTTCAGAGCCTTGTCATCAAGGCAACAGGGATAGATACACACAGAGGAGGCGAAATCAGGTAGTTTGTCCCTATTTCTTGGATGAAAAATAGGCGTAGTAGTAGTGACGAGATAATGTATCTCTGCTGCACTGAAAGCTCTTTATTTTTACCACATCTTAAAGACAGTGAGCATAAAGGCGATATGTTAATACAGCATTTTAAGTCATCTATCGCATTCCAACAGTTGAAGTTATCGGAATCGCACTGAAGAAGTTAAGCCTGTATGTTCAGAAGACATTTGTACAGCTACTTTCTTCACCTTGGCCATGAATTACATGAATTTATAAACCTGACACTACTTCGCTCTCCTCCTAAGCCTTTTAAAAATTATAATTGTCTAAATTATTTTATTCTAAGATGAAAGAGCTGTCTGGTAGTACTCCCTGGTTTTCAATGGTTCTATAACTGATATCAATCCGTGGTCAAACTCGTATAAACAAATCTAATCCTAACAAACCAAACCCTGTGTAAACTTCCAGGCTGGGGTCCTCGGGACGGTAAAAATCTATGTTTGGAAACAATTGGTGACATGGCTCAAAATCGTTCTCAGTGGCTAGCGCAGATGCATCCACTCCCTGTGACTTATGATCTCCAATGAAACTGTTTTGTTTTTCTTTATTACTCCTTTGTCTCACACCTCTGCTCACTGTTTCTATTATGCTTTTCTTGTACTTTCTTCTCTTGCTTCGCGTGCTACACGGAGTGTGGCGACTTGAACTGGCGCACATTTGTGCAAAGTTCTATGTCGAAAACAGACAGACAGACAGACAAACCAAACCCTTGAAAATTAATCTGATGCTCACTAGTGACTTGTTACAGGATGGAAGTTTCCTGGAGTTCTAATGAGAAGTCGTGACCAGTGAGGTCCATCCATTCAAGTGTGAGGATGCATTTCCCACCGATCACATTGGTTGGTGGTCGCACTAAAGTCAAAAATTGGTAGAAGTTAGAATTCATGGGCTGGCCACTGAATCGGGTGAATGGTATACGAGCCAGCTTTTCTTGTAACCGGAAGGTCCTGGGTTCGAACTGTGGTGGTGGGTGCGTACTGCCAATGATTCCCAAACTAGGATGAAACATCTGGCTAGCAGTACTCCCTGGTTTTCAATGCTTCTCTAAATTATATCAACCCGTTGTCAAATTCGTATAAACAAATCTAATCCTTACAAACTAAACTCTTGAAATATATTTTATTTCTCTTTAATTACTCATTACGTAACCGACCCAAACACTCGCTTATATTCCTTAATTACTTTCCATTTTTCTAAAAATTATCCATTATGCAATCCACTTGTTACAACCATTTCTATCCTTTAATTGCATGTATTAATTTTCTTCGTTAATTATCACCACCATTGACATGTTGATACTGACTAATTATTGTTAACAAACACATATCAGTGCCATTTGATTGGTAAAATGTTGTGTATTGTAATAAAAATACCATAAATATTAAAGTAGAACTAGAGATGAGAATCATAACTGAAAATAACAGACGAAATAGTTAATTGCGACAGCAATCAACCAACATCGCATCCAAAAGCAGTTGCATACAAAAAGAAATCATTCAAAAGAGCCAGGACACACTTCAGCACTCTTGTCTTGACGAGAGTGGAAAAGAATTATCGCATGAATGTGTTGCCCCCAATCCCCCCCCCCCAAAATAAATGGATATACACAAAAGCTCATCAAAAAATCCCTACCATCAACTGGTCGAAGAAGCAGCCGGCGAAGACAGGACTCCAGGTGAACATACACAAGACGGAGGTTACGAAAATAACCAAAACAACAACAGCAACATCCAGCGCCAATCATCATCAAGGGGAGGGATTTGAAAGAGGTTACTTCATTCACTTCACTTATCTAGAAAGAATTGTTCCAACTACAGACAGTCGGAACGGACGAGGATGTCAAATCGAGCGAGAATCGGGAAGGCGAGAAACACATTCATCAACCTGAAACAACCAATCTGGAAATCTTCGTCACTCAGCCAGAATCAACAACAGAATTCGGTCGGATTTCCAATACAAACGTCAAGTCAGTCAGTTCTTCTATACGGATCAGAAAGTTGGCGGGCGGGTCACAAAGAATATTTCCAATAGCCTATTGCAGACCTTTATCAAGAACTAACTGTCTTCGCTCTATACTGAAGATCAGATGGTCGGGCTGGAAAGAATCACCAACAAGAAACTATGGGAACAAACAAACAAACACAACAAGAACCAATCGCCAACCAACAAATATGTAGGAGGAAGTGGAGATGGATTGGATACTTCCTGAGGAGGCCACCACTGGGTGACATCGCGCGCGCGTCAGGCCATTGCTCGAGTGGAACTAGGCCGAAAGGGAAGCACGCGGCGATTGGGACGTCAGTGTAAGGGTGACACGGAGGAGATTGTGTGAAGAGGAGTTGAAGCAGTCAGTATGGACTAACACAGATGCAGGTGGAAAACTACAGCAGAAGACAGAAGCAAGTGGAGACGTGCAGTTGAAGCCCTATGTTCCACTAGGAACCCAAGGGAACAATAACAATAATAATAACCATCAACTTGATTGATCAACTCAAAATCACTCAATTACGCATTTAGAAACACAAACTGTCTGCCAAAAACAAAATAATAACAAAAAAGAAAAAATAATAATGATATCCATTCCTTCATATCACTAACCAATCAACCATTGCTAACGGACTTTGGACACCCAATTCAATTGGGAAATTGTACAAACCTTAGTTAGATAGATAAAGGACACAGTCAAAAAATGTCTGAAAATTATTAGAAACTCAGTAGTACACAGACGCATATCTACAAAGATCACATTAAAGAATGTCACATGAATCAATAAAAGTCATAGTCCAAGTCAATAAAAACAATCAATACTAATGCAAATTAATAAACCAGTCAACAACAAGTGCGTCAATTATACAATAAAAAAAAAATGGCTGAAAAGTCAGTTATCTTTGCTGAGCTGCTTTCTGAGCATTTTTCTCCCCCTGATGATATCATTCAATAAGCATTCAAATAAAAACTCATTTCATATTGAAGTTTACGCCCTTCCGCACACCTCTTGAAATGCTCCCATATGACCGGGCGTCTTACATAGCCTCTCCTGAGGAAGTCCTACTCACTGCCTTCACGTGGCGAGGTGTTTATTTCACCGAAGTGAGGGGGCAAAAGCGGATGCCCGGCGCTCTTCACCGGGTTGACTGTCCATTGGATGACAGTCTAGGGGAGATGGCTAAACCCTGATTCCAAACCTCCAACGACTGGCGTATAAAGCTCACCGAGCTTACCGGCAAACGTATGGACAAAGGGCTTATTGGATGCCCTGGATGTCTGGCCCCATTCAAAAAGGCGTATGAACCGACTCCGGTCACCGGCTATCAATGGATAGTGGACTCCTACTCCACTCCTACTGCCTTGTAGGTCACACTTGGTTGTGTAAAGGCTAGAGCTGCACTCTCAAACAAAAGGCCGAGCGATGCTGGGGACATCACTCGTACCTAATTCCCATGAAACTTCATGAACTCATGTTCATGAAGCCGGCTCATCCTCCCGTAGGAGATAGCCGAAGTAAAGTAAAGTAAGTAAGTGCTGAAGGTCTAGAAATGATAATGATAGCTTAGCAACAGAACCATCCACGCATCCACTCCCAACCTCAGACAACGCAATCATAACAAAATCATCCATCTGAAGTACAAACCTTCCCCCAACATATTCAAGACATTTTTGGATATTGAAGTGCATTGATGATTGGTCCCTAGAAGGTCATCCAGTCTTCCATCAGTTTGTTTGCAAGGATATGATTTGTTTCAATTTTAACTACGGATTGATATCATTTAAGATAACGATTGAAAGCATCAAAGAGTACTGCCAGACAGCCATTTCGTCCTAGTTTAGAACTCACCGACAGTACGCACCGCCTACCACCGGGGTTCGAAAACCAGGACCTTCCAGATACAAGTCAAGCTTGTAAACCACTCCCCAGTCACTGGGAACCCAATCAATGGCGAATCCATGAATTCTAACTCCTTCCAACTTTTGATCTAAGCGCAACCACCAACTAATATCATCGGAGAGTATTTTCCCGACTCTTGCATTATCATTATTATTATTATTTAAACGCAAAAAAAACTTGGTACAATATGGCACCAAGAAAGATGCGCCACACAATAATAATAAAACAACATAGATCAAAAGTAATATATATTTATATAAGTAGAGAACGGATAAAAACTTCATTGGAGGGAAAACAGTCATGCTTAACAAGTTCAAACAGTATTCGTTAACTATCATCGGGAAGGGAAGAAAGAAGGAAATTGCAACACATTCGCCACTGATTACGATTCTTGGCCATATCCGATAACGTTTCGGGCCATCGATCTGAGCTATCTCGCGGACCCAACCAGGGAGTCGTGACACACCAACCGATGCTAATCTAGCCCAAAACTCCTTCATCCCACGACTCCACGTCATGGACTGACCACCCCTCCGTCTTTCCATCCCGTCCCAGGACTGGCTGACAAACAAAGACCTGTACGGAAGCCTCTCGGATGACATTCGCGCACACGTCCAAGCCACCGGAGCCAGTGTTTTCAGATAATGACACTCAATGAATGGTGATCTCCACTGTGTTCAAACACACGCCGCCGAACCTCAGAATTACTCACGCGATGATATCATCGAACGCAAGCAATCCTGCGGAGACGGCGATGATCGAACACGCAGAGTCGCCGCACATCCTCAACCTGCTCGGAGAGGCCAGGTTTCACAGGCGTAGAGAAAGACAGCCTGCACCGAAGCAATGTATGCCCAACCTTTGACAGCCAGGTTAACGTCGCGACGGCGCCAGAGGTGGCTCAAGTTGATATATGCCACCCTAGCCTCCACTGGTCACGACTTCCCCCACCCTAGAACTCCAGGCAACTTCGTCCTGCGCAGCCAATCACTAGCAAGCATCACATTATTTTTACTAAGAGTCGGTATGTAGGAACTTGATTTGTTTTAAGTTCTATCACGGATTGATGTCAGTTAAAGAATCATGGAAAGCCATCAGGGATTACTGGACAACTATTTTGTCCTAGTATGGGACTCATCGGCAGTACATACCCAGTATATGATGTCTACAGTCTCTGAGGTTGTGTGTTAGCTGAATTCTATCGGTCAAGTTTGCTATATGCATCACCAAGATAGGCGATTCGATAATTTGGTTAGGGTTAAATGGATGGAGACGATTGGTAGGAAGCCATGAACTAAGGTTTAGTGCTTACTGAAGACACTTATCACCAAGGAACTGATATCCCCTTTGAGATTGGACCCACGTCATTCATTTATAAATAATGTTTGCTAGGAATTACAGAATGACACTTTGTACAGAATATGATGGTACCATCATTGTCTATTTCGTTGGTTTCTCATCAGCTACCTACAGCCTAAGGAAATCATTATTAAGTTCATGTACAGAACAACTTTAACATTTTTGCACATGCTCAGAAAATTACATTTTGATAGTTTTCGTTCAGATGGCTGCAAAAGAGCACTAGTCAAAATTTCCCTTCATAGGGTCAGGATAATATGCTCTACAGACAAATTAGAGGAAGAATTTATGATTCCTCAAAATATGTTGAAAAAACAACAGTTATCCTTATAGATGTGAAGGCTTAGATGTCAAACAAATCACAGTGGAAAAAAGCAGCCTATCTTCATTCTAGTCGATTTTAAAGGTGATAATAATGCAGGAATAGTTAACAGAATATTGAATATCTCATTAGCCAGAAACTATCCTCCAGCTAAGTTGTTCCCCGTTCATCAGACAATATACTCTTTGGTAAAATCAAATTGCTTTTCTCATGTTAACTATAACTGTGTACACAAATTTGCATACGTTTGTGGTAGCAGTTAACAACATAAGCAACAATAAGCGTGAATGGGAGGAACCTGAAAGAAACAACCTCCTTTACCTACCTCGGAAGCATCGTTTCAACTACAGCCAGGCGGAACTGACGAGGACATCAAAGCCAGAATCGGAAAAGCAAGACAAGCTTTCATTACTCTTAAGTCTGTGTGGAGGTCAACAGCACTCAGAATCAAAAATAACATCCGGATTTTCAACTCCAATGTGAAGTCAGTCAGTGCTACTCACTATACGGATCAGAGACTTGGTGCGTCATAAAGAGCATCTCAAACAAACTACAGACCTTCATCAACAGTTGTCTTCTCTCAATACTCAAGATCAGATGGTCGACCAGAAAAGATCAGCAACAAGGACTTCTGGGAGCGAACCAACTAGGAACCGACTGTGAAACAAATAGGCAAGAAGAAATGGATGTGGATTGGCCATACTCTGAGAAAACAAACCGTCAAGTGGCATCACTAGACAAGCCGTTGCTCGAGTGGAACCCGAAAGGGAAGTGGCGAGTTGGTCGTCATTGCAAGGGTGACTTGGATGAGGTCATGTGAAGAGGAGATGAAAGCATGTGGGCAGACTTGGAGTCAGATGAAAACTCTACCAGAGAACGGAACGCAATGGAGACGCATGGATGAAGCTTTATGTTCCTCTAGGAATTAAAGGAAATAATAATAATAATACACGAATTCGCATGCATTTGTGGTAGCAGTTACAATGGAAGAACAGGAAAATGGGCACATCTCCGATTTTCTCAACATGTACCAAAATGCTTACGTCTCAAGGGGACAAATGCTTTAAATAATGCTGTTCCCGGACATCCCATGAATAGACATAATGAAGTGGGCATTGCAAAATCTCTTAAAATTATCAATAAGCAAAATAGCTCAATTCTCCTCAGGTTTGACGACTGCTTCAGTCACCATCATCAAACTCCTAAAACCCAATTCATGCGTTCAGAATGAAGGAGTTACCAGGCTTTACTTGACATGGTAACTGGATGTCTTTATTTCCTATTTCATTTGATTACGTAATTTTTGTCTTTAACCTCTCCCTATTATTGCTACAGTGTTACTTTGCTTGTCTCTTGTTTCTGTGGCATGAGTTGAACTCACAACACTGTTCTTACTCAATTTATTACTTACTCACCATCATCTTACAACTTGTCCATATTACTTAATTCTGTAACTGTTGTGTGCAAACATGCATTTTTGTTTACACTTGAACTCTCTGAGTGGAAACCGCATAGGCACGAGTCTGACCTAAACAAACTGGTTAGCACTCACACGAGGTGTGCAACATAGATGACACTGAAATACACACCAAGTCGGAAATCACATATCTAGGCGTCATTCTATCTGCTGATCGTTCCTGGTCGTCTCATATCTTGACGATTTCGAAAAAAATATCCCGTCTTACCTTCTACATCAAGAAGTTAAGACATTCTGGAATGACTCAACCCTAACTCTTACGATTCGTTAACTCTTGCATCCCGCCTGTTATTCTCTATTGTCCCCCTCTACCTTAGTTTTTCCAGGACTACTGAAGAAGGACTATAATAATAATAATAATAATAATAATAATAATAATAATAATAATAATAATAATAATCACTTTATTCCACAACAATAACAATTTACGGCATGGAATTTTCATATTGCAATGGTTTAGCTCTGTTTATAATTATATAAATGTATAATTTGTGTCGTGAATTGGTAGAAGTTTTATATTTTGTAGTACGAGCATAAATGTTTATGAAATTTCTTTTAGTCTTACCTGAAGAGATACAAGGAAACAATTGTGAATAAAGAGGATGTTCACTATCAGATAACTTTGGCTAAGTGTTTACAAGAATTCATATGCCTATTGACAACAGTGTCATTTAGTTGAGTCAAAGGGATAGCACTGACCCTACTTATAGCCTTCAATGTTCTTCGTAGTATTATATGGCCTTTCTTGAGTAGCCCAGGGAAGAATAATGGAGAACAATGTATATATCTTATTACGTAGGATGCTGAAGGTTGTCAGCACGCTGAGCAGCATGCCACTCAACCAGCTTGTTAATATTCTGGTCGACAGGCACTTCGACTCATGTGAAAAATGGGCTAAATCAATTCTATCTAACTCACACCACCCTCTTCATTCACAACTCTCCCCTTGTATCTCATCAAGCCAGACCAGACCAGAAGCCTATATAGAAAACTATAGGCTCGCACTAGCAAGTACAAAAACTCAACCAAACCCTACTTAGCTCGTGTTGTGTGCGATAAAGAAAGCATCAAGCGTGAAACTTAAAACTTATTAAATAGTCTGTAGAACAACTGGATCTCTTCTTTCCAACTCATATCATTTATAGGTACAACGTTTTCTTTCTTTCTTCTTTTCCTTTTCTCTCTCTCTTTTTCTCTGTTATGTGCTGCTTTGTTTCTTTCTTCCTTACAAACTCTATGCAAAACATTCTCCTTCGTTCTTTCACACTCTGTATATCTCGGCCTTTTTGTTACCACTTAAGGCAGTAAATATGCTAGTAGTATCTACTTTTCTAACACCTTCATCAAACCCTCTGTTCACTTTTGGCTTTGTTACAGATATGCCAAAATGTTGTTGTCAAAACTAACTGAGATTACGCATAATCTATGCAGAATTTTATTTATTGATAATGTACTAACTGGATGCAATACTGTATGTAGTGAAATGCTGAGAATTCCATTCTGTATCACAAGTACTATTTTGGAATAAAGCAAATTATTACTACATAAGTGTAATTTTTTGTAAGTATTGAGTTTGGAGCCTCCTATCAGTGGACATCATGTAAAATGTGCGAGAATGTTAAGGCTGTTGTGTACATAGACTTAATAATAATTTCTTTAGGCTGTAAGCGGCAGTTGATGAGATATAAGCCAACGAAATTAAACAGTGATTGTATCATCTTAATCCGCTTGCTCAAATCAAATTCATTAAAGGGGAATAAATTTTTGAAACTACAGAATATTTAAATTTAAAATGAGAAATAAATAATTAAGTAAAAAGGAAGACATACTCACCTGATTCGTTCAACTTTGAAAGTTTACGATAAGTGTTAGGATTGGTCAGTGGTGTTAACGAATGAGATCGTTGACTCAACAACGATCGACTACACGGTATAGAATGATCTCTGTGATTTCGAAAGTGTACTTTAGCAGCATTTGAAGATCTGTGTAAACGAGGGGATTTATTCGTATTAATGCCTGAGTCTATGTCAACAACTTCTTCTTCTTCGCCTTTAGATGTACCACCATACCATAGTCTAGAGGCTAAACGTGACCATAATGGACTGTTGTTTGGTGAGTTTTCTTTACTTTCAAGATTTGTTGAATTGTCAACAATTTTGGCATCAAGACAAGAACAAGAAGAAGTGTCTTCAAGATTTAAAGTGGCTTCATCAACCCCAGCGTAGGCTACAAACAGTAAAGAAAAAAAGGAAGAGAAATGGATTACGGTAGAAAATTGGTTTAAAAATAAATAAATAAAATGATATAAAGGCATTTGTCAAGACCATTCAGAAGGGGAAAAAACGAAGAAACTGAAGCATGTTGACCATTAATGACTATTCTCTCTCACATTTGATAACGTCTCCCGGTCAGTCACTGACTAGAACTATCTCTCCCTGACTCTACTCAGAGTGTCATGGTGTACACATCTATTGACGCTAACGCAACACGACTATCCTTTATTCCACGGTGCTAAATCATAGCCTGACCATCCGTCCGTTTGTTTTGAACACCCATCAGTCCCAGAGTTAGCAAACGACCAGCGGTGTGGAAGCCATCAGTACCACATATCAAAGCCGGTATCACAGGATGACAACGCTTAATGGAAGACAATCTCTACAGGGTTGAAACACATGCTTCCTGACCTCAGAAATACTCACATCATTATATCATCAGATGCACGGATTTCTACGCAGACAGAGGTGATTGAACATCCAGAGTCACTGCACATCCATAGCTCGGAGAAGCTAAGTTTCACAGATGTAGAGCGAAGCTACGCTCACTGAAGCAATTTAAACCTGACTTTTGACAACCACACTAATATCCTAGGGAACCACAGGTGGTCCAGGTTGGCGCATACCACCATGGCTTTTACTATATGGTTACTGGTCTCATCCCTCATATCTCCTCCGCCAGCATTCACACAACTACCTAAATACACAAACTTATCGACAACTTCAAGCGGTTCACCTGCCAGAGTGAGTGAGTGTAGGTACAGGCTCCTGCTAATCCTGCAATAATAGTTAGCAGTGAGATACCGCAAAGCACACACCATAATTACAGATACTGATCGCCAACTGGTTGTTAAATGAGATTTAGGCAGCCTGTATTTTATTGCACAGTTAAACAATATCGTGTACATACTCTACAGGCTGAAAAGTCTTTCTCCGAGATGCAGATCTACGCCACCACCAAAAATACCCTCTGGGACAGTGATGAGGGTATACAACCAGTGATATCCAAGTTTCCTGAAGTTACAGTAGCGGTAATGTGGCTGTGTTTCTTATCCAACCTTCCCCCTTTTCCGGACTCACTACCGGGGCTGGTAAAACAGTTGAGGTTTAGGAGTACGTCGGTAGCCGGCACTAGAACCTAGACAACGTGGATACTTGGCAAGAATTCAGGCAATAAACAACAAACCCACAATACAAAGTATGTCCCTCTGGTCTATTCCAAAAGAATTTTTAAAATATATCCAATAACACGCTGACACTTACCTAATAAACACTTAGAAAGCACTCCAATCGGTAGTAAAGGATCACACAAAGATAATAATCTCGATGGTGATGGTGTAAGAGACACTAATACAGGTGTATAGGCTAAAAATAAGCCAGCAGGACTGTCAAGTATACCGTCGTGCAAGGCACGCATACATACACCTAAGGCTAGATTACCACCAGCTGAATCACCGCCAAGAACAATACGTGCATCCGGTGTACAGCCAAAATGTTCACGATTCAACGCAACCCAACAATAAGCATAATAACAATCTTCTAATGCACGAGGATAAGGCGCTTCAGGTGCAAGGGAATAGTCAACCGCTAGAATTGGACAGTCTAATTGTTCAGCCCATATACGTAGGAAATTCTACAATAATAATAAGAAGAAGAACGAGAGGGGGAAATGAATATACATATTAGTAGAAAAGCATTTGAATACGTACCAAAAATGGTCTAAAACCACCATTATTACCATCCTAAAATTTTTGTATTATGCAGGATTACTCATACTATCACTACAAACACCGCATCAAAGCTGACAATTAAAAAAAAACCTGAAATGTTTATTTTATGATTGATTGCATGGAGGATTTAATCATGAGCTGACATCAGTTAGAGAACCACTGGAAAACCAACTGGGAGTACTGGACAGCTGTTTCGTCCTAGTTTGGGACTCCTCAGCAGTACGCACCCACCGGGATTCGAACCCAGGACCTTCTGGTTACAAGGCGAGCTCGTAGACCATTGAGCCACTGGGACCCGATCCAATGGTCCTTTATGATTGTTTAGTGTTGTTCAATCAAATTAACTGATCATCTTGGCTACAAACATTCTAAAATATCATTTTCATAACTTCTTGTATGATTATAGCTGTTACTCTTCACCACGCATAACCGTATCATAGTTTCCACTACCTAAATGCTGAGATATTATTTATCATTGTTGTTTATTTTCCTTTCTACTTCTTGGTATTTTTTGCATTTTTTGTTGTTGTTTTTATATTTATTTTTGAAATACTTCTAAATGTGTAATGAAATTAGATGCAATATTGTAGATATGTGCTGAAAATTCCACACTGTACCACTAGTACTGTTTCTGGAATAAAACAAATTATTATTATTATTCATATACTTACATAAACACGACATATAGAAAATAATTACAAAAATTATCTCATTAAACACAGCTTGTTAAATACACAAGCGTAGCTTATACCTTCCAGTGTTTAAGTTAGTTTGTATTTTCAAGAGCTAGTCTGTATGCATTTGACTTCTTTCAAGCTCAATCACAAACTGTTAGAGAACTATTGAAAAACATGGAGCAGTGGACAGCTAGTTGTCTTTTGCCCTGGCTTGAGACTCTTCAACAATAAGCACCCACGATTCCCTTCTATCAGGGATCGAACCGGAAACCTTGTATATTAATAGACTACTAAGCCTGCCGACCATTTTAACAGCAATTTGAGCCGGAACACTTACCTCTGTCACTTCGTTATTATAGCATGATGGCTGGTGAAAGAAGTCATGACCAGTGAGGTCGATCACAGGTAGGGGGTGTGAGGGACAAATAATCACCGATGACAGTGGCTGGCGGTCACACTAAAACCGCATATCTTGTGCATTCCATTGATTGACTGACTGACTGATTGACATGAGTAGTTGAATACCACTCATGTGAACTGGTAGCACTTGCCAGTCAGGCAGATGAAAGTGATTTAAACACCCGATGGCCTATCCCATAGTTTGTAGTTGAACTTATCATCAATGTACCCAGTTGAACTTAACAAAGAGTCAAATCAGTTCGAACTATTCATTAATTAATCTCAGCAGTAGGTAGCACGGTGTATTTGCGCTTTCTTTCTTGATTTTCACTTATGGTATCAAGCAGATTGAATATTCTGTGATCTGAATAATTTCGGGTTCTGAAGTAAAAACTGTAATGAAATTCCACCTCAAACTGTGTAATTACTAAAAATTGCGAATTTGGTTCATATCCTTGAACGAAAATTATCCGTATCTGTTGGTATGTCGACAACAACAAGTACGGACTTTTCAACGATGTATTTTCGTTAACATGATGTAATTTCGTTAACGGTGGCTAGCACTGGAATCCAAGACTCGTTATAACTGTAAGTGCCTCCAATCCCAGAGAATTGAACACAAATAACAGCCAATATCTGTTGTACAAAAGATGTCTCATGTCACCCAGAGGATAACACTTCTATGTTTAAAAAGATCAGTGTGTTAAGTTTGACTTTCAGTGGGAAAACACAGTCACCTGCTGCGTTGGATACAAGTACAGCACACCCAGATGAGTCTTCCCAAATAGAACAGAATGTGGATAGCGTTATTGGAAGACGCAGATTATCTGAAAACATATGTGATGTATTTGCGCTATACATTTCGAACAATCTGATCCCTCACACATTTACTTGTCAAGTCGATATATATATGGAAAAGTTGATTAAACAAAGTGACAAAAAAGAATTAAGAATAATTAACACAACGTTTGGTAATCCAATCAAATAAGGATTACCAAGGTAGCTTAATAGGAAAAATAAACTGTTTTTGAATACACAGGGAGGGGCCATGAGTAGCTATAGTCTCGGCGTATTTCAATAAGCGCGCCTGATCGTTTTCATAGATGACCTTAAAGGCTGTGTTAACATCAATCTTATGGTTCATCTCGATTAGGTGTTTAGCTATAAACAAAGCTGGTAGTCTGACACCTGCATCTATGGGTTTTTCACAATTCATTTGTTTTTCTAGCCATTTTGGGATATGCTCTCCTACTCTCACATGCAAAGCGCGATTACTCATCCCTGTGTATGTGTGTCCACACACACACACATGAAAATTGGTAAATAATGTGGAATGTGATATAAGCACTTATGCACTTTTGAGGTTTGCAGTGGAGCATATTTTTAGCCTTTTTGACAATTACAAGCTGAGCTGCATAATAGGTTCTACGGATGATCGAATTCAACCTTTGTCTCAAAATCCTACTGTTTATTTCCCCGTTACATGGTGGTAATTTGATGAAGACATTTTTCTTAGGGGCAGTATAGATTGTAGGTTGAGAGACTAATTGACTTCTATACCTGTTTAGAAATTTTTAAGGATATCCATTTTCAACGAGAGTATCCATCAATATTTCGTTTTCTTTGTCTATAGTATCAGCCGTACAAATACGTTGAATCCTCTCAAATAGACATTTCACCAAGCCTCTCTTATACTGTAATGGACAGAAAATGGGAAAATTAAGTTACTACCCTGTCTAAGTGGGCTTTCTGAAGATTGATCGTCTCATTGAACCATAATCATCGACTTGGCAAGTAAATGTGTGATCAAATTGTTCGAAATGTATAGCACAAATACATCACATATATTTTCAGATAATCTCCGTCTTCTAATAACGTTACCCAAATTTATGAAAAAGAATAATTGTTCTAAATTTTAGAACAGAATGTGCATTCTGATCTCTCCTTACAAAGCTGACGACTGGGATAATAGGATTCTTCAAATGTATCTCAGCTAGTAACATCCGAATACTTGAAAGACTTCAAAAATTGTACTGCAGCCCTATAGTCTTACATCATGCCTAACCATGTCAGAGTGAAGAGGATGCTCGTTGATAGCATTGGTTGACGGTGGTGCTATATTGGATGCATGCATTGACAGAAGTTAGCAGTCCTAAGTCATTGAATTCTAACTTATTGGACAGTCAACTGACTAGCATTGTAATCTAAAGATCTCGAGTTCAATCCAATGTGGGATCAGGGGTGTGTACTGCTGAAGAGTCCCAAAAGTAGGAAGAAACAGCTATCCAGTACTTCCTGACATTTTTTTAATCATTCTCTAAATGACGGCGGCTCAGACGTTTCCCATATTTCCAAACTGAAATGGATGTTTGGTTAGTCTTAAGGAGCCACCCATCCCAAGCCCTTGACTGATTCACAGTGCAGAGGAACAGAGTTCGCATGATGGCCGGTGACCAAACAGATCCATACACCATCCAATGCTTCGGTATTCGAGAGCCCTTGTACACCGTATATTTGGAATCAGGCTTCTCCAGCTCCTCTCCTAGGTAGACCTGCATGTCTACTAGTCCCTGTTGTAAGCGTCAGACATTCGCATTGACCCTCTCACTTTTGTGAGTAACAACCGCCCCGGGAAGACAGTAGTGAACTAGAATTGCCTGACAGAAGCTATGTCTGTCTGTTTTCGACATAGAACTTTGCACAAATGTGCGGAAGTTCAAGTCACCAGACTCCATGTATCACACAAAGCAAAAGAAGAAAGTATAAATTTTTTTTTATAATTTTATTACAGCTTGATTCCACACAGTACTTTTTAGTAGAAGTATGGGATTTTCAGCATGTGATATCGGTAGCCCAAATTTCGCAGGCCGACCACTGATACCAGGCAGGGAATCGAACCCCGCACCATGTGTATGGTCGGCGAGAGTCCTAACCACTGTGCCACCGAAACAATGAATAATAAAGGCAGTAGACAGAGGTTTGAGACAAAGGAATAGTAATAACGAAGAACAATATAGTTTCATTGGAAATCAGAAGTCCCAAGGAGTGGATGCATCTGCACCAGCCATTCAGAACGATTTTCAGCCATATCACCAATTGTTTCCAACCATCGGTTTTTATCGTCCCGAGGACCCCAACCAACCAGTCACGAAGTCTACACCTTCCTACGTGGCTGGTTGGCTTAAACTAACTTTGTGGATTTCCTTGATTGGTGAAGCCATGTTTTGGTTTGACCACCGCTAGCTCTTTTCCAGCCTGACTGACCCTATGTCAGCTAACATTGCCGTTGTCAAGGAAGGCGATGACTAGGCATACGTAACACATGTCCTAACCATCTCAATCGATGTAATTTCACATCCCCGTCGATTGATTTCCCCTCCTTACCTAGAACTCAACTGAAGCCTAACCTTAATATTGCTCGCTTTATTATACCACTTCAAACGGGAGATAGAACGCAGGCACCTATGAACAAAGACAGCTAATTTTTTGATGTCTACCACTCTCAATGGCCAGGTCTCACAGCCATAAAGGAGGACGGAGCAGACTGATGAGCAGTACACACACCCTTTGGTCGATAGCCAGATATCACACAGATATCACATGAGACAGAGCATCTAGAGAGGAAGACTGAAGGCTAGCCACCACCTTCAGCTGTACCAACTCGTTTATGGAGGGAGGCGGCTCTTACACAAACTATTTAGTGTAGATACAAATTTTAGCGCTATAAATAAATGTTAAATATGAATATATATAAAATTAGCATTCACTTACATCTTGTGATTGAGAATTCAATGCAATAAATCCACCACCGTGTATATAGAACAATAAATATGGAGATCTTTTAACACTTGATGATGATGATGATGAACTATCCTCATTCCCTGTAGAATTTAATCCTCTAAAATTAGCATATGAAAAACGTCGACGATAGCTAGAAGGAGTTGATATTTTCGATGCTGCTAACGAAGATGTATTCAAAGAATTTCTTGGTGAAAATAACCCAAAGTTAGGCAACTGGACTGAATTCGATCGTGGATGACAATAATCTTGTGTTTTATTATGCTCACGGGATTGTGAATACAAGAAGTTGGGTAATTCATTGCCACGTGTCCATTCTAAACCAGGTCTAAGATGACGACACAATACACGCATTTGTAATGGTGTTATACCGATATGTGATTTAGGCGTTTCTATGTCAACAAATTCTAAAAGAAAACAACAACAGAAAAGAAGACAAGAGAAGAGTAATGAAAATCTCAGAGGAAAATGATGCTCAGGAAGGCTTCTTGTGCTTTTGGAAGTGTGTGGGCAGTTGTTACTTCCCGGCTGCCCACACCGTGGAAGTTGCCTGATTCTTCGGGTACCTGAAACAGAGAGAGAGGGTTAGTGTTGCGTGACCACAGAGCCCAGGGGACAACTGCTTGAGGCCGGTCACACACGACCTGTACGAACTAGTTACTTGGTTTGCTTCCGTGTTCGTAAACTTACCGCCGGTTACGGACCACCATAGGGTAAGTCGGGATGTACAATTTTTGGGGTCGACCTTTTCTAACCCCTCTCTCCAGAGTGGAGAGACAGTGTAACTGGCTACCATGCTAGTCATCTGAGGGAAACACCTCACTGCTGTTACACCCCTGTTCCCCAGCAGTACGACTTCGTCCACAGACCCCCAGCATAGTGTAAGAAAAATTTTTACACTATGCCGGTAACTGCTTTTAGTTTAACCACAATCCTGACAACGTTCTTGGCATAGTAGACCTGCAGGAGCATTGGTTCCAGCCAGTGTAACGTGTTGGGGAAAGGAAATGAGAGATCGCTAGAGTGAGTGCATTTGCGCATCAACGATTGAGAACGATTTTGAACCATATCACCAGGAGTTGTCGCCAGCCATTGATTCTTAGCATCCTGAGGTCCACAAACAAGTAGTTTATATCTCCCAACTTGATGAGTCAGTAGCACAGCGGTTATGACTCTCGCCGACCGACCATGCACATGGTCCGGGGTTCGATCCCCTGCCGATGCACACCTGATATCTATGGTCGGCCTGCAAAATCCGGGCTATCGATATCACATGTTGAAAATTACATAACTGTAATCCAAATCAACCCCGTGTCAGCTACCGTCGCTAGTCAGGGAAGGCGGCGGCTTGGCATGCATAACAAGTGTCCTATCCATCTTATTCGGCGTAGCTTTACAACCGCATAGACTGACTTCGTTGCCTCAACCCCTAACCTCATTATTATTCATCATACTATATTTATTTTTTTTATTGTAGCTTGACTTCACACAGTATTTTTGATACAACTATGAAATTTTTAGCATGTGATATCGGTAGCCCAAATTTAGCAGGCCAACCACTGGTGTCAGGTGTGCGTCGGCTGGGGATCGACCCCGGACCATGTGCATGGTCGGCGAGCGTCCTAACCGCTAACACACTTTACGCGAAGATACAATGCAAACATTTGTGATCAATGACAGTTACCTTTCTCATATCTCCCACTTTCAATGGACAGAGTGAACTGCTACTCAGTACATATGTCCTTCGACTGAAAGCCGAATATCATGTTTACACCAGAGATGGAGTAAGTTGGCGAATCCCATGCGAGCCTTTTATATCCATGCTGAGATTCCGTCAGTAATCAGTCCATTGGAGCTGATGGAACTTTCCGAATGACTTAAGTCGTCAGTACACTCTACCACTTCATTCATTTCTTCTCTTTAAACTAGGAGTCAGTACAGACCAGTCCTACAGCATTTTACATTTAATAGGAGCCGGCGAATACATACCTCCACTAATTCCCTACAACTTCTATAATTTACACATGTTCATGTAAAAAGGCGAGGAAAAATGTTACTCAACGACTACTTGTATTTCAAAGCAGCTGGCAATGACCTACACCGGTTATTTGCGGGCTAGTGATGCTACTACTTACCTGCCCACCAAAACCTTGGTTCAAACCTGCAATCCGGTGATCGGAAGTTAAGTGTCTAAGCGCCAATGCGACGACAACATCACATGTCCGTAAGATCTTGATGGTTAACTTATTTTATCACTGTGTCGCCCACTTTCGACTAATCGAATTTCTATTTTTGCTGACATCCGGTGTTGTATTCTATCAGGCCAGGTATATCGAACGAGATGATTGAGAGAAACATACTACGCATGTCAAGTCGTTGCCTTCCACGTTGAGTAATGTTAGTTAACACCTACATAGGATTAAATTTGAAACACGTTAGGCTCATGTAGCTAGCCAGAAATCGTGTGGTTTAACTTGATTCGACTCTTTGAGCTGAGTTGAACCGGGTATGCCACTGATAGGTTCAGCACTAAACGGGCGAAACGACCATCCGGTGTCTAGATCGCTTTGATCTGTTTCGCTGTGAAGTACAACCGGTTGATTGACGTGAGTGATGTACAACTACTACTCATTTCAACCAATCAGTAGTATATAGTATAAGAGTTACAAGTGGTCAATTCCAAACTTGACAACAATCTATCAAGTATTTTTGATTGGACACTAGTAACTAGTGTAGTGTGTCTAGTCCTTTCTTTGTTTGGTGCAGACTGAATTTTATCAGTCAGGTTTGCAGTGTGGCCACCATTCTAGGTAGCTCGCCATCACGGTGCACATTGATTTGATGATATTAGGTGGTTGGAAGCAATCGGAAGGAAGTCTTGGACCTAGGTTTCGTGCTAGTTGGCACTCACCAGTCAGCAAGGCGTATCTGCAACCAACTTGAAGGAACTCACGTCCCTTCTGAGATTCGAACCCGCGTCACCCAGTAACAGCTGCAGTCGGAGACGTTACCAAGGTCAAGCAAGACTTCCTACCGATTGACTCCAACCATCTAATATCATCAAATCAATGTGCACCGTGATGGCGAGCTACCTAGAATGGTGGCCACATTACAAACCTGACTGATGGAATTCAGTCTGCACCAAACAAAGAAAGGACTAGACACATCACACTAGTTACTAGTGTCAAATCAAAACATCCACTAGAGTCCTACAGGAGGTCAATAGCGAGCCCGAATAGCTCAGTGGTAACGTCCCTGACTGCAGGTGTCACTGGGTGACACGGGTTTGAATCTCAGAAGGGACATGAGTTCCCTCAAGGTTGCAGATACACCTTACTGACTGACTGGTGAGTGCCAACTAGCACGAAACTTATGTCAAGCAAGGCTTCCTGTCGATTGCCTCCAACCACCCTATATAATCCATCAAGTCTTTGACTGTTGCTTTGAGTCATATAGGCGGAGGGGATGTAGACCAAGTGGTTGGAGTCCTCGGGGTGCTAAGATCCGAATGGCTGAAAACTGTAGGTGGCATGGCTCAAAACATTTCTCTCTCAATGGCGCAGATGCACTCACCTTCTGTAATCTTTGAGATTCCCATAAAGTTCTCTTATTATAATTACTCCATGTGATTATTCTCTCTCTCCTGTATATTCCCCCATTCATTTTATCTCTTTCAAATATCTTCTTTGTGTGCTATATGCAATGTGACCAGTTGGACTGGTACACTTATGTACAAAGTTCTTCACTGAAAAGTGAGAAAGTCAGTTTATGTCAGGCACTAGGCCGTTCACTCTGTGCTGTGTTTTTGACACGGTTGATTTACTTTTTTGTGTGTGACAGTCATTGATTCCAATATTACAGTAGAAGAAGAGGTCAATTTAATAGGGATCATTTTTATAGGTTAATGAGCTTCCACATGAAATATTCTTTATATATATATATATATATATATATGAGAGTGTATTTTATTTTTAATATTCTTCAATCCTAGAAGTTTCAAGGACGTTTGAAGAAAAGGAAATTTATTTCCACCGAGTTTCCAGAAAAACGGAAAACATGTGTCACTGGAAATTCCTTATAGGATATCTCTGACAGTCCAGTGAGGAATTATTATGAGTTTTTCTTTTTATCACTGACCCAACATAGATGGCACCTATATTCACCTAAATTCGGGGCACAGATGAGGGATTTCGAAGCCAGACCAGGTTCGGTAAAGCAAGGCAAACTTTCGTTACTCTTAATTAATCAGTGCAGAAATCCACTGCACTTAACATAAGAAAGATTCACATTTTCGACACATCGTCAAGTTAGTGGCTTGGAGATAGTCATGAAAACTATTTCCAACAGTCAGCTGCCGACCTTCATTAATGCTGACCTTCGCTCTATTCTGAGGAGCCGACTACCAACTGGAAAGGATCAGTGACAAGGAACTCTGCCAACGAATCAACTAAGAACCTGTTGGCCAATAAATATGCCAAAAGAAGTGGATATGACTAGGACAAACGTTGGGGAGACCGTTGAGTGACCACCCCACGAGCCAGGTCATCAGTGGAACACAGACGGGAAAAGACGAGTTAAGCATCGAAGGGTGACATGGATGAAATTATAAAAGGAGAAAATGAAAGCCTATGGGTAGTTGTTGAGCCAGCTAGAGAAACAGACTGCAGAGAACAGAGTGAAGTGATGTACACTGCTAAAGTCATGTGTTCCACCACTCCGAGCACGAATACAGGGGGCTCGTTTCGCATTTGCCAGTTTACGCCGACTCTGGCGTAGACGAGATGTTCGACTATCGACCAAAGGGCGGGTGTACTGCTCATCAGTCCACTCCGTCCTCCTTTATGGCTGTGAGACCTGGCCATTGAGAGTGGAAGACATGAAAAGATTAGCTGTCTTTGATCATAGGTGCCTGCGCTCTATTTCCCGTGTAAAGTGGCATAACAAGGTGAGCAACATGGAGGTTAGGCGTAGAGTTCTAAGTAAACAGGGGAAATCAATCGACGAAGTCGTGAAGCTACAAAGACTGAGATGGTTAGGACATGTGTTACGTATGCCTAGCCATCGCCTTCCTCGACGAGAAATGTTAGCGGATATAGGGTCAGGCTGGAAAAAAGCTAGTGGCGGTCAAACAAAAACTTGGCACCAGTCAATGAAATCCACAACAGTTGGTCTAAGCCACGTAGGAAGGCGTAGACTTCCTGACTGGGGTCCTCGGGACGGTAAAAATCTATGGTTGGAAACAATTGGTGACATGGCTCAAAATCGTTCTCAGTGGCGCAGGTGCATCCACTCCATTGTGACTTATGATTTCTAATGAAACTGTTTCGTTCTCCGTTATTACTCCTTTGTCTCACACCTCTGCTTATCGTCTCTATTATGCTTTTCTTGTACTTTCTTCTCTTGCTTCGCGTGCTACACGGAGTGTGACGACTTGAACTGGTGCACATTTGTGCAAAGTTCTATATCGAAAACAGACAGACTCCGAAACCCAAGGCTATAATGATAATGTAATGACAATCTTACGAGGCAGATTAATATATGTGTACAACTTAGTTACTGTGGTAGTAAGTAATTCCATATTAGTTTGTTTATTAGATATATCACACAGTGAAACACAGTATTATTTACTGGATGACAGTGTTTCAAAAACACAATTTATTGTTCATAATCATTTCATCAATTATAATCACTCGACTTCGAAACTTGAGCTCTATAGTTTTCTTTGTCCTCTTCTATTTGCCATCCTTGGGGTAGCAGAATTTTCCAGATTTCTGGAACAGGTGTTGAATCATTCCTATCACACGTACACTCTTCAGTTGATTCGATAAACAAAGCTTCTGTTATTAACTTCTCCCTCCACCCTGCTGGTACATTAGATTTTAAAACTGTCATCCTATCCCACCCATCCTATTGTATGGTTGTGTGTAACTGCATGTAGTGCTATAGCTGAACTATTCTCTAGATTTCTTATCTTATTTGGGTCAACCAATCTAGATTTTGCTAGGTTTTTATGTTCGACTAGTCTGACTGACCCTGTTCTACTACAGTGATCTATGTATTTGACCTGACAATCATTGCAGGCGGGGTATTAGATAAACTAAATTGTTTTGTTTTAAAGGCTCCACAGGATTGATCCTTTAACCGAAAAAGCTTCTTTCTAATTAAGTTTGGGTTTAACTCCCAAGCCATCGCCTTCTATGGTCAAGCGATGTTAGTCGATATAAGATTAGGCTGGAAATCAGTTACAGATGGAAGGATCAAGACAAATCATCAATGCATAAAATCCTTGAATATTTCTTTAAGCAACGCACAGAAGTTTATTGTATGTCAGTAGTTGAATGCTAGAATGTTTGCCAGCCCCGCGATGGGTCCAGACCAGATTTCCGGTCACCAAAGCACTCCTGAACCTCAACATAGTCGGTAGTAGGCCCACAAAACGAATGAAAGTTAAAGGCGTGAGAATAATAGACCCACCCGTAACAATAACTAACGCCACTGCTACTGAAACTTCAAGTCTCTAGCTTGAAGTAGCCCTATGTTCCACTGGGAACATGAAAGAATTAAAAACAGAAAGAGATCATGGGTCACTGGATCCTCATCTCAATGGTTGAGTGGTCAACGGTCTCACCTCACAAGCTAAACGTCCCAAGGTACAAACTCTAGTGGGTGATGAGTGAAAAGTCCCACACTAAAAACAGTTATCCATCCAGTCCCCCTTGATTTTCAGTGGTTCTCTAACTGATGTCCGTTCCTGATTCAACCTGATACCAATCAAATTCCTTTACATTAATAATTGAAAACTTTAAACCTAACATGACTGGCTGGGTTTCAACATAGAATTTGTACAGAAGTTCAGAAATGCATGTAACCACACTCCATATAGCCCACAAAGACAGACAAATGACAGAGAGAAAAAGGTATTTAAAAGACCTATGAAAAGGAGAAATGTGCAAGCCAAGGAATGGTAATGTGCGGGGTGGTGGGGAGGGGGGGGAGATGACAGTTTACAGGATGTAGAGGATTACAAAGGAAGGAGTGAATGCATTCGCCCTATTGAGATAAATTTTGACCCATATCACTAGTAGTCTCCAGCTAATGGTTCTTAGCATTACGAAAACCTTTTTCGATAAATTTCTAAATTACTTAAAATCTGCATTGAAAGCTAACTTAGAACTTTGCTTCATTGGACTAGGCATACAACTGCCATAGAGTGAGGGTGGGGGGGCTGGGAGTTAGGACCTTGAAACTTACTCCGGGCCAATAGAGGTTTAAGTTAGACAGGTTAGCGTCACCAGCTAGTAGCTTATTTTTAGACACATTAACCCATATGTTTTCGACCCTTACTTGGAGATAATTCTACTCAGCATGTGATCAGTTTTAAAATCAATCCAGATTTCTCTTATTATTTTTCTAAGTGTACATACCTTGTTCATTTCCTTCTTTTGATTATTTGAAAGCATTTTTAATGGTATTGTTTGAATTTTGAAAGAATGAGCCACAGCCATAGACGGTAAAATGACATTGGGACCTTCAGATACGACGCGTAGTTCTGCCAGACTCCAAAACATTTTACAGAATTGTACACTGGAGTTCCGTGTGAGCTTTGCCAACATCTTACCACGATCCTCTGGAGATAAATACGATGTGACAGATCGATAAACTGTATTCACTAAGCTTGCTATACCCTGTTTGCTGGTCTGAAAGAAAAGTTAAACAAAATATGACGTATGTTAATCACAATTCCCAATTTTTAAGATATTTTAAGTGGTATTATTGATATTTATTGAAATAAAAACTTGGCACATTATGAGTACCACGTGATGCGCCACACAAAATCTCAAGGTTTGTGCCAGGGTTCGGATATCGTCCGGATGCCCAGGGGTAAATCCCCAGCCTTTGACTTAATCCACAAGGTAGTGGAGCAGCTTCAAAAATTGGATTTCTACGGTTTTCGGTGTCCGAAACAAGATAATACTTCGTGCAATCCGTCCGCATTCTGCAGCCCATGTGCATCATAAGTTTGAAATCAGCGTCTTCCAGCTACCCTAGGCAAACCAGTGCGTGGCACAAGTCAGATTCTAGGTGTCAGAGGTTCGCATTCGCCGTTTCATTTTTGTGAAGAACACGGTGTGAAATAATAATGCACAAAATTTCCTGGAATACACTATATCATTAGGATTTTGAAGTAGTGCAGAAGGTTTGTAACATAGGTGGATACTTTTGATGTTACTATGTTTTCCGAGCCAGATGGTTTCCAAAATTTTGGAAGAGCTGGTGTTCACGAACCAGCACGATTTCCTTATATCAACATTACTTAAACCAAATGACCTAACATCGAAAGAAGGTAAAAACCGATGTCATCGATAAAAACAGACTGCATCAACTGTGGAAACCAATATACTGTTCAAAACGAACGTCTCCTTTATCTTTGCATCCATGAACATTATTATTCCTTTGTGTTCGGAGTGAAATATGGGGCCATATGGTTGTATCTACTTCTGTGGTGAGAGCTGGCTGCTAGCCGAATTGATAGACAGTAATTTACGTCAATGTTTATGTCCTCAATATTGGTCGTGAGAAAAATATGAACAAAGACTGATTCAACAACCAACCACAGCAGACTTTGTTCGCGTAGGAGGATACAGTTAGCATATAGATGATCTGACATTCAAGAAACAGACACGAAGAGATGAAAGATTAACTTTCAGTGAGAAACAACCAATCAGAGGGCTGTGTTTGTCTGCTACCGATAATCTGTAATAATGTACATGAAAATCTATAAATATGTGTTGATTTCGTTAATAAACGATCTGTTGCCTGGTCCTTGCCTTCTGTTGTTACACTTCTACTGTTATCGAACTTCTCGTTGACCTTATATTTGACATCTTAGTCATATGACCTTTTTTTATTTATTGATAAACTTAATCTATGTTCACGTGTATTAACTGCAAATTGAGTTGATGAGTACCAAATGTCTAGGGATTCTCCGGCGTTCCTCTCTGTCTAAGATTTTTAAATCCAGTTGATCTGACGTATTTAGTTTTTTAACGTGAACCAATATGAGAGAATTTATTACGTGTCTTTCAAATGCCAGTATACGTTTAACTCTGTGCCTCAATTTCATCGAATTTCAAAAGACCTTTAGGAGTGCCAGCCGTGAACTAGAGAGGAAACTTCTTCAAAACGATGGAGTGTAATGCTGCGAACATCTATAAAAACCTTATAGTGACGATACCACGTGCCAAGTAATTCACAACGGAAAGCTCAAATGAGAATTTTACGTGAATACAGGAGTAAGACACAGCTGCCTACCATTACCGATGATATTCTTGATTACAGTGAACTGGATCATGCAACAGAGCTACAAAAGATCCTAGAAGACCTGGACTTTTAGGATTAATTTATATCTGATGCCACACAAACTTGTCAACAAGTTGGCCGAAGAGGCAGCGAAGACAGGACTTCGAGTGGACACAGAAAAGACAGAGGTGATGAAGATACCTGACTTCCAATAATAACGTCATTTCTTTCAATTACCTCACCAAGGCAGCATCGTCTTAACTACAGGTGGCACTGATAAGAATGTCAACTAGGATCGGAAAAGCATGTCAGACATTCACTAATTTACCGTCAATGTATAAACCTGCTACACTACTCAACATAAGGAACAAGATCCGGATCATCAAAGATAATGCCAAATCAGAGTTTCCATACAGTTCAGTTCAACTGGGACAGTTTAAAAATCTTAGAAAGAGAACACAAAGAACTCTACAGAATCCCTAGATGTCAAATACTCATCAAATCAATTTGCAATTAATAGACATGTGGATATTGTATTAACGAGAGCTTCGCAGTTAAACCCTACACGGCTCAGTATTAACATCCTCTAGCCATTATATTATACTAATGCGTCCATTTGTGGATTTTCACCCTAGCTTAGATTGGTGATTTTTTTCTCGCAATTCATTAGGACGCTTTCCTTCTTGGGAGCACCACAATTATCATTATTCTGTTTATAAACTAAATTAAATTAAACCCTAGAATAATGCTTAATAATTGTATCCCAGATTTTAAGTTTGGTTATATATCATTTTGCCATTTCAAATTTGACAGCTGGTCTATATATGTTAAGAATTCGCAGAATTAATTGTAAAGTTGATTAAGCTAATCAGAGGTACTGCCAAAGATTATTCATGAAGTAATTGGAATATCATAAAACTTCGACAGCGTCGATCGAGAGGTGATTTGGAAACTACTTCGCTACTACGGGGTGTCATCGACAATTATACATCTCATCCAACAGTTATACGACAATGCTGCATGCCAAGTAATCCACAACGGGAAACTTACGGAAGCCTTCGAAGTAAGGACGGGAGTAAGGCAAGACTGTCTACTATCGCTAATGATCTTCCTGATTGCAGCAGATTGGATAATGCGACAGACAGTTAGCGGAAAATGAGGAAACGGCCATAAAATGGATCCACTTTTACAAATCACTTGGAGGATCTGGACTTCGTCTGTGATGATATATGTCTGATTTCCCACAAACTGGAAGTTATGGAAGTGAAAAGCAACAAGTTGGCAGAAGAAGCATCAAAGATAGGACTTTAGGTGAACATAGAGAAGACAGATGTAGGTGATGAAGATTCCTGGCCAACACCAACAGCAACAACGACAACAATCAGCCAACATAAATGGGAGGAACCTGAAGGAAAAAACCTTTACCTATCCACCTGGGAAGCATCGTCTCAACTACAGCCAGGCGGAACTGACGAGGATATCAAAGCCAGAATCGGAAAAGCAAGACAAGCTTTCATTACTCTCAAGTCTGTGTGGAGGTCAACAGCACTCAGAATCAAAAATAACATCCGGATTTTCAACTCCAATGTGAAGTCAGTGCTACTCACTATACGGATCAGAGACTTGCACTGAGCGTCATAAAAAGCACCTCAAACAAACTACAGACCTTCATTAACAGCTGCTTTTGCTCAATACTCAAGATCAGATGGCCGGCCAGAAGAGATCAGCAATAGGGAGGGATCTCTTGGAGCGAAACAACACGGCAGAAACCGATTGTGCGACAAATAAGCAGGAAGAAATGGAGGTGGATTGGCCATACTCTGAGGAAACCATTAAGTGACATCACTAGACAAGCCATCGCTCGAGTGGAACCCGAAAGGGAAGCGACGAGCTGGTCGTCAATGCAAGGATGACTTGGAGGAGATGATGTGAAGAGATGAAAGCATGTGGGCAGACTTGGAGCGGGGTGAAAACGTCGGCAGAGGACCGAACGCAATAGAGACGCGCGGCTGAAGCCCTATGTTCCTCTAGGAATTAAAGGAAACAATAATAATAAAACTTTGCACAAAATCGGGCCTACACAAATTATCAGGCCTTATGTTAAAATATATCTAGGGAGAAAGCCACAGAGAAATGAAACAAAGAAATGATAAGTACATTTGTAGGAAGCTAACGAAGCAGGGAGTATATGTACTCAAAATATGTATGAAGCAAATTACATGCTGAACACTCTAATGCAATGATGCTAAAATTCTCAGTATGCATGCTTAACACCTTAGCAAATCTATATGGAAAACTAATGACTCGATTTAGGACTTTATACACAACCAATGCGTGAACTTACCAAAAAACTGTTCCCATATCCAGCCATTAAAGAATTCAAAAATTGTAAAATCCTTTGAGCACTTGGGCACAAGTAAAAAGCTAAACAACGACCGTAGAAATATTCCTGTTTTATATTATCTGACAGAGTTTCTAATCGATAAAACTCTGATAAATCCTCCAAGTATTGTTTTGAATCGAACTTTGCATTGGCAGTTTGGATCACAGTTAATGGATTTCTTATAATACGTTTTGTATCACAATGTCCAATCTCTGGTAAATCAACAAATTCAGAGCGAGGGAATAAACACAATGGATTAGCAAAGCGTGGTGAATTACTCAAAACTTCAAGACACACATTGAGCTCTATCAAGCAATTGACATAGGATATAACACTTCGATGGGTAATACCAGACCTGAAAGATTGAAAAAAGAAAGGATGATCGCTTGCAGTATTCTCAGTTACAACCGTGAAGAAAAAGATATTTCATACTACAATAGTAATTCTAAGCGGTGTCACAGATTATGCTGAATTAGATTGTCACTTAGGAACAAAAATTTCTAACCGCTTCTCTGTTCTTTAGCTGAGAGAAAACATTAGCTCTTACCAGCTCTTTAATACCTTCTTATATTTAGTAGTTCAAATCCTTACTACATACACAGATTCGAAACACTGAACTAAACGTGCCTTTAGGTGTTCTTGATGTAATCACAAGGGAGTGATACCTTTCACTGTAAAATTTAGGTTCCTCAAAATGACGCATTTGCTTATAAGATTTTGCGAGAGAACTATTACCAGAATTTAATACAATTGGTAAAATGAAGTACTTCTTAACTTTATTAATGGTATGGAATGAAATATAAAGATTTGCTACGCACAAATGTGATTATGGTTATTTAGGCCAGACACATGAGTTGCGAGCTATATAAAATTATTAGCCATGGCACGTGACTGAAAAATAACTGCACAACAGTATACATAATTGCTGAATGGTATCACTCGCGAGATAAAATAAATCAAAAAGTTTTATAACATCAAAGAATATTACGAATTAATCTATAAAAACCACATGCTGCCATGTGTGACCAATAATTGAATCACCAAAATATACACAGTATGCTTAGCCTCGGTATAATTAGGCAAAATATTGCTTATCACTTTAAGTACTACAAGTTAAGGCACTTCCACACATTTAATTATTGACACTATTTTCGGCGTTTTTATCCTGTTAAAAGAACTATCAGCTAATGATTGAGGTTGCTATTAAACAATGTTTCTATTCCTATAAAAATCCAGAAAACTACTATTAATTCACACCACGCCTTATTGTGCTCTTGAAGTTTCCTAATGAACCCCATAAATGTGCAAATATATGAGGTAGATAGGAAAAGGTGATGATTAATTTACATCAGCTGCATTGAAAAATACACTGAAAAGTCTCAAGTCTATTTCCGCATGAAAAATGATAATGATTGACACACCTAACTGAAACTACAGTGTTAATCTTTACTTACCACTTGGAGATAGAGTACGAACTCATCTGTCGAAGATATGTTAACAATACAGCACAACATCTCATTGTGATAATCAAGAAACTCCGAATCCCATTAGCCCGCAATGAGCCAAAATCATAGTCGCTAGCGATGGAGTACAGGTACTTGATTCGCGCAGAAAAGCCAGATTCCAGTAATGTATGAAGTTTCTTTAAAGTGTACACAACATCCGTTTCTGATTGCGCATTTTCATAAAAATCATCATCTGAAGGACTGCTGGCACGAATAATTGCAAGGTATGTTCTGCACTAACAAAGTGGGCAATTTAAATAAATAAACAATCCTACTTGCAAATGCAGTTCTGAACACAAACGGACCATTTGTGCACAATCAGAACTATCAAGTAGTTTTTTGCGGTCATCTTTAAGTAATACATTATCACAAACTAAGCATAAATACTTACCATTTGTTGGACTCGATAAGTTCATCTTTCTATCCAAATTAGGCTTATTACTAGAGAATCGGACGTAATCAGGAGACTAAATGATTTTTATAAGGTGCTGAAATGTTTAAACCTCATAGTAAACTCTTGGTTCACCAAGATGAGATGCCATCAACTTAGATAATCGCCTACATTCCGAAAAAACCAAGCGAGCGCCAGAGGTTCTATACATATGACCTCAAGAATTTAGATGATTCAAAGTTATATTCAGTTCAGAGTATTTAGAATTGAGATCGTAGATATTAGGAATTCGACGTTATTCTCGGTAATTAAAATCTTGCTAAAAGGCTTAACCAAGTGGGATATCACTAGCAGCTACTGGAAAAAACGTATTCACTGACCTAGTCACCTCTCGTTTTCCGTATCCTGATTGAACCTGGTATCATTATTCATGCCATCTGTAGTTAAAATAATGCCACTCAGATAAGTGAAATAATACGATTATATTGGCGTTTCTGCCACTGATGATGATCGGTGCTTGTTGTTGTTGCCTGGGTGTCCTGATCCTCTGTCTGCTCTACGATCACATGAAATCCATTTTTCGCTGACACCTCTGTCTACACGTTAATTTTCGCTAATTGGTATCAGAGTTCGTGAAGCAATAAACATAAATCAGCCGTGAAGTTCAGATCTTTTAGGGTCTTCTCACTCCTAACGCTTTTCAGATTGACCCAGTTCATCAACGGGTGAGTCAGTGATCTACTCCTGTCACCCAGAAGATAACCACACTCACACCGAGGGCGTGGCTATCATGATGTCACCAACGGCAACGAAGGCCCTGATGCAATAGGAGGTGATCTCGTTCAGGATAATGACCGCCAGATTCAACTCCAAAGGAAGGAAAGTGTCAATTATACAATGTTATGCACCGACAAACAACGCAGACCTCGAAAAGAAAGAAAAATTCTACAGACAACTACAGGCAACAATGAACAATACTCCAGCTGGCGACATTGAAATACTAATGGGGGACATGAACGCCAAACTGGGACCAGACAACACAGGAAGGGAACTCATTATGGGTAGAGAAGCTCTCGGAGAAATGAATGAAAACGGAGAACTCTTCGCCGACTTCAACGCCTTCAACGAACTAGTGATTGGTGGCAGCGTATACAAACCCAAAGATATCCACAAGGCTAAATGGGTCTCACCAGATGGGAGAACCAAAAACCAAACTGGCTTCATCACAATCTCAAGGAAGTGGAGGCGCAGCCTACTGGATACAAAAGTAAGGAGAGGAGCAGACGTTGGCTCAGACCACTTGTCAATATAGTTGAAGATTGAACGATCAATTCATGGTTGTTTGCTCAAAACCAACTTCCCCAATTTTCGCGGAGGCAGCAATGCACCAGTCATCGTCTCATCGGTCGCTGTTCAGAAAGAAGTCAGGAGAAAACCGTCAGAAACCTTAGTTGTAATATTGGTTATATGATGGTGTCAGAATAAAAAATTCTCGAGTCGCCAAACTGGGTTCTGATTTTCGCGTCCGTTCGTACTAAGCGTTTCTGAGGAGCTTCGATGAACAGCGTGTGTCCCAGTGTAGCAAGAGCTGGGCATTGATGGTTTACGAGACGTGGCTTACAGTTTCTGACGGTGGAAACAGATTCTGACGGACTCAGAAAGTCGATGACAGTTTGGATAGTCACCGTTCATCTTTCCTGGTGCCGGTCAAGTCCTCTTTGAACAAGCAATATCTGGAACTTTTTTGGAATTGGGTCAAGTTCAACAATGCCTGGGTCAGAGAAGGGATAGAGCGTCTTGGATGCAAACAGGAAAGTAAGTCATGGTGACTTGTCTGTTAATTGTAACGATGTGTCTGATGTTAAGCATGACATGGTCGATGTTACTGTTTCGCCGTTCAGGGATAATAGGAACATCAAACTCCCTAAATTAGAACCACGGTGTTTTGATGGAAACCCAGCTGATTATTTACAGTTTGTAAAGGAGTTTGATATCATGCTGAGTAGTCTTTTATTAAGTAATGAATTAAAATTGATGTATTTGATGAGGTACTGCACTGGAGTTGCTTCAAGAGCTACACAATACTGTAAGTTCATGCCCCCTAATGAGGGATACGCTGAGGCTATGAGCATACTACGTCAAAGGTTTAGAAGACCTTCGATGATTGTAAGGAACGTATTCGAAGCTGTCAAAGGTAACGGTAGTCAACTACAAGATGACTCCAAGACACTCCCTGAGTTTTTGGATAATCTGCTGACTTACAAGAGTGCATTGATTTCGATTAATTGCATGAGCGACCTCAACTCGAGTTTTATACTAGAAGTAATAGCAAGACGCACACCTACTCGACTGCAAAGGAAGTGGGTGCAGATAAGATGACGTATAGAGGATGAAGGTATTGAGCCTAAGTTGATGACTTTCTGAAACTGGTGAAAGATAGTGTCAATCAATCTATGAGCAAGTTTGCCAGTATATTGCAACCCGCCCCTAGAATAGAGCAGTCTGAGGGTAAAACGCAAGCATTGATGATGAAAGGGTCTCAGAGAGGTGGATATCAAGGAGGCTCCATGGTGCCTAGTAATGCATATAGACTAAGTGAGTGTAACAGCTTTCGTGGTACATCGTCAACAGATAAGTTACAAGATGCAAGACAAACACGGTTGTGTTTTACACGTTCGCAAGAAGTTCATACAATGATGAACTGTGAATCAGTGAGAAAGTTAAGTGATAAGCTATGTGGGAAATCAAGGTCTGACTCCGAATTGTGTGAGGATAATAGCGCGGTGAAGAAGCCTGTAGTTGCAACTAGTAAGCCATTGTTGAATAGAATGCCACAGAAGAGAGTTACAGTCTCAGAGGACAGTTCTCACTCCACAAGTTTACAAGGTATTACTAGTCAGAGTGAAGGTATAAAATCTTTGGGGATTTGTGAGAAGGAACCAAAATTGTCTACTTCTGTTAATAAAGAGTTTGAAATTGATGAAGTCGACCAGATAGATGATGGTAAATTGAATATTTGTGATAATGATCATGATAGTGCAGATTTGTCTTTGGTTGATCATGATGAAATGGAGGGAATGCCAACTACTGCTAAGTTGAACAAGGGTTCTGTACAAATTGAACGTGAAGTAGAATTAAATGCAGATGCAGTTGCAGAAGTTATGGATACTTGTAAGACCGTTGGTGTAATTGATCAGTGTGTAGCCCACCTATCATCAGATGCTAGTGCTAAACCTGAGCTGATAGTAAAAGACAGCAGTGGTGGTAATCTTGCAGATAGACAAATTTCTGAAAGCCGAACAACAACAGCTTCTGATCCACAGCTAAGTTCATCAACTTGTGTCACTCAGTCGTCGTTGGTGTTGTCATCCACAATGAAATGGACGTCCATGAACTCACGTGCCTTATGCAACGACTATGATAGTATTGGTGCGTTTGAAAAGACGAAAGATATTGCTCAGTTTAGTGAGGATAAGCCAAGTGTAAACGAGAGAGTAATCGTTAAGTTGACTTGCATGAATAAAGGCATTTCTAGTTTCAAGTTACTATTTGAATGTTATTATCTTTGGTGTAAATTACTCTGTGCCTACACTTGGTTGACCAGATACGTCGTGTGTTTGTTCGTCATCTATATTTTACGATACAATGACATGAGTGTGTTGCCGTTCACATTTGAGGATATAGCTGATTGAAGGAAGTTAGCAAATGAACTCTGCGACGATTTTCCAACCTAGAGCGTCAACCTGAGAAGGGTTGTAGGCGTACTGTTGTAAAGCCTACAATTCTTCAAAGGGTAGCGCATCAATGAGCAGTCCAACGTGCTTGGTGTGTGATTTAGTGCATATGTTGATATTGTATATACTCAATTGATATCATCTGTCATCTAGCTGTTGGTAATTCTGTTTGTGTCCGGGCGACTTCCACTTGGATCATCAACCTGAGAAGGAATGTAGGGGTACTGCTGTAAGTCCTACAGTTCTTCAAGGGTAGCTTTTCATGCCGGAATCCAAAACATTTGATGTATTGATTCTACATATGTTTGTGTTAAATAATTGTGTGAGTTCCAATTATTGTAATTGTTGGTTAATCTTGTTTGTGTTCGGACATTCTAAAACTTACAATCGTCAGCCTGAGAAGGGTTGTAGGCGTACTGGTGTAAGTCCTGCAATTCTTCAAAGGAATTCCACCAAGATATGATCCGCGAGGTTATTGGTACTGTTTGTATATATGTGTGGTGTGTCATATCAATTTGTGATTTTGGATTAATTGTGTTCACTCGTTGTTTTCGTACCTTGTTGTTATTGCATAATTTTGTTAAAATTTTCGTCGTGATTACTTCTGAAGTTGTTTCGAGTCTTCTACATCCGTGAATGAATTGATTGATGTTAGAGACAGCAGATGGGTCGTATACGCCGGGGAGGCTAGGCTATTGCTGAGAATGAAATGCACACGGAGATAATTGTTGGCTGCGGTGAGTAAATAAGAGGATGTGCGTAGAGTATCGTGAGGTGCTGCTATGGTCACGTTGCATTCTGCAAGAGTCATTCTAGCAAGTGGCGATTGTGTTGCAAGATGTCAAGAGGATGCCTTTAACTGGAAGGTGTAGGTCGTCATTGATGTGTGAGATTGTGCTGTGGGTATGCTTGTGGTGTGTTGGCTTTTCTGTTTGTTTTCCATTTCAGCTCTGTCCGTGTGACCCAGGTTCTCGCAATGGCATCCGAGTCAACGTGTATTGGTCGTGATGGAAAAAAGGGTTGGATCCCTTTTTTGCCGGGGAGTGTCAATGGAGTTGAAGATTGAACGATCAATTCATGGTTGTTTGCTCAAAACCAACTTCCCCAATTTTCGCGGAGGCAGCAATGCACCAGTCATCGTCTCATCGGTCGCTGTTCAGAAAGAAGTCAGGAGAAAACCGTCAGAAACCTTAGTTGTAATATTGGTTATATGATGGTGTCAGAATAAAAAATTCTCGAGTCGCCAAACTGGGTTCTGATTTTCGCGTCCGTTCGTACTAAGCGTTTCTGAGGAGCTTCGATGAACAGCGTGTGTCCCAGCGTAGCAAGAGCTGGGCATTAGCGGTCTACGAGACGAGGCTAACACCACTATCTTGTTCAAGGGGCAATCAAAATCAAACGAAATGCCTTCAGAGAAGGAGGAGCTGCAGACAGACCACAAGCCAGTTTCAACACTCGAAAACTGAAGGACCAGGCTACAAAGGAATCTTCATCGCATGCATAAAGGACAAAGCCGAGACACAAATCGACACCCGCGAAGAGGTCGGCGTGGAAAAGCACTGGGGCAACTTGAAAACGGTGCGGAGTCAAACCTGCACAGAAGTTCTGGGCAGAAAGAAGAGGCGGGACAAAGAGTGGCTCACTATGGACACTTGGAAACTAACAGAAGAGAGGAGGACAGTGAAACAAAAGATTATTCGGTGAACTGACGAGCAACAAAAACAGGAGTTGAATGCAAGCTACAATACAGTGAACAAAAGAGTAAAGAAGAGTGCCAGGGAAGACAACAGAAAATATTGTGAAACCACTGTATCGCGGTACGCTTAGTAATAACGGATGCAAAAACCAAAACACCGATTGGCCGCTCTGGAATTCTCTATTGTAACACCAACATATAAAAAATATTTCTACTAAAGTCTGTGAAAAAATATTGCAATAATAAATCACAAGATTACTTCTGATGGTTTACTGCTGACTTCTTTCTGAACAGTGACCGATGAGACGATGGCTGTCGTATTGATGCCTCCGCGAAAATTGGGGAAGTTGATTTTGAGCAAACAACCAAGGATTGATCGTTCAATCTTCAACTCCATTGACACTCTCCGGCAAAATGGGATCCAACCCTTTTTTCCATCACGACCAATACACGTCGACTTGGATGCCATTGCGAGAACCTGGGTCACACGGACAGAGCTGAAATGGAAAACAAACAGAAAAGCCAACACACCACAAGCATACCCACAGCACAATCTCACACATCAATGACGACCTGCGCGTCCAGACAGAGACCTCCTCTTGACATCTTGCAACACAATCGCCACTTGCTAGAATGACTCTTGCAGAATGCAAAGTGACCATGGCAGGACCTCACGATACTCTACGCACGTCCTCTTAATTACTCACTACCAATTACCACTGAAATCGCTTACCACTCATTCTGCCTCAGTTCTAGTAATGGTGATGTATCGCGGTACGTTCAACGTTTGCGTTACATTTTTACGTGATTCGTTACATAAAATTGATCTTGTTGTAGTACTTGCACAAGTACTATACTACTTCCATACTTGTAACCGCTAACTCTCGTTTCTAATAGTTATGGTTAATCAAAGTAAAAAGCAACAAACCCAATCCCCTGTAAAACTGGTGTCTAATCTAACGTCCTTGATTGCTACATCAAGCAATACACCCCCTACAAACGGCTATAGTGTGTCACATAACTCACTTGTATGCTGTAAGCGTCGAGCTTGAACTGAAGATAAAACTGTACTGACAGCTAGTTTAGCACTACTCCTAAAAATTCAGTACCCTCTACTCATACGGAACCCCTCCCTTCACCTTATGTGCTTATCGAAAAACTCCAGCCATCAAGCTCTTTTTCAGTACTATCTTCAGAAATAGAACTTCTGAAGTTGTCTATAGGAGAACTTAAGGCTGAGTTAAGAGAAATAAAAAACAGTAAGTCAGTAAATACTGGAAACATCGAAACCAATACCGAGATATCCAAATTATCAGATCAGATCAGCGATATCAGATCGCAGGTCTGTGAATTGACACCTCTAACTATCCTCATGAAAACTGTAAACCTTAACAAGCTTGACACAGAATCGGTAACTAAGGCAGATAACCTCATTAATTTTGTTACCACAGAAGTAACAAAACGACTCGACGCAAAACTGAGTGCTATTGTCTACAACGTTCCGGAGAATGAGGCACTCAAAAAGGTACAGCGCATCTTACTTAGTGAAGCGAAAATGCCTAACTCCAAGACTAAGTGCTATAGGCTGAAGAAGAGTCAACAGGAGAAGTGTTGTCCTATTCGTTTTCAGTTCGAAACACCGGCAGAGACCAGAAAATTCATCCACTCCCAACACACCCTATCGCAAGCCAGAAACTACAAACATATAAAGGTCGGAGTGGAAAAAACAGTCATAGAAAGGCGCGCATACAGTTATCTAGCTAAAACTAATTGTGAAATAGGTAATAGGACATTGCAAGCAGCCATTATTCCCAACCCTGTGAAAGATACAGTAGACCCCACCGCATCACCCCTCTCAAAACACACAGAAATATCCCATCAGAGTGCAACACCAGCCGAAAGGCCACCAGACTGAAACCAAATAAATAATAAAACCATACCACCCATCACCGCAGAATCTAAAATGCCACTAAATAACCCCAGAAAAAAAGTCAAAACCCCCCGAAATTCGACATTGTCCTCTCCTAGCTGTAACTCCATTGGTAAAGATAAGGAAAATATGCCCCTAAATCATGCCAACAAAAACAGTGGCAGCTTAAATAAGCCCACACTCCTCACGGTCAATAGTATAAGCACTCACAACGTGCGAAATCGCACCACGGCACACACTAATATCCAATGTCACAACAATGTCACCCTCAATAGTACAAGTGGTAATAGTCAGAACTCGGCTATCAACAACTCAGGGTCTTCAGAGTATGGCACACAAACAAATTTCGACCGGATATATGGTATAAGTCTGCTGGGAACTAACCCAAAATGCAGTACACATGAAACCCACACAAGGACACAACTAGCATCAAACAATAGGTGGAATAATAAGCCATGGTCATCACAAGGATCCAATCATATTTTATCCCCCGCGTCCCTGTCAGCCTTGAAAATACAGCTGATAGGGATGTTAACACTCCTAAATCACTAGAGCTGGCTCCCTCCTTGCATGAAAACAGGAACGGTCTAGTGCACATTTATCCATTAGGCACACTTGATACTTGCACAAATATAGGTCAAATAAAGAACACTACCCACTTCTGTAACTGTTATGTATTCGTCACCAAATTATTGCTATGTACTGGTCGAGAATCTAATAGTCCTGACACAAGAAGGCGGAAATCAGAAGACCACTAGGTTTGCGATGATACTTCTATTTTCCAAACACAAGGAGAAGCAATAAGTGGTATTACACCAAAGTAAGTAAGTAAGTGTGTCACACAAATTGTGAATGCGAAATGTATATGAATGTTCCAGACAAAGTGTGTGAACAAATCATTAGACAGTCTTAACATGAATGGCTAATTATAATGAAGTATCGATCCAAATATACATAGCAAAATATAGCAGACATGTCAACAACCACCATACATGGATATATGTCACCAAGCAACGGACTGTCAACAAACACTCATATTATATATAATATAAGGATAATATACGATGTTAAAGGAGACAAGTTCATACAAGTGAAATGGTCACAGACTAAGAGAGCAAACAGAAAGAGAGACCAACATACACACACATATATATATTAATGGATACATATCACCTCCCCTTTTGAGAAGATGGATGATTAGTAGGATGTTTAGCTGGGGGTTTATCTGGAACATTTGAGCTCGTTGTTGACGTCTGTCGTTTCGTCTGATTGTTGGGTTCGCGGCTTCGACTTCGTCTGGAATTGTCTAACATTTTATGCTTCTTGGCTGCATTGCATAGCGAATTTAGTGGGACATCAGCCAGATGCAAACGATCGAACCAATCAAGTCCCAAAAGATTTAAATCACTCCTGGTGACGTAACAGATTCCTGTGAATTTTGTATTGCGGAGGGAAACGGAACACTTGAGTTCACCAGTAAGTTTGAGCTGCCCACCACAGGCGCTGACAAGAGACTGGGAAGTATTGGTGATAGGTGGTCTGCCATTATTACTCCAAATTTTCTCTGATATAACAGTAATATCAGAGGCGGTATCTAGCTGCAGACGTGCATCATGACCATTCATCTGAAGGTCAAGATATTTCCGCATACGAAGAGTTAACGGCACTTGAAAGTACCTCCAAAGTTTATAACTTAACGGCACTTCTTAAAAAACGAATGCAGTCGGCGAGGGAAATCCCCTACTTACTTCACGACAAAGTAATCTACAATGAGCCTGCCACTATCTGTGAACTTTTCAGTGATTGGTTTGCAAACTTTAGTTTAGAAACACATATGCCTGGTGAAACCGCCCCCTTACTAGCTCTTCCCTTGAAAGCATTGTGTTCACTAATCAATTAATAGTACAAGCAATTAAAAGCCTTAAACCTTCCACTAGTACGGGACCGGATGGCCTCGCTTCGATAATTTTCAAAAACAGTGGGTGTGATATACCCCTGTTACTTCTTAAATTCTTCTCAATATCTATGGACACTGGCACTTACCCTAGTGAGTGGAAAACTAGCTTCATAATTCCACATTACAAATCTGGTGATAAGGCAAACGTCCGCAATTACAGACCCATAAATATAACCCCAGTTATCTCACGAATCATGGAGAAAGTTGTAAAAGATCAATTGTCAGACTACCTAATTAGGGAAGATCTTGTTACAAGGTCTCAACACGGATTTCTCAAAAATAGATCCTGCGTTACTTGCCACTTCGACTTTTTCAACTGCATCACTAGTAGTCGCGAAGCACGTAAGCTAGTCGTTGTTCTCTACTTCGATATATCTAGGGCATTTGACATGGTATCTCACAGTATTCTCTTTGAGAAGCTGTACTCTTGTGGAATTCGCAACCCATTACTGAACTGGTTAAAATCATTTCTAAGCAACAGGGTACAAATAACCAAAGTTGGATCTGTATTGTCTCATCCTAGGCAGATCTCAAGTGGGGTTGTGCAAGGTAGTGTCCTAGGTCCACTTTTATTCACAGTCTACATTAACAGCATTTGCAAGTGCTTCACCTCAGGTAAACCATTCCTATATGCTGACGACCTCAAAGTCGTCTACTCCTGCTACACTCATGAATTAAGCGATATGGTTACTAAAATACATCTTGAACTAAGTAGTCTCGCAACATGGTGTGCTGAATCCTGTCTAAACTTTAACATTGACAAATGCGGCTGGATTTGTATCGGCAACAGTAACCTTGATCTAACTCTTGAAATAAATGGGCGAAAACTAGCTAAGCTCAACTCAGTCGTAGATCTCGGTATTAGATACTCTAGTAACCTAACGTTCGCTGAACAGACTGATTATGCCAGACGTAAAACACGAAGGCTGATAGGATGCATAACACGCAATTTCTTTTGTTGTGAAACTAGGGTTTTATTATACAAAGTATGTGTCCGACCTATCTTAGAATACTGCCCGTTTATTCTTAGCGGACTCAGACAAAATGACAAGCTTAAATTAGAGGGAGTGCAACGGCAGTTTACCTCAAGAACTCTTGGTTTAGAAAGTGGTCTGGAATACCATGAGCGATGCGAAAGACTAAGATTAGAACCCCTCTGGAAAAGACGCCTTAAGCTAAACCTTATCTTTTACTATAAGCTAACTAATCTTCTCTTGCACTCCTCCGAGCCAATAACTAAACCTACCGCTGTCATCAGTTACAATCTTAGAAATCATCACAACCTAGCTGCTATAGAGCACTGTCAGACTTACGTGCGGTACAACTTCTTCTTAAATAAGTTTTCAGTCATTTGGAATAGACTACCAGCTAATGTGCGCGATGCAAACACACTTCCAGTGTTCATCTCCTCAGTCACCAGACTACTCAAAGATGACAATGCACTTCTACATCTGACTCTTACACCTTCTTTTTCACCCTACATAGATATTTTAAGTTCTTTAAACGTGTAGTTACAACAAACTACAATTATAAATTTTAATATTATTGGAACTAGATGATAAACATTTCTACACAGGACAGTAATATTAGTTCACACATAATATAAAAGTTAGCATAACGGGACTAGTTAGTTAATGAACAAAAATAACCATAGTTACTAGACAGAATATATATGTATATATTTATTAATCACTCCTTAAGGACTCCTCTTGTTTTCTTTTGCTTTGCTGTTGTTTGTCTTCTTTTTTCTCTCACCATTTTAGCTTCCATTGGACTTTTTGAATGAGAATGAATAATGTGGATGTTTGACCATTTACAATGACAAATGATCTGCAAACATTATTGGTCCCGTATCTTTCAGTTGCCTAGTTAATAACGAATTAACTTTCCCCACGACGCAACCTGGATTACATTTGTGGAATATACTCTTATACCAATGGAAAAGTATCAATTTGTAATAAAACGTCACGATTGTAACTTATAACATAACTGATCGTATCTGTAAAAATAGCTTTCTTATTACCCAATTTGGATATAAATCAAAAATGAGATTCGGATTTGTACACACCTAAGTTATATTGTGGAATTACTTCAAGCTTTATTTTTTCCCAAGTATTTTTAATCCATCCAAAACTTACTTGGGTTTTTTTGTTAATGCGAAGACAATATTTCTATATTTCATGATGTGCTCCATTGAATGACTGGTTATCATATTGTTCCCACAAACCAAAGACAAAAACGTCAGCAACCATGTAATTTAACCATAAACCGAATTTATGAAATTTAAATAATGCTTATCCATGCCTGTACATTTGGTGTGTCCTACACAGGTAGGAAAAAATGTGTATTTTATTAAAACATTATTATTGAGTATGATTGCTAATCGTATATGTAATTTATCATATTGATGATGCCTGTAAACTGGCGTCCCTCATGTACAAAATGAGAATATACTATTATTATTATTATACATGGAGTTATGACTTGACAGGTTGCGAGTAGACTCAATGATCTCCTTGGAGATTTAGGACCAACAGTTTGTCGAGCTTTCGCTGCATTATGATATCTGGGCTTGCGTGGCTGACAAAAACCATTTTTATGACCGATGATTTTACACTTGCTGCAACGATGATTTTTGTATGGGCAAGACTTTACAAAGTGCCACGCGCCACAATGCCAGCATGGTGATGGTGGGGTCTTCTTTGCAGTATTTTGTGAAGTTGGACGAGTATGTGTAGATTTCCGCGGGACATTAAGAGAAGGTGGGTCAGGAGTGGATGATGAGAGATTTTTGCTCTTTCGTAATGCACGAATATCAGAGCTTCTCGAAGGTGTTAATTCGACCAGGTGTGTGTCTTTCTGCAGATTAATCAGCCATTGATATTCATCAGCTATGTCATGTAATGTTAACTTGGGATTTTGTTCTAGCTGATTGAGCAGTCGAGTTCGGATATCTGTGAAACGAGGAGATTGGAGACTGCATATGAGGATCAAGGCTTTGAATTGATCATCTGTTAAGGACCTGAGTCGAAATCTCTCACATTCTCAGTTGACTGTGCCAACGTGAGTAAGAAAATCATCATCAAGGAGGGAGGGTGGCGTTAGCTGATCAGTAGATATGGTGGTGGTCACTAAGGTGAATCGCCCCATTCTGCAGGAACAGCAATATACAAATTAAAGGCTCGAGATATTTCTGATTTTTATGAGGGCTTAGATCTTTATCTTGAAAAAGATAATAGTGAACGCCTTGACAGATAATGCTTCTACCTTTAAATATATACCATTCGCTCAGCCTATTGTTGAGATGCGACCACGTGGGATCTGCACAGATTTATGGGGCATCTTATAATAATAATAATAATAATAATAGTATATTCTCATTTTGTACATGAGAGACGCCAGTTTACAGGCATCATCAATATGATAAATTACATATACGATTAGCAATCATAATTAATAATAATGTTTTAATAAAGTACACATTTTTTCCTACTTGTGTAGGACACACCAAATATACAGGCATGGATAAGCATAAATTAAATTTCATAAATTCGGTTTATGGTTAAGTTACATGGTTGCTGGCGTTTTTGTTTTAATAATAATTATAATAATGTATATTCTCATATAAACATATAAATTTACATGAAAATGCATGCCATTTTTTTAGGTCTGTGGGAACAATATGATAACCAGTCATTCAATGGAGCACATCATGAAATATAGGAATATTGACTTCGCATTAACAAAAAAACCCAAGTAAGTTTCGGATGGATTAAAAATACTTGGGAAAAAATAAAGCTTGAAGTTATTCCACAATATAACAAGTCATTCAATGGAGCACATCATGAAATATAGGAATGTTGTCTTCGCATTAACAAAAAAACCCAAGTAAGTTTTGGATGGATTAAAAATACTTGGGAAAAAATAAAGCTTGAAGTAATTCCTCAATATAACCTGGGTGTGTACAAATCCGAATCTCATTTTTGATTTGATTTATATCCAAATTGGGTAATAAGGAAGCTATTTTTACAGATACGATCAGTTATGTTATCAGCTACAATCGTGAAGTTGTATTACAAATAGATACTTTTCCATTGGTATAAGAGTATATTCCACAAATGTAATCCAGGTTGCGTCGTGTGGAAAGTTAATTCGTTATTAACCAGGCAACTGAAAGATACGGGACCAATAATGTTTGCAGATCATTTGTCATTGTAAATGGTCAAACATCCACATTATTCATTCTCATTCAAAAAGTCAAATGGAAGCTGAAATGGTGAGAGAAAAAAGAAGACAAACAACAGCAACGCAAAAGAAAGCAACGGGAGTCCTTAAGGAGTGATTAATAAATATACACATATATATTCTCTTTAGTAACTGTGGTTATTTTGGTACACAAACTAACTAGTCCCGTTATGCTAACTTTTATATTATGTGTGAACTAATATTACTGTCCTGTGTAGAAATGTTAATCATCTAGTTCCAATAATATTAAAATTTATAATTGTAGTTTGCTGTAACTACACGTTTAAACAACTTAAAATATCTATGTAGGGTGAAAAAGAGGGTGTAAGAGTTAGACGTATAAGTGCATTGTCATCTTTGAGCAGTCTGGTGACTGAGGAGATGAACACTGGAAGTGTGTTTGCATCGCGCACATTAGCTGGTAGTCTATTCCAAATGACTGAAAACTTATTTAAGAAGAAGTTGTACAGCACGTAAGTCTGACAATGCTCTATAGCAGCTAGGTTGTGATGATTTCTAAGATTGTAACTGACGACAGCGGTAGGTTTAGTTAATGGCTCGGAGGAATGCAAGAGAAGATTAGTTAGCTTATAGTAAAAGATTAGGTTTAGCTTAAGGCGTCTTTTCCAGAGGGGTTCTAATCTTAGTCTTTCGCATCTCTCATGGTATTCCAGACTACTTTCTAAACCAAGAGTTCTTGAGGTAAACTGCCGTTGCACTCCCTCTAATTTAAGCTTGTCATTTTGTCTTAGTCCGCTAAGAATAAACGGGCAGTATTCTAAGATAGGTCGGACACATACTTTGTATAATAAAACCCTAGTTTCACAACAAAAGAAATTGCGTGTTATGCATCCTATCAGCCTACGCGTTTTACGTCTGGCATAATCAGTCTGTTCAGCGAACGTTAGGTTACTAGAGTATCTAATACCGAGATCTACGACTGAGTTGAGCTTGGCTAGTTTTCGCCCATTTATTTCAAGGTTTAGATCAAGCTTACTGTTGCCGATACAAATCCAGCCGCATTTGTCAATATTAAAGTTTAGACAGGATTCAGCACACCATGTTGCGAGACTACTTAGTTCAAGATGTATTTTAGTAACCATATCGCTTAATTCATGAGTGTAGCAGGAGTAGACAACTTTGAGGTCGTCAGCATATAGGAATGGTTTACCTGAGGTGAAGCACTTGCAAATGCTGTTAACGTAAACTGTGAATAAAAGTGGACCTAGGACACTACCTTATGAATTAACTTGCTATCCATTGTCAGATCTTTAAATACCACTTCACAATATCTTGTCTCACTTATTTTCTAATAACTTCTTTACTTGATTCTCATTATATTCCTTTAAACCTAACATTTTATAGCTCTTTATGAATTTGATTCGACTTATTCTATTCCTATTCTCTGGAGGGTACGGTTGTGTACCAAATAGAAAAAAAGACATGAAATAAAGACAACTGGCTTGAAAATAATTATATTAAAGCCAAAAGTGAACGCATGATAGTATAAAATATATTGGTTTCATTATACATTGCAAATGAACGTTGTCGGCCTAAGGATTAATTACTTCCCCATTCTGTTTTCTATATAAATGTGTTTATTAATGATATATTTCACTCACTTAATCTATTACACTTTAATGTTACACCACAGCACTTTAATTTTTCTAAAAAAGCTTCCAATTCCTTGTAAACGTTGTACTTACCTCAATATTGGTTGATTATCGTATGCCTACAACCACGGGATGAAAACGAAACGAAGTCGATTTTCCCGCTCAACCTGGAGGACAATTGTACAATTCAATAACTATACAGCCTAGTTCAGACAATGTGTATTTATATATATATCAAATATTTAACTTTTGAGACATTATTAACTTGTAGACAATTTAAGATTTGACATTATATCATCCTTGATCGTGCCTGTAAAAATGGCATGCACTTTCATGTAAATTTATGTTTATATGAAAATAAATTATTATAAATTATTATCATTTTCATTCATTGTCAGCTTGAGGCAACGATAACGTATACTGAATAATGAGGAGTGGTCTCCAAAATGTTCACGCAGCAGCTTTATTGTATCATCGAAACACTTGTCACGTGGTTTCTGGGGTAAAATTAGGTTGCAGTACCGTTCATATTCTGCGGGACCCAATTTACGTAACAACACTCGCACCTTCCAGGCATCGTCTTGTGAGGCGAGATCAACTCTGAATAAATCCTCATAGCGTTGATACCATGTGTCAAAAGTGACATTAGCCACTGGGTCATAATTGAACTGTGAAATACTGTTCACAATGCCGTCGACAGATGGTAGCATGGTATGATTGGGATTGCTTGAAGGTGAAGCTGGACCAGTCTGTTGGTTGACGAACATTTCCATTAATTTCATTTGTTGTTCAAACAATAATTCCAATTTAGAAGGATCCATAGTAAATTGTTATGTTCTGCTGCTGAGTGGTTAATAGTAGTTTTCCCCGTCGCCAAATTGTTATGTACTCGACGCCAAATTATTGCTATGTACTGGTCGAGAATCTAATAGTCCTGACACAAGAAGGCGGAAATCAGAAGACCACTAGGTTTGCGATGATACTTCTATTTTCCAAACACAAGGAGAAGCAATAAGTGGTATTACACCAAAGTAAGTAAGTAAGTGTGTCACACAAATTGTGAATGCGAAATGTATATGAATGTTCCAGACAAAGTGTGTGAACAAATCATTAGACAGTCTTAACATGAATGGCTAATTATAATGAAGTATCGATCCAAATATACATAGCAAAATATAGCAGACATGTCAACAACCACCATACATGGATATATGTCACCAAGCAACGGACTGTCAACAAACACTCATATTATATATAATATAAGGATAATATACGATGTTAAAGGAGACAAGTTCATACAAGTGAAATGGTCACAGACTAAGAGAGCAAACAGAAAGAGAGACCAACATACACACACATATATATATTAATGGATACATATCAGTAACCTAACTAAAAATAAATATTCCTTAGTCTATAGCAAATCCAGTACTCCAACTCCTAATTCTTCACCAAAAACAGCACACTCCAACTCGATAGACATAGGTGAGCATGATGCTGAAACTCCTCTTAACATAGGATCGTCATGTCAAGCAGAACTACTGGGTGCTGAACCATATTCGGGGCTGACTAACGAACTTAAATACTTCAAATGCTACTTCAACTCTCATCTTTATCTAATCCTCATAAATGCTAGATCTGTTCTAAATAAATTGCCGATGCTCAGAGCACTCACAGTAATATACAAACCCCCTGTAATTGTCATCACTGAATCTTGGTGTCATTCGAACATCTTGGATGAAGAAATAAGCTTAGATAACTACACACACTTTCGGTGTGACAGGGAAGGTGGTAAGGGAGGGGGTTGTCTCATGTACTTTCTGAATGAACTTACTGTATCACAGCTAGAAAGTAGTACACTTAACATGCCTGAGACTCTATGGGTTAATGTACACTTAAATAACGTAACAGCATTAATTGGATGCACCTACAGAGCACCTGGCACCTTTAGTAATTACGAGACCCAACTTATTAATACTCTGGAGCAATTATCCGACTTACAATACGATCATAAGATCCTATGTGGGGACTTTAACTTACCTGAAATCAACTGGGATATACCCACAGGCCCAACTAAATTTGATAAGTTCTTAGACACACTGGATATACTTGGCTGGAAACAAACTGTCACTACTCCCACAAGAGGTAATAACGTACTAGACTTAATCTTCTGCCACAATATAAGCCCCCTTTCAACGCTAGTAGGTTCTGAGTTTCCAGGGAGCGACCACAAAACAGTGATGTGTGCACTGCCAATTCCGCTGAGTAGCAATGCGTCTCATACCTCCACTTCACAACAAGTAATATATAGGAACTATAGTAAGGCAAACTGGGCCTTAGTAGAATCAATGCTAAGATCCTCCGAATGGGATGAATACTTCACTACTGATGACCTATCGAGAGCCCTAACCATCTTCTACCATAACACTAACACATGCTTAGATGCTGTCATTCCACTCCAAACACTAAAGGTTTCCCCACACAGAAAGTCATTCATAAAACCAAAGGATCGTACGAAACTGAAGAGACTCTCAACAAGTTACTTCAAACACCACGACTTTGGCACTCTAGGTCTAATACTTAACACCCTTAGCTCCATCTCACAAGCTCGAGATTTCCGTATGAGAAAGGAAGAACGCATCGCAGTAGCCAGTCCTGCTAGAGTGTATGCACTCACAGAAATCTTAAGGAAGCGAATGAATCGCAAAAATCACAGCATTTCTCTCCTCATAGACAAAGGTAGGCTATGCACTAACTCTGCAGACATATGTGAACTATTCAACAAAACGTTTGCAGGTAACTACATTAAGCCCTCAGTCCAGCTACTCGATATACACCCTATTACTAATATGGCACAAACTCCATCTCCACTCACACCAAACCAAATTAGCACTGTTGAATTCACTTACGCTAATATTAACCAAACTATAAGAACCCTCAAAAGTTCAAAAGGTTTCGGTACCGACGGTATATCATCTTACTTCTATAAATATGGTGGCCCTGACATTCCTCTACTACTGCTTAAAATATTCACAATGTCCCTAGAAACTCAAACTTACCCTGACATATGGAAGACTACATTCATTATGCCTAAACACAAATCTGGCTCGAAAACTGAAGTCAGTAACTACCGGCCGATCAATATCACACCTATAGCATCTAGAATTATGGAGAGACTAGTCAAAGATAACTTAATCAAACATATGCTTAGCTGCAACATTATAAGTCCGAACCAACATGGATTCCTGAAATCCAGATCATGTTTAACATGTCACCTAGACTTCTTCAATTTTGTAACCAGCAGTCGTGACAGACGGCAACTAGTACTTGTCATCTACTTTGACATTTCTAAGGCATTTGACCGTGTTGACCATTTACTGCTAACAAATAAGCTGAACTCCTTAGGAATACGTGACCCATTATTAGGATGGCTTAAATCATTCCTTAACAATAGGTCCCAAATAGTTAAACTCGGGTCTGCAACCTCCAAACCTAGCCCTATCACTTCTGGTGTAGTACAAGGTAGTGTCATTGGACCCCTCCTATTTACACTATACATCAATGACATATGCGCTTGCTTCACGCACGGGAAACCATTCATCTTTGCAGATGACCTAAAAGTAGCTTATACATTCCAACGTGATGACTTAGGGAACTTCGAGAATGTAGTGCAGAAGGAATTAGATAAAATGACTGCTTGGTCGTCCTTATGGAATCTCCAATGTAATCTGAACAAATGTGGCTGGATCTGCTTCGGTGCACCCTCAATTGACCTGAAATTAACGCTCCAATCTGCTAACCTAACCAGACTCCGAAGTGTCGTTGACCTAGGCCTGAGGTACTCTAGTGACTTGACATTCTCAGAGCAAGTAGCATCACAGACTAGAAAATCGAGGATGCTCTTAGGATGCATACTCAGGATAGTCCACGACAATGAAGCCAAGCTAATTCTGTACAAAACATGTGTCAGACCACTACTAGAATACTGTCCATTTATTATAAGCAGCACTCGCACACGTGATAAGCTAAGGATGGAAAGTATCCAACGATAAATTACCTCAAAACTACTTGGCTACGATTGTAAGAAAGACTACATCTCACGCTGCATGATCCTAAAACTTGACCCACTTTGGACAAGGCGACTTATTATAAACCTAATATTTGTCAATCACGTCTCATAAACCGTTAATGCCCAGCTCTTGCTACGCTCGGGCCCACACTGTTCCTTGAAGATTTCAGAAACGCTTAGTTATAACGGACGAAAAAACCAAAACACCGATCTGCCGCTTGATATTTCTTTATTGTTACACCAACATATAAAAAGAATAAGTGAACTAAGGTCTGAAAACAAATATTACAATAATAAATCATTGTATTACTTCTGACAATGTTTCACTCTTCTTTCTGAACAGCGACCGATGAGACGATGACTGTCGTATTGATGCCTCCGGGAAAATTGGGGAAGTTGATTTTCAGCAAACAACCAAGAATTGATCGTTCAATCTTCAACTACATTGACACTCCCCGGCAAAAAAGGGATCCAACCCTTTTTTCCTTCACGACCAATGCACGTTGACTCGGATGCCATTGCGAGAACCTGGGTCACACGGACAGAGCTGAAATGGAAAACAAACAGAAAAGCCAACACACCACAAGCATACCCACAGCACAATCTCACACATCGCTGACGACCTGCGCCTCCAGACAGAGACCTCCTCTTGACATCTTGCAACACAATCGCCACTTGCTAGAATGACTCTTGCAGAATGCAACGTGACCATAGCACCAACTCATGATACTCTACGCACATCCTCTTATCTACTCACTACCAATTACCACTGCAATCGCTTGTCACTCATTCTGCCTCAGTTCTAGTAGCGGTGACGCATGCGAGCCTCAGTCGTTTACACTGTTTCTCCCCGGCGTGTGGGACCGCAGCTAACAATTATCTCCGTGTGCATTTCATTCTCAGCAATAGCCTAGCCTCCCCGGCGTATACGACCCATCTGCTTTCTTTAACATCAATCAATTCATTCACGGATGTAGAAGACTCGAAACAACTTCAGAAGTAATCACGACGAAAATTTTAACAAAATTATGCAATAACAACAAGGTACGAAAACAACAAGTAAACACAATGAATCCAAAAACACCAATTGATATGACACACCACACATATATACAAACAGTACAACAACCTCGCGGATCATGTCTTGGTGGAATTCCTTTGAAGAATTGCAGGACTTACACCAGTACGCCTACAACCCTTCTCAGGCTGACGATTGTAAGTTTTAGAATGTCCGAACACAAACAAGATTAACCAACAATTACAATAATTGGAACTCACACAATTATTTAACACAAACATATGTACAATCAATACATCAAATGTTGTGGATTCTGGCACGACAAACTACCCTTGAAGAACTGTAGGACTTACAGCAGTACCCCTACATTCCTTCTCAGGTTGATGATCCAAGTGGAAGTCGTCCGGACACAAACAGAATTACCAACAGCTAGATGACAGATGATATCAATTGAGTATATACAATATCAACATATGTACAAAATCACACACCAAGCACGTTGGACTGCTCATTGATGCGCTACCCTTTGAAGAATTGTAGGACTTACAGCAGTACGCCTACAACCCTTCTCAGGTTGACGTTCTAGGTTGGAAAATCGTCGCAGAGTTCATTTGCTAACTTCCTTCTATGAGCTATATCCTCAAATCTGAACGGCAACACACTCATGTCATTGTATCGTAAAATATAGATGACGAACAAACACACGACGTATCTGGTCAACCAAGCGTAGGAACAGAGTAATTTACACCAAAGATAATAACATTCAAATAGTAACTTGAAACTAGAAATGCCTTTATTCATGCAAGTCAATTTAACAATTACTCTCTCGTTTACACTTGGCTTATCGTCACTAAACTGACCATTGATATTCGTTCTTTCAAACGAACTGATACTAGCATAGTCATTGCACAAGATACTTGAGTTGATGGGCGTCTTTTTCATTGTGGATGACAGCACCAACGACGACTGATTGATACCAGTTGATGAAGTTAGCGGTGGGTCAAAAGCTGTTGTTGTTCGGCTTTCAGAAATTTGTCTATCTGCAAGATTACCACCACTGCTGTCTTTTACTATCAGCTCAGGTTTAGCACTAGCATCTGATGATAGGTGGGCTACATGCTGATCAATCACACTGACGGTCTCACAGGTACGCATGCCTTCTGCAACTGCACCTGCATTTATTTCTACTTCACGTTCAAGTTGTTCAGAACCTTTATTTAACTTAGCGGTAGTAGGCATTCCCTCCATTTCATCGTGATCAACCAAAGACAAATCTGCACTATCATGATCATTATCACAAATATTCAATTTACCGTCAACTTCATCATTTTCAAACTCTTTATTAACAGAAGTAGACAATTTTGTCTCGTCCTCACAAATCATTAAAGGTTTTATATCTTCACTCTGACTAGTTATACTTTGTAAACTTGTAGGGTCAGAACTGCACTCTGAAGCAGCAACTCTATTCTGTGACACTTTATTCAACAATGGCTTACCAGTTGTAACTACAGACTTCCTGACCGCACCGTTATCGTCACACAATTCGGAGTCAGGTCTGGAGTTTACATTTAGCTTATCACTGAACTTGCTCACTGGTTCACAGCTCACCTTTGTATGCACCTCTTGCAAACGTGTGAAACACAACCGTGTTTGTCTTGCAGCTTGCATCTCATCTGTTGAGGATGTACTACGAAACCTGTTACACTCACTAGGTCTATATGCATTACTATACATCATGGAGCCTTCTCGATATCCACCTCTCTGAGGCCTTTTCGTCATCAATGATTGCGTTTTACCTCAGACTGCTCTATTCTAGGGGTGAGATTCAATATGCTGGCGAACTTGCTCATAGATTGATTGACACTATTTTTTACTAGTTTCAGGATATCATCAAATTTCGACTCGATACCCTCGTCCTCCATACGGGAGCTTATCTTCACCCACTTCCTTTGCAGTCGAGTAGGTGTGCGTCTTGCTATTACTTCTAGTATAAAACTCGAGTTGAGGTCACTCATTCGATTCATCGAAATCATTCCATTCTTGTAAATTAGCAAATTATCCAAAAACTCAGTGAGTGCCTGGGAGTCATCTTGTGATTGACCACCATTACCCTCAACAGCCTCGAATAATTTCCCTGCAATCATCGAAGGTCTTCTAAACCTTTGACGTAGTATGCTCATAGCCTCAGCGTATCCCTCATTAGGGGGCATGAACTTACAGTATTGTGTAGCTCTTGAAGCAACTCCAGTGCAGTACCTCATCAAATACATCAATTTTAATTCATTACTTAATAAAAGACTACTCAGCATGATATCAAACTCCTTTACAAACTGTAAATAATCAGCTGGGTTTCCATCAAAACACCGTGGTTCTAATTTAGGGAGTTTGATGTTCCTATTATCCCTGAACGGCGAAACAGTAACATCGACCATGTCATGCTTAACATCAGACACATCGTTACAATTAACAGACAAGTCACCATGACTTACTTTCCTGTTTGCATCCAAGACGCTCTATCCCTTCTCTGACCCAGGCATTGTTGAACTTGACCCAATTCCAAAAAAGTTCCAGATATTGCTTGTTCAAAGAGGACTTGACCGGCACCAGGAAAAATGAACGGCGACTATCCAAACTTTCACCAACTGTTTGAATCCGCCAGATCTGTTTCTATCGTCAGAAACTGTCAATCACGTCTCATAAACTGTTAATGCCCAGCTCTTGCTACGCTCGGGCCCACACTGTTCCTTGAAGATTTCAGAAACGCTTAGTTATAACGGACGAAAAAACCAAAACACCGATCTGCCGCTTGATATTTCTTTATTGTTACACCAACATATAAAAAGAATAAGTGAACTAAGGTCTGAAAACAAATATTACAATAATAAATCATTGTATTACTTCTGACAATGTTTCACTCTTCTTTCTGAACAGCGACCGATGAGACGATGACTGTCGTATTGATGCCTCCGGGAAAATTGGGGAAGTTGATTTTCAGCAAACAACCAAGAATTGATCGTTCAATCTTGAACTCCATTGACAATATTCTTCTTTAAGTTCCTTCACAAAATATCATTCTCAGGTAACAGGGACATACAATTCGCACAGGAAGTTTCTTACCATCTGCGTAACCAAACTTCCACAGTGACAACTCATTCCTTTAAGTCAACACTCCGTGAAAACTTCTTTACAGTCATGTATTCTAAAATATGGAATAGCCTGCCTATAGATATCAGAACTTGCTCTTCGGTTACAAGCTTCAAACGCTCTCTACGCAGACTGTTTTGACTCTACAGATTATATTAATAAACTATTTACTCCTAGAACGAATCAAGCACTAATCTACTACAGCACCTAAAAGACGCACTTCAACACCCTTTGCAATCTAAAAAATATAAATAAACTAGCAGCATGGATGCATAAAGACTTAGTACGGAACATAAGGAATAGTTTACCCTTGGAAATAGGACGTGTCACTCTAGTGTAACCTTCAAACGCCTGCTATATAAACTGTTTTGTCCCAATGATTATCCCTACCAGAACCCATCACTTATTTCTAAAACGCACCAGACATTAGAACGCTAAAACGCTCAGACTCATTATTACACATTATGACACTAAATGAACTCTAAGACTTCGCATAAATACGTGGAAACACAACTAAAACGTAAATTTTTACTAATGTATAATATACAATTGACATAAACATTTATAAGTGCATAAAATAATAATATCCTTTTCATTTTCACATACTTTCTCTTTCTGTTATTCTGCTGCTCCTATTCATCTTCTGGTCGAGGTCGAACAACCCTGCATCTAAACTGAAATGAGGATTAATTCCAAACCGTCTATCTCATAACCACTCAAATTCCATGAACGATCCAATTCTACCATTTGAAGACGCTGGCGAACATGCTGTAAATGAGTATTCATGATCTGAAATGAAGAAGCAACTGGTTTTCAAGCAGTTTTCAACATTTTACTCAACTTACGAATACAGTCCGCCATGCAGACACAAATGGAGCAAATGGAGATTTCTGGAATCGACCTCGGCACCATTTGGTGCAGTAAAACAACCCAACATGACCTTATCCAGTTTTCGCCTCCGCGATCAAATTTCTTTCCTGTTATGAAACTACGATAAGACTGCTGAAAAATGGAATAAATATATCACTGATCTGAACATAATCCATCAATAAACTTTAAGCCAAGGGTGCTGTTCACAACAAAGTTATATAAGAGAATTGACTTCAAGCTTTATTTTTCCCAGATATTTGTATTACATTCATCTGATGTCTGGGTTTTTTGTTAATGCGAAGAAAATATTTCTATATCTCTTTATTTGTTGCACAAACAGACTTTAAAGCAGACTGTTCCGACTGACTCTCATGTCAGAGAGAACAACCAAACTGTAAATTCATCATACATCAAATTATGTGTAATTTATGTAAGAACTTATCCATGCCTGTAGAATTGGTATGTTCCTGCATAAACAGGAAGAAATATATATTATTATTATTAAGCAGAACAAGCTGCAGGCAAAAGAGACCTCGCCACACTCCACCAAACAACTAGGCACCTATCGGGCAAAAGTTCCACACAGATCAAGCCAGTGAATGATGACAATGGAAAGTCAGTCACCAAATAGGTGGAACAAAGAAAACACTGGGCTGAACACTTCAAAAGACTCCTAAATCGATAGCCACCTACAGCGCGCCCAACAACACCAACAACGGAAACAGAACTACCAGTGAACATCGACCCTCCGACGAAATCAGAAGCTCTGAATCCAATCAAGATGCTAAATACTGGAAAAGCAGCTGGACCAGATGGAATCTCAGCAGAAGTATTGAAAATGGACCCGTAGACAACAGCGGAATTGATGACGCCATTACTGAAGAAGGCGTGGAAAGAGGGAAAAAAATACCCGAAAATTGGAAGAAAGGATACTTATTCAAACTACCAAAGAAAGGAGACTTAAGCCAATACAAAAACTGTCGTGGGATTATGCTTCTATCCATTCCAAGCAAAATACTAAGCCGCATCGAACTGGAGGGAATCAAACAAGCCCAGGATGAAAACTTTCGACCAGAACAGGCTGGATTCAGGAGAAACAAGTCATGTATTGATCAAATCGCTTCACTACAGATCATCACTGGACTAAGCTTGGAATGGTAGTCACCTCTCTATCTCAACTTCATCGACTTCGAGAAGGCCTTCGACAGCGTCGGTCGAGAGGTCATTCGGCAACTACTTCGCTACTACTACGGGGTTCCGCCGACAATTATGCGTCTCATCCAACAGTTATACGACAATGCTGCATGCCAAGTAATCCACAACGGGAAACTTACGGAAGCCTTCGAAGTAAGGACGGGAGTAAGGCAAGACTGTCTACTATCGCTAATGATCTTCCTGATTGCAGCAGATTGGATAATGCGACAGACAGTTAGCGGAAAATGAGGAAACGGCCATAAAATGGATCCACTTTTACAAATCACTTGGAGGATCTGGACTTCGTCTGTGATGATATATGTCTGATTTCCCACAAACTGGAAGTTATGGAAGTGAAAAGCAACAAGTTGGCAGAAGAAGCATCAAAGATAGGACTTTAGGTGAACATAGAGAAGACAGATGTAGGTGATGAAGATTCCTGGCCAACACCAACAGCAACAACGACAACAATCAGCCAACATAAATGGGAGGAACCTGAAGGAAAAAACCTTTACCTATCCACCTGGGAAGCATCGTCTCAACTACAGCCAGGTGGAACTGACGAGGATATCAAAGCCAGAATCGGAAAAGCAAGACAAGCTTTCATTACTCTCAAGCCTGTGTGGAGGTCAACAGCACTCAGAATCAAAAATAACATCCGGATTTTCAACTCCAATGTGAAGTCAGTGCTACTCACTATACGGATCAGAGACTTGCACTGAGCGTCATAAAAAGCACCTCAAACAAACTACAGACCTTCATTAACAGCTGCTTTTGCTCAATACTCAAGATCAGATGGCCGGCCAGAGCAGATCAGCAACAGGGATCTCTGTCAATGAGTAAACCAAGCAGGAACGGATTGTGAAACAAATGGACAGGAAGAAGTGGGGATGATTATAGTAGATTGGCCATACTCTGAGGAAACCATTAAGTGATATCGCAAAACAAGCCATCACTCGAGTGGAACCCGAAAGGCAAGTGGCGAGTTGGTCGTCAATGCAAGGATGACTTGGAGGAGGTGATGTGAAGAGGAGATGAAAGCATGTGGGCAAACTTGGAGCGGGATGAAATGTTGGCAGAAAACAGAAGGCAATGAAGGTGCGCAGCTGAAGCCTTGTTTTCAATTAGGAATTAAAGGATATAGTAATAACAGTCATCAAAGTCGTAAAGGCCATCGATGGTAGTGTACAGCCTCGTCTTATTTTCGCGTTCTCGTCGGTTTCTCTTAGTTATCCTTTGTGGACCACTTAACATGCTACATTTCTATATAGCATAAGGTTCGTAAATGTTTGGGTCATTCCTTAACGGTGAAGAGGTTATCAGATAACCTTGCGGATGGTGCCATCGAAAGCCTTTTTGAAATGGGTAAAGTCTAGTTAGGGATTTAAATGCCACTGCGGACTCCGTTCAGTGGTCATGTGTAACGATGTAATCTGATCTATAAATAACTTGCATTTCTTGAATCCAGCCTGTTTTGAGCAAAATCTGTCATCCATGGCATCTTACAGGCCTTACGGGGTAATATAGCCTCATATTTTACTTGCATTAGACGGCAGCAAGATCCCGTTTTAGTTCTGGCATAAGCTAACCTTGCCGTTCCTTGCCAGTATAATAAAGTAGCCTATTTTCAAAAACAGGGGGTTCTTCTTCCTCGCGTAGTTTCTGCGGTAGTGGTACTGGTAAATCTACTGGCGTCCCTACATCTGATTTCAGTGCTTCCGGAGAAATTAGGTGCTCTCCAGCTGACTTGTAGTAGCTTTTTTCGTTCAATTTACCTCCAATGTCTTTTAATGGCCTCATCTGTGTCGATCTCTTCACCCGATTTGGTTATCTAACACGATGTTCTAGGCTGTCTCTTTGTAAATTTTTTATATTTATATAGCTTGACTCCACACCGCACTTTTTGGTAAAGCATGGAATTTTCAGCGAGAGATATCGTAGCCCAAAATTTGCAAGCCAACCATCGATACCGGATGTGCGTCGGCAGGGGTCGAACTTCGTACCACATGCATGGTCGGTGAGAGTCATAACCGCTGTGCCACTGACGTAATAAGTTTTCTCTGAGTTTTCAGTGTGTTGTCGAATTGAACTTCGTTTTTCGCAGAACTCGTCTTTATCCGGTGCTTCGTAGACTAAACTCATCTCTTCCTTGTGCTGTCCATCTCTGTACTAGTAAATCTTTTTGTACACCATCCCTCGCTACTTAATTGGCTTTCACATGTGCGTAGAGAGACACCCCTTCTCTTGCTTCTTCTTCTCTCCACAAGTTTTGATACAAGTTTCCTTCAACATCATCTTTGCGTGGTTTCCGGTGACGTTCCCAAATGTGTCTATCTGTTTCCTGGTGGCTACAGTGCTTGATTCCTTAGTAGATCTGTTCATTGCTTTTTGAGCTTTAAGCTTGAATTGTTATTTACCCTCAAATGCTACGAATATTTCCAAATTGATTTTGCTTCAGTAGGCGATGCGCAACCGCATCTGCCAACTATATGTATTCTTTCTTTAATGTTTTGTGTAACCTTAATATTTTAAAAGTCATTTCATCCACTGCTACTATATCGACCGTGGTAACCTTAACACACTCTTTGTCTCAGGAACGACGATTTTGAAGTGGGTGCTGCATAATAATAATAATGTATTTCTTATAAACGGATAAGCTTACATGAAATGCATGCCATTTTCACCGGCACGACCAATTATATTACAGAATTATAATAGTGAATTAGCATATAGTAGCAATTTTTCAAAAGTTAAAATTGTTGAATTATGGCACAAGCAACAGAACAGATTCTTATAAATGTTAAATTGTAAACCCGTCACTTAGGTCACCATCAAAGTTAAGCGACAGCCCAAACTTCGCCCCATTTCCTGATAATAGTCATAGCCAATCGACAAACAACATGTATTTGAGTGGAAAACTATGACGTTTTCGATGAAAATGTAGTTATTATCAAACATGGATACCATTATTTTGTTTGTTTTCATCAAAGCAACCAGACTTTATGCGAGCAAAGAGTGTGAATGAAAAGAGTAAATTTCAGCTTTATGAAAGGTCTAGGGAGTTGACACGAAATGGAATATCATATTAATTAGATAAAAAATTGTCGTAAAGTATATAAGTTACATTTCAGAGAGAAGGGGCTTGAGAGATTAGAACCTATAGGATATGCTGACCTGTAAGTTGTCTGGTGAATTTGTGTAGGGCCCTTGAGGTAGCGTCTTGACAAGAAGCTGACCAGGCCTGAAGATGTTAGGAGCAAAAGCCTATGTTTTTATAATTTTGATCTGCGCAGTCATCATGCGTACCAACGCATGAAGAGTGTGATGCCGTGTTATTAAATGAGAACAGCAGCAACAGTGTCACCTATTTTCTGTTTCGGTCGTTTTGGACAAGAGCTACTTTATTGCATATCCCCTCAGTGACGCTTGTTGCTATGTTGCTATTGGTTTCAAGTGGCCTTGGTTTTGGGGGAAGATTTAACTGATGTAATATTTCGATTTTGGCAATGGATAAAGGCACACACGGGGTGTCGTTATGTGTTATCGCGGTGTTGTGTTCGGGCTGTTTTACGTTGTTTTCAGGTGTTTTTTCAACTGAAATACATTATAAATACCATATTTTAACGAAAAAACCTAGAAAAATGGTGGAAAGTAGACGCTTTCAGCAGTTTGAGTGAACATGCATCTGTCATTGAATTTCGTTATTTCTTTCCATGCGGAATGTTAAAACTCTGTGTAAATTGTTGATTACGTTAAGGAAAACGAAGTGAATTAGGCAATTAATGCGTATTTTGCGAAATTCTGAAAGGGTGTTTTGAATCTCTGAGATATGAAAACTTGGTAACATTCAGAAGAGTCTACAGCTATAAAGGAGTGTTAGTTGATTTATTCGCAAGATAACAGTTAATAAACAAATTTTTTTAAATAGCTACTTTGGTTTGGAGTATTTTCGTGTAGCTAATTATTTGCTAACGGATGTCATACTATTTTTGATTTGCAGGTTGCAATTATAATTTACGGAGTGGTTCACTTTATTTGGAGGCTTTAATGAAGTGCAATTGAAGAATTTGCGCGTTATCGTTGGAATCTTTGTGATATTATAAAATTATTTATCAAAATAAATATCCTTTTAATGTTTTAACGGTGTTCTTTGAAGAATTCACTACTACTTCCCTTTGCTTGTCGAAGGAATAGTGATGTAGCCGGTTTTGGAATGCGTATTAATTTAATCTGAAAGAGTGATAATTTACGCAACATAAGAATACTAGGATTTTCTTTAATAGGATATACCTATAACGCGTTATTTTCGATGTACGTAGCCGCCCTACATTTGTTATTATGTATATGTAGTAATCGCGAAACAAACCTAAGCTCAACGTACATTTCTTCGCAAGCCCTGATGAAAGATAATCTTTTACGCAGCCGTATTGAGTGTAACTGAAACATTTCATGGGAGGCTTGATGACGCACTGAGGAAATAATAACGGTTTACGATTATCACGCATTTCACACAAGTATTACTAAGTTGCCTATCAACTTCGTTAACTATGCAATGTCCTCGAAATGATAATTAAGAGAGATACATGTAGCCAACATAAATGCATATATTTACAAAATAAAAACAGTTAAACAGTACATATTCACATTAAAAAGGGTGGGAAAAAATCACAGTTGTAGATTTTTTATGGGTACATGATTGTCAAATTAAAGTCTACTAATCGTTTTATCCACAATATGTGGATCAGTTCCCCTTAGATGATTGTGACACTGGACCAGTCTTTACAGCTTTCAGCACCACCTGATCCTTCAGAAGAAACTGGTTATGACCTTTCCATGCAAAGATTGAGATTGTATTCCTTTGACCACCTGCGACCACACTGAGAAATATCTAAGGACATATACATATCAGATGAATTATTCTTACCTCAGGTGAACAATCCCCAATCTTAGCAACAATGAATATGTGACCCAAGCTTACAAAAATTCTAAACTCATTCTAACCTATGCGTCGATAATGCCTTTTTTTGGTAAATGATTATTTTTTCTACCCACTATGCTCTGAAATAACGCTGGTCGTGCTGAAAAATAGAGCTGGGTGCTTAATTAATGCGACAAATTCTTAAAAATAAGATCACCATCTGAAATAATGCCTTAAGTGCTGAAAATAAGCACTGCATGCTAAACTGCTGCGGTTAATACTGAAAAATAGCACGTCAACTCTCTCTCTCAACATCGTCTATTGAAACCAACCAACCAATCAGCAAACAGTAGGTTTCACACAGAGTACGTAGTGTGACGGCTTCACACTTGTCTGTGAATTTAATGTGATGTGATTGGTTTATTTCCCCGGAGGTGTGACAGTAAATATGAATACAATGAAAACATAATTCAACAGGGGGTAGGGGAATGTGAATTGATAACATATGAAGATTGTAATGAATAATATATTTCGTTTGTGGAGCGTCACTGAATTTGATTACAATTCAGTTGAGACGAGGTCACAATTGAAAAAAATTATAAGCAAGGTAGGCTGTGTCTAATGTGTATCCTAGTAGCTATGAGGATAACATTTTTAGTTCATCGCTTCGAAATTTGATAACAGCTCAGTAAAAGTGAGGTAAAAAATGGAAACCAAAAACAAATTTGATAGAACATATTGGGCCATGTTTAATGCACTTTATACAGTCGAGGGAATACATTTGTCATGATTTGTGTATACGAATAAATGATAATTATTCACTTATGACAAGCCCACGGTTTAAAAGTTCAAAAGTATTTGAACTTAAATGGATTAACTACAACAAATGAAAACCTATGCTTATCATGACTGAAATACAAAGAAATATAAAACACAAAAATTCAAAACGAATTAAAGGGGAGGGAGGGGATGAAAAATGAAAACCCTTAGATGGAAAAGGATACTTGTCATAAGTGAAGTGTAAATTTTTTCCATTACTGAGCACAGTTTACGAGGTTATGTACTTAAACCTTGGGAATTCAAACGAAACAAGGTGGGGGTGATTGTGTTGATTCATAGACGAAAACATATACTTCCCATAAGGAAAATGTTAACAGTTGTGATAACAGTTCACCCGTCACCCCTTTTCATTTTAAAAGTACGGATGTTTGCATAGAGGTATATAAACAGTACGCCGTACATACAGAGATCATTCTAACAGGATTTATAAATCATGCAGGTGAGTTAGATTTTGGGTGTTTATTTGTCCAATTCTCTTATAAGGAAAACAACTCCGATAATGTGTTAAATACCGGTATTCAACATTCTACAACAAGTCGTAAGAGAAGAATATCTTCTGGCAGACTGCATGAATGCCTTGGATACAGCTACTCAACATCTTATAGCCATCAAAAACGGTTACGTGATGCAGCATTTAGTGACTGGGACTTGTGGAAACGTTACTGCTCATCTACAGAAGAGGTTGCAAGGGATAATACAGTAACTATACCTTCAATTTCAGCTGTCCAGGGAACAGCGGGTTCACCTAGTAGTAGTGAGACCGTCGCTGTTGTTTCACAAATTGAAGAGAATCGTAACATTTATTAATATGTAATAATTAATTTCTATAGAACTTCAGGTTGTTCCTAAAAAGATGACACAAGGAGAGCTAGTCAGAAAGTCAATTATGGAATTCTTCCTTCAGAACAATGTAACAGGGGCGCTTGCGCAAAATGTCTTGGACTGTATTCGTAAATTTAATCCACATGTGCCAACAACCATAAGAGGCTTGCTAAAAGATAGTGGCATGTGTGTACCTAGATTTCTTGGACAAGGTGTTTACTATCACATTGGACTGAAGGAAAACCTGCAGCGTTATCTAGATAGTTGGATTGACTACGGTACTTTTCAACATATTGGCTTGCAAATCAACTATGACGGTTTATCTATATCAAACAGTTCTTCGCAGCAATTATGGCCATTCCTAGGTCGTATCACAACTCCATACGTCAGTGACGTTTTTTTAATTGGCATACATGGCGGTTTGAGAAAACCGAGCAACTTCAATGAGGTTGCTATGGACCTATTAGCTGAATTGAAAGATCTTTATAAATACGGTTTATATGTTGAGAAGTAGGGTAGGAGTGTGACTGTCAGTGTTCTTGCATTTATATGTGACACGCCTGCTCGTTCTAATGTAAAACAAACCGTCGGTCACAATGGAAAATCAGGTTGTGATAAATGTGAAGTTATAGGTTGTTGTTTAGAGGGTAGGATGACATTTCCTAATGGGAACCATACACTTAGAAATGATAGGACATTCCGTGATCAAGTTCAAGCAAGTCACCATCGGGGCAGAAGCTGTCTTGAGAAATTGCCACTTGATATGGTAAAATCGTTTCCATTGGAGCCAATGCATCTAATATACCTTGGTGCTGTTAAGAAGTTAGTGTTCCTTTGGCAGGGTCTTGCGGCACGGCGAGAGAACATATAGAACATATAGAACAACATATAGCATTCACTCGTGAAATCTACGTCAAGAATCCTCGGATACCATATCTAACTGTCTGTCTGTCTGTTTTCGACATAGAACTTTGCACAAATGTGCGGAAGTTCAAGTCGCCACATTCCGTGTAGCACGCGAAGCAAGAGAAGAAAGTACAAGAAAAGCAAATAGAAACAGTGAGCAGAGGTGTGAGACAAAGGAGTAATAAAGAAATACAAAACAGTTTCATTGGAGATCATAAGTCACAGGGAGTGGATGCATCTGCGCCACTGAGAACGATTTTGAGCCATGTCACCAATTGTTTCCAACCATAGATTTTTGCCGTCCCGAGGACCCCAGCCTGGAAGTCTACACCTTCCTACGTGGCTAAGACCAACTGTTGTGGATTTCATTGACTGATGCCAAGTTTTTGTTTGACCGCCGCTAGCTTTTTTCCAGCCTGACCCTATATCCGCTAACATTGCTCGTCGAGGGAGGCGATGGCTTGGCATACGTAACACATGTCCTAACCATCTCAGTCGATGTAGCTTCACGACTTCGTCGATTGATTTCCCCTGTTTACCTAGAACTCTACGCCTAACCTCCATGTTGCTCACCTTATTATGCCACTTTACACGGGAAATAGAACGCAGGCACCTATGATCAAAGACAGCTAGTCTTTTCATGTCTTCCACTCTGAGTGGCCAGGTCTCACAACCATAAAGGAGGACGGAGCGGACTGATGAGCAGTACACCCGCCCTTTGGTCGATAGTCGAACATCTCGTCTACGCCAGAGTCGGCGTAAACTAACAAATGCGAAACGAGCCCCTTGTATTCGTGCTGAGATTTCGTCAGAGATCAGCCCGTTGGGGCTGATGGTACTTCCCAAATAAGTGAAGCGGTCAACGTGCTCTACCACTTCACTTCCTATTTTTAAACTAGGCGTCGATGTAGTCCAGTCCTGTAACATCATCTTGCATTTGGCGGGAGCGAATCGCATGCCAAACATTCGTAGATTGCTGTTCAAGGTGTTTAGAAGACTCTGCATTTCGTCAGCGTCTTCGCCTAGAAGGACTATATCGTCTGCATATTCCAAGTCAACGAGATTATTCCCAGGTAGCAAGTCAATCCCTGAATCGCTGAAGTCACCTAGGGTTAAGTCCATTAACACATCTATGATGAAGTTGAATAGAAAAGGAGATAATGGGCATCCTTGACGGACACCACTGGTCGTCATCAGTTCAGATGACAGCTCGCCGTAAGCCCTCACCTGGCTGTATGAGTACGAATAGAGTGCCTTAATCAGTGCAATATATTTTCTTGGAATTCCCTTTACAGCCAAGCATCTCCAGAGAACTTCCCGATCGACAGAGTCGAATGCTGCCTTTAGGTCAAGAAATATAATGACTGTTGGACGCCGGTAGGAATGCCTATGTTCTAGAATCTGTCGGAGGGTGAAGATATGATCAATACACCCTCTTCCTGGTCTAAAGCCTGCCTGGCTCTCTCGTGTTTGTGCTTCCCGAGCACCACTCAGTCTACGCATGATTATTGAGCCTAAGACTTTAGATACTATATTAGTCAAGCTAATCCCTCTGTGATTATCACAGGAAGACTTGTCTCCCTTCTTGTATATGGGGATAATCAGTGACTTACACCAACCCGATGGGACTTCTTCTGATTCCCAAACGCTGCCTAGTACCTCAGTTAATCCGGACAGTAAGCTGTCTCCACCGTACTTAAATACCTCTGGAGTCATTCCATCAGGTCCCGCTGCTTTGCCTAGTTTCAGATTGGTGACAGCTTTAGTAACCTCAGTTAGTGACGGAGGACCTGTATCTATATCCCATTCAGGGAGGTGTTGGATGCTCGGAAGGTTGAGCGTGGCTGTGGGCAAATTAAACTGCTCCTCATAATGCTCTTTCCAACGATCCAGTCGTCTATCCTGTGAGCTAATTATAGTGCCATTTTTTTCCGAGATTGTCTCACTAATGATTTGTCTTCTCCCACCCGTTTCCCTGATGAGTCCAAAGAGTTGCCTGGTGTTGCCTATCCTCGAAGCTTTCTCCATCTCTTTGGCTTTTGTCGCCCACCACTGTTCACGGTCCTTGCGGAGACTTTTCGTAAGTTTCCTCTTGTGCAGCTTTCGCTCCTCATTGAATTCGGAGCTCGCCGGAATAAGTCTTCTAGCATCTATCAGTTCGGATGAGGCGGTGGAGATCCAGTGGTTTTTACTCACCTTTGGGTTTACCTTATTCACAGCTTTTACAGCTGTATCTATGGCTGCCTGGATATTTTTCCAAGCTTCTTCAGGGTGAGCACAGCTGTCGAACACAGATATGTGTTTAGCTAGTTCTTCCTCAAATACGGATTTAGTTTCCTGATCGAGCTGGGGACGTGATGGTTTTACCGCCAGCTGTTTCCTACGTCCGTTCAGTCGTAAGCACACCCGAGCGCGGACCAGTGCATGGTCGGTATCTACGCACGTGTTCCAGAAGGAGCGACAATCTCCTACCGACCCACGCCAACGATAGCTTATTGCTATGTGGTCTATTTGTGTCCAGCGTTGGTTTGATGAAGGGGGTCTCCAAGTCAAACAGTGTCTCTCCTTGTGTTTGAAGTTAGTGCTTGCAAGAAACAAATGATTATCAGAGCAGAACTGTAGGAGACGGTCACCGTTGTCGGTTCGCTGGCACGGAACTCCATAGGTGCCACCGACATCCTTCTCAGATTGACACAATTTCCCTACTTGAGCGTTAAAGTCACCAGCTAGAACGACTATGTCTGAGCGTTTAGCCTTTCTCACCAAACTAGACAGCTTTTGGTAGAACTCATCCTTCGTTTCATCTGAACTGCAGTCAGTGGGGGCGTAGGCGGAGATTACGAAAAGGCATCGGCGAGTAGTGCAGTCCTTCCTCCTTCTTACTGATCCGTTCAGGCGGACAGCACACATTCGGCTATCTACCGGGATCCAGTCAAGCAATGTCTTTTCTGCCCTAGTACTCAAAGCTATCCCTACGCCAGCTAATCCTCGTGAACTAGCTGTGGCATCTCCTGACACCCTCAAGGTGAATTTTGCAGATTCAACCTGTTGGCCAGGTGGGGTTAGGTGAATAACCACACTTGGGTCTTGTATGCGTGTTTCTGAAACACAGCATACATCAATGGCTCGTGATGCCAGGGTCTTGGCTAGTGATGCTTGTTGTCCTATTTGGCAAAGTGTCCTAACATTAAGAGCTCCTATATGAAATTGGTGGCGCGGCTTTAAGAGGCTGTCGGTGGTGGTTTTTTGGCTTCCATCGTTTTTAGTGGACGCAGAGTGGAGAGGAAGTGGAGAGCTATCAAGTCGAGGAGTTGCATCAGTGGAAGGAAGGCAAGATGATAGAGATGAAGATGAAGACAAAGATGAGTGAGTAATAGAGAGGTTTCGTGTGCATTTCGGATTGTGAGGGCGATTGTTACTTCCCGGCTGCCCACACCGTGGAAGTTGGTTGCGTGACCGCAGAGCCCAGGGGACAACTGCTTGAGGCCGGTCACACGCGGCCTGTTTTTGTTTGTTCTTTGTTGTTTTGTGTGTCTCAGTAGCAGATTTATCACTCCCGCCCTGTGACACGGCAGCAGGAAGCGCGGTCGTTGTTAATCCGGGCCACGGCCGATCCGGCATGAAATTTTGTAATTTTGTATTGGACATGATGTTGGATTGGGTAGCTGCTTTTTGTTTAACCGCTATCCAAACAACCTGCCTGGCATGGTAGAACCTCAAGAGACATAAGTCTCAGCCAGTATAGCTTGATTAGGTCATTGCGGTGTTCAAGCCCGACCACCACGTCAAGGTAGCAGCTTTCGATCTAACTACGTGGAACTCAGGACTTTATCCACAGCAAACTCTGTAAAGGAAAGTCTGACTTTTTATTTTTGCAATATAAATCTGTTTATCGTTGTTGTTTTGATACTTCGATAATACAGCTATCTTATTTTCATATCCTCAAGACTTTTTTTCCGGAAATTGTGAAGTTTCTTATTTCTGTAATGGTTAAGTCTATCAAACGTGTAAGTACCGTTAAGAGACTGAGATCTAATACTAGTCAGCCATCTGAAGGCCTCAGCTCCGTTGACAATTCTACACTGTTTACACCAGCCATACCCAGAGTTATGGTATCTGATATCATGGAGGAATTAGCAGAGAATGCGGCTTGTAGCAAAAATGATTTACTGACACTTCAGAAGTCAATAGCAGAACTACAGAGCAAGTTTGACAGCATTATGCCTCTCACGCAACTGTGTGACCCACCACAAAACATCTGTTTTGAATCACTAATCAAATCCGAGCGCATAATTGACTATTTGGCTGAAGAAGCTGTTAAGAGGATTATGTCTTTACATAACGTCTTGGCCTATAACATTCCAGACAGAGAGCCGATTGCCAAACTTAAGAATTCGTGTCTAAAGGCTTGTAATATGTCGTTGACAGAATGTCAGGTTTGCGTCTTCGTAAGAAATCTGCAAACCACCCGTGTCCTGTGCTTTTCAAGTTTAGGTCTACCGAAGAAGCCAGGAATTTTCTGAAATCGGGTAAGAAAATAGGCTCTTCAACACCATACACTAACATTAGGGTTGCACCTGATTTAACACCATGCCAAAGGCGATGCCGCTCAGGAACAGTGAACCCTGATAACTCTAATAGGATAACTGTAGATGATGTTCCGTGCGTTATTCCGTCTATTGAAATATCTGATCACGGCATGCAACAGACATTTTCGCAGGTAGTGGCTAATGTTAGCCAAGCATTATATAACGATATTGATGCAGACACTGAAATGGTGGACATAGATGAGTCAACGGGAAATAATGTTGAAATACATCGTTTTCACACTGACGCAAAAGTCAAGACACCGAAACCATCAAAACCCATCCCACTGGTGGTCCAACCATTGCCTTATAAGTCAGTTACTCCTCTGTCTGACAATCCACACTCTGTAAAGCACCAGTCGAATGTAGCCACCCAAGTTGGCAAGTTTTCTAGGCGTTATGACAAACGTCCCATTTCCATTAAGAAAACTAAAGCTCATGAGGTGTTCAAGCCACAGAAACCCTACATAGCATGTGCTGACTGCCCTGTTAGCCATCATCAGCCAGATAATCATAAGATAGGGGAAAAAGAAGTAAATAAATTAAATACTAAACCCGGAGCAAGAAAGCTCTTTGATAAGAAAGAGACGAAAGCACCTGTAGGCCTTCTTTGTAAGAGAAAGTCAAATATGGTAGACGAAGCTCCTAGGGGTAGGCCTAATTGGTGCCAAGTGGAAAGCCAATTTTATCGAATCCCTAATTCTAGACAAACAGCACAGCAAAGTAGTAGGTATTGTTCTGCACATCCACTACGTAAACCCCTTGTCAACCAGCCCACTTCTAATATTCTGTCTACTGAAAGTTATAGAAAATACCCCAAACATCGGCCACAGACCACATTTAGCAAGCCAACAGAACCCATTCATATATCTTATGTGTCTAGTGGGGAGCATGTGCCGATTTCTGCACAAAACTTGCCATGGTCTGATGAATACCAGAAACAGATACCAACACTTCATTCTTATACTGGCAACAAATTACCGAATACACATATCGGTTATACCTTAGGGCAGGATTTTCACCAGCGTCAGTTAACAGAAACACCTGGAATCATGCATATAGCACGCATGATATCGGATCAATTCCTTGCTGGCATAGCGAACAGTCTACAGCTAGGGCAAGGCATATTTCCCGGGAGATAGCTGACACAGTGTCGACACCAAACGCGGATACTAATATCTCTAAAATATTAATATCTGATTATCACACAGGTGTCTCTCACTGCATACCATATCCAAACGTAAGCCCATCCCTGACTACCACCTCAAAAATCTACCTGAAGTCTTCCTACGATCCAAAGATATTGGTAAATGAGTCTGATAACATGTATATAGAGGATACTCACGGATTATTTTACCAAGATGTTGTCCGCTCACTGAAACCACATAGCCAGTGTTTATCTATTATCCTAGTAAATACGAGATCAGTTCTAAGCAAACATTTAGCACTAAGTACAATAGCTTCTATATGCAGACCGTCATTGATTATGATCACCGAAGCCTGGTGCACAAGTGAAATCTCCAATGACAGCCTAAGGATTGATAAATACAACCTTTTTCGCGGGGACAGACGGACAGGTCGTGGGGGTGGAACACTAATTTACTGTGAACAATCCATGTGTGCAACCCAGTTTAGTAACCCAATTCTGTCACAACTCAATGACTCGATCTGGGTCGAAATAAAAGTTGTCAGAAGTAAACCTATACTTGTGGGTTGTGTGTACCGGCCCCCTTCATCCAGCAGGGAATATGATAATATGCTTAGCAATATCTTTAATGTTACAGCCAATCTTCCTTTCAGTTATAAAATTATCGGAGGCGATTTCAACTTGCCAGAAGTATCATGGTCTTCACTCCGAGGACCCCAAAGGTACGATAATCTCATAAATTCCATCGTCACAGGAGGGTGGACACAACACATAAATTCACCCACTAGATCCGCAAATATCCTAGACCTTATTTTCACGAACAACATAACGCCATCTACCGTACATGTTGGACATGAATTTCCAGGTAGTGACCATAGAATAGTAGTTTGTTCTTTTGACATCTTTCCTGAAACAAAACGCAGAGATGAAGCTGGCCAGATACCTATGAGATTGTACACACATGCTGACTGGGACTTGTATCAGCACCTAATTAGATGTTCTAATTGGGACTCGTACTTTTCGAACCAGTCCTTAGATGCAATTCTTAACAACTTCTATCAGAATATTAACTCAATTCACGACGTCATTGCACCCGAGAAGATTCTTAACTTCAGATTCCCCCAAAGTGATTATATTCCGACATCGTTTAGAAGAAGTCTACGTAAGCACTCAATAAAATACTACAGATATCATGACTTATCGTCATTAATTGCCATAACGTCCCTTCTCAGTAGAATTGAAGAGTTGAGAAATATAGGCCTCAGAAACAAAGAAATGCAGGCCATTCATGCACCGCATAACTCAGGAGAAATAGCCAAACTTTTTAAAAGTAGGTTGATGAACTCCAAAACACCCTATCCGAAAATAATATACTTAGACGGCATTGCTTACGAAAATAATGAGGCGATATGTGAACTGTTTAGCAAGCACTTCGCCAGATTATACACCTTAGAGAACGATGAAGTCGTGGATTTCCCACGTAAAACAGACGAATGTTTAAGTGACATAATTTTCACCACACATGAGATCGATAAAGCTGTCGCAAATCTTAAGCTTAGTAACACTACTGGCCCAGACGGTATATCTTCCGTTCTGCTGAAAAAAGGTGGTAATGACATGAGTTTACTCTTACTCAAGTTATACTCAATTTCATTAAGCGATGGGACATACCCTAACTGCTGGAAGAAGTCTTATATTGTACCTATCCATAAATACGGGCCTATAGCTGATATCAACAACTACCGCCCCATCAACATCACGTCTGTAGTTTCACGTGTAATGGAAAAGATAGTTAAGACTCAAATCATTCAGTACTTGCTGTCAAATGACCTACTATCCCCATCCCAATACGGTTTCTTAAGTAGAAGGTCGTGCATTACTTGCCACTTAGATTATTTTGACTACATCACACAAAGCATTGATAATGGGCGTTCGGTAACAACATTGTTTCTTGACGTTAGCAAGGCCTTCGATAAAGTCCCACATATCAGACTCCTAACAAAACTCCAATCCTACGGAATAACCGGAAATCTTCACAAATGGATAAGTTCTTTTCTCACAGAAAGAGAGCAATTAGTCAAAATCAACCACCAGTTGTCTTCCTCAAAGCCGATAACCAGTGGTGTAATACAAGGTAGTGTTCTTGGCCCTATTCTATTCCTCTTATTTATAAATGACATAGTCTCTGTAATCAAGTATGGCAAGCCATACCTTTTTGCAGATGATCTCAAGATAGTATATGATTATGGGTACGGTGATATGAGCGTCGAAAGCAAGATCCAACAAGACTTAAATGATCTAGGCGATTGGAGCGAAAAGTGGCAACTGACTTTCAACCCAGACAAGTGCGGTATAACCCACCTTGGACGCTGGAAACCGATAATGTGCCTATACATGTACGGGAAGCTCCTGTCAAAACTGAACACAGTCACAGACCTCGGGATAACATACTCAGATTTATCCTTTTCCGATCACGCAAATAAGGTTGTATCTGACTGTAAACGACTTACTGGCTTTGTACTGCGTAACTTCTACACCCAAGAAGCAAGATTAGCTATATATAGGACATGTATCCGTCCCAAACTTGAATATTGTGCTCTCCTATTTAGTAACCTCAGGACTGTAGACAGAAAAAAAATCGAAAGTGTCCAGAGATTCCTCACGAAACGCATAATAGGGTTCGACCAACAAGTGGAATATGTTGACAGGTGTGTACGTCTGAAATTAGAGCCTCTGTGGTTAAGGAGAGTGAAGTGCAACCTATTTCTACTCTTCAAAGTCATTAGGAAACACTGCTACAGTAACTCATCCATAACTTGGGAAAATATTAAATCATATCAGCTGCGAAACCACGACTACCTTGTCAAGGTGGCTACCCACAGAAAATCCATTAGGGCAAACTTTTTCACCATAAAATATTGCACTCTTTGGAACCAACTACCACCTGAAATAAGATGTTGTGAAAACCCTGATGGGTTCAAACGGAGCCTAGAAAGACACTTTAACATGTCCACCCTAGCTCGTCTAAAAGACCACAACTGTTGGTAGAACGGAAATTGAAGGCCAGTCCAGTCTTCAGTATAGTCACATACGTATATCTCGACTCTAATACTCACGCAGCGAACGTTAACTAATTTACTGATTTCTATTCTCTATAATTTTCACTAAGTTGTGTTGGTAAAAGTAACACTGGAAATAATTGTAATAGCATCCACACCTTTTAACGTTTTACATATGTATATACTAATATAATAATACTTATTAATCATGCATGTTCAACTCTTAAATTAGATGGATATTAAAATACTTAAAATATTTATGCATCAAATGTTCTCTTGCTTTACCACGCTTGTTTCCCTTATAACACTCAATTATTGAACCTAGTGTAATATTTGATATACGAACTATATTATTGATTATACTCTTATCATATATGGTTTGATTTACTCTACGGCTCCCTGTAGACTAACCACCATTCTTCAGTATACACACACTGCAGTATTGTTAAAAAACGCCAAAATTTCGTTGGTTCTGTGTTAATATCTTTTTATAATATGTCTAGACACGTTACTTTGCAATGTCAGATGTTTACTATATATAAGACTGTCATGAAAATTTAGTACACTAAGTCCTGCCAACCGACCTTACCTTCAGTCCATACTACCTAAATTGAACCTTAACTATAGTATTCTGCTAAATCTTGCTCCACTATTCACAATACCTATTCGTTTTACTCTTTAAGGTTTTAACTTCTTATAAAGTAATCTGTTCATCAGGATGCATGCACACATATATAATATGTTCGTAAAGATGTACGTGGAGACCTATTGGAAGCACTCATTAAGAAAGCTAGGGAGATGGAATATGGGGTACGAACATGTCTGGTACCAAGCAATATATTTGCGGTAGCCATAATAATCATAGTCTCAGAGCCTAACATCAAAAAAGGAGGGAGGGTGGCGTTAGCTGATCAGTAGATATGGTGGTGGTCACTAAGGTGAATCGCCCCATTCTGCAGGAACAGCAATATACAAATTAAAGGCTCGAGATATTTCTGATTTTTATGAGGGCTTAGATCTTTATCTTGAAAAAGATAATAGTGAACGCCTTGACAGATAATGCTTCTACCTTTAAATATATACCATTCGCTCAGCCTATTGTTGAGATGCGACCACGTGGGATCTGCACAGATTTATGGGGCATCTTATGAATTAACTTGCTATCCATTGTCAGATCTTTAAATACCACTTCACAATATCTTGTCTCACTTATTTTCTAATAACGTCTTTACTTGATTCTCATTATATTCCATTAAACCTAACATTTTATAGCTCTTTATGAATTTGATTCGACTTATTCTATTCCTATTCTCTGGAGGGTACGGTTGTGCACCAAATAGAAAAAAAGACATGAAATAAAGACAACTGGCTTGAAAATAATTGTATTAAAGCCAAAAGTGAACGCATGATAGTATAAAATATATTGGTTTCATTATACATTGCAAATGAACGTTGTCGGCCTAAGGATTAATTACTTCCCCATTCTGTTTTCTATATAAATGTGTTTATTAATGATATATTTCACTCACTTAATCTATTACACTTTAATGTTACACCACAGCACTTTAATTTTTCTAAAACAGCTTCCAATTCCTTGTAAACGTTGTACTTACCTCAATATTGGTTGATTATCGTATGCCTACAACCACGGGATGAAAACGAAACGAAGTCGATTTTCCCGCTCAACCTGGAGGACAAATGTACAATTCAATAACTATACGGCCTGGTTCAGACAATGTGTATATATATATATATCAAATATTTAACTGTTGAAACATTATTAACTTGTAGACAATTTAAGATTTGACATTATATCATCCTTGATCGTGCCTGTAAAAATGGCATGCATTTTCATGTAAATTTATGTTTATATGAAAATAAATTATTATTATTATTATTATAGTACCTAGTCGTGAAACGGTTGTCGGTAAGCCATACCTGTGTGACATACCTCTTCCAACACTGAAAGATGGAAGAGTGAGAGTACTCATTGGAAGTAATGTGCCAGAAGCTCACAAGGTATTAGAAGAGAGATTTGGAGGTAGAGGTGATCTGTTCGCGACGAAAACACCACTGGGATGGACAGTGAGAGGACCTATACCCATAGTCCACATATCATCATTAGTCGCAAACGATGGGGACAAACTAGAAACTATGATTAAAAATATTTATGACAAGGAGTTTTGTGACTGCGGTGTCCCAGAGAAGGGTCGTTCTGTAGAAGACTTAAAAGCGGTTAAAATAGTTGAGGAGTCTTGTAAACACGAAAACGGGCGTTTCAGCGCTGGCCTACCATGGAGATTCAAAGATAGACAGTTGGTTTGTAATAAGAAAGTTGCTCTTAAGAGACCAATGGGTTTACATTAGAAATTTCTGTCAGGTGCAGAACTCTGGTCCAAATATAAGGATGTCGTCGATAAACATATAATGAAGGTTTACGTTGAAAGACTAGTTGATCAAAGTGAGCCAAGGAAGTGGTATTTGCCCCATCATCCCGTCTTTAACCCGAGGAAGCCAGGTAAACTCCGTGTGGTGTTTGATTGTTCTGCGAAACATGAAGGAGTCTCTTTAAATGATAATCTGTATAGTGGCCCAGATTGCGTGAGCTCATTAGTGGGACTGCCACTAAGATTCAGAAAGTTTACAGTTGCTGTCGCCGCGGATATTGAGGAAATGTTCCTACAAGTGAAGGTGCCAGAGAGTGACAGAGATCACTTGAGGTTTTTGTGGTTTGATGACGGTCCTTGTGGTAAGGTGTCAGAATATAGGATGACAGTGCATCCATTTGGTGCCACGTCCTCCCCGTTTTGTGCTAATTTTGCTTTACGAAAGGCAGTGTCCACATTTGGTTTTAATGATTTGCTGGACGTCATAGATTGTTGCTTCTACGTGGAAGATTGTTTAGCCTCCTTCGATGATGATAAGTCTGCAGTTAGATTTGCAACAAGCATCACTGAAGTGTTAGCCAAGGCCGGCTTTCGTCTAACTAAGTGGGTCTCGAACAGCCTAGACGTTTTGAAGCATATAGATCCAGAAGACAGAGCACCTACCGTACGAGATTTGCCTGTTGATACTCTACCAGTTGAACGCACATTAGGTTTGCGATGGGATGTGAACTCTGATACCTTTGGATTTAGTGTTGGTGATATTGATAAGCCAGTTACCCGGAGAGGCGTGCTCTCTGTGTTGTCGTCCGTGTTTGACCCACTTGGATTAGTAGCACCTTATCTACTTCCGGCTAGGAGGTTATTTCAAGAGGCATGCAGGAAAGGGTTACAGTGGGATGAACCGTTAGGTGAGAGGCAGAGAGAAGAGTGGAAGGGGTGGGTTAACAGTTTAAGAATGCTGAATCTACATTCCGTCTCACGCCCACTTAAGCCGTCGAGAAATCATGATATAATTGACTTCCATGTTTTTTCTGATGCCTCTGAGGTTGGATTTGGTGCAGCCGTATACATCAGAACCACCTTAAGGAATGATATAGATGTTAGCCTGGCGATGGGTAAATCTAGAGTTGCACCTCTAAAGACGGTTTTGATTCCGAGATTAGAACTTAATGCAGCCTTGCTAGCTGCGCAGTTATTTACAACGGTGTGTAAAGAGTTGGATTACCCCAAGCATCCCGTAACGTTTTGGACTGATTCGATGTCTGTGATATATTATATACGCAACGAGTCAGCAAGATATGCATGTTTTGTGGATAACAGAGTATCTCAAATTCGTGAACTAACAACTGTTGAGCAGTGGAGGTACGTACCGTCTGGAAAAAATCCAGCTGATCTAGCCTCGCGAGGAGTTACTGATATGAATGTGGTTAAAAATAAGTGGTGGAAAGGTCCAGAGTTCTTGCTAAGGGCTGATAGTATGTGGCCTCGTAGAGAAGATGAACCACCGATAAACGAGTGTGCCTTGGAGTTGAAGACAAGTGTCAGTTTAACATCTACTCAAGAAGGACACTCAGATTTACATCCAATTTTTAAATATTGTTCTTCTTGGTATAAACTACTGAAAGCTGTTGCGTGGTTGACACGATATGTTACGTATTTAAAGGTCATGTATCTTGCGGGATACGAAAATATGAATGTGGGGCCTTTGAGAGTCGAAGATATTAGAAATGCAGAGTTAGCGATTTTGAGGGCTGCTCAGTGGGAAGCGTGGGGTGAGATTGCCAAGGAGGATAGTCCCGATTTCGCAGATTTCAAGGTGCGGTTAGATAGATTATCTCCGATAGTTTCCGAAGGGATCGCTAGAGTTGGTGGAGGTCTACAAATGTTAGAACCGTCATACGAGACCCGTCATCCGGCTTTATTATCTTGCTACCATCCAGTCACTGATCTCATTATAAGACACTACCATGTTCTTGAAGGTCATTTGGGTACTTCGCAAGTACTATCAAGTATTCGATGTAAGTTCTGGATAGTGAAGGGAGGTACCGCTGACCGTAAAATAATTGATAAGTGCATGGAATGTCAACTCCGAAATGCTCGTCCAGTACAGCAGATGATGGCACCACTCCCAGCGTGGCGAGCTTCCGAAGGGAATTATCTATTTGAGTACGTTGGGGTGGATTTGTTCGGACCTTTTGTAGTGAAGAGAGAGGCAGAACCCTATGAAAAAGATATGGCTGTTTATTCACCTGTTTGAAAATGAGAGCTGTGCATATTGAGATGGTTCATACGCTAACTACTGATTCATTCGTGCTAGTATTACATAGATTTATAAATCGCCGGGGTGTACCGAAGATGATGTTCAGCGACAGAGGGACTAATTTCGTTGGCTGTCACGCCGAGCTTAAAGAGTACTTCGAAGGTCCCGAACGAGAGTTCATGAAGAGTTACTGAAAAGGAACATCGAGTGGCACTTCAACCCCCCACATACCAGCCATAGAGGCGGGCTATGGGAAAGACTTATAGGAATTATCAAGCGTATTTTAGGCTCCATAATTAAAAACCAGAGTTTAAATGACGAAACGCTGGAGACATTTTTTTGTGAAGCTGAACGAATATTAAATGACCGGCCGTTATCACCTGTGAGGGACGACGTCAAAGATTTTGATGTGTTAACCCCAAACAAATTATTGTTATTGAGAGGCAACCCTGGCATAGAGGACTCAAGCGGGGAAGGAATACCTACGATTAAAAGATGGAAACAAGCCAGGCACATGAAAGATATATTTTGGAAAAGATGGTTAAAGGAGTATGTTCTAACACTGCAAACCAGAGACAAGTAGAAAAAGTTGTGCCGAAACTTAAAGGTTGGTGACATAGTATTGGTAGCAGATAAATGTGCCACAGGTAGGTGGCCTTTGGGAGTGGTAGTAAGGCCAATCGGTAGTGGTGATGGATTCGTGAGGACGGTTGAGGTGAAAACAAGATGTTGAATGTTGGTGCGAGATATTAGAAAACTGTGTCTTATGGAAAATGCTGAGAGCCGAGAGTCGGAGGATGAAACAATAGACGATATTCCAAACTGAAGCGTCAACCTGAGAAGGCTTGTAGGCGTACTGCTGTAAGTCCTACAATTCTTCAAAGGGTAGCTCATCAATAAGCAGTCCAATGTGCTCGGTGTGTGATTTTGTACATATGTTCATATTGTATATACTGAATTGATATCATCTGTCATCTAGTTGTTGGTAATTCTGTTTGTGTCCGGACGACTTCCACTTGGATCATCAACCTGAGAAGGAATGTAGGCGTACTGCTGTAAGTCCTACAGTTCTTCAAGAGTAGTTTGTCGCGTCAGAATCCACAACATTTGATGTGTTGATTGTACATATGTTTGTGTAAAGTAATTGTATGAGTCCCAATTATTGTAATTGTTGGTTAATCTTGTGTGTGTCCGGACAT